>CM061749.1:28166092-29497193 GCA_030979885.1 Lolium multiflorum
CAGTGGCGCACCAAAAAGTGGTGCTCCACTGGTGTAGTACCAATAGCGCATGCATAAGTGGTGCGCCACTGCCCTCAGATATTAATAGCGCTGGGAGTGGGTGCGCACCGGCCACGCATGCATGCCGCCCGCGAAGCCTTTTCCCGTCGTACGGTTGCGTGCCGGTGCTTGGGCCCACCCACTCGCACGTGGTCTCGTGCCTTATCTCTTCACCGCGCATACGCAAGATCCGGTTCTCTCTCTACTTTAATTTAAAGATCCGTTTCTCTACTCGACAAGCTCAACTTCTCTCTGCGAGATCCTTCATCCATGGATTCCCTATCTCTACCTCGACCTACCCCGACCCCGCGCCCGACGCGTGCCAGCCCGCCCTTCCCGGCCTCCCTCGAACCCCGCACGAGATGGAGAGCGAGGTGCGCCGGTAGCGGGAGAGCGCGGCGGTGCGCGCGCCGTCCTTGGTGGAGGCGGGGAGACGTGTTGCGAGGAGGAGGCTCTGGGGGAAGGTCGCAGTCACATTCGGCAGCTCGCGGGGCGGGGAAGGACGGGAAGGGCGGCGTGGTGGGGAGTGGGAGGGCGAGGAGTGGCAGGGAGAGAGGATGTAGTGGAGCGAGGTGAACGGGGGTGGTGACATCGGACTCGGAGTCTCCAGCCACGCGCACGCGAGCGCCGGCACGATGCCCCGCCGCGCCGGAGCCGGACACGAGAGAGCGAGCGTTGCTCGACTTCCTCAGGGAGTGGGTGCGAATCCGCGCGCGCATCAACTGGGCCGCCTCACTCCCCGTCTGCATGTCGACGGGGTCCTCTGCTGGCCCCGCCGACGCGCCCGCATCAGCGAGGGAGAGGCGCGCACCGCGCGCTCGGCCACCTCGCCGTGTTGCGGTGCTCAACCTCATGACTCATGACCTCACGGGCGCCTTCCCGGGCAGGCTCCTTCGCAGCTCCACCTCCAACTCAAGGCCTTCTCGGCGCCGTGCCCCGCGGGCTCGCGTGGATGTGCGCTGCGGGACGGATCCCGGGCGAAGCTCTCGGGCGGCCGGATGGAGGAGCACGGCGGTTCGGACCGAGGACCTCGTCGGCGGTTGGTACAACGCCGGCGTTGACCAGGTCGAGGACGAGCCACAATGGCAAAGGACTTGATTGCTTTTTTATTTTTAGGGTCCTACTGCAAATTATAGAAACTATGGTTGTATTTATTTTGGTCTTGTAAAAACTCTTATTTATTCGAGAACCTTTGAAGCAACGCACTTTTTTATTTGTTCGGGTCCACTTTGCCACAGCCAGGCCATGTGGGCTTTTTTATTTTATTTTATTCTTGTAGTAGTACGGTGCACCCTAACGCTATGTGTTGTACCTCGTTTTTATAACGTGCCGTACCCTAACGCTGCAATAACCTCATTTCTATAACCGGTAGAGCATCATACCGCTTGCTAGTGGAGCTCTGGTGCGCCACTACTACATAACTTACCAATGACGCACTAATTGAGAACAGCCCTTTGCTAAAGTTAACGGTGGCGTGATAGTAGTGGCGCACCACTAGTGCGCCACTACTAAAAGTTAGCAGTGGCGTGATAGTAGTGGCGCACCACTAGTGCGCCACTACTAAAAGTTAGCAGTGGCGTGATAGCAGTGGGAGGCTCCCAACAAATCGCCACAAAGGCCTTGCCCTTGAAGATTCTCCACAACTTAATTGGAGTCCCCAAGAACACCACAAAGATGCCACAAAGGCCTTGCCCTTGAAGATTCTCCACAACTTAATTGGAGTCCCCAAGAACACCACTAAGATGCCACACCGATGCACCAAATGCAATGGCAAGAACACCACTAAGATGATCAAATCATTCACTCTCAAATGCTAACAAACCTACTCAACCTATTGGGGGAATAAGAGAGGAAGAACAAAGAGGAGAACACAAAATTCTCCAAGATCTAGATCTAGTGGATTCCCCTCACAAAGAGAGGGATTTGATTGGTGAAGATGTAGATCTAGATCTCCTCTCTCTTTTCCCTCAAGAATATGCAAGAATCATGGGAGGAATCAAGAACGGGAAGCTCTCAAGGTCAACAATGGTGGAGAGCACAAAGGGGAAGAGGTAGCTGCCCAAGGAGGAAGAAGGGGGGCTTAAATACCCCCTCCCATCGAAATATGACCGTTTGGGTCAGCTCAGGCCGGATTTTCCGGGCCGGATATTTGCAAAATATCCGGGCCCCGAAAAACGGCTAAGGACATGAGAAAACTGCTCTCAGGATGGGGGCCGGACATTTGGCCGGATATTTGCCCGGAGAGCTGGATACAACAAAGCAGAATGAACACAACTTGAGCATTGATTCGGATTTGATGGTCTTGAGCTTAGAGATTGCGATTACGTGATGCACACGTCCGTTGGGAACCCCAAGAGGAAGGAGTGTGATGCGCACAGCAGCAAGTTTTCCCTCGAGAAAGAAACCAAGGTTATCGAACCAGTAGGAGCCAAGAAGCATGTGAAGGTTGTTGGTGGAGGAGTATAGTGCGGCGCAACACCAGTGAAACCGGCGCCAACGTAGAACCTGCACAACACAATTAAGATACTTTGCCCCAACGTAACAGTGAGGTTGTCAATCTCACCGGCTTGCTGAAAACAAAGGATTAAACGTATTGTGTGGAAGATGATGTTTGTTTGCAAAGAACAGTAGAGAACAATGATTGCAGTAGATTGTATTCAGATGTAAAAGAATGGACCGGGGTCCACAATTCACTAGTGGTGTCTCTCCAATAAGATAAATAACATGTTGGGTGAACAAATTACAGGTGGGCAATTGACAAATAAAGATTCAATACATATCATGATGATCACTATGAGATTTAATCAGGGCATTACGACAAAGTACATGGCCGCTATCCACCATGCATCTATGCCTAAATAATCCACCTTCGGGTTAGCATCCGCACCCCCGATGTTAAGTTGTAAACAACGAGACAATTGCATTAAGTATGGTTCGTAATGTAATCAACACAAATATCCTTACACAAAGCATCGAAGTTTTATCCCTAGTGGCAACAGCACATCACAACCTTAGAACTTTATGTCACTCTGTCCCAAATTCAATGGAGGCATGAACCCACTATCAAGCATAAATACTCCCTCTTGAATTACAAGTATCAACTTGGCGAGGAGCCTCTACTAGCAACGGAGATCATGCAAGAACATAAACAACACATATATAATAGATTGATAATCAACTTGACATAATATTCTATATTCATCGGATCCCAACACAACATGCAGCATTACAAATAGATGATCTTGATCATGTGATGCGCGTAGATGTACAAATCCGTTGGGAACCTTTGAAGGAAGGGTGATGCGCACGAGTGGCAAGTTTTCCCTCGAGAAAAGAAACAAGGTTTATCGAACGAGGAGGAGCCAGAAGCACGTTGAAGGTTGATGGCGGCGGGATGTAGTGCGGCGCAACACCAGAGAGTCAGCAACAACGTGGAACCTACACACAACACAACCAAAATACTTTGCCCCAACGAAGCAGTGAGGTTGTCAATCTCACCGGCTTGCTGTAACAGATTAACCGTATTGTGTGGAAGATGATTGTTTGCAAGAAAGCAGTAAAACAAGTATTCACAGTAGATTGTATGCGATGTAAAGAATAGGACCGGGGTCCACAGGTCACTAGAGGTGTCTCTCCCATAAGATGAAAGCATGTTGGGTGACAAATTACGGTCGGGCAATTGACAAATAGAAAAGGGCATAACAATGCATATACATGATATGATAAATATAGTGAGATTTAATTGGGCATTACGACAAAGTACATAGACCGTCATCCAGCGCATCTATGCCTAAAAAGTCCACCTTAGGGTTATCATCAGAACCCATCCCGAGTATTCGTTGCAAGCAACAGACAATTGCATTAAGTATGGTGCGTAATATAATCAACAACTACATCCTTAGACATAGAATCAATGTTTATCCCTAGTGGCAACAGCACAACACAACCTTAGAACTTTCTGTCCTTTGTCCGGGTATCGATGAAGGCATGAACCCACTGCCGAGCATAAATACTCCTCTTGGAGTTAGAGTAAAAACTTGGCGAGCCTCTACTAATAACGGGAGCATGCAAGATCATAAACAACACATAAGTAATAGATTGATAATCACCATAACATAGTATTCTCTATCCATCGGATCACGACAAACACAACATATAGAATTAAGATAGATGATCTTGATCATGTTGGGCAGCTCATAAGATCCAACAGTAGAGCACAATTAGGAGAAGACTGACCATCTAGCTGCGCCATGGACCCATAGTCGGGGGTGAACTACTCACTCATCTGCTCGGAGAGGCGATCATGAGAGTGAAGAGTCCTCCGGAGATGAGCTCCTCTCCCGCCGAGTGCGGAGGCGATCTCGAATCCCAGAGATGGGATTCGCGGCGGCGGCGGATACGCGTAGATGCACACGTCCGTTGGGAACCCCAGTGGAAGGTATGATGCGTATAGAAGCAAGTTTCCCTCGGTATGAAACCAAGGTTATCGGGCAGTGGGAGCCAGAAGCACGTTGAAGGTTGATGGTGGCGAAATGTGATGCGGCGCAACAACAGGGATTCCGACGCCAACGTGGAACCTGCACAACACAGCAAAGTACTTTGCCCCAACGAAGCAGTGAGGTTGTCAATCTCACAGGCTTGCTGTAACAAAGGATTAACCATATTGTGTGGAAGATGATTGTTTGCAAAGAAAACAGTAAAACAATTATTGCGGTAGATTGTATGCTATGTAAAGAATAGGACCGGGGTCCACAGTTCACTAGAGGTGTGTCTCCCACATAAGATAAAAGCATGTTGGGTGAACAAATTACGAGTCGGGCAATTGACAAATAGAGAAGGGCATAACAATGCATATACATGATATGATAAATATAGTGAGATTTAATCAGGGCATTACGACAAAGTACATAGACCGCCATCCAACTGCATCTATGCCTAAAAAGTCCACCTTCAGGTTATCATCCGAACCCCATTCGGTATTAAGTTGCAAAACAACGGTTGGTACATTAAGTATCACTACAAGAAAAGTTACGATAGACAACGTCTCAATCGTCCGCTAAGGGGTATTTTTCGTCGCCTATGGGCCTAACCCGACGATATGGGTTCCGTTGTCGAAACTGCGTCAGGCAAAGTCCAACGACGATTTTTTCGGTCCGTCGCGCTTGGGCGCCCTTCCGCCACGGAAAATCGGACCGTTGCGGAAGTGTTTTCGGGAGCCCGTTGACTGCTGACGTCATGCAAACTGACACGTGGCAGACGCCGTTAACTGCCAGTTAACGGCGTTAACCGGCTGAAACCCCGTGGTAGATGGTAGGCCCACACGAGGCCTGCCACGTCTTAAGCGGGCCGGGCCAGATGACATAGTTTGACCGGTCAACTATATAGCTGGGCCGGTCCATTAGTTACGTGGGCCGGGCCTAACCTCTAAGGTTGACTGGTCAAAACTTAAATGGGCCGGCCCATTTAACATGGGGTCCACCTTCGGCTTATTGAGGCGGCCCAAGAAGCAAGTGGACCGGGCCAAAAACAATTGAGTCCCTTTCTGTTAAAAGTGACCCAGCATTTAGTGTGGGTCCAAGTATGCGCCAAATGGGGCGGCCAACAAACTAGTGGGTAAGACCAAAAACACGGGTGGAGCCCGCTCGGTTAAAGGCGAGTGTTTGGTTGCACATGGGGTCACCATACGGCAAAGTGAGCCGGCCCAACAAAATGTGGGCCGGGCCAAAAATGCGGGTGGGTCACTTTCCTGTTAAAGGCAGCCCATTTAGTATGTGGGGTCCACCATATGCTCGTGTGTTTGGCCAGGCAAGATAGTGCGGCTGGGCCAAAAACACGGAGTGGGTCCTTTCACAGTAGGCGGCCCAATTAGTATGGGGTCCACCTGGCATATGACGGGTGGGCGGCCACAGCAAGATAGTGGGGCAAAATCACAGGTGGGTCCCACTTTCCTCTTAAAGGGCCGGCCCATTTAGTATGTGGGGTCCACCATGTAGCAAGTGGGCCGGCCCAACAAGATAGTGGGCCGGGCCAAAAGCACAGGTGGGTCCCACTTTCCTGTTAAAGGGCCGGCCCAACTAGTATGTGGGGTCCACCATATAGCAAGTGGGCCGGCCCAACAAGATAGTGGGCCGGGCCAAAAACGCAGGTGGGTCCCACTTTCCTCTTAAAGGGCCGGCCCATATTATGTGGGGTCCACCAAAAAGCAAATGGGCTGGCCCAACTAATTAGTGGGCCGGCCCAGTAGTTGGTGGGGTCCACCTTAAAGCAAGTGGGCCCAATTAGTGTGTGGGGTCCACCGTAAATCAAATGGGCTGGCCCAAGAAGTAAGTGGGCCAGCCCGTTTAGTTGTTGTTTATATGCCGGCATAATATGCGCTTTAGGATTTTGCGGGCAGGCACATATGTGATTTCGCTTAATTGGGCCGTTTAAGGGATTGGAATTCGTGATTTAGATACTGAGAATATTTACGCAGCATTGATTTCTCTCGGATAGCCTCACTTACCACAAGCACCAAAGAAAAAATGCGCGAAAGAACTATAAAAACTAACTAAATATTACATCAGCTGCAAGGCATTGAAAAAAATATTACAGAACCCAGAGAAATTGAATGGTAATTAAACCTAGCAATACAATGAAGCGATCCAGCAATCTTTTAAGTTGTCCATGCAGCACCTATATCTGAAACAAAGACATTACAAGTTAAGACAGCAACAATGGAAAGGCAAAGACACTACAATATTGTTTGGCAAAGAATTTGGAACTCATCATTTCGTCGTTATAACAAGATCATTGTAATGCGCACAATAAGCAAACAAAGAGTGCATGCCGCATACCAACAGCCAATATAACAGAGCATGTTAGAATGAAACAGCAGACTTACTACTGTCGAGTCCCATGCAAACCAACATGTTCAGGGAGTACAAAATTGGCATGAACAACATAGTAGCAGGCTATAAATTTTGTAACAACGACTGAGCAAGATGAAGTTATGATGGCTACATCTACAGAGCAGGGAATGTAAACCAAAAATAGAAGTTACGATGGCAAAAGCTAAAGAGGAGGGAATGTGAACCAACATGTGCCAAGTGCAATTACTTCACTTTGGCCGTGAACTAAATAATACTCCTGAACTTATAGTGAAGGGGATGCAAATCAAGATGTTTCGGGATATAAACTTGTAATGAGCAACACATGGAGGATAGTTAATGCTGGAGCTTAGGATGGACCAGATACAGAATATAGTGGGATCACCTGTGAACTTGTATAAGAGGGAATGCAAACCAATATGTTCAGCTTTCCATATGTGAGCGTCATGCCAAGTCAGAGAAACAAGTCAATAATGCAGCTTTTGAAGAACAAGATGGCACGCAAAATTATTATCTAGTAGTATGACAAGTTTATTTGTACTACAGGCTAGATAGCAGAGTGATAGCATGCCAAACTAAGTCCTTACTTTGTTAGCTTACAATGAACTAGATACAAAACAATGGCATCACCTGTAGTACAGGGAATGCAAGCCAACATGTTCATGGAGTAAAAAATTGGCACAAACAACATAGTAGCAGGCCATAATTTTTGTAACAACGACTGAGCAAGATAAAGTTATGATGGCTAGATCTACAGAGCAGGGAATGTAAACCAAATATAGAAGTTACGATGCCAAAAGCTATAGAGCAGGGAATGCGAACCAACATGTGCAATTACTTAAAATTGGCCATGAACTAAATAATAGCAGGATGTTACTATAATACCTACAGTATAATTTTTGTAACAACGACTGAGCAAGATAGAAGTTATGATGGCTACATCTACAGAGCAGGGAATGCAAACCAAAATGTTCAATCGCTTAAAGTTAGCAATGAAGTAGAAAATAGCAACGTGTTACGGTCATAGCTAGGAATGAACTAAAAGAGCTTCAGACAAACAAGCATCTGAACCCAGAACATGGCGCTAAAACAAGGGACTTACATTAGGAGAAGCACTCTGTGGGAGTCACAGCAGATCTTCCTGGGGTTGATAGATCCGGTGATGAAGTACACTACATGTGCTACTTGGGGTTGGAGAGACGGCCATTACACTTCATGGTTACTCATCTCATCTGCAAAAACGTAACGGCGCGTCGTTAGCACAAACAGGTTCCCCCAAGATTAAACAAGAACTTGCAGGCAAGCAATAGAAAAGCGACAGTAGAAGAGTTTAGATCATGCACTGCGCCGGTGAAGCAGATCCGGTTCATGCACAGCGGTGTCGGTGAGCAAGATCCGATGCGGTGGACGACGGATCCGGCGAAGCGGCTCCGGCGGGGTGGACGATACCGCAGCTGAAGCGACTGCGGTAGACTGCTGGATGAGCATATGGTTTCGAGGTTCGGCGGGGATGATCCGGTCCGGTTGATGACGGCGTCGATGAAGCGGCTCCGGCAGGCAGCCGGATGACGAGGATCGCGAGGGCTCGGGTAGGCCAGGGAAGTCCGGCGGGGATGTTCCGGTGCGGTGGTCGTGGAGGTGGTAGAGAGAGGGACTTGAGAAGTTCCGGTGGGTGGTCTCAGATGAGAGACTGAAGGAAATGTATTTTTTTGGGAGGGTTTCCGGGCTAGGGAGGTGGTGATCGAAAAAATGACGGGCAAACCCCTCACCAACCGACTTTGCTGTCATCTCCACAGGGGTAGAATGGGAATTTGGAAGCGTGTGAAATTTTTGTATTTTGTGGGCGGGAAGTTTTGCCGCTATGAGATTTTGAATTTGGCTAAGAAGTATAATGATAAAAAATTGTGACACCGTACTAGTACCTCTGTTCATGGCCGAGTGCAAAATCAAATCATCATCACGTTGAATATAGGTCACTACCATGATCATGATCTATCTTCTTAATCCCATTCAAAAATGCGTTTGAAATATTTCAGGATTGGTGGGAGATTTTGCCGCCCGACAGAGATTAAATTAAACCACACGTTCGACAATTCAAACTTGAGACCTTGGCTATGATACCATTTAAGTTCGAACTGATTCAAAAAAGGCTAGGCAATTAATTTATATAACATCCACAGGAACAACTACCAAGTTGATCCCAACCGCAGATAAATGCATCCACCAACAAAAGTCTGAACGGTGCCTTAATCTAAGGAAACATTTCACAAGACCAATGTACTCACTATGTTAGTGTTCATCTCCAATTATCTATGGCATTTTCTTAGTCTTTGGGAGATTATAACGAACTTGATTGGCCTCGTGCAATAGGGCATCACATGCTTCTAATCTCGATCTCAACATGTCAACTTTTGTTCTTAGCATAGCTGTTGCAACTCGTTCTACTTGGAGTTGTTCCTCCAAAACTTGAGCAGAGAAAGACTTGGACTTGGGCTTCAAAACCCAGCATTTCGCAGGAAAGAGTTTTTGGTGATATCTTTATCTTTCCCGGGTTTTGCCATCTCAAATTTCATATTAGCCAGACAAGTTTTGAGTTGTGTAAAAAGAAAAGTTATTACAGAGAAAAATGCAGATGGTAGATTTAATGTGTACGAACTACTTTTAATCATACAAGTTGACATGCCTGACTATAATAAGGACCATCTATCTTGCTAGCAGGCATAATTATTAATGGGCTACCATGTACGGGAACCGTATCCTCTAACGTGAAGGAGCTAAGTCAGGAAAAATAAAGAAGCAAAGTCAGGCTTCTGTAGCATAAGTACAAGGTTATGCACTGTCTTTAACTAATAAAGGTGATTACTGTAGATGTTTAAAAACTAAACTAAATTTTATTACACCATAATTTTCTCTGCATGTAATTACTTCAAATGCAAGACACAAGTTTGTATTGTGCAAATTAATTTAAATTATTTGGATTTTAGACATATGGTTTGGGGGAAGGAAAGTTAGAGTACTGTAGCTTCTCTAACTTTTCACCTTCAAGTTAGAGTACTGTAGCTTCTCTAACTTTTCACCCATGTACGTAGTCCTTCCAAGAAACAGCCGTTATTGCATTACGAGCAGAAAATAGTTCACACGTGCGCTCAGATTCAAATTTTCAGCATGCAGTCGATTTATGGTTTAATTGAAGTACACATCAGGAAATTATTTCACACAAAATACAGCAGCCACATGGAACATATCTAATTTTAGTACAACAACAAAATTTGCAATTATTACAGACCACGAAATTTTGAACGAAATTTTGAGCAGTAATTAATTACAGCATTGGCATCAGCAGTCCACTTGACTGAACAACAGAATCAAAGTTTATTTAGACACCTTCAATTCCCAGACACATCACAACTGGCTTACCATGACAAGTGCATAGGAGATTCTTTAGAACATTTTCTGTCAAAGTTTGCCTATTTTTCAATTCATGTATCTCTTGGCGTGTCTTGGCAATTAATTCATCAGCATCTTTGTTTTCCCGCCCAAATATATCAACTGCCTCTTGGAGTGCATCCCCGAAATCTCTTTGTGCCGGATTAAGTTGACCAATAGATACCATGGGCCTATGCGAGCAATATGCACTCTCACTGCTGCTTTGTGAAACATCAATACTTGAGGCATTGGCCCTTGCTTCTGGCATTGTAGCTTTATTTGAAGCCTGAAATTTAGATAAAACAAGTTACAACATCATATGATGCAATAAAAGACCTCCAATTTCAAGAACATCATTGAGCTGATATAACACAACAAGCAATCAAAAATAGAGCCTCGTACATCTATTTCTTCTGGAATGGTTGGTGTACTGGACTCAGTGGACCAATGAGAGCACGTGCCACTGTCACTGTTGCTCTGTGAAATGACCGCAACACTTGATAAATGGGTTGTCCCTACTGACATTACAGCTTTGTTTGCAGGCTGAAACTAAGACAAAACAAGTTAAAATGCAATACAATACAAGGCAAACAAACAGCATTGTTGACATAATTTTGAAAGAACCATGGGCAGATACAACAAAGAAACCAGTTAAGCCACATGCCTCTTAGAACAAACCAAACTAGATCATGGCGATGATGTATACAATGAACCAAGCAACTAGACATCATGTGCCCAATAACGAAGCCAGGTCACTGCACAGAAGAAATCTAGCAAATAGCCAAATACAGTCAAAAGATGTGCATGTTGGATTTGATACTATTAGGAAAATAATGTATGATTGATTTAAGCATGACTCAGATAGTGCCTTCGACATCGCAGAAGGTCAATGCAACAATTAATTGTATGGCTTGTATGAAGTGCCATAACATTTAAATTAAGCATAACGAGGCATTGCTTAATCTGAGAACTGAGTGCTAGCTCAGTGGCAAGGCTTGCGAGTGCACAGCCAGCCCACCCGGGTTCGAGTCCCAACAGGACCGAATTAAACGGGGTGTTATCTAGCGCGTATAAATTCGCTGCTAGAGAGGTCTCATCATCTATCTCACAACGTATAGACAAGGGAGGGAATCTTCCTACGTTGGTCAACGTTTAGGCAATGCTTAATCTTGAATTCATGATCAAACTCAAACAAAAAAGGGCATATAACAAGTAGCACCATGTGCATCATGTATAATAGATTACTAGAAACTGAATGAAGCAATTGAACATGGAGCGTATTATATAAACAGCCAGATCATTTGAATATGGATATACCACATCATGTCAATGGGACTCAGAAAAACAAAGCTAGACATTTAAACAAGTAATATAACTATTTTTTCACCATGTTTCAAGTAGAATAGGAAGCTAGGTTAGGAATAAAGCAATCATGTTTCAAGTAGAATAGGAAGCTAGGTTAGGAATAAAGCAATAAAAAAACACAAAGTGCATCATTTCAGCTAGGATCATTTCTATCAAACTTCATGCACTAGCCATGGAACAACAGGCAAACTCAATGAAGCAACAGGCAAAAAATTAACATAATAGAATTTCAGGACTTGTATTAACATAGCCAAATCATGTAACTTATACCCAGGCATGCCGGATGCCAGATGGGTCAAAGGCAGTGTGCAATGTTCCATATGGTCATTGTTTATATTTTATTAGATTCCATTAGGCAACTTAGGTAGTGCAACATACAGAAAATGATGCAATTGAACTATGCACAGGAGGTAAATTAACATTCCAAAAAAAAAACAGGGAACTTACGTGAGCTTTTTTTTGAGTCACACGGACCTCATCGGGTACTTGGACAGAAGAACCTGGTGCCTCACTGTTTCTCCTCTGCATGAAGGAGAGGCCAATTGTAAACAGAAACAGGTCCAAGATATAGAAGTTTGCATTAAGCAATATACAAAAAAACAGCAGGTACTTACATGATTATAGGCGAGCTTTACTCTACGTTTATGAGTGTAAGATGTGCCTGCTGCACGTGTAATAACAACAAACAGTTACGAGTCACGGCTTTGCTATAATTAAATTGACACCAAATAGTAGTAGAAGCCATGGTTCAAAAAAGCGTACGCCTAGGTACGCTTAAGCGCGCTTAAGCGCTGAGCGGTTGTCTTCCGCTTCGCTTTTGGCCTAAGCGTTCGATTAAGCGAGACAGGGAATCTGGTCGTGTTTTGTGCTAGAATCTCCTCTATGCGAGTGTTGGTGTGTTGCCTGTGTTGCTCTGCTCCTTGCTCGATGCATTGATGGTGATTAGGTCTGGCTTAGCTGCTTGCTACTCCTCTACTGCTTAGCTGCTTGCTACTCCAGTAAAGCTTAGCTGCTTGTTTGTGTTTGTTACATTGTTTGCTTAGCTGCTTGTGTGTTTATAAGAAATTGGAGCAAAACCGAGGCTAACCAAGGTATTAATCCCCGTATTCCTCAGAAATGTAGCATTACATGCTTAGGATACAAATTTACAGCATATTATAGGGGTATATGTGCCCATCTTGACTTCCCTGTTTCATGTTCGTACGATTTTAGCCTGAGCGCTTAAGCGGCGCTTAAGCTCGCTTAAGCAGCAGTTCCTCTAAGCAGTGCCTCACCGCTCGCTTAGCGCCTAGCGCTTTTTTGAACCTTGGTAGAAGCATTATGACGTGCATAAACATGTAATACAGGATCGCAGAAAGATATCAAACATGATGTAACTAGAGCAGTAGCCTACGGCCAAATAGTGAGAAATTGTAATCGTGTCAATTGTGGACTTGTATAGCCTACCCCAACTTGTTTGGGAATAAAGGCTTTGTTGTTGTTGTTGTTGTCAATCGTGGACATGTAGAGCATTCAACGGCTCATGATTGGTGGCTCATATTTTGTAGAGTTTCAGCGAATGGGTGGGTTAGGTTACTCAGACCACCACACTGTGTATTTATATCATCTGAGTTAGGGTTACAATACTACTGGACATGGGCCTCTATGGGCCTCACACTGGATACAATATTACTACAGCGCTACTACTAAACTCACTCATGGTAACACACCCCCTCAAGATGATCATGGGTAAACAACCATGGCCATCTTGCAACAACAACATGACACATATGACAACTACCAGTAATGAACATTCAGCATAACTCCTAGGATACATGACAGCATTGCACTTTCCATCATCTTGTCATCTCGATTCATCTCTTCATCAGCAGCGAAGATATCCAGCTTCAACCATCTGGGATACGCACAACTCCTAACCATACACGTCCTCAACAACCCCGGCTGCCTCACCACACAAGTTCCGCAGAACCATCCACACTCGCCTCAATGTCCTCAGCCTCTCTTCTCCACTCTGCCCGGCCACCTCTTCCGTCTCTCCCACAAACCCCCAGCCAACTCCTGCCTCAACCATCCACTCCTCAAGCACCCATGCCTATCCCCCGGTCAGGCCTCAACCAGTCTCACCTCAGGCACGCATGCCTTTCCCCTGGACATATCCACAACCATCACCATCACCACTAAACCGCAGCCTCATCAACTCCATCACGACTCAACCGCAGCCTCATCAACTCCATCACCACATATCCTCACAGCCTCACATCTCCATTTTCTCCTCACTTCCACTCGGATGGCGCCTCGTCTGCGCGCCCTGGCCAACCTGGCGTACGGCACCTGGCCACATCGACCGGCTCGCGCTGGTCAACGTCCAGCACCAACCTCCGGCTCCGCCCTGCGCTCAAAGGCTCGCCCCACTCCGCACGCCTCCAACTTCTGCCCCTCACACGGATCCAGATCTCTCTGCCACGGATTCACTTCCTCTTCTCTCCTTTCTAAACCAAAACGATCTTCACCCTCTTCTTTCTCCCCGCGCGAGCAGCCGCCGATCTCACACAGCTCACATCGCTGTGTGTGATAGCCGCAACCGACGCAGAGCACCTGATGCGGCCTCCCGCCGCCTGGATTTCTACATCTCAACGGTGGGTTTTGTGATCAAAGGAAGAACTTGTTTGGTACTGTTTGTGGCGGCTAGCAGGAAGGAAACCTAGGCTCTGATACCATGTAGAGTTTCAGCGAATGGGTGGGTTTGGTCACGGAAAAACATACTTATGCGTCGTGTTTAAACCTAAAGGATGAGGTGGTTATCAACGAAAGCACTTGTAAGTTAGAAATATAGCACGAATTCAGAAATACAGTCAGCTGCAATACTCCTAACAGAACAAAACGCGCAGGGATGTCTGGTTACCTATTTCTGGGCGGCGTTTAGACGTGTTCCGCGTTCTTACGGGTGACGTGGAGGTCGGCGAGGGGACTGCTGTTGCGGTGGGTGCCGGGGAAGCAGATCTTGGGGGGTCGGAGAAGGACATGCTGGGCGGTCGATGAAGTGTTCAGCGCGCCGGCCGAAGTAGAAGGTCGGTGAAGCAGATGATGTGCAGTGCACGGTGGCGTCGGTGTCGGCGAAGCTGGTCAGGTGCGGTGGTCGATAGAGTCGGCGAACGAGATACGGTGCGGTGGACGCCGGAGTAGGTGCGGATAGGGCAGCCTCGGGGTTTGAAGCCGTGGCAGCTTGAACGGCGAAGTGCGGCGGCCGGGAAGATCTGGAGGTAGGCAAGAGGGGCGGTTTCTCTGAGGGCTTGCGGGCGAAACTAGGGCGAAGCTGGGCGATAGAGGAGTAGAAGGGAATTTCGCAGTCCTTCTTTTGAGGAAAAAAATATTCGCAGATCTGAAACTTTGCGGCGCGAGATATTTGGGCGTTGGCGGGGAATTTTACCGCTCGATGATATTAAATTTTGGCTGCAGTAGGTTTTTTTTTAGAGTATGTAATAATAATAAATAGTAGGCCCTACTAGTACTGTACGTCTGTTCAGGAATCCAAGGGGGTAGAGGTAGAGGTATAGATATATAGACAATATAGAGATATAAGAAATGGCGGGGGCTAGCGGAAATGCACTTTGCCTCATAGGAGCATATGCTCCCATTATGTGAATCCATATTTCAAAGTGTCAAAAAATTCTAAACTAAAATTTTACATGTATATCTAGACATTTTATGTTGGTACACAAGTTTTCTCACAAAAAAATTATGTGGCTCCTATAAAAAAGACAAATTTTGATGTTGTAACACGACTACGTACAGTATATTTTTTGCCTTTTTTTACACGCCACACAAAATGTCGTTTTTCCACGAAAACTTGTGAACGAACATATGATGTCACAATGTATACCAAAAAAATTAACATTTATATAATTTTTTTAATCATTTTCTATAATTGGTGCATATGCACGCGTGTGCCAAAACGCCACCTCCGCAGGCTAGGAGTTTCTAAACTTCTTATGGCACATCAAATAAAATGTTGTTCAAACAATAATAATAATGTGCTTATGATTGTTACTCCCTTCCACCATGAATAAAGTCCACATCGGTTTCGTGTCAAACTTTGACTCGAGATTTAGGTACCCACATGATAGTGCTAGTATCATAGCTAGTATCATACACATTGGTCCCACAAAAATGTTGATGTGGCAGCTAATTAAGTAGGAGAGAGGAGATTAGTGTAACATAGGTAGATACTGTATCATAGCGCAAACAACGAGAAAACTTAATGCTAAACAAATCTTGTACACAAATTTGCATTGAGATTCTAAAAAATAATAAATGTAGCATTACTATGATACTACTCCATGATACTACCCACTATAGAAATAGTATGACCAGCCTAATTTTATGACATCCGCAAAATATACCATTGGAAAGTTCATCGAAACAAGCATCTGATGATATAGTTTTGAATGACATGCAACTCATAATTGGCGGGCCCAAGTATTAGTCTAAGTTTGCCTCTGAAAACAAATTGGCATTGTACTCTAGGACAAAGGGAGACTACTCGCAATGGCAATATCATAAGTAGTATCATGCACTACATGCATGCAAAATGTTGATGTGTCATATCAGTTAATGATGAAAGAGACGATAGTGGTATCATAGGTAGATATCGTATCATATCATGTAGAACTAGAAAAATTACTGCCAAACAAATCTTGTACACACTTTTGTATTGAGATTCTACAAATCCCTAAATACATGTAACATATTATACTACTACATGATGATAATATGGACTGTGAAAATAATATTGTACATTAGTATCATATGTATGATACTATTATATGATACTCCCCATTGTGACTAGTCTAATAATAACAATAGTACTCAAATTTGTCTTGTCCCTCGGGTGTTTAGAAGTATATGTTCGGTCCCTCACGTATTTAAGAATTATGTTTGGCCCCTCAACTCTAATGTGGTCAAAATTGAGCACTTGAACACTTAGTTAGGTCTAGCAATGATAAAAACTTGATTGGTCTGTTTATTATTTGTTATGTGGCACGGCGGCAAAGCATTTTGCTAAATCTCAAGCACACATAGTTGGGGTCCATTAGAGGGACTAATTAAATCAAAGTACAATGGATTATGAAAGCAGGTTTTATCATTGATTAGCTTTGCAACGGCCTATCAACTGTAAGTGTTGCATGTGTTCTAAAGAACTATGTTCATCGTCACAGATCAAGAGGAGTACGCAGTGGAGGACGCACAAAACAACCGTAGGCCAGGTGGGCACACCTTACTAATTTTCTTTTTTCCACTTTATATGTGATAATTTTTTACATAATTAATTAACTAAAACATTTTAAAATAGGGTGGGCCATTCAACCCAAACACCATGTTGCGTACGTCGCTGAGGGTAAGGGGTAGTCTAAGGGGGCAATGTAAGACCTAATTAAGTGTTTGAGGTTAGTTATGGACCGCTGTTATACCTAATTGTGTTTGAGGTTAGTTAGGGACCTTATTATACATAATTAAGTGTTAGAGGTGAGTTCAAATAATAATATATAGTTGGGGTCTAAAGTTCACCAACGTATGCAACACACGAGCTGCCAAATGTGTACTTAATTAACCCTATTAGGAAAACACAAGATTATCTCATTCAACAAAATATTAGGAAAGTGTATCACAATTGTATTTATCCCTTATCTCTCTCATGTTAACCGAGACAAGAGTTCGTTCTAGGTCAGCTCTACGACAATTAGCGTCGCAAGGGTGGTAACATAGGTGTGCAGTTGCGAAAGTTTTTTCCCAAGTTATCGACTTCCTCAATCCACACTTAATATTTGTGCATGCGGGCCTAAGTATATGGTACTACTTAGTTCTATTCCTAGTATATATGTTGGGTGACTTAGAAAAATCATACTTCGTACATGATTCCTTCGAAAATCCTTTAGGGCTTCTTTGATTCATATTAGGTTGGTATAAGATAATAGGATTTAGATCTTATAGGAATATTTCCTACACTAGTAGTTTGATTCATATGAACATATCCAATAGGAAATAATCCTATAGGAATCATCAAGTAGTGCAAATCCTAGTATAGGATTAAATATTTGGTCCTACCTCATGGAAAAATTCATTTGGCGCAATCAAACGCAACTCATCTTATTATAGGATTTAACTACACATGTCATCCCAAATCCCAATCCTACATTCCTACTCCTATGATTTCCCTATCCTGTGAATGAAAGGAGCCCTTAAAATCAAACTATCCCGCACCTCGTCGATTCGTATAAAACCGACTCTAGCCAACAACTCTTCGCCCGACCTTTCTTCTTCACCATCAGGCCACCACACACTGTCATTTTCCATTGCAACGCATTTAGGGTGTGTTCGGTTCCAGAACCAAGTGGAATGGAATGGAACCGTTCCGCACCTAGAGCCCATTCTTGTGTTCGGTTGTGGAATGGAACGGAACCGAGTGGTTCCTCGAAAGGGAATATTCTCCCCATATGCAGAATGCACCCATTCCACCGAATCGGTGGAATGTGGTGGAACGGCTGTTACTTAGCCGCTATTAATTACAAAGCACTTCACTAATCCAACCAAAAAAATTATTAGTTGTTGTTAATTATGATTTTGAGATTAAAAAGGCCACTATTAATTACGATATTTAGACAAAAGATTAAACTTTAACTTCATTCCGTTCTACTCTCCAAATTCCCCGACCATACAAAAAATAACATTAATTACGATTTTAAGATTAAAAAGGCCATTAGGCGTTGTTAATTACGATTTTAAGATTTAAAAGGCTATTTGCCATTGTTAATTACGATTCTTAGACAAAAGTTTAGTTTAACCACATTCCGTTCTGCTCTCCAATTCCTCCAACCGAACAAAAAACAGTACCATTCTGTACCTCCTTTTTGTCCAAACCGAACGCGGGGATGGAACCATTCCATTCCTCTGGAAAGGAACCATTCCTTACTAAAATCTTCTTGTGCCACCTCCCAGTTTAAAGGCCTACTCGCATAACCCTACAGGTACAGCTCTGCACTCGCGTGGGCAACCGAACACACCTACATCATCAATGCCCCGCGTACTTATCCGCACCGCCTACAGCTCTGCACTCCTATGACCTATCCATGGCTGGGCAGTCAAAAAAAAAGCTGCGTCACCTGGGAAATCAACAAGCCGCGCAAGCAAGTCGCAAGCATCATAAATTCCGAATCAATGCCTAGCTACAGTCTACCTGGCCTCCTCCCAACTCATTGTCCTTGAGGCCTTAACAAAGCCTTCTAAAAGGGTTTTATCAAAATATTCCATATGGATTAGTAAAAAAACGCACCTGCTAAAGATTCATATATGCCCCTAGGTTAAAAATATGCATCTCAAATTTGTATGGACCATGATTTAAACAAGTTTAAAACATGAATATGAAAATTAAGCATGTATCCTTCGTAGTCACTCCAAAATGAAGCTCTTGAGAGGGTTTTTGAAATTTCCATGTTTGAAACCAAAAAACCACGTACTTCTCTTCATGCTTGACTTCATAAGACAGAGTTTGGGGTTAGGGGTAGCTTGATACATGAATTTTTTGGTTTGAATATGTCTAGACCTTGTTTATCAACTTAATTGAATGCTTACTAGATGACATAAGATGAGACTACGTGCCTTGGTTTTTCATTTATTTTCATTTATTTTGAATTTTTATGCCCATTTGAATCTTGGTCAAATCCTAGGTTTGACCATGATTTAAACTAGTTTAAAACATAAATATGAAAAATTAAGTATCTATCCTTCTTAGCCACTCCAAAATGAAGCTCTTGGGAGGGTTTTTGAAATTTCCATGATTGAAACCAAAAACCACTTCTCTTCATGCTTGACTTCATAAGTCAGGGTTTAGGGATATATATATATAGGGGGTACATGCATGATTTTTCTGGTTGGAATATGTCTAGAACTTGTTTTTCAACTTGAGCTTATCTAGAGCTTGTTTTTAAATTTTTTATACCCATTTGATTCTTCATCAAATCCTAGGTTTGTTGACCTAGATTTGAACAAGTTTAAAACATGAATATGAAAAGGTAAGCATGTATGCTTCTTAATTAGTCACTCCAAAATGAAGCTCTTGGGAGGGTTTTTGAAATTTCCATGATTTAAACCAAAAACCACTTCTCTTCGTGCTTGACTTCATAAGTTAGGGTTTAGGGATATATAGGGGGTAGATACATCATGATTTTTCTGGTTTGAATATGTCTAGAGCTTGTTTATCAACTTAATTGAATGCTTACTATATGACATAAGAAGACTATGTGCCTTGATATTTCATTTTTTTTAATTATGCCCTTTTGAATATTGGTCAAAACCTAGGTTTGACAAAGATTTAAAAAAGATTAAAACATGAAAATGAAAAAGTAAGCCTTGATCCTTCTTATTAACTCCAAAATGAAGGTTTTTGGGAGGGTTTTTGAAATATCCATGTTTGAAACCCAAAACCACTTCTCTTCGTGCAGAGTTTAGGGTTAGGGGTAGCTAGACACATGAATTTTCTGGTTTGATATGTCTAGACCTTGTTTATCAACTTAATTGAATGCTTACTATATGACATAAGAAGACTATGTGCCTTGATTTTACATTTTTTTAAAAATTATGCCCATTTGAATCTTGGTCAAATCCTAGGTTTGACCATGATTTAAACAAGTTTGTTTATCAACTTGAATGCTTGCTATATGACATCAGAAGACTATGTGTTTGGTTTTTGTTTTTTGAATTTGTTATGCCCATTTGAATCTTAGCTAGTCAAATCCTAGGTTTGAATATATATGTCTAGACCTTGTATATCAACTTGAATGCTTACTATACATATGACATAAGAATGTTATGTGCTTTGGTTTTTCATTCTTTTCATTTTTTCTGAATTTTTAGGGCCATTTGAATCTTGGTCAAATCCTTGGTTTGACCAAGATTTAAACAAATTTAAAACATGAAAATGAAAAGGGAAGTCTGTATCCTTCTTAGTCACTCTAAAATGAAGCTTTTGGGATGTTCTTTAAATTTCAATGTTTGAAACCCAAAACGACTTCCCTTCATGCTAGACTTCATAAGATCGACAGGGGGTAGATACATGATTTGTCTGGTTTGGATATATCTAGACCTTGTTTATCAACTTGATTGCTTACGATATGACACAAGAAGACTATGTGATTTGGTTTTTCATTTTTCTGATTTTTTTGAATTTTGTGCCCACCCATTTGTATCTTCGTCAAATCCTAGGTTTGACCAAGATAATTTAAACAAGTTTAAAACATGAAAATGTAAAGGGAAGCATGTATCCTTCTTAGTCACTCTAAAATGAAGCTTTTGGGAGGTTTTTGAAATTTCGATGTTTGAAACCCAAAACCACTTCTCTTCACATGCTTGACTTCATAAGACAGAGTTTAGGGGTTAGGGGTATAGATACATGATTTGTCTGGTTTGAATATGTCTAGACCTTGTTTATCAACTTGAATGCTTACTATATGACATAAGAAGACTATGTGATTTGGTTTTTCATTTTTCTGTTTTTTATTTATTTTTCTGCCCATTTGAATCTTGGTCAAATCCTAGGTTTGAACAAGATTTAGACAAGTTTAACACGTGAAATTAAACGAATAAGTAAGCATTGATCCTTCTTAGTCACTCCAAAATGTACCAATTGATAATGCTTACTATATGACATAAGAAAAATAATGTCATGTAAATGAGTTAACTTGGATTTCCTACCCTTGAATCCATAGGAAACTTTGTTCTAATGCACTATTATAATCAACCGAGTTTTTACACCAACAGGTCTGTCATTACGTGTGGTGCCCACGCGTGAGGTCCACAACAAGTGAGCACAAGTCACGATGCAATGGTCGCCAACTCTGACCATCTTCTTTGTCAGAAGACGCATCGAGATGCGTGGTGGAGTACGTAGGTCGCCACGGATCGCCCGGTTGTCCCCTCTCACACAAAAAAAAAAAACAAATCTCTCTCATTCTCGGCCTCGCTCGACTCGCTCGCTCGCTCGCTCGCTCGCACCTCCTGCGCACTGACAAACCCTGCACAACAGTCAACATCATCATCATCACCCGAAAAAGGGAAGACACCATAATGCTCTGCCTTTTTTCTCTCCTTCCGAGTGATCCCTCTTCCTCCGAGTTTCACTCGACGGGCAAACGCACATCTGCAGCATAGTAATAATAAAAAGGTAGAAAAATCGATATACGAATCTATAATTAAATAGGTTAAACTAGGGTTTTGCCCTGTACTACAGATCAAGGTTCAAAAAAATCCAACTACGGGGTTCGAACAACACGATTCTAATCCAAGAACTTTTTCGACCTCATCCAAGTGGCCTCAAACTATAGGGTTAGCATCTAGTGCAGTATGTGTGAAAATGTATGCACTATGTGTGCTATAACTTGTATGTCTTTCAAATTTGAACCAACTTTGAATAAGTTTGAAATATTTGAAATGGGGCTTTTGGCTTAAACGTTTGAAACTCAAAACGATTCTCTTCATGCTAGACTTCATAAGACCGAGTTTAGGGTTAGGGGTAGATACATGATTTGTCTGGTTTGAATATGTCTAAACCTTGTTTATCAACTTTAATGCTAACTTCTCAGTCACTCTAAAATGAAGTTTTTGGAGGTTTTTGAAATTTCCATCTTTGAAACCCAAAACCACTTCTCTTCATGCTTGACTTCATAAGAAAAAGTTTAGGGTTAGGGGGTATAGATACATGATTTGTATGGTTTGAATATGTCCAAACCTTGTTTATCAACTTGAATATGCTTACTATATGACATAAGAAGACTATGTACTTTGGTTTTTCATTTTTCTGATTTTTTTAATTTTCTGCGCATTTGAATCATATCTTGGTCAAATCCTAGGTTTCACCAAGATTTAGACAAGTTTAACACGTGAAAACGAGTAAGTAAGCATGGATCCTTCTTAGTCACTCTAAAATGAAGCTTTTGGGATGTTCTTGAAATTTCCATGTTTGAAACCCAAAACCACTTCTCTTCATGATTGACTTCCATAAGATCGACAGATCAGTTTAGGGTTAGGGGTAGATATATACATGATTTTTTGGTTTGAATATGTCTAGACCTTGTTTATCAACTTGAATGCTTACTATACATATGACATAAGAATGCTATGTGTGCTTTGGTTTTTCATTCTCTTTTTGATTTTTTTCTAAATTTTTAGGCCCATTTGAATCTTGGTCAAATCCTTGGTTTGACCAAGATTTAAACAAGTTTAAAACATGAAAATGAAAAGGGAAGTCAGTATCCTTCGTAGTCACTCTAAAATGGAGAAGCTTTTGGGATGTTCTTGTAATTTCTATGTTTGAAACCGAAAACGAGTTCCCTTCACATGCTAGTAGACTAGCTTCATAAGATCGACAGGCCGGGGGTAGATACATGATTTGTCTGGTTTGGATATATCTAGACCTTGTTTATCAACTTTAATGCTTACTATATGACATATATAAGAAAACTATTGCTTTGGTTTTTCCTTTTTCTGTTTTTTATTTATTTTGATGCCCATTTGAATCATGTCGAATCCTAGGTTTGACCAAGATAATTTAAACAAGTTTAAAACATGAAAATGAAAAGGGAAGCATGTATCCTTCTTAGTCACTCTAAAATGAAGCTTTTGGGAGGTTTTTGAAATTTCGATGTTTGAAACCCAAAACCACTTCTCTTCACATGCTTGACTTCATAAGACAGAGTTTAGGGGGTTAGGGGTATAGATACATGATTTGTCTGGTTGAATATGTCTAGACCTTGTTTATCAACTTTAATGCTTACTATATGACATAAGAAAACTATTGCTTTGGTTTTTCTTTTTCTGATTTTTTTGAATTTTGATGCCCATTTGAATCTTGTCAAATTCTAGGTTTGACCAAGAATTAAAACAAGTTTAAAACATGAAAATGAAAAGGGAAGCATGTATCCTTCTCGATCACTCTAAAATGAAGTTTTTGGGAGGTTTTTTAAATTTCCAATGTTTGAAACCCGAAACCACTTCTCTTCATGCTTGACTTCATAAGACGAAGTTTGGGGTTAGAGGTAGATACATGATTTGTGTATGGGTTGAATATGTCTAGGCCTTGTTTATCAACTTGAATATGCTTATGTGCTTTGGTTTTTCATTTTTTCTGATTTTTTTGAATTTTATGCCCATAAATCTTGGTCAAATCCTTTGACCAGGATTTAAGCAAGTTTAAAACATGAAATGAAAAGATAAGCCTGGATCCTTCTTAGTCACTCAAAATGAAGCTTTTGGGAGGTTCTTGGAAATTTCCATATTTGAAACCCAAAACCACTTCTCTACATGATTGACTTCATAAGACATAGTTTAATTAGAGTTTTAGGGGTAGATATATACATGATTTTTCTGGTTTGAATATATATGTCTAGACCTTGTTTATCAACTTGAATGCATGCTTACTATACATATGACATAAGAATGCTATATATGTGCTTTGGTTTTTCATTCTTTTGATTTTTTTCTGAATTTTTAGGGCCATTTGAATCTTGCATGGTTAAACTTGGGTTTTGCCCAGTTCTAAAGATCAAGGGTTCAAAAAATCCAACTACGGGGTTCGAACAACACGATTCTAATCCAAGAATTTTTTCGACCTCATCCAAATGGCCTCAAACTATAGGGTTAGCATCTAGTGCAGTATGTGTGAAAATGTATGCACTATGTGTGCTATAACTTGTATGTCTTTCAAATTAAGTTGATAAACAAGGTCTAGACATATTCAAACCAGAATATTATACTGCATTAGTACAAGAAGTTTCCTATGGATTCATCAAGGGTAGTAAAGCCAAGTTAACTCATTGTCATGACTAAGAAGGATCCATGCTTACTTTTTCATTTTCATGTTTTAAACTTGTTTAAATCTTGGTCAAACCTAGGATTTGACCAAGATTCAAATGGTCATAAAAAATCAAACAAAATCAAGAAAATCAAAAACCAAACCACATAGTCTTCTTATGTAATATACTAAGCATTCAAGTTGATCAACGAAGTCTAGACATATTCAAACCAGAAAAATCATGTATCTACCCCCTAACCCTAAACGTTGTCTTATGAAGTCAAGCATGAAGAGAAGAAGTGGTTTTGGGTTTCAAACATGGAAATTTCAAAAACCCACCCAAAAGCTTCATTTTGGAGTGACTAAGAAGGATCCAAGCTTACTTTTTCATTTTCATGTTTCAAACTTGTTTAAATCTTTGTCAAACCTAGGATTTGACCAAGATTCAAATGGGCATAAAAATTCAAAAAAGAAATCAAAAAATGAAACACCAAAGCACATAAACTTCTTATGTCATATAGTAATTAAGCATTCATGTTGATCAACAAAGTCTATATATATTTAAACAATAAAAATCATGTATATATACCCCCAAACCCAAAACCACTTCTCTTCACATGCTTGACTTAATTAAGACAAAGTTTAGGGTTAGGGGTACATGATTTGTCTGGTTTGAATATGTCTAGACCTTGTTTATCAACTTGAATGCTTACTATGTGATTTGGTTTTTCATTTTTCTGTTTTTTAATTATTTTTCTGCCCATTTGAATCTTGGTCAAATCCTAGGTTTGAACAAGATTTAGACAAGTTTAACACGTGAAATTAAACGAATAAGTAAGCATTGATCCTTCTTAGTCACTCCAAAATGTACCAATTGATAGTGTTAACTTTGCTTCATGGAAAAAATAATGTCATGTAAATGAGTTAACTTGGATTTCCTACCCTTGAATCCATAGGAAACTTTGTTCTAATGCACTATAATAATCAATCGAGTTTTTACACCAACAGGCTGTCACTTACGTGTGGTGCCCACGCGTGAGGTCCCACACTTGAGTACAAGTCACGTGCAACAGGTACGCCAACTCCCAGCCATCTTCTTTGTCAAGAAGGCATCGAGGATGCGTGTTGATCTGTGGGTCATACGGATCGCCCGGTTGTCCTCTCACACAAAAAAAAAAACAATCTCTCATTCAGCCTCGCTACGACTGCTTTCCTTTCCTTTCAACTCGCTCGCACCTCCACTAGCAACGACAAACCACACAACAGTCAACATCACCAGAAAAAGAATATACACCATCAATAAGAGGGGCCCCGTGACTGCTCTCCCTTCTTCTCCTTCCTCTTCCTCCGAGTTTCACTCGACGGGCAAACACACATGTGTTGCATAGTAATAATAAAAAGGTAAAAGAATCGACTACGAATCTATTATTAAATAGGTTATAAACTAGGGTTTTCCCCAGTACTACAGATCAAGTTGAAAAAAAAATCCAACTACGGGGTTTGATTTTGGCCTACAAATAAAAAATTAAATAAGTTGAACTAGTATTCCTCTAAAAAATCATTTTGGTTTGCATTGTTTGATAATTTTCATAGCTAGAGTGCATCACAATTTTTTGATTTCATGCTTTGCTTTGCCAATTTTGATTTTTTCTAACCACCTTCTCTTTGATTTCAAATTTAGGTCAAACTATCGGTGCCTACTATGTGTTCTACTTGAATTGGATGCAGCATGCGCACATGATATGTTTTGCCATTGTTTTGGGCTTCCACACATCTTGGGGCATCCAAGTATTTAAGTTACCTTGTTTTTTAATTGTAATTCATGTACCCTTTCCTCCCAATTAAATTTTGGTTTTACATTTTTAATTTTTTTAAATTTTTATGCCCATTCTGATGTCATATAGTTAGCATTTAAGTTGATAAACAAGGTCTGGACATATTCAAACCAAAAAATCATGTATCTACCCCCTAACGCTAAACTCTGTCATATGAAGTCAAGCATATGAAGAGAAGTGGTTTTGGGTTTCAAACATGGAAATTTCCATGCTTGAAACCAAAAACCACTTCTCTTCATGCATGCTTGACTTCATAAGACAGAGTTTAGGGTTAGGTGGTAGATACATGATTTTCCTGGTTTGAATATGTTTAGACCTTGTTTATCAAATTAATTGAATGCTTACTATATAACATAAGAGAAGACCTTGTTTTTTTTGAATTTTTATACCCATTTGAATCTTTGTCAAATCCTTGGTTCCACCAAGATTTGAATAAGTTAAAAACATGAATATGAAAAAGTAAGCATGTATGCTTCTTAGTCACTTCAAAATGAAGCTCTTGGGAGGGTTTTTGAATTTCCATGTTCGAAACCAAAAACCACAATGCTTGACTTCATGAAACAAAGTTTAGGGTTATGGGTAGATACATGCATGATTTTTCTTGTTTGAATATGTCTAGAACTTGTTTATCAACTTAATTGAATGCCTACTATATAACATAAGAAGACCTTTTTTGTATTTTTTAAATTTTTATACCCATTTGAATCTTGGTCAAATCCTAGGTTTCACCAAGATTTGAATAAGTTTAAAACATGAATATGAAAAAGTAAGCATGCATGTATGCTTCTTAATTAATCACTTCGAAATGAAGCTCTTGGGAGGGTTTTTGAAATTTCCATGTTTGAAACCAAAAACCACATATCTTCATGCATGCGCTTGACTTCATGAGACAGAGTTTAGTGTTAGGGGGTAGATACATGATTTCTCTCGTTTGAATATGTTTGAAACCAAAAACCACATATCTCTGGTTTGCCCGCACTTAGAAATGATATTTGCATCACTTATCATATGTTTGCCCATTTGAATCTTGTCAAATCCTAGATTTGACCAAGATAATTTAAACAAGTTTAAAACATGAAAATGAAAAGGCAAGCTTGTATCCTTCTTAGTCACTCTAAAATGAAGTTTGGGGAGGTTTTTGAAATTTCCATGCTTGAAACCAAAAAACCACTTCTCTTCATGCTTGACTTCATAAAGACAGAGTTTTTGGGGATATATAGGGGTAGATACATGATTTTTCTGGTTTGATATGTCTAGACCTTGTTTATCAACTTAATTGAATGCTTACTATATGACATAAGAAGACTATATGCCTTGATTTTACATTTTTTTAAATTATGCCCATTTGAATCTTGAGTCAAATCCTGGGTTTGACCATGATTTAAACAAGTTTAAAACATGAATATGAAAATTAAGCATGTATTTCGTAGTCACTCCAAAATGAAGCTCTTGAGAGGGTTTTGAAATTTCCATGTTTGAAACCAAAAAACCACGTACTTCTCTTCATGCATGCTTGACTTCATAAGACAGAGTTTAGGGCTAGGGTAGCTAGATACATGATGTTTCTGGTTTGAATATGTCTAGACCTTGTTTATCAACTTAATTGAATGCTTACTATATGACATAAGAAGACTACGTGCCTTGGTTTTTCATTTATTTTCATTTATTTTGAATTTTTATGCCCATTTGAATCTTGGTCAAATCCTAGGTTTGACCATGATTTAAACTAGTTTAAAACATAAATATGAAAAATTAAGTATCTATCCTTCTTAGCCACTCCAAAATGAAGCTCTTGGGAGGGTTTTTGAAATTTCCATGATTGAAACCAAAAACCACTTCTCTTCATGCTTGACTTCATAAGTCAGGGTTTAGGGATATATATATATATAGGGGGTACATGCATGATTTTTCTGGTTGGAATATGTCTAGAACTTGTTTTTCAACTTGAGCTTATCTAGAGCTTGTTTTTAAATTTTTTATACCCATTTGATTCTTCATCAAATCCTAGGTTTGTTGACCTAGATTTGAACAAGTTTAAAACATGAATATGAAAAGGTAAGCATGTATGCTTCTTAATTAGTCACTCCAAAATGAAGCTCTTGGGAGGGTTTTTGAAATTTCCATGATTTAAACCAAAAACCACTTCTCTTCGTGCTTGACTTCATAAGTTAGGGTTTAGGGATATATAGGGGGTAGATACATCATGATTTTTCTGGTTTGAATATGTCTAGAGCTTGTTTATCAACTTAATTGAATGCTTACTATATGACATAAGAAGACTATGTGCCTTGATATTTCATTTTTTTTAATTATGCCCTTTTGAATATTGGTCAAAACCTAGGTTTGACAAAGATTTAAAAAAGATTAAAACATGAAAATGAAAAAGTAAGCCTTGATCCTTCTTATTAACTCCAAAATGAAGGTTTTTGGGAGGGTTTTTGAAATATCCATGTTTGAAACCCAAAACCACTTCTCTTCGTGCAGAGTTTAGGGTTAGGGATAGCTAGACACCTGAATTTTCTGGTTTGATATGTCTAGACCTTGTTTATCAACTTAATTGAATGCTTACTATATGACATAAGAAGACTATGTGCCTTGATTTTACATTTTTTAAAATTATGCCCATTTGAATCTTGGTCAAATCCTAGGTTTGACCATGATTTAAACAAGTTTGTTTATCAACTTGAATGCTTGCTATATGACATCAGAAGACTATGTGTTTGGTTTTTGTTTTTTGAATTTGTTATGCCCATTTGAATCTTAGCTAGTCAAATCCTAGGTTTGAATATATATGTCTAGACCTTGTATATCAACTTGAATGCTTACTATACATATGACATAAGAATGTTATGTGCTTTGGTTTTTCATTCTTTTCATTTTTTCTGAATTTTTAGGGCCATTTGAATCTTGGTCAAATCCTTGGTTTGACCAAGATTTAAACAAATTTAAAACATGAAAATGAAAAGGGAAGTCTGTATCCTTCTTAGTCACTCTAAAATGAAGCTTTTGGGATGTTCTTTAAATTTCAATGTTTGAAACCCAAAACGACTTCCCTTCATGCTAGACTTCATAAGATCGACAGGGGGTAGATACATGATTTGTCTGGTTTGGATATATCTAGACCTTGTTTATCAACTTGATTGCTTACGATATGACACAAGAAGACTATGTGATTTGGTTTTTCATTTTTCTGATTTTTTTGAATTTTGTGCCCACCCATTTGTATCTTCGTCAAATCCTAGGTTTGACCAAGATAATTTAAACAAGTTTAAAACATGAAAATGTAAAGGGAAGCATGTATCCTTCTTAGTCACTCTAAAATGAAGCTTTTGGGAGGTTTTTGAAATTTCGATGTTTGAAACCCAAAACCACTTCTCTTCATGCTTGACTTCATAAGACAGAGTTTAGGGGTTAGGGGTATAGATACATGATTTGTCTGGTTTGAATATGTCTAGACCTTGTTTATCAACTTGAATGCTTACTATATGACATAAGAATACTATGTGATTTGGTTTTTCATTTTTCTGTTTTTTAATTATTTTTCTGCCCATTTGAATCTTGGTCAAATCCTAGGTTTGAACAAGATTTAGACAAGTTTAACACGTGAAATTAAACGAATAAGTAAGCATTGATCCTTCTTAGTCACTCCAAAATGTACCAATTGATAGTGTTAACTTTGCTTCATGGAAAAAATAATGTCATGTAAATGAGTTAACTTGGATTTCCTACCCTTGAATCCATAGGAAACTTTGTTCTAATGCACTATAATAATCAACCGAGTTTTTACACCAACAGGTCTGTCACTTACGTGTGGTGCCCACGCGTGAGGTCCCACACTTGAGTGAGCACAAGTCACGTGCAATAGGTACGCCAACTCCCAGCCATCTTCTTTGTCAAGAGAAGACGCATCAGGATGCGTATTGGAAGTCTGTGGGTCCTTCTGGATCCTTCGGTTGTCCCTCTCACACAAAAAAAACAAATCTCTCTCATTCTCGGCCTCGCTCGACTCGCTCGCTCGCTCGCTCGCTCGCTCGCACCTCCTGCGCACTGACAAACCCTGCACAACAGTCAACATCATCATCATCACCCGAAAAAGGGAAGACACCATAATGCTCTGCCTTTTTTCTCTCCTTCCGAGTGATCCCTCTTCCTCCGAGTTTCACTCGACGGGCAAACGCACATGTGCTGCATAGTAATAATAAAAAGGTAGAAAAATCGATATACGAATCTATAATTAAATAGGTTAAACTAGGGTTTTGCCCAGTACTACAGATCAAGGTTCAAAAAAATCCAACTACGGGGTTCGAACAACACGATTCTAATCCAAGAACTTTTTCGACCTCATCCAAGTGGCCTCAAACTATAGGGTTAGCATCTAGTGCAGTATGTGTGAAAATGTATGCACTATGTGTGCTATAACTTGTATGTCTTTCAAATTTGAACCAACTTTGAATAAGTTTGAAATATTTGAAATGGGGCTTTTGGCTTAAACGTTTGAAACTCAAAACGATTCTCTTCATGCTAGACTTCATAAGACCGAGTTTAGGGTTAGGGGTAGATACATGATTTGTCTGGTTTGAATATGTCTAAACCTTGTTTATCAACTTTAATGCTAACTTCTCAGTCACTCTAAAATGAAGTTTTTGGAGGTTTTTGAAATTTCCATCTTTGAAACCCAAAACCACTTCTCTTCATGCTTGACTTCATAAGAAAAAGTTTAGGGTTAGGGGGTATAGATACATGATTTGTATGGTTTGAATATGTCCAAACCTTGTTTATCAACTTGAATATGCTTACTATATGACATAAGAAGACTATGTACTTTGGTTTTTAAATTTTCTGACTTTTTTAATTTTCTGCGCATTTGAATCATATCTTGGTCAAATCCTAGGTTTCACCAAGATTTAGACAAGTTTAACACGTGAAAACGAGTAAGTAAGCATGGATCCTTCTTAGTCACTCTAAAATGAAGCTTTTGGGATGTTCTTGAAATTTCCATGTTTGAAACCCAAAACTTCTTTCATTCATTTTGATGACCCATTTGAATCTTGTCAAATCCTAGGTTTGACCAAGATAATTTAAACAAGTTTAAAACATGAAAATGAAAAGGGAAGCATGTATCCTTCTTAGTCACTCTAAAATGAAGCTTTTGGGAGGTTTTTGAAATTTCCATGTTTGAAACCCAAAACCACTTCTCTTCACATGCTTGACTTCATAAGACGAGTTTAGGGGTTAGGGGTATAGATACATGATTTGTCTGGTTTGAATATGTCTAGACCTTGTTTATCAACTTTAATGCTTACTATATGACATAAGAAAACTATTGCTTTGGTTTTTCTTTTTCTGATTTTTTTGAATTTTGATGCCCATTTGAATCTTGTCAAATTCTAGGTTTGACCAAGATTTAAACAAGTTTAAAACATGAAAATGAAAAGGGAAGCATGCAACCTTCTCAGTCACTCTAAAATGAAGTTTTTGGGAGGTTTTTGATATTTCCATGTTTGAAACCCGAAACCACTTCTCTTCATGCTTGACTTCATAAGACAGAGTTTAGGGTTAGGGGTAGATACATGATTTGTGTATGGGTTGAATATGTCCAAACCTTGTTTATCAACTTGAATATGCTTATGTGCTTTGGTTTTTTATTTTTCTGATTTTTTTGAATTTTATGCCCATAAATCTTGGTCAAATCCTAGGTTTGACCAGGATTTAAACAAGTTTAAAACATGAAATGAAAAGATAAGCCTGGATCCTTCTTAGTCACTCTAAAATGAAGCTTTTGGGAGGTTCTTGAAATTTCCATATTTGAAACCCAAAACCACTTCTCTACATGATTGACTTCATAAGACATAGTTTAATTAGAGTTTTAGGGGTAGATATATACATGATTTTTCTGGTTTGAATATATATGTCTAGACCTTGTTTATCAACACATGAATGCTTACTATACATATGACATAAGAATGCTATGTGCTTTGGTTTTTCATTCTTTTGATTTTTTCTGAATTTTTAGGGCCATTTGAATCTTGCATGGTTAAACTTGGGTTTTGCCCAGTTCTAAAGATCAAGGGTTCAAAAAAATCCAACTACGGGGTTCGAACAACACGATTCTAATCCAAGAATTTTTTCGACCTCATCCAAATGGCCTCAAACTATAGGGTTAGCATCTAGTGCAGTATGTGTGAAAATGTATGCACTATGTGTGCTATAACTTGTATGTCTTTCAAATTAAGTTGATAAACAAGGTCTAGACATATTCAAACCAGAATATTATACTGCATTAGTACAAGAAGTTTCCTATGGATTCATCAAGGGTAGTAAAGCCAAGTTAACTCATTGTCATGACTAAGAAGGATCCATGCTTACTTTTTCATTTTCATGTTTTAAACTTGTTTAAATCTTGGTCAAACCTAGGATTTGACCAAGATTCAAATGGTCATAAAAAATCAAACAAAATCAAGAAAATCAAAAACCAAACCACATAGTCTTCTTATGTAATATACTAAGCATTCAAGTTGATCAACGAAGTCTAGACATATTCAAACCAGAAAAATCATGTATCTACCCCCTAACCCTAAACGTTGTCTTATGAAGTCAAGCATGAAGAGAAGAAGTGGTTTTGGGTTTCAAACATGGAAATTTCAAAAACCCACCCAAAAGCTTCATTTTGGAGTGACTAAGAAGGATCCAAGCTTACTTTTTCATTTTCATGTTTCAAACTTGTTTAAATCTTTGTCAAACCTAGGATTTGACCAAGATTCAAATGGGCATAAAAATTCAAAAAAGAAATCAAAAAAATGAAACACCAAAGCACATAAACTTCTTATGTCATATAGTAATTAAGCATTCATGTTGATCAACAAAGTCTATATATATTTAAACAATAAAAATCATGTATATATACCCCCAAACCCAAAACCACTTCTCTTCACATGCTTGACTTCATAAGACAGAGTTTAGGGGTTAGGGGTATAGATACATGATTTGTCTGGTTTGAATATGTCTAGACCTTGTTTATCAACTTGAATGCTTACTATGTGATTTGGTTTTTCATTTTTCTGTTTTTTAATTATTTTTCTGCCCATTTGAATCTTGGTCAAATCCTAGGTTTGAACAAGATTTAGACAAGTTTAACACGTGAAATTAAACGAATAAGTAAGCATTGATCCTTCTTAGTCACTCCAAAATGTACCAATTGATAGTGTTAACTTTGCTTCATGGAAAAAATAATGTCATGTAAATGAGTTAACTTGGATTTCCTACCCTTGAATCCATAGGAAACTTTGTTCTAATGCACTATAATAATCAACCGAGTTTTTACACCAACAGGTCTGTCACTTACGTGTGGTGCCCACGCGTGAGGTCCCACACTTGAGTGAGCACAAGTCACGTGCAATAGGTACGCCAACTCCCAGCCATCTTCTTTGTCAAGAGAAGACGCATCAGGATGCGTATTGGAAGTCTGTGGGTCCTTCTGGATCCTTCGGTTGTCCCTCTCACAAAAAAAAACAAATCTCTCTCATTCTCGGCTCGACTCGCTCGCTCGCTCGCTCGCTCGCACCTCCTGCGCACTGACAAACCCTGCACAACAGTCAACATCACCAGAAAAAGAATATACACCATCAATAAGAGGGGCCCCGTGACTGCTCTCCCTTCTTCTCCTTCCGAGTGATTCCTCTTCCTCCGAGTTTCACTCGACGGGCAAACACACATGTGCTGCATAGTAATAATAAAAAAGTAAAAGAATCGACTACGAATCTATTATTAAATAGGTTATAAACTAGGGTTTTCCCCAGTACTACAGATCAAGTTGAAAAAAAAATCCAACTACGGGGTTTGATTTTGGCCTACAAATAAAAAATTAAATAAGTTGAACTAGTATTCCTCTAAAAAATCATTTTGGTTTGCATTGTTTGATAATTTTCATAGCTAGAGTGCATCACAATTTTTTGATTTCATGCTTTGCTTTGCCAATTTTGATTTTTTCTAACCACCTTCTCTTTGATTTCAAATTTAGGTCAAACTATCGGTGCCTACTATGTGTTCTACTTGAATTGGATGCAGCATGCGCACATGATATGTTTTGCCATTGTTTTGGGCTTCCACACATCTTGGGGCATCCAAGTATTTAAGTTACCTTGTTTTTTAATTGTAATTCATGTACCCTTTCCTCCCAATTAAATTTTGGTTTTACATTTTTAATTTTTTTAAATTTTTATGCCCATTCTGATGTCATATAGTTAGCATTTAAGTTGATAAACAAGGTCTGGACATATTCAAACCAAAAAATCATGTATCTACCCCCTAACGCTAAACTCTGTCATATGAAGTCAAGCATATGAAGAGAAGTGGTTTTGGGTTTCAAACATGGAAATTTCCATGCTTGAAACCAAAAACCACTTCTCTTCATGCATGCTTGACTTCATAAGACAGAGTTTAGGGTTAGGTGGTAGATACATGATTTTCCTGGTTTGAATATGTTTAGACCTTGTTTATCAAATTAATTGAATGCTTACTATATAACATAAGAGAAGACCTTGTTTTTTTTGAATTTTTATACCCATTCGAATCTTTGTCAAATCCTTGGTTCCACCAAGATTTGAATAAGTTAAAAACATGAATATGAAAAAGTAAGCATGTATGCTTCTTAGTCACTTCAAAATGAAGCTCTTGGGAGGGTTTTTGAATTTCCATGTTCGAAACCAAAAACCACAATGCTTGACTTCATGAAACAAAGTTTAGGGTTATGGGTAGATACATGCATGATTTTTCTTGTTTGAATATGTCTAGAACTTGTTTATCAACTTAATTGAATGCCTACTATATAACATAAGAAGACCTTTTTTGTATTTTTTAAATTTTTATACCCATTTGAATCTTGGTCAAATCCTAGGTTTCACCAAGATTTGAATAAGTTTAAAACATGAATATGAAAAAGTAAGCATGCATGTATGCTTCTTAATTAATCACTTCGAAATGAAGCTCTTGGGAGGGTTTTTGAAATTTCCATGTTTGAAACCAAAAACCACATATCTTCATGCATGCGCTTGACTTCATGAGACAGAGTTTAGTGTTAGGGGGTAGATACATGATTTCTCTCGTTTGAATATGTTTGAAACCAAAAACCACATATCTCTGGTTTGCCCGCACTTAGAAATGATATTTGCATCACTTATCATATGTTTGCCCATTTGAATCTTGTCAAATCCTAGATTTGACCAAGATAATTTAAACAAGTTTAAAACATGAAAATGAAAAGGCAAGCTTGTATCCTTCTTAGTCACTCTAAAATGAAGTTTGGGGAGGTTTTTGAAATTTCCATGCTTGAAACCAAAAAACCACTTCTCTTCATGCTTGACTTCATAAAGACAGAGTTTTTGGGGATATATAGGGGTAGATACATGATTTTTCTGGTTTGATATGTCTAGACCTTGTTTATCAACTTAATTGAATGCTTACTATATGACATAAGAAGACTATGTGCCTTGATTTTACATTTTTTTAAATTATGCCCATTTGAATCTTGGTCAAATCCTAGGTTTGACCATGATTTAAACAAGTTTAAAACATGAATATGAAAATTAAGCATGTATCCTTCGTAGTCACTCCAAAATGAAGCTCTTGAGAGGGTTTTTGAAATTTCCATGTTTGAAACCAAAAAACCACGTACTTCTCTTCATGCATGCTTGACTTCATAAGACAGAGTTTAGGGCTAGGGTAGCTAGATACATGATGTTTCTGGTTTGAATATGTCTAGACCTTGTTTATCAACTTAATTGAATGCTTACTATATGACATAAGAAGACTACGTGCCTTGGTTTTTCATTTATTTTCATTTATTTTGAATTTTTATGCCCATTTGAATCTTGGTCAAATCCTAGGTTTGACCATGATTTAAACTAGTTTAAAACATAAATATGAAAAATTAAGTATCTATCCTTCTTAGCCACTCCAAAATGAAGCTCTTGGGAGGGTTTTTGAAATTTCCATGATTGAAACCAAAAACCACTTCTCTTCATGCTTGACTTCATAAGTCAGGGTTTAGGGATATATATATATAGGGGGTACATGCATGATTTTTCTGGTTGGAATATGTCTAGAACTTGTTTTTCAACTTGAGCTTATCTAGAGCTTGTTTTTAAATTTTTTATACCCATTTGATTCTTCATCAAATCCTAGGTTTGTTGACCTAGATTTGAACAAGTTTAAAACATGAATATGAAAAGGTAAGCATGTATGCTTCTTAATTAGTCACTCCAAAATGAAGCTCTTGGGAGGGTTTTTGAAATTTCCATGATTTAAACCAAAAACCACTTCTCTTCGTGCTTGACTTCATAAGTTAGGGTTTAGGGATATATAGGGGGTAGATACATCATGATTTTTCTGGTTTGAATATGTCTAGAGCTTGTTTATCAACTTAATTGAATGCTTACTATATGACATAAGAAGACTATGTGCCTTGATATTTCATTTTTTTTAATTATGCCCTTTTGAATATTGGTCAAAACCTAGGTTTGACAAAGATTTAAAAAAGATTAAAACATGAAAATGAAAAAGTAAGCCTTGATCCTTCTTATTAACTCCAAAATGAAGGTTTTTGGGAGGGTTTTTGAAATATCCATGTTTGAAACCCAAAACCACTTCTCTTCGTGCAGAGTTTAGGGTTAGGGGTAGCTAGACACCTGAATTTTCTGGTTTGATATGTCTAGACCTTGTTTATCAACTTAATTGAATGCTTACTATATGACATAAGAAGACTATGTGCCTTGATTTTACATTTTTTAAAAATTATGCCCATTTGAATCTTGGTCAAATCCTAGGTTTGACCATGATTTAAACAAGTTTGTTTATCAACTTGAATGCTTGCTATATGACATCAGAAGACTATGTGTTTGGTTTTTGTTTTTTGAATTTGTTATGCCCATTTGAATCTTAGCTAGTCAAATCCTAGGTTTGAATATATATGTCTAGACCTTGTATATCAACTTGAATGCTTACTATACATATGACATAAGAATGTTATGTGCTTTGGTTTTTCATTCTTTTCATTTTTTCTGAATTTTTAGGGCCATTTGAATCTTGGTCAAATCCTTGGTTTGACCAAGATTTAAACAAATTTAAAACATGAAAATGAAAAGGGAAGTCTGTATCCTTCTTAGTCACTCTAAAATGAAGCTTTTGGGATGTTCTTTAAATTTCAATGTTTGAAACCCAAAACGACTTCCCTTCATGCTAGACTTCATAAGATCGACAGGGGGTAGATACATGATTTGTCTGGTTTGGATATATCTAGACCTTGTTTATCAACTTGATTGCTTACGATATGACACAAGAAGACTATGTGATTTGGTTTTTCATTTTTCTGATTTTTTTGAATTTTGTGCCCACCCATTTGTATCTTCGTCAAATCCTAGGTTTGACCAAGATAATTTAAACAAGTTTAAAACATGAAAATGTAAAGGGAAGCATGTATCCTTCTTAGTCACTCTAAAATGAAGCTTTTGGGAGGTTTTTGAAATTTCGATGTTTGAAACCCAAAACCACTTCTCTTCACACGCTTGACTTCATAAGACAGAGTTTAGGGGTTAGGGGTATAGATACATGATTTGTCTGGTTTGAATATGTCTAGACCTTGTTTATCAACTTGAATGCTTACTATATGACATAAGAAGACTATGTGATTTGGTTTTTCATTTTTCTGTTTTTTAATTATTTTTCTGCCCATTTGAATCTTGGTCAAATCCTAGGTTTGAACAAGATTTAGACAAGTTTAACACGTGAAATTAAACGAATAAGTAAGCATTGATCCTTCTTAGTCACTCCAAAATGTACCAATTGATAGTGTTAACTTTGCTTCATGGAAAAAATAATGTCATGTAAATGAGTTAACTTGGATTTCCTACCCTTGAATCCATAGGAAACTTTGTTCTAATGCACTATTATAATCAACCGAGTTTTTACACCAACAGGTCTGTCACTTACGTGTGGTGCCCACGCGTGAGGTCCCACACTTGAGTGAGCACAAGTCACGTGCAATAGGTACGCCAACTCCCAGCCATCTTCTTTGTCAAGAGAAGACGCATCAGGATGCGTATTGGAAGTCTGTGGGTCCTTCTGGATCCTTCGGTTGTCCCTCTCACACAAAAAAAAACAAATCTCTCTCATTCTCGGCCTCGCTCGACTCTCGCTCGCTCGCTCGCTCGCACCTCCTGCGCACTGACAAACCCTGCACAACAGTCAACATCATCATCATCACCCGAAAAAGGGAAGACACCATAATGCTCTGCCTTTTTTCTCTCCTTCCGAGTGATCCCTCTTCCTCCGAGTTTCACTCGACGGGCAAACGCACATCTGCAGCATAGTAATAATAAAAAGGTAGAAAAATCGATATACGAATCTATAATTAAATAGGTTAAACTAGGGTTTTGCCCAGTACTACAGATCAAGGTTCAAAAAAATCCAACTACGGGGTTCGAACAACACGATTCTAATCCAAGAACTTTTTCGACCTCATCCAAGTGGCCTCAAACTATAGGGTTAGCATCTAGTGCAGTATGTGTGAAAATGTATGCACTATGTGTGCTATAACTTGTATGTCTTTCAAATTTGAACCAACTTTGAATAAGTTTGAAATATTTGAAATGGGGCTTTTGGCTTAAACGTTTGAAACTCAAAACGATTCTCTTCATGCTAGACTTCATAAGACCGAGTTTAGGGTTAGGGGTAGATACATGATTTGTCTGGTTTGAATATGTCTAAACCTTGTTTATCAACTTTAATGCTAACTTCTCAGTCACTCTAAAATGAAGTTTTTGGAGGTTTTTGAAATTTCCATCTTTGAAACCCAAAACCACTTCTCTTCATGCTTGACTTCATAAGAAAAAGTTTAGGGTTAGGGGGTATAGATACATGATTTGTATGGTTTGAATATGTCCAAACCTTGTTTATCAACTTGAATATGCTTACTATATGACATAAGAAGACTATGTACTTTGGTTTTTAATTTTTCTGACTTTTTTAATTTTCTGCGCATTTGAATCATATCTTGGTCAAATCCTAGGTTTCACCAAGATTTAGACAAGTTTAACACGTGCAAACGAGTAAGTAAGCATGGATCCTTCTTAGTCACTCTAAAATGAAGCTTTTGGGATGTTCTTGAAATTTCCATGTTTGAAACCCAAAACCACTTCTCTTCATGATTGACTTCCATAAGATCGACAGATCAGTTTAGGGTTAGGGGTAGATATATACATGATTTTTTGGTTTGAATATGTCTAGACCTTGTTTATCAACTTGAATGCTTACTATACATATGACATAAGAATGCTATGTGCTTTGGTTTTTCATTCTCTTTTGATTTTTTTCTAAATTTTTAGGCCCATTTGAATCTTGGTCAAATCCTTGGTTTGACCAAGATTTAAACAAGTTTAAAACATGTGCCTTGATTTTCCATTTTTTGTTTTTTCTGAATATTTATGCCCATTTGAATCTTGGTCAAATCCTAGGTTTGACCATGATTTAAACAAGTTTAATAAACATGAATATGAAATTTCCATGATTTATACCAAAAACCACTTCTCTTCATGCTTGACTTCATAAGTTAGGGTTTAGGGATATATAGGGGGTAGATTCATCATGATTTTTCTGGGTTGAATATGTCCATAGCTTGTTTATCAACTTAATTGAATGCTTACTATATGACATATATAAGAAGACTATGTGCCTTGATTTTTCATTTTTTTAAATTATGCCCATTTGAATCTTGGTCAAATCCTAGGTTTGAGCAAGATTTAAACAAGATTAAAACATGAAAATGAAAAATTAAGCCTTGATCCTTCTTATTCACTCCAAAATGAAGCTTTTGGGAGGGTTTTTGAGATATCCAGGTTTGAAACCCAAAACCACTTCTCTTCATGCATAGTTTAGGGTTAGGTGTAGATACATGAATTTTTGGTTTATAGTAAGCATTCAAGTTGATAAACAAGGTTTAGACATATTCAAACTAGAAAAATCATGTATATACCCCCTAAGGCTAAACTCTGTGATATATATGAAGTCAAGCATATAAGAGGAATGGTTTTGGGTTTCAAACATGGAAAATTCAAAAACCCTCCCAAAAGCTTCATTTTTTGAGTGAATAAGAAGGATCCAGGCTTACTTTTTCATTTTCATGTTACTGACTTGTTTAATTCTTGGTCAAACCTAGGATTTGACCAAGATTCAAATAGGCATAAAAATTCAATAAAGAATTCAAAAAATGAAAAACCAAAGCACATAATTAAGCTTCTTAAGTTATAGTAAGCATTCATGTTGATCAAGAGAGTCTATACATATTTAAACATTACAAATCATGTATATACCCCAACCCTAAACTCTGTCTAATGAAGTCAAGGACGAAGAGAAGTGGTTTTCGTTTTTTTTTGAATTTTTATGCCCATTTGAATCTTGGTCAAATCCTTGCAGGTTTGACCAATATTTAAACAAGTTTAAAACATGAAAATGAAAAGTAAGTGTGGATCCTTCTTATTCACTCCAAAATGAAGCTTTTGGGAGGTTTTTTTAAATTTTCCATGTTCGAAACCCAAAATGATATCTCTCCGTGCTTTACTTCATAAGACAAAGTTTAGGGGTAGGGGGTAGATACATGATTTTTCTGGTTTGAATATGTCTAGACCTTGTTTATCAACTTGAATGCTTATTATGTGACATCAAAAGACTATGTGTTTAGTTTTTTTTTGAATTTGTTATGCCCATTTGAATCTTGGTCAAATCCTAGGTTTGACCAAGATTTAAACCAGTTTAAAACATGAAAATGAAAAGTAAGCCTGGATTCTTCTTAGTCCCTCCAAAATGAAGCTTTTGGGAGGTTTTTTAAATTTCCATGTTTGAAACCCAAAACCACTCCTCTTAATGCTTGACTTCATAAGACAGAGTTTAGGGTTAGGGGCCAAGTATATACATGATTTTTCTTGTTTAAATATGTCTAGACTTTGTTTATCAACTTGAATGCTTACTATATGACATCAAAAGACTATGTGTTTGGTTTTGATTTTTTTGAATTTGTTATGTCCATTTGAATCTTGGTCAAATCCTAGGTTTGACCAAGATTTAAACCAATTTAAAACATGAAAATGAAAATGAAAGCCTGGATTCTTCTTAGTCACTCCAAAATGAAGCTTTTGGGAGTTTTTTCAATTTCCAATGTTTGAAACCCAAAACCACTTTTCTTCATGCTTGACTTCATAAGACAGAGTTTAGGGTTAGGGGGTATATACAATATTTTTCTGGTTTGAATATGTCTAGACTTCGTTGATCAACTGTAATGCTTACTATATGACATAAGAAGCTTATGTGCTTTGGTTTTTTTTTTGATTTCTTTTTTGAATTTTTATGCCCACTTGAATCCTGGTCAGATCCTTTGTTTGACCAAGATTTAAACAAGTTAAAACATGAAAATGAAAAAGTAAGCCTGGCTCCTTCTTAGTCATGAAAATGAGTTAACTTGGCTTTCCAACCCTTGAATCCATAGGAAACTTTGTACTAATGCAGTATAATAATCACTCGAGTTTTTACACCAACAGGTCTGTCACTTACGTGTGGTGCCCATGCGTGAGGTCCCAAACTTCAGTGAGCACAAGTCACATGCGGTAGGCAGGCAAAATACCCGATCAATCCGGGCGGTGGCTGTTAAGGACCCGATCGCATTTCTTGCTTTCAGACTGGGGTCTACCATGTAAGAAGTTTGTTCCTTTTGGATGCATCACTCGTATTTGCAAGTTTTTTGGGGGTCCCGCAAATTCAGGGTAGCATCATGCCCCCCTTCCCACGCCAACACAAACAGAGTTCAACACAACCTAATTAAGCAAGGTTCAACACAGACATAGTTCAACAACCCCTAATTAAGCTAATAGGTTCACCACAAACGCTGCTGAGCAGCAAACATAAACAGAGTTCAACAAAAGATGCTGCTTTTGAAGCAGTAGGAGAGACAAACATGCACAACAGTTACGGAGTATATTTACCATCTTCTTCCTGGTCCCGCTTCTTCTGCTTCTTGCTGCCCATACCTTTAATCTTTGGTGGCTTGGGCTTGGGAGGAGGCACACGACCGGTCTCGATAGCTTGGTTCAATTTCTTCCTTAGGAATAGCCCATATGCCATGTGGTTGGCTATGAAGCCGGATCGGTTAACAGTTTCCCCAACTTTGAGACAGCCGGACCCACCGGCTTCGGCATGCTGCAGGACGCTTCGAAAGTCAACCTTTATGCTCTTTGTGCAGAAGGGGCAGCTGTTCCTGGCACCAGTCCAGGGTTCACTCCAATACTTGTCGAACTTCCCCGCCTTAAGCTTGTTGAGAGTGGCCCTGGCCTTCCTATGACGCGACTCGACATCGCTGTCAACCTCATCAGTAGCAACCTGATACATGCCAAATAAACAGGTGAAGCAAATATGTAGCAGTTGCAACTAATAATGAATATGAATCTAAAAAGATTCTGACGCTAATTCAAAACCCTATAGCGCAAAAAAAAAGAGGGAGAGACCATAGAGCAAATCGATACAGGGCTATGTTAAATAAGGGAGAGAGGTGAATCGGATGTGAAGCAAATATGTAGCAGTTGCAACTAATACTGAATATGAATCTAAAAAGATTCTGACGCTAATTCAAAACGCTATAGCGCAAAAAAAAGAGGGAGAGACCATAGCGCAAATCGATACAGGGCTATGTTGAATAAGGGAGAGAGGTGAATCGGAACATACTTCCTCCCCCTCGTCGACGATATTCTCGTCGAAGGTCGGCGGCGGCGGTTCAAAGATGAGTTCAACCTCGTCCTCGTCATCTAGGGGATGCTTCCCAAGAGAGTGGACCCATCTACCAACAGCATCAGATGCCGATGAGCGACCGATGGCCCGACCTTCGGCAATGGCCTCCGCTTCGTCTTTGGCATCCGCTGCGGCAATGATCGCCGCCGTTGCGGCCATGCGTGCTGCGGTCGCGGCTCTGCACGCCTCCTCTGCGGCTAAGGCCAGCCGCGCGGCTTTCGCTTTCGCTGCGTTGACGGCGTCGGTTGGGCTCTCCATCGGTGGAATGGGAAGGGGAAGTGAAGAGAGGGTTTTTTCCTAGTCCGTGGAGAGAGGGAGAAGTGTGGACGTGAAATGGATAACTGACGATATTTCAAGATTTGGGAGACATAGCACGAACCGGCAGATGACAGCGCGTGGGTGCATTACCTCATACTGCCTCTGTCCTAGAAAGAGCGTACGTGTGGGTTTTCAAGGCATATTAAGGATTTTATTATTACATTGGGAAACTGTCATCGACCATCACTTTCCTCTTCAACTTTTCCACCTCCAATGATCTAAATGCATGTAGTAAATAAGAAAACCATATTATGCTAAATACTACTACCTCCATCCCAAAGCGTAAGGCTTATATTATTTTTAGAAGCTCAAACTATGTCAAGGTAAACTAAGATTTTACCAAAAATCATTATCATGCAAAATACAAAATTAATATCAATACATAGACAACGATTTTTTTTGGTATGGTATCTACAAAATATTATATTAGTTGATAGATTGTTCTAAATTTTCGTCAACCTTTACTTGCTTTGACTCTTAAAAAAAGACTTAAGCTTTGTGATGGAGGTAGTACGTACTAGTCGTGAAGAAACTATATCCCTCGTGATGAGAAAGAAATATTTTTTACTACCACTCTTTTGTGGACAAATTTTGAAGTGCATTGCAAAACGAGAAGTACACTCTTTTATGGACAAATTTTAACTCTACACCCATTATTTCAGGATGGAGGGAGTATAACCCAACTTGTTTTTTTCTTCTGGGCACTACACTGCTTTTTCCCTGTGCAATGCTTGGTTCTACCCTTTTTCTCAATGTAATGGTCACTTTAAGTCATTTTTTCCCACACACATTTATTTTGTACTTCTCTACAGTGTTGACCGTGCTACTACTATTTGTGTTAGTGCGCCAAAAACAAAATGTTATTTTTTAAGTGCCAAATTAATCTAGGGCGTTGGTTGTGAATCGGTGAACAAAAAAGAGATAGCCCAAAAGAGGAACACACCAAGGTACAAAAACTAGTATATATGCATGTTTCTATGTACATATATATGACCCTGGGTTTGTAGATAAAAAAACATTCATATATGCGCTTACTATTAATATACATAAGTTTATGCTGATTCTCTTGGTTTAGGTATATATATGGTTAGGCATCACTACTAATTCAGAAAAAAACAAAAATGTAACTCTTCAAGTGAAGTCATTTTAAGTGACCTAACAACTAAAATTCATATATAGGATTTGTATAGGAATTATGTAGGATTTAGATCACATGTGAATTTTCCCCACACTAGTTGTTTGATTCATAGGAACATATCCTATAGGAATCTTGCAGTGCAAATCCTATAAGAATAAAACATTAGGTCATACCTCATGGAAAATTTCCTTTGGCACAATCAAACACAACTCATCTTCCTATATGATTCAACTAGCCATTAAATCTCAATCCTATGTTTTCCATATTTCTATGGTTTTCCCATCCTATGAATCAAAGGAGCCTTAGGGCTTATATCTTTTTTTAGAAAGGCAAACTATGTTAAGATTGGCCAAGTTTTACGAAAAACCTTTAACATGCAAAATACAAAGTTGAGTCATTTCGTTTGAATCGGAGGGAGTACATTTGACGTTATGGTACTATTTGACAGCTGCTTGGCACTGTATTTTTTTTCGAACCAAACTTCCCCCTTCATGAAGCTTTTATTTTAGCTTCAGTGACTTGATACATCCATATATCTAGACAAAGTTGAGTCAATTCATTTGAATCAGAGGGAGTACATTTGACTATATGGGTATTGTTTGACAACTGCTTGGCACTGTCTTCTTTTTTGAACCAAACTGCCCCCTTCACGAAGCTTTTATTTTGGGATAGAGCTTCACTGACTTGATACTTCCAAGTTTCACAGTGACTTGGTGCCACCATCCACCATCCATCTCAGATCCAATGTATGCGATCGACTTAGAATTTAAACTAAATAATTATTATAATTGCTCAGAAATATTTCAAGAACTTCCAGTTAATCGTGCATATTTCGATTTATATTTTGGTGAAGTTTCATTCGATTTGAATCAAAGGTTTGTGAGCAAATATATACTCCCTCCGGTTCATATTAATTGACTCTAATATGGATGTACTAGACACATTTTAGTTCTAGATACATCCATATTGAAGTCAATTAGGGCTCCTTTGATTCAAAGGATTTGCATAGGAATTGTGTAGGATTTGGTTCCTATGGGAAAAATTCCTATACATGTTGTTTGATTCATAGGAACATATCCTATAGGAAAAATTCCTATAGGAATCTTGTAGTGTAATTCCTATAGGAAAAAAGCATTAGCTCATACCTCATGGAAAAATTCCTTTGCTACAATCAAACAAACTTCATCTTCCTATAGGTTTCAAGTAGACATGTCATTCCAATCCTATACCTTTCCTATTCCTATGCTTTTCCTATCCTTTAAATCAAAGGAGCCCTTAATATGAATCAGAGGGAGTATTTAGTTTAAACTAGTGCTCGTATACGTAAAAAGCTCTTTAATCACAAGCTAATCGTCCGAGTGGGATGAAATATTCACAGATTTTAGAACAAGGCATCTACATTTTACTGGATTTTTTTCGTAATTTTTGTTTTTAGGTTCGAAATAAGAGATTAGTTTGGAACGTTGGATCTCAAATGGTTGGTAGATGGTGGCACCAAGTCACAATGAGATTTGGAGACTTCAAGTCACTGCAGCTCTGTCCTTTTATTTTGACAAACTGCAGAGCCGCTGGTGCATCTATGCTTGCGTACGGCCGACGCCGATTCTTAGCAAGGAAGTTCTTCCTATAAGTAGTAGTAGTATCCATACTCCACTCCAAGGCATGTATAAAAAAAAGAACCCATCCCGTTCTCGTTTTCCCGATCACTCTTCTCTGAAGATGGAGGAGGCCCTCTTCTTGTGCCCCCTCTGCCTGCTGCCCTTCAAACCCCCCATATCCAAGGTCGCTCCCTTCCGATTTCATTCTTAGGTTCACCTGTGAGAAATGTCAATGACAACTGATGCCACGTACGTTGTTCCGTGCAGTGCAAGGGCGGTCATATGGGCTGTCGGCGCTGCGTCGGCGAGCTTGCGCCGAACCCGTGCAAGAAGTGCGAGCAGCCGGCGTGGTTGCCGCCGTCGAATCGATCTGGGCCAAGATTGCCGCCGTCGAATCGATCTGGGGCAATGGTCAAGTGCGTCGGCTGCCAGAGCTTGGTCGCCTCCACGGAGTCCTACAAGCACTATATCGCGTGCCCGCATGGTCCGTGCGGCTGCACAGAGGCCATCAATACCGGCTGCAGCTTCACCGGCCCGCCGCGGGAGCTCCTGGTACACCTCCAAGCATCCCACTCCATCCCAGTGTTTACGTTCCAGTATGGCATACCCGCCTGGTGCATAGTTCGTCTTCCGGTACAACCGCGGGGACACCTGTTCATCGGCAGTGGGGAAGAAGACGGTAGCGTGTTCGCCATCACCGTTGGAGCGCTCGGCCCGACCACCATTGTGTCCTGTGTGTGCATCAGGTCGGCCGCGTGCTTGTTTCCGATGTACAAGGCGCAGCTGTTGGTGATTGGTCCGCCGGCGCCGGCGACGGCTGGGACCAGTGACCTCTCGACGGACACCTTGATGGCGGTAATCGAGCCGACGAGCTCCCCGACGCCTAGCTCGATCATGTTGCAGCAGCTCACTTCTTTCCTGGCGGTGCCGCCCCGTTACGCGAAGCAGAATGGAGGGCAGCGTGTGTTGCCTATCTGCGTTTGCATCAACAAGAAGGTTATACAATAATCTTCGTTTAGTCATACTGCAATGTAGTTACTCGAAGATCGGAGGGAGTAGTTTAGTTCGAAGTAGGGTTCGTTCGGATGTATTTTGGACTTGTATAGTAGTAGTACTACTACTCCAGAACTATTACTAGCTAGTTGGAGTGCTAGAATGCAGCTCGGAGTATTATAGTATTTTGGCAGTACTACTAGTTATGTATGTGACTGCAAATTCAAACTAAAATGGACTATTTCTTGCTAATGTTGTTCTTTTGGAGTCATCATTTTTTTCTGAACGTGTTAACTATGCTATTGTCTAAGGATTCGTTTAGATTTCTTTGGTTGAATTCATATTTCGTCTCTTCCTAATTTGGCAAAACTGCACTGTCATGGGCATTCTTACAAGGTCGCTGAAGTTTCAAAGTTTCTTAATGTATATTGCGTAGGGTGTACCCCCTTAACATGGATCTGTTGCATTTTTGGGTTGTATTTTTTTTGGCAATTTTCAGGACCATAAAATAGCACGCCTTCAGTTGAAATTTGAATTAGTGGCCGATACTAGCATGGAGTAGTGAAGTTTTTTTGTACTCCCTCGGTCCCACCAAAAGTGTCTCACCTTTGTTAAAATTTAGATGGATAGATGTATTTTTTTTACAAAGTTGAGACAACTTTGGTGGGACGGAGCCACGGAGTCGTAGTTGATGGCGAGAAGGTTGATGCCTTGCTAGGTTGGTGTACGTTGCAAAAAGAACAAGGTTGGTGTGTATTTGTTTTATTTGTTCACCATAATACTGACATGGCCATCGATTTGATTAGACAACACAAGCCTGGGATGTTTCACTTATTTATTGTAGGAAGCACGATTAATGTTCTGTAATGATGGGGCTACTCCTATAGTCCGTCTGCTCGGCTCCTACTCGGGTGTCGGGTCACATTCACACTCTCCTCTTTTTTTGAACACATTCACACTCTCCTCGAAACTGCAGTAGGCAGTATATGAGCGTCTCGGTTCACCTCCGTCGTCTATCCCCACTCCGCCCATCTTCCATAGCACGCGCCTGCGTTTCGCATCCTATCCAGCAGTGCCCAGTTTGAGAGCCTCTGTTCTCCAACTCAAACCCCCACCTGCCGCCATTGATCGCCATCTCTCTCCCAAAGTTCGAATCAGTAGATCGCCCAAGAAAATACCAACCCCATTGTACCACCTGCCTCATTGTGATGGCGAAATCGAGCAGGGTCTGTGGATCTGGGCTGTTTCACAAGGTGTTTACGGAAGGCCCCCTTGAAGTGCTCATCAGCCAGTGCGACGCCATCACCGCCGCGTCCCTAGTCGGTTCCTCCAAAAGTATTCTTCAGTCAGCCAAATACAGTGCCACTCTGCCTGCTTCTCAGCCGTTTGGCCTTCCGTGTGTTCTCTGTTGTGACCCGGCGGATAAACCATGGGCGGTGTTCAAGGAGGATTTGCCGGTGCACAGCAAGTGCAAACTACTGCCGCTGGACAGGTTCTCCTATGATGGCCTAATGCCACACGGTAAGGATGAGGAGCGGGCAGGCGCCAATGGAGATTGGATCGCCATGGTTGGCCCCGAAGGCAAGTGGAACCTCCTCAATGTGTACACTCATCGCAAGATTAAGCTTCCATCTTTGAGGAACAAGTTGGAAACCACACACAATCCACTTATATTCGAGTATCAGCGTTCTGCTATTCAACTGCAGAAGATAGCTATTTGCCAAGTTCCTACAGCTGCTAGGGGGTATCAAGATTTCTCCCTTGTCGCAATCTTCGACTTTGCAATTGCCTACCTCCATGGCGAATATCCTCGTGAATGGATATTTCTTGAAAACCAGTTTCAGTACGGCGCCATATACTGCGATGCAATTATACATAACGGACTTGTGTTCGCCGTTACTGAGCTTGGAAATGTTTATGCATGGGATCCTAATCAATTTGGTAACATTTCCTCCCTATCTTTTTTATATACGTAACTTATATAGTATTTCACCTCTTATTTGTTGAACTGTCTTGGCATCTTTTGGCTTAAAGGAATTCCATAGGCGCACACCATAACCCTCTTGTGGTATGGACATATATAGAATTTAACATCTATAGGAATTTTAGTATGGTCTAATGTGCATGTTGTTCCTTAGGAAAAAGGCCCCCTAGTAATTAAGTTTCTTTATTATTACTCCCTAGAAAATTTAAGGTAGAGTAGAAATAGAATCAATAAAGGTGCCATGCAATATTGATAAAGACTTTCATTTGTTTATATTCAAACCATCTAAAATTTGGACCAATATTTTCGGGAACATGTTTTAAATCCACATGAAGTTTTACCAAGATGTTCGAAATATATTTCAAACCATCTTATGTTCGACCATGATTTTATAAAGTACTAGTATTGGCATCCCAATATCAAATCAATATCACTAGTAGATAAATCATGAAATATATTTTCATGTGACGTGTTCTTTCCTTTTTCAAGGTCCTATAGTGCTCCCTGCTCCATTCATTCCGTGGACGGCTGGATTTGATGACGATGATGATTTTGACTCTAATAGTCGTACGTGGTGGCTGGCAAGATCTCAAGATCGTTCTAGACTTCTCCTGGTCTATGCACGTGGCGTAATGGATTTTGACGCTGACGGTGCTCCAACTCATTATGATAGTACCCCTTCTGTCCATTGCGGTCGCGCTGTTCACAGCTATTCGGGGTATACCTGCATTGTATTCTCGAATGACACTAGTCGGTTACTTCCAGCCAACCCGTGGGAAAGGGTTACTAATCTTGGAGACTATTCTATGTTCCTTGGGTTGAACTATCCGATTTTCATGCCAGTGGGTGGTGCAACATTTCCCCCAGGATATTTGACAAGAAGAAACTGCATCTACACCACGCCTCAGGCCATTGGCTCTCAGTTTGACACATCACATCAAGAAATTTTCCGCTTCAGTCTAAATGGCGAAGACCACCAAAGCATATCTTTCTCAAGCAGCGGTCCAGGGGCCAACTGGCATACGGGGTTTTGGTTCATCCCAAGCTACACCAACGCGCTGGACTGGAACAAAGACAATCAGAGTTAGGGATATTTATGTAATAGTAGGATCATACTACTAGCTAGCTCAGTTGGTCTTGACTCCTATTTAACTATTTATAGCTAATGTACTTAGGTGATAAATTTATGCTATTTGCATGAACCCAGGCGCTTCTTTTAATTTGATCAAATACGGTCTATACACATGCATGGTTGTTTGGCTGTTTCAGTGTCCCTAGAGGCATACATATATACTGTTATTTAGCAATCTTTATTACAGTACAAAGGTCTTAACCTCATGGTTCACAGAAAGTATAAACGTAGATCAACCATCTAAACATAGAAGACATTCTAGTGTATGATTCTTACATATACACATCAACATCCTATCAGAAAATCTTAATGTGAATTGTACTGGCTGTACAAACCCGTGCATCATTCTCTAGCCGGTTGCACCCAAAAACCAAATCGTGGTACTTCATAGTTGACTGTATGTAGGACAACATACAGATCCAATGCGAAGCCATGGGTATCACCTGCATGACAGAACCATATTTCACATGGTTGGAGGTACTCTATATGGCATTTAAAATCATTCCTTGTCTTTCATATGGTCCTAAAAATAGTACAGTTGGATTTGTGGGTTTTAATTTTTTATTAACACACTCAATTGATTGCCCAAACATTGATTAATAATATTATTAAGGGGTGTGATGTTGAAAGCCATAAGAACAATGTGCCAAACAATCTTTGCTAGCGGACGGTAAATGTATACCCATCAGAAATAATCAGCAGACGTGCATGTTTCTTTGGTCAGAATAACTGCTGCACCATCTTAAAAGTAAATGGCATGACCATTTATTTGATTTGATAGCGTGCAGCTAGATGGCGTACATTACTATCTCTACTTCCTTGGGTCGCCCAAATCTGGAGTACTAAAAGCAAATCCTGGTGATTCATTTGACAAGACAACACAGATGCGACCAAATTTCTCCGTCCATATTATTATAATAATCTGGAGTGCGTTGCCTCGTTGCCTTCCAAGAGAAGCTGCATTCCTTGCCAAAAAAGAGAGAGAGGCTGTATTTATAACTATCTCACCGGCCGCCACTAGTACAAACCATCACTCCCTCTCCACCTCCACCTCCATCTCTTCCCTAGTAGCTCCACCTCCATATCGGCGACGGACCACAATCGCGCGGCTTCGACTTCATCTTCGACGGCGGCGGCGACAGAGGCGTGAGGCACCTTCTCCGCGGCGCATCACTCATCCTCGTCCCGCGGCAACAATGGCTGTATGTGAAATCACCATACCCTTTTGTATGGTAGAGATGATGATGTGCGGATAAAATTTTATTGGCGGTTGCTCATCCTTGTTTGAATATTTGGTGTAGATTCACATCTAGGGCAGGGTGTCAAGCGGGGTGGGTAGCGGGCTAGCTAGTTTCAGTGCGAGTGCTTTAAATCTGCTCTAATCTCAACCACTATTTGCTCTAATTTTCTGCTTTGCGGGACGATTCGCGGACGCCGCTTGCAACCCTAATCTAGGGTATTGATCCTAGTTTAGTAGACTACTAGGATTTACATGCCAATTTGTTTTTAGACTAGATCCGGATATTTGTCAATACTACTACGTACTTCTTCCGTTCGTATTTAATTGACTCTAGTTGAAAGCATCGACAGTTCATTTTCTTCTCTCCCTCTCGTCGACTAATTAAAACCGAACAGAGGGAGTATTAGGAATCCATGTGCATCCGTACTACCAGTAAGGTATTGCGTTGTTGCAGAGGCTCAGTGTAATCAATATCTTTCGATATTAATATACTCACTTTATCAGAAAATAAATTAGTAATCCATGTTCAAACTTGCTAGTTTGATCGACGTTTGATGATGATTTGTGAGGCCATGTATGGGCCTAGTTTGTTTTGCCTGGTGGTCAGTAGGCTGATGATTTATTTTTTTGCTTGGTCGATCTGTGGTCGTTCCATGGCCACTGCTGATTAAGCATTACTAGAATCAACAATTTTTTGCTTGTCTGGTGATTGGAAGTGTATGCGCTAGCACCATCGCACGATGATTAGTCTTAATGGAGATGCAGATGTCGATCAAGAGGGAGAAACATATCTTGATCATGCATTTCTCACGAGATTACTTGGTGATTGGAAGTAGAATCCACAATTTGTTGTGCAAACTTCTCAACATATGCATATATTCAATGAATTGGCTTTATGTGATCAATAGTACTTCTTATTGCAGATGGATGGAGGGGAAAGAGCGAAAAAACCGATACTTAGTGAGATGACTTCTCATTCTTTGACTTCTGATATCCCAGATAACAAGGTAAATATATAGAACGACGATTCGTAGGTGATAAAAGCAGAATCCACAATTTGCCGTGCAAACTTCTCAACATATGCATATATTTGATTAATTAGTTTTATGTGATCAATAGTATTACTTATTCCAGATGGACGTAGGGGAAGGAACGAAAAAGCGGATGCTATGTGAAATGACTTCTAAATCTGTGTGTTCTGATATCCCAGATGACAAGGTAAACATATGGACCGACGCTTGTTTTGCCGCTGCCCCTGTTAGATGGCTAGATGCTCTGGTCTAATTTCTGTTCATGTGCTTATTATTGCAGAAACATAGAGTTGAAGAAAACTCTATATTGTCTGATGACAAAGGTGAAATGGCATGCCAGTCTTTTAAACCTCCGACGCCACCTTGTTTACTGTCTATGGAGACTGATGCAGCTGGACCTGGTACTGATGAGCCTATACCTGGCATCATCGTGTCACATGAAGAAGGTTGTGGATTGGGTTTACCCCCTGCTGTAGAAACTGGTGGTGCAGCTGGAGCTGCTAGTGTAGAGCCTCTAGTGAACGGTGTCGTGCCACGGGAATTCTCTGAACTGGAGCAAAACGGTTTACCTATTGTCAAGACCGATATAACTGGTGCTGATGCTGGAGTTGCTACTGATGATCCTGCACCTGAAGTATGTTTTGCATTGTTAAAACCCGTCCTGCCCAGAGTACTGACTGGTGGTGGACCTGGAGCTGGTAGGGTAGAGCCTCTAACTGAAGTGGATATTGGTGGTTTACCCTCTGGTATTGTAGAGATTTCAGCAAGCGGTCCTGTCCGAGAACATATCTGGTCCTACTATCCCTTTAGGTTCTACCGTGCTACCGACTCCTATGAACCGGAGCATGTACCTGATGTGCCTTCTGTTGAACCTGACGCACCTGTAAGTAGTGGTGATGATCAAGAAGGATCTGCATCTGATGATCCTGCACCCGAAGTTGCCACGCCACCCGAAGGAGGTTTTGTATTGGTAGAACCCGTCATGACTATGCCCACAGTACTGACTGGTGGTGGACCTGGAGCTGGTATGGTAGAGCCTCTAGCGAAAGGTGTCGTGCCACGAGAATCCTCTGAAGTGGATATTGGTGGTTTACCCTCTGTAGATACTGGTGGTCTACCTGGAGCTGGTATTGTAGAGATTTCAGCAAACAGTGCTGTCCCACCCAACTCCTATGAACTTGAGCATGTACCTGATGTGCCTTCTGTAGAACCTGATGCACCTGTAAGTAGTGGTGATGATTCCGCTGAATCTGATCAAGAAGGATCTGCATCTCGAGGACAAGATGTCAGCTGTCATTCACCTGAACCCGAGCTGAAGTCAGCAACGGTAGCTTATATGGCACGGACTGTCCTTCAAGCTCTAAAGATCCAGTTGGGTGGTTCACAGGACCAGCTACTCCAAGCCATTGTCACTACAAAAGACCAGCCAGCATGCTTCGTTATCTCCTGCATACTGTTTGACAAGCTGAAGCACTGCAACTGGCGCATTGTTCAATCCCATCAGCATGGAGAGAGGAGCTATGTTTATGTCAAGATGATTCATGCTGATTTGGTAAGGTTCCATGATAAGATGTATGGGTGGGGTGAGGCAAGAGCCACATTTTGCAGCATTCACACAGTCTTCGCTCTTGAGCCAGACCCCATGGATGCTTACCCAGTGGTGCAGCTGTCCTGACTTGATATATGTTTTATGATCAGTATGCTGCTGTCGTGGAACTGTGATGTCGAGCTACCTTTCTTATGGTTTCTAGGCTTTTGGTTTCAACATGTATTATGGAGCTTACCTTAGGACTTTCGCATGCGTTTGGCTGTTGACCTGTAATGTTTGTGGTTGGTTGTCTAATCTACTTGGCACAATCACATTGCAAAGGCAAATGTTCCTTTTCTCTTTAATTGTTATTATGACTTATGTGTTATAACCAGGCAAGAATATGCAATCTTGGTTCTCTGACCGATATATATGTACATACAACTTTTGTTCACATAATAACACTTACACGGGAAAAGAGTAGCTTTCTCTGTTGGACAAACACCAAACCACAAAAGGGTAACAACACAATATCCAAACTAGGTACGGCACCTGTTGAGCATACATGACTTTTGTCGTAAAATCACGTTAACCAACACTAGCAGCATCTTGTTCTTTGCAAGGTGCTATGCTTATCAGTCTAATCCCAATACACAACCTACTTCAGGTGGCACGATGATGTCAGGTGCAGGTTCACCAGTACCAACTCTCTTGCATCAGTCTCCATTGAAGGTACGCCACTGCTGCAGTAGACACCATTAGCAATGCAACCTGAAGGTGTTCTTATCCTCATATCAGGATCACATAATACAGGTGTCAAGCTTCATGCACTAGCCAACACAATGAAAAGTCCGAACTAGGATAGCTAGGAAAAAAACATGAAGATCTTTTTTTCGAATCCCACGCTGAACATCTTTTTTTTAACTAATTAGGTAAGCTCCTGCTGACAAACATATTACAGCAACTCCAGCAGTGGCTCTATATTTAGGCGCTGTGGGCTGAATGGCTGATGCTGCGCATGGAGCCGGCAATAGCTTCACCGGAAGCTGCAAACTGTGGCGGCCAAATGCAGGGCTGAAACAGCGTATTTTCAGAGGCGCTATAAATGCAGCGCCAAAAACAGAATATAATGAAAAATAGAGTGCAGTAAAACAGAAGATCAAACAAAGACTAGAAATAGACATAAAATAGGATAAAATTAGCTTGATAGATACTCCGTAGTTCATATTTGTACAAAGTAGTGCGATAAAACTAAACTAAAACTCGACATCTGACGAGTCCGGTGTCGTGCCCGACACCGGATCCGACGAGAAGAGGTCAATCCAACGGGGGTCGTCCTCGCCAATGGTGGTCGGCCCGGCGAGCTGCGCTTCGATGAAGGCCCGCTTCGTCGCCTTCTCCGCCCTCCGTCGTGCGCGGTCCTCCTTCTTCGCTGCCCGCCTCGTCGCCTTCTCCGCCCTCCGTCTGCGGAAGTGCTCGTTCTCGGCGGCAACGTCCTCGGGGAAGCGGGCCGCCCACTCGCGCGCCGCGCGCTCGTCCCGCTCGGCGATGCGCAAACGGCGCTCCGTCTCGCGGCGGCGGTGCTGTTCCTCCTGTCTAACGATGTACGGCGGCGGCGCGAGATCCTCGGCCTGCTGGCGCGTCCACACGTCATGGAAATTCATCGACGATCGCGGGCGCCCGAGCCGCCACGCCACGGCGTCGTACGCGCGCGCGGCCTCGTGCGCGGTCTCGTAGGTGCCGAGGCCGATGCGCTCGCCGCCGTCACGTATCTCCGCGTAATACGTACCTTTGGGGCGCGCGCGGACGCCGCGGTACCCCGTGCCCGAGACGCGGCAGTACCGCGAGCTCGACGCGAGACGAGGCATGGCGGCGGCGGCGGAAGCGGAGCCGCGGCGGCGATATTAGGCGCAGATGGGCAAATTTCAGCAACCCGTGTCCATCTTTTTTTTTGGCAGGATTACGCCATGTACCACCTTCCAATTAGAAAATAGTACTGTTCAGCATTCCCCTGTTGGGCCCAATATTTCACTTTGGGTTGCCAACGGCCATCTACATGGTAATTGCTCTCGGCCTACTTGCTCCGGCCGTCGAAGCCCAATAACTACAAATGGGCCTTTCTGCTCATGCAATTTCGGCCCTTTTCTAATGAAACACAGATCCTATGATTGGCAAAAAAAAATACACGGAGATTCTACATAAAAGTTGTTTTTATTTATTTTGAATTATAGGGTTCCAATTTTTGAAACTGCTCATGCCCAATATGAAAATCCTTGATCGCTCCATACCCACATGGATAACGGTATTTTTAAAAATTCATAAAGTGGATTTGAAATTTAAAACATATCCTAATAATTCCTTGATTTAATCTATCAACTTGCAAGATCTTGGAGCCAAAGAGCTTGTATTAGTCTGCGAAAATAATACTGATAAACCTGTCGTTAACAAGAAATGAAGGTTTATCGTTCAGAGAGGATGCCATGTGGGACCCATGAGACAGTACCGTCCTCAACGTTTCAAAGAAAAAGGCAAGTAGCCCGAAAATAGGGGTAAAAAATAAATCCTACAAAGGAAACATTTATTGTTCATAGAGGCTGACATGTGGGACCGATCTGCCAGCTGCATCCTCATCATTTCGAAGTCGGCAGGGATCAGAAGAAAAAGGCAAATAGCCAGAAATTAGGGGTCAAAAATAAATCCAAAAAGGAAACTTATATTCTTCATAGAGGATGACATGTGGGACCGACCTGCCAGCAGCGTCCTCATCGTTTCAAAGGCCGCAGGGGATCAAAAGAAAAAGGCAAATAGCCAGAAATTAGGGGTAAAAAAAATACAACAAAGGAAAGGTTTATTGTTCATAGAGGCTGACTTGTGGGACTCATGAGCCAGCGGCGACCTGAATTTCAAAGGCGGCATATGATCGAAAAGAAAAAGGCAAGTTAGCAAAAATCACTGGGTAAAAAAAATCTAAGAAATGAAACTTTATTGTACAGTCCCATGAGCCAGCACCTTACTCAACGTTTCAGTGGCGGCATGAGATAGAAAGAAAAAGGAAAGTGACCAAATATCAGGAGCAAAAAATAATCCAAGAAAAGAAACTTTTATTGTACATAGATGATGACATATGGGTCCCACTTATACAAGCTCTTTCGCTCCAAGATCTTGCAAGTTGATTGTACATAGAGGATGACATGCGGGCCCCTTGTGTCAGCATCTTACTCAACGTTTCCAAGGCGGCAGGGGATCAAAAGAAAAAAGGAAGTAGCCAGAAATTAGCGGTAAACAATAACTCCAAGGAAGGAAACTTTTATTGTTCATAGAGTATGACATGCGGGACCCATGCGCTAGCAGCTTCCTCAACGTTTCAAAGGGGGCATGAGATCGAAAGAAAAAGACAAGTGACCAAATATCAGGAGCCAAAAATAATCCAAGAAAAGAAACTTTATTGTACATAAAAGATGACATGCGGGTCCCATTTTGCAGCAGCGGTGTCAACGTTTCAAATGCGGCTTGAGATCAAAAGAAAAAGAGTAGCCAGAAATTAGGGGTAAAAAAACTCCCAGAAAAGAAAGTTGATTGTACATAGAGGATGGCATGCGGGTCCCATGACCCAGCACCTTACTCAACGTTTCAGAGGCGGCATGAGATCGAAAGAAAAAGGAAAGAGACCAAATACCAGGAGCAAAAAATAATCCAAGAAAAAGAAACTTTTATTGTACATAGAGGATGACATATGGGTCCCACTTATACAAGCTCTTCCGCCCCAAGATCTTGCAAGTTGATTGTACATAGAGGATGACATGCGGGCCCCTTGTGTCAGCAGCTTAATCAATGTTTCCAAGGCGGCAGGGGATCAAAAGAAAAAGGAAACAGCCAAAAATAAGAGGGTGAAAAAATCCAAGAAAAGAAACTTTTATAGTATCGAGGATGACATGTGGGTCCCATGAGCCAGCAGCTTCTCAACGTTTCAGAGGCTGCATGAGATCGAAAGAAAAAGGCAAGTGACCAAAAATAAGGGGGTAAAAAAAATCCAAGAAAAGAGACTTGATTGTACATAGAGGATGACATGCGGGTCCCACCAGTCAGCAGCTTACTAACGTTTCCAAGGCGGCAGGGGATGAAAAGAAAAAGGAAATAGCCAAAGATCAGAGGGTGAAAAAAATCAAAGAAAAGAAACTTTTATAGTACATAGAGGATGACATGTGGGTCCCATGGGCCAGCAGGTTCCTCAACGTTTTCAAGGGCGGCATGAGATCGAAAGAAAAAGGCAAGTGACCAAAAATCAGAGGGTGAAAAATAATCCAAAAAAAGAAACTTTTATTGTACATAGAGGATGACATGCTGTCCCAACGTTTCAAATGCGGTTTGAGATCAAAAGAAAAAGAAAGTAGCCAGAAATTAGGGGGTAAAAAAACTCCAAGAAAAGAAAATTGATTGTACATAGAGGATGACATGCGGGTCCCATGAGTCAGCAGCTTACTCAACGTTTCCAAGGCGGCAGGGGATCAAAAGAAAAAGGAAATAGCCAAAAATCAGAGAGTGAAAAAAAACCCAAGAAAATAAACTTTTGTAGTACATAGAGGATGACATGCGGGTCCCATGAGCCAGCAGGTTCCTCAACGTTTCAAACGTGGCATGGGATCGAAGGAAAAAGGCAAGTGACCAAATATCAGGAGCCAAAAATAATCCAAGAAAAGAAACTTTATTGTACATAGAGGATGACATGCGGGTCCCATTTTGCAGCAGCGGTCCCAACGTTTCAAATGCGGCTTGAGATCAAAAGAAAAAGAAAGTAGCCAGAAATTAGGGGGTAAAAAAACTCCAAGAAAGGAAAGCTTTATCGTTCATACAGGCTGACATGTGGGACCTATGAGCCAGCAGCTTACTGAACGTTTCAAAGGCGGCAGGGGATCAAAAGAAAAAGGAAATAGCCAAAAATCAGAGGGTGAAAAAAATCCAAGAAATCAAACTTTTATTGTACATAGAGGATGACATGCGGGTCCCATGAGCCAGCAGATTCCTCAACGTTTCAAACGTGGCATGAGATCGAAAGAAAAAGGCAAGTGACCAAATATCAGGAGCCAAAAATAATCCAAGAAAAGAAACTTTATTGTACATAGAGGATGACATGCGGGTCCCATTTTGCAGCAGCGGTCTCAACGTTTCCAAGGCGGCACAGGACCAAAAGAAAAATGAAGTAGCCAGAAATCAGGGGGTGAAAAAAATCCAAGAAAAGAAAGATTTCAATTGGGCTACATCTAGACATCTGGGCCTTCGAACTATCCTTCTGGGCCTTTGGACACGTACAATTTCAGCCCACTCCAGAACATGATAGTTCGGATTTTTCTCAAAAAAAAAAACAGGAAAGTCCTATGCTTCGCCAAAACAAAAAACAAGGAGATTCAAGATATATGTTGTAAAAATAAAGATTTAATTTATCCGTTTGCAATAGCTCAGAGCGCAATACACTGTTTATTGTCTGCAAAATAATCAAGATATCACATGTTTCTTGTACGGGGAGGCTGACATCGTGGACCCATGAGCCAGCAGCGTCGTTTTAAAGGCGGAATGGAAAAAAAATAAACCAAAAATCTGTTGGTAAAAAATCCAAGAAAAGAAACATTTTCGTTCTGAGAGGATGACATGCGGGACCCATGAGGCAGCAGCGTCCTCAGCGCTTATTGTTCATAGAGGCTGACATGTGGGACCCGTGAGCCAGCAGCGTCCTCAACGTTTTAAAGGCGGCAGGATATCGAAAGAAAAAATAAGCCAAAAATCATTTGGTAAACAATATCCAAGAAAAGAAACATTTACCGTTCTGAGAGGATGACATGCGGGACCCATGAGGCAGCAGCATCCTCAACGATTCCAAGGCGGCAGGGGATCAAAGAAAAAAAAAGGAAATATCCAGAAATTAATTAGGGGTTCAAAAAAATCCATCAAAGGAAACTTTTATTGTTCATAGAGGATGACTTGTGGGACCGACCTGCCAACAACGTCCTCATCGTTTCAAAGGGGCAGGAGATCCAAAGAAAAAGGCAAATAGCCAGAAATTAGGGGTCAAAAATAACCAAGAAAGGAAACTTTTATTGTTCGTAGAGGATGACATGCGGGACCCATGAGCCAGCAGCTTACTCAACGTTTCAAAGGCGGCATGAGATCGAAAGAAAAAGGCAAGTGACAAAATATCAGGAACAAAAGATAATCCAAGAAAAGAAACTTTATTGTACATAGAGGATGACATGTGGGTCCCATTTTGCAGCAGCGGTCTCAATGTTTGTAATGCGGCTTGAGATCAAAAGAAAAAGAAAGTAGCTAGTAATTAGGGGGTGAAAAAAAATCCAAGAAAGGAAAGTTGATGGACATAGAGGATGACATGCGGGTCCCTTGAGCCAACAGCTTACTCAACGTTTCAAAGGGGCAGGGGATCAAAAGAAAAAGGCAAGCCAAAAATCAGAGGGTGAAAAAAATCCAACAAAGGAAACTTTTATAGCACATAGAGGATGACATGCGGGTCCCATGAGCCAGAGGTTCCTCAACGTTTCAAACGTGGCATGAGATCGAAAGAAAAAGGCAAGTGCCCAAATATGAGAGCCAAAAATAATTCAAGAAAAGAAAGTTTTATAGTACATAGAGGATTACATGCGGGTCCCATTTAGCAGCAGCGGTATCACGTTTGAGAGGCAGCAGGGGATCGAAAGAAAAAGTCAAGTGACCAAATATGAGGTGCCAAAAATAATCCAAAAAAAGAAAGTTTTATAGTACATAGAGGATGACATGCGGGTCCCATTTAAGCAGCGGCGGTATCACCGTTTGAGAGGCGGCGAGGATCGAAAGAAAAGGTAAGTGACCAAATATGAGGTGCCAAAATAATTCAAGAAAAGAAAGTTTTATAGTACATAGAGGATGACATGCGGGTCCCATTAGCAGCAGCTGTATCACCGTTTGAGAGGCGGCAGGGGATCGAAAGAAAAGGCAAGTGACCAAATTTGAGGTGCCAAAAATAATCCAGAAAAGAAAGTTTTATAGTACATAGAGGATGACATGCGGGTCCCATTTAGCAGCAGCGGTATCACCGTTTGAGACAGGGGATCGAAAGAAAAAGGCAAGTGAAAAAATATGAGGAGCCAAAAATAATTCAGGAAAAGAAAGTTTTATAGTACATAGAGGATGACATGCGGGGTTAGCAGCAGCGGTATCACCGTTTGAGAGGCGGCAGGGGATCGAAAGAAAAAGGCAAGTGACCAAATTTGAGGTGCCAAAAATAATCCAGGAAAAGAAAGTTTTATAGTACATAGAGGATGACATGCGGGTCCCAGTAGCAGCAGCGGTATCACCGTTTGAGAGGCGGCAGGGATCGAAAGAAAAAGGCAAGTGACCAAATTTGAGGTGCCAAAATAATCCATGAAAAGAAAGTTTTATAGTACATAGAGGATGACATGCGGGTCCCAGTTAGCAGCAGCGGTATCACCGTTTGAGAGGCGGCAGGGGATCGAAAGAAAAGGCAAGTGACCAAATTTGAGGTGCCAAAAAAAACTCCAAGAAAAGAAAGTTGATTGCACATAGAGGATGACATGCGGGTCCCATTTAGCAGCAGAGTCTCAACGTTTCAAGGCGGCAAGGGATCAAAAGAAAAAGGAAGTAGCCAGAAATCAGGGGGTCAAAAAATCCAAGAATAGAAAGAATTTTGGTTCATAGAGGATGACATGCGGGACCCATGATCCTGCATCGTAAACGGCTCGTTGAACGAGATGGCGCGATGTAGAAAAAAAACAATGCCAGAGAGGCTGCCATCTGGGCCCTACATCCCTCGGCGGTGCGGATTTGCGTTGACTCGGCCGGCGAACCCGAGATTTCGAGATGCACCACGTCCCGGGCCACCATACGCCACGTTTTGGCCGCTTTCGTCGGGCTAGGTGGCCTCAAAAACGAGAAAAAAAAGTTTTGACATGCACCACGGAGGGACCAAAATCGTCGGCCATGGTACACCAGCAACCACGGCGCGACTTCAACTTCGTCGGCCATGGCAACTTTTCTTGTAGTGTATGGTGCGTAATGTAATCAACAACTACATCCTTAGACATAGCATCAATGTTTTATCCCTAGTGGCAACAGCACAACACAACCTTAGAACCTACTGCCATCCCAGTGTCAATGAGGCATGAACCCACTATCGAGCATAAATACCCCCTCTTGGAGTTAAGAGCAAAAACTTGGCCAGAGCCTCTACTAATAACGGAGAGCATGCAAGATCATAAACAACACATAAACAATAGATTGATAACCACCATAACATAGTATTCTCTATCCATCGGATCCCGACAAACACAACATATAGTATTACAGATAGATGATCTTGATCATGTTAGGCAGCTCACAAGATCCAATAATGAAGCACAATTAGAGAAGACGACCATCTAGCTACTGCTATGGACCCATAGTCCAGGGTGAACTACTCACTCATCACTCCGGAGGCGATCATGGAGATGAAGAGTCCTCCGGGAGATGAATCCCCTCTCCGGCAGGGTGCCGGAGGCGATCTCCTGAATCCCCCGAGATGGGATTCGCGGCGGCGGCGTCTCCGTAAGGTTTTCCGTATCGTGGCTCTCAGTTTTGGCGACGGAGGCTATAAGTAGGCGGAAGGGGTGGTCAAGACGCGGCACGAGGCCCAGGACAGCCGGCGCCAGTGGCCCGCCGCGCCGCACTGTCATCTGGCCACCTCGTGGCCCCACTTCGACTCCCCTTCGGTCTTCTCGGAAGCTTCGTGCAAAAATAGGACCCCCGGCGGTGATTTCGTCCAATTCCGAGAATATTTCCTTACTAGGATTTCTGAAAACAAAAACAGCAGAAAACCAGGAACTGGCTCTTCGGCATCTTGTTAATAGGTTAGTTCCAAAAAATGCGACATATAATGTGCATAAAACATGTAGGTATCATCATTAAAGTAGCATGGAACATAAGAAATTATCGATACGTTGAGACGTATCGCGAGCGTCTCGGAAGGTTTTCCATATCGGGCTCTCGGTGTTGGGGTTTTTGCGACTTAGCTTTAAGTAGAAGGAAGGGCAACGCTGGGCCACACGAGGGCCCCACACGCTGTGGCCACGCGACCAAGCCCTAGGCCGCGCCGGGTTCAAGGTGGCGGCGCTCGTGGCCCTACCTTCTCGGCCTTTGGAAGCTTCGTGCAAAAATAGGACCCTGGGCGTTGATTTCGTCCAATTCCGAGAATATTTCCTTAATAGGATTTCAACCAAAAATAGCAAAAAACAGCAACTGCCTTCGCATCTTGTTAATAGGTTAGATCCAGAAAATGCACGACATATAATGTGTATAAAACATGTAGATATCATCAATAATGTAGCATGGAACATAAGAAATTATCGATACGTTGGAGACGTATCAGCATCCCCAAGTTTAGTTCTGCTGTCCAGTTGGGTAAAACGATAACAAAGATAATTTCTGGAGTGACATGCCATCATAATCTTGATCATACTATTGTAAACATATGTAATGAATGCAGCGATCAAAACAATGGTAATGACATGAGTAAACAAATGAATCATAAAGCAAAGACTTTTCATGAATAGTACTTCAAGACAAGCATCAATAATTCTTGCATAAGAGTTAACTCATAAAGCAATAAATCAAAGTAAAGGTGTTGAAGCAACACAAAGGAAGATTAAGTTTCAGCGGTTGCTTTCAACTTATAACATGTATATCTCATGGATAGTGTCAATGTAAAGTAATATAACAAGTGCAATATGCAAGTATGTAGGAATCAATGCAAGTTCACACAAGTGTTTGCTTCTTAAGGTGGAGAGAGATAGGTGAACTGACTCAACAATAAAAGTAAAAGAAAGGTCCTTCAAAGAGGAAAGCATCGATTGCTGTATTTGTGCTAGAGCTTTTTATTTTGAAAACATGAAACAATTTTATCAACGGTAGTAATAAAGCATATGAGTTATGTAAATTATATCTTACAAGTCGCAAGCCTCATGCATAGTATACTAATAGTGTCCGCACCTTGTCCTACTTAGCTTGGACTACCGGATCATCGCAATACACATGTTTCAACCAAGTGTCACAAAGGGGTACCTCCATGCCGCCTGTACAAAGGTCTAAGGAGAAAGCTCGCATTTTGGATTTCTCTTTTGATTATTCTCGACTTAGACATCCATACCGGGACAACATGGACAACAGATAATGGACTCCTCTTTAATGCATAAGCATGTAGCAACAATTATTATTCTCATATGAGATTGAGGATATATGTCCAAAACTGAAACTTCCACCATGATTCATGGCTTTAGTTAGCGGCCCAATGTTCTTCTCTAACAATATGCATGCTCCAACCATTAAGGTGGTAGATCTCTCTTACTTCAGACAAGACGGACATGCATAGCAACTCACATGATATTCAACAAAGGATAGTTGATGGCGTCCCCAGAAGCATGGTTATCGCACAACAAGCAACTTAATAAGAGATAAAGTGCATAAGTACATATTCAATACTACGATAGTTTTTAAGGCTATTTTGTCCCATGAGCTATATATTGCAAAGGTGAATGATGGAATTTTTAAAGGTAGCACTCAAGCAATTTACTTTGGAATGGCGGAGAAATACCATGTAGTGGGTAGGTATGGTGGACACAAATGGCATAGTGGTTGGCTCAAGGATTTTGGATGCATGAGAAGTATTCCCTCTCGATACAAGGTTTAGGCTAGCAAGGTTATTTGAAGCAAACTCAAGGATGAACCGGTGCAGCAAAACTCACATAAAAGACATATTGTAAACATTATAAGACTCTACACCGTCTTCCTTGTTGTTCAAAACTCAATACTAGAATTATCTAGACCTTAGAGAGACCAATTATGCAAACCAAATTTTAGCATGCTCTATGTATTTCTTCACTAATAGGTGCAAAGTATATGATGCAAGAGCTTAAACATGAGCACAAAAATTGCCAAGTATCACATTTATCCAAGACATTTTAGAATTACTACATGTAGCATTTTCCAATTCCAACCATATAACAATTTAACGAAGAAGAAACTTCGCCTTGAACATTATGAGTAAAGCCTAAGGACATATTTATCCATATGCAACAGCGGAGCGTGTCTCTCTCCCACAAAGTGAATGCTAGGATCCATTTTATTCAAACAAAAACAAAAACAAAAACAAACCGACGCTCCAAGTAAAGAACACAAGATGTGATTGAATAAAAATATAGTTTCAGGGGAGGAACCTGATGATGTTGTCGATGAAGAAGGGGATGCCTTGGGCATCCCCAAGGTTAGACGCTTGAGTCTTCTTAAATATGCAGGGATGAACCACGGGGGTATCCCCAAGCTTAGAGCTTTCACTCCTCTTGATCATAGTATATCATACTCCTCTCTTGACCCTTGAAAACTTCCTTCACACCAAACTTCAAGCAAACTCATTAGAGGGTTAGTGCACAATTAATAATTCACATATTCAGAGGTGACACAATCATTCTTAACACTTCTGGACATTGCACAAAGCTACTGGACATTAATGGATCAAAGAAATTCATCCAACATAGCAAATACGGCAATGCGAAATAAAAGGTAGAATCTGTCAAAACAGAACAGTCCGTAAAGACGAATTTTAAAATGGCACCAGACTTGCTCAAATGGAAAAACTCAAAACTAATGAAAGTTGCGTACATAGGATCACGCTGTAAATTGGCAGATTTTTTCGAATTTTCTACAGAGACTTGTGCCCAGATTCGTGACAGACAGCAATGCTGTTTCTGCGCAGCGATCCCAAATATAACATCAACTTTAACATAGAAACTTTACTTGGCACAAAAACATGATAAGGAGAGGTTGCTATAGTAGTAAACAACTTCCAAGACTCAAATATAAAACAAAGTACTGTAGTAAAAACATGGGTTGTCTCCCATAAGCGCTTTCTTTAACGCCTTTCGCTAGGCGCAGAAAGTGGAAATCAAGTAACATCAAGAGTAGAAGCATCAACATCATAACTTGTTCTAATAATAGAATCAAAAGGCAACTTCATTCTCTTTCTAGGAAGTGTTCCATACCTTTCTTAAGAGGAAATTGATATTTAATATTACCTTCCCTCATATCAATAACAGCACCAACGGTTTGAAGAAAAGGTCTTCTCAACACAATAGGACAAGATGCATTGCATTCGATATCCAAGACAACAAAATCAACGGGGACAAGGTTATTGTTAACCGTAATATGCACATTATCAATCCTCCCCAAAGGTTTCTTTTTAACATTATCAGCAAGATTAACATCCAAATAACAATTCTTCAATGGTGGCAAGTCAAGCATATCATAAATCTTTTTAGGCATAACAGAAATACTTGCACCAAGATCACATAAAGCATTACATTCAAAGTCATTGAATTTCATTTTAATGATGGGCTCCCAACCATCTTCTAACTTTCTAGGAATAGAAGTTTCAAGTTTTAGTTTCTCTTCTCTAGCTTTTATGAGAGCATTTGTAATATGTTTTGTAAAGGCCAAATTTATAGCACTAGCATTAGAACTTTTAGCAAGTTTTTGTAAGAACTTTATAACTTCAGAGATGTGACAATCATCAAAGTCTAAATCATTATGAGCTACAGCAATGGGATCATTGTTCCCAAGGTTGGAAAAAAATTCAGCAGTTTTATCACAAGCAGTTTCAGCAGTTTTAGCAATTTCAGGCAGTTTTGTACGCTTTGCACTAGGAGTAGAAACATTGCCAACACCAATTATTTTACCATTGATAGTAGGAGGTGCAGCAACATGTGAATCATTATCATTACTAATGGTGGTAATAGTCCAAACTTTAGCTACATTATTCTCTTTAGCTAGTTTTTCATTTTCTTCTCTATCCCACCTAGCACGCAATTCAGCCATTAATCTTATATTCTCATTAATTCTAACTTGGATGGCATTTGCTGTAGTAGTAATCTTATTATCAATATCATTATTAGGCATAACTTTCAATTTTAATAGATCAACATCAGAGGCAAGTCTATCAACTCTAGAAGCAAGAATATCAATTTTATCAAGCTTTTCCTCAACAGATTTGTTAAAAGCAGTTTGTGTACTAATAAATTCTTTAAGCATGGCTTCAAGACCAGAGGGTACACTCCTATTATTGTTGTAAGAATTCCCATAAGAATTACCATAACCATTACCATTAGCAGAAGGATATGGCCTATAGTTATTACCAGAGTTGTTCCTATAAGCATTGTTGTTGAAATTATTGTTTTTAATGAAATTCACATCAACATTTTCTTCTTGAGCAACCAATGAAGCTAAAGGAACATTATTAGGATCAACATTAGATCTACCATTCACAAGCATAGACATAATCACATCAATCTTATCACTCAAGGAAGAGGTTTCTTCAACAGAATTTACCTTCTTACCTTGTGGAGCTCTTTCCGTGTGCCATTCAGAGTAATTTATCATCATATCATCAAGAAGTTTTGTAGCCGCCCCCAAAGTGATGGACATAAAGGTACCTCCAGCAGCTGAATCCAATAAATTCCGCGAAGAAAAATTTAGTCCTGCATAGAAGGTTTGGATGATCATCCAAGTAGTCAGTCCATGGGTTGGGCAATTCTTTACCAAAGTTTTCATTCTCTCCCATGCTTGAGCAACATGTTCATTATCTAATTGCTTAAAATTCATTATGCTACTTCTCAAAGATATAATTTTAGCGGGAGGATAATATCTACCAATAAAAGCATCCTTACATTTAGTCCATGAATCAATACTATTCTTAGGCAAAGATAGCAACCAATCTTTAGCTCTTCCTCTTAATGAGAAAGGAAACAATTTCAATTTAATAATATCACCATCTACATCCTTGTATTTTTGCATTTCACATAGTTCAACAAAATTATTAAGATGGGCAGCAGCATCATCAGAACTAACACCAGAAAATTGATCTCTCATAACAAGGTTTAGTAAAGCAGGTTTAATTTCAAAGAATTCTGCTGTAGTAGCAGGTGGAGCAATAGGTGTGCATAGGAAATCATTATTATTTGTAGTTGTGAAGTCACACAACTTAGTATTTTCAGGGGTATTCATTTTAGCAACAGTAAATAAAACAAACTAGATAAAGTAAATGCAAGTAGCTATTTTTTTTTGTGTTTTTGATATAGAGAGCAAGACAGTAAATAAATTAAAACTAGCAACTAATTTTTGTGTGTTTTGTTTAGGTGCAGCAAACAAAGTAGTAAATAAAATAAAGCAAGACAAAACAAAGTAAAGAGATTGAGAAGTGGAGACTCCCCTTGCAGCGTGTCTTGATCTCCCCGGCAACGGCGCGTAAAAGATCTTGATGGCGTGTAACTCACACGTTCGTTGGGAAACCCAAGAGGAAGGTATGATGCGCACAACAACCCTCAGAAAGAAACCAAGGTTTATCGAACCAGGAGGAGCCAAGAAGCACGTTGAAGGTTGATGGTGGCGAAATGTGATGCGGCGCAACACCGGGGATTCCCGCGCCAACGTGGAACCTGCACAACACAACCAAAGTACTTTGCCCCAACGAAACAGTGAGGTTGTCAATCTCACCGGCTTGCTGTAACAAAGGATTAACCGTATTGTGTGGAAGATGATTGTTTGCAAGAAAACGATAAAACAAGTATTGCCGTAGATTGTATGCGATGTAAAGAATAGGACCGGGGTCCACGGTTCACTAGAGGTGTCTCTCCCATAAGATAAAAGCATGTTGGGTGAACAAATTACAGTCGGGCAATTGACAAATAGAAAAGGTCATAACAATGCATATACATGATATGATAAATATAGTGAGATTTAATTGGGCATTACGACAAAGTACATAGACCGCCATCCAACCGCATCTATGCCTAAAAAGTTCACCTTCAAAGTTATCATCCGAACCCCCCTTTATTAAGTTGCAAAGCAACAGACAATTGCATTAAGTATGGTGCGTAATGTAATCGACAACTACATCCTTAGACATAGAATCAATGTTTTATCCCTAGTGGCAACATCACATCACAACCTTAGAACTTTCCGTCACTGCCCATGTATCAATGAAGGCATGAACCCACTATCGAGCATAAATACTCCCTCTTGGAGTTAAGAGTAAAAACTTGGCCAGAGCCTCTACTAATAACGGAGAGCATGCAAGATCATAAACAACACATAAACAATAGATTGATAATCACCATAACATAGTATTCTCTATTCATCGGATCCCGACAAACACAACATATAGAATTACAGATAGATGATCTTGATCATGTTAGGCAGCTCACAAGATCCAACAATGAAGCATAATTAGGAGAAGACGACCATCTAGCTACTGCTATGGACCCATAGTCCAGGGGTGAACTACTCACTCATCACTGAGGCGATCATGGCGATGAAGAGTCCTCCGGAGATGAATCCCTCTCCGCAGGTGCTCTGAGAGCGATCTCCTGAATCCCGGATGGGACCGCGGCGGCGGCGTCTCCGGGAAGGTTTTCCGTATCGTGGCTCTCGGTACTGGGGGTTCGCGACGGAGGCTTTAAGTAGGCGGAAGGGCAGGTCAAAGGGCGCCACGTGGGGCCCACACACCAGGGCGCGCGGGGCTTGGGCCGCGCCGCCTTGGTGTGTCCCCACCTCGTGGCCCCACTTCGTCTCCTCTTCGGTCTTTTGGAAGCTTCGTGCAAAAATAGGACCCTGGGCGTTGATTTCGTCCAATTCCGAGAATATTTCCTTACTAGGATTTCTGAAACCAAAAACAGCAGACAAACAGCTGGCTCTTCGCATCTTGTTAATAGGTTCCGTAAAATGCATAAATACGACATATAATGTGCATAAAACATGTAGATATCATCAATAATGTAGCATGGAACATAAGAAATTATCGATACGTTGGAGACGTATCAGTCACCGTGTTGGGCCGCACCTTGAATACGTTCTTCCACCCGCGCTCCTGCCTTGGCACGGCGTGCCTCCGCCCTCCGGCGAGGTGTCGTGCCAGCCGGGCACGCCTTGCGCTGCTCCGCCTCCGGCGCCTCCGCCGGCGCTCCCCTCATGCACTCCCCGAACTCGCCGACACTTCGCAGCCGACCGCCGGCCCACCGCGAACACCACCAGTGCACGTGCAACGGTGGTTGTCGTCGGTGAGGTTGATCACCTCACAGCTCCGAGGTCCTCCCCGCGGCGTCTCCGTCACCGGGTCCGTACGCCGCCTGGTGGTACAGGTGCGTCGGCTCGTCCGTGCCGTTCTTGGTGTACTCGTACATGGCGATCCGCGCCGGCCACCGCCTCCCGCAGGTCCGGTTTGGGGTACTGCGGCATCAGCACCGCCGCGGGCACGGCGGACGGGTCATGCTCCGGATTCCTCGCCACAACAAACTTCATCACCGCCACCGTGTCGGCCTCTCGCCCGGGTCGCCGGGGGTACGGCGCGGGCGTCGCCGGACCGCAGCACCACCCGCCGCCGTGGTTGCCGTCTCCGCCGAAGTCGACGACAACATCCGCGATCTCCGACGGCGCGAGCGAACTCGTCGGTTACCACCGGCTTCGCGAGGTACATGGAGTCCGACCCCACATGCAAGAACCGGAGGCCGCCGGAGAGCGAGAGCTTAAAGAACCTCGCATTGCTGGCGTTGAGTATCCGAAACCGGTACCGCCGCCGCCTGACGCGGAGGAACGGCCACGCCTTGCCGTTAACCACCACGACGGACCCGAAGTACTCTGGCTTCCACTGCGGGTGCACGGTCGGGTTGTTCCCGGTGGCATTCATGAAGAGCGTGCCGCCGCTCGTGAAGTCGCGGTCGAACAGCACGAGGTTCCGGTCGAACTCCCCGCCACCCGTCGGTATGCCGAGCTTGGCCTCGGCGGCCGGGTCGGAGACGCGGTAGGCGCCGAGGAGGCCGGCGAGGATGTTGACGCGGGTGAGGCCCATGGCGTGGTCGTGGTACCAGAGGTTGCCCGGCGGCTGCTCGTTCGGGTAGCAGTAGGACGGTGACGAGAAGTGAGGCCCGGTGGCGGCGAAGCCCGAGGTGAACCAGGCCATGGAGTGGCCGTCGGAGGTGGACTGCTGCACGCCGCCGTGGAGGTGGACGACGGTGGGGACGCCGGTGCGCGGGCGGGCCGTGGCGAGGGAGCTGTCCCATGGAAGGAAGTGGCGTGGCGGGAGGTGGTTGGTCCAGGTGATGTGCGTGGGGACGCCACGGGTGGCGAAGATGGTCGAGCCTGGCACGGTGGCCGTCTCCCTGCTTGTGCCAAAGGCGAAGACCCGCGTCGCCGGAAGATCGCGGTGGAATTTCTGTCCAAAAAACGAGGGAATTCAGTCAATTTGGAAACTACAAATTCAAAAGCAGTATTTCAGAATGTCCAATTTCAGACTATAACTACTTCCTCCATACCCGTTTACAGGCAATTACGTAACTCGAGAACTATAAATTTAGTCAATAAAATATAAGGTATATGTCACAAAATTATACCATTAGATTTATATTTTAAAAAAATTCCAATACGTTGACCAAATTAGTAGTTGAATTTTTCTCAAAATAGATAATTTCCAATACGTTGACACTGAAAAGGCCTTGCAGCTGTGAAATGCTACACCAGCTGGAAGATCAGAGCGACTTGACAAATATTCATAACCTACTGACTTGTTACTGCTTATTAGTAAATTTAAGGTACTTCTTTTTTAAACATAAGGCCAGACGGCCCGGCTTTATATATAAAGCCATACGGCAACCACGAGATTCATCGAATACAAGTCAAACACACCGGCTCTCAGGCCCGACACCACGCACTAAGACATACAAACCGCAGAACCAACAACCCCACACCGAGTCCAACTCCACTAGTACATAGGATAACAAGGAAGATACAGCATCAGGCTCCTCCCGCTACGTCCAGGTCTCAGGCTCCTGCTCGAAGTCTCGACTGCAGGCTCCTAACCTCGCCCATCAGCGCGTCCAGCATCTCTCGGTCCCTTGGCTTGACAAGGACCCTCCACCTCTGCATATAGGTAAGCATGTGAAAGAAGGCATCAGCGGGGTTGTTGATTGTTTTCCCTTCCATAGCTAGTTTGTTCCTAATGTTCCAAAGTGCCCAACATTGAGCCGCAAAGGTGAACCAAGCTAGCCTACGCAAGGACCCCGATAGATTCTGGACGAGACCAATGAACTGACCAGCCCCGGCTGGGTTCCAATCACAGTGCAGGAGCTCCCTAGCTCCCGCCCACATCAGCTTCGCAAGGTGGCATGAGAAGAAGATGTGATCGCAGTCCTCCTGCTCCCCGCAGAGAGCACAGGCACCATTGGTAGGACCCTTACGTTTGGCCACCTGAACTCCGGAAGGCAATCTGTTCCTAATGAGTTGCCAAAGGAAAACCCTAATCCTCGGGGAACCCTTGTCTTCCTGATCTCCTTGAAGTGAGTTACTACCGCCCCATGCGTTAGTCGTCCATAGATTGACCTAGTGGAGAACTCTCTCGAGGCCTCTAGGGACCACTTCACCTCATCCTCCCCTGTGGAGTAGGGGTGGAGGTCGAAGATCCTACACAAATTCTCCCATTCCACCATTTCAGCAAGTCCAAAGGTCCTCCTGAAACGGATACGCCACCCATTGGCGTCCGAACCCCAGCAACCGTCGCAAACGGGCTATCGCAGCATTGGAAGAGGCGTGGGAAGAGGTCCCTTAGAGGGCCCCTCCCAGTCCACCAATCAAGCCAGAAGTATGTCCTTCTCCCATTTGCGACATTGTGCCTTGCCCCCAGTTTGAAGTACCACTTTATCTTTTGGATGGCATTCCAGAACTGAGAGCCCTTGGTGGGAACCACGGGTGAAAAAAGATCATCCCCACGAAGGTACTTGGCCCTGATTAGGTCTGCCCACAGACCCTCAGCCCCCTGGTACAGTTTCCAGATCCACTTGAGCATCAGGGAGATATTCATTAGCCTCGTGTTAATGACTCCCAGTCCCCCAAACTCCCGAGGTTTGCATACGGTGGCCCAGTCCACCATATGGTATTTCCTCTTGTTGCCCACCCCTTCCCAAAGGAATCGAGCTCTGGACTTGTTCATCTCCCCATGTGTCGTCTCATGGAGAAGGTAGATCCCCATCGCGAACATTGGGAGGCTCGAGAGACAAGAATTAGTAAGTTCAAGTCTCCCAGCTGAAGCCAGAAATAGCCCCTGCCATGGGTCAACCCTATGTCCCACCTTTTCTGTCAGGAAGTGCCAATCTGCTACCGACAAGGTCTTATCCGAAACCGGCAGCCCAAGGTACTTCATCGGGAGGGTCCCAAGGTTGCAGTTGAGCGAGTCAGCTACCCTTAGCTTCTCAGTGTCGTCGACCCCTGTCACAACCGCTTCGCTCTTGTTGAAGTTAATCTTCAGCCCCGACATGTTCTCAAAGCAAAGAAGCAGAAGCTTCAAGTTTGCAATCCCACTGGTCGAGGGTTCGATCAAAACCATTGTATCATCCGCATATTGCAGATGGGTGACCCCCCCTGGATCGGTGTGGCACCACCCTTGTATGTGACCACTCTCCTTGGCCCTTGTCAGGATGGCCGCTAGGGCATCAACCATAAAGTCAAAGAGGATCGGTGAGAGTGGGTCACCTTGCCGCACCCCCCTGGCGTTCCTGAAGTAGGGCCCAACCTCACCGTTGAGGTTAATCGCAGTTTGTCCTCCCGAGACAAGCTGCATAAGTCTATGCACCACGCCTGCAGAGAATCCCTTTCTCAACAGCACTTCACGTAAAAACTCCCAATTGACTCTGTCGTAAGCTTTCTCGAAGTCTAGCTTAAGAAGCAGTCCCTTTAGCTTCTTAGAGCGTAGCTCGTGAGCAATCTCGTGTAGGGCCAACACTCCCTCGTGTAGGCAGCGACCTTTGATGAAAGCAGTTTGACTCCTATCGATCGTCCTATGAGCTATCGGGGTCAGTCTAGTCGCATAGGCCTTCGCGATGAACTTAAAGATTACGTTAATAAGGGCAATGGGACGGTATTGCTTGATGGAATCTGCCCCTCTAACCTTCGGAATAAGCGAGATAATGCCATAGTTCAGCCGCGCAATGTCCACTCTCCCTAGAGTGAAATCGTTCAGGATAGCAAGAATGGGGCCCTTAAGCATTTCCCAAAACTTCTTGAAGAAGGCCACCGGCAGCCCATCCGGCCCTGGAGCGGAGTCCGGCTTCATGCTAGCAAGCACTGAATCCAGCTCCTCCGCCGTGAAGGTAAGTTCAAGCTCCGCGTTGTCCCCTTCGGAGATCCGTGCCTCTGTTGGCCAAAGGTTGGGAGCGAGGGAGAAGACCCTCTCCTCCCCGGCCGCCCCCATAAGTCCCTTGTAGAAGTCGTAAATATGGTCCACCAAGTCCTGCTGCACGGAGACTTCCCCGGCCTCCGTTAGCAGACGACGGATCAAGCATTTCCGCCGTCTCCCATTGGCGAAAGCGTGAAAGTAGGCCGTGCACGCATCCCCTTTGAGCGTCCGCGAACCCCTGCCTCTCTGTCTGTATTCCTCCTCTAAAGAGTCCAAGGCAATTATCTGATCCTCCAGGGTATAGCGGAGGGACCAGCCCCGTCATCCAGCCCACCCGCATCAGGTCAGGTCTAGCTGTTCAATACGCCTGATCAGATCCTCCCTAAAGACCCTCCGCTCCTTGCCTAAGTTAGCACCCCATTCCTTGAGGAATTGTCGCAGGCACCGGGCAATGTTTTGCCAAGCGTCAATACTGGAGCAAGGAGAACGCACCGTATCCAAGGCTTGCTGGATCTTACCCTTCTCCAGCTCCCCAAAGCCTGGAACACCGAACCACCACGTCTGAAAGAAGAACCGTGGGGATCGGATGAGACCCTTCTCACCATTGTCCAGCACTAGTGGGCAATGGTCGGAACCAATCCTAGTAACCGCCGTGAGTGTGCACAGAGGGAAATTCATCTCCCAAGAGGGGGAGACAAAGACCCTATCGAGCACCGACCTAATCGGCGAGGATTGGTTGTTAGTCCAAGTATAGCGAGCCCCCGCTCAGGCGAGCTCCCTCAGAGATAAGTTAGCCAGGACGTCATTGAACCGGCGCACCCTAGGCCAGTTGACCATCCCGTTGCTCTTATCTTCCGCCCTTCGGACCAGATTGAAGTCTCCTCCTACCACTATGGGCAGCTGGCAGTTTGAGATTTCCTGCTCGAGTTCCCCCAGGAACTCAGAGGTTCTTGCATGATCCGCCGGTCCGTAGACCAGCATGAACCGCCATTTGAGATTATTATTGCGTTGAAGAATGTCTGCGCTAATGAAAAAGGATCCCTTCCTCCAAAAGCCAACTTCAAAGCACTCATCTCTAACCCCAAGAAGGAGCCCACCCGAGTGCCCCGTCGCCGGTACCCAGTTCCAGTTGAATTGGCCCCCATGCTCAAGCCAACGGAGCTCCTGTGCCGAAAAGTCCTGTTTGATTGTCTCTTGCAGGCCTATAATATCAACTCTGTCGTTCCTGAACATATCCTTGAGCTGTGTACGCCTCCCTGGCGCATTCCAGCCGCGGATATTTTGAATTAAGAATCTCATAGTGCACCTTTACGTTTGCTTGCCCCTTTCCTGACCGTAAGGGAGGGTTTCTTCCTCCGTCTCTTGGTAACCGTCCTGCGGGTGTTGGGGGTATTCCCCTCCCCCTCTATCCCAGCAGGCGCATGGTCGGTCGGAAGCTCCCGTTCCTCCCGCTCCAAAGGGCCGTCGTCCTCCTTGGAGGTCGCCCGAGGAGGCTCCTCCCCCAAGTGAGTCGGCTCCCTCCCCGGGGAGCAATCACTCTCGCCGAGGTTCCCCAACCCCACAGGCGGAGACGAAGCAGCGGCTGCCTCCGCAGCTTTCTTAGCTTCCGCCTCCAACTTCAGCCGGCGCGATGTAGCCGCAAGCGCCGCTTGCACCTGTTCCTTGGCCCTGATGATAGACAGAGCCTCTCCTGGGCTCCCCACACTAGGAGAGAAGATAAAACAACTATCCTTGACCACAGACGTGAGATGGGAGTCGGGAAGGAGATCAAGGACAGAACTTCAAGGGATGAACTTTCCTATTGAATATCCTGGCAAGCCACAAATAAAGTCTACTTCACACACACTTTGATGGAGCTAACGCACAATCCTCATCGGCCTCATCATCTCGTTGTCTTCATGGTCCAGAATCTGCATCCCAAATGCGCACCAAATTATGAACAAGTTTTGTAATAGACGCATGCATAATGATCAATTTTCTTGATGCTTACAAGGCAATGGTAGACGTAGCCCGGGCCGGCGGTGACGTCGAACGGGAAGCGGCCACTCCTCCCTTTCCCCTCATTTTCCTCCTCCTCCTCCTCCTCCTCCAGCGGCTTGAACCTCACCAGCAGCGTGGTCACCGTGCTGGGCCGCACCTTGAACACGTTCTTCCACCCGCGTGTTGGAGATATGCCCAAGAGGCAATAATAAAAGTGGTTATTATATATCTTTATGTTTATGATAAAAGTTTATATACCATGCTATAATTGTATTAACTGAAACATTGATACATGTGTGATATGTAAACAACAAAGAGTCCCTAGTAAGCCTCTTAACTAGCTTGTTGATTAATAGATGATTAGTTTCATAATCATAAACATTGGATGTTATTAATAACAAGGTTATATCATTGTATGAATGATGTAATGGACACACCCAATTAAGCGTAGCATAAGATCACGTCATTAAGTTATTTGCTATAAGCTTTCGATACATAGTTACCTAGTCCTTATGACCATGAGATCATGTAAATCACTTATACCGGAAAGGTACTTTGATTACATCAAACGCCACTGCGTAAATGGGTGGTTATAAAGGTGGGATTAAGTATCCGGAAAGTATGAGTTGAGGCATATGGATCAATAGTGGGATTTGTCCATCCCGATGACGGATAGATATACTCTGGGCCCTCTCGGTGGAATGTCGTCTAATGTCTTGCAAGCATATGAATAAGTTCATAAGAGACCACATACCACGGTACGAGTAAAGAGTACTTGTCAGGAGACGAGGTTGAACAAGGTATAGTGTGATACCGATGATCAAACCTCGGACAAGTAAAATATCGCGTGACAAAGGGAATTGGTATCGTATGTGAATGGTTCATTCGATCACTAAAGTCATCGTTGAATATGTGGGAGCCATTATGGATCTCCAGATCCCGCTATTGGTTATTGGTCGGAGTGAGTACTCAACCATGTCCGCATAGTTCGCGAACCGTAGGGTGACACACTTAAAGTTGGATGTTGAAATGGTAGAACTTGAATATGGAATGGAGTTCGAATATTTGTTCGGAGTCCCGGATGTGATCCCGGACATCACGAGGAGTTCCGGAATGGTCCGGAGAATAAGATTCATATATAGGATGTCATTTTATGTGAATAAAATGATGCGGAAGGTTCTATGGAAGGTTCTAGAAGGTTCTAGAAAAGTCCGGAAGAAACCACCAAGGAAGGTGGAGTCCACATGGGACTCCACCTCCATGGCCGGCCAACCCTAGTGGGGGAGGAGTCCCAAGTGGACTCCCCCTTAGGGGGCCGGCCACCCCCCTATGGAAGGTGGAATTCCCACCTCTAGTGGGAGGGAAGGTTTCCCACCATATGGAAGGTTTTGGGTTCGGGTCTTATTCGAAGACTTGTAGTCCAACACTTGGGGCTTCCACCTATATATGAGGGCCAAGGGGAGGGCCGGCCACACCAAAGCCTCAAGCTTGGCCGCCCATAGTGGCCGGCCACCCCCTCCCCAAACCCTAGCGCCCCGCTCCTCCACCATATCCCGCACGCTTAGCGCTCCGCCGGATTTCTCCACCGCCACCGACACCACGCCGTCGTGTCGGATTCAAGAGGAGCTACTACTTCCGCTGCCCGCTGGAACGGGAGGTGGACGTCGTCTTCATCAACAACCGAACGTGTGACCGAGTACGGAGGTGCTGCCCGTTCGTGGCGCCGGAACCGATCGTGATCAAGATCTTCTACGCGCTTTTGCAAGCGGCAAGTGAACGTCTACCGCAGCAACAAGAGCCTCCTCTTGTAGGCTTTGGAATCTCTTCAAGGGTGAGTCTCGACAATCCCCTCGTTGCTACCGTCTTCTAGATTGCATCTTGGCTTGGATTGCGTGTTCGCCGTAGGAAAATTTTTGTTTTCTATGCTACGTTATCCTACAGTGGTATCAGAGCCGTGTCTATGCATAGATGGTTGCACGAGTAGAACACAATGGTTTGTGGGCGTTGATGCTCTTGTTATCTTTAGTTGAGTACTTTGCATCTTTGTGGCATAGTGGGATGAAGCGGCTCGGGCTAACTTTACATGACCGCGTTCATGAGATTTGCTCCACGCTTGACATGCAACTTGTATTGCATAAGTGGCTTTGCGGGTGTCTGTCTCTCCTACTATAGTGAAGATTCAATTTACTCTTCTATTGACAACACTAGTATCACCGTTGTGGTTCATGTTCGTAGGTAGATTGGATCTTGCTCGAAAACCCTAAACCACGTAAAATATGCAAACCAAATTAGAGAACGTCTAACTTGTTTTTGCAGGGTTTGGTGATGTGATATGGCCATAATGTGATGATGAATATGTATGAGATGATCATTATTGTATTGTGGCAACCGGCAGGAGCCTTATGGTTGTCTTTAAATTTCATGTTGAGTAGTATTTCAAAGTAGTTGTAATAGTTGCTACATGGAGGACGATCATGAAGACGGCGCCATTGACCTTGGTGCTTCGCCGATGATGATGGAGATCATGCCCGTTGATGATGGAGATCATGTCCGTGCTTTGGAGATGAAGATCAAAGGCGCAAAGACAAAAGGGCCATATCATATCACATATGAACTGCATGTGATGTTAATCCTTTTATGCATCTTATTTTGCTTAGATCGCGACGGTAGCATTATAAGATGATCCCTCTCACTAAAATCTCAAGATAATAAAGTGTTCATCCTTAGTAGCACCGTTATCAAGTCTTATCGTTTCGAAGCATCTCGTGATGATCGGGTGTGATAGATTCGATAAGTACATATAACGGGTGCAAGACAGTTTTGCACATGCGGATACTAAGGTGGCCTTGACGAGCCTAGCATGTAAAGACATGGTCTCGGAACACGTGATACCGAAAGGTAGAGCATGAATCATATGATTGATATGATGAACACTTTGAGTGTTCGCCATTGAAATTACATCTTGTCTCGTGATGATCGGGCATAGGTGTGATGGATTTGGTTCGTGTGATCACTAAGACAATGCGAGGGATATTGTTTTGAGTGGGAGTTCACCTAGATTTTTAATTATGTAGAATTAAAATTTGAACTCAATTTGTCATAAACTTAGTCTAAACTATTGCAAATATGTTGTAGATATGGCGTCCTCAATCAATTTTAACCAGTTCCTAGAGAAAGAAAAGCTTAAGAGCAACGGTAGCAACTTCACCGACTGGTTCCGTCATGTGAGGATCTTCCTCAATGGCGGAAATCTGCAATATGTGCTTGATGCACCGCTAGGTGACCCTCCTGCAGAAACTGAAACCGATGAAGTAAAGAATGTTTACATGACTCGGAAAACTCGGTACTCTCAAGTTCAGTGTGCCATCTTATGCAGTCTGGAATCCGATCTTCAAAAACGTTTTGAGCACCACGATCCTCATGAGTTGATAAAAGAGTTGAAGACTATTTTTGAGACTCATGCGGCCGTGGAATGCTATGAAGCATCGAAACACTTTTTCAGCTGTATGATGGAAGAAGGCAGCTCCATTAGTGAGCACATGCTCGTTATGACCGGGCATGCGAAGAAACTCAGTGACTTGGGAATAGTGATTCCTAACAGACTGGGGATTAATCGTGTCCTTCAATCACTGCCACCAAGTTACAAGAACTTTGTGATGAACTACAATATGCAGAACATGAACAAGGAGTTTCCTGAACTCTTTGGCATGCTAAAAGCTGCTGAGATTGAGATCAAGAAAGAGCACCAAGTGTTGATGGTCAACAAGACCACCAGTTTCAAGAAACAGGGCAAGTCTAAAGGCAAGAACAAGAAGAGTGGCAAGAAAGCTGCCACGCCTCCTGTGAAACCTAAGTCTGGCCCTAAGCCTGATGCTGAGTGTTATTACTGCAAGGAGAAGGGACACTGGAAGCGTAATTGCTCCAAGTATTTGGCGGATCTGAAGAGCGGCCTTATCAAGAAGAAGAAAGAAGGTATATCTGATATACATGTTATAGATGTTTATCTCACTAGTTCTCGTTCTAGTACCTGGGTATTTGATACTGGTTCGGTTGCTCATATTTGTAACTCGAAACAGGAACTAAAGAATAAACGACAACTGCTGAAAGATGAAGTGACGATGCGCGTTGGAAACGGATCCAAGGTCAATGTGATCGCAGTCGGGACACTTCCTCTACATCTACCTTCGGGATTAGTTTTAAGCCTAAATAATTGTTATTATGTACCCGCGTTGAGCATGAACATTATATCAGGATCTTGTTTAATGCAAGACGGTTATTCATTCAAGTCTGAGAATAATGGTTGTTCTATTTTTATGAATAATATCTTTTATGGTCGAGCACCACAAAAGAATGGCTTATTTCTGTTAGATCTCGATAGTAGTAATACGCATATACATAACATTGATGCTAAGCGAATTAAATTGAATGATAATTCTACTTATATGTGGCACTGTCGTCTTGGTCATATTGGAGTGAAACGCATGAAGAAACTCCATACCGATGGATTACTTGAATCACTTGACTTTGAGTCACTTGATAGATGCGAAGCATGTCTGATGGGAAAAATGACTAAGACTCCATTCTCGGGTATGATGGAGCGAGCTACTGACTTATTGGAAATCATACACACAGATGTATGTGGACCAATGAGTGTAGCATCGCGCGGTGGTTATCGTTATGTTCTAACCTTCACAGATGATTTGAGTAGATATGGGTATATCTATTTAATGAAACATAAATCCGAAACTTTCGAGAAGTTTAAGGAATTCCAAAGTGAAGTAGAAAATCAACGTAACAAGAAGATTAAATTTCTACGATCTGATCGCGGAGGTGAATATCTGAGTTATGAGTTTGGCATGCATTTAAAGAAATGCGGAATACTTTCACAATTGACACCGCCGGGAACACCACAACGAAACGGTGTGTCCGAACGTCGTAATCGAACTCTCTTAGATATGGTTCGTTCTATGATGTCTCTTACTGATTTGCCGTTATCATTTTGGAGTTATGCATTAGAGACAGCCGCATTCACTTTAAATAGAGCACCATCAAAATCCGTTGAAACGACGCCGTATGAATTATGGTTTAATAAGAAACCTAAGCTGTCGTTCCTAAAAGTTTGGGGTTGCGAAGCCTATGTAAAAAAGTTACAACCGGACAAGCTAGAACCCAAAGCGGAGAAATGCGTCTTCATAGGATACCCTAAGGAAACTATAGGGTACACTTTCTATCACAGATCCGAAGGCAAGATCTTTGTTGCTAAGAACGGAACCTTTCTTGAGAAAGAATTTCTCACTAAAGAAGTGACTGGAAGAAAAGTAGAACTCGATGAGATTGAAGAATCTCTACTCGTTGATCAGAGTAGCGCAGGAAAATGTTCCTGTACCGCCTACACCGGCAACAGAGGAAGCTAATGATAATGATCATGAAACTTCAAATGAGACAGCTACTGAACCTCGCAGATCGACAAGGGATCGTGCCACTCCAGATTGGTATGATCCTTGTCTAAATGTCATGATTGTGGATAACAATGATGAAGACCCTGCGACGTATGAAGAAGCGATGATGAGCCCAGATTCCAACAAATGGCAAGAAGCCATGAAATCCGAAATGGGATCCATGTATGATAACAAAGTATGGACTTTGGTAGAATTACCTGATAGCCGCAAGGCTGTCGAGAATAAATGGATCTTCAAAAGAAAAACAGATGCCGATGGTAATATTACTGTCTATAAAGCTCGACTTGTCGCAAAGGGTTTCCGACAAATTCAAGGTGTTGACTACGATGAGACTTTCTCACCTGTAGCGAAGCTAAAATCTGTGAGGATTTTGTTAGCAATAGCTGCATTTTTCGATTATGAGATTTGGCAGATGGATGTCAAAACGGCGTTCCTTAATGGAGACATTGAGGAAGAGTTGTATATGGTACAACCCAAAGGTTTTGTCGATCCTAAAAATGCTGACAAAGTATGCAAACTTCAGCGTTCAATCTATGGACTGAAGCAAGCATCAAGAAGTTGGAACCGACGCTTTGATAAGGTGATCAAAGACTTCGGGTTTATACAGTGTCATGGAGAGGCCTGTATTTACAAGAAAGTGAGTGGGAGCTCTGTAGCATTCCTGATATTATATGTAGATGACATATTATTGATTGGGAATGATATAGAACTATTAAGCAGTGTAAAGGGTTATTTGAATAATAGTTTTTCAATGAAAGACCTTGGTGAAGCATCATATATATTAGGCATCAAGATTTATAGAGATAGATCAAGACGTCTAATAGGGCTATCACAGAGTACATACCTGGATAAGATTCTGAAAAAGTTTAGAATGGACGAAAGTAAGAAAGGATTCTTACCTATGTTACCAGGCAAGGTCTTGAGTAAGACTCAAGGACCGGCTACGGCAGAAGAAAGAGAAAGGATGAGTCAGATCCCCTATGCCTCGGCAGTAGGCTCTATCATGTATGCCATGCTATGTACAAGACCGGATATAGCACATGCTGTTAGTTTGACTAGCAGATATCAAAGTGATCCAGGGATAGAACACTGGACAGCGGTCAAGAATATCCTGAAGTACTTGAAAAGAACTAAGGATATGTTTCTTTGTTATGGAGGTGACCAAGAGCTCGTTGTAACAAGTTACACCGATGCAAGTTGGAACACTGATCCTGATGACTCTAAGTCACAATCTGGGTACGTGTTTATATTGAATGGTGCTGCAGTAAGCTGGGCAAGCTCGAAGCAGTGCACGGTGGCGAAATCCTCAACAGAATCGGAGTACATAGCGGCTTCAGAGGCTTCATCAGAAGCGGTATGGATGAAGAGGTTCATTGTAGAGCTCGGTGTGGTTCCTAGTGCATTGGACCCACTAGTCATCTACTGTGACAACATGGGTGCCATTGCCAATGCACAAGAACCAAGGTCACACAAGAGGCTGAAGCATATCAAGCTGCGTTACCACTCGATTCGCGAGTACATCGAAGATGGAGAAGTAAAGATTTGCAAAGTACACACTGATCTGAATGTAGCAGATCCGTTGACTAAAGCTCTCCCTAGGGCAAAGCATGACCAACACCAGAATGCCATGGGTGTTAGGTATCTTACAATGTAATCTAGATTATTGACTCTAGTGCAAGTGGGAGACTGTTGGAGATATGCCCAAGAGGCAATAATAAAAGTGGTTATTATATATCTTTATGTTTATGATAAAAGTTTATATACCATGCTATAATTGTATTAACCGAAACATTGATACATGTGTGATATGTAAACAACAAAGAGTCCCTAGTAAGCCTCTTAACTAGCTTGTTGATTAATAGATGATTAGTTTCATAATCATAAACATTGGATGTTATTAATAACAAGGTTATATCATTGTATGAATGATGTAATGGACACACCCAATTAAGCGTAGCATAAGATCACGTCATTAAGTTATTTGCTATAAGCTTTCGATACATAGTTACCTAGTCCTTATGACCATGAGATCATGTAAATCACTTATACCGGAAAGGTACTTTGATTACATCAAACGCCACTGCGTAAATGGGTGGTTATAAAGGTGGGATTAAGTATCCGGAAAGTATGAGTTGAGGCATATGGATCAATAGTGGGATTTGTCCATCCCGATGACGGATAGATATACTCTGGGCCCTCTCGGTGGAATGTCGTCTAATGTCTTGCAAGCATATGAATAAGTTCATAAGAGACCACATACCACGGTACGAGTAAAGAGTACTTGTCGGAGACGAGGTTGAACAAGGTATAGTGTGATACCGATGATCAAACCTCGGACAAGTAAAATATCGCGTGACAAAGGGAATTGGTATCGTATGTGAATGGTTCATTCGATCACTAAAGTCATCGTTGAATATGTGGGAGCCATTATGGATCTCCAGATCCCGCTATTGGTTATTGGTTGAGTGAGTACTCAACCATGTCCGCATAGTTCGCGAACCGTAGGGTGACACACTTAAAGTTGGATGTTGAAATGGTAGAACTTGAATATGGAATGGAGTTCGAATATTTGTTCGGAGTCCCGGATGTGATCCCGACATCACGAGGAGTTCCGGAATGGTCCGGAGAATAAGATTCATATATAGGATGTCATTTTATGTGAATAAAATGATGCGGAAGGTTCTATGGAAGGTTCTAGAAGGTTCTAGAAAAGTCCGGAAGAAACCACCAAGGAAGGTGGAGTCCACATGGGACTCCACCTCCATGGCCGGCCAACCCTAGTGGGGGAGGAGTCCCAAGTGGACTCCCCCTTAGGGGGCCGGCCACCCCCCTATGGAAGGTGGAATTCTCTAGTGGGAGGGAAGGTTTCCCACCATATGGAAGGTTTTGGGTTCGGGTCTTATTCGAAGACTTGTAGTCCAACACTTGGGGCTTCCACCTATATATAGAGGGCCAAGGGAGGGGGCCGGCCACACCAAAGCCTCAAGCTTGGCCGCCCCCCATAGTGGCCGGCCACCCCTCTCCCCAAACCCTAGCGCCCCGCTCCTCCACCATATCCCGCACGCTTAGCGAAGCTCCGCCGGATTTCTCCACCGCCACCGACACCACGCCGTCGTGTTGTCGGATTCAAGAGGAGCTACTACTTCCGCTGCCCGCTGGAACGGGGAGGTGGACGTCGTCTTCATCAACAACCGAACGTGTGACCGAGTACGGAGGTGCTGCCCGTTCGTGGCGCCGGAACCGATCGTGATCAAGATCTTCTACGCGCTTTTGCAAGCGGCAAGTGAACGTCTACCGCAGCAACAAGAGCCTCCTCTTGTAGGCTTTGGAATCTCTTCAAGGGTGAGTCTCGACAATCCCCTCGTTGCTACCGTCTTCTAGATTGCATCTTGGCTTGGATTGCGTGTTCGCCGTAGGAAAATTTTTGTTTTCTATGCTACGTTATCCTACACCGCGCTCCTGCCTCGGCACGGCGTGCCTCCGCCCTCCGGCGAGGTGCCGCGCCAGCCCGCACGCCTTCGCGTCGTTCCGGCCTCCGGCGCCTCCGCTGGCGCTCCCCCTCATGCACTCCCTGAACTCGTCGACGCTTCGCAGCGACCGCTGCTCCAGCGCGGCGAACACCGCCAGGTGCACGTGCAGCGGGTGGTTGTCGTCGGTGAGATTGATCACCTCCCACAGCTCCGAGGTCCCCTCCCGCGGCGTCTCCGTCACCGGGTCCGTGTACGCCCGCCCGTTCGTACAGGGTGCGTCGGCTCGTCGGTGCCGTTCTTGGTGTACTCGTACATGGCGATCCGCCGCGTCAGCACCGCCTCCCGCACGTCCGGTTTGGGGTACCGCGTCATAAGCGCCGCGGGCACCGCGGACGGGTCGTGCTCCGGCTTCCTTGACACCACGAACTTCATCACTGCCACCGTGTCCGCCTTCTCGCCCGGGTCACCGGGGTAGGGCGCGGGCGCGTCGGACCGCAGCATCACCGCGCCACTAGTGGTTGCCGTCTCGGCGAAGTCGACGACAACGTCCGCGATCTCCGACGGCGCGAGCAGGAACTCGTCGGTAACCACCGGCTTCGCGAGGTACACGGAGTCCGACCCCACATGCACGAACCGGAGGCCGCCGGAGAGCGAGAGCTTAAAGAACCTCGCGTTGCTGGCGTTGAGTATCCGAAACCGGTACCGGCGCCGCCTGACGCGTAGGAACGGCCACGCCTTGCCGTTAACCACCACGACGGACCCAAAGTACTCCGGCTGCCACTGCGGATGCACGGTGGGGTTGTTCCCGGTGGCGTTCATGAACAGGGCTCCGTCCCTCATGAAGTCGCGGTCGAACAGCACGAGGTTCCGGTCGAACTCCCCGCCACCCGTCGGTATCCCGAGCCTGGCCTCGGCGGCCGGGTCGGAGACGCGGTAGGCGCCGAGGAGGCCGGCGAGGATGTTGACGCGGGTGAGGCCCATGGCGTGGTCGTGGTACCAGAGGTTGCCCGGCGGCTGCTCGTTCGGGTAGCAGTAGGACGGGGACGAGAAGTGTGGCCCGGTGGAGGAGAAGCCGGAGGTGAACCACGCCATGGAGTGGCCGTCGGAGGTGGACTGCTGCACGCCGCCGTGCAGGTGGACGACGGTGGGACGCCGGTGCGTGGCCGGGCTGTGGCGAGGGAGCGGTCCCATGGCAGGAAGTGGCGTGACGGAAGGTGGTTGGTCCAGGTGATGTGCGTCGGGACGCCACGGGTGGCGAAGATGGTCGGGCCTGGCACGGTGGCCGTCTCCTTGCTTGTGCCAAAGGCGAAGACCCGCGTCGCCGGAAGATCGCGGTGGAATTTCTGTACACAGTTGAGGGAAACAAAGATGGTTAAAGACAGTTCGAGTTCGTAATTTGGAGACTGTAAATTCAAAAGTAGTATTTCAGAATGTCCAATTTCAAACTATAACTTTGAATTAAAAAAGCATTTGATTTCTCCTCGCCCCAACTACATTATGTTATTTCTGACTTACCCAATTCAAGCGGACGCGCATTTAGCCAGGATGTTATGGCGCCCGGACTCTATCTCCTACCGTCCATTGCCTTAAGATTAGTAACTCGTTTTTGTGAAAAGGACCCTAGGTTTTACCAGATTCATATCTAGCAGTCCTCGTTGTTTAAAAAGTTCTTTACAAATTCTAGTGTGGATTCATTGTTATCATCTGAAGTTCTTTCAAATTTGAACATAAATATCTAACCGTCAAAAAGGATCTTCACAAAATGCAGTGTGTATCCACAGATCCCGGTATAAGTAACATTTTTCCACAACAAGAAATCCATAGAAAATCATAAGGAACCATTGGATATGTTTATTCCAACCCACAGATATATGTATAGTTCTTCACAAATCTTCACAGAAAATGGATTTGGCATGAATATCCAACACAGTGAAAAAAATATCCATCAAAAAATCTTCAGAAGATCCATTCAGAAAAAAGCATTGGATCCATTTATCAATACAAGATCCACACAAGATCCTAACAAAGATCCTAACAAAGAAAAAAAAATCCCTAAAAAAATTGGATCTCGCCGAAGAGAGCCGCGGGGCGGCTACGTGCCGGCTGGAGAAAGGTGTGGGGAGGATAGAGGCGGCGCCATGCCGTCCGGCGCCGAGGAGGCGGCCCTCTCCCGCGTCGAGCAGGCCGCTCGACGGTTGCGGCCGCGCGAAGACGCATGGCTACCCCCACCGGAACTCGGGCTGATTCGGTGGGCATTTTTTTAGGGTTTCAACCTGACTTGGGGTACTTATAGACATGTCTCGTGAGACTATTTCCTGGTTTCAAAAAAGTGCAGGGTCTTTTTTGCAAAAAAAAAAAGATGCACGTGAATCTCCAACGGTAACCGACGGGCCGGATGGAGTCCGGGTGCCATATCGTCCGCTCCCTGTAAATATCCAATTCAAGCTCTAAGATTTAACCGCAAATTCCTTGTAGCGCTGATGGTGATGGTGATGTTTCCTAGAATGAGGTCAGTGCGATGCCGACAACCGGATGACGCTGCTGCCCAGCAAGTCAGCTAAAGCTGGCTACGGAAATGGATCGCCCAAAAGCTCTGAATTATTGTCCGGCATTCGGCTCCAAAGATTCTTGGACGTGGTAAGATAGTAATCACGAGTTCAAAGAAGAACCTAGCGGCAGTGGACTGTAAGGATCTCTGTCCATCATGCCTTTCTGAAGTACATAGTAGTTAACAAAAATCAAGGATATGATTCGTTTATACTCGTCGCTTCGGTATTTGGAAGACTGGGATCTCTTTACATAGTATGTACACGATTGGAGAATACAGCTAAGAGGTTTATTACCCAACATAGGTAGCTGCATAATCCAAAGGCAACGGCTCTTATGGTTTAATTGGCTCCTCATACTTTTACGAGTGTTCTTTCGTAATGTTTTTTCTATGGTACCGTACTTCATTGGACGGCTATGTGCATCTTAATGCAAAGGCGTGTATTGCTTAAATTTGATTAATAAAGCGCATTTTATCGAGAAAAAATCACCATTCCGCATTACTCCCAAATATTTTTTTTACATGTAGCTCACCGAACTTGCCGCTCGGTACATTATCTCCATATCTTTGGCTCAACAAAACTCTCTGTTGCTCGACCCCCTCACGTCGCTCCCCATGATATGCTAGGGGCAACCCTAGCGCGGCCACCAGAGCTCCCGGACGTAGCTCCCTACCGCCGGCCTAGGCTGCGGTGGCCACATACCCGCTACCGAAGGGTGGCGGGTGTCCTCTACTTATGGTAGCCGTCATGTGTCGGGCGTTGGTGGCCAAGGGTGGTGGTTCCTGGGAGGCGGCGGCACAATCGGCTACTGATGGTGGCGGCTTGGCTTGGCTACTTCTTCCTCGACCTGCTACCCTAGTTCGCATCGGTGACCCACACCAATATCACACAGCCATGTATTGTTCATGGATCTCTTGGATCTTGACGTACATTGGGCTATGTCATCGGCTCTGCCGGCTACATTGGGCTATGGTTGTTGTCTATGATTTCAGATGTCTTGTGCCCGCGATGACGCTAAGTCTTGCCACTTATTCTCCACACACGCGTCTCGATGTGGAAGCCTGTGTGCTTGGGCGATTGGCGGCCCTATACCTCATAGTGTTGACACTTTTGGTACGTCAACATCGGCACCTCCACAGTTACGAAGGTTTTTGACATGGGGATTATCAAAGCGAAGGTGTTTGGAGATTGGTTAGGCTCCGAAGGTATCATCTCGCAAGTACATGTCAAGTCTGGTGTCTGGATTGCTTATTGTCGGTTGTCCATGGGAGTACCTGTAGAGGTTGGGGAGAAGATGTTGAATCACTAGTTGTTGTGTTCATGTGGTTCAATTGTGTGGTGATGACCACTTTAAATTGTGCACATGATGATTGTGAACCGGGCGATTGGCAAATTGCAGAGATTTTTTTGGCAAGTGGGGGCGTCAACATAGGGTGACTTTATTCTTGGTGGTGCTCCTTGAGCTCCAGGTCTTACTTTTTAGGGTAAAAACCCTAGGCCTCACCTTCAGTGGTTGTACCTAGCAGTGGCGGCTCAATAGTTATTTCCTTGTTGAAATCATTATCTGAAGTTGGACCTCTTCAGGTGAAACCCCATAATGGCTATAGTGATCAGACAGGCGACAACAGCACTTGCACTTCTTCCTAGAGGTGTCGCTTTGAGGAACCTAAGTCCAGATGTTGTTGATGGTGATGGTCTGTTCATGTTGTCGTGAGCCTCTCATCACTTCGGCGGGGTTTTTCTTTTTTTCCTTCTTGTTTAGCTATGTGCATCTTTGATGTCTAGACATTATATTGTTGCAGATGGTGGATGTATTCGGTATCATCTTGATATGTATTACTATTTATTCTTTATATAAAAAAGGAAGAACTTAGCTAGATGACGCTGCGTCAATCCATGCAGAGAGATTAGAGAGCGATTCTCCGATTCGTGCCGATGCTGATTCCTAGTCTGTGGTGACGCTGCCGCCCAGAAAGTCAGCTGAAGCTGGCTACGGAAATCAAAAGCAAGTTGTAATGTATCTCCAAAAAGCTCTGAATTATTGTCTGCCATTAGGCTCCAAAGACGATAAGGTAGTCGGTCGGGCCCCGCCCATGAGCTAGACTGCCCACAATTGTGCAGTGCTACTACTGGAGGTCAGCCGTAGCTTAGGGGTGGCATGTTAGTGCGATCCACTGAGATGTGAATCCATGGACTACGTCACACATGCTTAGCTGAATGTCGTGTGAGAAACAAGATCAAGCCAAGTCCTGAAGTGGAATAGTTCAGAGGATGAGTCGAACTGATACTGGTAGTGGTATTATACATGGAAATGGAATTTGGCATCACCATCTTGGCCTTTTCTTTGAGAAATGGGTTTAGCTCAGATTAAAGAGTATCCAAGAGCATTGGTATATTTAACCTAGATTGCTAAAAAAAACTGCATTTTTAGCAATCCGAGTTAAGAAAAAAGTTGCTCCAGAAGTATTCATGTATTTAGTCCCCACTCCCCAGGCAACAAAAATTAGCAAGCTTGCTATATTTTGGATATTTGCCTATCCAAAGCTAGATTGGTAAAACCCCCCAAACGCTTGAAAAGGTAACTCTTTTGGAGATAATCTCATTCTGGGGTTCCCACTACAGAACAGAGGTCCCCTTCTGCACTGTGTGTAACAGGCAGAGGCTTCTTGCTTTCTCTTTGATGCAAACTTATAAATAGTAGTGGCTTTGAATTCGTGATGAGCTGATAAGCTTAAGAACAAAAACCAGTGTGCCTTTTGGTATACGACCGAAAAAAGACATGATTGGTTCCTTTGTTATTTCAGCAACGGCATCTCGGAAACTAGTGATCGATTAGTGAGGTTTGTGGTTGTTGCGAGTGTACGTGATCAAGCCAACTAACTATGCTCAAGCAGGATCAGGCTCACAAACTCTAAGAAAATACAACTCCTGCTCTGTATTTATAAAAATATATACGTATTTGAGCTAAGCATGCATGCATTTCTTTTTTTGACTGAACATGCATGCACTACACGAAGTGATTAGTATTTGCAGTCTTGCCGAGCCCTTGTGAAAAGCAGGATATGCCTGAAGAAACTCTAAGCAGATGCAACTCCCAATTTGTTTTTCAAATCTATAATTTGGTGACCTGAGCATGCATTATTTTTTTGACCGAACATGCATGTACTACTGACTAGCAGTTTCCCTAAAGGGCGGTAGGATATCTCTGAAGAAACGCTAAAAGTCCAGACGTCTGAAGAATGGGACACCGAACAATGGCGCGCGTCACGGCCGTTGTACACTGACATGCAGAGCAGTACAATCCAAGTCGCGCCGCTGACGAAGAAGACGGAGAGGCAGAGGGAAATAAAACAAGGCTCGCGTAGACGAACGTACCCACGTGGTGTCGTACATGCCGACGGTGAGCTCGCCGGCGACGAGCATGCCGCCCTCCCCCACGCCGTAGCCGCGCAGCACCGGCATGTCCGGCAGCTCGTCAACGAACTTCTCCAGCCTCCCCGCGTCCAGCAGGCCGGCGCCCTGCTTGTCACCGTCGTCGGCGAGCACCACCGCCGCCTGGAACACGAGCAAGCACGCGCCGAGAAACCTCATCATCTCCATTGCCACGAGCGCCGAACGTGACTAGCCTTGGGTTTCTCCGGCAAGAGATGGAGGACAGGGACAGTGGACACTTGACAGCTCCGCCTCTCGGCCTTGTGTTTGTCCCCTAGTTTTGGTTCTGCTTCTCTACCTCCCTCTCTCCTCCATTCTCTTTGTTAGGGAGAAATTTTATAGGAAGAAAGAAGGGAAAGAGACGGCAGGAATATCTTTGGTCCCCGGCAGCCGATTTTATTGGTGTAGGATTTTCAGTTTCCTTGCAGAGTGATGTGGCCTCATATACTCCTCGAGAAAAAAAAAAGTGAATTTTGGTTGCTTTTCAAGTAAAGCATAGAATAGGTAGTAATATAGCTCCATTCTTAAAAAAAAATTGACAACCAATACCATGACATATTTATAGTAGCCAAAGGCATACAAATGTAGTTAAAAGTTAAAGCTTACTAAGTTTGACGAAATATATTGAAGAAAACATTAATAATCTATAATATTAAGTCAATACATTGTGAGGATATATTTTAGTGTGAATTTATTGATATTTATTTGGTGTTCGCAACTATTCTTTTCTTTTTCCTATAATATTAGTCAAACTTAGAAAATGTTAAATTTTGACTCAATTTTTACACCTTCCTTTTTTGAGCGAAGGGAGTAGTTGCTTGGACTGATCCCGCTTGAGAATCTGTTCACAATAGGAATGGATGCCTTATTTTCGTCAAGGTTGGGTGGGATAAAAATCTGGACTAATAGTAAACATTATGAGCCACAAATCCCCGTATCGGAATGATTGAGGACTTAGCTGTTCACGTACGCCTAGAACAAATTCCATTCGTCTTCCTTTTGTCTACATTGCCCATCTATTTATTTGTTATAGAGATGGGAATGGCAAAATTCATTATAAAGATTGTAAGAACAATTTTTCTTTAGTTTTCTCATAGCTACATTAAAATATAACGGGGCCTCACAAATAAGAAAAAGAATTCGTTCTGCAACATTGGAAATTACTATGTCAATTGTTTGACTGTTTCATTTTGGCATTGTAGTAGTTCGCATAAAGGGGGAAAAAAAAGCAAATTACCTTCTTTTTGCTACTCCCTGTTTCAACATGTACTGCCCGTATTTTCAATTGCTAAGACGAGATTTTGGCCAATTTTAATTAATCCAGTATGTATTTATGGAATTGAATGCTTTCCAACTAAACTAAATTTAGACTTTACCTGGATCTGAACTGTTACACATATATATCGTGTTCACATGTCAATTTCCTCGTTCCAAAAATATCACGCCCTGGTGGGATTTTTTTTTTTGCGAATCAAGGAGCTTTACATATTACTCAACATCATTACAATCTTTCTCTAAGATGGAGACTAGAAATGGTGGCGTATAGTTTAGCCACAGGCATCTCCTTCGTTCACTACTAGCTTTATTTGCACAACTATGGGCAGCCTGATTGGCTAACCTACTAACATAGGAAATATTAAAGCTAGTAAACATATCACTAAGCTCCTTAATCTCCTGGATAATACTGGCTATAATTGATCTACCGCGCTGGTGGGATTCAATCCCTGCACCTGCCGCTAGGCAGCGTCACAGACTTCACACATTAACCAACTGAACCAGTATTGCTTTGTGCCAGAACTAGGAACGGAAAGTTTTTGTACTGTATCATGTACATGTATGGTAGTTATAAAACTTATCTTATTTGTGTAGCTTTAAATACCAGCCATTGAACCGGACAAACAAGTGGTTCGATCAGTAAACCGTGAACCCTCAGGTCTACCGGTTCAGTCGCCATCAAGGTTATTAGAGAGAGCACATTTGATAGTTTTATCGTTATTTATTATAGTTGCAATTTGCAAGTATGGTTGCAACTGAGATTTTGAAAGGACACGGATGCTATCTAGAGGGGTTGAATAGGCGGTTTAAAACTTTTACGATTATGGTTTGAATGAATGCGGAAAAAACTAACGTTTAATTCATCAAACACAAAACATATATAACTAGGGTTCACCTATGTGCATCAATAACTTATAATAAGCAAGACAAGAAACTATGTGATAGCAAAATATATAACTTTAAGCATGAAGGCTATCACAAATTAAGGAGCATAAGTAAAGAGCTCGGATATAAAAATAATCGAGGTGACGCGGAGACGATGATGTATCCCGAAGTTCACACTCTTGCGAGTGCTACTCTCAATTGGAGCAGTGTGGAGGCACAAGGCCCCAATGTATTCTCCTCAAGCATTCCCACCACAAAGGAAGTCATCGATCCACCATGGAACCTTACGGGTGGTCACCGTACCCGCAGGAAGTTTGGGTTAATCTTTACAACTTAATTGGAGGCTCCCAATAATCGCCACAAAGGCCTCACACCTGAGAAATCTCCATAGTTTAATTGGAGGCCCCAGAAAACACCAATAAGATCACCAAACCAAATAGGGTTCAAGAACCCAAGAGAAACAAGCTCCCGAAGAGATATACTCACGAACTTTCACATCTGCGTATCACCACAGAGAACTCAAACCGATGCACCAAATGCAATGGCAAGAAATTCACTCTCAAATTTAACCAAAACTGCTAAAGCTATTGAGGAAATAAGATAGGAACAACACAAGAGGAGAACACCAAATTTCTTGAAGATCTAGATCTAATGTGTTCCCCTCACAAAGAGAGGGATTTGATTGATGAAGATGTAGATCTAGATCTCCTCTCTCTTTTCCTCAAGAAAATGCAAGAATCATAGGAGCAATCAAGAAATAGGGCAAACTCTTCAAATTTAACAATGGAATTGAAGTAAGAGAATGAAAGAACTTCCAGCCCAAGGAGGAAGAAGGGGGCCTTTTATAGTCCCCTCCAACGAAATATGGTTGTTGGGACCTCCCAGGCAAGATTATCCGCCCCCGGACCGGATTATCGGAGCGACCATGCCAAATTAGCGTCGAGGTACACAAGCCCCTGTCATGCGGCCATATATTTGTACGGATATTTACCCCTAGGCTGGATACAACAAAACGAGAATGAACGCAACTTGAGCATTCAGATTCGGATTTTGATGGTCTTGAGCTTATTTCGAAGCTAGTAACAACCTCTACAAGATCATGCAGAGAATTATCATAGTCCATAAAGGTAGGATATAAATAAATGATGAAAGGTTTTACCTATCTATAAAAGAAAAACCGGTAAAACCTCCAACCTCGAAAAGGCAACAATTTTTTTTGTTCAAAATCCATTTTCGATGAACTAGAGCTTGTCATGGAAATGACCACAAGCTCTAAATCACCACATGGAAAAGATCCAAATAACAGCCAAGAAACATAATTCAAAGATGCAAATGTTTGAGCTCTCTCCTAATGATACGATCGAGTTACTCAATCGAGAGCCCTCTTCATAGTACGGCAACTAACAAATAAGCTGGTCTCAAAACTAAATCAGAAGACTAGTAAGAAAGAAACCCTATCCAGAGCAAACGTTAACCTTGCCCATTCAAATTGACCTTGATGATGCTGACCTAGACCAGATGGAACGCCTTTCTTGAGTGTGCTTGCAATATGAAGTCTTGTGGATTACTCCCACATACTCCACTATAGGAGAGCATCTTCTTTGACGCATCTTCACATATCAATGATCACCATATGGATGGCAAGCTTCAAGCTCATGATCCCCATTTCTTCTTTCTTTCTTAAGTTGATGTCTTGAAGATAAACTTGGGCTCACTTCATCTTTGTCTTCAAGATATACTTGTTGCTTGATCCTCTTCATTTGCTTATTCTTGCAACCTTAAAGCCAACATATGGTTCAAGCATTTCCTATGGACAAATCTTGCAAATATAACTCAAAGCAAACATTAGTCCATAGGGATTGTCATTAATTACCAAAACCACACATGGGGGTGATACGTCCAAAACGTATCTACTTTCCCGAACACTTTTGCTATTGTTTTGCCTCTAATTTGTGTATTTTGGATACAACTAACATGGACTAACGCTGTTTTCAGCAGAATTGCACCGGTGTCTTATTTTTGTGCAGAAAATCAACTTTCAGGAAAATCCCCGGAAATAATTGCAATGGGCCTATTTTTACAGAAGACCCACGGAGCAGAAGATGTGACGGAGGGGGGCCACGAGGCGCGCACACCACATGGCGGCGTCGTGGCCCCTGGGCCGCTCCGCCACATGGTGATGCCGCCTCGGCCAGCCCCCGACGCTCCCCTCTAGACTACTTAAAGCCCTTGACCTAAAAACGCACGGGGGTTCGACCACTTTTCCAGAAGACATCCAGAACTCCGCCGCCATCGCGAAACCCAATCTCGGGATCGAAACTCCGTTCTGGCACCCTGCCAGGACGGGGAATTGGAGGAGATCATCACCATCATCGCCACCGATGCCTCTCCATCGACCATCCATGTTTCCCCCATCCATGTGTGAGTAAATCCCCCGCTGTAGGCTGAAGGGGATGGTAGGGATTGGATGAGATTGTTCATGTAATAGCCATAAGATTGTTAGGGCATAATGCCTAGTATCCGTTGTTGGTACTTTTATGATATTGTTGCAACTTGTTATGCTTAATGCTTGTCACTAGGGCCCGAGTGCCATGATTTCAGATCTGAACATGTTATTGATTCATGATGATATTCATTGTTTTATGATCTTACCTGCAAGTTGTATACACATATTGCTGTCCGGAACCCGAGGCCCCAAAGTGACAGAAATTGGGACAACCGGAGGGGAAGGCTGTGATATGAGGATCACATGTGTTCACGGAGTGTTAATGCTTTGCTTCGGTACTCTATTAAAAGGAGTACCTTAATTACCAATAGTTTCCCTAGAGGCCCGGCTGCCACCGGCTGGTAGGACAAAAGACGTTGTGCAAGTTTCTCATTCCGAGCACGTACGACTATATACGGAACACATGCCTATGGTTGTTTAGTACTTGGATACTGTTTTATTATTATCTGCAAATGCCTAGTCTTGATTATTACATGAGTTATCTTATCCATGCAGCGCCCGTTCATCCATCCCTATGCCTACAGTATTTTAATCTGTTGTTTACTATAATCACTACTGCTGTCTTTATTACACTTTGCTTATATTTCACTACTGCTACGGCTATAAAGCGTTGCTACCGATGAACTATTGCGAGCAAGTCTATTTCCAGTGCAGCTGAATTGACAACTCCGCTGTTAAGGCTTACAAATATTCTTTGGCTCCCCTTGTGTCGAATCAATAAATTGGGTTTTACTTCCCTCGAAGATTGTTGCGATCCCCTATACTTGTGGGTCATCAAGACTATTTTCTGGCGCCGTTGCCGGGGAGCATAGCTTTATTTGCAAGTTCACTTGAATTGATATTGTTCGCTGCAAATCCTCCATCATGGGTAAAACTCGCGATGTTAAAGTCGCCATATTACCATCCACTACAAGAAAAGGTACAACTCTGAGTACCTCTGCTGCTCTTGATTCACCATCTGTGATAAGTCAACTTGTTTCACCACCACAAGCTTCACGTGTTGGTACTTCTGCTGAATCTGAAAATTCCTCTGATAATTTTGATGATGCTTCTACTGTGCTTGATGATAATGGTTCATTAGGTCCTTTTCTAGATGCTACAATTGCTAGGTCTAGACAAATTGAAAATACTGAAATTCCTAATGAAAATACTGTTACACCTGTTAATTCACCTGAGTCTGTTGAACACTCTAGTGATGATCCTGATGAAGATTATGTGGAACTTGATGATGATTTTATTGATAAATATAATGCTACTACTGGTGTAAGTAACCTTAAAAAGCTTATTGCACAACATGCTGTTAGATATAAACTGTCTCCTGATCCTAAATTTGTCACATCTCCTATAAACATTAAGGATAAGGATTATGATTTTTCTCTTGATTTATCTCATATATCTATTGTTGAGAAAACACCTTTTTGTGGTACTGAAAAAGAAAGTGTTGTAGAGCACATGAATGAGCTTTCTACTTTGAGTAGCTTGTTTTCTGATGATATAAGAAGCGTACTTATTTTGTTGCTAAAAATTTTCCTTTCTCATTAAAGGATGATGCTAAAATTTGGTATAATAGTTTGCCTCCTGATTCTATTGATAGTCCAAGTTGTTTGCTTGATGTTTTCTTTCGGAAATATTTTCCTGCTAGTGCTCAACATATTGCTTTGCAGAAAATTTATAATTTTGACCAGGAAGATGGGGAGAAATTGCCTGAAGCTTGGGCAAGGTTTTGCTCTCTTCTTAGAGCTCGGCCTGGACATGATTTGGAAAAGCATGACTTACTTGATATATTTTATAGTGGACTAACCATTGAGTCTAGGGCATACCTGGATAGTTGTGCTGGTTGACGAAGCTGAAGAATTATTGGCTAGAATAAGCCAAAATCATGATGATTGGACTACACCTGAACCAACCCCAACACCAGTATTGAAGAAGAGGGGTATGATTGAATTAAATGATGAAGATATGAGGGAAGCCAAGAAATCTCTTAAAGAGAAAGGTATTAAATCTGAAGATGTGAAGAATTTACCTCCTATAGAAGATTTATGTAAGATAACTCCCCCTTCATCCATGATTGAGGTACATTCTCTTCAACGCTTTGATAAAGGAGACATTCCTTACTCAAAACCTCTTGATCAATGTTTAGATGAATTTGATAATTATGTTGTTAAGCAAGATAACTTTAATATGAGAGTAGAGAATCATCTAATGGAAAATTCTCAAGCTATTAGTAAATTGCATGATATTGTGGAGAGAACCTCCAATGATGTTAAGATGCTTGTTAAACATTTTCATATGGTTCAAACTCAAATTGATCAACTCACTAAAGTGCAAAATGACTTGTTAAAAAATACTCATAAAGAAAAACATGCTTATGAAGTAACAACTAGAGGTGGTGTTTCTACTCAGGATCCTCTATATCCTGAGTGGCATCCCAAAAGAGTTGAACAATATTCTCAACTAACTAAAGAAACTAGTGGTCCTTCTAAGAAAAAGAAGAAGAAACATAAAACTGCTGTAGAATCTTCTGAACCTGTTAATGATCCTAATAGTATTTCTATTTCTGATGCTGAAACTGAAAGTGGTAATGAACATGATAAAGATAATGATAAGAATGATGTTTCTGATAAAGAAGAGATTGAAAATGAACCTGAAAAGCATGCTAAAAATAAAAAGTACACTAAAGAAGATTTTATTGCTAAGAAACATGGTAATGAAAGAGAACCTTGGGTTCAAAAGCAAATGCCTTTTCCTGTTAAGAAACTAAAATCAAAGGAGGAAGAACACTATAATAAATTTTGTGATTGGATGAAACCTTTGTTTTTGCAAATCCCTTTGACTGATGCTATTAAATTGCCTCCTTATTCAAAGTATATGAAAGATATTGTCTCTAACAAAAGGAAAATTCCTAATGAGGAGATTTCCACTATGCTTGCTAATTATTCTTTTAATGGCAAGGTTCCAAAGAAGCTGGGAGACCCAGGTATACCAACTATCCCTTGTTCCATCAAGAATAATTATGTTAGAACTGCTCTATGTGATTTGGGAGCAGGAGTTAGTGTGATGCCTTTTTCCCTTTACAAGAGACTTGATTTAGATAAGTTGATACCAACCGATATATCTTTGCAAATGGCTGATAAATCTACTGTTGTTCCTGTTGGTATATGTGAAGATGTTCATGTTCAAGTTACTCATAATTGCTTAATATTAACTGATTTTGTTGTGTTGGAAATGCCTGAAGATGATAATATGTCTATTATTCTTGGAAGACCTTTTCTTAACACTGCAGGGGCTGTTATTGATTGCAATAAAGGAAAAGTCACTTTCAATGTTGATGACAAGGAACATACTGTTTATTTTCCCAAGAGGATTGATAAAGTATATGGAGTTAATACAATTTCTAATTTGAGAACTATCAAAGTGGGAATTATTGATTGTCCTATATATGAGCCTAAAGAAGGATATCAAAGTATTATGATTGGATCCATATCAATACAATATAAGGTAACATGATTGATTTGAGGTTTATTTCTTCTTATGTCATGAAAATTTTATTTGGTGGCAAGACTTGATCAACCTTGTTAACAAGTATATTTTAAATGCATGGAAGAGCTAAACAACATTTCTTTCTTTCTCCACTTGTTTTACTTGCTGTAGTACTACTTGTTTTGCAAGATGCTTTAGTTGTTTAAAATTTTGGAAATCTTTTTCTGCCCTGAAACAATTATTTTAACACCCAGAAATGTGCATTTTTTGAACTTTTGAAAAATTTATAAAAATTATACCACTGGTCTTATTTTTTAAAATGCAACCTGGGAGTGCCTGGGGCTGACCGGTGGGGCACCCCAGGGCTGCACCCCATGTGCTGGCGTGGCCAGCAAGGGGGGCGCGCCGCCCTGTGGTGAGGGCCCCACCTGGCCCTCCACTCACTCATCCACCTACCACTCCACTCTCTTCCACGGGAAAACACGACACCATTGTTCAAACCCGAGTTTCTTGCTGTTCTTGCTCGAAATTTTCGATCTCCTTGCTCAGCCCATCTTTGCTGCTGAGATTTGGAGCATTTGTTCTCCGGTATGTGACTCCTCCGATTATCCAAATATAATTTTGAATAGTTGAGTATATCTTGAGTAATTTGCTGCTGTAGGTGACATGTTAAGTGAGTTTGCATGCTTGATTCAAGTTGTAGAAATTAGTTTTGATGCATGTTTAGTACTCTATCAAGTTCCTATAGTAGTCTCCCTCATTTATATGTCTCAAAATCAACTTTTATAATGATTGTTGAAAATTTCAGAAAAGGAAAATGCATAACCACACCTTTGGAGAAGTGTTTGAGAGGGATACGCCAAGAGTGACAAGGCCTTCAAGGGCAGCTACTCGTGTTAGGCGATCCTATGATGAGGATGTCATTGCACCTAGCTTTGAAGTTGAAGAGGACAATGGGATTCCTAATGCTTCATCCTTTCCGTGCATTGACTTTTTGCGTAATGCAGGGCTACTTGATGACTTCTTGTTTCTCATTAATCGAGTGGGCTTGTCTACCTATATGGAAGATGAGAGTGATCAATTTTATAGGCTAACTAAAATCTTTGTTGAAAGCTTCAAATTCAGCAACACACCTTTCACACCATCAGTTAAATTTAGGATTTATGATAGGCCTGTTACTATGAAATTGTGTGATTTTTGTGCTGCACTGGACATTACTCCTATAGGTACAGCGAAGAAGATCGAGAGCCGCCCCAAAGCTTTGACGGAACTCTATCGAGAAGTTACCAACGATGATGACCGTACCATTCAGCGCGGCAAGATAAGGAACATTCAGCTCCCTGCCATTAGATATTTCACTTACTATCTTGCTACTAGCATTCTTGGTAGGGAGAACACTAGCAACATTTCTAGTTATCATCTTGCTTTTCTGGTTGCTGCACTGACTGGAAGTACACCTTATCATCTTGGTGCTCTCATTGCTCGTCGCTTATCTAATAAGGGACCTATTTATGGAGGAATTGTTGCTTCACGTATTGTTGCACATCTAGGTCTTTCTATTGATCCAAGTGATGAGAAATTAACTCCTGTTAAGCTTGATATTGCTGCTATGAAGGGTCACCAATTTGTCACAACTAACTCTAATTTAGAAAATATTGTTTATAGAATGTTGTTTATTGACGGGGATGAGAGGGAAATCCCTTTGCCGCAGGCCGATTTGTTCAGTGTTCGCAGGAGGCCGTGGTCGCGCTCCAAGGAGGAGGTGGATGAGCAGCTGAGGATACTTGGTTTTCACCAGCAGCACGACTCCGAGGACGCCGAGCCCTCCGACGGGTACACTGTCACGTATCCTGGTGCGTCCTCCAGCTTGTACCAAGGACAAGATCCTCCTTCATCATATTACGGAGGCGCCACCTCATGGGCACCGTGGGATTGACCTCCACTTAGGCCAAAAGCCTAAGCTTGGGGGAGGTACGCCGGCATCACTCATTCATTGCATATTACAATTGCCGGTCATTTGTATATACTTGTTTCGCTTCTTTTGGTTGTTTCTCTTTCGGTTATTTTTATTTCAGTAGGTTCTTATTTTAGTTTTTGAAGGTTGTTACTACTGTAGTAACCTTTACTTTTACCTTTTTATTTCATTTGTGTGCCGATGGTTGCCTCTAATATGAGGAAGATGATATTTGGGGAAGTGCTGTCTAAAAAACAGATTCTGGACTGATACTAAAAAAATTCCTGTGCGTAGCCAAAACGTTATTTTGAGGTGCCAATTTTTGTGCATGTTCCCCAGGTTGTTATATAACTTTCATTAGTTGAGCACTTTTCGAGTTGAACAGCAGAAGATTTTCGAAAAAAAAAATTACTGTACTGCTGTCAAGTTTTGGCAGATTTCTGCCACTTTGCTTTTGTGTGACTCTTTTAGTTTTCATTCTCTTGTTTTTGCTTTGTTTCTTTTTTAAAACACAAAAAGACCAAAAATATTTATGTTGTTTCTCTTTATCATTTGTTTATTTGGTTTCTTGTTCCTATTTTGCTTTATTTACTATCGTTGGTTTGCTATGAGAAAATCCAAAAAGATTTTACTTTCGTTCGGTGACTCTAATATCGAAAATCCAAAAATATTTGTTGTTCTTCTTCGGTTTTGTAAAGTTTATTATGGAGTTCAGCGGTCTCCGGTGGTTGGAGCTTGGTTTTCATTCCATATTATTCAAGCCACACAAGTGAAAGGCAATAATGACGATCTACGACAACTCGTGGTGAGAGGCTGGTATGAACTCTATTTGTTTTCATTTTTGTACATATACTCATCTATGTGAGCATACTTAGTTGGTTCATGTGAGGTATATGTCATTTAATGAAAGTCTAGTAGTTCATGATCTCTCATGTTTAGCTCCAATTTATTAATAATGAGTAGCATGTCACAAATATCTGCTTGCATTGTTTTATTCATAGATAGGTATGACATTGTGGTATCCTCCTCTGAATAATTCATTTGGATTGACTTGGCACATGCTCACGCATGCATATGACTGAAAAACAAAAAGTCAATTAAGCCTCGATGATTTACTTTGCTTCAGAGTTCTTGTATCACTTTTATGCCTCCGTTAATTTTATTTTGTCGCAAGCATGATTATGACAGTTATTGCTCTCTTGATTGTCGCTTCCCAGTCTATTGCTAGCCTTCACTTGTACTGAGCGGGAATGCTACTCGTGCTTCCAAATCCCTGAAAACCAAGTTATTCCAAAGTGTCCACCATAAATACCTATGCATGGCATTTCAAGCCATTCCAAGTAAATTTTCATGTGCTACTGATGTCTACGGGTGCTTCTATTCTTGTAGACAGTGTTGGGCCTCCAAGAGCAGAGGTTTGTAGAACAGGAAGCCTTAAGTGGATTACCCAAGGTTTATCGAACTCGGGAGGAAGAGGTCAAAGATATCCCTCTCAAGCAACCCCGTAATCACAAAGCAAGAAGTCTCTTGTGTCCCCAACACACCAAATACACTTGTCAGTGTATAGGTGCACTAGTTCGGCGAAGAGATAGTGAAATACAAGTAATATGGATGTATATGAGTGGTAATAGCAATCTGAATAAAATATGGCAGCGAGTAAACATGCAACAAAACAGTAAACAAACGGAGATTCGATGCTTGGAAGCAAGGCCTAGGGATCCTGCTTTTACTAGTGGACACTCTCAACAATGATCACATAATAGAACCACTCTACACTCTTTTGTTGGATGATGAACACCACTAATGTGTAGGATTACACGAACCCTCAATGCCGGAGTTAACAAGCTCCACAGTATTCGATATTCATGTTTAAGTAACCTTAGAGTGCAAGATAGATCAACATAATTACACCAAGAACTAACATAGCATGCACACTATCACCATCATGCTTATGTAGGAGGAATAATACACATCAATACCATCATAGCAATAATTAACTTCATAATCTACAAGAGATCATAATCATAGCCTACGCCAAGTACTCACACGGTGCACACACTGTCACCATTACACACGTGGAGGAGGAATAGAGTACTTTAATAACATCACTAGAGTAGCACATAGATAATATTCAACTAGATCACATAAAGAGAGAGATGAACCACATAGCTACGGCGGAGCCCTCAGCCCCGGGTGAATTACTCCCTCCTCATCATGGAGACAACGATGGCGGTGAAGATGGCGGTGGAGACGGCGGTGGAGATGACTCCGGGGGCAATTCCCCGTCCCGCAGGTGCCGGAACAGAGACTTCTGTCCCCCGAATTGGATTTTCGCGATGTGGCGGCGCCCCTGGATGTTTTTTGGAGTTTCGTCAAGAGGTCTCGAAGTTTTAGGTCACGACGGCTTAAATAGGCGAAGAGTCGGAGTCGGAAGAGTCCCGAGGGGCCCACACCACAGGGTGGGGTGACCACCCTCCAGGCCGCGCCGACCTATGGGGAGGAGGCCCTGGGCCTCCCCCTGGCTTGCCCTTCTGGCTCCGTGAGTCTTCCGATGAAATAGAATTTCTGTAATTTTTCTGGATTTTTCCGAGCACTTTGGTTTTTGGGCCTTTTCTGCAATAAACAGACATAATAAACAGAAACTGGCACTGTGGCATCTTGTTAATAGGTTAGTCCAATAAATGCCATAATATGATATAAAGTATGCATAAAACATGTAGATATCATCAATAATGTGGCATGGAACATAAGAAATTATAGATACGTTTGAGACGTATCAAGCATCCCCAAGCTTAGTTCCTACTCGCCCTCGAGTAGGTAAACGATAACAATGATAATTTCTTAAGTGACATGCCATCATAACCTTGATCATACTATTGTAAAGCACATGAGATAAATGCAGAGATTCGAAGCAATGATGAAGATAATGAGTAAACAAATGAATCATATAACAAAGACTTTTCATGAATAATACTTTCAAGACAAGCATCAATAAGTCTTGCATAAGAGTTAACTCATAAGCAATAGATTCTTAGTAGAAAGCTTTGAAACAACACAAAGGAAGATATAAGTTTCAGCGGTTGCTTTCAACTTTAACATGTATATCTCATGGATAATTGTCAACACAAAGTAATATAACAAGTGCAATAGGTAAACATGTAAGAATCAATGCACACAGTTCACACAAGTGTTTGCTTCTAAGATAGAAAGAATAGGTAAACTGACTCAACAATAAAGTAAAAGAATGGTCCTTCAAAGAGGAAAGCATCGATTGCTATATTTGTGCTAGAGCTTTGATTTTGAAAACATATAGAGAGCATAAAAGTAAAGTTTTGAGAGGTGTTTGTTGTTGTCAACGAATGATAGCGGGTACTCTAACCCCCTTGCCAGACAAACCTTCAAAGAGCGGCTCCCATTTTATTTTATTTTTGGGTGGCACTCCTTCCAACCTTTCTTTCACAAACCATGGCTAACCGAATCCTCGGGTGCCTGCCAACAATCTCATACCATGAAGGAGTGCCTTTTTATTTTAGTTTTATTATGATGACACTCCTCCCCACCTTTGCTTTCTCAAGCCATGGCTAACCGAATCCTTCGGGTGCCGTCCAACAATCACATACCATGGAGGAGTGTCTATTTTTGTTAATTAATTTGGGACTGGGAATCCCATTGCCAGCTCTTTTTGCAAAATTATTGGATAAGCGGATGAAGCCACTAGTCCATTGGTGAAAGTTGCCCAACAAGATTGAAAGATAAACACCACATACTTCCTCATGAGCTATTAAACATTGACACAAATAAGAGGTAATAACTTTTGAATTGTTTAAAGGTAGCACTCAAGCAATTTACTTTGGAATGGCGGAAAAATACCATGTAGTAGGTAGGTATGGTGGACACAAATGGCATAGTGGTTGGCTCAAGGATTTGGATGCATGAGAAGTATTCCCTCTCGATACAAGGTTTAGGCTAGCAAGGTTATTTGAAGCAAACTCAAGTATAAAATGGTGCAGCAAGACTCACATATAAACATATTGTAAGCATTATAAGACTTTACATCGTCTATTGTTGTTCAAACACCTCAACCAGAAAATATCTAGACTTAGAGAGACCAATCATGCAAACCAAATTTTAACAAGCTCTATGTAATTATTCATTAATGGGTACAAGGTACATGATGCAAGAGCTTAAACAAGATCTATATGAGCACAACAATTGCCAAGTATCACATTATTCAAGACATTACACCAATTACTACATGTAGCATTTCCCGTTTCCAATCATATAACAATTAACGAAGCAGTTTCAACCTTCGCCATGAAAATTAAAAGCTAAGAACACATGTGTTCGTACGAACCAGCGGAGCGTGTCTCTCTCCCAAACAATCATTTATTTAAACAAAAACAAAAACAAAAACATACTGTTAAACTATAAGTGAATTGCCTAACTCTTTCCATCAGATCGGTCTTTTGGAATAGTTGGTTAGTGCATGAAGCTTAACATGGTATCAGAGCCAGGGTCTCGAGTTCGAGTCCTGGTATTCACAATTTATTCTATAAATTGCTGTTACTCCCCTCCGTATACGTACTGGCCTCTAGAGCCATACGCCGTTGTTTACACGTGTCGACTTGTCTCCGCTGCGTCACACGTGAGGGGGGATGTTAAACTATAAGTGAATTGCCTAACTCTTTCCATCAGATCGGTCTTTTGGAATAGTTGGTTAGTGCATGAAGCTTAACACATACAGACGCTCCAAGTAAAGTATATAGGATGTGACCGAATAAAAATATAGTTTCAAGAGAAGAAACCTGATACTTTGTCGATGAAGAAGGGGATGCCTTGGGCATCCCCAAGCTTAGATGCTTGAGTCTTCTTGAAATATGCAGGGATGAACCACCGGGGCATCCCCAAGCTTAGACTTTTCATTCTTCTTGATCGTAGTATATCCTCCTCTCTTGACCCTTGAAAACTTCCTTCACACCAAACTTCAAGCAAACTCATTAGAGAGTTAGTGCGTAATCAAAAATTCACATGTTCAGAGGTGACACAAACATTCTTTTCACTTCTGGACATTGCATAAAGCTACTGGACATTAATGGATCAAAGAAATGAATCCAACATAGCAAAAGAGGCAATGCGAAATAAAAGGCAGAATCTGTCAAAAACAGAAAAGTCCGTAAAGACGAATTTAAAGCTGGCACCAGACTTGCTCAAATGGAAAAACTCAAAACTAATGAAAGTTGCGTACATATCACGCTCGTAAATTGGCAGATTTTTTCGAATTTTCTACAGAGGCCTGTGCCCAGATTCGTGACAGACAGCAATGCTGTTTCTGCGCAGCGATCCCAAATATAACATCAACTTTGACATAGAAACTTTACTTGGCACAAAAACATGATAAGGAGAGGTTGCTACAGTAGTAAACAACTTCCAAGACTCAACAAAACAAAAATTTCTGTAGTAAAATAAACACATGGGTTATCTCCCAAGAAGTTCCTTCTTTATAGCCATTAAGATGGGCTCAGCAGTTTTAATGATGCATCCGCAAGAAATAGTATTTGAAGCAAAAGAGAGCTTCAAGAGGCAATTCAAAACACATTTAAGCCTAACATGCTTCCTATGCAAAAGAATCTTATACACAAATGAATTCATGAAGAGCAAAGTGACAAGCATAAGAGGATAAAACACGAGTAACTTAAAGATTCTCAACATAAAGAGGGGAAACTTAATATTATTAAGATGCATATAACCATATTTCCCTCTCTCATAATAACTTTCAGTAGCATCATTGATGAAATCCACAATATACCCGTCACTTAAAACATTCTTATCATGGTTCATATGCATAGAAGTATCATTAATTTTGGCATAAGAAGAGTTATTCTCATTAATAGTAATTGGAGCAAGATTATTATCAAGAATTTGAACATGGTAAACAAGTTGCATATTAAAAGAATTGTTTTTGGTAATCCAATCATGACTATGACAAGTTTCATAAGGATAGTTATAACCTATATCATAGCATTCTTTATAATAATCATCAAAGATCGGAGGCACAGTGTCATCATAAGAAATAGAATAGTTATCTTTCACAGTCGATTTATCTATGACCATACCATCATTGTTATTAGAAGGAGATGTATCAAGAACATAATGACCAGTAGCAAAAGGATTTTCAAACACCTCTTCCCCAAGCTTAGAGCTTTCTATATCATTATGGGAGGAAGCATGGATAGCACTGACACTATGGAAATTATTATCATTTTCAGAATTAGTTTCCCAGAGATTTGTAATATCAAAAGTAGTATGCTCATTCAAATCATGATCGCTAATGTATGTAAAGGGCATAGGAAGATCATCGTATTCAGATTCATTATCACAATAATCATTAGGAGCAACATACTTACGGTTACCTAGCGTTATCTCATTCACGCGGGGATACGCCGTTACCTCTTTCTTTTTATTCTCTTCTTCTTCTTCTTCTTCTTCTTCTTCTTCTTCTTCTTCGTTCCCTTCTTCTTCTTCTTCTCTTCTTCCCTCTCCTCGCTCCCTTCTTTAGGAGGAAGAGGCTTGAAGGGTGGCTTGTCCGCATAACCTGATTTACTTTTAGAAACAATAGAAGAAACTTGGGAGGATCCCTCCTTTTCATTAATTAATTGAAAACACACAGCGGTCCTATCATATTTTGGCAAGGTGTCATCTTCTAAAATATTCTGTATGTAAGTATTTGTATGGCAATTATTAATGCAATAAGAAAGACAACCATGCAGGACATCATCAATATCAAGATCGTTAATATTTAACAAAGAAATTTTTCTTGATAACTCTTCACACTTCAAAAATAAGGTAAGTTCATCATGCTGATTAGGAATAATTTCATCATCACAATACAAATTTGCAGCACTCATGGGGTTCGAATTATCATTGGAGGAACATTGAAAATTAAAATGACCAACTCTATGGCAAAGTTCACAAATAAAAGGATAGAGGGCACACACTTTTTCTCCAAGATCATCTAGAGCTCTAGACCACTTTCTAGTTTTTTCATTCCTATGATGGATACAATATTCATCTTCTATTTGATTAATTCCACAAGGTCTATGTATTCCACAAAAATTAACATGCTTATAGGAAATAGCATTCTTAGGAGTTTGAGCACGCTTATTGCAATCATTAACAACAATTTCATTCTTCATGCAAGCGTCTTTAAAAGGTTCATGATACTTATCAAAATTCTTCCTAGGCAATTCAATGTGAGAAGCAAAAGCTTTATAAAGATTTGCAGCAACTTGAGAGTCAAGACCATAAGTAGCACTCATATTTCGAAATTTACCACTATCCATGAAAGTTTCAATGCATTCATAATCATAATTTATACCTGACTCTTTACCTTTGTCGTTCTCCCAATCTTCAGCGTTCTCCTTAATCCGATCAAGAAGGTCCCTTTTAAACTCTTCTTTATTGCTCGTGAATGATCCAGAACAAGTAGTATCCAGCAAGGTCTTATCTTGAAAAGAAAGTCTTGCATAGAAATTATCAATGATGATATTACCTGGAAGCTCATGATTGGGGCATTTGAGCATTAAAGTCTTCAATCTCTCCCATGCTTGGGCAATACTCTCTCCATCATGAGGCCAGAAATTATATATATGGTTTCGATCTTTGTGAATTTCACTTGGAGGATAGAACTTAGAACAAAATAGAGGCATAATATCCTTCCAATCAAGAGAGTGCCCGTCCTTCAGCAGTTTATACCAATGCGCCGCTTTACCAGACAGCGACATAGAGAATAGTTTCTTCTTCACTTCATCCATAGAGATACCTGCACACTTGAATAACCCGCATAATTCATGCAAAAACAGTAAATGATTCCCAGGATGGACAGTTCCATCCCCTTCATAGCGGTTATCCATAACACGTTCAATAATTTCCATAGGTATTTTATACGGAATACTTTCAGCAGGTGGATTTAAAATATCAGAAGCATCATTAGAGTTATCGCATATGGGAGATAAAGCATCATCAGAGCAAAATATTTCTTCCAAAGCGGAGGAGAAAAAGATTATTTTTATGTAAACTAGCTTCCCCAAGCTTAGACTTCTTCATAGCATTAGCAGTAATTGCATTCATACTAATAACATTGCTACTATCATGTAAATAAGGTTCCATAGGTTTTTTAATTTTCGCATCAAACAATTCTAAATTAGGAAAAAGATTAAAAAGCTCACCAATTTTTTTGTTGTTTTCCATTATGCCTAACTAGTGAAAATAAAAACAAGAAACAAAAAGATGCAATTGCAGGATCTAAAGGAAATAGCTTCGAGCACACACACAATAGCGCCAGAAAAGTACTGTTACCTGGAACCGGAGTATTAGTGCCTTTTACCTTTCCTCCCCGCAACGGCGCCTTAAAAGTGCTTGATGTCTACGGGTGCTTCTATTCTTGTAGACAGTGTTGGGCCTCCAAGAGCAGAGGTTTGTAGAACAGCAACAAGTTTCCCTTAAGTGGATTACCCAAGGTTTATCGAACTCGGGGAGGAAGAGGTCAAAGATATCCCTCTCAAGCAACCCTGTAATCACAAAGCAAGAAGTCTCTTGTGTCCCCAACACACCAAATACACTTGTCAGGTGTATAGGTGCACTAGTTCGGCGAAGAGATAGTGAAATACAAGTAATATGGATGTATATGAGTGGTAATAGCAATCTGAATAAAATATGGCAGCGAGTAAACATGCAACAAAACAGTAAACAAACGGAGATTCGATGCTTGGAAGCAAGGCCTAGGGATCCTGCTTTTACTAGTGGACACTCTCAACAATGATCACATAATAGAACCACTCTACACTCTTTTGTTGGATGATGAACACCACTAACTGTGTAGGATTACACGAACCCTCAATGCCGGAGTTAACAAGCTCCACAGTCGATATTCATGTTTAAGTAACCTTAGAGTGCAAGATAGATCAACATAATTACACCAAGAACTAACATAGCATGCACACTATCACCATCATGCTTATGTAGGAGGAATAATACACATCAATACCATCATAGCAATAATTAACTTCATAATCTACAAGAGATCATAATCATAGCCTACGCCAAGTACTCACACGGTGCACACACTGTCACCATTACACACGTGGAGGAGGAATAGAGTACTTTAATAACATCACTAGAGTAGCACATAGATAATATTCAACTAGATCACATAAAGAGAGAGATGAACCACATAGCTACAGCGGAGCCCTCAGCCCCGGGGTGAATTACTCCCTCCTCATCATGGAGACAAGATGGCGGTGAAGATGGCGGTGGAGACGGCGGTGGAGATGACTCCGGGGCAATTCCCCGTCCCGGCAGTGCCGGAACAGAGACTTCGTCCCCGAATTGGATTTTCGCGATGTGGCGGCGCCCTGGATGTTTTTTGGAGTTTCGTCAAGAGGTCTCGAAGTTTTAGGTCACGACGGCTTAAATAGGCGAAGAGTCGGAGTCGGAAGAGTCCCGAGGGGCCCACACCACAGGGTGGGGTGACCACCCTCCAGGCCGCGCCGACCTATGGGGAGGAGGCCCTGGGCCTCCCCCTGGCTTGCCCTTCTGGCTCCGTGAGTCTTCCGATGAAATAGAATTTCTGTAATTTTTCTGGATTTTTCCGAGCACTTTGGTTTTTGGGCCTTTTCTGCAATAAACAGACATAATAAACAGAAACTGGCACTGTGGCATCTTGTTAATAGGTTAGTCCAATAAATGCCATAATATGATATAAAGTATGCATAAAACATGTAGATATCATCAATAATGTGGCATGGAACATAAGAAATTATAGATACGTTTGAGACGTATCACTACCTTTAAAACCTTCAAAGTATTTCTCAATTTGTGTCAATGTTTTATAGCTCATGAGGAAGTATGTGGTGTTTTATCTTTCAATCTTGTTGGGCGACTTTCACCAATGGACTAGTGGCATATACATCCGCTTATTCAATAATTTTTGAAAAAGAGCTGGCAACGGGGTGCCCAGCCCCAATTAATTACAACTTTCATTAATAATTCTCTTCACATGTTTGTCCCTGATTTATCAGTAAGCAACTTAACTTGCAAATAGACACTCCTCCATGGTATGTGAATGTTGGAAGGCACCCGAGGATTCAGCCACGGCTTGTGTAAGCAAAGGTTGGGAGGAGTGTCATCCATAATAAAACTAAAATACATGTGTAAACAAAAGAAAAGAGGGATGATCTACCTTGCTGGTAGAGATAACGTCCTTCATGGGAGCCGCTCTTGAAAGTCTGGTTGACAAGGTAGTTAGAGTACCCACTATCATTCGTTGACAACAACAAACACTTCTCAAAACAATTTTACTTCTGTTTTAAAAGTGAAAAGCTCTAGCACATGTTAATCCCTGCTTCCCTCCGCGAAGGGTCAATCTTTTACTTTTATGTTGAGTCACCATCCTTTCTTTGAGCACCTTCTTGAGAGCATAATTGTCATTCTTAGTGTAATATGTTTGTCCCAGAATATGGTTAACTGTGGTATAACTTTGATGATTTTATCTTTGATAGTCTTTACTTCTAGTCTTCCCATGAACTTCAGAGGTGCCTGGGCATTTATGTTTTGTTGTACAAATACGGGCAAGCGAGATACCACTTTATCATATCTTTTTATGAGCATTACAATCCTGCTGATAGATATGTTTCATGATGCTTATTATTAGTTTGTTGGTATCTTTTTCATGATTGACACAACTATTAGATGACTTTATTTGCATTTATCTTATTATGAATTGCCTAAGTATTCGTCCATATAATGAGAATATTTACATCATATGAGCAAATGTGTTCATGAAAGTTCTTTTATCGCACTCAGTTGTTAACTGAATTGCTTGAGGACAAGCAATAAGCTAAGCTTGGGGGAGTTGATAAGTCCAAAACGTATCTACTTTCCCGAACACTTTTGCTATTTTTTGCCTCTAATTTGTGTATTTTGGATACAACTAACACGGACTAACGCTGTTTTCAGCAGAATTGCCCTGGTGTCTTATTTTTGTGCAGAAAATCAACTTTCAGGAAAATCCCGGAAATAATTGCAATGGGCCTATTTTTACAGAAGACCCACGGAGCCGAAGATGTGACGGAGGGGGCCACGAGGCGCGCACACCACATGGCGGCGCGGTGGGCCCCGGGTCGCGCCGCCACATGGTGACGCCGCCTCGGCCAGCCCCGACGCTCCCTTGGACTACTTAAATCCCTTGACCTAAAAATGCACGGGGTTCGACCACTTTTCCGTAAGACATCCGTAACTCCTCCGCCATCGCGAAACCTAATCTCGGGATCGAAACTCCGTTCGGCACCCTACCGGGACGGGAATTGGAGGAGATCATCACCATCATCGCCACCGACGCCTCTCCATCGACCATCCATGTTTCCCCCATCCATGTGTGAGTAAATCCCCGCTGTAGGCTGAAGGGGATGGTAGGGATTGGATGAGATTGTTCATGTAATAGCCATAAGATTGTTAGGGCATAATGCCTAGTATCCGTTGTTGGTACTTTTATGATATTGTTGCAACTTGTTATGCTTAATGCTTGTCACTAGGGCCCGAGTGCCATGATTTTAGATCTGAACATGTTATTGATTCATGATGATATTCATTGTTTTATGATCTTACCTGCAAGTTGTATACACATATTGTTGTCCGGAACCCGAGGCCCCAAAGTGACAAAAATTGGGACAACCGGAGGGGAAGGCTGTGATATGAGGATCACATGTGTTCACGGAGTGTTAATGCTTTGCTCCGGTACTCTATTAAAAGGAGTACCTTAATTACCAGTAGTTTCCCTAGAGGCTCGGCTGCCACCGGCTGGTAGGACCAAAGATGTTGTGCAAGTTTCTCATTGCGAGCATGTACGACTATATACGGAACACATGCCTATGGTTGTTTAGTACTTGGATACTGTTTTATTATTATCTGCAAATGCCTAGTCTTGATTATTACATGAGTTATCTTATCCATGCAGCGCCCGTTCATCCATCCCTATGCCTACAGTATTTTAATCCTGCTGTTTACTAAAATCACTATTGCTGTCTTTATTACACTGCTGCTTATATTTCACTACTGCTACTGCTATAAAATTGTTGCTACTAATAAACTATTGCGAGCAAGTCTGTTTCCAGGTGCAGCTGAATTAACAACTCCGCTGTTAAGGCTTACAAATATTCTTTGGCCCCCCTTGTGTCGAATCAATAAATTGGGTTTTACTTCCCTCGAAGACTGTTGCGAACCCCTATACTTGTGGGTCATCAAGACTATTTTCTGGCGCCGTTGCCGGGAGCATAGCTTTATTTGCAAGTTCACCTGAATTGATATTGTTCGCTGCAAATCCTCCATCATGGGTAAAACTCGCGATGCTAAAGTCGCCATATTTTCGCAGGTACAACTCTGAGTACCATCTGTGATAAGTCAACTTGTTTCACCACCACAGGCTTCACGTGTTGGTACTTCTGCTGAATCTGAAAATTCCTCGATAATTTTGATGATGCTTCTACTGTGCTTGATGATAATGGTTCATTAGGTCCTTTTCTAGATTCTACAATTGATAAGTCTAGACAAATTGAAAATACTGAAATTCCTAATGAAAATACTGTTACACCTGTTAATTCACCTGAGTCTGTAAACACTCTAGTGATGATCCTGATGAAGATTATGTGGAACTTGATGATGATTTTATTGATAAATATAATGCTACTACTGGTGTAAGTAACCTTAAAAAGCTTCTTGCACAACATGCTGTTAGATATAAACTGTCCCCTGATCCTAAATTTGCCACATCTCCTATAAACATTAAGGATAAGGATTATGATTTTTCTCTTGATTTATCTCATATATCTATTGTTGAGAAAACACCTTTTTGTGGTACTGAAAAAGAAAGTGATGTAGAGCACATGAATGAGCTTTCTACTTTGAGTAGCTTGTTTTCTGATGATATTAAGAAGCGTACTTATTTTGTTGCTAAAATTTTTCCTTTCTCATTAAAGGATGATGCTAAAATTTGGTATAATAGTTTGCCTCCTGATTCTATTGATAGTCCAAGTTGTTTGCTTGATGTTTTCTTTCGGAAATATTTTCCTGCTAGTGCTCAACATATTGCTTTGCAGAAAATTTATAATTTTGACCAGGAAGATGGGGAGAAATTGCCTGAAGCTTGGGAAAGGTTTTTCTCTCTTCTTAGAGCTCGGCCTAAACATGATTTGGAAAAGCATGACTTACTTGATATATTTTATAGTGGACTAACCATTGAGTCTAGGGCATACCTGGATAGTTGTGCTGGTTGTGTTTTTTGGAAAAGAACTTCAGACGAAGCTGAAGAATTATTGGCTAGAATAAGCCAAAATCATGATGATTGGACTACTGTAAGAACAAGATCTATATCCCTTGTTTTGTGTGTTTGTTAACAACACTCGAACAATTCTAACCGTGCACAAAGTTTGTCATTGATAGGTTTGCAAGGTGTACGGTGCCCTCGCCGGACACATTATGATCAGAAGACCGAAGCGTAGTTCTTAGGCTTTCTGGTTTTGTGTGTGTGTCGCGAGGTAACATGGTAGGAGAGGAAAAGAGGAAAAGGCTGTTTTAGCATACGGTACACGGTACCGGGAGCGGTAGTACCGCTACCTCTACTAGTACCGCTCCGAGATACCGCTCGAGGATTGCACACGAGATTGTCCCACGGAACAAGTTACGGTACTCGAGCGGTAGTACCACCGCAAGCGGTAGTACCGCCCATGATACCGCTCAAGTACCGTAACACGTTACGGAGTACCGCTCTGGTACCGCCACCGCTTTGGATCCAGTAAGGTCTGGACCCTATTGCGGTACTCGAGCGGTACGCGAGCGTAGTACCGCCATGTGTCCACGTGGACAAGTTCTGTGGGGATTCGAACTCAGAGCGGTAGTACCGCTTAGGCAAAAACAGCACATAACGGTTGGATTTGGAGGGACCTATAAAAAGGCCCCTTCTTCCCCAGCTCGTTTTTAGCTCTTCTCTCTCCCTCTCCTCCATTGTTGCTGAGCTCAAACTTAGTGGATCTCCCTCCCTACCCAATCAATCTTGCTCATACTTTGAGGAGTGGTGGAGGAGACCCCGATCTATCGTTCTACCGAGAGAAATTTCACCAATTCGTGGTAGTCCTTAGTGGATCTTGGTGGTAGAGTTCCTATGGTGGAATCTTGGAAGAAGTGCATCCATGGAGGCTAGCTTGGTGTTGTACTAGCCCCATGGGTTGTTGGGAGCCTCCTTGTGGTGTGGAGCTCGCCCCAACCTTGTGAAGGAATCACCGCCTCGACCGGTGCCTTAGTGGAGAAGGGGGAGCACCTTCGTGGAGCTCTCTCGAGGAAGAAGGTGAGGCCTTCCTTCGTGGTGTGGCCGTCTAGCCTCTTTTGTGAGGCTAGCACCTCCTCAACGCAGACGTACTCCCTTTTGCTAAAAATAAAAAGTACAGTAAAGAATATTTTATTGCTAAGAAACATGGTAATGAAAGAGAACCTTGGGTTCAAAAGCAAATGCCTTTTCCTGTTAAGAAACTAAAATCAAAGGAGGAAGAACACTATAATAAATTTTGTGATTGGATGAAACCTTTGTTTTTGCAAATCCCTTTGACCGATGCTATTAAATTGCCTCCTTATTCAAAGTATATGAAAGATATTGTCTCTAACAAAAGGAAAATTCCTAATGAGGAGATTTCCACTATGCTTGCTAATTATTCTTTCAATGGGTTCCAAAGAAGCTGGGAGACCCAGGTATACCAACTATCCCTTGTTCCATCAAGAATAATTATGTTAGAACTGCTCTATGTGATTTGGGAGCAGGAGTTAGTGTGATGCCTTTTTCCCTTTACAAGAGACTTGATTTAGATAAGTTGATACCAACCGATATATCTTTGCAAATGGCTGATAAATCTACTGCTGTTCCTGTTGGTATAAAGAAGATCATTTCATTTTACTCAAAGTTCTCTATCATGGTTTTCCTTTTCTAGACAATTCTAGAGCAAAGATTCCTCAAGACACTCTTTGGTGGTTTGTTCTTCTTCAAGATCATTCTGTTGGAGATATGCCCAAGAGGCAATAATAAAAGTGGTTATTATATATCTTTATGTTTATGATAAATGTTTATATACCATGCTATAATTGTATTAACCGAAACATTGATACATGTGTGATATGTAAACAACAAAGAGTCCCTAGTAAGCCTCTTAACTAGCTTGTTAATTAATAGATGATTAGTTTCATAATCATGAACATTGGATGTTATTAATAACAAGATTATATCATTATATGAATGATGTAATGGACACACCCAATTAAGCGTAGCATAAGATCACGTCATTAAGTTATTTGCTATAAGCTTTCGATACATAGTTACCTAGTCCTTATGACCATGAGATCATGTAAATCACTTATACCGGAAAGGTACTTTGATTACATCAAACGCCACTGCGTAAATGGGTGGTTATAAAGGTGGGATTAATTATCCGGAAAGTATGAGTTGAGGCATATGGATCAACGGTGGGATTTGTCCATCCCGATGACGGATAGATATACTCTGGGCCCTCTCGGTGAAATGTCGTCTAATGTCTTGCAAGCATATGAATAAGTTCATAAGAGACCACATACCACGGTACGAGTAAAGAGTACTTGTCAGGAGACGAGGTTGAACAAGGTATAGTGTGATACCGATGATCAAACCTCGGACAAGTAAAATATCGCGTGACAAAGGGAATTGGTATCGTATGTGAATGGTTCATTCGATCACGAAGTCATCGTTGAATATGTGGGAGCCATTATGGATCTCCAGATCCCGCTATTGGTTATTGGTCGGAGTGAGTACTCAACCATGTCCGCATAGTTCGCGAACCGTAGGGTGACACACTTAAAGTTGGATGTTGAAATGGTAGAACTTGAATATGGAATGGAGTTCGAATATTTGTTCGGAGTCCCGGATGAGATCCCGGACATCACGAGGAGTTCCGGAATGGTCCGGAGAATAAGATTCATATATAGGATGTCATTTTATGTGAATTAAAATGATTCGGAAGGTTCTATGGAAGGTTCTAGAAGGTTCTAGAAAAGTCCGGAAGAAACCACCAAGGAAGGTGGAGTCCACATGGGACTCCACCTCCATGGCCGGCCAACCCTAGTGGGGTGGAGTCCCAAGTGGACTCCCCCTTAGGGGCCCCCCCCCCCATATGGAAGGTGGAACTCCCACCTCTAGTGGGAGTCCTAGCTTGGGAAGGTTTCCCACCATATGGAAGGTTTTGGGTTCGGGTCTTATTCGGAGACTTGTAGTCCAACACTTGGGGCTTCCACCTATATAATGAGGGGCCAAGGGGAGGGGGCCGGCCACACCAAGACCACAACCTGGCCGCCCCTTGAGTGGCCGGCCACCCCCCTCCCAAACCCTAGCCGCCCCCTCCTCCTCCATAGCTCCCGCGTGCTTAGCGAAGCTCCGCCGGAGTTCTCCACCACCACCGACACCACGCCGTCGTGCTGTCGGATTCAAGAGGAGCTACTACTTCCGCTGCCCGCTGGAACGGGAGGTGGACGTCGTCTTCATCAATAACCGAACGTGTGACCGAGTACGGAGGTGCTGCCCGTTCGTGGCGCCGTGATCAAGATCTTCTACGCGCTTTTGCAAGCGGCAAGTGATCGTCTACCGCAGCAACAAGAGCCTCATCTTGTAGGCTTTGGAATCTCTTCAAGGGTGAGACTCGATAATCCCCTCGTTGCTACCGTCTTCTAGATTGCATCTTGGCTTGGATTGCGTGTTCGCGGTAGGAAAATTTTTGTTTTCTATGCTGCGTTATCCTACAGTGGTATCAGAGCCGTGTCTATGCATAGATGGTTGCACGAGTATAACACAATGGTTTTGTGGGCGTTGATGCTTATTTTGTCTTTAGCTTGAGTACTTTGCATCTTTGTGGCATAGTGGGATGAAGCGGCTCGGGCTAACTTTACATGACCGCGTTCATGAGATTTGCTCCACGCTTGACATGCAACTTGTATTGCATAAGTGGCTTTGCGGGTGTCTGTCTCTCCTACTATAGTGAAGATTCAATTTACTCTTCTATTGACAACACTAGTATCACCGTTGTGGTTCATGTTCGTAGGTAGATTAGATCTCACTCGAAAACCCTAAACCACGTAAAATATGCAAACCAAATTAGAGAACGTCTAACTTGTTTTTGCAGGGTTTGGTGATGTGATATGGCCATAATGTGATGATGACTATGTATGAGATGATCATTATTGTATTGTGGCAACCGGCAGGAGCCTTATGGTTGTCTTTAAATTTCATGTTGAGTAGTATTTCAAAGAAGTTGTAATAGTTGCTACATGGGAGAACAATCATGAAGACGGCGCCATTGACCTTGATGCTACGCCGACGATGATGGAGATCATGCCCGTTGATGATGGAGATCATGTCCGTGCTTTGGAGATGAAGATCAAAGGCGCAAAGACAAAAGGGCCATATCATATCACATATGAACTACATGTGATGTTAATCCTTTTATGCATCTTATTTTGCTTAGATCGCGACGGTAGCATTATAAGATGATCCCTCTCACTAAAATTTCAAGATAATAAAGTGTTCATCCTTAGTATCACCGTTGCCAAGACTTGTCGTTTCGAAGCATCTCGTGATGATCGGGTGTGATAGAATCAACAAGTGCATACAACGGGTGCAAGCCAGTTTTGCACATGCGGATACTAAGGTGGCCTTGACGAGCCTAGCATGTACAGACATGGTCTCGGAACACGTGATACCGAAAGGTAGAGCATGAATCATATGATTGATATGATGAACACTTTGAGTGTTCGCCATTGAAATTACATCTTGTCTCGTGATGATCGGGCATAGGTGTGATGGATTTGGTTCGTGTGATCACTAAGACAATGCGAGGGATATTGTTTTGAGTGGGAGTTCACCTAGTTTTTAATTTTGTTAAATTAAAATTTGAACTCAATTTGTCATAAACATTAGTCTAAACTATTGCAAATATGTTGTAGATATGGCGTCCCCAATCAATTTTAACCAGTTCCTAGAGAAAGAAAAGCTTAAGAGCAACGGTAGCAACTTCACCGACTGGTTCCGTCATGTGAGGATCTTCCTCAATGGCGGAAACCTGCAATATGTGCTTGATGCACCGCTAGGTGACCCTCCTGCAGAAACTGAAACCGATGAAGTAAAGAATGTTTACGCGACTCGGAAAACCGACTCTCAAGTTCAGTGTGCCATCCTGTGCAGTCTGGAAGCCGATCTTCAAAAACGTTTTGAGCACCACGATCCACATGAGTTAATCAATGAGTTGAAAACTATCTTTGAGACTCATGCGGCCGTGGAATGCTATGAAGCATCGAAACACTTCTTCAGCTGCATGATGGAAGAAGGCAGCTCCGTTAGTGAGCACATGCTCGCCATGACCGGGCATGCGAAGAAACTCAGTGACTTGGGAATAGTGATTCCTAACAGACTGGGGATTAATCGTGTCCTTCAATCACTGCCACCTAGTTATAAGAACTTTGTGATGAATTACAATATGCAGAACATGAACAAAGAGTTACCTGAACTCTTCGCCATGCTAAAATCTGCTGAGATTGAAATTAAGAAAGAGCACCAAGTGTTGATGGTCAACAAGACCACCAGCTTCAAGAAACAGGGCAAGTCTAAAGGCAAGAACAAGAAGAGTGGCAAGAAAGCTGCCACGCCTCCTGTGAAACCTAAGGCTGGCCCTAAGCCTGATGCTGAGTGCTATTACTGCAAGGAGAAGGGACACTGGAAGCATAATTGCTCCAAGTATTTGGCGGATCTGAAGAGCGGCCTTGTCAAGAAGAAGAAAGAAGGTATATCTGGTATACATGTTATAGATGTTTATCTCACTGGTTCTCGTACTAGTACCTGGGTATTTGATACTGGTTCGGTTGCTCATATTTGTAACTCGAAACAGGAACTAAAGAATAAACGAAGACTATTGAAGGATGAAGTGACGATGCGCGTTGGAAATGGATCCAAAGTCGATGTGATCGCTGTCGGCACACTTCCTCTACATCTACCTTCGGGATTAGTTTTAAGCCTAAATAATTGCTATTTTGTACCCGCGTTGAGCATGAACATTATATCTGGATCTTGTTTAATGCAAGACGGTTATTCATTCAAGTCTGAGAATAATGGTTGTTCTATTTTTATGAATAATATCTTTTATGGTCGAGCACCTGAAAAGAATGGCTTATTTCTGTTAGATCTCGATAGTAGCGATACACATATACATAACATTGATGCTAAGCGAATTAAATTAAATGATAATTCTACTTATATGTGGCACTGTCGTCTTGGTCATATTGGAGTGAAACGCATGAAGAAACTCCATACCGATGGATTACTTGAATCACTTGACTTTGAGTCACTTGATAGATGCGAAGCATGTCTGATGGGAAAAATGACTAAGACTCCATTCTCTGGTATGATGGAGCGAGCTACTGACTTATTGGAAATCATACATACCGATGTGTGCGGACCAATGAGTGTAGCATCGCGCGGTGGTTATCGTTATGTTCTAACCTTCACAGATGATTTGAGTAGATATGGGTATATCTATTTAATGAAACATAAATCCGAAACTTTCGAGAAGTTTAAGGAATTCCAAAGTGAAGTAGAAAATCAACGTAACAAGAAGATTAAATTTCTACGATCTGATCGCGGAGGTGAATATCTGAGTTATGAGTTTGGCATGCATTTAAAGAAATGCGGAATACTTTCACAATTGACACCGCCGGGAACACCACAACGAAACGGTGTGTCCGAACGTCGTAATCGAACTCTCTTAGATATGGTTCGTTCTATGATGTCTCTTACTGATTTACCGTTATCATTTTGGAGTTATGCATTAGAGACAGCCGCATTCACTTTAAATAGAGCACCATCAAAATCCGTTGAAACGACACCGTATGAATTATGGTTTAATAAGAAACCTAAGCTGTCGTTCCTTAAAGTTTGGGGTTGCGAAGCCTATGTAAAAAAGTTACAACCGGACAAGCTAGAACCCAAAGCGGAGAAATGCGTCTTCATAGGATACCCTAAGGAAACTATAGGGTACACTTTCTATCACAGATCCGAAGGCAAGATCTTTGTTGCTAAGAACGGAACCTTTCTTGAGAAAGAATTTCTCACTAAAGAAGTGACTGGAAGAAAAGTAGAACTCGATGAGATTGAAGAATCTCTACTCGTTGATCAGAGTAGCGCAGTACCGGAAGATGTTCATGTGCCGCCTACACCGGCAACAGAGGAAGCTAATGATAATGATCATGAAACTTCAAATGAGATAGCTACTGAACCTCGCAGATCGACAAGGGAACGTGCCACTCCTGATTGGTATGATCCTTGTCTAAATGTCATGATTGTGGATAACAATGATGAAGACCCTGCGACGTATGAAGAAGCGATGATGAGCCAGATTCCAACAAATGGCAAGAAGCCATGAAATCCGAAATGGGATCCATGTATGATAACAAAGTATGGACTTTGGTAGACTTACCTGATAGCCGAAAGGCTGTCGAGAATAAATGGATCTTCAAGAGAAAAACAGATGCTGATGGTAATATTACTGTCTATAAAGCTCGACTTGTCGCAAAGGGTTTCCGACAAATTCAAGGTGTTGACTACGATGAGACTTTCTCACCTGTAGCGAAGCTAAAATCTGTGAGGATTTTGTTAGCAATAGCTGCATTTTTCGATTATGAGATTTGGCAGATGGATGTCAAAACGGCGTTCCTTAATGGAGACATTGAGGAAGAGTTGTATATGGTACAACCCAAAGGTTTTATCGATCCTAAAAATGCTGACAAAGTATGCAAACTTCAGCGTTCAATCTATGGACTGAAGCAAGCATCGAGAAGTTGGAACCGACGTTTTGATAAGGTGATCAAAGACTTCGGGTTTATACAGTGTCATGGAGAGGCATGTATTTACAAGAAAGTGAGTGGGAGCTCTATAGCGTTCCTGATATTATATGTAGATGACATATTATTGATTGGGAATGATATAGAACTATTAAGCAGTGTAAAAGGTTATTTGAATAATAGTTTTTCAATGAAAGACCTTGGTGAAGCATCGTATATATTAGGCATCAAGATTTATAGAGATAGATCAAGACGTCTAATAGGGCTATCACAGAGTACATATCTGGACAAGATTCTAAAGAAGTTTAGAATGGACGAAAGTAAGAAAGGATTCTTACCTATGTTACCAGGCAAGGTCTTGAGTAAGACTCAAGGACCGGCTACGACAGAAGAAAGAGAAAGGATGAGTCAGATCCCCTATGCCTCGGCAGTAGGCTCTATCATGTATGCCATGCTATGTACTAGACCGGATATAGCACATGCTGTTAGTTTAACTAGCAGATATCAAAGTGATCCAGGAATGGAACACTGGACAGCGGTCAAGAATATCCTAAAGTACTTGAAAAGAACTAAGGATATGTTTCTTTGTTATGGAGGTGACCAAGAGCTCGTTGTAACAAGTTACACCGATGCAAGTTGGAACACCGATCCTGATGACTCTAAGTCTCAGTCTGGGTACGTGTTTATATTGAATGGTGCTGCGGTAAGCTGGGCAAGCTCGAAGGGTGGCGAAATCCTCAACAGAATCGGAATACATAGCGGCTTCAGAGGCTTCATCAGAAGCGGTATGGATGAAGAGGTTCATTGTAGAGCTCGGTGTGGTTCCTAGTGCATTGGACCCACTAGTCATCTACTGTGACAACATGGGTGCCATCGCCAATGCACATGAACCAAGATCACACAAGAGGCTGAAGCATATCAAGTTGTGTTATCATTCGATTCGCGAGTACATCGAAGATGGAGAAGTAAAGATTTGCAAAGTACACACTGATCTGAATGTAGCAGATCCGTTGACTAAAGCTCTCCCTAGGGCAAAGCATGATCAACACCAGAATGCCATGGGTGTTAGGTACCTTACAATGTAATCTAGATTATTGACTCTAGTGCAAGTGGGAGACTGTTGGAGATATGCCCAAGAGGCAATAATAAAAGTGGTTATTATATATCTTTATGTTTATGATAAATGTTTATATACCATGCTATAATTGTATTAACCGAAACATTGATACATGTGTGATATGTAAACAACAAAGAGTCCCTAGTAAGCCTCTTAACTAGCTTGTTGATTAATAGATGATTAGTTTCATAATCATGAACATTGGATGTTATTAATAACAAGATTATATCATTATATGAATGATGTAATGGACACACCCAATTAAGCGTAGCATAAGATCACGTCATTAAATTATTTGCTATAAGCTTTCGTTACATAGTTACCTAGTCCTTATGACCATGAGATCATGTAAATCACTTATACCGAAAGGTACTTTGATTACATCAAACGCCACTGCGTAAATGGGTGGTTATAAAGGTGGGATTAAGTATCCGGAAAGTATGAGTTGAGGCATATGGATCAAGTGGGATTTGTCCATCCCGATGATGGATAGATATACTCTGGGCCCTCTCGGTGAAATGTCGTCTAATGTCTTGCAAGCATATGAATAAGTTCATAAGAGACCACATACCACGGTACGAGTAAAGAGTACTTGTCAGAGACGAGGTTGAACAAGGTATAGTGTGATACCGATGATCAAACCTCGGACAAGTAAAATATCGCGTGACAAAGGGAATTGGTATCGTATGTGAATGGTTCATTCGATCACTAAAGTCATCGTTGAATATGTGGGAGCCATTATGGATCTCCAGATCCCGCTATTGGTTATAGGTCGGAGTGAGTACTCAACCATGTCCGCATAGTTCGCGAACCGTAGGGTGACACACTTAAAGTTGGATGTTGAAATGGTAGAACTTGAATATGGAATGGAGTTCGAATATTTGTTCGGAGTCCCGGATGAGATCCCGGACATCACGAGGAGTTCCGGAATGGTCCGGAGAATAAGATTCATATATAGGATGTCATTTTATGTGAATTAAAATGATTCGGAAGGTTCTATGGAAGGTTCTAGAAGGTTCTAGAAAAGTCCGGAAGAAACCACCAAGGAAGGTGGAGTCCACATGGGACTCCACCTCCATGGCCGGCCAACCCTAGTGGGGGTGGAGTCCCAAGTGGACTCCCGCCCACCCCCCATATGGAAGGTGGAACTCCCACCTCTAGTGGGAGTCCTAGCTTGGGAAGGTTTCCCACCATATGGAAGGTTTTGGGTTCGGGTCTTATTCGGAGACTTGTAGTCCAACACTTGGGGCTTCCACCTATATAATGAGGGCCAAGGGGAGGGCCGGCCACACCAAGACCACAACCTGGCCGCCCCTTGAGTGGCCGGCCACCCTCCCAAACCCTAGCCCCCTTCTCCTCCATAGCTCCCGCGTGTTTTAGCGAAGCTCTGTCGGAGTTCTCCACCACCACCGACACCACGCCGTCGTGTTGTCGGATTCAAGAGGAGCTACTACTTCCGCTACCCGCTGGAACGGGGAGGTGGACGTCGTCTTCATCAACAACCGAACGTGTGACCGAGTACGGAGGTGCTGCCCGTTCGTGGCGCCGTGATCAAGATCTTCACGCGCTTTGCAAGCGGCAAGTGATCGTCTACCGCAGCAACAAGAGCCTCATCTTGTAGGCTTTGGAATCTCTTCAAGGGTGAGACTCGATAATCCCCTCGTTGCTACCGTCTTCTAGATTGCATCTTGGCTTGGATTGCGTGTTCGCGGTAGGAAATTTTTTGTTTTCTATGCTACGTTATCCTACAATTCTCACAGTCAATAGCACCCATTTTTGTTATGTTGCTCTCACAGTCCTCAATAAGTTTTTGGCTCTCAATAGCAAAAGCTAAGATTTCAACAAATTTAGAGCAAGCAGTTTTATCTTTGCGAAGAGCACGAAAGACAACCTCACCCTTATCGTGTAAAGAGGAAACCACATCCTCTTCTTCTTCGTATTCTTCATCTTCATCATCATGAAAAATATTAGCTGCCAATGTATGAGGTACAATAGAAGCACATTATCCATAAGGCATACATGGCAACTAAGCGATGATGGAAATGAAGAGCCACTTGAAGCTCCAATCAAGACCGTGTCTTGACCAATAAAATCTTCGGTTTCCTCTACATTGTCAGTGACAAAAACACTAGAGGAAATGGAAGATTTTTTTAATCATGGCAACAGGATAAAGCAAGCATATCATCATGAGATTTACTCACGCAATTAACAAATGATATGCAACGACTATAAACACAAGCATGTATGGCATTTGTGGTGCTAGAAGTGTTTAAGTCCAAAGATGCAACATTGCAATGAGATAGAGAAGAATCATCATCAAGATTAAGCTCACAATCAACATTGTGTTATTCATCACCACTCACCTTGGCATTTCCTTATGTCTTTCAACGCATTGGTGAGGTGGATGAAAAATCATCACGACTGAAAGTGGAGGGAATACAATCATCCTAAAGAACATTGGGCACATCATATTTTCTTGAAGCTTTGTCCATAACTCATGAGCGCTCCAAAAAGGCATGATTGCAAAAGTAATTGAATTTCTCAAAGCATTAACAAGAACATTAGAAGCTTGAGTACTGAGATATCATTTTTTCTCATCATCTAAAGATAGATTTTGGGAATCCATCAGAGGAGAAAAACATATATCTACAATTTGCTCCATATAAAGGTCAATGGCCCGAAAATTATTAAGCATGAAAATTTTCCAAACATCATAATGCGTGCCATCGAATAAAAAAGTGACATCATGCACTAATACCCTAGCCGACATCCTTACTCTCAAGGCGGTGAAGCCTAAAATGAGAGATTGGGCTCTGGTGCCAATTATTTAAGGAACTATAGTTTCCGGTGATCATAATAGTTCATTTCACTTGATATCTTTTGTTTAGAATGATATTATGGGAGTGATGATTCCATGTTCGTGCACCTTATACTCCAATGCAAGTTGTCCATTTTATGCACAAAATTTGGGGAGCTTCCTCATATTATTTAGAGCACCTTCTTGATCTTATCACATATCTATCTTTCATTAGGTATCTTCTTTTTTTGTTCATTCGATTCCTTGCTTTATTTGTTAAAGCTCCTTCACCTTATTATATTTTTGTAATATTTGATCCTAAATATAGTTTGAATCACTTCAAGTATTACTCATTGGATATGTGCATTTGATCACACTCACATTATGGAGGAACTCTCACTATATTGGCCAATGGAGGAGAAGTTTTGATGTTTTAAGGGAGTTGGTTTTCATGCTTTTTGTGTTCTTAAGCATTTTCCTTTCTTTCCTTGTATCTTTTTGCTTTTCATGGTTGAATTTTATAGGAAACTCCACTTGGCTTTGATTGCCATATATACAATGAAATTCAAGTTCATTCACATGTCCATATATTATGGGGGAGCTTACCCTATTTATTCAACTTATTTGTTCCTTAAATTCCTTATATAAACCCTCTCCAATAGATTGTCATCAGATACCAAAATATATGGGGGAAATTGAAGTGCATGGACCCCCAGGTGTGGTTTTGGTAATTAATGGCAATCCCTATGGACTAATATTTGCACTAAGTTATATTTATAGGATTTGTTGATGAGAAATTTTCGAACCATATGCTAGAAGTGCATGCCTTTCCTCAGGTGGTATGTTCTTCCTACGTTCTCTTCGACGGGCATCCATCTCTTCTCTCTCCTTGGCTGGTACATTTTTCCTTGACCACCTCTGGCGGGCATTCCTGTCATCTATCGTTTTGTTTTGCCTAGCTGCTCGTCTTCGGGCATTCATCCCCTCCTTTTGTTCATCTGTTAGGCTATTTCGGCGTGCTCTATCACGTTCTCGTCTTGCTTGATTTCTATTTTTCTCTTGTTTGCAACTGTCTCGGCTTGACGACCAATCCGGGTTGTCAAATTAAGTTCACCATTGCTTGGTGCTCCCTGGGTCAGTGCAAGGTCACAATAGCAAGCAGCTTCAAGCACTTCACCTTTGGAGATAAATGTCATTAATATAACTCCAATGAGGATGTTAAAGTTCACCAATCTATATGTATAACAGATAACTATATTCAGATGCATGTATGTTCAAAATGCAATGGTGTAGAATGATACCATAATTGCAAGTTTCACCGGGATTTGTTGGATGAGATGACGTGAGGGTACTATTTACTGATAGTTTTGAATATGGTTGAGCTGGCATGCCGTTGTAGTCATCTGCATGTTGTTGTGGTTGTAACATCTGCATCAAAATGGTATATATTTGCAAAGTTATTCAAATGGAATATATGGAAACAGCACAATATTATGTGTGCATATGCTAATCTATGCAGATCAAATGTTGATTATATATGGACAGTATTATTTTCGAACTGCATCATATCTAATAGCAAGTCGCTATATAGCATGTCACGTGATTACACCAATGTTGATTCTTCTTATGGTCTTGATTGTTGTGCACTTACACTGATGCAATACTGATGAGAGGGAAGTCAGATTGGACTTTGGACACCACAAATTGTTGAGGTGATCGTAGAGGAAAAAATTACAAGGGACACTGGTTTGGACGGGGCTGGGTGACGGTGGATTGCGTTTGACTTTAATCACAGATGTCAGACACGTGATGAGCAATCCGGGGATTTTGATGTGGAGATGGGCGATGGTGTGATGGTTTGGACTCTTTGGACACAGTTTTGCGACCGTTGAACATCAAGATGGGAAGAAGAGAGGGAAAGATGACGATGCTGGAGATGCCATCATCGGTATAAGATGTGTATATCAAGGGGGTGTTTGGCTTGGGGACAATGGGACGATCGTATCTGGAGCTTGGCGTGTGGAACGGCCAGCTAAAAAGTAGGAAATCAGGAGAGTGCACCACGGGATAAGGTTGTTACGCTGTGACGTGATCAATAACGGTTATTTTATATCTTAAATTTGTTTTAGTTGTTGCAATAATTAAGAGGAGCAGACTGATAGTTGTTGTGAGAGAGCTTTTGTTAGTGGGTGTGGTGGCATACTGGTTGTAATTAATTATTTGAAATATGACACCAGCTGACTTACCATCACCGTAGGTTCTGTTTTAATAGTAAAGACATGCGTACTAACCTGGAGCTTCCACTGGCTACTTAATTTTGGCATGTATGCCCATAAAACATACTTATCAGCACTAGCTGACACACATAGACGGACCTAATCGTCCCTAAGCCCAGGCATGCGTCCAGGCTTTCGGTCGGCAGCGTAGCTTATATTGATATAAAAAATTAATAAATATTTTAATAAAAATTTAGTTAGGCCTACAGTACGCCCAAGACTTGATGAAAGATAGTTGAGCCGGAGAATTTGGCCAGGAAGACGGTCCAATACAAGACAAGCCAGTGTGAACAGAAAGAGAGTTAAGCTGGAGAATGGAGCTAGGGTCTAGCCACCTAATTAAGCAAGCAGGTACAGGAAAACGGATGCATGTTGTTGATTTACTCGTCTCCCTCTCGATCCATATTAATTGCCACTAAAACGGATGTATCTACAATAAAAAAAAAATAGTCTACATACATCTATATTAGTATCAAATGATATGTATGGGGGGGGGCGACAAGTGATTAAGCTACTCCCTCTCGATCCATATTATTTGCCACTAAAACGGATGTATCTACAATAAAAAAAATAGTCTACATACATCTATATTAGTATCAAATGATATGTATCGGGGGGGCAAGTGATTAAGCTACTCCCTCTCGATCCATATTACTTCCCACTAAAACGGATGTATGTACAATAAAAAAATAGTCTACATACATCTATATTAGTATCAAATGATATGAATCGTAACTACTCCCTCTCTCACAGTTTATTAGGCGTGCACCCCTAGATCGTAAATTTGATCAAGTTAGAATTAGTTATATGTTATAAAAATTATATCATTATAAAGTTTAGATGTTCTATTTTCTAATAATATAATTTTTACATTATATAATATAAATTATATAGGTCAAATTAGCGACCTAGAGATACAGGAAAAACTAGTAAACAGGGAGTAATAAACAACCACTTCCTTCCATCTATATTACTTGTCTCTAGTATAGACTATCTAGAACTAAAATATGTGTAGATACATTCGTATTGGAGGAAGTACATATTTTTAGGTAGGTTTACTTGATTGTGAGATTGAACTTGTAGTCTTTGCCAGCCGAAAGTCTGAGAACAATTTCTGGCTTGGGTTGGTCAGGCCTTCGTTCTTAAAATTCAGAGATTAGCTGCAGAAGAGTTTTTGGCTGGGCTAATGCCTTCATTTTTAGTACAGATGCTGGCTAGAAGAAATTATTGCTCCAGTGTAATAGGAAGCAACACCAATAGCAGGAAAGAAAAAGACACAGTTGCAACCTGAACCAGTTAATGTTCTTATTGCCCAGATTACAGGATAGTCAAGAGTCAAACAGATAAAATCTCAAGAGATACCTTCCACGAAAAACACTCTTGAAAGTTGAAATCTTCACACAAACGCCTTAAACTACAAGGTTGACCAACACTTGAAGTGGGACAGTAACTTCATTAGGGTATATAAACTGTGACTGGAATATCTAGGCTTGGCTTGATCCATTAGTTGGCTTTGCATCCCTATTCCTGGAATTTCTAGGCTCGAACCAAATCTTGCATGCTAGCCTGGCCTTAATAACCCCACAAGCTCAACAAAAAAACATAAACTGTGATGGGCACCTCGATTCCCCAGTTTGGAAGAGACGGATTCATTTGGAACCACATTTCCCAAATGTTCACATAGAAACAACAAATGTTGAATGTACAATTATATGAAAAACAGTGTGGGTGAAGTTTTATCATGTTTCTGAAGCCAAAAGAAGATCTGAATGCAACTAGGCTCAGTGGTCAGCTTTCTTGAACACTTTCTGTTTTCCCAGCTTCTGTTTTCCCGAGGTGCTCGTACTGGCTGCAGTCAGCTCCGATGTCCTTCAAAGCTGTGACCAGCCGTGGTAAGATTTTGCCTAATGCAAGCTTGAAACCCATGGAGCAAGAGTACTCCTTGTTCTTATCAGTGGAACAGGCATCGTCGTTGAGCGTGCCAACCACATCTCCTTGCAAATAGGCCTCACAAGCTTTCAGAATGTAGTGTCCTCGCTTGCAGAAGTGATTTTTTACAAAATCCTCAAAGTGCTGCAGCAATAGTAACAAATGTAAACAATCAGAACCTCAAAGGATTAAACGAAACTTATGGCTAAGGTTCTATGCAAGAGCAAGGTAATTAAATATCTTTGGGTCATCGTGGTCCGCTTAATTATCATGAAAAATATATAATGATCTAGAATACATGCATGTTGGCTCAGGACGGAGAAGTAGAAAGGATAAACATGGTGTTCAGAAAATAGTCCTTGTTCATTTGTTGAATTAACTACATAATGATAGTATGACACCAATGAAGTGGTTACCAAGAGAGAGGGGTGTATTACCATTGGAGGCCGCCTCAAGATATACAGCATAGACCTCACGCTCAGCAGATACGTGTTTTCATTGTATGGCAGTGCATTCTTCTCCCCTTCAACAGTGCCAACTTGCTTCTCATATCCAGCTTCATTAAAATAGGGCTTTTCATTGAGAACCAGCCCCTGAAGTGAAACTAGCACTTGGAGAATACTAGATGATGATGGATCCCATACTTCATTTCCTCTGCCACTCCAGGTACCTAAGAGGCTCAGACAAACCTTCCCATCCACGTAAAGGTTTGGATTTACACGCAAGCCACCAGAATGATAGTACGCCGACTGCAGATTTGGCAATAGATGTTAACAATGGGAAAGTTGCAGTCAGTGCCAGCAGAACAACTAGCTCTTATGGACTCACTTACAACGTAAACTGAAAGCAGCTGTGGTAACCAGAATAAAGGCACAAAACAAAAAAGAATAGGCCATACATTATGTAAGACGTGGTAACCAGAATGGGATTATTTAATTGTGGTACTTACTGGAGGGGCTTGTGGGAATTCAGGTGGAAGGTGGAAGTCAAAGAAGAATAGGCCATCTTGGTATGGTGTGCCACTTGCTCCAACAATCACAGCTCTTATGAGATCCATACGATCTTCAAATACCCTCACATAAATATAATCTACAATTGCAGTAAACAGAGCATCAGCAAAATCATAAAATGTGTGTACACTTTTATGGCTGAATCGTTCTACTTGATCAAGAAGAAACAAACCTGGTAGGTTCTTCTCGAGTATGCTCCATTCCTGCTGTACCTTTTTGATCCATTTTCTTCCACCAGTGCCCTAGAACATTGTTAAGCTTTATTTGTAAGCAAGGAAATACCAACAAAATAATAAAGTAGACAAAGAAACTAACAATAATAAGCATGCCCTTCAACAGTGTTCAAGATGCAACATAAGAGCATAATACATGTATGGACATAAGTACTAAATACAGTGGCGTAGCAGAACTTACATGTACTATGTTTTCAAGGTAATGATGGTCCGGAGGGCACTGCAGAACGTCAAAATGTTTCAAGCAATCAGAATCTGCAGGCTCGTCAGCCATAACCACATCTGCAGACTTCTCAGCAGAAGAGTCATTTGTTGTCATAGCAGTGCATTCCGATGTCGCGATGTGGTTCTCATCCTCGATTTTATCAGTGTCATCATCACCAGATTCTGAAACCTCATTAGATTCAACTTCATCCATAGCATCTGAGTTTGACCCATCTAAATGCTTTTTACCTCGGGCGAAGAGCTCACTTGCAATTCGGGTTACAAAGCCAAAAGCAGCAGTCAGTGGACCACTTGCGACAGAACTTTCCTCCTGGGAATCAAATGACCCATTCTCCATTGGAATGCTATTCTCGGCTATATTTTGTGAATCATCCTGAAACATAAGGCAGCAATTAATGAAGGAACAAAAGGAAGCTAAAAGGTGCTTCGGAGAGGAATGACTGGACTGAGAAAAATGACAGCCTGGCAGTAGAGAATACATTTGCAGAATCATCAGGCACGTCCATTTCATTATCATCAACAGTCTCCCAGCTAGCAGCATCAGAGGCAGTTCCATCATCTAGCGAGGCACCGTCGTCTTCTCGGCCAACAACATATATCTCATGAGGCCCAACCTGAAATAACAATACAAACTCATTAACAAAAAAAATAGAGGTAGTGCATGGAGCAGGTTATTTTTCTGGAAGTCTCAGGTACAACTTCCAGATGAAATGAGCAAAGCAAACAAAATAAGGTTAGGCTGGACAAGCCTCCACGGGGTGGCAAGGCAAAAGTTGATGATCAACAGCCCAGTAACTGACATGAGATAACATAGAACTCCTAATGCTAGTTCTTTCACATAAATAGCGGTACTTGCTGCATTAACTGCACTTATGTAATACCTTTGACAGCGACCCATCACCCCAAATGACTTGAATCTCACCATCTTGGAAACCCACTATATTTCCAACCCAGGAAAGGCCGGTAACTTCTGAACTGGATTCCGTTTGTGAAAGCTGTTGCTCTGCCTCAACATCAGAGGGCACCGTATTTGAAGCAGCCAACGCTTCTGCCGAATCTACATTATTGTCCACTTCCATGGTGCTTCCACTAATGGTTGGTTCCAGAGGATGTGAAACTGATGGCAAGCGGACCACGACATCTCCATAACAATAATCATAGTCTGGGTGGGGATCCAGTTCATATGCACTAACAATTTCAGTACACTCAATTTCCCTAGGCTCCTGTGAGTGCAATGAAGGCTTAAACCATGTCACAGATACAGTTCTATCCTTTGCATTAACACTTTTAACAAGACCCGCACGCCTTGCTTCAGACGATCCGTCAAAATCATCAGATACCTTGTCCACAGCGTACTGCTCTGGGAAGAAGTCATGATCATTTGGACTCTGGATCGGGATCAGTGAGATGGAACTTACTCCATATTCTTTTGTCCCATCTTGCCATATGACATCAACCTTAGTATGCGTGTCTGCGATCAGCAGGGCTCTTTCAAAGATCTCATCTCTTCTTTTTGTTCTTTTATGCTCCTTTTTAAAAATAAGTTTTCTACTCTTTTTTCTGTAAGTTGCATTATCCTGCACTCCCTCCTTCGGAGCGGTTGGTACACTAGTGCCTGATTCTGAGTCTTTGGCTACAGATGCATTATCTCCATCAGAGGTATTTGGTTGATCAGCAGGAGAATCACCATCCTTTTGCCCGGGATTTGAATATGTTTTACTATTTTCAGCCTGAACATCAATGGCAGATTCAGGAGTATCAGATGTTAGACACGAGTGCTCGGAACTTAGCTCTTTGGCTTTTGAACATTCCGTTAGAGCAGCACTGGTACATGATGATGTGCATGTGTTAGGAAAACACCACTCAGTCAATTGCCAGTTTGCATACGAAAAACAAGACAGGAGAGTCAGATCCTTTGGGTTCTGCTCCTCAGGAGGAACAGATTCTTGATTTGTGCCACAGTGTGCAGACGCAATCCAATAGACAATGACTGCAGCAGTTTCCACCTTGATGACAGTAGCATCCATACGATTTGCTTTCCATATTCCATGGAGCCATCTGGATGTTTTGTACACAGACGAAGAGGCCGCCTTCACACGTTGCCCTGGATAAAAGGGGCATGCTACATCTGGATGCAATGGCCCCGTAACCTTCCTTAGGCGCATGGGGTCTGCCCTTGAAACCTTGCAAACAGCACCATCCTCAAACAACACAGTAATATTATCAAACACCTCATCAACCCGACCAAGCCACAGGCCATTGACAACATAGTCACCCACATTGAACTCCCTGATGCGCCTCAGATCCTTGGCAGACACACCCTTGACAATATCTCCACGAGCACTTTTCAAATCAACCACGAGGCTGACATCCGCAACGAGCCCCATCTGGCCAGTCGGGTCAGAGGACGAAGCAACCATGTCTCCATGAAGGAAACTCCTGTCAACCACAGCCACGCTGTCGATATCTTCCGTCTTCTCCGAACCATCGATCCATTGCACCCTAACCTTGTTATCCGGCAGGCTGTCCAGATCAGACCCATGGCTGCAATTGTCACCATCAGCAGCCGCAGCAGCAGAACCACCACCGCCACCGCTGCCCCTCTCAGTTCTGTGAGAACTTTTACGCTCGTTCTCCTCGGTGTCGGTGTCGTCGTCAGTGATGCTGCCCTCGGAATCGTACTCGCCGGCCACTTCCATCACCAACCCACGGTCATCTGGGTTTTCTTTCAGGCTCACAACATCTTCTCGGTAGATGAACACGTCCCCTGCTGCTGCTGCTTCGGGCTCGCCGGCAGCCGCAGGCGTCTCGTTCTCCTGGCTGTTCTCGGCAGTGCACACGGAGGAGTCGTTTGGCTGGTCTTCCATGCTTGACCGAAGCTATACGGGCAGGTTGATAGCAATCGTGGAGCACTCCGTTTAACTGAAAAACAGATTATACGTTCCAAATTAGCATAGCAATTCAGACGACATGAGTAGCTCAACTATCATTTAAGGGCCCCTTTGATTCATAGGATAGGAAAAACATAAGAATAGGAAAAGTATAGGATTGGGTTGTCATGCATAGTTCAATCCTATGGGAAGATGAGTTCTTTTTATTTTGCCACAGGAATTTTCCATGAGGTATGACCTAATTTTTTTTTTCCTATAGGATTTGCACTACAAGATTCCTATGGGATTAGTTCCTATGGGACATGTTCCTATGAATCGAACAACTAGTGTAAACTGCTACAAAAGTAGAGTTACGCAAAACTTGGAGCAGGCTGGCTCCTCAAGGATGTAATACCGCTAGCATACACGGATGATATGGCTTCAAGTTTGGTTATACAAAGAGTAACCCACTTAAACTCTAACTGGGAATACCTCTAGGGGTTCCGAGCACGCCCCATTGAACCCAGTGTGACGGTGCTCCATTAATCTAACGTGGTCTCTCTTTTTGTTAATCCTAGTTTACTTATTATCACAGCACGAATAGCATGGCCACGCAGTTGAGATCCTAGTTCGAATTAGCACATCAACACCGCGAAACAGACCGGAAGCAGATAGGAAAAACTAGCAGGCAACGGAACCCATAGGTGGGAAAACTACGCAGGCAACCGGAATCGATAGGTGGAACCGCAGAGGAAGCAACCGCCCGTGTTCCTCCTAGCGCGAAACCGATCCAAACCTAGGGGAGGCCGGAGCGCCCGCGCAGGATGAATCGGCGTCGGGAGCCGAGCGCCAGGAACCGTCGGGCTTCTCCGGCCGCAACCGCGCGCACCACACGCCACGCGAAGCGCGCGAATCGGGGCACGGCCGGGGACCCCCGTCGGCCAACGGGGGGTGATGGTACGAGGCGTGGAGGGGGGAGGGGCGGGCCAGGAACCGGCGCCGCGAGATCAGGGACGGTGCGGGCGGGCGGGGATAGGGGGGCGAGAGCAACGGGAGAGAGGGGGGGAGAGGTTGGGAGCGGGGGCGACTGACCTGGGGCGATCGGACGGGATGGATGGAGATCGCGCGCGGGCGGCGGGATCGCGCGGCGGCGGCGGGCTGGCGGGCGGCGGCGCCGATGCGGCGCGCGGGGCGTGCCCTAGGGTGGGGTCGTGGGGGGAGGCGAGCTGCGTAGATGAGAGGAGAGACGGACAGAGAAAGAGAGAGAAGGCGAGAAAGAAAGGAAAAAGAGGTGGGAGGTTGCGCAGGGCACGAGCACGATGGCGATGAGCAGTTCCACTTCGTGTGTGGGCCGGTTGGACCTGGATACGGTTCCTGCCCTCCTTGCGGTTGAGGCTCCCACACCGTCTACGCTGCCTTCACGTCACCTTGCTTGCTTTGTTTGGATAACCGCCGTCCAGATTAAACATTGTTCCACGCCAAAAAAAAAAAAGATTAAACATTGTTCACGTATGGTCGTCTTTACTGGCGTCACCAAACCGTTCCCTACACATATCTAGCCCGCCGGGTAAATAACCACCTCTTCAAAACCCGTTTTGCTGCGGGCAGTTCCTCGACTCGACCCCCAACGCGGCGGCCACACAGAAGGTGTTCGGCTGTTTGCTTGGTAGACAGGTTTTTTCATAGTTCTTGCATCTCTCGCCATCGCTCATTTCGATTGATGATTTCTTTGTTGACTCATAGACATGGACAACAAGAACAAGATGATGATCCGTCAATTGATGGAGGATGAGGAGCACTTGTCGGTCCTAACTTGCCTTCGACAAATGCAAGCCTCCGGGCAGAACAATGTTGGTCCACGGCGTCGAGGTTGAAAGTTTGGGAGAATGAAATATAAGCTCTGACCAAGGATGCGTGGAGGGTCATGCTATGCTCTACACCGACTACTTTCCCGATGATGCAGCCTATAACACGAAGGGTTTTTGGACGCTATAGGATGAACCAAGTCTTGACGATTCTTCATGGCGTGAGAGAGTATCATAAGTACTTTGTGTTGAGACACAGACTGCTGGTTTCTCATCAACTTAGAAATGTAGGATTTTCACGAGGATGCTTGCAGGAGGAGCGGCTCCATACTCTAAAGATGTCGGTACCTACGAGTGTGAGGGTCCTCTTGCCCATATTAATCACCACGTGCCTGCGGATTTTCCTGATTTTCTAGCCATTCATACAAAAATCCGTGATCCATATGCTCATCACCAACTCATCACCAACTGCAAAATAATTTTTATACAGCATCTGTCGAGCCTCAACAGATAGATAAATGTGCTCACGGCTTGAACAAGTTAAACTTCAAATTATTTAAATTATTGTATGTTTTATTTCCATTCACTCAAAATATGTGTGCCTTGGTTCTATTCTAGCTGGCGAATCGCATCGATCTAATAGCGGAAACTTTAAACTCTATGGTCAGGTCTATTTCTATTTTTAGTTTACATTTTGTTGCAAAATAGCTCGGTACTCTCTGGGAACGCGGCTGGGAACGGGTGTGCCCCAAAAGCAGCACCACACGACGGTAGCCCCAATCAGCTGATCCAGTGTAAACGCCACGCGCTGTTTTGGGGACGCAAATGGAGGTGCTCCCATACACGCCTAGATCATGTCAACCAAATATTAGCGAGGGTAAATCGCTCTCAAACTAGCTAATAAATCCGCCATATATAGGTGAAAGGTCTCGCTATTGCTCGGAATATTGTCCGCCAAAAAAGTAATAATACGCATGACGTGAAATATGGTTGTTGGATTTATATGCAGTGCAACCTATATAGGCAGCCCATATAGTTTATAAATTTATAAAATCTCAAGGTCCATCAATGTAGTGGATATGACCACAACAGATGCTACAGGGGTAGCACTTGAGAGATGCGGGGCGATTGAGAGGTAGCCATCTACGGATCAAGATTGCAAGGAGACCAGTATTTACCCAGGTTCAGCCTCTTCGGAGGAAAAAAAAAGGCCTACTTCTTGATGTCTCGTATTGATCTGGTGATTACAAGGGGTAAATCGGCTACGTCGATTCCGCGGCGGATAGAGCTCAAGCGCTTGGCGTTGAGCTAGGTATGATGGAGCGTACCCTTTAGGGTTCTCCTCGGAGGGTTTATATAGTCACCCCTCATCTAGGTTTACAATGACAAAGGCCGAACCCTGTGGCAAGGCGGTGCCCCTTACTAGGCTGACTAGGCTAACTATTCTCCCTAGGCCTTTGTGATCCAGCTGCTGTTCGCCATGAGCCCACTCGCCTTGGGCTGCCATCGAGCCCACCCTCACACGGGAGGGCGACTCCGCTTCGTGGACATGCTCCGTTTGGCATTCCCCATCAATCAACAATGAAAGGGTTTGAGATAACTTTTGGAAGACTAAATTTAGTTCCACGTTAATAGTTCGGAGAGAGTTGAACTGGTTTACACGGTGACCTCGTTCCCTCCCACTAAGTGAGTCATAAGAGGAGTTCACTAGTCTATATGAGTACTACCTTGATGTCTATGCAATATATATGAAGATAGTACATGACACTAATCTAAGTTACTATGACCAGCCTAAGGTTACAGCCGCCGCCCTTTTTTCCACTAAAAAACTAGCAGCCGTCTCCACCTCCGCCTCTTCTATAGTACATAGGTTTTTTTTTTGGCTTGGCATCGACAGGGGCAGGGAACTTGGTTTATGAGTAGAGTTTTTAATAATCGTAGTGTTTTTAATTATGTTGATATTTTGGTAGATGTTTTCTTTTGGACTTCCGTCGACAATAAGTGATCGACGAGATCTCTTTCCGGACGACAATGATGGTGTTTTTTTTGAACAAGGAAAGGGCCTAGAAGGCCCAGGATAATTCATTGCAACACACGTGGCGGGTACAGATTTACATGGAGGTCCTCAGGCTTCTTTTGCACTAGTAAACCAGAATTTGAAGAAAGGCCCTCCAAAATTGCATAAAACACCCTGAGACAGAAATTAGAAAAGCAATCGGTCCCTGGGCACCTCCACCACCAGTCGCCGGCGACCTCGAGACGTTGCCGTCGAGATGCGATGCCAAGACACTTGATAGCATGCTTCCGGCGACGCTGCTGATCAGCCGGCCGTTTCTCCTCCTCCGGGGACGAACCACTTGCCGGTGGAGAGACGACGAGCTCCGATGAATCGTCAGCGAAGGTTTTTATAGAACCATATGAGAAGAAAACGAAAATAGTTTTTATTGAACAAAATAATTTTTCTTTTGACAAAATTATGTAGATGATATTATGCATGATGTCATGATGATGCATTAAAGAAAAAGAACCAACAAATCTAATAGGGGTACTAACCTGGACCGTTACAATCGACACCACTAACAAGGGATCGCGACCCGAGATCCCACGTCCAGGTACGGGGGAGAGAGGTGAACTATCGGATTTTCAGGCGACGTATCGTTCTCCTCGACACCACTAACAAGAATTGTTACTCCATGTAAAACGATCGACACCACCAACAAGAAGTCGTTGTTCCGTTGTTGATGATGCGCTTTCGTCGGGACCTCCGAAGATCGGACCTAATAGGTGAGGGGCAAAGATCGTCCAACCCGCGTAGAGACCTAAGACTCAGAGAACTCAGATAAGGGAGAGGACTCAAAACTCGCATAGGTAAGATGAGAAAGAATATAGATAAGGAGAAAAATCAGAGCTAATCAGATCGTCTACCGTGCCTTCACGTCACCTTGCTTGCTTGCTTTGTTTGCACAACCGCCGTCCAGATTAAACATTGTTCCATGCAAAAAAACAAAAAATAAATAAACATTGTGCACGTATGGTCGTCTTTACTGGCGTCACCAAACCGTTCCCTAAACATATCTAGCCCGCCGGATAAATAACCACCTCTTCAAAAACCGTTTTGCTGCGGTCAGTTTCTCTCGACTCGACCCCCGAACGCGGCGGCCACACAGAAGGTGTTCGTCTGTTTGCTTGGTAGACGGTTTTTTCATACCTCTTGCATCTCTCGCCGCCGCTCATTTTGATTGACGATTTCTTTGTCGACTCGTAGACATGGACAACAAGAACAAGATGGTGATCCATCGATTGATGGAGGATGAGGAGCACTTGTCGGTCCTAACTTGCCTTCGACAAATGCAAGCCTCCGATCAGGACAAGGTTGGTCCACGGCGTCGAGGTTGAAAGTTTGGGAGAATGAAATACAAGCTCCGGCCAAGGATGCGTGGAGGGTCATGCTATGCTCTACACCGACTACTTTCCCGATGATGCAGCCTATAACACGAAGGGTTTTTGGACGCTATAGGATGAACCAAGTCTTGACGATTCTTCGTGGCGTGAGCGAGTATCATAAGTACTTTGTGCTGAGACACAGACTGTTGGTTTCTCATCAACTCAGAAATGTATCATTTTCACGAGGATGCTTGCAGGAGGAGCGTCTCCATACTCTGAAGATGTCGGTACCTACGAGTGTGAGGGTCCTCTTGCCCATATTAATCACCACGTGCCTGCGGATTTTCCTGATTTTCTAGCCATTCATACAAAAATCCGTGATCCATATGCTCATCACCAACTCATCACCAACTGCAAAATAATTTTTATACAGCATCTGTCGAGCCTCAACAGATAGATAAATGTGCTCACGGCTTGAACAAGTTAAACTTCAAATTATTTAAATTATTGTATGTTTTATTTCCATTCACTCAAAATATGTGTGCCTTGGTTCTATTCTAGCTGGCGAATCGCATCGATCTAATAGCGGAAACTTTAAACTCTATGGTCAGGTCTATTTCTATTTTTAGTTTACATTTTGTTGCAAAATAGCTCGGTACTCTCTGGGAACGCGGCTGGGAACGGGTGTGCCCCAAAAGCAGCACCACACGACGGTAGCCCCAATCAGCTGATCCAGTGTAAACGCCACGCGCTGTTTTGGGGACGCAAATGGAGGTGCTCCCATACACGCCTAGATCATGTCAACCAAATATTAGCGAGGGTAAATCGCTCTCAAACTAGCTAATAAATCCGCCATATATAGGTGAAAGGTCTCGCTATTGCTCGGAATATTGTCCGCCAAAAAAGTAATAATACGCATGACGTGAAATATGGTTGTTGGATTTATATGCAGTGCAACCTATATAGGCAGCCCATATAGTTTATAAATTTATAAAATCTCAAGGTCCATCAATGTAGTGGATATGACCACAACAGATGCTACAGGGGTAGCACTTGAGAGATGCGGGGCGATTGAGAGGTAGCCATCTACGGATCAAGATTGCAAGGAGACCAGTATTTACCCAGGTTCAGCCTCTTCGGAGGAAAAAAAAAGGCCTACTTCTTGATGTCTCGTATTGATCTGGTGATTACAAGGGGTAAATCGGCTACGTCGATTCCGCGGCGGATAGAGCTCAAGCGCTTGGCGTTGAGCTAGGTATGATGGAGCGTACCCTTTAGGGTTCTCCTCGGAGGGTTTATATAGTCACCCCTCATCTAGGTTTACAATGACAAAGGCCGAACCCTGTGGCAAGGCGGTGCCCCTTACTAGGCTGACTAGGCTAACTATTCTCCCTAGGCCTTTGTGATCCAGCTGCTGTTCGCCATGAGCCCACTCGCCTTGGGCTGCCATCGAGCCCACCCTCACACGGGAGGGCGACTCCGCTTCGTGGACATGCTCCGTTTGGCATTCCCCATCAATCAACAATGAAAGGGTTTGAGATAACTTTTGGAAGACTAAATTTAGTTCCACGTTAATAGTTCGGAGAGAGTTGAACTGGTTTACACGGTGACCTCGTTCCCTCCCACTAAGTGAGTCATAAGAGGAGTTCACTAGTCTATATGAGTACTACCTTGATGTCTATGCAATATATATGAAGATAGTACATGACACTAATCTAAGTTACTATGACCAGCCTAAGGTTACAGCCGCCGCCCTTTTTTCCACTAAAAAACTAGCAGCCGTCTCCACCTCCGCCTCTTCTATAGTACATAGGTTTTTTTTTTGGCTTGGCATCGACAGGGGCAGGGAACTTGGTTTATGAGTAGAGTTTTTAATAATCGTAGTGTTTTTAATTATGTTGATATTTTGGTAGATGTTTTCTTTTGGACTTCCGTCGACAATAAGTGATCGACGAGATCTCTTTCCGGACGACAATGATGGTGTTTTTTTTGAACAAGGAAAGGGCCTAGAAGGCCCAGGATAATTCATTGCAACACACGTGGCGGGTACAGATTTACATGGAGGTCCTCAGGCTTCTTTTGCACTAGTAAACCAGAATTTGAAGAAAGGCCCTCCAAAATTGCATAAAACACCCTGAGACAGAAATTAGAAAAGCAATCGGTCCCTGGGCACCTCCACCACCAGTCGCCGGCGACCTCGAGACGTTGCCGTCGAGATGCGATGCCAAGACACTTGATAGCATGCTTCCGGCGACGCTGCTGATCAGCCGGCCGTTTCTCCTCCTCCGGGGACGAACCACTTGCCGGTGGAGAGACGACGAGCTCCGATGAATCGTCAGCGAAGGTTTTTATAGAACCATATGAGAAGAAAACGAAAATAGTTTTTATTGAACAAAATAATTTTTCTTTTGACAAAATTATGTAGATGATATTATGCATGATGTCATGATGATGCATTAAAGAAAAAGAACCAACAAATCTAATAGGGGTACTAACCTGGACCGTTACAATCGACACCACTAACAAGGGATCGCGACCCGAGATCCCACGTCCAGGTACGGGGGAGAGAGGTGAACTATCGGATTTTCAGGCGACGTATCGTTCTCCTCGACACCACTAACAAGAATTGTTACTCCATGTAAAACGATCGACACCACCAACAAGAAGTCGTTGTTCCGTTGTTGATGATGCGCTTTCGTCGGGACCTCCGAAGATCGGACCTAATAGGTGAGGGGCAAAGATCGTCCAACCCGCGTAGAGACCTAAGACTCAGAGAACTCAGATAAGGGAGAGGACTCAAAACTCGCATAGGTAAGATGAGAAAGAATATAGATAAGGAGAAAAATCAGAGCTAATCAGATCGTCTACCGTGCCTTCACGTCACCTTGCTTGCTTGCTTTGTTTGCACAACCGCCGTCCAGATTAAACATTGTTCCATGCAAAAAAACAAAAAATAAATAAACATTGTGCACGTATGGTCGTCTTTACTGGCGTCACCAAACCGTTCCCTAAACATATCTAGCCCGCCGGATAAATAACCACCTCTTCAAAAACCGTTTTGCTGCGGTCAGTTTCTCTCGACTCGACCCCCGAACGCGGCGGCCACACAGAAGGTGTTCGTCTGTTTGCTTGGTAGACGGTTTTTTCATACCTCTTGCATCTCTCGCCGCCGCTCATTTTGATTGACGATTTCTTTGTCGACTCGTAGACATGGACAACAAGAACAAGATGGTGATCCATCGATTGATGGAGGATGAGGAGCACTTGTCGGTCCTAACTTGCCTTCGACAAATGCAAGCCTCCGATCAGGACAAGGTTGGTCCACGGCGTCGAGGTTGAAAGTTTGGGAGAATGAAATACAAGCTCCGGCCAAGGATGCGTGGAGGGTCATGCTATGCTCTACACCGACTACTTTCCCGATGATGCAGCCTATAACACGAAGGGTTTTTGGACGCTATAGGATGAACCAAGTCTTGACGATTCTTCGTGGCGTGAGCGAGTATCATAAGTACTTTGTGCTGAGACACAGACTGTTGGTTTCTCATCAACTCAGAAATGTATCATTTTCACGAGGATGCTTGCAGGAGGAGCGTCTCCATACTCTGAAGATGTCGGTACCTACGAGTGCGAGGGCCTCTTGCCCATGTTAATCACTACGTTCCCGCAGATTTTGCTGATTTTCTAGCCATTTATACAGAAATCCGTGATTCATATGCTCATCACCAACCACACAAAAAAAAATATAGAGCATATGTCGAGGCTCAATAGATAGACAAATGTGCCCATCTCGGCTTGAACAAGTTAAACTTCAAATTATTTGAATGATTGTATGTTTTATTTCTATTCACTCGAAATATTTGTGCCTATCGATGGCGGGAACTTTAAACTCTATGGTCAAGTCTAGTTCTATTTTTAGTTTAAATTTCTTTCCACAATACCTCTTTGCTCTTTGGGGAAGTGGCTGGGAATGGGTGTGCCCCAAACGCGGCACGACGCGGCGGCAGCCCCAATTGGCTGATCCGGTGCAAACGCCATACATGCTCTCGTACACGCCTAGATCGTGCCAACCGAATATTAGCGAGGGTAAACCGCTCTCAAATTAGTTGATAAATCTGACATATAGGTGAAGGTCTCGCTATTGATCAATACATTTGTCCGCCAAGAAAGTAATCTATATTGATGAGACACGCATGACGTGAAATATGGTTGTTGGATTTATATGCAGTGTGGCCTTTGTAGGCAGCCCATATAGTTTACAAATTATAAATCTCAAAAGGTCCATCAATGTCGTGGATATGATCATGGCAGATGCTATAGGGGGTGATGGCGTGTAACTCACACGTTCGTTGGGAACCCCAAGAGGAAGGTATGATGCGCACAGTAGCAAGTTTTCCCTCAGAAAGAAACCAAGGTTTAATCGAACCAGTAGGAGCCAAGAAGCACGTTGAAGGTTGATGGTCGCGAAATGTGATGCGGCGCAACACCAGGGATTCCGGCGCCAACGTGGAACCTGCACAACACAACCCAAGTACTTTGTCCCAACGAAACAGTGAGGTTGTCAATCTCACCGGCTTGCTGTAACAAAGGATTAAGCGTATCGAGTGGAAGATGATTGTTTGCAAGAAAATAGTAAAACACAATTGCAGTAGATTGTATGTTATGTAAAGAATAGGACCGGGGTCCACAGTTCACTAGAGGTGTCTCTCCCATAAGATAAAAGCATGTTGGGTGAACAAATTACAGTCGGGCAATTGACAAATAGAGAAAGGCATAACAATGCATATACATGATATGATAAATATAGTGAGATTTAATTGGGCATTACGACAAAGTACATAGACCGCCATCCAACCGCATCTATGCCTAAAAAGTCCACCTTCAGGTTATCATCCGAACCCCTCCAGTATTAAGTTGCTAAGCAACAGACAATTGCATTAAGTATGGTGCGTAATGTAATCGACAACTACATCCTTAGACATAGAATCGATGTTTTATCCCTAGTGGCAACAGCACATCCACAACCTTAGAACTTTCTGTCACTGTCCCAGATTCAATGGAGGCATGAACCCACTATCGAGCATAAATACTCCCTCTTGGAGTTAAGAGTAAAAACTTGGCCAGAGCCTCTACTAGTAACGGAGAGCATGCAAGATCATAAACAACACATAAACAATAGATTGATAATCACCATAATCATAGTACTCTCTATCCATCGGATCCCGACAAACACAACATATAGTATTACAGATAGATGATCTTGATCATGTTAGGCAGCTCACAAGATCCAACAATGAAGCACAACAAGGAGAAGACGACCATCTAGCTACTGCTATGGACCCATGGTCCAGGGGTGAACTACTCACTCATCACTCCGGAGGCGACCATGGCGGTGTAGAGTCCTCCGGAGATGAATCCCCTCTCCGGCAGGGTGCCGGAGGCGATCTCCTGAATCCCCCGAGATGGGATTCGCGGCGGCGGCGTCTCTGGAAGGTTTTCCGTATCGTGGCTCTCGGCACTGGGGTTTTCGCGACGGAGACTTTAAGTAGGCGGAAGGTCAACGCGGGGGCCACACGAGGGGCCCAGGGGGTAGGTCGGCGCGGCCAGGGCTTGGGCCGCGCCGGCCACTCCCCTGGCTGCCTCGTGGCCCCACTTCGTTATCTCTTCGGTCTTCTGGAAGCTTCGTGCAAAAATAGGACCCTGGGCGAAAGTTTCGTCCAATTCCGAGAATATTTCGTTACTAGGATTTCTGAAACCAAAAACAGCAGAAAACAACAACTGGCTCTTCGGCATCTTGTTAATAGGTTAGTTCCAAAATGCATAAATATGACATATAATGTGCATAAAACATGTAGGTATCATCAATAAAGTAGCATGGAACATAAGAAATTATCGATACGTTGGAGACGTATCAGCATCCCCAAGCTTAGTTCTGCTCGTCCCGAGCAGGTAAAACGATAACAAAGATAATTTCTGAAGTGACATGCCATCATAATCTTGATCATACTATTTGTAAATATATGTAATGAATGCAGCGATCAAAACAAAGGTAATGACATGAGTAAACAAGTGAATCATATAGCAAAGACTTTTCATGAATAGTACTTCAAGACAAGCATCAATAAGTCTTGCATAAGAGTTAACTCATAAAGCAATAAATCAAAGTAAAGGTGTTGAAGCAACACAAAGGAAGATGAAGTTTCAGCGGTTGCTTTCAACTTATAACATGTATATCTCATGGATATTGTCAACATAAAGTAATATAACAAGTGCAATATGCAAATATGTAGGAATCAATGCACAGTTCACACAAGTGTTTGCTTCTTAAGGTGGAGGGAGATAGGTAAACTGACTCAACAATAAAAGTAAAAGAATGGTCCTTCAAATAGGAAAGCATCGATTGCTATATTTGTGCTAGAGCTTTTATTTTGAAAACATGAAACAATTTTGTCAACGGTAGTAATAAAGCATATGAGTTATGTAAATTATATCTTACAAGTTGCAAGCCTCATGCATAGTATACTAATAGTGCCCGCACCTCGTCCTACTTAGCTTGGACTACCGGATCTTCGCATGCCATGTTTCAACCAAGTGTCACAAAGGGGTACCTCCATGCCGCCTGTACAAAGGTCTAAGGAGAATGCTCGCATTTTGGATTTCTCGCTTTTGATTATTCTCAACTTAGACATCCATACCGGGACAACATGGACAACAGATAATGGACTCCTCTTAAATGCATAAGCATGTAGCAATGATTATTATTCTCATATGAGATTGAGGATATATGTCCAAACTAAAACTTCCACCATGATTCATGGCTTTAGTTAGCGGCCCAATGTTCTTCTCTAACAATTTTGCATGCTCCAACCACTAAAATGATAGATCCTTCAGACAAGACGGACATGCATAGCAACTCACATGATATTCAACAATAGTTGATGGCGTTCCCCAGAAGCATGGTTATCGCACAACAAGCAACTTAATAAAAGATAAAGTGCATAAGTACATATTCAATACTACGATAGTTTTTAAGGCTATTTTGTCCCATGAGCTATATATTGCAAAGGTGAATGATGGAATTTTAAAGGTAGCACTCAAGCAATTTACTTTGGAATGGCGAGAAATACCATGTAGTAGGTAGGTATGATGGACACAAATGGCATAGTAATTGGCTCAAGGATTTTGGATGCATGAGAAGTATTCCCTCTCGATACAAGGTTTAGGCTAGCAAGGTTATTTGAAGCAAACTCAAGGATGAACAGGTGCAGCAAAACTCACATAAAAGACATATTGTAAACATTATAAGACTCTACACCGTCTTCCTTGTTGTTCAAAACTCAATACTAGATATTATCTAGACCTTAGAGAGACCAAATATGCAAATCAAATTTTAGCAAGCTCTATGTATTTCTTCATTAATGGGTGCAAAGCATATGATGCAAGAGCCTAAACATGAGCACAACAATTGCCAAGTATCACATTATCCAAGACATTTTAGAATTACTACATGTAGCATTTTCCAATTCCAACCATATAATAATTTAACGAAGAAGAAACTTCGCCTTGAACATTATGAGTAAAGCCTAAGGACATATGTGTCCATATGCAACAGCGGAGCGTGTCTCTCTCCCACAAAGTGAATGCTAGGATCCATTTTATTCAAACAAAAACAAAAACAAACAAACCGACGCTCCAAGTAAAGAACACAAGATGTGACTGAATAAAAATATAGTTTCAGGGGAGGAACCTGATGATGTTGTCGATGAAGAAGGGGATGCCTTGGGCATCCCAAGCTTAGACGCTTGAGTCTTCTTAAAATATGCAGGGGTGAACCACGGGGCGTCCCCAAGCTTAGAGCTTTCACTCCTCTTGATCATAGTATATCATTCTCCTCTCTTGACCCTTGAAAACTTCCTTCACACCAAACTTCAAGCAAACTCATTAGAGGGTTAGTGCACAATTAATAATTCACACATTCAGAGGTGACACAATCATTATTTTCACTTCTGGACATTGCATAATGCTACTGGACATTAATGGATCAAAGAAATAAATCCAACACAGCAAAAGAGGCAATGCGAAATAAAAGGCAGAATCTGTCAAAAACAGAACAGTCCGTAAAGACGAATTTAAAGCTGGCACTAGACTTGCTCAAATGGAAAAACTCAAAACTAATGAAAGTTGCGTACATATCTTAGGATCACGCTCGTAAATTGGCAGATTTTTTCGAATTTTCTACAGAGAACTGTGCCCAGATTCGTGACAGACAGCAATGCTGTTTCTGCGCAGCGATCCCAAATATAACATCAACTTTGACATAGAAACTTTACTTGGCACAAAAACATGATAAGGAGAGGTTGCTACAGTAGTAAACAACTTCCAAGACTCAACAAAACAAAAATTGCTGTAGGTAAAAACATGGGTTGTCTCCCATAAGCGCTTTTCTTTAACGCCTTTCAGCTAGGCGCAGAAAGTGCAAATCAAGTATTATCGAATGGTGGTACATCATCCTTACCTTGGGCTTTACCCTTACCTTTCTTGTTGTTTTCCTTTCTCTTTGATTTAGGAAATTTATGATTCCCCCCTGGTATAGAGGTGAAATCCAAGATGCCTTCTCCCACATCTATTACTGCTCCCAATAGTTTTAGCAGGGATCTTCCGAGTGTGACTTTTCCTGTTCCTACACATTCAATAACAAGATAATCAATGGATATTGTTCTTCCAAGAATGGTCGTATGCACACCTGCGGCTATTCCCTTAGGCATTATAACAGAATTATCAATGAGAGTTATTTCTTCTCCTCCTTCATCAACTCCCCATAGTTCCAAAGATTTATAAATGCTCTCAGGCATAAGGCAAAATTCAGACATAATATCACAGTTGGCACGAAGAGTTTGATCACCAATAACAATTTTAACAGTAGGATCCCATAATGAAGGTTTAGAATTCACTAAAACTTGTTCAAGACGATTACGAATGCAGTGATAATTGTCATTCAAGCGAGATGTACTTATCTCAAGATTGTTCAATCTATTATAAATGCTAATAAGGGCTGAATCAAAGTTATTAGCTGAATCATGTGATGCAACCAATTTCTTTATGGCATTAAAAGCTTGATCCCCATTACAATGAAGGAAATCTCCTCCTACTAAAGTGTCCAAAGCATATCTATAGCGAACCATAAGACCAAAATAAAAATTACTAAGGAGCAAACTTAGAGTCATTTGAGGTTCAGTTTTAAGATAAGAAGTAAAAATTCTAGACCAGGCATCCTTAAAACTCTCCTCATCCCCTTGTTTGAAAGTAAAAACTAAGTCCTCAGGTGAAGAAGTAACAGGTTCAGAGCTAGACATGGTAATAAAAGTAACTAATTTTTTTTGTATTTTAAATATAGAGTGCAGGACAATAAATAAAGCAAACTAGATAAAGTAAATGCAAGTAACTAATTTTTTTGTGTTTTCGATATAGAGAGCAAGACAGTAAATAAAATAAAACTAGCAACTAATTTTTTTGTGTTTTGTTTAGGTGCAGCAAACAAAGTAGTAAATAAAATAAAGCAAGACAAAAACAAAGTAAAGAGATTGAGAAGTGGAGACTCCCCTTGCAGCGTGTCTTGATCTCCCCGGCAACGGCGCCAGAAAAAGAGCTTGATGGCGTGTAACTCACACGTTCGTTGGGAACCCCAAGAGGAAGGTATGATGCGCATAGCAAGTTTTCCCTCAGAAAGAAACCAAGGTTTAATCGAACCAGTAGGAGCCAAGAAGCACGTTGAAGGTTGATGGTCGCGAAATGTGATGCGGCGCAACACCAGGGATTCCGGCGCCAACGTGGAACCTGCACAACACAACCCAAGTACTTTGTCCCAACGAAACAGTGAGGTTGTCAATCTCACCGGCTTGCTGTAACAAAGGATTAAGCGTATCGAGTGGAAGATGATTGTTTGCAAGAAAATAGTAAAACACAATTGCAGTAGATTGTATGCTATGTAAAGAATAGGACCGGGGTCCACAGTTCACTAGGTGTCTCTCCATAAGATAAAAGCATGTTGGGTGAACAAATTACAGTCGGGCAATTGACAAATAGAGAAAGGCATAACAATGCATATACATGATATGATAAATATAGTGAGATTTAATTGGGCATTACGACAAAGTACATAGACCGCCATCCAACTGCATCTATGCCTAAAAAGTCCACCTTCAGGTTATCATCCGAACCCCTCCAGTATTAAGTTGCTAAGCAAAGACAATTGCATTAAGTATGGTGCGTAATGTAATCGACAACTACATCCTTAGACATAGAATCGATATTTTATCCCTAGTGGCAACATCACATCCACAACCTTAGAACTGTCCCAGATTCAATGGAGGCATGAACCCACTATCGAGCATAAATACTCCCTCTTGGAGTTAAGAGTAAAAACTTGGCCAGAGCCTCTACTAGTAACGGAGAGCATGCAAGATCATAAACAACACATAAACAATAGATTGATAATCACCATAATCATAGTACTCTCTATCCATCGGATCCCGACAAACACAACATATAGTATTACAGATAGATGATCTTGATCATGTTAGGCAGCTCACAAGATCCAACAATGAAGCACAACAAGGAGAAGACGACCATCTAGCTACTGCTATGGACCCATGGTCCAGGGGTGAACTACTCACTCATCACTCCGGAGGCGACCATGGCGGTGTAGAGTCCTCCGGGAGATGAATCCCCTCTCCCGGTGCCGGAGGCGATCTCCTGAATCCCCGAGATGGGATTCGCGGCGGCGTCTCTGGAAGGTTTTCGTATCGTGGCTCTCGTGGGGTTTTCGCGACGGAGACTTTAAGTAGGCGGAAGGTCAACGCGGGGGCCACACGAGGGCCCGGGTAGGTCGGCGCGGCCGGGGCTTGGGCCGCGCCGGCCTCCCCTCCGGCTGCCTCGTGGCCCCACTTCGTTATCTCTTCGGTCTTCCGGAAGCTTCGTGCAAAAATAGGACCCTGGGCGAAAGTTTCGTCCAATTCCGAGAATATTTCTTTACTAGGATTTCGAAACCAAAAACAGCAAACAAGAATGGCTCTTCGGCATCTCGTTAATAGGTTAGTTCCAGAAAATGCATAAATATGACATATAATGTGCATAAAACATGTAGGTATCATCAATAAAGTAGCATGGAACATAAGAAATTATCGATACGTTGGAGACGTATCAGGGGGTAGCACTTGAGAGGTGCGGGGCGATTGAGAGGTAGCCATTTACGGATCAAGATTGTAAGGAAACCGGCATTTACCGAGGTTCAGCCCCTTCGGAGAGAAAATGCCTACTTCTTGATGTTTCCTATTGATCTGGTGATTACAAGGGGTAAATTGGCTATGGCGATTCCGCAGCGGATAGGGCTCAAGCGCTTGCGTTGAGCTTTTTTTTATTAAGCGCGCTTGGCGTTGAGCTAGGAATGATGGAGCGCACCCTTTAGGGTTCTCCTAGAAGGGTTTATATAGTCACCCCTCATCTAGGTTTACAATGACAAAGGGCGAACCCGGTGGCGAGTAGGTGCCCCTTGAAAGGACACGGATGTCGCCTAGAGGGGGGGTGAATAGACGATTTAAAACTTTTACGAGATGGGCTTAACAAATGCGGAATAAAACTAGCGTTTACTTTGTCAAGCCCAAAGCCTATATACTATTGTTCACCTATGTGCACCAACAACTTATTCTAAGCAATACAAGCAACTATGTGATAGCAAGATATACAAACTTATGCTAAGCAATACAAGCAACTATGTGATAGCAAGATATATAACTTCAAGCACGATGGCTATCACAAGGTAAAGTGCATAAGTAAAGAGCTCGGGTATAGAGATAACCGAGGCACGCGGGAGACGATGATTTATCCCGGAGTTCACACTCTTGCGAGTGCTAATCTCCGGTGGAGAGGTGCGGTTGCTTAGTGCTCCCGAACGCCACAAGAGGCTCACCTTGAGGTGTGGTTGCTCGATGCACACCAACGCCACAAAGGCCTCACCCCAAGATGCGGTACTCACACCACAAACCGAACGCCACGAAGGCGCCTCACCTAAATCTCCGGTGACCCTCGCCACAAAGGCCTAGGTCACGGTTCCACTAAGGGATTTCCTTCGAGGCGGAAACCGGGCCTTACACAAAGATTGGGGCACACATCCACAACTTAATTGGAGGCTCCCAACAAACCGCCACAAAGGCCTAGAATCCGTCTAGGGTTCCAAGAACCCAAGAGTAACAACTTTCTTGCTTTCACCTCCACGAATCACCGTGGAGAACTCAAACCGATTGAAAGAACATTTCCCGCCCTTTTGGGTTTTGTGTGTTTGATGTCAACACTAGGTATATATTTTTATGAGTGTTGATGTAGACAGGTACAAGTTTTTCGGTAAACATTGTCGATCAGTAAAATGGCGTGGTAATTCTGAAGCTATGAAGGTTTTCTAGTTCTGGCGGAAGTTCCGGTTACACCGGAAGTTCCGCCCTGCTGCGGAAGCCAGCCTTCTGGCGGAAGTTGGTAAGCGGAACTTCCGCCAACTCCGGAAGTTCCGGCGATTGTGGCTCAGTATGTTCCAGAAGGTTTTCGCGCTATTTCGGAACTTGGCCGGAACTTGGCCGGAACTTCCGGTCCCGGAAGTTCCGCCCTAGTTCCGCCCTCACCGTTTTCTGACAGGTTGCCTGACGAAGACTCTCCTGGCGGAAGTTCCGGCTCCCTTAGCCGGTACTTCCGGTGCCGGCCGGAACTTCCGGCCCTCCTGGCCGGAACTTCCGGTGCTACGAGAAATGGTCCAAACGGTCAGATCTGAGAGCTCCAATCATATAAATAGCTCTCTTCTCCAACGGGACAAGTTGCTCAATTATTGCACAAGAAATCTGCCAAGCTTCACCACCATTAGAGCCACCTCAAGAAACACAAGATTTGCAAGATCTCCTTCCTCCCCCAACCAAAGCTCTTGATCTTTGGGGATTCGAAGGAGAAGCCACCGATCTACATCCTCACCGAAGCGTTCTTCATTTCCCCCTCACTTGTTTGAGGGATCTCATGCTAGTGTTCCTATTTGGTTCCCTAGTTGATTTGTTGTTGATGTGTTGTTGTTGATTGTTGTATTGTTACAGATTTGGGAGCCTCCAATTCAGTTGTGGATGTGTGCCCCAAGAACCTTGTAAAGGCCCGGTTTCCGCCTCGAGGAAATCCCTTAGTGGAAGTGGGCTAGGCCTTCGTGGCGTTGCTCACAGGAGATCTGAGTGAAGCCTTCGTGGCTGTTGGTTTGGCTTGCGTAGCAACCACACTCCTCCAAACGTAGACGTACCTTCTTGCAAAGGAAGGGAACTACGGGAATCATCTCCGTGTCAACGCGTGCTACACTCTCGGTTACCTCTATCCCACTCTATCTCCTATATATTGCGTAGCTATATCTTGCCTAGTTGATAACCTTGTCATATAGGTAAATTCACTTAGTTGCATATCTAGAGAATTTACCTTTGTGTCAAACCTAAATTGAAAAAGAACTAAAAATTGGTTAGCACCTATTCACCCCCCTCTAGGTGCGGCATACGATCCTTTCAATTGGTATCAGAGCCTCGGCTCTTATTTCGGGCTTAACCGCCTAAGAGTATGCCGAACGAGGAGCCCTCGGAAGGGGCCGCCAATACGGTCTCCATGGAAGACTTCAATTCGTTGAAGTCCTCCATGGAAGCCAAAATGGAAGCCCAAATGGAAAGCATGAAAAAGATGATTGCCGAGCTTTTGGCTCCGGCCCGTCCCAAGGCTCCTAGTGTAGAGGTAAAGGACGCGGGTGTGTCAGAAGAGGGAGGTGCTTCGGCACCACCCTCCTCTACCAAACCCGTGGAAGGTGATAACTTAAACACTAACAAATCTCCCATTGCATCTCCTAGGGATACTAGTGGAGGTGAGAGCTACAATCGAGTAGCTCCACCTTTTCAATCTCCCGATATACCGGTTCCCCATCCTCATTTGAACATTCGGGGCGACCCACCTAAGTTTTCCATTGAAAATTACAACACTTGGCGATTTGAGTTTCGCTCTCATGTTTGCAGTGCCTCCAATGAACTTTGGAGAATCATCCAGGAAGGCTTCAAACCTTACAACCCCGACAAGTTGACTAGAAGAGAAGCGGTTGATAGTCAACTCAACAACACCGCCTTGCACATGATTCAAACTAGTGTGGGGACAAAGGACTTGCATCGTGTTCGGAACTACACCACCGCCAAGGAAGCTTGGGATGGTTTGGCCGCTAGTTGCATTGGAAGTGAGAGCACGAGAAGGAACAAGTATAATGCTCTTAAGAATAAAGCCGAAGGATTCATGAGGCTACCGGATGAAGATCATCAAGACATGTATTCAAGACTCCTCATTGTTGCCGATGACTTCCGACTTATTGGTGCCACCCACATCAATGACTCTTGGATCAAGGAGAAGTACATTGAATGCATGATGCCATATGTACCCATTGATGTCAAGACCCTTGTTGGGAGAGAATGCTATTCCTCTCTCTCTTCTCAAGATGTCGTGCACGAGATGCAAGCCCTCAAGGTGCTCGAGCAAAACTCTCATGATTCTCTCAATCGTGCCATTGGTATGTCAAAAGGGAACAATCTTGCCTTGGTGGTCAACCCCTTAGAAGAAGTGCACCCTCAAGAGCAATATAGGGCATCTTGGAGTATGTCCTATCCGGAAGATTTGGAATGCCACTATCATGATCACATGGCCTTCCATGCAAAGTCCTTTTGGGTTGATCCCTCCAAGGCCAAGGAAGACAACATCAAGAGAAACCACAAGAGTGGGTTCACTAGCTTTGGTCCAAAGACAAGATCATGCTACAATTGTGATGACAAGCGCCACTTCATTGCCGAATGCCCCTATGAAAATAGAGAGCTTCATAATGGAAGGCTCATTCCCAAGGACAAGAGCAAAGAATCAAAGGGCAAATACTCAAAAGCCCCCAACAAGAAGTTCTACAACAACAAGACCAAGAAGGGCAAGAGGCACCCAAAAGTTGTGCTAGTGACTAGGGAAGAATATTCTTCCGATGAAGTTGCGAGCTCTAGTGATGATGAAGAAGGAAGCTCAAAAGAAGTGGCCGCCATTGTCACTACCAACATTCCCTCTTCATCTCTCTTTGAATCCCCCAATGAGAATCCTCATATCAAGAATGCACATTGCTTCATGGCAACATCTTCCTTGGACACATCTATTGTGCTATCAACTCAAGAAGAATATTCCTCCGGGGATGATGAAGTTGATGATGAAGAAGATGCAACCTCTAATGGATTGGTCGCTCTTGCCTCCCTCTCCACTAACTCTTCATCACCAAGTGAATCCCCCAATGAGATCATTCATGTGGAGGAAGAAAGTTGTCTCATGGCCAAATCCTCCGAGGTATCATCTCCTAGCCCCTCTATGCCTAACATATCAAGTGATCTAGGGGTTGATGATGCTAGTCTAAAAGTAAAACAAGAAATGCTAGAATTTGATGAATTCTTGCTTAACCTACAAGGTATCAACAAAAAGCATGTTTCAAATCTCATGGCTCGTTTAGCTCAACAAAATGATATGCTTGAGAAAAAGGGTCAAATAGAGAGAGAAGACTCTCTTGAAATCCATGCTCTTAAAAATGCTCTTGAGGAAAGTCAAGAAACTATAGCCTCTCTTGAGGAGAGGCTAGAAAATCTTGAAGAGCCTCAAGATGAAATTAACAAGCTCACTAAAGCTAGAGATCATGCTAGGGCTAAGACTAAATTGCTTAAAAAGGAAAAGGCCAAATTTGGTGTTGATCATGAGAAACTTGTGAAGGATCTAGATGAACTAGACAAGGCTCACAAAGCCTTGAAGAGTGAATACTCTCTCCTATCCAAGTCAAATGAGCAACTTCAAATTAGGCTTGCTTCATATGATGTACCTAGTTCCTCTACCCCTTCTTGTGATCATGCAAATATTATTGAGGAAAATGCTAGGTTGAAGGATGAACTTGCTAAGGCCTCCTCTCCCCAAAGTAAACTTTCTTTGGATGATCTTTTGAGTAAGCAAAGATCAAACAATGGGAAGGAGGGCCTAGGTTACAATGCCAAGGCGAAGAAGGCAAACAAGCAAAAGGCCAAGCCCGCACAAGAGAAGAAGAAAGATATCACCAATGGTGAAGCCCCTAAGGGCAACACCACTAATGATGATAATGCGGGAAATGCTAACCCTCACTATGTTTTATTTAAAGATTATTATGGTGATGTTTATGCTAAATATGTTGGCCCATATGATGGTTATGTTGCTTGGTCTATTTGGGTCCCAAAGACCCTTGTTGCTAACAAAAGAGGACCCATTGTGAAATGGGTACCTAAATCCAAGAATTGATCTCATGTAGGACTATGCCGCCGGAGGTTCAAAATGGGTACTTGATAGTGGATGTACAAGTCATATGACCGGCGGCAAGAACCTCGTCAAGGAGTTGAGGCCCAACATAAACAATATCACCGTCTCCTTTGGCGATAATTCTACATCCGAGGTATTGGGTTTTGGCAAGGTTGTGGTTGCACACAACATAACACTTGTGGATGTCATGCTTGTCAAAACCCTTGGTTACAATTTGCTTTCCGTTTCCGCCCTTGGCAAGATGGGTTTCGCCGTCTTTATTGATAAAGATATTGTGGTCCTCTTGTGGAGCAAGACTCTAAAAGTCGCTTTCGTTGGGTATCGCGAACATAACTTGTATGTGGTGGACTTTTCGGGGACCACCACTTCAAGTGCGATGTGCCTATTCGGAAAGGCGGATGTGGGTTGGTTGTGGCATCGCCGCCTAGCCCATGTCAACATGAGAACTTTGCAAAGTCTTCACAAAGGGAACCATATTGTGGGACTAATGGAAAATGTTTCTTTTGCCAAAGATCGTGTTTGTAGGGCTTGTGTTGAAGGCAAAATGCATGACTCTCCGCATCCAAGCAAGACTATCATCTCTTCCAAGAGGATCTTGGAGCTCCTTCATGTGGATCTCTTTGGTCCCGTCACTCATGCAAGTCTTGGTGCGAAGAAACATTGCTTGGTGATTGTTGATGATTACTCAAGATACACTTGGGTCTACTTTCTCAAGACGAAAGATGAGACTCAACAAATATTCATTGACTTTGCCACCGAGGTGCAACGCCAACACAACCTCCTCATTATGGCAATAAGAAGTGACAACGGCTCCGAGTTCAAGAACTACACACTCAATGATTTTCTTAGTGATGAGGGGATTCGTCATCAATATTCCGCTGCTTACACCCCTCAACAAAATGGTGTTGCGGAGAGGAAGAACCGGACTCTTATGGATATGGCAAGATCTATGATGGCGGAGTATAAATCCCGCTATAACTTTTGGGCCGAAGCCATCTCCACCGCTTGCCACTCTTCTAACCGGCTCTATCTCCGCAAGGGATTGAACAAGACTCCATATGAAATACTCACCGGCAACAAGCCTAATATCTCATACTTCAAGGTGTTCGGTTGTAAGTGTTTCTACAAAATCAAAGGAGTTCGTTTGTCTAAATTTGCTCCTAAAGCTTTGGAGGGTATATTTGTTGGTTACGGTGCCGAATCTCACACTTATAGAATCTTTGATGTATCCTCCGGGATTATCATTGAATCTTGTAGTGTGAAGTTCGAAGAAAATGATGGCTCCCAAGTGGGGCAAGTTGATGTATGTGCAGGTGATGAAATACCTCAAGATGCCATAGTAAGAATGGGTGTGGGATTTTTCCGCCCCATTGAGGGACACGGTGTGGCGTCTCGGGAAGGACTATGCTCTACCACGGTGGAGCCCTCATCTTCTCAACATCAACAAACCCCATCAAGTGAAGCTAATGATGCACCAACCCAAGAACAAGAAGAAAACCCTCCCTCTCATGTACAAGATCAAGGACAAGATCAACCTAGAATTCATGATGGCTCCGATGAGTATCCATTTGATATTTGCGCTTCACCAAATATTGTCCAAGATCAAGCACATGAGGATGAGCATTCTCAAGAAATTGAGGAAGCTCAAATTGAAGGTCAAGACGGGGACCCAAATGATCAAGTTGATCAAGTGACACCTCCAAGGCCTACCAAGGAGGAGATCGAGGCCCGTCGTCTAGCAAGAAGAGAAAGGCAACTTGAACGTCTTGAACACACACATGACAAGGTTCTTGGTGATGTAAGGGCAAAGGTCTCCACAAGAAGGCAATTGGCTAACTTTAGCAATCATCATGCTTATATCTCCGTTGTGGAACCCAAGAAAGTATTTGAAGCCCTTGAAGATTCGGATTGGGTGGAAGCCATGCATGAGGAACTCAACAACTTCAAGCGCAACAAAGTGTGGACCTTAGTAGAGAAGCCAAAGGAGTGCCGCAATGTTATAGGCACTAAGTGGATATTCAAGAACAAGCAAGATGAGTTTGGAAATATTGTGAGGAACAAGGCAAGATTGGTGGCTCAAGGTTTCTCTCAAGTTGAAGGAATTGACTTTGGAGAGACCTATGCTCCCGTGGCTCGTCTTGAGTCCATCCGTATCCTTCTTGCTTATGCATCGCATCATAACTTTAAGTTGCAACAAATGGATGTTAAAAGTGCATTTCTTAATGGTCCTTTGCATGAAGAGGTTTATGTTAAGCAACCCCCGGGGTTCGAGGATCTCAACTTTCCTAACCATGTCTACAAGCTTGATAAAGCACTTTATGGTCTCAAACAAGCTCCTAGAGCTTGGTACGAGCACCTTAAAGAATTGTTGGTAGACCGTGGGTTTGATGTTGGGCTAATCGATCCCACTCTTTTTACTAAGAGGGTTAATGGGGAGCTTTTCGTTTGCCAATTATATGTTGATGATATCATCTTTGGCTCTACTAACAAAGCTTTCAATGATGAATTTTCAAAGCTTATGACCGATAGGTTTGAGATGTCTATGATGGGAGAGATGAAGTTCTTCCTTGGTTTTGAGATCAAGCAATTGAGAGAGGGAACCTTCATCAATCAAGCAAAATATCTCCAAGACATGCTCAAGAGGTTCAAGATGACCGAGTTGAAGGGTGTGGCCACTCCTATGGTCACCAAATGTCATCTTGCACTTGATCCCAATGGTAAAGAGGTGGATCAAAAGGTATACCGCTCCATGATTGGATCCTTGCTTTACCTTTGTGCATCTAGACCGGACATAGTGTTGAGTGTTGGTGTGTGTGCAAGGTATCAAGCTTCTCCTAAGGAGAGCCACATGATGGCTCTCAAAAGAATCTTTCGATATTTGGTTGATACCCCAAGATATGGTATTTGGTACCCCAAGGGCTCAAGCTTTATTCTCAATGGATATACCGATGCGGATTGGGCGGGTGACAAGGATGATAGGAAATCAACTTCCGGGGCTTGCCAATTCCTTGGTAGGTCCTTGGTGTGTTGGTCTTCTAAGAAGCAAAATTGTATATCTCTCTCCACCGCCGAAGCCGAATATGTTGCCGCCGCAAGTGGATGCACTCAATTGTTATGGATGAGGCAAACTTTAAAGGAATACGGTGTCATTTGTGACAAAGTGCCTCTATTATGTGACAATGAAAGTGCCATCAAGATTGCCTATAATCCGGTGCAACATTCAAGAACGAAGCATATTGAGATCCGGAATCACTTCATTAGGGATCATGTTGCCCGTGGTGATATTGAGCTCATCTATGTTCCTACCAAAGATCAACTTGCCGACATATTCACGAAGCCTCTTGATGAAGCAAGGTTCTCTTATTTGAGGAATGAGCTAAATATCATAGATTCAAGGAGTATAGCTTGACCATCTTGCAAACACACCTTTGTCTCAAAACTTTATTTGGTTTAGATGTGGGCATGGAAATAGGGGGAGTGCGGTTTAAACTATTGAGCTATCCCTCCCCCCATAATGCCAACATTAAATAAAATCATTCTCTTTATATCATATAATGATATGTGAGCTTCAATGATGAGTAGTGGTTTTGGGCCCAAGATACATCTTCGCGGTGCCATGCCATAACACTCATATATGGTGGCCTAGGCCACCACACTCTTCTTCGTGAAGAGTTGGAGTTGTTTGGATTTTCATTGGATCTTTTTGACATCTCCTTGTTTATGGGAAATCACTCATTTTTGGCCTTTATTTGCATTATTTGCAAAAATGAGTGATCATGTACCATCTCACAGTTTGGCGTATCTGTCCTAAGCCTATCTCATCTAAGACATATCGTACACCTCTCAAGTTCTTGTCAAAATCCTGCTTGTCGGCACAGTTTCTGTTCCACCGGAAGTTCCGGTTGTTTGGACCGGTACTTCCGGCTGGTATCCTTGTCACCTGGTTCACCCGGTTCGTGTCCTAACTGGCTGGTTCCTGCGAGACCGGAAGTTCCGGCTCCAACGAGCGGAACTTCCGGCCTTAAGTGACCACTATATAACTGGGCCGAACGGGTGAGCAGTTCCATCTTCCTCAGTTCCCCTCTTTCCAAGATCTATTTGGTGGTGCTCCTCCCCTGTGACGGCTGCTGCTCCTCCGGCCAGATCTCTCTCCTCCGGCGACCTCCGCCGGATCGGCTCCGTGGATCGGCATCCACTCCCTCTCCTCTCCCATGGCCCCTCCCGGTTTGTGCCCTCTCCCTCTCTATGTGTGGGTAGACCTCACTAGATGAAATATAGGGCATACTCTAGGCAATGCTATGGTAGAACATCTTTAGATGCCCTTCCCTGACTAGAACTTGCTTAGGATGTTGTTGTGATGTGGATTATCAAGTCATTGCCTCAGATCTGGTGAGAAATTGTGCTGTTTTTCGAACAGCCGGATGTTCCGGCTCCAAGGGCCGGAACTTCCGCCGCGGGGCGGAACTTCCGCCGGTTCTCACCGGAACTTCCGGCCTGGCGAATTTTTCTGCTATTGCTCAATATCCTGTGCAGGCTCTAGTTCTTTGTTCTCCTTGTCCTTGTGCACTCATGTTTCATACCTATCATGCTGTCTCCATCCCAGGTTCTTCCAAGAAGAGGAACAAAGGTCCCGTGGACGAGATTGAGGAAGAACTTGAGCAAACTAGGCCCTCCAAGCTCACCGCTCGTCAGCAAGCATCTCAAAGGCAAAAGACACCCGCTGCTCGGGGCAAGAACATCCATGTATCCGTGAAGAACATGCAATATCCTGAGTACAAGGAGATCCGTGACTTGAACCCTTACCTCACCCCTCGGAGCAATCGGGTTACGGATAAGCGCTTCCACAACAAGACTCAAGAGGAAATCTTCTATGAGGTGTATGTGCCATTCAAGAAGGGGGTAACCCCTCAACATGCTATTGACACCGGCAAGATGGCCGCTTCGAAGTACTTTGCCGAAGCATATGCTATGTGTGGAGAGTTTGGGCTCTATCCCATAATGGAGCTCACCAAGGAGTATGATGTGGAGATGATCCATCAATTCTATGCCACCGTCCATTTTGACACGGATGAAGCTAAAACTTTCCGGTGGATGTCTAGTGACAAGCTTCTTGAGTCTAACTTGGCGAAGTTCGGGAGTGCTCTTGGATACCCTCGCCTCCCGGGCGTTGATGCGAATGGTTGGAGGTGCCACGACAGTTCTTTTCTCAACCAAGGGAAGTGTTGGAGCCCCTCTATATCAAAGGTTGGGGCATCCCGGGCAAGAGTGCGGATCTTCTCCCTACTTGGGACATCATGCTTAGGGTCTACCGGGAAACCATTGGACCAAAGGGTGGCAACCTTGATGAGCTGCACTTATATGAAGTCGACCTTATGGCAAACTCCTTTGCAAAGAGGGGCACCGGTGAGAAGCTTGATGTGATGGACTACATCTACAATGAGATGTGGACATGTGTTATGGAGAAGAAGCTTCCCGCCTTTGCTCCGTACATTATGAAGCTCATTGAGGACACTTGGGTGGATTCTTGTCAGACTTCCCTCATCCACTCCATTCCTCTCAACTTCACCATGCATGATGTGAAGGTTCTGAGGACCAAGCGCCACAACTCCCCTATTGAAGATGTTCCCCCCAAGGATGAGAAGCCACCTAGCTGGGCTTCTAAGCTTGCTCGCCGCATGAGACAGATCTTTTGCCTCACCGCTGCAGTCAACCACCGCCAGTATCAGCAGCACGCAGAAGCCAAGAAGTCTCGAGTTCGTCAGAAGAGCATCATGAGGGCTCTTGCGGTGGAAGTGTCTCCTCCCGGATCCGAGGAGAATATCACTCCGGAGGCTGAGTGGATCTCTCAGCATGGTCTTCCTCTTCCTCCCGATGGGCTTGAGATCGAGTCTCCTCCTCACACTCCACCCTACCCCGGCGCTCCATCGGATCTTCCTCCCGGCTGGGCTAACGCCGACCCTTGGGACGTGTAGTTGCTCCTTTCCCTTTTTGGTGCCTTGGTGCCAAAGGGGGAGAGTGAGACCTTCTAGGTTGCTCTCCGGTGGGTATTTGCATGGGGGAGTCACAAGCTCGTATTTGGCTTTGATTTTTATCGCTTGTGATTCTATTTGTCTTTGTGGTGTCTATCTATGTCGAACTATGTGGTGTCTATCTATGTGGTTGAACTATGTCCTTAGTTAATTTGGCTTGTAAAACTTTATCTATGTGGATGGTTATCTCCGTTTGCAAAATATGGTGTTGCCACCCGGTGGCAATGCCCCCCCATAGACTGCCGTCCGATCATACGCGGAGATTGGTGCTACATGCAATGTAGCTATTAAAGGACATGCTCTAATCACAACACTCCCTGCAAACCATCTGACTGGGCATGGTAATAGACTGTATGTATTGTGCATGCCATGTCTGACACACACACACCAGGACCTACATCCATTGAATCATGTCTGACACACACACGAGGAGCTGGCCTTACTTGACGACTTCAAGACATATCAGACCAAAGATGCATCGGTCACTATGGCTGGTAGAGGAGCCGACGACGATAGTTCGATGGTTAAGCTTTTTGGGCGCGTCGCGTCGCACTGCTCGCCCTGTAGGAAGGGATGTACGAATACATCCTGACCAAGGGCAACTTTGAAAGCCCTGACTCGCTCAGCACCTCTACTACTTTTCACTTAGCTTTGACAGGAACTATAACACAGGGATTTGGTCCCTCTTGCTGATTCACACAACCAAATGCATAACAAAAAGAAACATGCAGATACATGATGAAGATTAAACCCAACAAACATAAGTAGCGTTAAATCCAACAAACGTAAGTAGCGGCCGCCGCGAGGGGTCGGTCTAGCAGCTGGCGCGGCGCGGCTGGCTGAGCCAGAGTGGCAGCGGTGACGAACGGCCGGTGATGCAGAGCGTGCCATGGGCGAGGCTGCCGGCGGTGAGGAGGTCACTGCAGGAGGCCGCCGCCTCGTACGCGCACTGCCACGCCGCGGCCCCGGCCACGCGGTCGACGGGGAGGTCGCGGTTGAGACGCTGGACCAGCCTCGGTACCTAGACCTCCGGTCCGTCGGGGACCTCGGCGCATACGACTTCTCCGGACTCTCAACCTTACCATCTTCGATGTCGCCGCCAACAACTTCTCCGGCACCCCATGCCGCTCAGCATCTACTCCTGCACCTCCATGACGGCGCTATGTGTCGGCAACGACGAGATCACAGGCCAGGTCGCGCCGGAGATCGGCAACATGCGGGAGCTGCAGTTCATCTCGCTCACCATCAACAACTTCACCAACATCAGCGGCATGTTAACCTCCGGGCTGCACAGACGTCACCACTCACCACTCACCACGCTGCTCGTGTCCTACACTATAGATGCGTGCATCAAGGCCGCAGTGAGCCAGTGACACAGCATAGCCGGGCATATGCATGCAGGGCATCATCACGGCGCGCAGTATGCATGCATCTTTTTTGGCCAACTTTTCCATGTGCAAGAGCATACATAAAGGCTTAGCTAGCCGGTTCTCACGCTGCATGTCTGCAAGTCACTGACAATTCAAGCGTAAAATTAGCTTATAATTTGTTTTATAACGCGACCCAGCTAGTGATAATTGCATATGTCGCTCATCACGGAACGAATCTCCACCAATTGATCTGACGGCAGCCTAAGGGGGGGCAGTGCCACCGGGTGGCAATAAATCCACACTCATCTCCGTTTATGTGTCTTTCATGGTTATCTATATGTGCATGATTCTATTATCCATATGCTTATCACTATATTGTATTGCTAACCCATGGAAGACGGATGCTAGATATAGGGGGAGCTTCCTATACCCCAATGCTCATATCTAGGGGGAGCTCCTCTATATCTTTCACTTTGGACTTACATTATTCATTCCTTGCAAATACGTGTGTTGTCATCAAACACCAAAAAGGGGGAGATTGAAAGAACATTTCCCGCCCTTTTGGGTTTTGTGTGTTTGATGTCAACACTAGGTATATATATTTATGTGTGTTGATGTAGACAGGTACAAGTTTTTCGGTAAACATTGTCGATCAGTAAAATGGCGTGGTAATTCTGAAGCTATGAAGGTCTTCTGGTTCTGGCGGAAGTTCCGGCGTTAACAGCCGGAAGTTCCGCCCTGTTGCTCCCTGCAGAAGGCCCTCAGCATCGTTCTGTTCACAGCTTCTCCCATCTGGCCGGAAGTTCCGGTGAAGCTGGCCGGAAGTTCCGGTCAGCGGAACTTCCGCCCAACTTCCGGACAAGTTCCGAAAGTCCGCGATTGTGGCTCAGTATGTTCCAGAAGGTTTTCGCGCTATTTCGGAACTTGGCCGGAACTTCCGGTCCCCGGAAGTTCCGCCCTAGTTCCGCCCTAGTTCCGCCCTCACCGTTTTCTGACAGGTTGCCTGACGAAGACTGCTCCTGGTGGAAGTTCCGGCTCCCTTAGCCGGTACTTCCGGTGCCGGCCGGAACTTCCGGCCCTCCTGGCCGGAACTTCCGGTGCTACGAGAAATGGTCCAAACGGTCAGATCTGAGAGCTCCAATCATATAAATAGCTCTCTTCTCCAACGGGACAAGTTGCTCAATTATTGCACAAGAAATCTGCCAAGCTTCACCACCATTAGAGCCACCTCAAGAAACACAAGATTTGCAAGATCTCCTTCCTCCCCCAACCAAAGCTCTTGATCTTTGGGGATTCGAAGGAGAAGCCACCGATCTACATCCTCACCGAAGCGTTCTTCATTTCCCCCTCACTTGTTTGAGGGATCTCATGCTAGTGTTCCTATTTGGTTCCCTAGTTGATTTGTTGTTGATGTGTTGTTGTTGATTGTTGTATTGTTACAGATTTGGGAGCCTCCAATTCAGTTGTGGATGTGTGCCCCAAGAACCTTGTAAAGGCCCGGTTTCCGCCTCGAGGAAATCCCTTAGTGGAAGTGGGCTAGGCCTTCGTGGCGTTGCTCACAGGAGATCTGAGTGAAGCCTTCGTGGCTGTTGGTTTGGCTTGCGTAGCAACCACACTCCTCCAAACGTAGACGTACCTTCTTGCAAAGGAAGGGAACTACGGGAATCATCTCCGTGTCAACGCGTGCTACACTCTCGGTTACCTCTATCCCACTCTATCTCCTATATATTGCGTAGCTATATCTTGCCTAGTTGATAACCTTGTCATATAGGTAAATTCACTTAGTTGCATATCTAGAGAATTTACCTTTGTGTCAAACCTAAATTGAAAAAGAACTAAAAATTGGTTAGCACCTATTCACCCCCCTCTGTGGCATAGACCTCAAACCGATGCACCAAATGCAATGGCAAGAACACCACAAAGATGCTCAAGTCCTTCTCTCTCAAATTCCAACAAAGCTACAAAAGCTATTGGGGGAATAAGAGAGGAAGAACAAAGGAATTCACAAAGAACACCAAGATCAAGATCTAGAGAGTTCCACTCACAAAGAGATGGATTTGATTGGTAGAAGTGTAGATCTAGATCTCCTCTCTCTTTTCCCTCAAATGGGGGCAAGAATCATGGAGGGATAGAGAGATAGGGCAAGCTTCTCAAGAACAACAATGGAGGAGAGAGAGAGTGAGAGAAAGCCCAAGGAGGAAGAAGGGGGGTATTTATACCCCCAAGAAAATCGAGCCGTTGGGCAAAACCAGGGCCGGATAATCCGGCCTAAGTAAGGGCCGGATAATCCCCCCGGATAATCCGGCCACAGGTACAAAACCTGGTCAAAATCCGGCCAAAAGTCCCTCACATCAGACTTGCTTTTCTTCAGGTCCTTAGCCATTTTTCGAGGGGCCGGATATTTCCGAAATGTCCGGCCCGGATAATCCGGCCCTGGGACAAAACCGGGACAATATCCGGGCAAATGTCCGGCCCCTATACTGAGCAGCAATTCCTCAGGTCCTTAGCCGATTTCGGGGGGCCGGATATTTCCGAAATATCCGGCCCGGATAATCCGGCCCGGATATTTCCGAAATATCCGGCCAAAGCAAACTGCAGAAACACCAAAACTAAAACGGGCATAACTTTAGCATCCGGACTCCGATTTTGATGATCTTGGGCTTGTTTTAAAGCTAGGAACAAGCTCTACAAGATCATGCAGGAAACCATCATAGTCCAACAAGGGAGGATAGAAACAAATGATGAAAGGTTTGACCTATCTAAAAAAGACATACCGGTAAAACCTCCAATCTTGAAAATGCAACAAGTTGCCCGTGCAAAAACCATTCTTGATGAACTAGAGCTTGTCATGAGAATAAGCACAAGCTCTAAATCATCACATGGATAAGATCCAAATAATAACCAAGAAAGATGATGCAAGGATGCAAAGGTTTGAGCTCTCTCCGAACGATACGATCGAGTTACTCACTCGAGAGCCCTCTTGATAGTACGGCAACTAAACTATAAACCGGTCTCCAACTACACTATGAGACCGGTGAGAAAGAAACCCTATCAAGAGCAAACCTTATACTTGCGCATTCCACTTGAGCTTGATGACGACGATCTTGACCTCAACAAGATGGAACGCCTTTCTTGCTTGTGCTTGCTTGACGAAGTCTTGTAGATTGCTCCCCCATAAACCACCATGGGAGAGCTTCTTCTTCGGCGCATCTTCACATATCCATGATCACCATATGGATGGCAAGACTCAAGCAAAGGATCTCTTCGAGATGGCTCATCTTGAACTTGCACATCATTTCTTCATTCTTCATCATGTTGATGTCTTGAAGTAACTCTAGGGCTCACTTCATCTTCATCTTCAAGACATACTTGACACTTGATATCCTTCATCAAATTCTTCTTATTGCAACCTTGAAGCCAACAAATGGTTCAAGAATTGCCTATGGACAACACCTACAAATATAACTCAATGCAAACATTAGTCCATAGGGATTGTCATTAATTACCAAAACCACACATGGGGGCTCCATGCACTTTCAATCTCCCCCATTTTGGTAATTGATGACAATCTCTTTGAGAGGGTTTATATAAGGAATTTAAGTAACAAATAAGTTGAATATATAGAGCAAACTCCCCCATAATATATGCATGTGTGAATGATCTTGACTTTCATTGCATATAATGGCATTCAAAGCCTAGTGGAGTTTCCTCTAAATATTCAACTATGCAAAGCAACAAGATGCAATGCAATAAAGGCACATGCTTAAGCACAAAGCAAAGACATAACCAAATTCCCTTAAACCCTCCAAACTTCTCCCCCATTGGCACCAATTGCCGAAATGGGTGAAAAATTTAGAAGGCCAAAATAGTGAGAGTTCCTCCATAGCGTGTGCATTTCTCATAATTTGAGTGGAATCAAATGCACATATCCAATTACGAATATTCGGAAGGAGTCACACCATAGATAGGATCAAAGATTGCAAAAAGATAACAAAGTCAAGAAGCTTCAACAAATGAAGTGATACGTCTCCGACGTATCGATAATTTCTTATGTTCCATGCTACTTTATTGATGATACCTACATGTTTTATGCATATTATATGTCATTATTATGCATTTTCTGGAACTAACCTATTAACAAGATGCCGGAGTGCCAGTTCCTGTTTTCTGCTGTTTTTGGTTTCAGAAATCCTAGTAACGAAATATTCTCGGAATTGGACGAACGCCCAAGTTCCTATTTTGCCCGGAAGCATCCGAACACCCGAGAGCCCGGAGGGCCCTGTGGGACCAGATGATAGGGTGGCGCGGCCAGGGGGCCCGCGCCACCCCTATGGTGTCGTCGCCCCTTCGCCCCTCCGACTCCGCCTCTTCGCCTATTTAAAGGTCCCGACCTAAAACCCTTACGGAGGAAGCCACGTGCGAAACCTTCGAGCCGCCGCCATCGCGCCAAGATCCGGGGACAGAGTCTCTGTTCCGGCACCGCCGGGCAGGAAGTGCCCCGGAAGGCTTCTCCATCGACACCGCTGCCATCTCCACCGCCATCTTCATCACCGCTGCTGCTGAAGAGGGAGTAGTTCTCCATCGAGGCTCGGGGCTGTACCGGTAGCTATGTGGTTCATCTCTCTCCTATGTACTTCAATACAATGATCTCATGAGCTGCTTTACATGATTGAGATTCATATGAGTTTTGTATCACTATTCATCTATGTGCTACTCTAGTGATGTTATTAAAGTACTCTATTCCTCCTCCACGTGTGTAATGGTGACAGTGTGTGCACCGTGTGAGTACTTGGCATAGGCTATGATTATGATCTCTTGTAGATTATGAAGTTAATTATTGCTATGATAATATTGATGTGATCTATTCCTCCTACATATGCATGAAGGTGACAGTGTGCATGCTATGTTAGTACTTGGTTTAGTCTTTTGATCTATCTTACACTAAAGGTTACTAAAATATGAGCATTATTGTGGAGCTTGTTAACTCCGGCATTGAGGGTTCGTGTAATCCTACGCAATGTGTTCATCATCCAACAAAAGTGTAGAGTATGCATTTATCTATTCTGTTATGTGATCAATATTGAGAGTGTCCACTAGTGAAAGTCTAATCCCTAGGCCTTGTTCCTAAATACTGCTATCGCTGCTTGTTTACTGTTTTACTGCGTTACTACTGCTGCGTTACTACTGCATGTTTACTTCCTACAATATTACTACCATCAACTACACGCCAGCGAGCTATTTTCTGGCGCCGTACTTCTGCTCATATTCATTCATACCACTTGTATTTCACTATCTCTTCGCCGAACTAGTGCACCTATTAGGTGTGTTGGGGACACAAGAGACTTCTTGCTTTGTGGTTGCAGGGTTGCATGAGAGGGATATCTTTGACCTCTTCCTCCCTGAGTTCGATAAACCTTGGGTGATCCACTTAAGGGAAACTTGCTGCTGTTCTACAAACCTCTGCTCTTGGAGGCCCAACACTGTCTACAAGAATAGAAGCACCCGTAGACATCAAGCACTTTTCTGGCGCCGTTGCCGGGGAGGGAAGGTAAACGGCACTCACACATTGGCAAGCCCGGCAACTAAGCACTTTTCCTCCCTCGTCAACTACGCGCCAAGCACTTTCTGGCCGTTGCCGGGGAGGAAAGGTAAAAGGCACTCATACTCCGGTTCCAGGTAACAGTACTTTTCGCCGTGTGTGTGTGCTCGAAGCTATTTCCTTTAGACTCTGCAATTGCGACATTTGGTTTCTTGTTTACACTAGTTAGGCATAATGGACAACAATGACCTTTTTATTCTATTTCCTGATTTAAGACATGGATGGTTTGATGCGAAAATTAAAAAAACCATGGAACATATTAATATGAATGCTTTGAACACCATTGTTGTTAATGATATGGAAAATTCTAAGCTTGGGGAAGCTGGTTTTGATGAGCATGATATTTTTAGTCCCCCAAGCATTGAGGAGAAAATTTACTTTGATGATACTTTGCCTCCCATTTATGATGATTATAATAATAGTAGTCTTTTGTTACCACCTGTTATGGAGGATAAATTTGATTATGATTACAATATACCTCCTATATTTGATAGCTACTTTGTTGAATTTGCTCCCACTACAATTAATAAGAATGACTATGCTTATGTTGGGAGTAGTAATTATTTTATGCATGAGACTCATGATAAGAATGCTTTATGTGATAGTTATATTGTTGAGTTTGCTCATGTTGCTACTGAAAGTTATTATGAGAGAGGAAAATATGGTTGTAAAAATTTTCATGTTACTAAAATGCCTCTCTATGTGCTGAAATTTTTGAAGCTACACTTGTTTTATCTTCCTATGCTTGTTACTTTGCTCTTCATGAACTTGTTTATTTACAAGATTCCTATGCATAGGAAGAATGTTAGACTTAAATGTGTTTTGAATTTGCCTTTTGATGCTCTCTTTTGCTTCAACTTCTATTTCTTGCGAGTGCATCATTAAAACTGCTGAGCCCATCTTAATGGCTATAAAGAAAGAACTTCTTGGGAGATAACCCATGTGTTTTTTTACTACAGTACTTTGTTTTATATTTGTGTCTTGGAAGTTGTTTACTACTGTAGCAACCTCTCATTATCATGTTTTTGTGCCAAGTAAAGTTTCTATGTCAAAGTTGATGTTATATTTGGGATCGCTGCGCAGAAACAGCATTGCTGTCTGTCACGAATCTGGGCACAGTTCCTCTGTAGAAAATTCGAAAAATCTGCCAATTTACGAGCGTGATCCTCAGATATGTACGCAACTTTCATTAGTTTTGAGTTTTTCCATTTGAGCAAGTCTGGTGCCAGCTTTAAATTCGTCTTTACGGACTGTTCTGTTTTTGACAGATTCTGCCTTTTATTTCGCATTGCCTCTTTTGCTATGTTGGATGAATTTCTTTGATCCATTAATGTTCAGTAGCTTTATGCAATGTCCAGAAGTGTAAAGAATGATTGTGCCACCTCTGAACATGTGAATTATTAATTGTGCACTAACCCTCTAATGAGTTTGCTTGAAGTTTGGTGTGAAGGAAGTTTTCAAGGGTCAAGAGAGGAGTATGATATACTATGATCAAGAGGAGTGAAAGCTCTAAGCTTGGGGACGCCCCCATGGTTCACCCCTGCATATTCTAAGAAGACTCAAGCGTCTAAGCTTGGGGATGCCCAAGGCATCCCCTTCTTCATCGACAACATCATCAGGTTCCTTCTCTTGAAACTATATTTTTATTCGGTCACATCTTATGTACTTTACTTGGAGCGTCTGTGTGCTTTTATTTTTGTTTTGTTATCTTAGTTCTCTGAATAAGTTCATCTTTGTGTGGGAGAGAGACACGCTCCGCTGGTTCGTATGAACACATGTGTTCTTAGCTCATAATATTCATGGCGAAGTTTCCTCTTCGTTAAATTGTTATATGGTTGGAATTGGAAAATGCTACATGTAGTAATTCTAAAATGTCTTGGATAATGTGATACTTGGCAATTGTTGTGCTCATGTTTAAGCTCTTGCATCATGTACCTTGTACCCATTAATGAATAATTACATAGAGCTTGTTAAAATTTGGTTTGCATGATTGGTCTCTCTAAGTCTAGATATTTTCTGGTTGAGGTGTTTGAACAACAAGGAGACGATGTAAAGTCTTATAATGCTTACAATATGTTTATATGTGAGTCTTGCTGCACCATTTTATACTTGAGTTTGCTTCAAATAACCTTGCTAGCCTAAACCGAGAGGGAATACTTCTCATGCATCCAAATACTTGAGCCAATATTCATGCCGTTTGTGTCCACCATACCTACCTACTACATGGTATTTCTCCGCCATTCCAAAGTAAATTGCTTGAGTGCTATCTTTAAACAATTCAAAAGTTATTACCTCTTATTTGTGTCAATGTTTTATAGCTCATGAGGAAGTATGTGGTGTTTATCTTTCAATCTTGTTGGGCAACTTTCACCAATGGACTAGTGGCTTCATCCGCTTATCCAATAATTTTGCAAAAAGAGCTGGCAATGGGATTAGTCCCAAATTAATTAACAAAAATAGACACTCCTCCATGGTATGTGATTGTTGGACGGCACCCGAAGGATTCGGTTAGCCATGGCTTGAGAAAGCAAAGGTGGGGAGGAGTGTCATCATAATAAAACTAAAATAAAAGGCACTCCTTCATGGTATGAGATTGTTGGCAGGCACCCGAGGATTCGGTTAGCCATGGTTTGTGAAAGAAAGGTTGGAAGGAGTGCCACCCAAAAATAAAATAAAATGGGAGCCGCTCTTTGAAGGTTTGCCTGGCAAGGGGGTTAGAGTACCCGCTACCATTCGTTGACAACAACAAACACCTCTCAAAACTTTACTTTTATACTCTCTTGATGTTTTCAAAACCAAAGCTCTAGCACAAATATAGCAATCGATGCTTTCCTCTTTGAAGGACCATTCTTTTACCTTTATGTTGAGTCAGTTCACCTATTTCTCTCCATCCCAAGAAGCAAACACTTGTGTGAACTATGCATTGATTCCTACATACTTGCATATTGCACTTGTTATATTACTTTATGTTGACAATATCCATGAGATATACATGTTATAAGTTGAAAGCAACCGCTGAAACTTCATCTTCCTTTGTGTTGCTTCAATACCTTTACTTTGATTTATTGCTTTATGAGTTAACTCTTATGCAAGACTTATTGATGCTTGTCTTGAAGTACTATTCATGAAAAGTCTTTGCTTTATGATTCATTTGTTTACTCATGTCATTACCATTGTTTTGATCGCTGCATTCATTACATATGTTTACAAATAGTATGATCAAGATTATGATGGCATGTCACTTCAGAAATTATCTTTGTTATCGTTTTACCTGCTCGGGACGAACAGGGATGCTGATACGTCTCCGACGTATCGATAATTTCTTATGTTCCATGCTACTTTATTGATGATACCTACATGTTTTATGCACATTATATGTCATTATTATGCATTTTCTGGAAATAACCTATTAACAAGATGCCGAAGTGCAGTTCTTTTGCTGTTTTTGGTTTCAGAAATCCTAGTAACGAAATATTCTCGGAATTGGACGAAATCAACGCCCGGGTTCCTATTTTGCCGGAAGCATCAGAACACCCGAGAGCCGCCGAGGGGGCCCTGTGGGACCCGGATGATAGGGTGGCGCGGCCAGGGCTGGGCCCGCGCCACCCTATGGTGTCGCCCCTTCGCCCTCCGACTCCGCCTCTTCGCCTTTAAAGGTCCCGACCTAAAAACCCTTACGGAGGAAGCCACGGTACGCGAAACCTTCCCGAGCCGCCATCGCGAAGCCAAGATGGGGGACAGGAGTCTGTTCCGGCACCCTGCCGGACGGGGAAGTGCCCCCGGAAGGCTTCTCCATCGACACCGCTGCCATCTCCACCGCCATCTTCATCACCGCTGCTGCTCCCATGAAGAGGGAGTAGTTCTCCATCGAGGCTCGGGGCTGTACCGGTAGCTATGTGGTTCATCTCTCTCCTATGTACTTCAATACAATGATCTCATGAGCTGCTTTACATGATTGAGATTCATATGAGTTTTGTATCACTATTCATCTATGTGCTACTCTAGTGATGTTATTAAAGTACTCTATTCCTCCTCCACGTGTGTAATGGTGACAGTGTGTGCACCGTGTGAGTACTTGGCATAGGCTATGATTATGATCTCTTGTAGATTATGAAGTTAATTATTGCTATGATAATATTGATGTGATCTATTCCTCCTACATATGCATGAAGGTGACAGTGTGCATGCTATGTTAGTACTTGGTTTAGTCTTTTGATCTATCTTACACTAAAGGTTACTAAAATATGAGCATTATTGTGGAGCTTGTTAACTCCGGCATTGAGGGTTCGTGTAATCCTACGCAATGTGTTCATCATCCAACAAAAGTGTAGAGTATGCATTTATCTATTCTGTTATGTGATCAATGTTGAGAGTGTCCACTAGTGAAAGTAATCCCTAGGCCTTGTTCCTAAATATGCTATCGCTGCTTGTTACTTTTTACTGCGTTACTATTGCTGCGTTACTACTGCATGTTTACTTCCTACAATATTACTACCATCAACTACACGCCAAGCTATTTTCTGGCGCCGTACTACTGCTCATATTCATTCATACCACTTGTATTTCACTATCTCTTCGCCGAACTAGTGCACCTATTAGGTGTGTTGGGGACACAAGAGACTTCTTGCTTTGTGGTTGCAGGTTGCATGAGAGGGATATCTTTGACCTCTTCCTCCCGAGTTCGATAAACCTTGGGTGATCCACTTAAGGGAAACTTGCTGCTGTTCTACAAACCTCTGCTCTTGGAGGCCCAACACTGTCTACAAGAATAGAAGCTTCAACAAATGAAGCAAGCAACCAAATGAACCACAAAGAAGATACCAAAAGAAAGAAAGATATTATGATAAGATCAAGAAGATTGCTCTAAATAATATGAGGAAGCTCCCCAAGGTTTGTGCACAAAACAAGACAATTTGCATTGGAGTATAAAGTGCACAAACATGGAATCATCACTCCCATAATATCATTCAAAACAAAAGATACCAAGTGAATCAAACTCTAATGATCACCACAAAATAGTGCCTTAAATAGAATGAGGAAGCTCCCCAAGGTACATGCATAAATTAAAATGTTGCATTTGAATACAATATGCATAACATGGAATCCTTACTCCCTCATTACCATTTAAAACACAAACATTTGCAATAGATCATAGATAGAAAATTAAGCTTAACACTTGCAACAAACAAATGGTTGAGCAACAAGTAGGAGGCACCATAATAAAAGGCTCAACCAAGAGGATATGTGAAAGGCATGATAAAGCATATTATAAGACTATTGCAAGGATGAGCAAAAAGCATCATCATAGTCTTCAATGAATTATATTGCTTAGCATGACCAATCAACATGCAATAAATAAATAAGATATCAAAAGGAGATGTATCATCTCTTATGTGTATAAGTTTCTCTAAGTGAGCAATATCACAAAGATATTTATCCACAAAGAAACATGCACACATAAAATAGATACACAAGAAAAATAGTATGATATCCAAGACGAAGTCATGCAATATACCAATAAGAATTTTTGCTTAATAGCATGGCCAAAGGCTCAATTTTATCTTATTGTACATTCATGAACTTCAACCACAAACAACTAAAATACATCACAAATATCAACAAGGGATAGAAGATAGTTGGGATGCATTTGAGAAAGGCAACAAGTATCACAAACGGGGATACCAAAAGAAGTAACTAAATTTGCACTTTCATCTATATTGCACATGTGAGAGCCTTGAGGAATTGATATGCAACAAAATTGCTAGATAGGCATAGTTGGGATGGATGAATCATGAGCATGATTTAAAATACTTCCCAACAAATGCACTCATCTCAAATTACTCTCATTCACAATAAAGAGGTTTCATTAAGACTTTTGCAAGAAGCACAACATTTGCAAATCAATAGATTCATGCCAAGATGCAACCATAAGGTTGGATACAACAAAAGTATGCATGAGAAGATACTTGTTACCAAGATAGCATTGGTGTGGATGTAGTAGATATGTGTTCGTTGATCATCCTATCTTGCCTCACGTTACCATTGAGTCACCACTTCTTTCCAAGAGTGAGACAAGCATTCAATGCATATCCATTGTACCTAACACAAAGGTAAGTACAAAATGGTCCCCAAACTAATTGGGTCCGAAGTAGTTAGACACACTACAACATATAGGACAAACTCCACAATTCTATGTGCATATAGATATGAAATTGAATTTCATGCACATCTTAGTCAAATTAGGATTTGATGGAGTTTACCCTATATATTGGATCAAAGAAAGTGACACATGCCATAAGATATACATATATTAAATATGCATGCACAATACTTTCAAGAACCAAAGGAAGATACAATTTGGACAAAACACCAAATAAACCAAGAGACAATGGTTGTCCAAATTATATCAAAGAATCAAATCAACACAAGATTGACTCCAAAGACTTATCTCATTATAAGAAGCTAATTAAACCTAAGCACAAAGGAATGAGATAACCAACTCCCAAGAGAGCAAGGTTCCAACAAATAAACCAAACCCTCGACACTTTTTATGATGGCACAAAGTACCAAAAAGAAAATTTTATGTCTCCCAAAACCCAATTTTTGATAAAGATCAAGAGATGTTAAGCATTCTAATAATATAGAAGAGCTCCCCCAAGTTTGGTGCATTATCAAGGATTTTTTATATGAATACAAAATGCACAAAACTAGGATCATCACGCTACCTATATCTTCTAACAATGCTAAGAAAGTTTGAATAGACAACTTAGATCCATAAGATGCAAGGAAGACACATGGGAGTCAAAGCACAACAAATTCATGGCAATAAATAAGGCAAAATAAATACAAGAGCCAATGTAGATATGATCAATAAATATCTACCTCATAATTGATTACCAATTGTCCTAGGACAAGAGGTATTAGGAAATATTTCCCGGTGGTAGTTTGTAAGTATACATAAGATCATATTTACAACGAACAAAGCATATGGTAAAAGATAAGAGTTAACCATCATGCAAAGATAGTTTCTTGATAGCTTCATTTAGTCATACCAACATGCAAGGCAATTAATAGTATTCATACCAACATGCAAAGCAATTAATAGTATTCATACCAACATGCAAAGCAATTAATAGTATTCATACCAACATGCAAAGCAATTAATAGTATGACTTGAAGCACATGGTTTTCCAAAAATGTATTGAGGGACACGTTGTGAAAAACCATGCCAAGAAGAACTTTCACAAATAAGATCCACAAAGATATTAGCAATGAAGCCATTTAAGCAAATTGGAGCTTGTTTGAGCAAACATGCCACATAGGAGAGAGATAATTTACGGTATCAATTCTATGTGACACAACCTCAAATGTTCACATTTTCTAGGCTTGTAATATGCACAAAGCTTATTACTCCCCCATAATGTGATAAGGAATTTATTTTCACAAGAGGCAAATAAGATCCAACTAGAGATATTAATGGACATTGGAATTTGAATTTCTCATGAAGATGACATACCACATAGAGACTAGATAATCTTGCAATATCAATTCTAAGTGATATTCCTCATGTACACACATTGTTAGGATCATGAAATTCCCAAAGGAATATCACTCCCCCAAAATGGGATAGTCCATTAATCGCTCATAAGAGCCATATAAGATACAACAAGATGCAAAGTGGCTCCAACACAAACACAAATACATGGTGTGCAACCCAACATACATAGACTTGATTTCTCAAGAAAAGCAAGTAGGAAGCACAACATATACAAACACATGCTAGGAACAAAACTAACACATGCAAAGGGGCGAGTAACTTTCAATATAAATGAGTTGAGAACATGTTACCGCAAGGAGGAACATTGGATATATGATAGTAGCAAGATAATCAAAAGACTTGGCTTGAGATAATATAAATGATGAAGATCCCTTAATTCTTCATGATGTAGCCAAGTCTCCAATGCCCTCCAACAAGCACCTATTGATCAAATTTTGGATTGTTGGTCCCCAACTAAGTTGGGTCCTAAGAGGTTAGTCACAATAGGCTTGGCAACCCAAATGGTTCTTTTCTTGACACCACTTTGAGCACCAACAAATTTGGCAAACACATTGCCACCCTCATCCTTACGAAGAGAATAAACATCATCAATGGTGATAGAGTTGGATGAGGTACCAATAGTGCACAAGGAGGAGATGTGGCCCTTCTCACGGCATATGTAGCAAGTTCTTTTCTTCTCCTTCTTCTCACTAGGTTTCTCCACAATGGGAGCATTGGCTTGTTTCTTCTTGGGAAGTGGCATTTCTTCAACTTGAGGTTGAATATGAGTTTGAGCTTGGGGCCGCTTCCCTTTTTGCTTCTTCTTCAAAGGGCAAGATCTAACATGGTGCCCTTCAATATTGCACTTGAAGCAAACAATCTTGGCCGGGTCTTTGACTTGTACTTGGCCCTTCTTCTTGTTGTTGTTCATGGACTTGTTCTTGTTGTTGGATTTGAAACCAAGTCCACTCTTGTCATTGGGGGATTGTTGCATACTCAACATCGTGTCAAGTTTGCATTTCCCTTCATGACCCTTTACCAAGTCATTCTTCAAAGAAGTGACTTGGGCCTTGAGCTCTTTGATTTCCTCTACATGGTTAGTAACAACACAAGCACTAGAGGAAGTAGAATCTTCATTGTTAGAGCAACAAGGCAAGGAAGATAATTCATCACAAGATTTAGCAATATTATGAGTGGATGAATTACTAGGACTAGCACATGGAAATATAGCATTTTGAGTAGTAGTGCTAGTATCCACATGAGGCTCACAAGGTGTTGCCTTAAATATGATAGCCTCATGAGCTAACTTTAGCCTATCATGAGAGGCTAGAAGATCCTCATGGGAGCGAGAAAGCTTTCCATGACTTTCTTCCAATTTCCCATAATTGCAAGTTAGCAACTCAAGTTGAGCCCTTAGCTCAACATTCTCCTTCAAGATAGATGCTTCACAAGAAGTAGAGTTAGTAGCACAAGCATCAATATTAGTAGTAATAGGAGAAGGCAAGTTGGCATGCTCTTTTAGATAAGAAGCTTTAAGTTGCTCATGCGACTCGGTGAGTTTGGCGAGCGCACTCTCAATGACCCTTGAGCCCTTTTTGAGTTGCTCAAAATCCTCAAGGAGTTTAGCATTAACAAACACAAGCTTATCATTTTTTAGCTTTAGTTCATTTGCCATCTCAAGAGCTCTATCATGGTTTTCCTTTTCTCTAGACAATTCTAGAGCAAAGGTCTCCTCAAGAGCTTCCTTGATGGTTTGTTCTTCTTCAAGTTCATTTTTTAATGATGCTACATCATCGGCATACTCTCGTTCAAGAGCACCCTTTTTATCAATGGTGTTCTCATGCATCCAAATAAGTTTTTGGCTCTCAATAGCGGTAGTCAAGATTTCAAAGAAGTGAGTGCTAGCAATTTTATCTTTGCAAATAACCTTGAATACGCTCTTACCCTTATCGCGTAGAGAGACAACCCAATCCTCTTCTTCATATTCATCCTCATCCTTATCACCACGAGACATATTGGGTTCCATGGTAGGAGGTACCGTGGAACCCTTGGCCATAAGGCATATATGAGGACCGTGAGATAAAGATGAGGAGTTACTTGAGGCTCCTTTCAAGATCTTGTCTTGACCAATAGAATCTTTGGTTTCCTCTACATTGTTAGACACACAACAACTAGAGGAAATAGAAGCATTTTTATCATGGCCACAAGACAATGCAAGCATATCATCATTAGATTTATTCAAGCAACTTACACATGATATGCAAGGACTATCAACACAAGCATGTAAATCATTTCTAGTGCTAGATGTGTTTAAGTCCGAAGATGAAGCATTGCAATGAGATAGAGATGACGAATCATCAATAGTAAGCTCAATATCAACATTGCAATTTTCATCACCACTCACCATATCATTACCTTGTGTCTTACCACACTTTGGTGAAGTGGAAGAAGATGAGAACTCATCACGGCCGGAAGTGGAAGCAATACAATCATCCTCAATAATCTTGGACACATCATATTTATCTTGAAGCTTTGTCCATAATTCATGAGCGCTCCCAAAAGGCATGATTGAAGAAGTAACTACATTGCTCACAACAATGGAAAACACATGAGAAGCAAGAGCATCGAGACAAGAGTTTTTCTCCTCCTCAAGAGATAAATTTTGAGGATCCTTAGGAGAAGAAAAACCCATGTCAAGAAATCGCTCCATGTCCGGGGACATACGCCGCAAAATATTAAGCACATAAATTTTCCATAGATCATAATTTGTGCCATCAAATATAAACAAGTTATTGTGCGCTAATCCCCTAGCCGACATCTTTACTCTCAAGGCGGTGAAGCCTAAGAATGAGAGACCTTGCTCTGATACCAATTGAAAGGACACGGATGTCGCCTAGAGGGGGGGTGAATAGGCGATTTAAAACTTTTACGAGATGGGCTTAACAAATGCGGAATAAAACTAGCGTTTACTTTGTCAAGCCCAAAGCCTATATACTATTGTTCACCTATGTGCACCAACAACTTATTCTAAGCAATACAAGCAACTATGTGATAGCAAGATATACAAACTTATGCTAAGCAATACAAGCAACTATGTGATAGCAAGATATATAACTTCAAGCACGATGGCTATCACAAGGTAAAGTGCATAAGTAAAGAGCTCGGGTATAGAGATAACCGAGGCACGCGGGAGACGATGATTTATCCCGGAGTTCACACTCTTGCGAGTGCTAATCTCCGGTGGAGAGGTGCGGTTGCTTAGTGCTCCCGAACGCCACAAGAGGCTCACCTTGAGGTGTGGTTGCTCGATGCACACCAACGCCACAAAGGCCTCACCCCAAGATGCGGTACTCACACCACAAACCGAACGCCACGAAGGCGCCTCACCTAAATCTCCGGTGACCCTCGCCACAAAGGCCTAGGTCACGGTTCCACTAAGGGATTTCCTTCGAGGCGGAAACCGGGCCTTACACAAAGATTGGGGCACACATCCACAACTTAATTGGAGGCTCCCAACAAACCGCCACAAAGGCCTAGAATCCGTCTAGGGTTCCAAGAACCCAAGAGTAACAACTTTCTTGCTTTCACCTCCACGAATCACCGTGGAGAACTCAAACCGATGCACCAAATGCAATGGCAAGAACACCACAAAGATGCTCAAGTCCTTCTCTCTCAAATTCCAACAAAGCTACAAAAGCTATTGGGGGAATAAGAGAGGAAGAACAAAGGAATTCACAAAGAACACCAAGATCAAGATCTAGAGAGTTCCACTCACAAAGAGATGGATTTGATTGGTAGAAGTGTAGATCTAGATCTCCTCTCTCTTTTCCCTCAAATGGGGGCAAGAATCATGGAGGGATAGAGAGATAGGGCAAGCTTCTCAAGAACAACAATGGAGGAGAGAGAGAGTGAGAGAAGCAACAGCCCAAGGAGGAAGAAGGGGGGTATTTATACCCCCCAAGAAAATCGAGCCGTTGGGCAAAACCAGGGCCGGATAATCCGGCCTAAGTAAGGGCCGGATAATCCGGCCACAGGTACAAAACCTGGTCAAAATCCGGCCAAAAGTCCGGCCTCACATCAGACTTGCTTTTCTTCAGGTCCTTAGCCATTTTTCGAGGGGCCGGATATTTCCGAAATGTCCGGCCCGGATAATCCGGCCCTGGGACAAAACCGGGACAATATCCGGGCAAATGTCCGGCCCCTATACTGAGCAGCAATTCCTCAGGTCCTTACCGATTTCGGATATTTCCGAAATATCCGGCCCGGATAATCCGGCCCGGATATTTCCGAAATATCCGGCCAAAGCAAACTGCAGAAACACCAAAACTAAAACGGGCATAACTTTAGCATCCGGACTCCGATTTTGATGATCTTGGGCTTGTTTTAAAGCTAGGAACAAGCTCTACAAGATCATGCAGGAAACCATCATAGTCCAACAAGGGAGGATAGAAACAAATGATGAAAGGTTTGACCTATCTAAAAAAGACATACCGGTAAAACCTCCAATCTTGAAAATGCAACAAGTTGCCCGTGCAAAAACCATTCTTGATGAACTAGAGCTTGTCATGAGAATAAGCACAAGCTCTAAATCATCACATGGATAAGATCCAAATAATAACCAAGAAAGATGATGCAAGGATGCAAAGGTTTGAGCTCTCTCCGAATGATACGATCGAGTTACTCACTCGAGAGCCCTCTTGATAGTACGGCAACTAAACTATAAACCGGTCTCCAACTACACTATGAGACCGGTGAGAAAGAAACCCTATCAAGAGCAAACCTTATACTTGCGCATTCCACTTGAGCTTGATGACGACGATCTTGACCTCAACAAGATGGAACGCCTTTCTTGCTTGTGCTTGCTTGACGAAGTCTTGTAGATTGCTCCCCCATAAACCACCATGGGAGAGCTTCTTCTTCGGCGCATCTTCACATATCCATGATCACCATATGGATGGCAAGACTCAAGCAAAGGATCTCTTCGAGATGGCTCATCTTGAACTTGCACATCATTTCTTCATTCTTCATCATGTTGATGTCTTGAAGTAACTCTAGGGCTCACTTCATCTTCATCTTCAAGACATACTTGACACTTGATATCCTTCATCAAATTCTTCTTATTGCAACCTTGAAGCCAACAAATGGTTCAAGAATTGCCTATGGACAACACCTACAAATATAACTCAATGCAAACATTAGTCCATAGGGATTGTCATTAATTACCAAAACCACACATGGGGGCTCCATGCACTTTCACCCCTTACTAGGCCGACTAGGCTAACTATTCTCCCTAGGCCTTTCTGATCCAGCCGCCGTTCGCCATGAGCCCACTCGCCATGGGCTGCCATCGAGCCCACCGTCACATGGGAGGGCGACTCTGCTTCGTGGACATGCCCCGTTTAGCATTCCCCCATTAATCAACAATGAAAGGGTTTGAGACAACTTTTGGAATACTAAATTTAGTTCCACGTTACTAGTTCGGAGAGAGTTGAACATACACGATGAGCTCATTCCCTCCTACTAAGTGAGTGATAAGAGGAGTTCAATAGTCTATATGCAATATATATGAAGATAATACATGCCACTAATCTAAGTTACTATGCTGCCGCCGCCCTTTTTTTCACTAAAAAACTAGCAGCCGTCTCCACCTCCGCCTCTTCTATAGTACATAGGTTTTGTTTCTGGTTGGGCGTCGACCGTGGCAAGGACCTGATTTATGAGTAGAGTTTTTAATAATAGTAGTGTTTTTAATTATGTTAATATTTTGGTAGATGTTTTCTTTATGACTTCACGTCAACAATAAGTGATCTTCGGTCTTTCGCTCGACGACGTGATATCTTTCCGGATGCCAATGATGGTGTTGAAAAATTATTTTTCTCTAGGTATGGTTCTTAGTTCTGGACTTTTTCTCAGGTTTGCCGCAAGAAAGATTATCCTCGCAATATTTGTTTCGACAATTACGTCCTCGACAATGGTTATTCGTACACTCGACTACCAGGCAACATAGACAATTTTTTCAGTTGATTTTTCCTGAAAACCTGGTGTTGCTATTTTTACTGACGTTGGTTGATTACTTTAATGGCGTGTGCCCGTAGCCTAATATTTAAAGGTCGGTCGTTTGGCGTCTAGAATTCCAAAGTTGTATCCGGAAAGAATAAAGAGTTCAAAAATCTCATACAGTACATTTGATCTTTTATTTTAAAAAATCATCATTGCAACAGGTGGCAGCAGTACACCAACCCCCAACATTACACAAAAAAAAACCTTATCGACCGTGTAAAGTCCGCATGCCCACGGGCCACCACCATGTTCTTTCCTTCATGGAAGCAACAAGCACCGCTTCTGGATCTTGTTCTCCCATTTGCCCTCACACCGGGCGAGAACCGTATACCCTGAACATTCTGCTGATGCATTGCGATATTCTCAGCTTGGACATGTATCTTGCTTCGTGCCAATGCCATGGGTTTTCTCAAATGGATATGGTTATACAATCAACAAGTAACAACAGCATGATAAAGCTTGTTTATGATGAAAAGTACATATCGGTAGCTGTGGAATAGTGTTCTAAAAACAAGATGTATAGGTGTATGATTCGTGAAAACTCAAGCAAAAAAATGTCAGTTATTAACAACTACTCCAGGGAGCAGACTCAAAAAACCACACACCAGCATCCCTGTATTCTCAGCCGCTCACAAAACTAGATGCATGGAAATAACGACAGTAGAGTTCTTCCTGGAGCATTACAAGAAAGCAAAGACTAAAAGGTGATGCCACGGCCTGTGGAAAAACAGCAAGACCATACGGGCAACAGCAAGCGAAGTTTATTTCAATCGACACTGAAGAAATGCTAACTGATGATGGTCGCCTATTGTTGTGGCAGTTTCCAGACACGGACACAAGCGTCCTCACCGGCAGTCACCAGAGTATCGTTGTCAGCGAACGTGAGCCCGTGGACTCCGCCGAGATGAGCTCCCTTGATGGTGATGCGGCTGGATGCTGGCTTGTCCACGTCGTATATGATTGCACAGGTATCTATTGAGCCTGTGGCGACCAAACGACTGTCAGGTGACCAGGCCAGGGAGTTTACCCGAGCTGTGTGGAACAGCATGTTCTTCAGCTTTATCTGTGGAAGAAAGCAATATTAGATGCAGTGTAATCCAGATATGGTACACCAAGGGAGCAAGTTTCAGTTGGTAACAGTATTTCAGGTAAAGCGGTAGTGGACGGTACTCGTTCAAAACTTTAACAGCCATATAACCCTCATCCTATGTCTATCCATGCATTTAACTATTAATGCTAAATTCATGAGCTTATTTAACACAAAACATGAACAAAGGTTTCCGCAGAAAGGCAAAAACAACATTGGTATGGAGTAATTTCTACTTGAAGGCATGTTCAATCACCCAAAAATCACTACAAGCTAGGTGCAACATGGTTGTCTCGGCAGACACAGTAATAGTTAACACACGATCAACTGAAGGGAAGGGCATATTCAGAACCAGCACAACAAATTTGGGATATATTCGGAATGAGAAATACTTTGAGGGCATATTAAGAACCAGACTAATTATTACGGAAAAATTTAAAAAAAACTCTGAATGTACATGCTAGATAATGTAACGCCTAACAATTTCTGACCTAATAAGAAAGTCTAGCATCCATTATTGGGCAAGTAAAAAAAGATTTAAAAAAAGTGATGAAATAACAGTACCTCTCTAGTTGCCCGATCCCATGCAACAGCTTCCCTGTTGGTATCAGCAGAAGCAAACATGGAAACATCTGGTGAATAATGTATGGTAGTAATAGCACCCCGGTGTTTTTCAAGTACCGCTTCTTCTGTAACAGTATCCCCGCTGATAGAATAAATTCGCAGTTTCCCGTCTTGCGCACCCACGATAGCTTCAGTGCCATCAGGAGAAACAGCAGATGAAGTGATAGTATAACTAACTTTGGTTGTGGAAGTGACTGTTGTCTTGTGCAGCAATACGATCGCAGAATCTGTGGTAATCAGTGCAAATTCAGGTAGCTGAGCTGCAATGTTTAAAGCATTTGGCTGACCTCCGACATCAACTGACTCAGCGTCTCCACACTGATTTCCATCAAGAGGAATTCTAAAGACCTGTTTTCAAGGAAAATACATAAGCTCCTCATCATAAGCCTAACCATTGTCCAAACAGAAAAAAGAAGGCCATGACAATCTTCAGTCCAATTGTTAATTTTATGGGTAGTGATGAAATTAAACTAAAGAAGCAACATACCAACAGATTTGTAGTACTCCGTCTGATTGGGGTTTTAGTTCATTTTAGTTCAAAATCTGAACTAAAACACCGACACTTCTTATGGATCAGAGGGAGTATTATTTTTGGGCAACGGAACCAATTACTACACAACGTGACACATGAAGGTTGAAACACAAACTTCATAGGTGTTACTAAACTTGAATTTCAATCCAGCAACCAAGTGCAATGAACTTAAATCCCATGATTGATACCATCTATATCCGATAATGAGATACAAATATATTAGAGTGCTATCATATTGATGAGCTAATATGGGCTAAAAATGCAAGACATGGTTCTTTTAGTAAGCCTATCATGTAAGCTAAGCGTAGAGACGATGATTACCAGTTCATACTTAAATGGTTAAACCTATACATAACATGAAGAGAAAGCAATCCCGATAAATATAAAATTGATTTACTCTGACATAATCTGATAACACTAGCCACACAGATCACCTAGAGGTTTTCTTAGTTCTTACCTTGTTATCATAACCTGAAGTGATCAGCTCCTCTTCTGCTGCAACAAAGCATTTGATCTGGGTGTTGTTCTTACGAATCAACCTGCCACCATATCCAACACCATGTATCCATCTTATGATGACACCATCGTAGCTTGTAGATAGCATAGTTCTTGGGTTACTTTGAGGAAAGTATACCAGAGAACTAACAGTCTTCAAATGTCCTGCAAACGACACTGGCTCTTTTTCTGGATTGCTTGCCGAGAAGACGTTGAATGTCCCACCAAGAGAGACTGTGACAAGATGATCATTCTGCCAGAGGCAACCCACAAGCATCATCTACACCACCTATACCAGGACAAACCAGAGTTCTGTTCACTTTTCCACTGGCATCCTCCATGATATCCCATATTTTCGCAGTTTTATCAGCAGAAACTGTTAGAACCTAAATGTACGAGCAACAAACAAATTGCAATTAGGAATAGACCTGAGGTATGATCGCTAAAAAAAAACCTGAAGGTATGAGCAACAAAGATGTCGCCATTAAGAATAGATACACATGCCAACCATAATTGCTTAGAGCGAGACAAACTAATTGACTGGTAGCAAAGAAGCATTAATACCATTAAAGTACCCTAGCTAAAGATTAGATTATAGTTTCACCTAGAGACAGTAATGCATGTGCATCCTAGGTACAGAAATCTTGCAAGTACAGGATAAATAGTTCCAGTTTTGCAGGTATTATATCACCAATATAGATAGATCATGCTTTATGATTAACAGGAACAGACCAAGCCCAATCTCGATGGACCAGAAACTGGTGACATTAAGTATGTGTGCAGTAACTGATATCAGGGAACAACTCGTATTAAAATTACTTGTTTACTGTCAGGACTCCAGCTAACAGCATATATGCTCCCAGTATGACTGTCTTCACTGGATAGTTCTCCGATCTTGTCTCCAGTTTTTCCATCATATATTAAACCCTTCTTATCTGAACTCACAGTAATAAACTTGCTTCCATCAGGAGCATACCGGATACAGTTAACAAAGTTAGAGTGATCCCTGAAATTTAAAGGGAACAGACAATATGAAATTCATGTCTAGGAGTCCAAGAAAGAAAATAAATTACAAGATGAAACAATGGTCCATAACAAATGAAAAACAAATAAGTATTTCTGAAATATGGAGCAAACATGATTCCTACATAGCCTCCACTCAGTGGGAAACATCATAAGGGAGCAATATGTAGAATCTAAGTACTCCAATCGCATATCATGTTCTGTCACCACTTAAGCATAAGCTAAATTCATGGGATTAAGCTGCCACAAACTTACAGCTGCAACAAGCAAAATGAAATTTCTACATAGTCCAAAGAGGAAACCAACAGCAAACAAACTGTCTTTGTATGTGACAATAAACATAGTGAGTGCTACTCAAATCATGGACTCACAACTAGATTTGGGAGTATACAAACAGAGACAAGTTTGCAGTTTAGCTTCATGTGTTCAGCGCTACAGTTCAGATAAGCAAAATTCTGTAAGGGCAGGATTAAAAAGACACGGGGAAATTAGGACTACATATGGTACCGTACACATGCACAAAAACAGTAGTAGATTAGATATATGATTTTTTTTGTTAAGACATTCTCTATACAGAGGCAAAGCAGAAAGATAAAGAAACAAGCCTTGGAACCCAAAAACTACGAGAACACGCTTTGCAGTAAGTGTCTGAAAGTAACAAAGTATGAATGTCAGAATTCACTGCTGACCTTATGGAGTGCTTGAATTTGAATGGTGGTCCTTCATAGAAATTCGCGAGAAAATCTTCACCGCATGTCACGATGCGAAACGGCCGTGTTGGCTTGAAGTCGCAACTCAAAACTCTCTTTGAGTGCCCATCGAAATCGCCGACCGTGCTGCCGGAGTCCCACCTACAGATTTGGGAGAATTTAGCATATAAGATTATATATCCGGAGTGAAACAACACATAACAAACGCGGTGCAAACAGCATGCAATCCTCTCATGTCCCTATTAACTTCGTGGGAAATCACCCCCAATTACCTGGAGGAAATTCTCACAGTATACATCCATCGACGGATTGTTAGTGCAAGATTATGGTAATCACCTTCTCACCGTAGAAATTACAGGGAAATATAAGGTAGATCGACTATTATTATTATTAGATTAGATAATGATTGAGCCTTGAAGTATATAAACCAAATGTCAATGACAAGCTAGCCTCCATCATAAATGACCCCTTAAATTGAGACAAAATCTTCACCGAGCCTATTATTCGTTAGAAATGGACTGTTAATGACAGATCATTGATGACAAAATTCCCCCAAATGCTTGCACGATTTGCCGAGATCGGTATGGAATGGGCATGAGGCAGATAGGGGAGGGGGGGGGGAGCGATCCGCTTACATGAAGGCGCGGACGAGGGATTTGCCCTTGCCGTCCCCTGATACGACGATGCGGAGTCCGTCGGGGGACCATCGCAGGTCGTCGACGCGTCCGGAGATGGGGCGGAACTCGGCCTTGAGGGCGCGGTCGCCGTTGCGGCCCCAGACGCGGACGCATCCGGAGGCGTCGGCGGAGGCGACCCACTCGCCGTTGGGGGAGATGCGGGCGACGGTGGTCGGGTAGGCGTGGTCAGTGTAGGCCCAGGCGTCGAGCGGCGCGTCGAGGCGGCGGAAGATGACGCTGCGGCCGGCGCAGTAGACGATGGTGTCCGTCTTGGGGTCGCCCCCCAGCAGGATCCCCCGCCCGCGCTCCGTCGCCGGCGAGCACGCGTACGTCTCCTGCAGCTTCGCCATTTTTGGGTCGCAGCGTCTCGGTTTCTCTCGATTGCCTTGGTTTGATTGATCTGGGAGGGAGGGAGGGAGGGGGGCCGCGAGTGGGATGGGAGTAGACGGTGGTTATTTGGTTACGGCATGGGGCTGGTCTGTGTACGAATGGTGGTGCCCCGTAGGAGATTTTGCTATGTGATTGACGGGTGGGGCCAGGTAAAAGGGTCCCATAATGCAGTGAGAACAAGGAGTAGACGATGCAAACACTAAAGCATGCAATATTTGTTGCCCACACAATATTTTCTTCTCACGTGTGTTAAAACCATGCAAAAAGATTTTTTAAAAAAAGGCACCAACTTCACAAACACTAAAGCAGCAAAAAATCTTGTGTGGGCAACAAATTCTCATTGCTCACAACATACCGTTCAGAAAATTGTCGCGCCATGCGTCATAGAACACAATATTTGTAAGAGACATGACAAGTCATCCTAGCAGTCTCACATGTGTTTGCATAAAAAAAACACAACTTTGTAGACGCCCTAGGTGAAAACGGCGAATTAAGGTCGTCGATCCTTGTCAAAGTTGAAACTGTGACACAAGACCTAATCTCATGAGTCCCAATGCTTTCCTTGTGTTTGATGGCGTTGAGGGCCTTTGGGTTGAGCTCTAGCCCAAAGTTCACGATGGGTTGAGATTTTCTCATGTGGATACACAAGGGGCTATGGAGGAGCGGCGAAGGAGTATGTGACGAGTGTCGGAGAATAGAGAGGCGGAGGAGCATCACAGAGAAAGTTGTGGTGGCGATGTGTGAGGAACTTGCATGCCGCGAGAGGTGAGTAGTGCAAGTGGATTGAACCGTTTGATCGTGTTAAGCAAAAGCAGCTTCGCGGTATATTAACAATCGAATCTATTTTTGAGAGTTGTGAGAACAAATTCTATGGTTCCTACTAGAGCTCAAAGTTCCCAATTGAAAGAGCCTCTAATCCTGCCCTTACTACTATCCATCTCCTATCTTATGACTTTTACCTCTTGAATCATATATATATTTCTTACTGCATCCTCTGTCTTGTTGTGTCCCTCCCATCATGCACTAGACATCATCCTCGGCCTCACTGTCACCGGTCAACGGCATCTATGGGACCCCTATATATGTTCGGTTTCGCCATTCACCTTTCCTTGTTTCCACATTCACCGCTCCTTGATACCACAATGTCAACCTAGGCATCCCCACCACGCTATGTCGGTTTTCCATAGGCCCACACCTCCCCACCTTAAGACTCCCTAGATTGGCACCATCAAATCCCATGATCCGAGGACAGAAGTGTGGCAATAAAAAGAAAATACCTCACAAGTCAGTGTGTGTGAAAAGACAACGAGGGCTATTGTTGGAGTAGATGGCAAACTCTAAGGGGTTGAAAGGGTAGAAATTTCCTTCAAATGGACTTTTGAGGACTTGGTTCGATGGATAGTGGTGTTGATGCTCTCATGGCAAACAAAGGCACAAGTATGCGCTTTATTTTGAGGATCATATGTTTCAGTTCCTGATGCGCGTAGATGTACACGTCCGTTGGGAACCCCAAGAGGAAGGTATGATGCGCACAGCATCAAGTTTTCCCTCAGAAAGAAACCAAGGTTATCGAACCAGTAGGAGCTAAGAAGCACGTGAAGGTTGTTGGTGGAGGAGTGTAGTGCGCGCAACACCGGTGAAACCGGCGCCAACGTGGAACACACAAACAATCAAGTACTTTGCCCCAACGTACAGTGAGGTTGTCAATCTCACAGCTTGCGAAAACAAAGGATTAAGCGTATCGAGTGGAAGATGGTGTTTGTTTGCAAGAACAGTAAAGAGTAGAATGTATTCAGATGTAAAAGAATGGACCGGGGTCCACAGTTCACTAGAGGTGTCTCTCCAATAAGATAACTAACATGCTGGGTGAACAAATTACAGGCGGGCAATTGACAAATAAAGATTCAATACATATCAATGATGATTACTATGTGATTTAATCGGGCATTACGACAAAGTACATAGACCGCTATCCAGCATGCATCTATGCCTAAATAATCCACCTTCAGGTTATCATCCGAACCCCTTCCAGTATTAAGTTGTAAACAACGAGATAATTGCATTAAGTATGGCGCGTAATGTAATCAACACAAATATCCTTAGACAAAGCATCGATGTTTTATCCCTAGTAGCAACAGCACATCCACAACCTTAGAACCTATTGTCACGATCCCAGATTCAATGGAGGCATGAACCCACTATCGAGCATAATTACTCCCTCTTGGAGTTACAAGTATCAACTTGGCCAGAGCCTCTACTAGCAACGGAGAGCATGCAAGAACATAAACAACACATATATGATAGATTGATAATCAACTTAACATAATATTATATATTCATCGGATCCCGCTGATGGCGTAGATGTACACGTCCGTTGGGAACCCCAAGAGGAAGGTATGATGCGCACAGTGGCAAGTTTTCCCTCAGTATGAAACCAAGGTTTAATCGAACCAGTAGGAGCCAAGAAGCACGTTGAAGGTTGATGGTGTGAAATGTGATGCGGCGCAACACCGGGATTCGGCGCCAACGGAACTGCACAACACAACCGTACTTTGCCCCAGCGAAGCAGTGAGGTTGTCAATCTCACCGGCTTGCTAACAAAGGATTAAACGTATCGAATGGAAGATGTTTGCAAAGAAAACAGTAAAACACAATTGCAGTAGATTGTATGCTATGTAAAGAATAGGACCGGGGTCCACAGTTCACTAGAGGTGTCTCTCCCATAAGATAAAAGCATGTTGGGTGAACAAATTACGGTCGGGCAATTGACAAATAGAGAAAGGCATAACAATGCATATACATGATATGATAAATATAGTGAGATTTAATTGGGCATTACGACAAAGTACATAGACCGCCATCCAATGCATCTATGCCTAAAAGTCCACCTTGGGTTATCATCCGAACCCCCACGTATTAAGTTGCAAAGCAACGAGACAATTGCATTAAGTATGGTGCGTAATGTAATCAACAACTACATCCTTAGACATAGCATCAATGTTTTATCCCTAGTGGAGCACATCCACAACCTTAGAACTTTCTGTCACTGTCCCAGATTCAATGGAGGCATGAACCCACTATCGAGCATAAATACTCCCTCTTGGAGTTAAGAGTAAAAACTTGGCCAGAGCCTCTACTAATAACGGAGAGCATGCAAGATCATAAACAACACATGAACAATAGATTGATAATCACCATAATCATAGTACTCTCTATCCATCGGATCCCGACAAACACAACATATAGAATTACGGATAGATGATCTTGATCATGTTAGGCAGCTCACAAGATCCAACAATGAAGAACAACAAGGAGAAGACGACCATCTAGCTGCTATGGACCCATGGTCCCGGTGAACTACTCACTCATCACTCCGGGCGACCATGGCGGTGTAGAGTCCTCGGGAGATGAATCCCCTCTCCGGCGGGTGCGGCGATCTCGAATCCCCAGAGATGGGATTAGCGGCGGCGCGTCTCTGTGGGTTTTCCGTATCGTGGCTCTCGTGGGGTTTCGCGACGGAAGCTTTAAGTAGGCGGAGGGTCAGCGCGGGGGGCCACACGAGGGCCCCGAGAGGCTGGGTCGGCGCGGCCAGGGCTGGGCCCGCCTACTTCGTTATCTCTTCGGTCTTCGGAAGCTTCGTGCAAAAATAGGACCCTGGGCGAAAGTTTCGTCCAATTAGAGAGTATTTCACTAGGATTTACGACAAAATTGACTTGACAAGCGGCTCTTCGGCATCTTGTTAATAGGTTAGTTCCGGAAAATGCATAAATATGACATATAATGTGCATAAAACATGTAGGTATCATCAATAAAGTAGCATGGAACATAAGAAATTATCGATACGTTGGAGACGTATCAGCATCCCCAAAGTTCTGCTCGTCCCGAGCAGGTAAACGATAACAAAGATAATTTCTGAAGTGACATGCCATCATAATCTTGATCATACTATTTGTAAACATATGTAATGAATGCAGCGATCAAAGCAAAGGTAATGACATGAGTAAACAAGTGAATCATATGACAAAGACTTTTCATGAATAGTACTTCAAGACAAGCATCAATAAGTCTTGCATAAGAGTTAACTCATAAAGCAATAAATCAAGGTAAAGGTGTTGAAGCAACACATAGGAAGATTAAGTTTCAGCGGTTGCTTTCAACTTATAACATGTATATCTCATGGATATTGTCAACATAAAGTAATATAACAAGTGCAATATGCAAGTATGTAGGAATCAATGCACGGTTCACACAAGTGTTTGCTTCTTAAGGTGGAAGGAGATAGGTAAACTGACTCAACAATAAAAGTAAAAGAATGGTCCTTCAAAGAGGAAAGCATCGATTGCTGTATTTGTGCTAGAGCTTTTATTTTGAAAACATGAAACAATTTTGTCAACGGTAGTAATAAAGCATATGAGTTATGAAAATTATATCTTACAAGTTGCAAGCCTCATGCATAGTATACTAATAGTGCCCGCACCTCGTCCTACTTAGCTTGGACTACCGGATCTTCGCATGCCATGTTTCAACCAAGTGTCACAAAGGGGTACCTCCATGCCGCCTGTACAAAGGTCTAAGGAGAAAGCTCGCATTTCGGATTTCTCGCTTTTGATTATTCTCAACTTAGACATCCATACCGGGACAACATGGACAACAGATAATGGACTCCTCTTAAATGCATAAGCATGTAGCAAAGTTATTATTCTCATATGAGATTGAGGATATATGTCCAAAACTGAAACTTCCACCATGATTCATGGCTTTAGTTAGCGGCCCAATGTTCTTCTCTAACAATTTTGCATGCTCCAACCACTAAAATGATAGACCTTCAGACAAGACGGACATGCATAGCAACTCGCATGATATTCAACAATAGTTGATGGCGTTCCCCAGAAGCATGGTTATCGCACAACAAGCAACTTAATAAAATATAAAGTGCATAAGTACATATTCAATACTACGATAGTTTTTAAGGCTATTTTGTCCCATGAGCTATATATTGCAAAGGTGAATGATGGAATTTTAAAGGTAGCACTCAAGCAATTTACTTTGGAATGGCGGAGAAATACCATGTAGTAGGTAGGTATGGTGGACACAAATGGCATAGTAGTTGGCTCAAGGATTTTGGATGCATGAGAAGTATTCCCTCTCGATACAAGGTTTAGGCTAGCAAGGTTATTTGAAGCAAACTCAAGGATGAACAAGTGCAGCAAAACTCACATAAAAGACATATTGTAAACATTATAAGACTCTACACTGTCTTCCTTGTTGTTCAAAACTCAATACTAGATATTATCTAGACCTTAGAGAAACCAAATATGCAAATCAAATTTTAGCAAGCTCTATGTATTTCTTCATTAATGGGTGCAAAGCATATGATGCAAGAGCTTAAACATGAGCACAACAATTGCCAAGTATCACATTATCCAAGACATTTTAGAATTACTACACGTAGCATTTTCCAATTCCAACCATATAACAATTTAACGAAGAAGAAACTTCGCCTTGAACATTATGAGTAAAGCCTAAGGACACATGTGTCCATATGCAACAGCGGAGCGTGTCTCTCTCCCACAAAGTGAATGCTAGGATCCATCTTATTCAAACAAAAACAAAAATGAAAACAAACCGACGCTCCAAGTAAAGAACACAAGATGTGATTGAATAAAAATATAGTTTCAGGGGAGGAACCTGATGATGTTGTCGATGAAGAGGATGCCTTGGGCATCCCCAAGCTTAGACGCTTGAGTCTTCTTAAAATATGCAGGGGTGAACCACGGGGCATCCCCAAGCTTAGAGCTTTCACTCCTCTTGATCATAGTATATCATTCTCCTCTCTTGACTCTTGAAAACTTCCTTCACACAAACTTCAAGCAAACTCATTAGAGGGTTAGTGCACAATTAATAATTCACTCATTCAGAGGTGACACAATCATTATTTTCACTTCTGGACATTGCATAATGCTACTGGACATTAATGGATCAAAGAAATAAATCCAACATAGCAAAAGAGGCAATGCGAAATAAAAGGCAGAATCTGTCAAAAACGAACAAAGTAAGAAAGATTTAAAGCGGCACCGAGACTTGCTCAAATGGAAAAACTCAAAACTAATGAAAGTTGCGTACATATCTGAGGATCACGCTCGTAAATTGGCAGATTTTTCGAATTTTCTCACAGTCTGTGCCCAGATTCGTGAGACAGCAATGCTGTTTCTACGCAGCGATCCCAAATATAACATCAACTTTGACATAGAAACTTTACTTGGCACAAAAACATGATAAGGAGAGGTTGCTACAGTAGTAAACAACTTTCAAGACTCAACAAAACAAAAAATTGCTGTAGGTAAAAAACATGGGTTGTCTCCCATAAGCGCTTTTCTTTAACGCCTTTCAGCTAGGCGCAGAAAGTGCAAATCAAGTAACATCGAGAGTAGAAGCATCAACATCATAGCTTGTTCTAATAATAGAATCAAAAGGCAACTTCATTCTCTTTCTAGGGAAGTGTTCCATACCTTTCTTGAGAGGAAATTGATATTTAATATTACCTTCCCTCATATCAATAACAGCACCAACGGTTCGAAGAAAAGGTCTTCCCAACACAATTGGACAAGATGCATTGCATTCGATATCCAAGACAACAAAATCAACGGGGACAAGGTTATTGTTAACCGTAATATGCACATTATCAATCCTCCCCAAAGGTTTCTTTTTAACATTATCGGCAAGATTAACATCCAAATGACAATTCTTCAATGGTGGCAAGTCAAGCATATCATAGATCTTTTTAGGCATAACAGAAATACTTGCACCAAGATCACATAAAGCATTACATTCAAAATCATTGAATTTCATTTTAATGATGGGCTCCCAACCATCTTCTAACTTTCTAGGAATAGAAGTTTCAAGTTTTAGTTTCTCTTCTCTAGCTTTTATGAGAGCATTTGTAATATGTTTTGTAAAGGCTAAATTTATAGCACTAGCATTAGGACTTTTAGCAAGTTTTTGTAAGAACTTTATAACTTCAGAGATGTGGCAATCATCAAAATCTAAATCATTATGAGCTACAGCAATGGGATCATTGTTCCCAAGGTTGGAAAAAATTTCAGAGTTTTATCACAAGCAGTTTAAGCAGTTTTAGCAATTTCAGGCAGGTTTTGTACGCTTTGCACTAGGAGTAGATACATTGCCAACACCAATTATATTACCATTGATAGTAGGAGGTGCAGCAACATGTGAAGAATTAGCATTGCTAGTGGTGGTAATAGTCCAAACTTTAGCTACATTATTCTCTTTAGCTAGTTTTTCATTTTCTTCTCTATCCCTCCTAGCAATTCAGCCATTAATCTTATATTCTCATTAATTCTAACTTGGATGGCATTTGCTGTAGTAGTAATCTTATTATCAATATCATTATTAGGCATAACTTTCAATTTTAAAAGACATCAGAGGCAAGTCTATCAACTCTAGAAGCAATAGTATCAATTTTATCAAGCTTTTCCTAGATTTGTTAAAAGCAGTTTGTGTACTAATAAATTCTTTAAGCATGGCTTCAAGACCAGAGGGTACACTCTATTATTATTGTAAGAATTCCCATAAGAATTACCATAACCATTACCATTAGCTGAAGGATATGGCCTATAGTTATTACCCGAGTTGTTCCTATAAGCATTGTTGTTGAAATTATTATTTTTAATGAAATTCACATCAACATTTTCTTCTTGAGCAACCAATGAAGCTAAAGGAACATTATTTGGATCTACATTAGATCTACCATTCACAAGCATAGACATAATCACATCAATCTTATCACTCAAGGAAGAGGTTTCTTCAACAGAATTTACCTTCTTACCTTGTGGAGCTCTTTCCGTGTGCCATTCAGAGTAATTTATCATCATATCATCAAGAAGTTTTGTAGCCGCCCCCAAAGTGATGGACATAAAGGTACCTCCAGCAGCTGAATCAATAAATTCCGCGAAGAAAAATTTAGTCCTGCATAGAAGGTTTGGATGATCATCCAAGTAGTCGGTCCATGGGTTGGGCAATTCTTTACCAAAGTTTTCATTCTCTCCCATGCTTGAGCAACATGTTCAGTATCTAATTGTTTAAAATTCATTATGCTACTTCTCAAAGATATAATTTTAGCGGGAGGATAATATCTACCAATAAAAGCATCCTTGCATTTAGTCCATGAATCAATACTATTCTTAGGCAAAGATAGCAACCAATCTTTAGCTCTTCCTCTTAATGAGAAAGGAAACACTTTCAATTTAATAATATCACCATCTACATCTTTATACTTTTGCATTTCACAAAGTTCAACAAAATTATTGAGATGGGCAGCATCATCAGAACTAACACCAGAAAATTGATCTCTCATAACCAAATTCAGTAAAGCAGGTTTAATTTCAAAGAATTCTGCTGTAGTAGCAGGTGGAGCAATAGGTGTGCATAGGAAATCATTATTATTTGCATTTGTGAAGTCACACAACTTAGTATTTTCAGGGGTATTCATTTTAGCAACGGTAAATAAAACAAACTAGATAAAGTAAATGCAAGTAATTAATTTTTATGTTTTTGATATAGAGAGCAAGACAATAAATAAAGTAAAACTAGCAACTAATTTTTTGTTTTGATTTAGTGCAGCAAACAAAGTAGTAAATAAAATAAAGCAAGACAAAAACAAAGTAAAGAGATTGAGAAGTGGAGACTCCCTTGCGCGTGTCTTGATCTCCCCGGCAACGGCGCCAGAAAAAGTGCTTGATGCGCGTAGATGTACACGTCCGTTGGGAACCCCAAGAGGAAGGTATGATGCGCACAGTGGCAGTTTTCCCTCAGTATGAAACCAAGGTTTAATCGAACCAGTAGGAGCCAAGAAGCACGTTGAAGGTTGATGGTCGCGAAATGTGATGCGGCGCAACACCAGGGATTCCGGCGCCAACGCGGAACCTGCACAACACAACCCAAGTACTTTGCCCCAACGAAACGGTGAGGTTGTCAATCTCACGACCTTTGTAACAAAGGATTAAACGTATCGAATGGAAGATGTTTGCAAGAAAAGAAACACAATTGCAGTGATTGTATGCTATGTAAAGAATAGGACCGGGGTCACAGTTCACTAGAGGTGTCTCTCCCATAAGATAAAAGCATGTTGGGTGAACAAATTACAATGCAATTGACAAATAGAGAAAGGCATAACAATGCATATACATGATATGATAAATATAGTGAGATTTAATTGGGCATTACGACAAAGTACATAGACCGCCATCCAACTGCATCTATGCCTAAAAAGTCCACCTTCAGGTTATCATCCGAACCCCTCGGTATTAAGTTGCAAAGCAACAGACAATTGCATTAAGTATGGTGCGTAATGTAATCAACAACTACATCCTTAGACATAGCATCAATGTTTTATCCCTAGTGGCATGACACATCCACAACCTTAGAACTTTCTGTCACTGTCCCAGATTCAATGGAGGCATGAACCCACTATCGCATAATACTCCCTCTTGGAGTTAAGAGTAAAAACTTGGCCAGAGCCTCTACTAATAACGGAGAGCATGCAAGATCATAAACAACACATGAACAATAGATTGATAATCACCATAATCATAGTACTCTCTATCCATCGGATCCCGACAAACACAACATATAGAATTACAGATGGATGATCTTGATCATGTTAGGCAGCTCACAAGATCCAACAATGAAGCACAACAAGGAGAAGACGACCATCTAGCTACTGCTATGGACCCATGGTCCGAGGGGTGAACTACTCATCACTCCGGAGGCGACCATGGCGGTGTAGAGTCCTGGGAGATGAATCCCTCTCACGGTGCCGGACGTCTCAATCCCCGAGATGGGATTACGCGGCGGCGCGTCTCGCCAGGTTTCGTATCGTGGCTCTCGGCTTGGGGGTTTCGGCGAAGCTTTAAGTAGGCGAGGGTCAGCGCGGGGGGCACAGGGGGCGGAGAGCTGGTCGCGCGGCCGGGGCCTGGGCCGCGCCGCCTACTCTCTACCGCCTGTGTTGCCGTGATCTCTTCGGTCTTGGAAGCTTAGTTGCAAAATAGGACCAGGGCGAAAGTTTCGTCCAATTCCGAAATCTTCTTTACATTTCTGAAACCAAACAACGAAAACGGCAAGCGGCTCTTCGGCATCTTGTTAATAGGTTAGTTCCAGAAAATGCATAAATATGACATATAATGTGCATAAAACATGTAGGTATCATCAATAAAGTCGCATGGAACATAAGAAATTATCGATACGTTGGAGACGTATCACCGCCAAACACAACATGTAGCATTACAAATAGATGATCTTGATCATGTTAGGCAGCTCACAAGATCTAAACAATGATAGCACATGCGGAGAAGACAACCATCTAGCTACTACTATGGACCCATAGTCCAAGGATGAACTACTCGCATCAATCCAGGTGGGCATGATGTAGACCCCGGTGATGATTCCCCTCTCCGGCCGGGGGTGCCGAGAATCTCCCGAGATGGGATTCGCGACGACGGCGCTGGAAGGTTTCCGTATCGTGGCTCTCGATGCAGGGGGTTTGTGACGAAGGCTATATGTAGGCGGAAGGGTAGGTCGGGCGGTGCGAGGGGCCCACACACTAGGCGCGGCCGGGGCTTGGGCCGCGGCCCTGGCTGTGTGGCCACCTCGTGGCCCCACTTTGTTTCCTTTCGGTCTGAAGCTTCGTGTAAAAATAGGACCATGGGCGTTGATTTCGTCAATTCGAGAATATTTCTTACTAGGATTTCTAAAACCAAAAACAGAGAAAAATGGCACTTCGGCATCTTGTTAATAGGTTAGTGCCGGAAAATGTATAATAATGCTGTAAAGTATGTATAAAACATTCAAGTATTGTCATAAAAGTAGCATGGAACATAAGAAATTATAGATACGTTTGAGACGTATCAAGCATCCCAAGCTTAGTTCCTACTCGCCCTCGAGTAGGTAAACGATAACACAAATAATTTCTGAAGTGACATGCTACCAACATAATCTTGATCAACATTATTGTAAAGCATATGAGATGAATGGAGTGATCTGAACAAAAGATTGCTAACAAAGATAATGACTAAACAAATGAATCATATAGCAAAACTTTTCATGAATAGTACTTTCAAACAAGTATCAGACTTGCATAAGAGCTAACTCATAAGCAATAAATTCTAAGTAGAATGCATTGAAGCAACACAAAGGATGATTAAGTTTCAGCAATTGCTTTCAATTTGTAACATGTATATCTCATGGATATTTGTCAACATAGAGTAATATAACAGGTGTAATAAGTAAACATGTAAGAATCAATACACACAGTTAACACAAGTGTTTGCTTCTAAGATAGAAAGAAGTGGGTAAACTGACTCAACATAAAGTAAAAGATTGGCCCTTCGCAGAGGGAAGCATGGATTACTATTTTTGTGCTAGAGCTTTTGTTTTGAAAACATAGAAACAATTTTGTCAACGGTAGTAATAAATCATATGTGCTATGCATAATACTCCCTACAAGTTGCAAGTCATGCATAGAGTACTAATAGTGCTGCACCTTGTCCTACTTAGCTCGGAAAACGGATTATCATTGCATAACATATGTTTCAACCAAGTGTCACAAAGGTTTTTATGCTTTGTACAAATGTCTAAGGAAAACACGCATTAGGATTTCTCGCTTTTGATTATTCTCAACTTAGACATCCATACGGGGACAACATAGACAAGAGATAATGGACTCCTCTTTTAATGCTTAAGCATTCAACCATTAATACCTCATAAGAGATTGAGGTTGTATGTCCAAAGTGAAACTTCCACCATGATACATGGCTTTAGTTGGCTGCCCAATGTTCTTCTCTAACATATGCATACTCAAACCATTTGATCATGAAATCGCACTTACTTCAGACAAGACGAACATGCATAGCATCTCACATGATATCCAACAAAGGTAAAAAGTTGATGGCGTCCCCAGAAACATGGTTACCGCTCAACAAGCAACTTATAAGAATTAAGACACATAACTACATATTCATCATCACAATAGTTTTTAAGCTATTTGTCCCATGAGCTAATATTGAAAAGATAAAGGAATGAAATTTTAAAGGTAGCACTCAAGTAATTTACTTTGGAATGGCAGAAAAATACCACATAGTAGGTAGATATGGTGGACACAAATGGCATGGGTTTTGGCTCAAGGTGTTTTGATGAGAAGCATTTCCTCTCAGTACAAGGTTTGGGCTAGCAAGGTTGTTTGAAGCAAACACGAGTATGAACAGGTACAACAAAACTCACACAAGAACATATTGCAAGCATTATAAGACTCTACACTGTCTTCCTTGTTGTTCAAACACTTACCCGAAAATATCTAGACTTAGAGAGACCAATCATGCAAACCAAATTAAACAAGCTCTACGGTAGTTCTTCATTAATAGATTAAACTACATGATGCAAGAGCTTAAACATGATCTATGAGAGCTCAAACAATTGCCAAGTTACCAAACCTATGCAGCATTTTCTGATTCCAACCAAATAGCAATTTAACGAAGCAATTTCAGCCTTCGCCATGAACATTAAAGCACAATTAAGAACACAAGTGTTCCATATGAAAAAGCGGAGCATAATATCTCCAATATAAGGATTGTGGGATCCAACTTTATTCAAACCAAAACCAAAATAAAAGCAAGCCGACGCTCCAAGTAAAGAACATAAGATGTGACGGAATAAAAATATAGTTTCACTAGAAGTGACCTGATAAGTTGTCGATGAAGAAGGGGATGCCTTGGGCATCCCCAAGCTTAGATGCTTGAGTATTCTTAAAATATGCAGGGATGAACCACCGGGGCATCCCCAAGCTTAGACCTTTCACTCTTCTTGATCATAGTATATCATCCTCTTCTCTTGACCCTTGAAAACTTCCTCCACACAAACTTCAAGCAAACTCATTAGAGGGTTAGTGCATAATCAAAATTCACATATTCAGAGGTGACACAATCATTATTAACACTTCTGGACATTGCACAAAGCTTCTGAAAGTTAATGGAACAAAGAAACTCATTCAACATAGCAAAAGCGGCAATGCGAAATAAAAGACAGAATCTGTCAAAAACAGAACAGTCCGTAAAGATGAATCTGGCAGGGGCACTTAACTTGCTCAAATGGAAAAACTCAAAACTAATGAAAGTTGCGTACATATATGAGGATCACGTCGTAAATTTGCAGATTTTTTCGATTTTTTTACAGGGAGCTCTGCGAGAATTCGTGACAGACAGCAATGCTGTTTCTGCGCAGCAATCCAAATCTAGCATCAACTTTAGCATAGAAACTTTACTTGGCACAAAAACATGATAAGGTTGCTACAGTAGTAAACAACTTCCAAGACTCAACAATACAGTAAATAAAATGAAACTTGGGTTATCTCCCAAGAAGTGCTTTTCTTTAACGTCTTTCAGCTAGGCGCAGAAAGTGCAAATCAAGTAACATCAAGAGAAGAAGCATCAACATCATAGCTTGTTCTAATAATAGAATCAAAAGGCAACTTCATTCTCTTTCTAGGGAAGTGTTCCTACCTTTCTTGAGAGGAAATTGATATTTAATATTACCTTCCCTCATATCAATAACAGCACCAACGGTTCGAAGAAAAGGTCTTCCCAACACAATAGGACAAGATGCATTGCATTCGATATCCAAGACAACAAAATCAACGGGACAAGGTTATTGTTAACCATAATGCGAACATTATCAATCCTCCCCAAAGGTTTCTTTTTAACATTATCGGCAAGATTAACATCCAAATAACAATTCTTCAATGGTGGCAAGTCAAACATATCATAAATCTTTTTAGGCATAACAGAAATACTTGCACCAAGATCACATAAAGCATTACACTCAAAATCATTAAATTTCATCTTAATGATGGGCTCCCAACCATCTTCTAACTTCCTAGGAATAGAAGCTTCAAGTTTTAATTTCTCTTCCCTAGCTTTAATGAGAGCATTTGTAATATGTTTTGTAAAGGCTAAATTTATAGCACTAGCATTGGGACTTCTAGCAAATTTTTTGTAAGAACTTTATAACTTGATGTATGATAATCATCAAAACCATTATGTTCTACAGCAATGGAATCATTGTCACCAATATTTAGAAAAATTTCAGCAGTTCCTCAAACGGCAGTTTCAGCAGTTTCAGGCAATTTTGCACGCTTTGCACTAGGAGTAAAAACATTGCCAACACCAATTATTTTACCATTGATAGTAGGAGGTGTAGCAACATGTGTAGAATCAACATTACTAGTGGTGGTAATAGTCCATACTTTAGCTACATTATTCTCTTTAGCAAGTTTTTCTTTTTCTTCTCTATCCCACCTAGCATGCAATTCAGCCAACATTCTAATATTATCATTAATTCGAACTTGGATGTCATTTGTTTTAGCAAACCTAGCATCTTTAACTTCCTCAGGCATAACTTTCAATTTTAAAAGATCAACATCAAGAGCAAGACTATCAACCTTGGAAGCAAGAATATCAATTTTACCAAGCTTTTCTTCAACAGTTTTATTGAAAGCAGTTTGTGTACTAATAAATTCTTTAAGCATCACTTCAAGACCAGAGGGTACACTCTTATTATTGTTGTAAGAATTACCATAAGAATTACCATAACCACTACCATTATTAGAAGGATATGGCCTATAGTTGTTGTTACCATAATTATTCCTATAAGCATTATTGTTGAAATTATTATTCTTAATGAAATTCACATCAACATTTTCTTCTTGAGCAACCAATGAAGCTAAAGGAACATTATTAGGATCAATATGAGATCTACCATTTGCAAGCATAGACATAATAGCATCAATCTTATCACCCAAAGAAGAGGTTTCTTCAACAGAATTTACCTTCTTACCTTGAGGAGTTCTTTCAGTGTGCCATTCAGAGTAATTGATCATCATATCATCAAGTAGTTTAGTTGCGGCGCCCAGGGTGATGGACATAAAAGTACCTCCGGCAACTGAATCCAATAGGTTCCTTGAGGAAAAATTCAATCCTGCATAAGGTTTGGATGATCATCCAAGTAGTCAGTCCATGGGTTGGGCAATTCTTTACCAAAGATTTCATTCTCTCCCATGCTTGAGCAACATGTTCATTATCAAATTGTTTAAAATTCATTATGCTACTTCTCAGGATATAATCTTAGCGGGAGGATAATATTTACTAATAAAAGCATCTTTACATTTAGTCCATGAATCAATACTATTCTTAGGCAAAGAAAGCAACCAATCTTTAGCTCTTCCTCTTAATGAGAAAGGAAACAATTTCAGTTTTATAATATCACCATCTATACCCTTATACTTTTGCATTTCACAAAGTTCAACAAAATTATTAAGATGGGCAGCAGCATCATACTAACACCGAAAATTGCTCTCTCATAACAAGATTCGGTAAAGCAAGTTTAATTTCATAGAATTCTGCTGTAGTAGGTGGAGCAATATGAGTACATATAAAATCATTATTATTTGTGCTAGTGAAATCACACAACTTAGTTCAGGAGTACCCATTATAGAGTAATAAAGATAAACTAAGCAAATAGAATAAAGACAAGTAACTAATTTTTTTTGTGTTTTGATATAGAACTAGTAAATAAGACAATAAGTAAAGTAACTAATTTTGTGTGTGTTTTTAGTATGAAGCAAACAAGACAGTAAATAAGGTAAAGCAAGACAAAAACAAAGTAAAGGGATGTGGAGACTCCCCTTGGAGCGTGTCTTGATCTCTCCCGACCCGGCGCCGAGAAAAAGAGCTTGATGCGCGTAGATGTACACGTCCGTTGGGAACCCAAGAGGAAGGTATGATGCGCACATCGGCAAGTTTTCCCTCGAAAGAAACCAAGGTTATCGAACCAGTAGGAGCCAAGAAGCACGTGAAGGTTGTTGGTGGAGGAGTGTAGTGCGGCGCAACACCGGGAACCGGCGTGGAACCTGCACAACAATCAAAGTACTTTGCCCCAGCGTGCAGTGAGGTTGTCAATCTCACGCTTGAAAACAAAGATTAGCGTGGCAGTGGAAGATGGTGTTTGTGCAAATAACAGAGAACAGTAGAATGTATTCAGATGTAAAAGAATGGACCGGGGTCCACAGTTGTCTCCAATAAATAACTAATTTGGGTGAACAAATTACGGGCGGGCAATTGACAAATAAAGATTCAATATATATCAATGATGATTACTATGTGATTTAATCAGGGCATTACGACAAAGTACATAGACCGCTATCCGGCATGCATCTATGCCTAAATAATCCACCTTCGGGTTATCATCCGAACCACTTCCGGTATTAAGTTGTAAACAAAGATAATTGCATTAAGTATGGGGCGTAATGTAATCAACACAAATATCCTTAGACAAAGCATCGATGTTTTATCCCTAGTAGCAACGACACATCCACAACCTTAGAACCTATTGTCACGATCCTAGATTCAATGGAGGCATGAACTCCACTATCGAGCATAATTACTCCCTCTTGGAGTTACAAGTATCAACTTGGCCAGAGCCTCTACTAGCAACGGAGAGCATGCAAGAACATAAACAACACATATATGATAGATTGATAATCAATTTAACATAATATTCTATATTCATCGGATCCGCCAAACACAACATGTAGCATTAAATAGATGATCTTGATCATGTGCACGCTCACAAGATCTAAACAATGATAGCACATGCGGAGAAGACAACCATCTAGCTACTTCTATGGACCCATAGTCAAGGATGAACTACTCACGCATCAATCCGGAGCGGGCATGATGATATGGGAGCCCTCCCAGGGTGATGATTCCTCGGCAGTGGAAGCGTCTCCTGAATCCCAAGATGGGGTTGGCGACATCTGGAAGGTTTTCCATGTGTGGCTCTCGATTACCCGGGGTTTTGCGACGAAGGCTATATGTGGCGGAAAGGGTGGGGAGGGGCGACAGGGTGGCCCCACACTAGGCCGGCGCGGCCGGGGCTTGGGTCCGCGCCGCCCTGGTGTGTGGCCACCTCGTAGCTCCTTAGTTCCCTTTCGGTCTTCAGACCACGTAAAGGGGACACGGGCGATTCGTGCGATTCAGAATATTTCCTTACAGATTTACGAAACCAAAAACAGCGAGAAAAACGACACGACGCCCATCTTGTTAATAGGTTAGTGTCGAAAAATGTATAATAATCTTTTGTAAAGTATGTATAAAACATTCAAGTATTGTCATAAAGTAGCATGGAACATAAGAATTATAGATACGTTTGAGTAGTATCGGTTAAATACATTAATTTGGCGTCGCTTTTTAGTTGCTATGAATTAAATATTTTTAATTCAAAGTTACTATTTGAGAAGAAAGCGAGTTTAAATTCAAAAAAATCAAGTTTAGGGAATTCAGATGATTAATTACAGCTCCTGCATTTCAAATATGTGGCAAACAATACTTGTAATATCAGTGTGTCTAACAAAAACTAATTAAACTATTATTTTGTTATTATAACACACAATCTTGAACACACTAATTAAACTCTACCATAAATAAAATATTGGGTTGATCTCAAGTTGTCTTGTCTAGAGATTTACGTTATTGCATTACAAACGTCTATTTATACTAGAAAGTACTACACTGGCTAACTTTGTTTGTGTCAAAAACAAATGCAATGCTACTGGCATGATGTTATTACAAAAGGTATAGAAATCACTATCATTAATGAATTATTTATGAGAATTCTTTTTGCGACTATTTTGATGACTGCATTTAGAAAAAAAAATTATTTGATGTATAAAAAAGCGTATAATATTTATGTCACTATTGTGAGCTACATTTCAATGGTTCCCACACCCATTTATGCTAAACTTTTTACTTCTATATAATCAATTTAACACGCGGTGTATGCAATTTTTTTACTTATACTCATTAAGTAATACTATCATAAATTTCATACCTAAATAACAAAGTTAATAACATAATCATGCATCCATGAAATACATATTTATAACATATTGTTAAATTATCATTACAAAATATTTTTCAATTGGATTTTAATTATCAATATTATTTTATTGCATTTGATTGATTTAGCACTATACAAGATAAAAATTTAATAGGATGGGCTTCACCACAAAACCAAGTGACTAAAGAACATCGTATCTTAATGTACCATGGTATTCTTAAATATCTACAAAACATAGTAAAATATTCTAAAGTATACCAGTCTGACCAATATACCATCAGGGTTTTCTAGAAGTACAAGTGTGAGTTTGGAGATTATGATTTTTTTGTGTGGTTTAGGTGTAGTTTTTTATGTTAGGGTAAATAAAGAGTTTTGTAAAAAAGTGTACAGTGGATTGGGCGCATTCGTGAAAGAAAATGGCGAACATTTTGGCCGAAGTTGGGCGCATTTGATCAACATCAGGCCGATGGTCCATCACCAATCGAGCCTTCTTCTCCCTTCTAATCCAGTCTGAAACTCTGAACCTAAACCCTGCCCAACCTGTAGGTCCCTATCACTCAGCTATCTTGGGGAGCTACCAGGCGCCCGCACAGGCGTTCGTTTTCCCCGAAACCGGCCCATTACGGCGATGGGGTTCGTTCGTCTGGTTCTGCGTTTGATTGTGTCGTTGTGTTTTTATAGGTGCTGTTTCAGTTTTTCTTTTTCTGTTCGTTTTCGGGTTTTTCTGTTTCTCCTTTTCCATCGTTTTTCTGTTTTTCTACTTTATTATTTTTCAAGTATGAACAATTTTAAAATATGTTTTGGTGCAAAATAATATAAACAAATTTTAGAATTTGAACATTTACAGATCTGAACTACTTTCCAAAATTAAACTATTTTCATATTTTGAACTTTTTCTAAATTTAAACTATTTTAAATCTGTTTTTTGTTTGAACATTTTTTGAATTTTAACATTTTCGAAGTCTAAACATTTTTTTGAATTTGAACATTTTTGAAATCTGAATATTTTTCAAATTTGAACAGTTTCAAATGTGAACACTTTTTGAATTTGTTGTTATTTTAATATCTAATTTTTTCAATAAAACACCATAATTCAAGTGCGGGCATTTATTTTGAAATCTGATTTTATTTCACAGCACAGGCACGACGATTGAATCCGAAGATTGAGTCATGGTAGAAGCGAGGAGTCGTGCGATAGGGTAGTTAAATGGCCCGACCATGTTGTGTTTTCCCTTTAGCGGTAGTCTGTTGCCATCATGGCGATGGTCAGGCACACAGCTCATGGGCCTCATGAGGTAGCGCTAAACGCCCTTGACCTCGCGGTCAGCCACGCCTTGCTCAAGCATGGCTCGCCGCACCATACCCGCCACCTACTCCCTGCTCACTAGCCTCGGTGCCCATTCTTGCTGTAGTCTCTCGTCGCCGTCACGCGTACCGAACCACTGACCCGGCACATCATGTCCCCTGGTCTAGGCTCCCAGTGCGGCTTCTCCGAATTCGGTCCACCCTCTGATTACAGGATGAACTCCCCTGTTCTTGTGTATCACCACCGCTGCAAATGTTATCTGAATTTTTGCCATACCTCGCGACGACGCATATGTGCTGGTATATATTCTTTTAAATTTGCGATGCGTACCGGCGCGTTGGGCGCAGCGATCCAAACGGACGGAGTGCGGCCACCACCTCATCTTCGCGTGTGCGTCGGCTACCCAAACGGTCACATCCGGACGGTTCGGCATGTCCAGTCCAACGGATAGTCAGCACGCCTAAATCTCCGTCTGTGCGTGCGGCCACCCAAACGGTCACATTCGGACGGTCGGCATGTCTGATTTAGGTCTCCTGTTGGAGATGCACAGTTAAAGTGCAATGCAGTTTTAGCCAAAAACAATTTTCTCTTTGTTGCTAAGTAGTTGCACATTCCCTGAGCCAATGAATTGAAAACTAATCTCAGCAAGTGAGATACTGAGACATAGACTGATCCCAACTCTCAAGCCACGCTTAACCTGTCCTCTCAGCAATACTCAATGTAGTCACTGTACCCGTAATCGTTCTCAGAATAAGTATATCATCCCAGCAATCATCACGCTCGATCGTCATGGTCTTGATCCCGTGAAATTTCGCCCGCAGTTCGTGCTCTTCTTCGTCGTTCATCCTTTAGCCCTTGCGCACCGTAAAAACCTCCAGGACAGGACAGTTCTCAAGGATGGCGGTCACTTCTCCCGCAGTGAGGTCGCCGGACTCGCCGCTTTCAAATTCAAACCAACCAGGCTCGCCGAGGTGACTCTCTTATGACACTGGCGAGTCGCGCACCGACGGAGACGGGTGGTCTGCTGAAGACGTCGATAAAAAAACGCAATACGGCCGAAAAGTTTAGTGAGCGAGGGTGACCTGCAAAAAGAATGAGGAAGTAATGTGACAGCGCGATCAAGTGTACAGGAAAAGACGGTGTTGAAAGTATGACACGAACGCCGATGGCAGCAAGCTTTTCTGGCTGCAAGCAAATGACGGAAGGGAACACCCTTCCACGATGTATCCTTCCGCGGAGCTCGGCCGGAGACAAACAGCCTCCGGCAAACACCTGAAGCTGCCGGCCAGACGGTCGATGGCCGCCCTAATCATCCTGTCCACTGTAGAAATCATATGTAACATGTGCTTTTACCGATGTCCACGAGCATACCTGCAATCAGCATCTTTGCGCCTGAACTGGCGTGCAGGCAGCCCATGAGGACGTCGACGCGCCCTACCTGTGAGCCGAAGAGAACGCGTCGAGGGGCAGCAGCGACAGTCCTTGCTGGTTCCTCTAACGCAGTGTGTGCCACAAAATCTCTTTGATAGATATCGTCACGAGTTAGAAGAAAACAGCCAAGAGCGTGCAGTGAATTCAGAGACCCGAACCTAGCGGAAAAGTGCAACAGTTAGAGCTGCTCGGCAATGAGACTAGTAAGTAATGGAAGTATCGTATTGTCGTATCATTATGATCTTAGTTTATGATCTAACCTTTCTGATCACGTAGTATAAATGAATTAGTATTATAGGATTAATCATATTTAATATTTTTTGTAGAATCTCGGTAAAATATGTATATGTAATTATATTGCATTAAAATTTACAGTTTCGTCTTTGTAATCTGATACTCCATATATGATAATCATATAAATCTACTACCGCCGTTAATTGATGTCTGCATAGATTTATCGCAAATGGCGTCGTGATATTCTGTGATGCTTGTTGTGTTGATGCGACACCTTCTCCGACAGCAAGTTCATGTAACCGTTGCGACGGTGTAAGTGAAGCTCGATATCTAAGTATACCATGGCCACGTAGTTGAAACCAATTTATAGAATTTGACGCAGGGACTTAAACCGTCGGACTTCAACTAATGAACATATAACGTCATGCGCCCTCTCGCGTTCTGGGCCAGCGTGTTGGGCGATTCGACTGAACAGTCATGCCTTCCCTCTCGCCTTCAGACCAACGTGTGCAAACCTTTTATTTTATTTTGAAAGTACTCGTGTGTTACTCATTCAGTCCAGGCCCGTCTCGGAGGCAGGTGCAGAATGTTCTACGCACAGGGCCCCCAAAATTAGAGGGCCTCCAATTTTTCATGTTTAACTATTAATTAGTAGGATTAGATGGACCTAGCATTAGTAGTACCGCTGGGAAGTTGCAATTAACCACACGAGCCACTCAACCGGGATCCAACTCACGCACGCCTCCTTTCTCTTATCTCGCCTTCTACTGTTTCTTTGACTCTTCCTCATCGCTGACTGCCGATCCCAAGTTCCTTCGTCTCTACATCGATTTAATCCCGTCACCAATTTTCTGAAATATAGATCCGTTGATGCAATGAATCGATTCAAGGTCCGTTAGGAGGCTCCACCCTCAATACACCACCTATTTATTTGGTGATTTCTTCTCAATTTCTCATCTCTGAATCTCTCTGTTCTAGCGCTCTACTTCTTCCCAGGGCCCTGCTTCTTCCGATCCGACGACCATCTTGCAGTTTATTGCCGGACCTGCCATCTCTGGGTGGATCAATTCGAGTTGGAGGCCCGGCGAGATTGATTGGCCTCTGAAATCTGAATCATCAAGAGGAGGAGGTGGACTGGAGTCTGGAGGAGCAACCAGCCACACGCTTCCAAAATCCAGGTTGTTTCATCCCATTTTGTTCCATGGTCTATTTTTGATACATGATATTTGCATGATTGCATCCTAGTTTCATTTTCTATAATGTCTTCTAGAAATAGGAAATACCCTTCAGGACATGAAAAACGTCACAAAAAACAAAAGATTGAAGAACTTACTCGATCTCAAAGGGGTGCTCTTGATAAATTTTTAGCGAAAGAATCAGGCGTTTCTGTTGAAAATCGGACTGCAGATGTTGGTACTGATAGTACCAATGTTGATTCTCAGTCTGGGGATGCTAATATTGATAGAAACATGGATGTAGTTGTTTATGACGAGAGTACTAATAATACCGATGACATAAATGTTAATGTTTCTTTGCAACCTGACATATTTGATCCACGAAATTGGGGTGCCCTTGATTCTAAATCATTTGACATATTGGTAGAGAGGGGTCCTAAGAGAGATTTATCTATGGAAAGAGTTAGATAATCTAATTAATTTTAATGTTATACACTAGAGTTTTGCCAAATGGAGAGGAGTATGATAGAGACTGGCTTGTTTATTCTAAAGAGCTCGATGAGGTTTTGTTTTTGTTGTAAATTATTAGGGAAAGGGGCGAGGAAAAGGTGGAGTTGGCTAATGAGGGTTTTAGTGTTTGGATACCTTACCGCTAGACTTAAAAAGAGCACGAGGTTGGAGAGCGAACATGTTAAAAATATGGTCACATGGTATGATTTGCGTCTCCAGGTTGCAAAAGAATGAAACTATTGACAATAACAAACAACAACTTGAAAGGACTATTGGCGAAAAGTTTTGTTAGAATTCTTTTTAGATTGTTAAATTTCTTGCAAAACATAATCTTGCATTTAGGTAAAATTGCTATTTAAATTGTATGAAGATAGCAATGACCATTTTTAGGCTTGGTTAAATCTTGGCGAATTTGTGATTATTAGCAGCATGTTAGAAGCGCATAACAAGTGATGAAACTCACTGTTACCTTGGTCATAGCATCGAGAATGAGCTAATACAACTGCTTGTACAACGATTAAATGGAGATCATTAAAAAATAAAAAGGCATAAAGTATTATAGGTGATGCCAGTTGTACCCCTGATGCAAACACAAGAGCAAATGTCTTTGATTATAAGATATGTTGATGTATCTTCGAGTTCTGTTTGTGTTGTTGAATCTTTTTCTAGGATTTTTGAATGTAAATGATACCACCGGAAAAGGACTTTGATGTTTGAATGTTGAAGCAACTTAATCTAGACATGAATAATGTGAGAGGGCAGAGCTATGATAATGAGGTCAAACATGAAGGTAAATCAAGGTGTTCAAAAGCAGCTTTTAAATATAAATCCTAGAGCTTTTATGCAACATGTGGAGCTCATAGCCTCAACTTAACTCTCGTGATATGGCCAAGTCTTTTGGTAAGGCTAAAGGACTTTTTGGAATCAATACAAGCGTGTATCTACACAATATTTGCTAAATCAACTAAGAGATGGCAGATTTTAAAAGATAACATAGAAGGCTTAACTCTTAAGTCAGTATCATCTACTCGTTGGGAGAGTCGTATAGGTAGTGTGAAAGCTATCAGGTTTCAGATTTCCAATATACGCGAGGCTCTACTACAAGTAGCTGAAACTGATACAGATGACATAACTAGTAGTGAAGCTAAATCTGTAGCAACTTAAACCGTCGGACTTCAACTATTGAACATATAACGTCATGCGCCCTCTCGCGTTCTGGGCCAGCGTGTTTGGCGGTCCGGCTGAACGGTCATGCGCCCTCTCGCCTTCTGGGCCAAATGGCGTGCCAACCTTTTTTTATTTTTATTTTGAAAGTACTCGTGTGTTACTCATTCAGTATTTCAGTCAACAAACTAGATTACAACACACGCAAAACCCACTGAAAGATACCAGAGGGACCAAATGTTCTGACACAGCTCATGGAAGAGAGAAAATAATGCAAGTCATAGCAGGGGATAACCGCTGGACAAACCGTCATGCCGTCGTCCTGAACTAGGACTAGAGGAAGTACTCCACATACTAAATATGTTTGTTTTCGGTCCTTTCGCGTCGGACCACAAACATAGAATCAGCGTTGCAGCGGCATTTCTCCCCGTTTGGATCGGGTTGCCCTAGCAGCCAACACAAGCGTATTGATTTTTCATAAATTGCATAGATAAAAAAGCATAATTTCATAGATAAAGCAAAATTACAACGAGATTTTTTAAGAACTATCTTTGAATTTACGGCATTTTTTGGTCTATTCTGTGTCACATTGTCTATTTCCTTGGTTTGATTGATGCGGGACGGAGGGAGGGCAGCGAGTGGGATGTTGTGGAGGTGGTTATTTGGTTAGGGCATGAGGCTGGTTTATTGTACGAATGGTGGTGCCGTAGGAGATTTTGCTATGTGATTGGCCGGTGGGGCGGTGCTTGGGGTCCCATAATTGATGAAAGAAGATAGTTGATGTGATGATATGTCTGGTAGGTCCATGACAAAGCCACTCACATAGCATTTTGTTTTATGTTTATCATCACAATATTGTCTCCTCGAGGTGTGTTAAAACCATGCAAAAGATTTAAAAAAAGCATACTTAATTTCACAAACACTTATGCGGCCAAAATCATGTGTATGCAATGAATTCTCATTTTACACTACTCACGTCAAGAACTTGCTTGTCATAGAATATAATATTTAATATTTGTAGCAAACAAGACAAAGTCATCCCGAAGCCAATGTTCAAAAATCATTAATCTTAACTTATCGATTGACCTTAAAATGAGATTAATGAAACTATGGTTGATTAATCAGACTATGATCAGTATTAACGTTTGCTCTTTTATTAAATCTAATTTTATTTTCAATTTTCTATATTATTATATTTAAAAAATAATGTTGGACATTGATTAGTATATCATGATTATACATTTGAATCAAATATAATAGAAATTTTAAACTATTTATATTAAACGATTATGGAAATGGTAAAAATATTTGAATACAAAGTGTGTTAGAATTTCACTCACTGATGGGCGATATATTGTAGAAGTGAAAATGGAAGCAAATATGTTGAAATGTATAAAATCAAATTTGAAAAATGCGGTGTGATAATTGTACGTCTCACGAAATCTGTCAGTGATACTGGATTCACGATCTAAATTGGTGATAAATCGATCTGGTGATTTTGGCGGTGATCTCATGATCATGATTCTCCACATGTGTTTGTCAAAAACACCCAACACAGCAAGCGTACTGGCGATAGGCGAATTAAATGAATAATCCTCGTCATGATTGAACAAACATGAGATAATCTCCATGGTCTTCGCTATATGGACGCTTAGACAGCATTGAGGTCCTTTAAGGATTGATAGCCAAGATTTCATGATAAGATTAGGGTATATCTGTGTGGATGAACAAAAGGGCTATAGAGAGTTGTTAGGAAAGATGGGACAAATTGGAAAATGGGCAGCCAAAAGAAGATGGGGACAAGAGTGTCGGAAAGTAGAGCGGTGGAGGAGCATTATAGAGGAAGGTACGAGGGTAGCGTGTGAGGAACTTCCATGCCGCGGAGAGGTGAGTAGTGTGAGTGGATTGAGCGAGCTAACCGTGTTAGCAAGAGCAAATTCACGGTAAGTATCTTTACAATCGAATTTATTTTTGGGAGTTATGGTAACAAATTCTAAGTTTCCTACTAGAGCTACGAGCTCTCAATTGAAAAGGGCCTCTAATATATCCCCTACTACTACCCATCTCTATCTTGTGACTTTTAAATCTTGAATCATCTATGTTTCTTATCCGGGACCCCTATGTTCCATTCCGCCTTTCACCTTTCCTTGTTTTCACATTCACTACTCATTGACCCCAAAATGTCAGCAAGGACCTCCTCGCCACTCATAATAGGTTTGTCATGTTACTTTCCCACAGCCACCTGCTGGGTGGCACCCATCAGATCCATGTGCAGGCTGGGGCAATAAAAATAAAATGCCTCGCAACACCTCCCGAATTAATGATCAGTGAAAAACAACGAGAGCTTGTTTTAGTAGATGAAGCTATAAGGGGTTGAACGGTGCTCTCATCGGATAGACTTTTGATGACTGGGTTCGAGGAATGAGTGTTGTAGATGCTCGTGGCAAATTAAGGCACATGCATGAGTTTGTTGAGGGTTCGGTTCAAGTTAGTGAATTTGAGCATCACTTTTTAGTTATTATAAATTGAAATTTTCACAATTAAGAATTAGTATACACTATTTGAGAGGAAAAAAGAGTTTAGTTCAAAAATCTAAAGTTCACAATTGAGATTGGATCGTATGTTTTAGGTTCAAGTCAATGAATTTGAGCATCACTTTTTAGTTATTATCGTTGAACATTTCCACAATTAAAAATTAGTATACACTTTTTGAGAGGAAAAAGAGAGTTTAGTTAAAAATATTTTTAAATTCCATGATTTAGATGATTAATGTATTTCAAAAAATTTGTGGTAAACATATTTGAATATCAATGTGTCTGAAAGTGCATGGAGCCCCCATGTGTGGTTTGGTAATTAATGACAATCCCTATGGACTAATGTTTGCATTGGGTTATATTAATAGGAGTTGTCCATAGGCAATTCTTGAACCATTTGTTGGCTTCAAGGTTGCAATAAGAAGAAATTGATGAAGGATATCAAGTGTCAAGTATGTCTTGAAGATGAAGATGAAGTGAGCCCTCAAGTTACTTCAAGACATCAATATGATGAAGAATGAAGAATGAAGTGCAAGTTCAAGATGAGCCATCTCGAAGAGATCCTTTGCTTGAGTCTTGCCATCCATATGGTGATCATGATATGTGAAGATGCGTCGAAGAAGAAGCTCTCCCATGGTGGATTATGGGGGAGCAATCCACAAGACTTCGTCAAGCAAGCACAAGCAAGAAAGGCGTTCCATCTTGTTGAGGTCAAGATCGTCGTCATCAAGCTCAAGTGGAATGCGCAAGTATAAGGTTTGCTCTTGATAGGGTTTCTTTCTTACCGGTCTCATAGTGTAGTTGGAGACCGGTTTATAGTTTAGTTGCCGTACTATCAAGAGGGCTCTCGGGTGAGTAACTCGATCGTATCGTTCGGAGAGAGCTCAAACCTTTGCATCCTTGCATCATCTTTCTTGGTTATTATTTGGATCTTATCCATGTGATGATTTAGAGCTTGTGCTTATTCTCATGACAAGCTCTAGTTCATCAAGAATGGTTTTTGCACGGACAACTTGTTGCATTTTCAAGGAGGTTTTTACCGGTATGTCTTTTTAGATAGGTCAAACCTTTCATCATTTGTTTCTATCCTCCTTCTATTTCGGACTATCAGTGGTTCACTGCCCAGTCTTGTCCAGAACTTGTTACTAGCTTGGCTTAGGTCTGATCATCCAAAATGAGATCACGGATACTCAAGTTATACTTTTCTATGTTTTAGAAAGGAGTTTCAGTTTGAGTAATTGATACCTTGAAACACGGTAGTACACAACGCCGTCTGACGTGTCTGCTTGGGAGTGCTGCCAGGTAGTGGGAGCCATTTGGCCAGCTCTGATACATGTCACCGAGGAGGTTGGAGCCCCGGCGGTACCTCAGCCGGTACCACGGCCGGAGGCTCCGGCCTCCCCTCCCAGCCCGCAGCTCACCACCTCCGCCGCCTCCTGCCAACACTGGCCGGTAGTACCGGCCCAACCTGGCCGGTACTACCGGTCCCTCCTTCCTCGCGCGCTGCAGCCTCCAACGGGCAGAAAAATTGTGCCTCCTTTTTAAGCCCCCTCTCTCTCACCTTTTGCATTGCTTCTTCCTCCTCTCTCTCAAGCCTCTCTCCTCCATTGTTGTTGACATTTTGAAGCTTGAGATCTCTCTCCCCTTCCCATGATTCTTGCATCTATTTGAGAGAAAGATTGAGGGGATCTAGATCCACACTTTGACCAAACCAAATCATATCTTTGTGAGTGAATCTTTGGGATCTAGATCTTGGGGAACTTTGTGTTCTTCTTTGTTCTTATCCTCTTATTCTGATAGCTTTTGTAACTGTTTGTTTGAAGAAAATGGCTATCTTTGTGATGTATTCTTTGCCAAATTGCGTTTGGTGGTGCATGAAGGTTTGAGTTCTCTCCCAGGTGATTCGTGGTGGTGAAAGCAAGAAAGTTGTTACTCTTGGGTTCTTGGAACCCTAGGCGGTCTACCTTTGTGGTGATTTGTTGAAGACCTCAGGTTAAGTTGTGGATGTGTGCCCCAACCTTTGTGTAAGGCCCAGCCTCGAAGGAAATCCCTTAGTGGAACCGTGACCTAGGCCTTTGTGGCGAGGGTCACAGGAGATTTAGGTGAGCGCATGAGTGATTGGTGTGTGGTGTGAGTACCGCATCTTGGGGTGAGGCCTTTGTGACGTTGGTGTGCATTGAGCAACCACACCTCAAGGTGAGCCTCTTGTGGCGTTGGGGAGCACTCATGCCTCTCTGCCAGGAGGTGCTTTCATAGGTGTGAACTGGATAATCCCATCGTCTCCCGCATTGCCTCCGGTTATCTACACATACCCGAGCTCTTTACTTATGCACTTTACCTTGTGATAGCCATCATGCTTGAAGTTATATATATCTTGCTATCACATACTTGCTTGTATTGCTTAGCATAAGTTGTTGGTGCACATAGGTGAACCTTTGCTTAGAATAAGTTGTTGGTGCACATAGGTGAACAATAGTATATAGGCTTTGGGCTTGACAAAGTAAACGCTAGTTTTATTCCGCATTTGTTAAGCCCATCTCGTAAAAGTTTTAAATCGCCTATTCACCCCCCTCTAGGCGACATCCGTGTCCTTTCAATTGGTATCAGAGCAAGGTCTCTCATTCTTAGGCTTCACCGCCTTGAGAGTAAAGATGTCGGTTAGGGGATTAGCGCACAATAACTTGGTTATATTTGATGGCACAAATTATGATCTATGGAAAATTTATGTGCTTAATATTTTGCGGCGTATGTCCCCGGACATGGAGCGATTTCTTGACATAGGTTTTTCTTCTCCTAAGGATCCTCAAAATTTATCTCTTGAGGAGGAGAAAAACTCTTGTCTCGATGCTCTTGCTTCTCATGTGTTTTCCATTGTTGTGAGCAATGTAGTTACTTCTTCAATCATGCCTTTTGGGAGCGCTCATGAATTATGGACAAAGCTTCAAGATAAATATGATGTGTCCAAGATTATTGAGGATGATTGTATTGCTTCCACTTCCGGCCGTGATGAGTTCTCATCTTCTTCCACTTCACCAAAGTGTGGTAAGACACAAGGTAATGATATGGTGAGTGGTGATGAAAATTGCAATGTTGATATTAAGCTTTCTATTGATGATTCTTCATCTCTATCTCATTGCAATGCTTCATCTTTGGACTTAAACACATCTAGCACTAGAAATGATTTACATGCTTGTGTTGATAGTCCTTGCATATCATGTGTAAGTTGCTTGAATAAATCTAATGATGATATGCTTGCATTGTCTTGTGGCCATGATAAAAATGCTTCTATTTCCTCTAGTTGTTGTGTGTCTAACAATGTAGAGGAAACCAAAAATTCTATTGGTCAAGACAAGATCTTGAAAGGAGCCTCAAGTAACTCCTACTCTTTATCTCACGGTCCTCATATATGCCTTATGGCCAAGGGTTCCACGGTACCTCCTACCATGGAACCCAATATGTCTCGTGGTGATAAGGATGAGGATGAATATGAAGAAGAGGATTGGGTTGTCTCTCTACGCGATAAGGGTAAGAGTGTATTCAAGGTTCTTTACTAAAATTGCTAGCACTCACTTCTTTGAAATCTTGACTACCGCTATTGAGAGCCAAAAACTTATTTGGATGCATGAGAACACCATTGATAAAAAGGGTGCTCTTGAACGAGAGTATGTCGATGATGTAGCATCATTAAAAAATGAACTTGAAGAAGAACAAACCATCAAGGAAGCTCTTGAGGAGACCTTTGCTCTAGAATTGTCTAGAGAAAAGGAAAACCATGATAGAGCTCTTGAGATGGCAAATGAACTAAAGCTAAAAAATGATAAGCTTGTGTTTGTTAATGCTAAACTCCTTGAGGATTTTGAGCAACTCAAAAAGGGCTCAAGGGTCATTGAGAGTGCGCTCGCCAAACTCACTGAGTCGCATGAGCAACTTAAAGCTTCTTATCTAAAAGAGCATGCCAACTTGCCTTCTCCTATTACTACTAATATTGATGCTTGTGCTACTAACTCTACTTCTTGTGAAGCATCTATCTTGAAGGAGAATGTTGAGCTAAGGGCTCAACTTGAGTTGCTAACTTGCAATTATGGGAAATTGGAAGAAAGTCATGGAAAGCTTTCTCGCTCCCATGAGGATCTTCTAGCCTCTCATGATAGGCTAAAGTTAGCTCATGAGGCTATCATATTTAAGGCAACACCTTGTGAGCCTCATGTGGATACTAGCACTACTACTCAAAATGCTATATTTCCATGTGCTAGTCCTAGTAATTCATCCACTCATAATATTGCTAAATCTTGTGATGAATTATCTTCCTTGCCTTGTTGCTCTAATGAAGCTTCTACTTCCTCTAGTACTTGGTTACTAACCATGTAGAGGAAATCAAAGAGCTCAAGGCCCAAGTCACTTCTTTGAAGAATGACTTGGTAAAGGGTCATGAAGGGAAATGCAAACTTGACACGATGTTGAGTATGCAACAATCCCCCAATGACAAGAGTGGACTTGGTTTCAAATCCAACAACAAGAACAAGTCCATCAACAACAACAAGAAGAAGGGCCAAGTACAAGTCAAAGACCCGGCCAAGATTGTTTGCTTCAAGTGCAATATTGAAGGGCACCATGTTAGATCTTGCCCTTTGAAGAAGAAGCAAAAAGGGAAGCGGCCCCAAGCTCAAACTCATATTCAACCTCAAGTTGAAGAAATGCCACTTCCCAAGAAGAAACAAGCCAATGCTCCCATTGTGGAGAAATCTAGTGAGAAGGAGAAGAAAAGAACTTGCTACATATGCCGTGAGAAGGGCCACATCTCCTCCTTGTGCACTATACCTCATCCAACTCTATCACCATTGATGATATTTATTCTCTTCGTAAGGATGAGGGTGGCAATGTGTTTGCCAAATTTGTTGGTGCTCAAAGTGGTGTCAAGAAAAGAACCATTTGGGTTGTCAAGCCTATTGTGACTAACCTCTTAGGACCCAACTTAGTTGGGGACCAACAATCCAAAATTTGATCAATAGGTGCTTGTTGGAGGGCATTGGAGACTTGGCTACATCATGAAGAATTAAGGGATCTTCATCATTTATATTATATCAAGCCAAGTCTTTTGATTATCTTGCTACTATCATATATCCAATGTTCCTCCTTGCGGTAACATGTTCTCAACTCATTTATATTGAAAGTTACTCGCCCCTTTGCATGTGTTAGTTTCGTTCCTAACATGTGTTTGTATATGTTGTGCTTCCTTTTCTTGAGAAATCAAGTCTATGCATGTTGGGTTGCACACCATGTATTTGTGTTTGTGTTGGAGCCTCTTTGCATCTTGTTGTATCTTATATGGCTCTTATGAGCAATTAATGGACTATCCCATTTTGGAGGTGATATTCCTTTAGAATTTCATGATCTAATAATGTGTGTACATAGGGAATATCATAATTGATATTGCAAAGTTATCTAGTCTCTATATGTGGTATGTCATCTTCATGAGAAATTCAAATTCTAATGTCCATTAATATCTCTAGTTGGATCTTATTTGCCTCTTGTGAAAATAAATTTCTTATCACATTATGGGGGAGTAATAAGCTTTGTGCATATTACAAGCCTAGAAAATGTGAACATTTGAGGTTGTGTCACATAGAATTGATACCGTAATTTATCTCTCTCCTATGTGGCATGTTTGCTCAAACAAGCTCCAATTTGCTTAAATGGCTTCATTGCTAATATCTTTATGGATCTTATTTGTGAAAGTTTTTCTTGGCATGTTTTTCACAATGTGTCCCTCAATACATTTTTGGAAAACCATATGCTTCAAGTCATACTATTAATTGCTTTGCATGTTATGAATACTATTAATTACTTTGCATGTTGGTATGAATACTATTAATTGCCTTCTGTTGGGTATGACTAAGTAAACTATCCAAAATATCTTTGCATGATGGTTGATACGTCTCAACGTATGATAGTTTGTATGTTCCATGCTTTATTATTGATACCTACATGTTTTATGCACACTTTATGTCATATTCGTGCATTTTACGGAACTAACATTAGCAGAGATGCCAGAAGTGCGGGTTCATTTATAACTGTTTTGGTTTGAAATCCTAGTAACGAAATATTCTGAGGTGGACGAAATCAAGCGCCCCGGAGTTCCTATTTTGCCGAGCATCAGGCTGCCAGAGAGCCGCGGAGCGGCCTGTGGGCCAGAGATGACATGTTAGGCGCGGCCGAGCCGCCACCTATGGTGTGGTCGCCTTGTTCTCTGCTAGCAGCCTCTTCGCCTGTTGTCACACATGAAACGCACGGAGAGAGAGGCCACGATACGGAAAACCTTCCCGAGAGCGCGGCAGTCGCGAAGCCAAGATGTTTGGGGGCAGTCTCATCAGCACAGCAGCCGGAGACGGGAAGTGCCAGAGAAGCTTCATCGACACCAGCTGCCATCTCCACCATCTTCATCTTGTTCTCCCATGAAGAAGGGAGGTAGTTCTCCGATGGGAGCTGAAATTTGTCTGGGTAGCTATGTGGTTCATCTCCCTCCTATGTACTTCAATATCTCATGAGCTGCCTCACATGATTGAGATTCATATGATGATGCTTGTAATCTAGATGTCATTATGCTAGTCAAGTGAGTTTTATATGTGATCTCCCAGGAGACTCCTTGTCCCAGTGTGTAAAGGTGATGTATTATAAGTGTGGGTCTCTTAAATTTATATTTAGAATATTATTAAGCTGTTATATGATAAACGTAGTGAAATCACTATTTATATCTCTTTAGATTGCAATGTGTGTTTTGTATCTGGTTAATATGTGCTACTCTGTAATGATATTAAAGTAGTTTGCTATTTCCTCCTGCGATGTAATGAGCGGTGTTGCATCCCCGTGTTAGTCTTGGTTTTATCTTGGATATTGATCTCTTTATTAGATTATGAAGTTAACTATTATTATGATGATAGTATTGATGTGTATTATTCCTCCTACATATGCATGAAGGTGACCGGTGTGCATGCTATGCTAGTACTTGGTTTTAGTCTTTTGATCTATCTTACTAAGGTTACTAGAATGAGCCATTATTGTGGAGCTTGTTAATTCCGGCATTGAGGGTTCGTGTAATCATGTAATGTGTTCATCATCCAACAAAAAAGTGTAGAGTATGCATCTATCTATTACATTTATGTGATCAATGTTGAGTGTCCCAGTGAAAGTCTAATCCCTAGGCCTTGTTCTAAACAACACTTCTCCCATTGCTTATTACCATTTCTTTAATTCTCTGTCTGCTGTTTTCTTTGGCAGCTTCCACTGAATCGTTTAATCACTTTGTTCCCAATAAAGCCGGTGGAATTGGCAACCTCCTTTGTTTAGTTGGAGCAAAGTACTTTAGTTTTTGTTATGCAGTTCACGTTGCGGAATCTGGTGTTGTAGCATCACATTCATGAACCATCAACCTTCAACGTGCTTCCTGGCTCCCTACTGGTTGATTAAACCTTGGTTTCATACTGAGGAAACTTCTTGCTTCTATACGCATCATACCTTCCAATTGGGGTTCCCAGCAGGCGTAGCATCTCTGGCGTATCAAGCCAAATTTGTGCGTTAGGAGATCTGGGACATGCCGAGGGAGGTCTCCACTTCTCAATCTTTTTACTTTGTTTTTGTCTTCCTGGAACCAACCTATTAACAAGATGCCGGCGCGCTGTTTGCTTGGTTTAACCCTAGTAACAAATATTCTCTAATTATCAAATCACGCCAAACTTGTATTTTGCCCGGCATCCGGTAACACCCAGAGTCGCTGTAGAGGGCCCCGTCCCAGATGGATAATGGTGGCGGCCAGGTATCCGCGCCACTTTATGGTGTGGCCGCCCTTTGACCCTCCCGCCCGCCTTCGCCTATTTAAGCCCCCCCATCGAAACCCTTACTGAGAGCTACGATATTTTAAAACCTTCCGTCGTCGCCATCTGCCAAGACTGGGGACAGAGTCTCCCGCCCGACGCTCGGGACGGGAAGTGCCTCGGGCCTCCATCACACCGCCGCTTATCTCCACCGCCATCTTCACCACCGCCGTTGCCATGAAGAGTGAGTAGTTCTCCATTGAGGCCCGTCCACCGGTAGCTATGTGGTTCATCTCTCCTATGTACTTCAATACAATAATCTCATGAGCTGCCTTACATGATTGAGATTCATATGATGATGCTTGTAATCTAGATGTCAATATGCTAGTCAAGTGAGTTTTACTTATGTGATCTCCGGAGACTCCTGTCCCACGTGTGTAAAGGTGACAATATGTGCACCTGTGGGTCTCTTAGCTATATTTCACAGAATACTTATTCACTGTTATGAATGGCATAGTGAAGTGCTTATTTATATCTCTTATGATTGCAATGTGTTTTGTATCACAATTTATCTATGTGCTACTCTAGCAATGTTATTAAAGTAGTTTTATTCCTCCCGCACGATGTAATGGTGACAGTGTGTGCATTTGTTAGTACTTGGTTTATGCTAGGATCATGATCTCTGTAGATTGCGAAGTTAACTATTGCTATGATAGTATTGATGTGTATTATTCTCCCACATATGCATGAAGGTGACAGCAGCATGCTATGTTAGTACTTATTTAGTCTTTTGATCTATCTTACACTAAAGGTTACTAGAATATGAGCATTGTGGAGCTTGTTAACTCCGCATTGAGGTTGTGTAATCCTACGCAATGTGTTCATCATCCAACAAAAGTGTAGAGTAGCATTTATCTATTTCGCATGTGATCAATGTTGAGAGTGTCCACTAGCTAGTTAATCCCTACTTGTTCCTCAATACTGCTATCGCTCATGCTACCATGTTTCTTAATTTTTTTCTTTTGTGTGTCTTTCAATTTCCACTGACACGTTTAATCCTTTGTTACAGCAAGTTCGTGGGATTGACAACCTCATGTTTCGTTGGGGCAAAGTACTTTGGTTTTGTTGCGCGGGTTCCACGCTGGCGCCAATCCTGGGTGTTGCGCCGCATCACATTTCGCGACCATCAACCTTCAACGTGTTCTTGGCTCCTAATGGTTCGATAAACCTTGTTTCATACCGGGGAAACTTGCTTCTATACGATCATACCTTCCAATTGGGGTTCCCAACGATTTGCATCTACGCGTATCAAGCCACTCCGCGCGCTGCTCTGAGATCAAGACACGCCTAAGGGAGTCTCCACTTCTCAATCTTTTTACTTTGTTTCGTCTTGCTTTATTTTATTTACTACTTGGTTTGCTGCACTAAATCAAAATACAAAAATTAGTTGCTAGTTTTACTTTATTTTACCTGCCTTGCTCTCTATATCAAAACAAAAAATTAGTTACTTGCATTTAATTTATTTTGTTATCATGTCTAGCCTTGTACTTGTTTTTATTTTCACTAGTTAGGCATAATGGAAAACAACAAAAATATGAGAGATCTTTATGAACTTTATCTTGAATTAGGACATGATGTGTTAGAAGAAAGAATTAAGAAACCCATGGAACTTTATATGCATGCTAATGGGAATGTTATTACTATGAATGCTTTTGAACACCATTGTTGCTAATGCTATGAAAATTCTAAGCTTGGGGAATGGTTTTGATGAGCATGATATTTTAGTCCCCCAAGCATTGAGGAGAAAATTTACTTTGATGATACTATGCCTCCTATATTTGATGATGAGAATAATAATGATGGCTACTTTGTTGAATTTGCTCCCACTACAACTAATAAAATTGATTATGCCTGTGGAGAGTAATAATTTTATGCATGAGACTCATGATAAGAATGCTTTATGTGATAGTTATATTGTTGAGTTTGCTCATGTTGCTACTGAAAGTTACAATGAGAGAGGAAAATATGGTTGTAAAAATTTTCATGTTACTAAAACACCTCTCTATGTGCTGAAATTTTTGAAGCTACACTTGTTTTATTTTCCTATGCTTGTTACTTTGCTCTTCATGAACTTGTTTATTTACAAGATTCCTATGCATAGGAGTATGTTAGACTTAAATGTGTTTTGGAATTTGCCTCTTGATGCTCTCTTGCTTCAAATACTATTTCTTGCAGTGCATCATTAAAACTGCTGAGCCCATCTTAATGACTATAAAGAAAGAACTTTGGGAGATAACCCATGTGTTTTTTTTACTAAGCGCACTTTGTTTTATATTTGTGTCTTGGAAGTTGTTTACTACTGTAGCAACCTCTCCTTATCATGTTTTTGCACCAAGTAAAGCTTCTATGTTAAAGTTGATGTTATTTGGGATCGCCATGCAGTAAACAGCATTGCCGTTTCGCTACTAACTGCGCCGTAGAAAATTCAAAATCTGCCACCCTTACGAGCGTGATCTCTACATATGTATGCAACTTTCATTAGTTTTGAGTTTTTCCATTTGAGCAAGTCTGGTGTCGCCTTTGAATTGCCTTTACTAGGACCGTTCCTGCTTTTGATGTATTCCTCGCCTTTTATTTCGCATTGCCTCTTTTTGCTATGTTGGATTTATTTCTTTGATCCATTAATGTCCAGTAGCTTTATGCAATGTCCAGAAAGTGAAAAGAATGATTGTGTCACCTCCGAATGTGTGAATTATTAATTGTGCACTAACCCTCTAATGAGTTTGCTTGAAGTTTCACTAGGAAGCTTTAAGGTCAAGAGAGGAGTATGATATACTATGATCAAGAGGAGTGAAAGCTCTAGCTTGGGGATGCCCCCGTGGTTCATCCCCGCATATTTTAAGAAGACTAAGTGTCTAAGCTTGGGGATGCCCAAGGCATCCCCTTCTTCATCGACAAAGTATCAGGTTCCTTCTCTTGAAACTATATTTTTATTCGGTCACATCTTATGTACTTTACTTGGAGCGTCGTGTGCTTTTATTTTTGTTTTGTTATCTTAGTTCTCTGAAAGTTCATCCTTGTGTGGAGAGAGACACGCTCCGCTGGTTCGTATGAACACATGTGTTCTTAGCTCATAATATTCATGGCGAAGTTTCCTCTTCGTTATATTGTTATATGGTTGGAATTGGAAAATGCTACATGTAGTAATTGGTAAAATGTCTTGGATAATGTGATACTTGGCAATTGTTGTGCTCATGTTTAAGCTCTTGCATCATATGCTTTGCACCTATTAGTGAAGAAATACATAGAGCATGCTAAAATTTGGTTTGCATAATTGGTCTCTCTAAGGTCTAGATAATTTCTAGTAAAGAGTTTGAACAACAAGGAAGACGGTGTAGAGTCTTATAATGTTTACAATATGTCTTTTATGTGAGTTTTGCTGCAACTGCTCATCCTTGTGTTTGTTTCAAATAACCTTGCTAGCCTAAACCTTGTATCGAGAGGAAATACTTCTCATGCATCCAAAATCCTTGAGCCAATATTCATGCCATTTGTGTCCACCATACCTACCTACTACATGGTATTTCTCCGCCATTCCAAAGTAAATTGCTTGAGTGCTACCTTTAAACCATTCAAAATTTATCACCTCTGATTTGTGTCAATGTTTTATAGCTCATGAGGAAGTATGTGGTGTTTATCTTTCAATCTTGTTGGGCAACTTTCACCAATGGACTAGTGGCTTCATCCGCTTATCCAATAATTTTGCAAAAGAGCTGGCAATGGGATTCCCAGTCCCAAATTAATTAACAAAAATAGACACTCCTCCATGGTATGTGATTGTTGGACGGCACCCGAAGGATTCGGTTAGCCATGGCTTGAGAAAGCAAAGGTGGGGAGGAGTGTCATCATAATAAAACTAAAATAAAAAGGCACTCCTTCATGGTATGAGATTGCTGGCAGGCACCCGAGGATTCGGTTAGCCATGGTTTGTGAAAGAAAGGTTGGAAGGAGTGCCACCCAAAAACAAAATAAAATGGGAGCCGCTCTTTGAAGGTTTGCCTGGCAAGGGGGTTAGAGTACCCGCTACCATTCGTTGACAACAACAAACACTCTAACTACAATACTATTTCATGTTTCCAAAATAAAAGCTCTAGCACAAATACAACAATCGATGCTTTCCTTTTGAAGGACCTTTCTTTTACTTTTATTGTTGAGTCAGTTTACCTATCTCCCTCCACCTTAAGAAGCAAACACTTGTGTGAACTGTGCATTGATTCTTACATACTTGCTTATTGCATTTGTTATATTACTCTATGTTGACAATTATCCATAAGATATACATGTTACAAGTTGAAAGCAACCGCTGAAACTTAATCTTCCATTGTGTTGCTTCAATGTCTATACTTTAAATTATTGCTTTATGAGTTAACTCTTATGCAAGACTTATTGATGCCTGTCTTGAAAGTGCTATTCATGAAAAGTCTTTGCTTTATGATTCACTTGTTTACTCATGTCATTACCATTGTTTTGATCGCTGCATTCATTACATATGTTTACAAATAGTATGATCAAGGTTATGATGGCATGTCACTTCAGAAATTATCTTTGTTATCGTTTTACCTGCTCGGGACGAGCAGAACTAAGTGATACGTCTCCGACGTATCGATAATTTCTTATGTTCCATGCTACTTTATTGATGATACCTACATGTTTTATGCACACTTTATGTCATATTCGTACTGGAACTAACCTATTAACAAGATGTCAAGTGCCAGCTCCTATTTCGCCTTTTGGTTTCCGTAAATCCTAGTGAATATTCTCGAATTGGACGAAATCAACGCCTGTGTTCCTATTTTGCCCGGCATCCGTAACACCCGAGAGTCGCTACAGAGGGGTCTCTGGGCTCCCAGATGACATGGTGGCGCCAGTTGGGCCCGCGCCACCCTATGGTGTGGTCGCCCTTTGACCCTCCCGCGCCCTTCGCCTATTTAAAGTCCCCGCATCGAAACCCTTACGAGAAGCCACCCACAGAAACCTTCCAGCCGCCGCCATCGCAGCCAAGATCTGGGGGACAGAGTCTCTGTCCCGGCACGCCAGGACGGGGAAGTGCCCCCGGAAGGCTTCTCCATCGACACCGCCGCCATCTCACCGCCATCTTCATCACCGCTGCTGCTCCCATGAAGAGGGAGTAGTTCTCCATTGAGGCTCGGGGCTGTACCGGTAGCTATGTGGTTCATCTCTCTCCTATGTACTTCAATACAATAATCTCATGAGCTGCCTTACATGATTGAGATTCATATGATGATGCTTGTAATCTAGATGTCATTATGCTAGTCAAGTGAGTTTTACTTATGTGATCTCCGGAGACTCCTTGTCCCACGGGTGTAAAGGTGACAGTGTGCACCGTGTGGGTCTCTTAGGCTATATTTCACGAAATACTTATTCACTGTTATGAATGGCATAGTGAAGTGCTTATTTATATCTTTTTATGATTGCAATGTGTTTTGTATCACAATTTATCTATGTGCTACTCTAGCAATGTTATTAAAGTAGTTTTATTCCTCCTGCACGATGTAATGGTGACAGTGTGTGCATCCGTGTTAGTACTTGGTTTATGCTATGATCATGATCTCTTGTAGATTGCGAAGTTAACTATTGCTATGATAGTATTGATGTGTATTATTCCTCCTACATATGCATGAAGGTGACAGTGTGCATGCTATGCTAGTACTTGGTTTAGTCTTTTGATCTATCTTACACTAAAGGTTACTAGAATATGAGCATTATTGTGGAGCTTGTTAACCGGCATTGAGGGTTCGTGTAATCCTACGCAATGTGTTCATCATCCAACAAAAGTGTAGAGTATGCATCTATCTATTCTGTTATGTGATCAATGTTGAGAGTGTCCACTAGTGAAAGTCTAATCCCTAGGCCTTGTTCCTAAACACTGCTATCGTGCTTGTTAACTGTTTTACTGCATTACTGCCTTATTTTTCTTTGCAAACATCTTCCACTCGATACGTTTAATCCTTTGTTACAGCAATGTGAGATTGACAACCTCACTGCTTCGTTGGGGCAAAGTACTTTGGTTTTGTTGTGCAGATTCCACGTTGGCGCCGGAATCTCGGTGTTGCGCCGCATCACATTTCGCGACCATCAACCTTCAACGTGCTTCTGGCTCCCTTTGCGATTAAACCTTGGTTTCATACTCTTGCTTCTATACGCATCATACCTTCCACTTGGGGTTCCCAACGGACGTGTGCATCTACGCGTATGTATACTTACAAACTACCACCGGGAAATATTTCCTAATACCTCTTGTCCTAGGACAATTGGTAATCAATTATGAGGTAGATATTTATTGATCATATCTACATTGGCTCTTGTATTTATTTTGCCTTATTTATTGCCATGAATTTGTTGTGCTTTGACTCCCATGTGTCTTCCTTGCATCTTATGGATCTAAGTTGTCTATTCAAACTTTCTTAGCATTGTTAGAAGATATAGGTAGCATGATGATCCTAGTTTTGTGCATTTTGTATTCATATAAAAAATCCTTGATAATGCACCAAACTTGGGGGAGCTCTTCTATATTATTAGAATGCTTAACATCTCTTGATCTTTATCAAAAATTGGGTTTTGGGAGACATAAAATTTTCTTTTTGGTACTTTGTGCCATCATAAAAAATGTCGAGGGTTTGGTTTATTTGTTGGAACCTTGCTCTCTTGGGAGTTGGTTATCTCATTCCTTTGTGCTTAGGTTTAATTAATTAGCTTCTTATAATGAGATAAGTCTTTGGAGTCAATCTTGTGTTGATTTGATTCTTTGATATAATTTGGACAACCATTGTCTCTTGGTTTATTTGGTGTTTTGTCCAAATTGTATCTTCCTTTGGTTCTTGAAAGTATTGTGCATGCATATTTAATATATGTATATCTTATGGCATGTGTCACTTTCTTTGATCCAATATATAGGGTAAACTCCATCAAATCCTAATTTGACTAAGATGTGCATGAAATTCAATTTCATATCTATATGCACATAGAATTGTGGAGTTTGTCCTATATGTTGTAGTGTGTCTAACTACTTCGGACCCAATTATTTTGGGGACCATTTTGTACTTACCTTTGTGTTAGGTACAATGGATATGCATTGAATGCTTGTCTCACTCTTGGAAAGAAGTGGTGACTGACATAGGCACCCCAAATGGGCCTGCCATAGATAGTACCCGGGATTTACTGAAGGCCCACTATCCGAAGAATAAGAAGATTCGGGAGCCCAAGATGTATTAAGGAAAGCTAGAGTTGTAATAGGAAGTATTATTTGTAATCTGGCGGGACGAGTTAGAAACCGTCCCGGACTCTGTAACTTGTACAAACGAAACCCTCGGCTCCACCTCCTATATAAGGGGGAGTCGAGGGACAAAGAAAGGGATCAATTCATGTCAACATAACCCTAGTTTTCATAATCGTCTAGTACTTTTCGCCTAAACCTTCGAGATCTACTTGCCCTCTACTTCTAGCAAAACCCTAGTCTACAATCCGTAGGCATTGACAAGTTAATCCTTTGTCAATTGGCGCCGTCTGTGGGAATTAGAGGTGCAAGGATCCGATCTCGATGGCACGTTCAAGATCTTCGACTTCATCAACAGCAAGCAACGCGATGGATCGAGGTAACAAGGGAAAAACTGATCTATTCAATTTTATTCCTCACCCGCCCTCCCGTATGGATGCATGTGCCTATCTGGAGGAGCCCATCATCATGACGTTCGGAGAATTCCGATTTGGCGTCAACAAGGAAGGATCCTACCGTCTCGAAGTTCCGATCTCGTCGGAATTTTCAGCGGTCGACTCCAACTTTTCGTCGAGTGACGAGGAGTTTTCTTTTCGCATACTTCGTCGACAACAAGGCAAGCGGAAAGCTCGCCAAGATCTTCAGCAACACATCCTTCGAGTCGTCTGCGGACTCCTTTATAAGCAGCGACTCCGACAGCGTCGACAGCTTCAACTTCATCGACAAATCTGCTGCCATCGGAAAGGTCTTCACCACTCTATATGATGGTGTCACCAATCCCGACAAAAATCAATGCGCAAAATATCATCAGATCTATGTGGTAGAAGGGGCAGGCACATCAGACCCGCAAACATCAGAGGCTTTCGACGAATTGGGAAATCCATACGTCGATCCCGCTGATCTCAGACATGGTTTAGGCACCAAATATCCTGGATCTACAACTCGCGCAAGAGTACAGCTCCCGCAAGAAGCGTGGGATAGGGCTGCGAGAGCCATGGACGGTTCAGAACCTATGACCACCACTGCTACTGCACAAGAACTTCAAGCATATCAATATAGACTTGCTCGAGTTAGCAAGAGAATTAGAAAAACAAACAGATCCCTGAATAGAAGGAAGGAAGCAGCTTCTGCATCAAGCAGACGCCGAGCAGATTTAAGTCGCCTTTCAGGAAATACAGGAGATAGTCACAGAGAAGCTCGGAGGAGAGCAATGTCTCGACTGCAAAACATACCTGAAGCAGAAAGAGGAAACATAATCCAAAATCTCGACATGTCCTTTATGTCGATCGACGAAAGAGGAAATATCATCCCAAAAACGCCAGAAGCAGGATACATGGCAACACAAGCATACATCTTGGCGTCCAGACCACCTCCTGGGGACCCGAGAGAACCATTGTTCAATATGGCAATGGCCGGAGTAGGGGTATGGGAACAGCGTTTGCAACAACGCCTCCCGAAGAAAATCCTAGGCAAAATAGTCCACCTACGTGCCAGCCCAAGACCCACCAAGAGCAAGTGGAGCAAGAGACACAGCAGTCCAAGTAAGGGTGGACAGAGCGCGACAAGAAAGGAGGGACCGTCAGCACTCGCCAGAGCTTGCCGACGAAGATATGTGTGGGCTCCCGTGCTTTACGAGAAGAGTTCGAAAAACTCGAGTCCCAAAAGGGTTCAAGTTACCCGAAAATTTCAAGAAGTTCGACGGCCTGCAAGATCCCGAGGATTGGCTCGTGGATTATCTCGAGATGGTAAAGCTAGTAGGAGGAACCAGAGCAACAGCTATGCAAAGTATCCAAGTTCACCTGAGTGGTGCCGCAAGATCTTGGATAAAGAAACTCCCCCTAAATTCCATCGACAGCTGGGAAACCTTTGAGGACATCTTCGTGAAAAACTTCCGATCCACGTGCAAGAAACCTGCATCGTTGGAAGAGCTGAGGGCATGCCGACAAAAACACGACGAGTCGATGAGGAAGTATATACAGCGATGGAACATCATAAAAAACTCGGCAGAAGATATATCTGACGAGAGGGCAATAGATGCGTTTGTGGCAGGAGTTCGCCGAGCAGATTTCATCGAGGACTTAGGGAGAACTAACCCTAAGACCATAGCAGCACTCATGGAAATAGCCAATAAATGGGCAGATGGTGAAGACGCAATATACAATAAGCGACACAGGTCGCCAGAAGAGGATCGTGGTCGAAATTATCAAAATAGAAGGCGATTTTCTCGCCAGTTCTACAACAACGATGCTCCCGGCCATATATCGGCTGGTTTCCGGGGAAATATTGGAGGAAATAGCCGAGATGATTATCAAAGGAGCAACGAGCAACAAGGCGACAATAGAGGTGATTTTCGCGGCAACAGGCAAAATAGTGGACCAAGGATTCAAAGACCTTACGTGTCTCCCGAGGAGATGATGAACGGTCCGTGTCAAATGCACTTTTACCGACAACAATGGAAAGAGGCAGTCAGGACATCTCCAAAAGACTGCCGAAATTTTCAGGCAATGTTGCGAGCCGCAGGAATTGCAAATGCCCAAGCAAATAACAGAAACCCTCGGGAGCCAAGGAGCGAGATCCACCTTCCACCTCCTCCCGCAATTACCGACGAAATCGACACTCAAATTAGGAATTGCAGCACCACACCCACCTCCATATGTTGACCCCAACTCTAACGGTGTGGTCTCGATGATCTAAAGCTAGGCCCAACAGTGGCGCAGGTAACATCTCGACAAGTGTTCATGGCGAAAAGATGCCTCCACCAACAACCGAGTACTTAAATTGGTCAGGCAAGATATCGGCTTCACAATCGCAGATCATCCGCAGCAAGTTCCTCGACCAGGACAATCAGCACTCATCCTACCCGCAGTAATTGCTGGTTTTGATGTGTCGAGAGTTTTCATAGATGGCGGCAGCAGCTTAAACCTCATGTATGCAGATACATTGAGGAAAATGAACATATCCTTGGCAAACCTGAAACCAACCGACACACGTTTCCATGGGATTACACCGGAGAAGCCAAGTTACCCATTGGGCAAAATAAACCTCGACGTTCAGTTTGGAACCCGAGAAAACTACAGGATAGAGAATCTGGAGTTCGAAGTTGTGGATTTCCCGTCGCAGTATCATGCTTTGTTGGGACGACCAGCATATGCTAGGTTCATGGCAGTACCGCATTATACATATCTATTGTGGAGGTTGCCTGGGCCTAAGGGACCTATCACAATCAAAGGAAGTTTCGCGTTATCTGACAAATGCGACAAGGATTTTCATCGACTATCAGAAACTTTCGGGATGCAAGCAGAATATGCGGCGCCAAGATTCACTGATTATGATGTGCTGCCAGAGGTAGGAAGATCTTCTAAGGAGCCAACTTTCAATATAAACAAAGATTCAAAAGAGGTACAGATTCACCCGACAGATCCAAAGAAAACGACGTCCATTGCCGCAAACATGGATGTCGCATAGGAAAGCGCGCTCGTCGAGTTCCTCCGTGAGCACTGGAAAATCTTCGCATGGTGTCCAGCCGACATGCCAGGAGTACCCAGGGAACTTGCCGAGCACCACCTTAATTTGGATCCTCTCGCACGACCAGTAAAGCAACCTTTGCGGCGTTTTTCGGAACCTAGCCGCAAAGCCATGTTATCGGAAATAGATCGACTCAAAGATGCTGGTTTCATCAGAGAAATATCTACAGAAGCCACATGGGTAGCTAACCCAGTGATGGTGCCGAAAAACACACAATAGTCCTTCGCATGTGCGTCGACTTCACGTGTCTCAATAAACATTGTCCCAAGGATCACTTTCCCCTCCCAAGGATCGATCAAATCATCGACTCCACGGCAGGATGCGAACGTCTTTCCTTCTTGGACGCATATTCTAGTTATAACCAGATCAGATTAAAAGAAGAAGATGAAGCCAAAACAGCGTTCATCACACCTTATGGCGTGTTTTGCTACAAAACAATGCCCTTTGGTCTGAAAAACGCGGGAGCAACATATCAGCGGATGATGCAGAAGTGCCTAGCAACACAGATTGGGAAAAATGTACAAGTCTACATCGACGATGTCGTAATAACATCAAAGAAAGGGTCGACTCTGATCGAAGATTTGAAGGAAACCTTCGACAACCTCGACAAGTTCTGCCTCAAGCTGAACCCGACAAAGTGCTCTTTTGGAGTTCCTGCAGGAGAACTTCTCGGGTTCTTAGTATCAGCAAGAGGGATTGAAGCTAATCCCGAAAAAATACAAGCTATCGTTACTATGAGAAAGCCAACAAAGTTGAAAGAAATACAACAGCTAACGGGGCGAGTCGCAGCTTTAAGCAGATTCGTCGCCAGGCTAGGAGAAAAGGCGCTACCGTTCTATGCATTGATCAAGCAAGGGGAAAAATTTCAATGGAACGAGGAAGCAGACAGAGCTTTCGAGAATCTCAAACGAGCAATTTCGACACCACCGATATTGGTGGCGCCAAAAGAGAAAGAACCTCTCCTCTTGTACATTGCAGCCACACCTCAGGTGGTCAGCACGGCCCTAGTAGTCGAGAGGGAAGAAGAAGGCAAGCTTCATGGAGTTCAAAGACCAGTATATTTCATCAGCGAAGTACTGTCTCCGTCAAAACAGCGGTACCCGCAATATCAAAAGCTAGCATATGGAGTATTCACGACAGCAAGAAAATTGCGACACTATTTTTCGGCGCACCCGATAATAGTGGTCAACGAGGCTCCCTTATCAAATATACTAACAACCCAGAAGCTACGGTCGTGTCTCCCTTTGGGGAATAGAACTTTCCCTCGGGACATCACGTATGAAAAAAGAAAAGCAATAAAATCGCAGGTCTTACCAGATTTCATTGCAGAGTGGATGGAGCTACAAAACACGGGACCCCCAGATTTATCGAGAACTTGGACCATGAACTTCGACGGGTCCAAGAGATTGGAAGGTGCCGGAGCAGGCGTGATATTAGTCTCACCTGAAGGCGACAAGTTGAAGTATGTTCTGCGAATGACGTTCCCAAACGCATCTAACAATGAAGCAGAATATGAAGCTCTCATACATGGAATGAAGATGGCGAAAGCTTGCGGTGCAACCCGACTGAAAATTTTCGGCGACTCACAGTTGGTAGCACAGCAAGTAATGAACCAATGCGACGCAGTCAACGAAAGTATGATAGCATACAAGGAGGTGTACAATGAGCTGGAGAAGCTATTCGATGGTTGTGAGGTAAACCACATCAGCAGGATGAGCAACGATGAAGCCGACGTTCTCGCAAACATCGGGTCACAATGCCTCGCAATCCCTCCAGGTGTGTTCTGGGAAGAGATTAGCGAGAGATCAACAAAACCAGCAAAAATAAAGGAGAAAAAAGAGAAACCTTCGAGTATCGCCAAAAACATAGCAGAAGAAGAAGAAGAGCAAGATCTAGTCATGATGGTGCAAATTCCATGGATGCAGGCTTACATATCATATATCCTAAGGAAAACCATACCCGACGATCCAGTCGAAGCAAGGCGAATAATTAGGAGATCCAAAGCCTTTACGGTGGTAAAAGGGGAGCTGTACAAACGCAGTATCTCGGGTGTGCTACAACGGTGTGTTACACCCGAAGAAGGAAGGATCATCCTAAAGGACGTGCATGAAGGAATATGTGGGCATCACGCAAGTAGCCGAGCTATTGCGGCCAAAGTCTTCAGAGCAGGATTTTATTGGCTCACAGCAATCGAGGATGCGAAGGAAATAGTGCGAACTTGTGACGCGTGCCAAAGATTTGCGGCAAGACCTCACTCACCAGCAGCAGAACTTATGCCAATCCCATTGTCTTGGCCCTTTGCTCAATGGGGTCTCGACATGGTGGGTAAATTGCACAAAGCTTCGCCAGGAGGATATGAGTACTTACTAGTGGCTGTCGACAAATTTACCAAGTGGATAGAGGCGAAGCCAATAAATTCACCAGATGCAGCATCCGCAATAAAATTTGTGAAGAGCATTGTCTTTCGCTTCGGAGTACCTCACAGCATCGTCACAGATAACGGCAGTAACTTTACTTCCAAGGAGTTCAAAGCATATTGCGCAGAAGTGGGTATAAAACTAAGTTTTGCGTCTGTCGCACATCCACAAACCAATGGTCAAGTCGAAAAGGCCAATGGCATCATCTGCAATGGCATCAAGAAGCGCCTGCTAGGACCTTTGGAAAAAGCTAGGCATACTTGGCCAGAGGAGCTACCAAGTGTTTTGTGGAGTATCCGAACAACGCCAAATACAGCGACGCAGGAAACGCCGTTCTTTTTGGTCCACGGAGCTGAAGCAGTCTTGCCGATAGAAATAGAACACGATTCTCCACGAGTCGCAGAATATGACGAAGAAACTTCGAGAAAAGCTTTGGAAGATGATGTCGACGCACTCGATGAAGCTCGAGACGAGGTCCGTCACGAGTCGCTAAATATCGCAGACTGAAACTATCACGTCGACGATTGCGGCCAAGATCTTTCCAAGTGGGTGACCTGGTTTTACGACTCAATCAAAAAAGCCATGAAAAACTCGAGTCACCCTGGCTAGGACCATACATCGTCACAGAAGTAATAGAAGGAGGAGCATACAGAATTAAAGACAAGAAGACAGGGATCGACGAGCCAAATCCCTGGAATGCACAGCTCAGGCGTTTCTACGCCTAGATGCCGAAAATATAGTCTCCCTTTGTAAAGCTACAATGTACTGAAACGCCCGCGAGTTTTCAGACGCACTCTTTTCCTTTTTCGGGGCACTGGGGCCGGAGAAGGTTTTTAATGAGGCGGACTCGCGGTGCTGCAATAATAAAGATAGTGGAATTATATATCTTCTTCCCGACAAGATCAGGGGTTTTCCCCTACATGATACAATATATATATAAACACAGTATCGACAAAAGAAGCACCTTGCCTTGGTAAAAATACCTCGCCAAAATAAAAAGAGATATCGACAAAATAGTGATCAACAAAAAAGCTCGGGGGCTTACACCCGTACAAAATAGTACACAATGTATATTATCTTGCCTTGGGACAACCTCGCATTATAATACACAAAAGATATTGCAATCAAAACGCCCGGGGGCTTGGCGATAAAAATAAAATACAATGACTTTACAATATAGCTCGTCTATACAGGATACAAATTTCGGAATAAGTTTCGTCTTCAAGAATTTCCCAATATATTATCTATGGTTAAGCGCTCGTTATTTACAGCGCGAGTACTATGCTCAGCATAGCTACCCTTCACGAAGAATTCGGAATCCATCCGGAGAAGTTCATCCATCATATCTTCGGCAACAGGAGTAACAATGTCATCATATTTGCCGAAGTTTCTTTTCCTCTTCGACATCTTCTCCAAGCACTTTGGGACAACTTGCCCCACGTCTAATTTTGGGTAGCAAATTTTTATCATGATCATCGCAAACCTTGCACCAGCAGCTAGTTGAGCTCGTACAAAGCCATGGATGCGAGGAGCATCTCGAAATTTGTCCATCAATGCAGGAAGGGTCTCTGGCATCTTATTGCGAGGAAACATGGTACCATAAACCAGAGACAAAGTCCTTGTACAAAAGTCAAGATATTCGCGAACCTGAAGTGCACGATCTTGAAATCTCACGATTTGGCGGGTCCGCTCAGGTGTACCCCAAAAAGTCGACCCATGTTCACGTGCAAGCCGAAGAAGAACATTGGAACGAGCCTCGACACGTTCATCTTCAGTTGTAGTATCCAAAAAAGCACCTATTGTTTCATAAAACAATTCAGTGGGCAATAAGGAGGCAAGCAGCAAAGGAAACGAAGAAGCAAGATAAAGACAATGAAACTTACCCGCCATATCCAAGCTAGCATCTGTTAGCAGCTGGAGCATAGAATTCTCTCGAGATGCAGCTGCGTCAGCTTCAGCAACAGCAGTATCCCTCTCAGATATGGCATCCTGAGCTCGTTGAAGTGCAATTTTCTCCTTTTCAGAAGATTCTCGAGACTGCTCCATAAGTATAAGCGACGCTTCTTCACAGACTGAAGTTGCACTCGAAGTTCTTTCAATTCTTCTGTCAGATCCATACTCGAAGAATCATCAAGGTTAACAGGGACAGAAGACTTCTTCGCAAGGGACGAAGGAAAAACTTCGGGAGGATCAGGAATTGGCGAATAATTGTCAAAAATCAACTGAAAAATAGAAAAACGTCGACATCAATCATTGAGACAAAAGTTCGACTTCCATTCATTCTTGTAGTATATACATATCTATTACAAAAGAAGGACCTCTACAAGACCTAATCATCGCTAGGAGCGTTACAGCGACAGTACCAAAAGGAGGAGGTAAACTAAAACAAAGCAAAAGAATATGAAACTAGACCTCCGGCCTTGATGAGCTGGGAGTCGAGGGTGGCTTGATCCCGAGATATGCCAAGATTTTCTTTGTGTTGGGTTTGGCTGCCTTAATCAGCGACCTCCACCTCGACTGTTCTATTTGATTGGTGTCGCCAACCTTCATCCAATCAATAGTTTGTCGGCTGTCAGCAACCAGGGCAACAGTACTTTCGACAGCAACCTTCATGTTTTCTTGGCGCATTTTCAGTCCAAGGTCTTCTGCTGAATTGAAGCTCTTGGCGAGATCAAGGAAAGTTGCGGGTTCCTCTTTCTTTGGGAAAAAATAAGGAAAAAGCCGCGACAACCCTGCTTTGGCCTGATCAATGCCTTCGCGTGCCTCTGATCCATGAACCTCGAGAAATGACAGGGCGTCAAGAAGAGGATCATTGACGGGTTCTTCAAGTTGAAACTCTTGAGCTGTTCTAGCTGTCAAAAAAGAAACTTATTGAGCAACAAATAAACACAGAGAAGGAAATACAAAAAATGATAAGTGGTACTTACCGACGAAGCGGCGACTTTGTGTCTTTAAGCGTTTAAGGATCGCCTCTTCGCGAGCAGATTGAGCGGTTATATGTTCACTCAGCGAAGTTTCGGCATCATGAAGTCTCTTCCGGAGATCTTCGACACCAGCAGCATCAGACTTGGCCTTATCAGCCTCTGCACGAGCACCAACAGATCGACTCAGCCTTTTTGCGAGCTGTTCACTTTGCTCTAACTGTTGAGCAAGTATGTTGGCACGCTCATTGGCTTCCGCCGTTTTTCTGGCAAGGAAGAAAAATATAGTTAAAAACTTCGACAACAAAGGAGTAAAAGGGCAGAAGCAAAAGGAGTAAAGCATTACCTTCAGCGTTACTAGCATATTCACGGTACCCGACAAATTGGGTACCAATGCGAAGAAGATCCTTTATAAGAGGCTGAAAAAAGGGGATAAAAGGAAATGGCGGTATGAGAAAAATATAATGGTACACAGAAATCAACAAAGAAAACATGAACAATGACAAGAAAGTTAAGAACTTACATCCTCCAAGAGAGGGTTAGAGGAGCTACTCAATTGAAGAGTAGGCTCTCGGGATCGTCCTCGCCCTTTTCGACAAAGGGGCTCGGGGGCTTGAAGGAGGAGTAGCAGTGTTGACATTTTGCCGAGGAGGTGAAGATTCTTCTCCTTCAACTGGTGTTTCCGAGGCAACTAAAGTATGTGACGTACTCGTTCGAGCAGCCACATCAGCGGTTGGTACCTCTTCTTCCTCATCACTACAAGTAAAATGTCGACAATATAAACAGCAAAGATAGATACGAATGTTCAAATACAAGAAAAAGATAGAAAAAGGACTCACGAACTGATAAGGGTCCCGAGATATGGATCATAAGCTGCCTTTTGCGATGAAGGATCAGTTTCTTCGGGTTTGGAGGTGCCGGAAGCTTCGGCGTCATCCCTTTTCCTTTTGTTCTTTGGGGAAACGGCAGGAGGAAGGGATTGCGTCGACTCGCTGGCTTCAGATTCAACTTCCTTTTCATGGGAAGCCGCAGATTTGTGAGAACCTGCGACTTCACTTTCATGAAGAGAGGAACCTTGATTGTCTTCGGCAACGACAGCTTGTTCTTCGACTTCTCCATCCTCGGGAAGGGGAGGAAGAGAAGACATAGTAGGATGGTTCTGCAAAAATAGCGACAAAGGAAAAAATAGCGAGATATCAATACAGTGAGATGCAGGGAACATTTGGAACAAGATAAAATTCGAGAAGACAAAAATACCTCGGGGAGAGGATTGGTGGAGCTGTATGGTTCCACGCGGCAGGAAGAAGGAACAGGATCTTTCTTATTTAAACGAGAAATTCTTCGAATCAGCTTCTCCAAGTCCTTTGCAGAGAGATCACTGGAGAGCCTATTGGCGTCGTTTCCACCAGTATATGTCCAAAGGGGATTTTTGCGAGCCTGAAGAGGCTGCACCCTAATTCTAAGAAAATAGGCAGTGATTTGAACACCAGATAGTTCTTCGCCTTGAGTATTTTGGAGCTGACGAATACGAGACATAAGTGCTTCTGTCGCCTTTTTCTCTTCTTCGGAAGCTTCAGCATCCCAGGAGCGGCGGTGCTGAATTTTGGCATTTCCGTCGAAGGGGATTATGTTGTGTTCCACAGAGTTGGCACTTTCTTCGTGAATGTAAAGCCATTTTTTGCGCCACCCTTGGACAGAATCGGGAAATTTGACGTCGAAGTATTCAACGTCAGTTCGGACACAAATAACAACGCCGCCTATGTTATAAGTGGCGTTGCGAGAGGCATTGCGACGAAGAAGGAAAATGCGTTTCCAAAGAGCCCAATTGGGAGGGACTCCAAGGAAACATTCGCACAGCGTGATGAAAATGGAAATATGGAGGATGGAATTGGGGGTCAACTGGTGTAGTTGAATCCCATAAACAAAGAGAAGGCCGCGGAGGAAATCGTGAATAGGGGCAGAAAGGCCGCGGATGAGGTGATCAACGAAACTAACCCGGTACTCCATTGGAGGGTTGGGGTAGCTTTCTTCGCTGGGAAAGCGGATGGCGTCATCTTTCTTCATCAGGCCAAGCTTCTTCATCAGGTTGAGGTCTTGGTTAGAGATTTTAGATCTCTCCCAGTCAAGATCTTCGGCGGCCATTGCGGATTCTGGAGTGCTGTGGCGCGTAAGTCGCGTGCGTGGTGGCATCAACAGCAATGGACAAAGCAATGCTTGAGCGTGCGGAAGATCAAACAGATTGGGCGCAAGGGAAGTTTTTGCAGAGGGGAACAGATGTGCGGCGCAAGCGAAGGACTGGACCGAGGTTGAAGAAAGGTTTATATAGGGTTCGGGCGAAGCAGTGCACCGTTGGATGAAGAAATCGTGTGGTGAAAAAGGATCTCGCAGATACAAGGGTAAAAAGGTATTTTTACGAAGAAGGAATGGAACAGGCGTTACCGTACGTGCGCCAGGAAAAGCGGAGGACGTGTGTCCCCCACTTGCACGACGTGTCAACGTGGTGGGAACAATGGACCCACAAGGCAGAAAAAATCCCAATTATTGACAGAGATGAAGAGAATTTGACAAAGGAAAATATGTCGACAAGAAAAATAAAAAGAGAATGGCGACAGGGTAAATCATTCGAATACTCTTGGAGCCTTTGATCAAATACAAGTTTTTGCCCAAATGCTCGGGGGCTACTTTGGAAAAATAGAAAATTTCGAGTATGACAATATAGAAATGGCGAGAGCCTATGACCAAATCCAAGAATTTGTTCATAGCCTCGGGGGCTACTCATCGGGAGCGCTGGTCGCGCACCCGATAAATATAAAAATATCGAGAAGGATCATAAATATAGTGGCAAAGGATACTAATCTGTGGAGCCTACACCCAAGCACAAGTTCTTGGCTGTAGCCTCGGGGGCTACCCATCTAGCTGTTCGCGTGCCCGATGAATTTTTCAAAATAAGAAAAGAAGTGAGTATATTTCGAGTTACACAGATAACTCTACATATACTCCCATCGGGAAGACAAAATAAAGTCATCAAATATGACTCGATAAAATGTGCTATTCCAAAGGCGAAAAGCACTCGACAATATATTCTCAGAACGCCAAAGTTGCGATCAATTTCTGAATGCCGCAAATATGCGAAGGTAAGACCCCAGATCCGTTCTGCTTGGCGTGGCATCGCCAAAGACTGCGCTCGCTATTTTTATCCGTATCAACAGATACGAAGAAAAAGACGCGTTAGGTACCCGATAAATTTGACTGGGACTCGACAAAAAGACCTTAAGCGGCACTGTCGAAGTTTACACCAGTATCCCGAGATCATGTCCGGGGACGTGATCTTGAAGTAGGTTTTTGCGGATTGCCACTAGAGCAGTTAACTAGTACCTGATCCGTCAGATGAACTAGCCCCAACTACCATTATCCCTGTACAATATATAATTTTATGTGAAGGAGTATGGATAAAGCTCTCGAACAAAAATAAACGGGAGAGATTTTCCCGACTCTACGATTCAAGCAAAATCTCGGGGGCTATGACATAGGCACCCCAAATGGGCCTGCCATAGATAGTACCGGGATTTACTGAAGGCCCACTATCCGAAGAATAAGAAGATTCGGGAGCCCAAGATGTATTAAGGAAAGCTAGAGTTGTAATAGGAAGTATTATTTGTAATCTGCGGGACGAGTTAGAAACCGTCCGGACTGTAACTTGTACAATACGAAACCCTCGGCTCCACCTCCTATATAAGGGGGAGTCGAGACAAAGAAAGGAATCTACTGTCAACATAACCCTAGTTTTCATAATCGTCGAGTACTTTTCGCCTAAACCTTCGAGATCTACTTGCCCTCTACTTCTAGCAAAACCCTAGTCTACAATCTGTAGGCATTGACAAGTTAATCCTTTGTCAGTGACTCAATGGTAACGTGAGGCAAGATAGGATGATCAACGAACACATATCTACTACATCCACACCAATGCTATCTTGGTAACAAGTATCTTCTCATGCATACTTTTGTTGTATCCAACCTTATGGTTGCATCTTGGCATGAATCTATTGATTTGCAAATGTTGTGATTCTTGCAAAAGTCTTAATGAAACCTCTTTATTGTGAATTAGAGTAACTTGAGATGAGTGCATTTGTTGGGAAGTATTTTAAATCATGCTCATGATTCATCCACCCCAACTATGCCTATCTAGCAATTTTGTTGCATATCAATTCCTCAAGGCTCTCACATGTGCAATATAGATGAAAGTGCAAATTTAGTTACTTCTTTTGGTATCCCCGTTTGTGATACTTGTTGCCTTTCTCAAATGCATCCCAACTATCTTCTATCCCTTGTTGATATTTGTGATGTATTTTAGTTGTTTGTGGTTGAAGTTCATGAATGTACAATAAGATAAAATTGAGCCTTTGGCCATGCTATTAAGCAAAAATTCTTATTGGTATATTGCATGACTTCGTCTTGGATATCATACTATTTTTCTTGCGTATCTATTTTATGTGTGCATGTTTCTTTGTGGATAAATATCTTTGTGATATTGCCCACTTAGAGAAACTTATACACATAAGAGATGATACATCTCCGTTTGATATCTTATTTATTATTGCGCGTTGATTGGTCATGCTAAGCAATATAATTCTTTGAAGACTATGATGATGCTTTTTGCTCATCCTTGCAATAGTCTTATAATATGCTTTATCATGCCTTTCACATATCCTCTTGGTTGAGCCTTTTATTATGGTGCCTCCTACTTGTTGCTCAACCATTTGTTTGTTGCAAGTGTTAAGCTTAATTTTCTATCTATGATCTATTGCAAATGTTTGTGTTTTAAATGGTAATGAGGAAGTGAGGATTCCATGTTATGCATATTGTATTCAAATACAACATTTTAATTTATGCATGTACCTTGGGGAGCTTCCTCATTTAATTTAAAGCACTATATTTTGGTGATCATTAGAGTTTGATTCACTTGGTATATTTTGTTTTTGAATGATATTATGGGAGTGATGATTCCATGTTTATGCACTTTATACTCCAATGCAAATTGTCTTGTTTTGTGCACAAACCTTGGGGAGCTTCCTCATATTATTTAGAGCAATCTTCTTGATCTTATCATAATATCTATCTTTCTTTTGGTATCTTCCTTGTGGTTCATTTGGTTGCTTGCTTCATTTGTTGAAGCTTCTTGACTTTGTTATCTTTTTGCAATCTTTGATCCTATCTATGGTGTGACTCCTTCCGAATATTCGTAATTGGATATGTGCATTTGATTCCACTCAAATTATGAGAAATGCACACGCTATGGAGGAACTCTCACTATATTGGCCTTCTAAATTTTTCACCCATTTCGGCAATTGGTGCCAATGGGGGAGAAGTTTGGAGGGTTTAAGGGAATTTGGTTATGTCTTTGCTTTGTGCTTAAGCATGTGCCTTTATTGCATTGCATCTTGTTGCTTTGCATAGTTGAATATTTAGAGGAAACTCCACTAGGCTTTGAATGCCAATATATGCAATGAAAGTCAAGATCATTCACACATGCATATATTATGGGGGAGTTTGCTCTATATATTCAACTTGTTTGTTACTTAAATTCCTTATATAAACCCTCTCAAAGAGATTGTCATCAATTACCAAAATGGGGGAGATTGAAAGTGCATGGAGCCCCCATGTGTGGTTTTGGTAATTAATGACAATCCCTATGGACTAATGTTTGCATTGAGTTATATTAATAGGAGTTGTCCATAGGCAATTCTTGAACCATTTGTTGGCTTCAAGGTTGCAATAAGAAGAAATTGATGAAGGATATCAAGTGTCAAGTATGTCTTGAAGATGAAGATGAAGTGAGCCCTCAAGTTACTTCAAGACATCAATATGATGAAGAATGAAGAATGAAGTGCAAGTTCAAGATGAGCCATCTCGAAGAGATCCTTTGCTTGAGTCTTGCCATCCATATGGTGATCATGGATATGTGAAGATGCGCCGAAGAAGAAGCTCTCCCATGGTGGTTTATGGGGGAGCAATCTACAAGACTTCGTCAAGCAAGCACAAGCAAGAAAGGCGTTCCATCTTGTTGAGGTCAAGATCGTCGTCATCAAGCTCAAGTGGAATGCGCAAGTATAAGGTTTGCTCTTGATAGGGTTTCTTTCTCACCGGTCTCATAGTGTAGTTGGAGACCGGTTTATAGTTTAGTTGCCGTACTATCAAGAGGGCTCTCGAGTGAGTAACTCGATCGTATCATTCGGAGAGAGCTCAAACCTTTGCATCCTTGCATCATCTTTCTTGGTTATTATTTGGATCTTATCCATGTGATGATTTAGAGCTTGTGCTTATTCTCATGACAAGCTCTAGTTCATCAAGAATGGTTTTTGCACGGGCAACTTGTTGCATTTTCAAGATTGGAGGTTTTACCGGTATGTCTTTTTTAGATAGGTCAAACCTTTCATCATTTGTTTCTATCCTCCTTTGCTGGACTATGATGGTTCCCTGCATGATCTTGTAGAGCTTGTTACTAGCTTCGAAACGAGTCCAAGATCATCAAAATCGGAGTCCGGATACTCAAGTTATGCTTTTTCTATGTTTGCCCAAAGAGAGGAGTTTGGGCTGAGCGGTAGTACCGCCCGAGCACGAGCGGTAGTACCGCCCGTGCACGAGCGGTAGTACCGCCCGAGGTACCGCCCGTGGTACCGGGGAGCCATTTGTGGCTCAGTACATGTGCCGGAGGTTGGAGCCCCGGCGGTACCTTGGCCGGTACCCCGGCCGGAGGCTCCGGCCTCCCTCCCGGCCCGCAGATGGCCATGGGTCGATAATTTCTTATGTTCCATGCTACTTTATTGATGATACCTACATGTTTTATGCACATTATATGTCATATTTATGCATTTTCTGGAACTAACCTATTAACAAGATGCCGAAGAGCCAGTCTCATGCTGTTTTTGGTTTCGAAATCCTAGTAAAGAAATATTCTCTAATTGGACGAAACTTTCGCCAGGGTCCTATTTTTGCACGAAGCTTCCGAAGACCGAAGACCTAACGAGTGGGGCCACGAGGCAGGGGGGTGGCGGCGCGGCCTAGGGCTTGGCCGCGCGGCCCTGCCCCGGGCCCCTCGTGTGGCCCCCGCGTTGACCTTCCGCCTACTTAAAGCCTCCGTCGCGAAACCCCCGCACGAGAGCCACGATACGGAAAACCTTACACACGCCGCCGCCGCGAATCCCATCTCGGGGATTCGGAGATCGCCTCCGCACCCGCCGGAGAGGGATCATCTCCGGAGGACTCTTCATCGCCATGATCGCCTCCGAGTGATGAGTGAGTAGTTCCCTGGACCATGGGTCCATAGCAGTAGCTAGATGGTCGTCTTCTCCTTGTTGTGCTTCATTGTTGGATCTTGTGAGCTGCCTAACATGATCAAGATCATCTATATGTAATTCTATATGTTGTGTTTGTCGGGATCCGATGGATAGAGAGTACTATGATTATGGTGATTATCAATCTATTGTTTATGTGTTGTTTATGATCTTGCATGCTCTCCGTTATTAGTAGAGGCTCGGCCAAGTTTTTGCTCTTAACTCCAAGAGGGGGTATTTATGCTCGATAGTGGGTTCATGCCTTCATTTACACCTGGGATCGTGACAGTAGGTTCTAAGGTTGTGATGTGTGTTGCCACTAGGGATAAAACATTGATGCTATGTCTAAGGATGTAGTTATTGATTACATTACGCACAATACTTAATGCAATTGTCTGTTGCTTTGCAACTTAATACTGGAGGGGGTTCGGACGATAACCTGAAGGTGGACTTTTTAGGCATAGATGCATGGATGGCGGTCTATGTTCTTTGTCGTAATGCCCGGATTAAATCTCACTATATTTATCATATCATGTATATGCATTGTTATGCCTTTCTCTATTTGTCAATTGCCCGACTGTAATTTGTTCACCCAACATGCTTTTATCTTATGGGAGAGACACCTCTAGTGAACTGTGGACCCCGGTCCTATTCTTTCCATAGCATACAATCTACTTGTTTTACTGTTTTCTTTGCAAACATCTTCCACTCGATACGTTTAATCCTTTGTTACAGCAAGCCGGTGAGATTGACAACCTCACTGTTTCGCAAAGTACTTTTGTGTTGTGCGGTTCCTAGTTGGCGCCGGAATCCGGTGTTGCGCCGCATCACATTTCGCGACCATCAACCTTCAACGTGCTTCTTGGCTCCCACTGGTTCGATTAAACCTTGGTTTCATCGAGGAAAACTTGCCACCGTGCGCATCATACCTTCCTCTTGGGGTTCCCAACGGACGTGTACATCTACGCGCATCAAGCACTTTTTCTGGCGCCGTTGCCGGGAGATCAAGACACGCTGCAAGGGAGTCTCCACTTCTCAATCTCTTTACTTTGTTTTTGTCTTGCTTTATTTTATTTACTACTTTGTTTGCTGCACCTAAACAAAATACAAAAAATTAGTTGCTAGTTTTACTTTATTTGCTATCTTGTTTGCTATATCAAAAACACAAAAAAATTAGTTACTTGTCTTTATTTTGTTTGCCTAGTTTACTTTTTGCTTATTTCATCATGCTTAATCCTAAGTTTACTTTGGAAGAGATACCGGTAGGACGAGGGTGTATCATTGGAAGAGATAATATAGAAGAATTTTTCACCCATGTTAGTATGGATGAAGATTTTGAAGATATACCATTATTAAAAACTGCTCCTACTTATGAAAGTGCTTCTGCCTGTTTGATACACATGTTAGAAACTAGATTTGTTAATCTCAATCCCATAATACAACATATGTTTCTTACACTTTCGGATATGGAGATGGGGGAAAAGAGAAATTTTGTTTTAAAAGTCCTTGTTAGAGAATTTGAGGATATAGTTAAAGAAGCTAGAAAAGTTTTTATTAAGCATAAGAGGCTTGGTTTCTTTCCTAATTTTAAACAAATACTTGAAAAGATGGATATGGATAGAATTAAGTATACTAATAATGTTAATGATGGTAGGGAAATTAAAGCGCCAATACCTAGTAAACTACTAGGGATGCATGAAGCTTTGGAAAATAACTATGCTTGGCTTGTTCCTGAAAATTTGTTTGATGAGAATAGTAAGCCTAGGAGCAATGAGAGAGGAGTTACTTATATAGACCAGATACAATGCATTGTTGAGAAAACTCCCAGCTCCCAAGGTAATGATGTTGATGCTTCTACTCTCGATGCTACTTGATTTGCACTTTCTGCGCCTAGCTGAAAGGCGTTAAAGAAAAGCGCTTATGGGAGACAACCCATGTTTTTACCTACAGCAATTTTTTGTTTTATTGAGTCTTGGAAGTTGTTTACTACTGTAGCAACCTCTCCTTATCATGTTTTTGTGCCAAGTAAAGTTTCTATGTCGAAGTTGATGTTATATTTGGGATCGCTGCACAGAAACAGCATTGCTGTCTGTCACGAATCTGGGCATAATTCTCTGTAGAAAATTCGAAAAAATCTGCCAATTTACGAGCGTGATCCTCAGATATGTACGCAACTTTCATTAGTTTTGAGTTTTCCATTTGAGCAAGTCTGGTGCCATTTATAAATTCGTCTTTACGGACTGTTCTGTTTTTGACAGATTCTGCCTTTTATTTCGCATTGCCTCTTTTGCTATGTTGGATTTATTTCTTTGATCCATTAATGTCCAGTAGCATTATGCAATGTCCAGAAGTGAAAATAATGATTGTGTCACCTCTGAATGTGTGAATTATTAATGATACACTAACCCTCTAATGAGTTTGCTTGAAGTTTGGTGTGAAGGAAGTTTTCAAGGGTCAAGAGAGGAGAATGATATACTAAGATCAAGAGGAGTGAAAGCTCTAAGCTTGGGGATGCCCCCGTGGTTCATCCCTGCATATTTTAAGAAGACTCAAGCGTCTAAGCTTGGGGATGCCCAAGGCATCCCCTTCTTCATCGACAACATCATCAGGTTCCTCCCCTGAAACTATATTTTTATTCAGTCACATCTGGTGTTCTTTACTTGGAGCGTCGGTTTGTTTTCGTTTTTGTTTTTGTTTGAATAAGATGGATCCTAGCATTCACTTTGTGGGAGAGAGACACGCTCCGCTGTTGCATATGGACACATGTGTCCTTAGGCTTTACTCATAATGTTCAAGGCGAAGTTTCTTCTTCGTTAATTTGTTATATGGTTGGAATTGGAAAATGCTACATGTAGTAATTCTAAAATGTCTTGGATAATGTGATACTTGGCAATTGTTGTGCTCATGTTTAAGCTCTTGCATCATATGCTTTGCACCCATTAATGAAGAAATACATAGAGCTTGCTAAAATTTGATTTGCATATTTGGTTTCTCTAAGGTCTAGATAATATCTAGTATTGAGTTTTGAACAACAAGGAAGACAGTGTAGAGTCTTATAATGTTTACAATATGTCTTTTATGTGAGTCTTGCTGCACTTGTTCATCCTTGAGTTTGCTTCAAATAACCTTGCTAGCCTAAACCTTGTATCGAGAGGGAATACTTCTCATGCATCCAAAATCCTTGAGCCAACCACTATGCCATTTGTGTCCACCATACCTACCTACTACATGGTATTTACCCGCCATTCCAAAGTAAATTGCTTGAGTGCTACCTTTAAAATTCCATCATTCGCCTTTGCAATATATAGCTCATGGGACAAAATAGCCTTAAAAACTATCGTAGTATTGAATATGTACTTATGCACTTTATATTTTATTAAGTTGCTTGTTGTGCGATAACCATGTTTCTGGGGAACGCCATCAACTATTGTTGAATATCATGTGAGTTGCTATGCATGTCCGTCTTGTCTGAAGGTCTATCATTTTAGTGGTTGGAGCATGCAAAATTGTTAGAGAAGAACATTGGGCCGCTAACTAAAGCCATGAATCATGGTGGAAGTTTCAGTTTTGGACATATATCCTCAATCTCATATGAGAATAATAACTTTGCTACATGCTTATGCATTAAAGAGGAGTCCATTATCTCTTGTCCATGTTGTCCCGGTATGGATGTCTAAGTTGAGAATAATCAAAAGCGAGAAATCCGAAATGCGAGCATTCTCCTTGGACCTTTGTACAAGCGGCATGGAGGTACCCCTTTGTGACACTTGGTTGAAACATGGCATGCAAAGATCCGGTAGTCCAAGTTAAGTAGGACGAGGTGCGGGCACTATTAGTATACTATGCGTGAGGCTTGCAACTTGTAAGATATAATTTACATAACTCATATGCTTTATTACTACCGTTGACAAAATTGTTTCATGTTTTCAAAATAAAAGCTCTAGCACAAATACAGCAATCGATGCTTTCCTCTTTGAAGGACCATTCTTTTACTTTTATTGTTGAGTCAGTTTACCTATCTCCTTCCACCTTAAGAAGCAAACACTTGTGTGAACTGTGCATTGATTCCTACATACTTGCATATTGCACTTGTTATATTACTTTATGTTGACAATATCCATGAGATATACATGTTACAAGTTGAAAGCAACCGCTGAAACTTAATCTTCTTATGTGTTGCTTCAACACCTTTACTTTGATTTATTGCTTTATGAGTTAACTCTTATGCAAGACTTATTGATGCTTGTCTTGAAGTACTATTCATGAAAAGTCTTTGCTTTATGATTCCGTGTTTACTCATGTCATTACCTTTGCTTTGATCGCTGCATTCATTACATATGTTTACAAATAGTATGATCAAGATTTTGATGGCATGTCACAGAAATTATCTTTGTTATTTACTGCTCGGGACGAGAACTAAGTTGGGGATGCTGATACGTCTCCAACGTATCGATAATTTCTTATGTTCCATGCTACTTTATTGATGATACCTACATGTTTTATGCACATTATATGTCATATTTATGCATTTTGGAACTAACCTATTAACAAGATGCCGAAGAGCCATTGTTTTCTGCTGTTTTTGGTTTCAGAAATCCTAGTAAAGAAATATTCTCGGAATTGGACGAAACTTTCGCCAGGGTCCTATTTTTGCACGAAGCTTCCAAGACCGAAGACCTAACGAAGTGGGGCCACGAGGCAGCTGGGGGTGGCCGGCGCGGCCTAGGGCTTGGCGCGCGGCCCTGCCCCCTGGGCCCTCGTGTGGGCCCCGCGTTGACCTTCCGCCTACTTAAAGCCTCCGTCGCGAAACCCCGGCGAGAGCCACGATACGGAAAACTTACAGAGACGCCGCCGCCGAATCCCATCTCTGGGACTCGAGATCGCCCGGCACCCTGCCGGAGAGGGGATTCATCTCCCTGAGGACTCTTCATCGCCATGATCGCCTCCGGAGTGATGAGTGAGTAGTTCACCCCTGGACCATGGGTCCATAGCAGTAGCTAGATGGTCGTCTTCTCCTTGTTGTGCTTCATTGTTGGATCTTGTGAGCTGCCTAACATGATCAAGATCATCTATATGTAATTCTATATGTTGTGTTTGTCGGGATCCGATGGATAGAGAGTACTATGATTATGGTGATTATCAATCTATTGTTTATGTGTTGTTTATGATCTTGCATGCTCTCCGTTATTAGTAGAGGCTCGCCAAGTTTTTGCTCTTAACTCCAAGAGGGGGTATTTATGCTCGATAGTGGGTTCATGCCTTCATTTACACTGGGATCGTGACAGTAGGTTCTAAGGTTGTGATGTCTGTTGCCACTAGGGATAAAACATTGATGCTATGTCTAAGGATGTAGTTATTGATTACATTACGCACAATACTTAATGCAATTGTCTGTTGCTTTGCAACTTAATACTGGAGGGGGTTCGGACGATAACCTGAAGGTGGACTTTTTAGGCATAGATGCGGTTGGATGGCGGTCTATGTTCTTTGTCGTAATGCCCGGATTAAATCTCACTATATTTATCATATCATGTATATGCATTGTTATGCCTTTCTCTATTTGTCAATTGCCCGACTGTAATTTGTTCACCCAACATGCTTTTATCTTATGGGAGAGACACCTCTAGTGAACTGTGGACCCCGGTCCTATTCTTTCCATAGCATACAATCTACTTGTTTTACTGTTTTCTTTGCAAACATCTTCCACTCGATACGTTTAATCCTTTGTTACAGCAAGCGGTGAGATTGACAACCTCACCGTTTCGTTGGGGCAAAGTACTTTGTTGTGTTGTGCAGGTTCCTAGTTGGCGCCGGAATCCCTGGTGTTGCGCCGCATCACATTTCGCGACCATCAACCTTCAACGTGCTTCTGGCTCCTACTGGTTCGATTAAACCTTGGTTTCATACTGAGGGAAAACTTGCCACTGTGCGCATCATACCTTCCTCTTGGGGTTCCCAACGGACGTGTACATCTACGCGCATCAATGCTCGACCATGGCCGGTAGTACCGGCCCTACCTGGCCGGTACCTCCGGCCTCCCCCTCCCTTGCGCGCACCGGCCTCCAACGGGCAGATTTTGGGGCCTCCTTTATGCCCTCTCTCTTGTTTTCTGCTTCGTTGCTTCCTTCTTCTTCCCTCTCTTCCCTCAAGCTCACCTCCATTGTTGTTGACTTTTTTGAAGCTTGAGATCTCTCTCCCCCTCCCATGATTCTTGCATCTATTTGAGAGAAATATTGAGGGGATCTAGATCCACACTTTGACCAAACCAAATCATATCTTTGTGAGTGAATCATTGGGATCTAGATCTTGGGAAACTTTGTGTTCTTCTTTTGTTCTTCCTCTCTTATTCCCCCAATAGCTTTTGTAGCTTTGTTGGAATTTGAGAGAGAAGGACTTGAGCATCTTTGTGGTGTTCTTGCCATTGCATTTGGTGCATCGGTTTGAGTTCTCCACGGTGATTCGTGGTGGTGAAAGCAAGAAGGTTGTTACTCTTGGGTTCTTGGAACCCTAGACGGATTCTACACCTTTGTGGTGATTTGTTGGGAGCCTCCGATTAAGTTGTGGATGTGTGCCCCAACCTTTGTGTAAGGTCCGGTTTCCGCCTCGAAGGAAATCCCTTAGTGGAACCGTGACCTAGGCCTTTGTGGCGAGGGTCACCGGAGATTTAGGTGAGGCGCCTTCGTGGCGTTCGGTGTGTGGTGTGAGTACCACATCTTGGGGTGAGGCCTTTGTGGCGTTGGTGTGCATCGAGCAACCACACCTCAAGGTGAGCCTCTTGTGGCGTTCGGGAGCACTAAGCAACCGCACCTCTCCACCGGAGATTAGCACTCGCAAGAGTGTGAACTCCGGGATAAATCATCGTCTCCCGCATGCCTCGGTTATCTCTATACCCAAGCTCTTTACTTATGCACTTTACCTTGTGATAGCCATCATGCTTGAAGTTATATATATCTTGCTATCACATACTTGCTTGTATTATTTAGCATAAGTTGTTGGTGCACATAGGTGAACCATTGCTTAGAATAAGTTGTTGGTGCACATAGGTGAACAATAGTATATAGGCTTTGGGCTTGACAAAGTAAACGCTAGTTTTATTCCGCATTTGTTAAGCCCATCTCGTAAAAGTTTTAAATCGCCTATTCACCCCCCCCTCTAGGCGACATCCGTGTCCTTTCAGTGTCTAACCAAGAGACTAGTTAAAACTATGATAGATCTATATATTTTATTTACAAATCTTAAATGCAACAACTAAACTCTGCCATAAATACAATATTGAGTCGACCTCAAGTTGTTCATCTCACAACATGTGTAGAGATTTACGTTATTGCATTACAATCGCTTTATTCATACATTATGATAATCCACTGTCAACACTAAAATTGATCTTCTTCTTTGGCAGGTGCTCATGTACGAGCTAAAATCAATCATTCTAAAAAAATTATATTGAACTTTCTAACTTATTAATGTATTCTTTTACGCTAAGTGTATGATATTTAAATACATTATTTTTTTGGCAACTTGAACTAAGACACAAATAACATAATCATTAAGGTAATTATGCATCTGCACATGCTCATACATATTTATCATACTATTTTAATAGTTTTTATCCCAAACATATGTTTGTGTGCTAAACTACAATTGCATTTTTATGTATTTCCTTTTATTGATTTAGTTTATGTTATTTATTTTAAAAAATTACTACAAACTTCATGCGAAATCCCAGCGAATAAAAACGTTCACATCACTTTGTAAATTAACTAATGGATCTTAATGTATTATCGTATTCTTGGATATCAGCAACATATAGTACAATATTGTATAGTGTATAAATCTAATTCATAGCTTTATAGAGGTTTCTAGAGCATAAAATATCAAGTTTAGGTTTAATCAACAAGGCGATGTATAATATATGCTCTGTAATTTCTTCACCAGAAGAAAAATCGAGATGCAAAAGATGAAGCTGCCACGACTTCAAGGGAAATTGATCTTTGTTATTACAGTGTGTTCATTAGATCTTTAGAACTTCTCTACAACCATCTGGTCCGCGAGGTATATAGGCACGACCACGCCATGCGAGCTCGTGGCGGCAGGCGCCCCCGCTCGGTGCTGGCAATGGAGGCCATGTCTATCATCTCGGATGTGATCTCCGCTGGGAGTCCTCGAGCACGAGTTCATGTGACCGTGACTGGTAAAAAATCCACCATTGATGATCCTTCGCGATTAGTGCTGGGTCTCTTGCCATATTTGACTTATATGCGCCACATCTTTTGATCAATATTTTTGATGAAATAATATGATCGGCGTTGCAGCTTCGGTGCTTTCCTCGTTTACCTCGATGACCGCCCCGTGGATGACCTCGCTGAGGATCATTGGCAAGCCATGTCCATCGTCCTCCACCATGTCAGACACTCAGACGGCTTGATTGCTGAATGGAAACTGAAGCCCCAGCTTCCTCAGAATTGTGACGATGCTTCTTTCGAAGGACAGCTTCAACTTGGGCAGCCGGAACTGGCTGACGTAGTGACGTGGATCTTCTTCTTTGGCAGGTGCTCCTGCACGTACGAAGCCAGGGCGCCAGGCTGGGAAGCTATCATGACAACCAGGGTCCGCAAGCCGTTGGAGGCATCGGGGAGGAAAATGCACATAGATAATTGTGTGCACTTCCGGGAGTGAGATTGGAAAGATATGGATGGTCGGACGCATGGTTGGATCCATGGCGCCTATGCTTAATTGCTTACCCTAGGGCTAGGGTATAGGTCGAATACGTACGCCATGGGGAGTTGGGGACTGTAGTAGAACTGGCCGGGATGATCGGAAGAGTAGTCGTGCATCTTGTACCGGAGTTTGAGCGTCTTGAAACCGTGGTGCACGGCAATGTCCTGGCGATCCCAGCTGTGCATGAAGGGCACGTCGACAGCGCCGCCGTCCACCGAGTAGAAAGGCTTGTTCGTGGTGCGCCTCCTATCGAAGGCCTCTTCCTAATAGCATCTCCAACAGATGCGCTAAAAGGTCCGCGCGGTAAAAAAATCGCCGTTTTGCCGCGCGCGGGCGCTGCCGCGCTGCTCCATCAGAGGCGGCTAAAAAAGCCGCGCGCTTTCGCGCTATCCCGCGCGGGAAACTTGCCGCGTGCGATGCCGCGCGCGGTATCAACACGCCACGCGCGAGCGCGGCCAACTGCCACTTCTTCCACGCGTCTCTCTCCCTCCTCGCCTCTCTCCCTCCCGCGTCGCTCCACCTCCGGCCGCTCCGCCTCCTCCCGTGCCGCTCCACCTCCGGACGCGCCGCCTCCGCGAGATGCCTCCGCGCCGCCGCCCCTCCTCCGGCTACCACGGCGTCCGGGCGCGGCCGAGCGGCCGGTTCGACGCGGAAATCCGCTCCGGCGAGGAGCGGATCCGCCTCAGCATGTTCGACACCGCGCACGAGGAGGCGCGGGCGTACGACGCCGTCGCGTGGCGGCTCGGCCGCTCGCAGCGGACGATGAACTTCCACGCCGTCTTCACGCGCGAGCATGCGGAGCTGGCGCCGCCGTCGCCGATGATCACGCGCGAACAGCAGCGCCGCCATCGGGAGCTGGAGCAGCGCCTCCTCATCGCCGAGCGCGACGAGGCGATGCGCGTCGAATGGGCGCGGCGCTTCCCGAGGACGTCGCCGCCACGGAGGCCTTGTACGCAGAGGAGGAGAAGACGGCGATGAAAGCGAAGAAGAAGGCGAGCCGCGAGAAGAGCCGCGCCGAGTCCGCTGCGAGGAAGAAGGGCGAGGCAGCGGCGGGAGGAAGGAGGAAAGAAGAACGCCGCAGGGCCGTCGACCGTCGTCCTCTCGTCCTCCTCCTCCGACTTCCAGGGACGACGACATCGACGCCGTGTCGGAGACGACTCGAGCAGCCGACTTCGACCGGGAGTCCGACGAGTAGTCGGACGAGTAGTTTACTAGTATTTTCGTTTAAATGTCGCATTGTATCGTCGCACTTTAAATATATTCGTATTTTCGATCAAATTTCATAGTTTGTTTGATGAATTTAAAAAAAACGGTTGCGCGCGCTGCAAAATAGCGCCTCTGGCGGAGGTGCGTTTTTCGCACACCAACGCGCGCTGCAAAATACAGCCTCTGCCGGAGGCAAATTCGCTATGCCACGCGCGAGTGATAACAGCGCGCCCAATTGCCGGTATAGCGCGCGAGATTTTACAGCGCCTGTTAGAGATGCTCTAACTACCCTTGAAGTACTAGATGGCGTTGCCGATCACGACGGTGGTGAGCGGCTCTATCATTCCCGTACCAAAGACAGAGCTGATCAGGTCCTGCGTCGCCTCCGCGACCCACGCGCTGATCTGGCCTCGCGCCGCCTCCAGATCGCTGCGGAAGTCGACGGCGCTGGCCTCGTCCTTGTACGTGCCCACGGCGCGCCGTCCGCCGGAGTCCCTGAGCCTGAGCGCGTTCTCCGCCACCCGAGAGACAAACTCATGTGCATGATACATTGATACTCCTCGAGCTTGGCGGTCTCGAGAAACGACTCTGGCTCCGCTCCGTTTTACTTCAACCAAAGTACTTCTATATTTTAAATTAAGTGTGGCAAATTTGTATAAATTTGCATGTATCTACACAATAAAATTCGTCTAGACACATGCGTATTTACATACTTATAGGTCAATTATTTTGAATCACAGAAAATACGAGATTTTTTTAATTTTGCAGAGAAAAGTATTACAGTAGTATTTCCGACATACACGTGTGTACAGATATATTATTTTTTTACAACATTTTCTTGAAGTCAAAGTTTTCTTACTTGAAGTCAGAGTTATATCACCACGGGAGACCTTCGATAAAAAAAGGCAGAGTACGGTTGTACACAGAGGCAGGATCTTCTTTTTTGAGGGAAAGCTAGTCGGCAAGCTTTATTGATTCTTGAAAACACTTGCATTGTTTATAAACTTTGGAAATAAAAAAGCTAGGATAATCCTTACCAAAAAAAAAAACTCGCTCAGAAAACTATGCCTAGTTTGCTCATGTGCCGCCTCATTGTTTTCCCTATTACAATGCTTAAAAATATAATCTCACTAAAGCTTGAAGAAATAATTCTACAATCATCAAAGATTGATGACGATGAAATCGTTGAAAAAACCCCCCTTGATCATAGTTTCAATGACCTGCTTGTTATCAGATTTTTTGATAAAAAACATACCAATTACACCCAACATTTGCGTGAATATATCTTGACGGTTCAGACTTGAGTGAAACTACAAAGCATTAGTAACTCTGAAGCAACGTGTCAAGTATACTCACCAGTTTTCAGCAAAATCATGCAAAAGGAGCAGTTTTCAATAAAATCACATGGCATTTAGCAATAGCGGTAGATCAGAGGAAGCTCCCATTTGTTCTGAAAACAATCCAGTCCTCCTAAGATATATATTATTTAGTACTGTACATTAAGTAACAAAATCTGTTACAAAAAAGCTGTAAGGAACAACCTAATGCTAAAGTGTATACTTGAGTAACAAACTAGCACAATCCATTCCAGAGCAAAGTACTACATTGTGCAAAGCAGAACAAGACAATGTTGAAAATGTATGCTTTGTTTACCTTTGGATGGGCCAAAAAAGGGGGTGAAGGTACAGAGAACCATGCCTTAGCAACTATAGATGCATAAGGTTAAGCAGAGGGGAACATGATTGAAGCCCACATAACGTAAAGTTAAACATGCGCCCCTTTTGATGGAAATCACATGTTTCTTTATTCTGCTATCACCACTGAATTTCAACGTCAAACTTCAACAATAAACTCACCTTGCCCATCTATCCTACATGCCCCAGTGTCTTAAGAGATGCATTCCAAGGAGTATGGAAGATGTGCTCTAGCTTATGTGATATTACTAGTTGCACTAACATGCTATGCAGATTGACTGCTTAGTCCATTATGCGTGGGATCCAACTATTTAGAAATAGAAGATACTACCGTGGTGTTGCACACTATCTTAGGAGTAATAAGTTCATTTTCCAAACAAGCAACAAGAATGTCATTGAAACTATGATCGACGGGGGTTTTCGGCGATTTCATCGGCATTATGTTTTCATAATCTCATCATGCTACTTTATGCATAATGTGCTTGTTTAGAACATCAAGTTAAGAAAATCATACAAAATTAACTTACATATCTAGAGTTCTAGATGCACACAATTGGCAAGAATAAAGAAGCTTCAAGAGCAACAAAGAAATAAATAACTTGTATCCTATCCCTTGTTGAAGTGTAGCTGTCTCAACAAGTTGTAGTCTATCGATGAAGCTACTACCTTGTGGACGGACGGAGGAATCCCATGCCTACAGCCTCCAGGTACGAGATCTGTCACACTCGAGTTGGTAGAAGTGGCTGCGCCACTAGGTGAAAGGGAATTTCTCCCCTAAGTGGTTTTGGTATTAATGGCAACATAATTTGCGAACTTACCATGTGCTTGAGCCATATATGTTTATTTTGAAGATGACACAAGACACCCAATGCCCCTCAAAAGTGAAGAGCGAAAAAAGTTGTTTTCGAAGTTTTTGTTTATTTGAGTTACTGGAAACCAATATTATGAAGGTATGGGTGGAATCAAATAACATACACATTATATCTATTTGTTATTACATAAATATAATATTTAACATTAAATATACTAAAAAAAAAACCACACTATCACTTTTGTTGTGTCAAAAACACCTACAATGACACTAAAATGATGTTATTACGAAAGGTATAGAAATCACAATTATTAATGGTTACAGTACACCGAATTTAATTGCGGCCAATTTGAAGATTTCATTTTACTAAATGTAATCTGACATTATAAGTACGAGCTATCTATTTTTTGTCACAATTGATAAGCTAAAATAATTTTTTCCCACACCCGTTTATGCTAAACATTTTTACTTATATATAATCAATTTTAACACTCAAAGTATGCAATTTTTTAGTAAAACTTCATTCGGAATACTATCATAAATTCCATACATAAATAACAAATTTATAATAACATAATCACGCATCCACATATGAAGATACATATGTATAACATATTGCTAGTTATCATTACAAATATATTTTTTACTATGTTTAACTTCAATTAGACTTCATGGTCAATTATTATTTTCTATTCAGTTAGTTCGCACTATACAAGATAATAGTTTAATAGGATGGGCTTCACCATAAATCCAAGTGAATACAGAACATCATATCTTAATGTACCATGGTGTTCTTAAATATCTACAAAACATAGTAAAATATTCTAAAATATACCAGTCTAACCAATACACCATAATTCTAGAGTACAAAACTATTGAGTTAAGGTGTAGTGTTTTTTTAGCGTGGTTTAGGTGTAGTTTTTTTATGTTAGGGTAAATAAAGAGTCTGTAAAGTGTAGTGTTAGTTGGGCCGCATTTGGCAACAAAAGAAAAATCCAATCAATAAGAAAGAAGAGCAAACTAAACATTTTGTGTGAGTTGGGCTGCATTTAAACAACATCAGGCCGATCGTCCATCACCAATTAGCATTTCTTCTTCTTCTTCTCCCATCAGTCTCCACCAAAACCCTTGCCCAACCTCCATGGGCGCCTCATGGTAGCGCAGTAGCGCCACCCCGCCTCCCGCCCATGGATCGTCGCCAAAACCAACACACAACTCGGTCTACTGCCTTCTGTCAATAAGGTCATTCTAATTATGAAGTGGGAGGCAATCATCGGCCAAGGAGCCACAAGTCCACCAAGGCCAATTTGAAGCGTGATGCTTCGACCCTTGCGTTGAGCAAGACCTTGAAGACAAAAATGGCCTAGACACAAGAGGCCCTAGCCAAGAGGGATGAGAAGCAGCACAGGGAGAAGGATGCCATCGCCACCTTCTTTATCGACCTCACCAAATAGGCAATAGATGTCCAAAGGATGGAGGTCGTGACCAAGTTGCTTTCGGAGGAGAACCGGATCATGTGACGTGTGTTCACCCACATCTATCCTACTTTGCTTCATTTTATTCGAACTTGTGTTTCTTTTGCAACTTTATTACCTATTGTTTATGCGTACTTTGTGATAGACTAATTAGCCGTATTTTGAACCACTATTTTTGTTGTCTGTATAACCACTTTGTCTCATGACTTACTTTTTTGGTGAATTTAATTGAAAAAACAAAATTTCGATCTGGACAGATAAAATGTGTCGGATCGCTGGGCTACCCGACCCAAAGAGCCATATGAGCCAATGAGACCAATTTCATGTCCGTGGTTCAATTCAAACGAAAACAAACGTAGCACATTCATTTCAAAGCAACTCAACAATCTCAGAGCACAACAACATGATCATATAGACCCAGGTGCCAAAACCATATTCCCTAGAAATCACTATCATTAATGATTACATTACACAGAATTCTTTTTGTGACCATTTTTACGACCACATTTAGAAAAAAAATTATTTGATATTATAAAAGTGGCCTATCTAGTTATGTGGTGAGCTAAATTCAATGGTTCCCACACCCATTTATGCTAAACTTTTTTACCTCTATATAATCAATTTTAACACGCGATGTATGCAATTTTTAGCAACACTTCATTCGTAATACTATCATAAATTTCACACATAAATAACAAAGTTAATAACATAATCACGCATCTACATATGAAGATACATATTTATAACATATTGCTAGTTATCATTACAAATATTTTTTCAATTAGATTTCATTGTCAATTATTGTTTTTATTCAGTTAGTTCGCACTATACAAGATAACAATTCAATAGCATGGGCTTCACCATAAATCCATGTGAATACAGAACACCATATCTTAATGTACCATGGTATTCTTAAATATCTACAAAACATAGTAAAATAGTCTAAAGTATACTAGTCTAACCAATATACCATAAGGGTTTCTAGATACAAAACTATCGAGTTTAGGTGTAGTTTTTCTTTTTGTGTGGTCTAGGTGTAGTTTTTTAATGTTAGGGTAAATAAAGAGCCTGTAAAGTGCAGTGTTAGTTGGGCCGCATTTAGCAACGAGACCCTTCTTCCCTGTCCCGTCAGTCTGAACCCAAACCTCTGCCCAACGGCAAAACCTATACACCGACCAGGTCGGTGGCTACCGGCCACCGCACACCCCCTGGTCGGGTATGGGCCAGGCCCATTTGTATCTGTTGCCTGTAGCAGTTCGTTTTTCCTTTTTCTTTTTTCTTTTCTGGTTTATTTTTTTCTGTTTTTTTTTCTATTTTCGGTTTTGTTTATATTTTTTCAGATTCGAAAATTTAAATTTTTAAAATTATTCAAATTGAAAATGTTTAAATTCAAAAATGTTCAAAGTTGAAAACCGTTCAAATCCGAAAACCGTTCAAATTCGACAACCGTTCAAATTTGAAAACCGTTCAAATTTGAAATTTGTTCAAATTCGAAAATTGTTCTAATATGAAAATCGTTCAGATTCAAAAATTGTTTAAATATAAATTTTGTTCAAATTCAGAAATGTTCAAATTCGGAAATTGTTCATATAGTAAAATACATTTTTGTTCAAATTTTAAAATGTTCAAATCTGAATAATGTTCAGATTTTTAAAAAGTTATTTCTTTTTAATTTGAATTTTCTTAATTTTGACAAATGTTCAGATTTTTTATTAAATCTTTTAAAAAAGAAAACAAACAACAGAAAACAAAAAGAAACGAATAGGAAAAAACGCATTACCTGATGTTGGGCCGCGGCCCAGCTAGCTACCCGGGACGCGCGAGGGTGTGCGGCGTCCTCCCAGGGCCGACCAGGTCGGTGTCCAGGAGCGCCCCTGCCCAATCTCCATGGCCGCCTCATGGTAGCGCACTAGCGGCTCGCCGCCTCCCGCCCATGGCTCGCCGCCTCCTCGCCGGCCACCTCTCCCCCCTCCTCCGCCTCGGTGCCCGCTGCCCCACGCACCGTCCCTCTCCGGCTCTCGCCGTCGCGCGCTGCAGAACCCTTGGTCCGGCGTCATGTCCCCCGGTCTGGGCTCCCCAAGGTGCGGCTTCTCCGAATTCGTTCCCTCCCTGCCCCGCTCCCTCCCTCACTCCGATTATAGGATGAACTCCCGCTCTTATTGTGTCACCACCACCTGCAAATGCTATCTGATTTTTCCCATACCGCGCAGTGACGCATATGTACATGCTGATATGTTCCAGTGTTGTGTTGTGTAACCTATGTCACTTCATTATACTGTACTGGTAATGGTAGCGGATGGTTAATCTATCTAGTTAGGGCATCTCCAGCGGGCCGACGCATTTCGGACGTTCGAAATGTCCGTTTGCGTCGGCCGGCGGACGCGATGTGGCCTAGGGCGATCGTTTGCGTCTGGGGTACCTCCAGCGGTGCGGACACATTTTTTAACCGAGGACAGCGTCAAGGTCGCTAATGGCGTTTTACGTCCCGTCGAGGACTGCCGCCGGCGATTAACTGTTCCCGCACGACGACGATCCTTCCCGCGCGCGGCCAATACATTGGCAAGTTTCGCCGACATTTCGCGCGCGCGGGAAACGACCTGCGCGCCAACGCCGTGTCCCGCCCCGCCGTGGCTATACATGGTGGACACCGGCGGGGGCGACGGGCGCACCTCAAGGTAAACCCTAGCATCCATCCATGGCCGACCACATTAGTTGGGAGCACGTTGTTCAGATGTGCCACCAACTCCACCCGGAGGAGGAGGAGGAGCCGCCGCGGCGTTGAGGCCCGCAGACCTCGAGGCGGCGGAGGCGGAGGTTGGAGGCGGCAGAGCGCGCCGGGCGCGCCGCGGCGACCAGGGCGATCGCCAACGCCATGGCCGAGCTCGCCGACGCCAGGCCGAGCTCGCGGAGGCGCGGCGGCGGCGTCCTCCGGCGGACGCCGTCCCCCGTGCCCGCCGCTTGAGTGCGCTCGGCGACCAGCGGGTTTCCTCGCGTCTCGAGTCCTCGTCGGGACGCCCGCCGCCGCTTGGGTGGCGGAGAGGAAGCCCACAGCTATGCGATGGCCATGGCAGTGGGTTCATGTGCTCCGACCGGACTCGCTCCAGCGTAGGGCCCCTTCTCCCGCGCGGGTCGAGCAGGAGAACCGAGCCGACGGCCATCGCCGCCGGACGAAGCCGGAGGCGGCTAGGGACAGAGCCGGCCGTCGCCGGCGGCGGGTGCAGGCCGCATGCCGTGCGAAGGAGGAGGCGGCGGCGGCCCAGCGGCGGCGAGGAGGCGGCGGCGGCGACGGCGGAGACGACCAACTCCATGGCCAGGACACTCCTGTGGGACTCCTCTCTGGCCGAGGCCCTCGAACGCCGCAGCGGCAGGACGAGGTGTCCAATGCGGCGTGCGCGGCGCAGGAGGCGAGCGTCGCGCTCGACGACGGCGCCGGCCCGGCGCGCGAGTAGGGCGCGCGATCGAGTAACCGAGGCCGGTGCCGCACGACGGCGAGTAGGTACGACCGTCGTAGTTTTAGGTTAACTCCACTAACCATATCTGTGAAGATGGTCCTTTTGGCCAATCAATAGTAATGAAAAAACTTTTGCTTAAATAGTCACTGCCGACCGGGCCCGGATGCACCCAACGCGGACACTTTCCGCGACCGCGCAGCGTCCGCGGAGAAGCAAACCTGCCGCATATTTGGGCCAGGTTTGCGTCTCCGCGGACGGGCCGGTCACTTTGCGTCGCATCGCTGGAGCAGGGCCCAGACGCATTTCCGGTCACGGCGGACGAAAACGATCGCTTAGCGTCCGTTTGCGTCGCGCCGCTGAAGATGCCCTTAAACCTCTATGAAATAGGTTGGGCACGCCATTTGCCATGTGACTCGAGGTTGGGATGAATTGCGAAAATCTGAAACTCTTGCTGTCTGTCTGAACTCTGAAGATAACTCAACTCATATGCTAATTTTTCTGAGCAAGGAAAATGAGAAATATACGGTTCCCAAGTTGCTTATGCGGTAACTGATCACCTGTGCAGCTACCAGTGAAATGGACATCGGACAGATAATCCTTCAGCAATTAAGTGCTCTCATAAATTATTCAATTTTGCATATGTTGTAAATTTTTGGTGTTTGTGAATTGTGTAAGGAACTTGGTGCATATGGTACTTTCTGAACTATATGCTGAATAGAAGGGTCTTTATATCGGAAGCAATATGTCACTTGATCATATGAAATAGCGAGAGTACTATGTTGCCATTCTTTTAGTCAATGCATATGAGTTACTCTCTACGAATCCAGTGGTTTTGTATCTTTTCACTTGTTGTATGGAAGATATGCTTGCTAGGGTACTATCGAATTATATAGTAGAAGGTCCACTCGAATTCGTACCGAATCCCTGCTGAGTTCTTGCAAATGCATTTTACTGAAGGCATTATCTTTCTCAGGAATACGATTCTCTACGATCTGTTTGGTAAAAGAAGGCCAGGCGATGAAGGGTTCAGGAAAGCTTACTAGGAGAATGTTGACGAGGAGGACTGCCTATGGACAGCCAGTGAGGACGAGGATGAAGAGGAAGAGAATGGTACAAAATGGAGAGGGAGATGAAGAAAGTGAAGAAGCAAGCCAAGGAAAATGCAAATCTCATAGATGGCAACGACAGTGACGAGTTAAGAAGTATATGCCCTGAGAGCTATGAAGACGATATTAATCTCTGGAGTGGTAGTGAAGAGGACGATGACACGATATCCCTACCGAGCCACATAATTATTTAAGAAACCCAATAATTGCTATTGTTTACATGCAACATGCCCGAGCACGGTATAAATTGGTAGGCGCCTAGTTTTGGTTATTTAAAATTGATAAGGCTCATATCACTGATCTCAAGGCTCTATCTTTTCTATCGCAAAAAAAATCAATATGCAAAATTGAGGATATAATCCGCTAACAAGGTGCACTAAAGATACAAATGTATTGGGAAGGGAAAACCCAAGAAAAGGCAAGACAAAACTCAAACATCTTAAATCAGAGATCGCAAAATACATTGATAAATTTCAGGTGACATATTTTCTCAAGTCTAAGTCGATTCAACAAATTGCAAAGTACTACATTGATAAGCTTCCACTCTGTTGCAAAGTAGTTGCACATTGCTGAACTGTTCGAGATTTCAGAAAATTAATCTCAGTCGAGTGAGATACTGAGACATAGACTGATCCCACAAAATAACTCTCAAGCCACGCTTAACCTGTCATCTCAACTTCAATATCTCAACTTCAATACTCAATGTACTCACTGTACTCGTAATAATTCTCAGAATAAGTATCATCCCAGCAAACATCACGCTCGATCGTCATGGTCTTGATCCCGTGAAATTTTGCCCGCAGTTCATGCTCTTCTTCATCGTTCATCTTTAAGCCCTTGCGCACCGTAAGAACCTCCAGGGCAGGACAGTTCTCAAGGATGGCGGTCAGTTCTCCCGCAGTGAGGTCGCCGCTTTCAAATTCAAGGCAACGGAGCTCCCTTAAAGGTGACTCTCTTATGACACTGGCGAGTCGCGCACCGATGGAGACGGGTGGTCTGCTGAAGACGTCGATAAAGCACAATACAAGCCGAAGTTTAGTGAGCGAGGGTGACCTGCAAAAAGAATAGGGGAAACAATGTGTGGCACCGATCCACTGTTACAGTAAAGAACTAGTGTTGAAAATTTTACTGACACGGAGCTGTAATTTCTTAATAAACTTCCATAGCTGCAAACAAATGACGGAAGAGAACACCTTTCCACGATATACTTCACGAGCTCGACGGAGACAAACAGCCTCCCGGCAAACACCTGAAGTTGTCCATCGGAACGGTCGATGGCCGCCCTAATCATCCTGTGCACTATACAGAAATTCTTCGCCAACAATATGTGCTCACGGCTCTCGAAGTCCATGACACGCCACACGTCTGGCACCTTCGCCGCCTGGAGCCACGAGCGGCACACGAGGCCGGCGCCCATGAGGACGTCGACCGCGCCTACCCTGACGAAGACGAAAGAGAGCACGTCGAGGGCAGCAGCGACCAGTCCCTTGCTGGCGGTTCTTCTAGCACGGGCGGCAGCGCACCGTCCATTGATCGATATCCTGCAGTTAGGAAAACAGCCAGAGCGTCTGGTGAATTCAGAGACCCGAACCTGGCGAGGAACAGTGTAACAGTTCAGGGCGCTGCTCGACCATGCGCTCATACCTTCTCCGGCAGCAAGTTCCGCCTCCGTCGTGGCGATGGTCTAAGTGAAGCTCGATCTATCTCAGTATACCATGGCCATGTAGTTGAAACCAATTTATAGAGGTGAAGCAGGGACTCAAACCGTCGGACTTAGAGCATCTCCAGTCGCGACCCCCAAAGCGTCCCCCAAAGGGATTTGGGGCGCGCCGGACAAAAAATGCGTTCCAGCCGCGTCCCTCAAAGCCCATTTTTGTCCGGCGCGCCCGACGGTGTCCGGCTCCTCGAGCCCGTCCCCGTCCCACAGGGACGCACCGGGGACGCCGGACACACCGAGCGGGAGTGGCGGGCTGACCCGTCAGCGGCACATTTAATTTTAACCTAACCATCGCCTACCTCGCGACGGAAGTTATTGACGCGCAGCGACGGTGCAGTTCCCGCAGAGGGCGCAGCGATGCGTCCCGTCGCGCCTACTCTGCGTGCCGGCGTTAATGAGCGCCACTGCTCATCCGCCTCCCTCCGGCCTATAAAAGGCCTCTCGTCCTCTCACACACTAACCCTAGCGCCTCTCTCCCAAACCCTAGCCGCCACCATCTCTCAACAAGACTCGATGCTATGTCTGGTAGAGGCGGAGGCCGACCTCGCGGCCGCGGCCGCGGCCGTGGTCATGGTCGTGGTCGTGGCCGCGACATAGCTGAACGATCGTCGTCGCCTCCCACGCTGTCGTCTTCATCGTCGGAGATGGACGTGGAGCCGGATGTGCTGTTCGAGTTCGTCCTCGTCCTCAAGGGCGACCCGCGCGGCATCCAGAGGCTGCCGGACTCCTTCCCCGAGTACGTCGGCGGCGTACGCCCGCGCAAGATGCATCTGCGGGAGGCTTCGTGCGGCTACACCGATGGATCGTCGACGCGATCTATGACGCGCGCGGTGATGTCTACGGGTGCTTCTATTCTTGTAGACAGTGTTGGGCCTCCAAGAGCAGAGGTTTGTAGAACAGCAGCAAGTTTCCCTTAAGTGGATTACCCAAGGTTTATCGAACTCAGGGAGGAAGAGGTCAAAGATATCCCTCTCATGCAACCCTGCAACCACAAAGCAAGAAGTCTCTTGTGTCCCCAACACACTAATAGGTGTACTAGTTCGGCGAAGAGATAGTGAAATACAAGTGGTATGAATGAATATGAGCAGTAGTATGGCGCCAGAAAAGTGCTTGCTGGCGTGCAGTTGATGGTAGTAATATTGCGGGAAGTAAACATGCAGTAGTAACGCAGCAGTAGTAACTAGTAAAACAGTAACAAGTAGCGATAGCAGTATTTAGGAACAAGGCCTAGGGATTAGACTTTCACTAGTGGACACTCTCAACTTTGATCACATAACAGAATAGATAAATGCATACTCTACACTCTCTTGTTGGATGATGAACACATTGCGTAGGATTACACGAACCCTCAATGCCGGAGTTAACAAGCTCCACAATTAAATGTTCATATTTAAGTAACCTTAGAGTGTAAGATAGATCAATACGACTAAACCAAGTACTAACATAGCATGCACACTGTCACCTTCACGCCAGGTAGGAGGAATAATACACATCAATACTTTCATAGCAATAGTTAACTCGCAATCTATAAGAGATCATGATCATAGCATAAACCAAGTACTAACACGGATGCACACACTGTCACCATTACATCGCGGGAGGAATAAAACTACTTTAATAACATTGCTAGAGTAGCACATAGATTAATTGTGATACAAAACACATTGCAATCATAAAGAGATATAAATAAGCACTTCACTACGCCATTCATAACAGTGAATAAGTATTCTGTGAAATATAGCCTAAGAGACCCACACGGTGCACACACTGTCACCTTTACACACGTGGGACAAGGAGTCTCCGGAGATCACATAAGTAAAACTCACTTGACTAGCACAATGACATCTAGATTACAAGCATCATCATATGAATCTCAATCATGTAAGGCAGCTCATGAGATTATTGTATTGAAGCACATAGGAGAGAGATGAACCACATAGCTACCGGTACAGCCCGAGCCTTGATGGAGAACTACTCCTCCTCATGGGAGCAGCGGTGATGAAGATGGCGGTGGAGATGGCAGCGGTGTCGATGGAGAAGCCTTCCGGGGCACTCCCGTCCGGCAGGCCAACAGACTCTGTCCCCCGGATCTTGGGCGATGGCGGCGGCTGGAAGGTTTCGCACCGTGGCTTTCTCTCGGGGTTTTAGGTCGGGACCTTATATAGGCGAAAGGGCGAGGGTCGAAGAGGCGCCACACCATAGGCTGGCGCGGCCAGGGCCTGTGCCGCGCCACCCTATCATCTGGGCCCACAGGCCCCCTCCGCGCTCTCTGTTCTGGATGCTTCCGGCAAAATAGGAACCTGAGCGTTGATTTTGTCCAATTCGAGAATATTTCCTTACTAGGATTTCTGAAACCAAAAAGCAGAAAACAGGAACGGCACTTCGGCATCTTGTTAATAAGTTAGTTCCAAACGCATAAATATGACATATAATGTGTATAAAACATGTAGATATCATCAATAAAGTAGCATGGAACATAAGAAATTATCGATACGTTGGAGACGTATCAGCAAAGCTTACTTCGTCCCGAGCAGGTAAAACGATAACAAAGATAATTTCTGAAGTGACATGCTATCATAATCTTGATCATACTATTTGTAAACATATGTAATGAATGCAGTGATCAAAACAATGGTAATGACATGAGTAAACAACTGAATCATAAAGCAAAGACTTTTCATGAATAGTACTTCAAGACAAGCATCAATAAGTCTTGCATAAGAGTTAACTCATAAAGCAATAAATCAAAGTAAAGGTATTGAAGCAACACAAAGGAAAATTAAGTTTCAGCGGTTGCTTTCAACTTATAACATGTATATCTCATGGATATTGTCAACATAGAGTAGTATAACAAGTGCAATATGCAAGTATGTAGGAATAAATGCACAGTTCACACAAGTGTTTGCTTCTTAAGGTGGAGGAGATAGGTAAACTGACTCAACATAAAAGTAAAAGAATGGTCCTTCAAAGAGGAAAGCATCGATTGTTGTATTTGTGCTAGAGCTTTTATTTTGGAAACATGAAACAATTTTGTCAACGGTAGTAATAAAGCATATGAGTTATGTAAATTATATCTTACAAGTTGCAAGCCTCATGCATAGTATACTAATAGTGCCCGCACTTAGCTTGGACTACCGGATCTTTGCATGCCATGTTTCAACCAAGTGTCACAAAGGGGTACCTCCATGCCGCCTGTACAAAGGTCTAAGGAGAAAGCTCGCATTTTGGATTTCTCGCTTTTGATTATTCTCAACTTAGACATCCATACCGGGACAACATGGACAACAGATAATGGACTCCTCTTAAATGCATAAGCATGTAGCAATGATTATTATTCTCATATGAGATTGAGGATATATGTCCAAACTGAAACTTCCACCATGATTCATGGCTTTAGTTAGCGGCCCAATGTTCTTCTCTAACAATTTGCATGCTCCAATCATTAAGGTGATAGATCCTTCAGACAAGACGGACATGCATAGCAACTCACATGATATTCAACAATAGTTGATGGCGTTCCCTAAGCATGGTTATCGCACAACAAGCAACTTAATAAAAGATAAAGTGCATAAGTACATATTCAATACTACGATAGTTTTTAAGGCTATTTTGTCCCATGAGCTATATATTGCAAAGGTGAATGATGGAATTTTAAAGGTAGCACTCAAGCAATTTACTTTGGAATGGCGGAGAAATACCATGTAGTAGGTAGGTATGGTGGACACAAATGGCATAGTGGTTGGCTCAAGGATTTTGGATGCATGAGAAGCATTCCCTCTCGATACAAGGTTTAGGCTAGCAAGGTTATTTGAAGCAAACTCAAGGATGAAACGTGCAGCAAAACTCACATAAAAGACATATTGTAAACATTATAAGACTCTACACCGTCTTTCTTGTTGTTCAAAACTCAATACTAGAAATTATCTAGACCTTAGAGAGACCAATTATACAAACCAAATTTTAGCAAGCTCTATGTATTTCTTCATTAATAGGTGCAAAGTATATGATGCAAGAGCTTAAACATGAGCACAACAATTGCCAAGTATCACATTATCCAAGACATTTTACCAATTACTACATGTAGCATTTTTCCAATTCCAACCATATAACAATATAACGAAGAGGAAACTTCGCCATGAATATTATGAGCTAAGAACACATGTGTTCATACGAACCAGCAGAGCGTGTATCTCTCCCACACAAGGATGAACTTATTCAGAGAACTAAGATAACAAAACAAAAAAAAAGCACACACAGACGCTCCAAGTAAAGTACATAAGATGTGATCGAATAAAAATATGGTTTCAGGGAGGAACCTGATGATGTTGTCGATGAAGAAGGGGATGCCTTGGGCATCCCCAAGCTTAGATGCTTGAGTCTTCTTAGAATATGCAGGGATGAACCACGGGGCATCCCCAAGCTTAGAGCTTTCACTCCTCTTGATCATAGTATATCATACTCCTCTCTTGACCCTTGAAAACTTCCTTCACACCAAACTTCAAGCAAACTCATTAGAGGGTTAGTGCTTAATAAAAATTTACATGTTCAGAGGTAACACAATCATTCTTAACACTTCTGGACATTGCACAAAACTTCTGAAAGTTAATGGAACAAAGAAACTCATTCAACTTAACAAAAGCGGCAATGCGAAATAAAAGGCAGAATCTGTCAAAAACAGAACAGTCCGTAAAGACGAATTTTAAAATGGCACCAGACTTGCTCAAACGGAAAACTCAAAACTAATGAAAGTTGCATACATATCTGAGGATCAAGCTCGTAAATTGGCAGATTTTTTCGAATTTTCTACAGAGACTTGTGCCAGAATTCGTGACAGACAGCAATGCTGTTTCTGCGCAGCGATCCCAAATATAACATCAACTTTAACATAGAAACTTCACTTGGCACAAAAACATGATAAGGAGAGGTTGCTACAGTAGTAAACAACTTCCAAGACTGAACAAAACAAAAATTGCTGTAGTAAAATAAACACATGGGTTATCTCCCAAGAAGTTCTTTCTTTATAGCCATTAAGATGGGCTCAGCAGTTTTAATGATGCACTCGCAAGAAATAGAAGTTGAAGAAAAGAGAGCATCAGAAGGCAAATTCAAAACACATTTAAGTCTAACATGCTTCCTATGCATAGGAATCTTGTAAATAAACAAGTTCATGAAGAGCAAAGTAACAAGCATAGGAAGATAAAACAAGTGTAGCTTCAAAAATTTCAGCACATAGAGAGGCATTTTAGTAACATGAAAATTTCTACAACCATATTTTCCTCTCTCATAATAACTTTCAGTAGCAACATGAGCAAACTCAACAATATAACTATCACATAAAGCATTCTTATCATGAGTCTCATGCATAAAATTATTACTCTCCACATAGGCACAATCAATTTTATTAGTTGTAGTGGGAGCAAATTCAACAAAGTAGCTATCATTATTATTATTATCATCAAATATAAGAGGCAAAGTATCATCAAAGTAAATTTTCTTCTCAATGCTTGGGGGACTAAAAATATCATGCTCATCAAAGCCAGCTTCCCCAAGCTTAGAATTTCCCATATCATTAGCAACAATAGTGTTCAAAGCATTCATATTAATATGTTCCATGGGTTTTTTAATTTTCGCATCAAACCATCCATGTCTTAAATCAGGAAATAGAATAAAAAGGTCATTGTTGTCCATTATGCCTAACTAGTGTAAACAAGAAACCAAATGTCGCAATTGCAGAGTCTAAAGGAAATAGCTTCGAGCACACACACAATGGCGCAGAAAAGTATGTTACCCGGAACCGGAGTATGAGTGCCTTTACCTTTCCTCCCCGGCAACGGCGCCAGAAAAGTGCTTGATGTCTACGGGTGCTTCTATTCTTGTAGACAGTGTTGGGCCTCCAAGAGCAGAGGTTTGTAGAACAGCAGCAAGTTTCCTTAAGTGGATTACCCAAGGTTTATCGAACTCAGGAGGAAGAGGTCAAAGATATCCCTCTCATGCAACCCCGCAACCACAAAGCAAGAAGTCTCTTGTGTCCCCAACACACCTAATAGGTGTACTAGTTCGGCGAAGAGATAGTGAAATACAAGTGGTATGAATGAATATGAGCAGTAGTATGGCGCCAGAAAAGTGCTTGCTGGCGTGCAGTTGATGGTAGTAATATTGCGGGAAGTAAACATGCAGTAGTAACGCAGCAGTAGTAAAACAGTAAACAAGTAGCGATAGCGTATTTAGGAACAAGGCCTAGGGATTAGACTTTCACTAGTGGACACTCTCAACTTTGATCACATAACAGAATAGATAAATGCATACTCTACACTCTCTTGTTGGATGATGAACACATTGCGTAGGATTACACGAACCCTCAATGCCGGAGTTAACAAGCTCCACAATTAAATGTTCATATTTAAGTAACCTTAGAGTGTAAGATAGATCAATACGACTAAACCAAGTACTAACATAGCATGCACACTGTCACCTTCACGCCAGGTAGGAGGAATAATACACATCAATACTTTCATAGCAATAGTTAACTTCGCAATCTATAAGAGATCATGATCATAGCATAAACCAAGTACTAACACGGATGCACACACTGTCACCATTACATCGTGCAGGAGGAATAAAACTACTTTAATAACATTGCTAGAGTAGCACATAGATTAATTGTGATACAAAACACATTGCAATCATAAAGAGATATAAATAAGCACTTCACTACGCCATTCATAACAGTGAATAAGTATTCTGTGAAATATAGCCTAAGAGACCCACACGGTGCACACACTGTCACCTTTACACACGTGGGACAAGGAGTCTCCTGAGATCACATAAGTAAAACTCACTTGACTAGCACAATGACATCTAGATTACAAGCATCATCATATGAATCTCAATCATGTAAGGCAGCTCATGAGATTATTGTATTGAAGCACATAGGAGAGAGATGAACCACATAGCTACCGGTACAGCCCCGAGCCTTGATGGAGAACTACTCCCTCCTCATGGGAGCAGCAGTGATGAAGATGGCGGTGGAGATGGCAGCGGTGTCGATGGAGAAGCCTTCCGGGGCACTTCCCCGTCCGGCAGGGTGCCGGAAGAGACTCTTGTCCCCCGGATCTTGGCTTCGCGATGGCGGCGCTCTGGAAGGTTTCGCACCGTGGCTTTCCTCTCGGGGTTTTTAGGTCGGGACCTTATATAGGCGAAAGGGCAGCCTCGGAGGGTCGAAGAGGCGCCCACACCATAGGCCTGGCGCGGCCAGGGCCAGGCCGCCACCCTATCATCCTGGGCCCACAGGCCCCCTCCGGCTCTCTCTGTTCGGATGCTTCCGGCAAAATAGGAACCCAGGCGTTGATTTCGTCCAATTCCGAGAATATTTCCTTACTAGGATTTCTGAAACAAAACAACAGAAAACAGGAACTGGCACTTCGGCATCTTGTTAATAAGTTAGTTCCAAAAAATAAATATGACATATAATGTGTATAAAACATGTAGGTATCATCAATAAAGTAGCATGGAACATAAGAAATTATCGATACGTTGGAGACGTATCACGCGGCAAGATGTACCTCAACATCGGCTGGGAGAAGTTCGCGCGCCACCACAGCCTCGAAGCTGGCTTCATCCTCCTGTTCTCCTACTTCGGCAACAGGGACATGAGCGTCAAGGTCTTCGACGAGCGGCGCTGCCGCCGGGACTACCACGGCGACATCATCGACGAGGAGGACGACTGAGTGTTGTTTCTTCACAGCGAATACGTGCACGGAGGTTTCTGCCTGTTCGCCTCATCGGTAGAACCAACAAGGACACCATCCTCCCGCTGGATTTTCCAGTTTAGGTGACTGGGTGTGCCCTCGAGTGTTCTTTCTTAGCAGCGAACACAGGAAACCTCCGATGCACGGCCTAGTTAGGTTTAGTTTATTTGCAATATTTTATATTTGTGTCCACCACGGTTCCAACTATGTATTAGTTTGTGAAAACCACATACCCAATTATGTATTAGTTTGTGGAAATTGAAATAAAAATAGCAAAAAAAGTATTTTAAATGTTTGGGGGACGCGGCTGGGGAGCGACGTCCCCCAAACGCGGCACGAACAAAACACGTCCCCCAAACGCTCAATCCGGCGTGATTTGGGGGACGGTTTGAGGGACGCGACTGGAGATGCTCTTAACCGTTGAATACATAACGTCATGCGCCCTCTCGCGTTCTGGGCCAGGGCCAGCGTGTTGGGCGATTCGACTAAACTACATGCGCCCTCTCGCCTTATGGGCCAAATGGCGTGCCAACCTCTGAACTACTTTTGAGTCTAGAGGAAGTAAGCGCATCTCCAGAGGCTCCACGTATTAAATGTGTTTGTTTTGGTCCTTTTGCGTCACACCACAAACACAGAATCGGCGTTGCCGCTGCATTTCTCCGTCTGGATCGGGGTTGCCCTAGCAGCCCAACACAAATGTATTGATTTTGATAAATTGCATAGATAAAAACATAATTTGCATAGATAAAACAAAAAATTACACTGGATTTTAAAAACTATACTGGTTATGTCTTTTTGGGTCGCTACGTGTACGTGTCCTGTCTCTCTCTTCCTTGGTTTGATTGATCTGGGAGTGAGGGAGGGGGGCCGCGAGTGGGATGGCAGTGGAGGGTGGTTATTTGGTTACGGCATGAGGCTGGTCTGTGTACGAATGAGGCTGGTCCCAATAATTCAGTGAAAAGAAGGATGACTGGTCCACAGAAACGCGGCCACTCACATAGCATTTTGTTTTTATGTTTGCAACATCATCACAATATTGTCTCCTCACATGTGTTAAAACAATGCAAAAATATATAAAAATAACGCCGCAACTTCACAAACACTTATGCAGCCAAAATCATGTGTATGCAATGAATTCTCATTTTACTCACATCAAACCGCATCATAGAATATAATATTTGTAGCAAAAAGACAAGTCATCCCAACAGTCTCACATGTGTTTGCAACAAAACACATAAGTTTTGTAGATGCCCTAGATCGACAACGCCGAATTCTAGTCGTCGATCCTCACCAACGGTGAAACCTATGACAGTAAACCTCATCTCGTGAGTCCCAATGCCTTCCTGGTGCTTGATGTCGTTGAGGGCCTTTGGGTTGAGCTCTAGCCCAAAGTTCATGATGGGTTGAGATTTTCTCATGTGGATACACAAGGGGCAATCGAGGAGCGGCAGAGAAGGAGTAGGGGACAAGAGTGTCGGAGAGTAGAGCGGCGGAGGAGCATTATAGAGGAAGCTACGATGGGTGATGTGTGAGGCACTTGCATGCCACAGATAGGTGAGTAGCTAGTGAGAGTGGATTGAATCGACTGATCGTGTTAGGCAAGAGCAACTTCGCGGTGAGTATCTTACAATCGAATCTATTTTTGAGAGTTATGAGAACAAATTCTAAGGTTCCTACTATAGCTCAAAGTTATCAATTGAAAAAGGTCTCTAATCCATCTCCTATCTTGTGATTTTTAACTCTTGAATCATCTTGTTTCTTATCGCACCATCTATCCTCTGTCTTGTTGCGTCCCTCCCATCGTGCATCGGTCATCATCCTCTGCCTCACTTTCACCAATCAACGACATCTTCGGGACCCCTATATCGGGTTTCTCCATTCACATTCCCTTATTTCCACATTCGTCGCTCCTTGATCCACAGTGTCAACCCGGCCCTCCCCGCCACACTATGTCGGTTTTCCATAGGCCCACACTTTCCCGCATCCAGCCTCCCTAGATTGGCACCATCAAATCCCATGATCCGAGGATCGAAGTGTGCCAGTAAAAAGAAAATACCTCATAACACCTCCCATCTGTCAGTTTGTATGAAAAGACAACGAATGCTATTGTTGGAGTAAATGGCAAACTATAAGGGGTTGAAAGGGTAGAAATATCCCTCATATAGACTTTTGAGGACTCGATTCGAGGGATAGTGTTGTAGATGCTCTCATGGCAAACTAAGGCACAAGTATGTGTTTTATTTTGAGGATCATATGTTTCAGTTCAAAGTCAGTGAATTTGAGCATCACTTTTTAGTTATTATGAATTTAATATTTCCACAATTAGAAGTTAGTATACACTCTTTGGGAAGAAAAACAAAGTTTAGTTCAAAAAAAATCCGAAGTTCATAATTAAGATGATTAATTATGGCTCCTGTATTTCAAAAATATGTGGTAAACATATTTGTAAATATCAATGTGTCTAAGCAAGAAACTAGTCAAAACTACAGGCTATTATGTTTACATATGTTGAACGCACCAATTAAACTCTACCATAAATACAATATTGGGTTAACCTCAAGCTGTTCATCTCACGGCTTGTCTAGAGATTTATGTTATTGCATTAGAAACGTCTAATTATACTAAAAAGTACTGCACTGTGTAACTCTGGTTGTGTCAAAAACACTTGCAATAATACAGACGTGATGTTATTACAAAAGGCATAGAAATCACTATTATTAATGATTACAGTACACCAAGAAAAACTGAATTTTTTTATCTGATATTATAAGTGCGGCCTATTTATTTATGTCGCTGTTGGTAAACTAAAATCAATTGTTCCCACACCCATTTATGCTAAACTTTTTTTTACTTCTATGTATAAATTTTAACACGCAATGTATGCAATATTTTAACATATTTCTAGTTACCATTACAAATATTTTTTACTATGTTTAACTTCAATTAGATTTCATGGGCAATTATTATTTTCTATTCAGTTAGTTCGCACTGTACAAGATAATAATTTAATAGGATGGGCTTCACCATAAATCCAAGTGACTACAAAACATCATATCTTAATGTACCATGGTATTCTTAAATATTTACAAAACATAGTAAAATAGTCTAAAGTATACCAGTCTAACCAGTACACCATAAGGGTTTCTAGAGTACAAAAGTATTGAGTTTAGGTGTAGTTTTTTTTTATGTTAGGGTAAATAAAGAGTCTGTAAAGTGTAGTGTTAGTTGGGCCGCATTTAACAACGAAAGAAAATTCCAATCAGTAAGAAAGAAGGGCAAACATTTTGGGTGAGTTGGGCCGCATTTGAACAACATCAGGCCGATCGTCCATCACCAATCAACTTTCTTCTTCCTTCTCCCATCAGTCTCCACCAAAACCCCTGCCCAACCTCCATGGGCGTCTCATGGTAGCGCATTAGCGCCACCCCGCCTCCCGCCCATGGCTCGCCGCCAAAACCAACACACAACTCGGTCTACTGCCATCTGTCAATAAGGTCATTCTCATGATGATGTGGGAGGCAATCATCGGCCAAGGGGCCACAAGCCCACCAAGGCCAATTTGAAGCGCGATTCTTCGACCCTTGCGTTGAGCAAGACCTTGAAGACAAAGATGGCCGAGACACAAGAGGCCTTAGCCAAGAGGGACGAGAAGCAACACAGGGAGAAGGATGCCATTGCCGCCATCTTTATGGACCTCACCAAATAGGCAATAGCGGTCCAAAGGATGGAGGTCGTGACCAAGTTGCTTCCGGAGGAGAACCAGATCATGTGACGTGTGTTCACCCACATCTATCCTACTTTGCTCCATTTTATTCCAACTTGTGTTCCTTTTGCAACTTTATTAGCTATTGTTTATGTGTACTTTGTGATTGACTAAATTAGCTGTATTTTGAACCAATATTTTTGTTGTCTGTATGACCACTTTGTCTCATGACTTGACTTTTTTTGGTGAATTTAGTTGAATTTTTTTTTTGACCTGGACAGATAATATGTGTCGGATCGCTGGGCTACCCGACCCAAAGAGACATACTACCTCTGTTTCAAGGAATAAGACGCACACGTATTCCAAGACGAACTTTGACCATAAAAATTGAGCAACAAAATCTTAATTATATTATATGTATATAGTATCGTTGGATTCGTATTGAAAAGTACTTTTTAATGATACTAATTTCATACAAATAATCTTTATCTATTTAAAGTAATTCTTGGTCAAACAAAAAGCTCGCCAAACGAGGACGCCTTATTCCTTGAAACGGAGGTTGTATGAGCCAATGAGACCAATTTCATGTCCGTGGTTCAATTCAAACGAAAACGAAAACAAACATAGGACATTCATTTCAAAGAAACTCAACAATCTCAGAGCACAATAACATGATCATATATAGACCCGGGTGCCAAAACTCCATTCCCTAGAAATCACTATCATTAATGATTACACTACACATAATTCTTTTTGCGACCATTTTGACGACTACATTTAGAAAAAAAATTATTTGATATTATAAAAGCGGCCTATCTATTTATGTAGCTGTTGTGAGCTAGATTCAATGGTTCCCACACCCATTTATGCTAAACTTTTTTACCTCTATATAATCAATTTTAACACGCGATGTATGCAATTTTTTAGCAACACTTCATTCGTAATACTATCATAAATTTCACACATAAATAACAAAGTTAATAACATAACCACGCATCCACATATGAAGATACATATTTATAACATATTGCTAGTTATCATTACAAATATTTTTTCAATTAGATTTCATTGTCAATTATTATTTTTATTCAGTTAGTTCGCACTATACAAGATAACAATTCAATAGGATGGGCTTCACCATAAATCCAAGTGAATACAGAACATCATATCTTAATGTACCATGGTATTCTTAAATATCTACAAAACATAGTAAAATAGTCTAAAGTATACTAGTCTAACCAATATACCATAAGGGTTTCTAGATACAAAACTATCGAGTTTAGGTGTAGTTTTTCTTTTTGTGTGGTTTATGTGTAGTTTTTTTTAATGTTAGGGTAAATAAAGAATTTGTAAAGTGTAGCGTTAGTTGGGCCGCATTTAGCAACGAAAGAAAACTCCAATCACAATCAGGCCTTCTTCTCCCTTCTCCCTTGTCCCGTCAGTCTGAACCCAAACCTCTGCCCAACCTCCATGGTAGCGCACTAGCGGCTCGCCGCCTCCCGCCCATGGCTCGCCGCCTCCTCGCCGGCCACCTCTCCCCCCTCCTCCGCCTCGGTGCCCGCTGCCCCACGCACCGCCCCTCTCCGGCTCTCGCCGTCACGCGCCGCCGAACCCTTGGCCCGGCGTCATGTCCCCCGGTCTGGGCTCCCCAAGGTGCGGCTTCTCTGAATTCGGTCCCTCCCTTTGATTATAGGATGAACTCCCTGCTCTTATTCTGTCACCACCACCTGCAAATGCTATCTGAATTTTCCCATACCGCGCGGTGACGCATATGTGCTGGTATGTTCTAGTGTTGTGTAATCTTTGTATGTGTCTGAAGTCTGAACTCTGAAGATAACTGAACACTATGCTAATTTTTCTGAGCGAGGCAAATGAGAAATATACGGTTCCCAAGTTGCTTATGCGGTAACTGATCACCTGTGCAGCTACCGGTGAAATGGACATCACACAGATAATCCTTCAGCAATTAAGTGTTCTCATAAATTATTCAATTTTGCATATGTTGTAAATTTCTGGTGTTTGTGAATTGCGTAAGGAACTTAGTGCGTATGGTACTTTCTGAACTATATGCTGAAGAGCAGGGTCTTTATAACGAGAATACTATGTTACCATTCTTTTAGTCAATGCATATGATGTTACCCTCTACGAGTCCAGTGGTTTTGTATCCTCTCACTTGTTGTATGGAAGATATGATTGCTATGACACTATTGTACTAAATGGTATCATGATCTAATAGAAGTTCCACTCGTTGTCATTCTTCATTTTGATGAATGAATTCGTACTGAATCTTTGCTGAGTACAGTTGTTTTCCTGCAAACGCATTTTACTGAAGGCATTATCTTTTTCCAGGATTACGATTCTTTGCTGATGATCGTTCACACTACGATCTGTTTGGTAAAAGAAGGCCAGGTGATGAAGGGTTCAGGAAAGCTTGGCAGGAGAATGTTGACGAGGAGGACTGCCTATGGACAGCCAGTGAGGACGAGGATGAAGAGGAAGAGAATGATACAAAAATGGAGAGGGAGATGAAGAAAGTGAAGAAACAAGCCAAGGAAAATGCAAACCTCGTAGATGGCGACGACAGTGACGAGTTAAGAAGTATATGTCCTGAGAGCGATGAAGACGATATGAATCTCTGGAGTGGTAGCGAAGAGGACAATGACAACGATATCCCTACCGAGCCACACCCCAATGAACGCAGTGATCCATATATTGATAAGGTGTTTGAATTTGACGAGGCACCCAAATACCGCACAATCTCTGAGCTGTTAAAAGCTGAGCAGGAACCACCAGAGCTTTCGCCAGGAAAGCAAGCAAGAAAACTTGCTGTAGAAAATGCTCTCAAAAAGTTGAAAAAGGGGCCTGACGGACGCTACATTAACGTGTTTGATGTTGTCACTGATATAGATATCCTGATTGGAGCATTTGAGAACATTGTCTCGGGACCAGAATATGCAGAGCTGCGGGAGGGTGGACCAAAGAAGCTCAATATCCAGTTCTTTAAGGATATACAAGCACGCATGAGAGACCCAAATTTCAAATTTTCTCCGGAGTTAAAGTTAAAGCCTAAGAGCAAGTTAGTGCCTAAGAAAAAATGGCAGAAAGCACAATCAAGGAAGAGGAAAAATGACAAACGTTGAGCTGAGATAAAACGACATTCAACAGTCATGTAATCCAATTCCAGAACACTTCTTCAAATGGCGGACAAGTTATCTGTTGTGTAGTGTTATCCACAATGAATATCTTCTGTAACATGGCACAATTACTTAGAGGAGTATCTTTGGCCATATCATTTTAATGTATTCAGTTTGGCAAGCAAATGGTCTCTGAATTCAGCACAGCAGCTTATTTTAGTTTAATAACAGGCAGGGAGTATGATTCTATCCATTCAACTGTAAATTGGTTAGACCTAGGTGGGAATTATGCACTGAAATTGTTGCTCTAGCATACTTCTCTTTTATTTAAGGTATCAATGAACTTTCTTTGAAATACTTGCTCAATATGTGAGTTCCATCAATAATAGTAGCGCTAGAGCGCTAATTACTGCTGACAACCTGGTGTTGCTTCTGAGGATACTAAGGTCAGGCTTTGCCACTCAGACTTGTATTTTTACAGCATTAGAAGCTTGAAACAACTGTCTCCCTTCTTTCATGATAAGGTAACAGCATCATTTGATTATTGTTCCATATAGAGAACATATATGTCCATAGTGCTGTTTTAAATTGGAGACATGCATTATTCTTCTCAGGTTGCCTTCCTTCTTTTTTCTATTGATTGGGTGCATATGTGGGTATTCCTGGGATGATAAAATCTAGATTTACACTTTCTATTTTCTGCTGTGGTACACGTATGCACTTGGAAGGTCATATGCTTGTTCTCTGTGCTGTCTTAGAACTCCAAAAACATGGTTTAGGTGATTAAAGCATGATCAGATGTTACCTCTTTGATTGGAGTACTGCAGGTGCACACACTAGTGCGCTAATAGCATAATACTAACTTGTTGTCATGACTGTTGGCACTCCACTACACCATGTCTGATAGGTTGGACACTGGAGAGATTCAGCTTGCATGTTAAGAAAGTTAAAATTTTCCTAGAACAGTCCAAAGCAGCTCAACCTGGCTTGCTTTTAATTTGCTAGCTGGATCAGATTGTCATCCTAACCGTGCACAAAAACATTCTGGCGAGTGGTTATAGATATGCATAGCATCCTGTCGGCAACTGAACTTATCTGGCTTTCAGAATGGCACCTATTACTCTGTATTATCTAGTATATATAGATTTTATGAGAAGTTACCTTCTCGGCGTACTTAATTGTGAAATCGGCAAGAACAGTTGAAGGTTGATTTATTTATTTATAAAAAAATTGAATATTTCATCTCAAAGACTATTGGGTTGTCGAAGAGTAACATGCTGACAGTTTACCTGGATTTGTTTAGTTCCGCCTTTCAGGAAGAGAAAGGGCAGGGAAAGGAAGCTTCGTGTGGAATCATGCAGGTATGTGCTCGTGCCTCCTTGTAGTTAATCTTATTTATCCACCCACCTGGCCTCAATTATAGCCTCGGCCATATTTAATTATAACCAAACAGTATTATAATCTTCGCCGTGCTAAGCTTCTTATCTGGAAGCACGGGTGCCGAATTGATATTTAATTATATGAGTCTGCTGTTACTGTTCGAATGCTATTAGTATGGCCTGAAAAGCATATTGTTCTGAAGTTTCCTGGATGGGTACTGTAGTCAGCTAGCTCCACGCCTATCATTACTTTGTCTAATGCTTTAGACTAGTTTTGTGGAGATACTTGGTTTTATTTTCCACTTTTATGTGACAAAGCAAAACTAAAACATGCACTGAAGATTCATCTAAGGTTTTAGGTGAGAAAAGACACACTACTTTTTAACCAAGGAGGTTTGTTTTATTAGTTCAGATTAGGGGCGCTTTCATCAAGATTGTTGTCCTTGATCAATTGAATATGGTAAGTACATCTGCAATTATGACTTGAGCATTTCCTATATGGATGCTTATCAGAGGATTTATATCGTCAAGCCTTCTGTTTTGGTTCTTAGTTTTTAGAGGTAGTTTCGCGACCTCCCTGGAATTAATTTCTTGAGGTTATATTAACTGAAACAGAACCTCTTCACCACAAAAAATTGTGCAATTTCTTAATCATGTCGTTGATTGGAGTAGTCATTCTCTTGAGGGTGTTATTTTTCTCCTTTCCTGTGAGCTGCCATTCTAAGCTAGTATCCCCAGGAGCATTTGTTGTGTACCGCTAGCCGTCTGAGGCTTTCTTAGTTTAAAGCTGGGCTCTTGAGTCTTTTATCTGAAAATCATGCAACAGAAATGACACCACTTCACTGCATTCATACAATGTTCGTGCACATCAACTTTAAAATTCCCCAAATTGTTTTCACCAATTTATATAACTTGATAATTATCACCCCAAATATCAAAGCTCTGAAGAAAAACACTAGCATGTCTATTCAGGTGAATGCTAAAACGCCATCACATACCCCAATGGTTCTCTACTTTCTTGTTCATGTCGCAGGGGCCAAGTTTCTTGGTAGCTGCACGCACCAATTCACTGTGCTCCACAACTGCAGGTCAAAAAGATATACCCCAACGGTGCTCCTCTGCAGGCCTGGCTGTCCCAAAGCCCCCCTCCTCCCTGAACATTAGCTACTCCTTTTCATGCCGCTGCCCCTTCCCTATCATCATAATCCCCTGTACTAAAAGCAAGCAATATAGTATAATCTACTCCAATGATATAATAAAGCTGCCTTGTGCTAAAGTCTAGAGATGGTCTTTTGTGCTTAATTTTACTGTGCTTGGCTTTCCTTGCCCTCAGCTAAGTTCCAGCTTTTGTCCTCTGCCTTTTCTGTTCTGGTCCTTCATCAGTCCTCACTGCCTGGTTGATGAGAGGCCGGCTGTACCTGGGTCTCACTCTCACATGTGTGTGCGTGCGTGTGTGAGGGAATATGTTGACTGAAATGACGAGAAACCTTTATCTCAACTCCACCAGCATGGTAGCACTGCTATGGTAGTGCCTCTTTTTCATCTTTTTTCTATTTAGGAAAAAAACTTCTTTCCCACAAAGCCAGTGTTGTTGGGCACCGATATGGTAAGCGGCACATAGCTTTAGCTGCATCTCTAAAGGAAAAAAAATAGGGTCCGTGATCTGGGTTTGGCTTGCTTGGTGTCTGTGTGCACATCGTTTTTGTCCTCTGCCATTTTGATTTAGGACCATCAGTTTGGTGAGATCGGAGTCTGTGCTGGGAAATTTATTAACTTGTTCTTGGGGATCAGTGAGCTTGTTAATGTATTTTTTCCAGATAAATTAGCTGCTGACATGCATATCATAGAAATGTCTTTACCCGCTTGCATTTGTGCTCCAACTCCGATCCATGGAATTTCTTCTTTGCACGTCAGTATGTTTCAGCTACTACAATGCTAGGCTTTTACCCTTCCATCAGCTCCAATTCATGGAATTTCTTCTCCTGCAGGTAGCTTTGCACGTTACAATTAGTCTATGCATCGTTTCAAAAAAATAAACAATTAGCGTATGCTGATCTTTTGGATCTTGCGTTGAGTTGACCATCCTTGCTGTAGCTGCCGCACACCCGTGCAAGTAAGTGTTTGCAGTATTATAATCGTCATCGTTTGCAGTTTAACCCAGACATCGAGGAATAAACAAATCTATGTAGATCAGTTTTCTTTTCCCTAGAATCCTATACATTTTTTTTACCTGGAATCCTATACATTCTTACAAAGGGGACTCAATTGCCTGCTTTGCACTTCAAAATATTGCCTTTGTAGTTCGTACAGTTAGCTAACTATTTGAAAAACGGATAAACTGTACACCAAAAGTTCTTTTAGATAGGTGGGCTTGTTGATTACATCTTTGCAGCACGCTCACCCCAGTAACAAAGATACCAGTTACTAGTATAATACTACCAAAATGAAACTTGTAAACCGCTAATTGCAACCTTAGATCTACCACTCAATATTTGCTTGTCTCAATACTTCTGTATTTGGTGGGTGCATTATGAAGATGAGGAAATTAGAATTTATTTTGGTCAGGGTCTTAGGGACCATTGGGCTCATGAAGGAGATACAATCATTCTGGTATGCATTCATATTCAACCACCTTTAGCAGCATAAACTTTTCATCATGAAACTTGATCATAATTGGCGTCTTCGTTTTTTAGCTGGGTACAATGTTTTTTGAATCCTCCCATGGAATGGTCCTCCCTTAGAAATCATCCCTGAATTGATCGCCCATGCTACAGGTCTGCAAGTTTCCTCTTGGTCCTTGGAATTTGTTTACAATATATAGCTGCTTTGGTTCTTGGAATCTACTTGTAATGTATAACTGCTCTCCTATTCTGTCCACGATATTTCCCCACCTAGACCACTGCCCCGGGAATTTGTTTAGTGTAAAATAAGGTGTCATGGCTTAAACTGCCAGTCCAGTCCTGTGTACTTAATTTACTAGCTAATGTTCATTTTCTTTTCACATGGCATGCTCACTGGCTCCACTCATATCTCATGATCATCTTTTAGGTCAGTGTGGGACAATTTCTGCCAGCGGTACAGTACCCCAGTATTGACAGCTAACATTGGATTAACCGTTCACCGTTGAGTCTGATTCCATGGTCACCATTCGCAGCATAGAGGTCCACAACCACAAAAGACCAAATATACAATGCATGGCAAGCCAGGCAGGGCAAAGCACTAGGCAGTCAAAGGTAATTTACACTACACTGTCTGATCATCCTCTGAAGTGCCACTGCTTTCAAACACCACATCTAAGTCAACATCCATGATCCATTCTTGATAGTACTAAGAGGAAACAATAAAAGCAGTAAAATACTAGTAAAAAAGTAGTACGACTGCATCGATCACCATTGCGAATCTTCATCACCCAACTCTCTACATTGTAACACCGCTAGATACAAACAATCCTACATGACAACACAGCCCTTGGTGTTCTCGTCACTGAACATGGTCTCGACATCCCCAGTGCCGGCGCCGGTGGGATGGTAAGCAGAGCCGCTGCCCGCAGGTTGTTGGTAGTAGTAGCTGTACGGGTTGTAGTAGGCGGTGTACGGGCTGATCTGGGGAGACCGGTGGTACATCATCTGCGGCTGTGGCTGCGGCTGGTGCATCATCATGTTGCCGTTCAGGCCCCTCATCATCGCCGCCGCGGCTGCCGGGTTGTTATGGAACCCGGACTGCATGCTCGCCATGAGGTTGCTGTTCTGCTGCTGCTGGAGGTGCTGTTGCTGAAGCCCTCCATAGCCGGTGGCAGCATAAGATGGGTGGCTGTAGCCGCCTGTGTAGCCCCCAGAAGCAGCGCCTCCTGCCCCCAGGCCATGGTTCAGGCCCATCAAGCCATTGATGCCACCGGTGCTCTTCTGTGCACCATTCCCCAGCTTGCCATTCGCCCCCGCAGCCATGTTCATCTTCTGATTCTGGTGGTGGTTTCCCACCGCGGCACCACCACCCCCTTTCTTTCCGTTGCTCTGGTTATTGTTGGCATTGGCACCGTTGCCGTTCTTGTTCTTGACATTGGCCGCCGCAGCCGCAGCTTGCTGCCTGAGGATGCCGAGCTGGCTCACCTTGTCCCCGAGGAAGCGGAGCTCGTCTTCATAGTCATCGTCAAACTCATCATCGTCTTCGTCATCATCATACATGTCGTCGTCGTCCTCCGAGCTCAGCTCAGCGAGCTGGTGCTTGTTGTGCTGGCTCTTGAAGGCCTTGAGGCCCTGAATGAGGTTCCCAACTCCACCATGCTTGCCGCCCTGGTCCTTGTGGCTGATGTTGCTGTTCTTGTTGTTGCCATCCTTACTTGGGTTGGCAGCCTGCTTCTGATGCTGCTGTTGCTGCTGCTTCTGCTGGTTGTTGTTGTTGTTGCCCTTGTGGTGGCCCTGGTTGTTGCTGCCGCCCTTCTGATGTGACCACAGCTCTGCGTGCTTGCCCCCTCTGGTGAGCTTCTTGATCAGTGTCTCAGAGTCCACATTGCCAGTCACCGTGACCTTGTGGTTGTCCACATCGATGGCCACCGAGTAGACGCCTGCAAACAGGAAGCAGAGTTCAGTTTCACAAGCTGCTCGTGAGCCACTGTAATTACAGAGTACTTACTACTTACTAGTCACCAATTAATTAAGTATCACAAGATGCAGGCCTGTGCAGTGAGTGGGGGTTCATTCATCCTGTGTGTTCTCCTATGAGCCGTTCGTGAGATTATCTAACAGCGGTACATCAGCTACAAGGGTGTGAATTTGGGCCTATTCACTAGCTCGGTAAATACAGATTAGCTCAAGCTGGTAAACAAGTTCAGGGGTTCTTGTTTCTATTCACTTCAAACTTACTACATCCATTTAGTCTGAACATTAGCATGGCCATGGACACATCAAAAGTAGGGATTTATTGTCAAGTAAATGCATTTAATTGGCAAGACTCAGTGGTGCTTTCAGATGCAAGTGGACAAAGCTCCCAAGCTTTTATATCCGGGCAGAAGATATTTACAGCAAAGTAAGTGTCAAGAAAAAAGGAGAGCTACAACCAGTACTACCAGCTTAGACCACTGCTAGAACGGCCACATGCGCAGGAAGGAACCAACAGAAAAACCATGGGAGGATTGGAAGAAGCTGTGTGTGTACCTTCAATCTTCTGGAGCATCTTCTTCACCTTGTGCCTGCACCCATCACAGTGTATGTTCACCCTCAAGACATGGGTCTGCAGGAAGCAAACAATCAATCACCAAGAACAGTTGACCTCTCCCTAAAACATCTCACACAAATCCACACACTACAGAGAGAAACAGGGAGTTCCAACCAAGAGAGGGAAGGAAGGAGAGAGGTACCTGGATCTTGACCAGCTTGAAATCCTCATCTTTGGTCATTCTGAGAGCACTCACTGTTTGCAAGCTGCCAAGCTGTGTGGATGAAGAGAAGATGGAGCTGGAGGAAGGGAAGAGAAGAGAGCGTGTGTGTGTGGGAGCAAAGCAGCAGCAGTGGCTAGTGGAGGAGTGGGGAGGTGATGGTGGCGCTGGTGGTGCTTCTTGTACCGTTGCAGGAGGAGAAGCCACCACTTGCCTGCATTTAAGAATGGGTTCTGCCTCTACTCTTCCTGCTCTTCTCCCTACGGCTACCACTCTTCTTCCCCACCACCACACCTCCAGCTCTCGTATATAATCTCACTCACTGGTCACTGCCCCTCCCACATGGGTGAGGGGGCCTTCTCCTCCTGCCCCCACGACTGTGGTAAAATTATATTGCAAGTTCTGTACTGCATACAGTTACAGTTACAGTCTCTCTCCCTCTCACACTCTTGTTAGGATAGTGGTAAAATATCAATTTTGTAGTTTCTCCAGGACATTGTCGAGGCCTGTGTGGGCTTTGGAGTTTGGACTCGGCAGGGAGAGAAAACAGCTAATAGCCGTACGTGCGCGTGCGTTGTACACATGTGTAGTAGCTGCCTGGCTGGTGAAGAACATGTTTCCGGCTTAATTAGCATGTTAAGTAGTTTGATCTGCTCCATGGATCTGGTGGCCGTGCTTACGGCTGCGAGAGCTCTGTAATTAGAGCACCGTATTTTAGTAGACTTACTATTATGCTTTCCTGCGTCAGAGTGGTTAGAAGCCAAGCCAAATTGGTCAGACCAGTTTTAATTGGCTACTAATGTACAGTTTAGCCTCCAATCCTCCATCTCTTATGCTGTGGTTGGAAGATTCATGGTACTACCATAATGTTGCCACTTTTTTATTCATAGAGGACTTGGGTGCGGTGTTTAGTAGACCGAGCTACAGATTGAAAGATTCATGGTACATGTAGCTCTTTTTTAAATGGCATTTTAGAGTTTCAAAAATTCTGAAACAATTCTAGATATAGGTAATTATATATTCTATAGACATGAAAATTTTCAAATAAAAATACCTTATAATTTAGGCAGTGCAAAAATAACATAAGTGGAAATCTGAAGTTCTAGTCGAACCTGGTGGACCTGTTTTTTTTTTACAAAAAGCAAAAGAAGCCATTTCAAAGTTCAAAAAATTCAAATAAAATTTACACGTACATATTATCTTGATATTTACTCGTGCAAATTATCAAGGCAAAATGTGATTGGCTGTAGCGTACAAAAAGTGAAAAAATGTCAAAATAACACTAATGATTGGAGTTAATTGTTCAAAGAAATACAAATTCCCATCCTATTTTTGTATAGGCCGTATACGGTCATTTGCATCAAAAATTTGCAAGAGTATCAATATAATATGTACATGCATGAGTTATTTCAAAAAATTCTTAAACATTGAAATAGTATTTTTTTCGATTTTTTTGAAAAAACGGGTCTACCAAATCCGGGTCACAAGCCGAAACACATCTTTGTAGAGAGCCAAGAGGGTCCAGAGCCTTGATATCTGCCGCACCGTGCTAGTGGGTGTGTCCAACATAAAATGCACAAGATCGATCACATGAAAATTAGACATGATGATATTTTGTCCTTAAATGTAAGAAACAACATTGTCCTTTCTGAAACTAACCACACAACGGATTCATGAAAAGTGCATTCTTTACACAATAATTGTCGGGTTGTCAATGGAACAATTTTGCCAAGCAATACAAAACAGCCATGCATATTGGTACCAGACATATGGATCGCTAACATGGGCCCACATGTCGGCCTCGCAACAGTAGCTAATTTTTGCATGCATGAACACACAAACAGGGAGAAGAGCAGGTGAGTGATGTGGACTTCCAATACTGCTGGGTACCAGTAGCAACGGGAGCAGAGGAAGGAAAAACTGATGAAAAATCCAGCCAGAGCCCTCAGCCCTCAAGGTGAAAAGCAAACAGCGACGTGACGACGGTACTCCACCTATCACTGCCTCGCTTTCTTGCTCCAAAGTTTCGTACACTCTCCAGTAGCGAGACACCCTACTGCGATTCAGCTGCTGCTGCTCAAGATTTTGCTGCACGTCATCGGTCCTGCTGTGCTGTGGAAGAAGATACCAGCCTCCGGAATTCAAGGATGCTAGCTACCGCTAGTCGTCTACTGCTATTGCTACAGCTTCGCTCGAAGTCCATCTCCAAGTACCATGTACTATCTATCTATGTATCTATATACCTTGGGTTTTGTGCTACATGTATGTATGAGGACCTGATCCTGACATACTACATTCATTGCTCTACATGATTTCAGATGCCAAGATTTCAGTAGATTTCAGAAGATCTACTGGAAACAGAAACTGAACGCATACATGATTCTCTGAAGACAACACTATACAAGGGGCACGGCCAACTGACGAAAGCTAGGAAGGAGAACAATGCACTGCAGGTCCATCAAAATTCACAACTTGGCTAAATATTTCTGCACTTCCCCATCGATTGTATACACAGATGCTGAATATTTCAACATTTTTTCAATGGAATGAAATCCCTACCTGCATCAAAATCCAATGGAGTATTTCAGCATTTTTCACAGATGCTGCATATTTCAGCGTTTTTTCAGTGGAATGAAACCCCTACCTGATGACAACAGGAGCTGTTGTTACGATCTGTGGCACCACCAATGCATGTGCATCACGAGACAGTGGCTGGAGCCTGGAGCAGAGTATTGCATCGCCACCGCAATTTACTGTTCCAGCACTGGCGCGCGCCACAGTGCCACTGCGTACTGTAGCTGCTGATCCACACAAAAAAAACACTCTGTTGATCCTTCTGGTTAAATTTTCGAGCTCCACTCCAGGCATGCAGTGCGTGCTTCCTCCAACGGGTAAGAAAGAAGGACGACGACAGTGCACGGGACCCGCGGCGGCAGTGCTTCACGGTGACAGTTTAGCTGTTTGGAGCGTGTCCTCTGGCACAGTGTTATGATGATACTGGTGTTACTTATTACCATCACCTGCTAAGCGTAAAAAGTGAGAGAGGAGGAGAATGTAGGGCCCTTGACAACACCCAACAGTGGCTGCATTTCTTTTGCTGGATTTCAGGGCTGTGCTTTTGGCATCTCTCTGTTGGCCGGCCGGCCGGCCGAGCTCCCCCATGGACATGGGTGGGTCATGGCTGTTGCAGGTGCAAATGGATGAGATGGTGAACGTGTCTCCTTCCATTCCATGTGCACACACCAAAGCAATCTGGATCCTATTCTGCCACGGTCTATGTTTTTATCTGGGTTCCTTTTTTTATTTATTTTTGCCTCGTCGAACTGGATGAAAGTGGATGGTCTGGATGAAGACACGCATGCTTCTCCCCGATGAGACGATGAAGCTTCTTTAGCTGGTGTTATGAGCTGCAGAACTCTAGATAGTTATTGCTGGATCGATGCCAGTTCTTTGACCTAAGTGACTATTTTTCCAAACTCTAGATCACTTTTATCGCTTTGTAAAAACATATAACTTGTATAGCTTTTCTTGTGTTAGTGCTGTATTAATAGTTGGCTATCCATGGACTCTTGGTGGAACTTGATGGCGGGCGGCGACACTCCTTGTAGGAAGGTGGTTTCCTCTCTCACGCTCCTTATCACTTGGGAGATTTGGAATGAGCACAATGCTAGAATTTTCCGTAACAAGCATGCGCCCACTCAAGTAGTTATAGAGAGAATCAAAACCGAGACTAGATTATGGGTTTTGGCCGGTGCCAAACATTTGGGCAATGTCATGCCGGGAGAGTAACGCCATGGGTGTAATCCGGGTTCCTTTATGTAAAAACTCTTCTTAATTAATAGATTAGGGCAAAGCTTTTGCCCTCGTTTTTTTTAAAAAAGTTGGCTTTCTATTTCTACGTCTTGGCTTTTCTGTTGAATATAAATACACTGACTAGTCTCTTTCCATCATTTCAGATATTTGGAAAATTTAGCTAGTGCATCAATCTTTTATGGTATCAAAGGCAAGGGGTCTCGTATAGTATTCAAAACAAAACAAAAAAAGATTCTGCATGCACCGAACCCACGCAAAAGACTAAAGTAGTCTAGGTGTGAAGGCGCGTGTTGAAAGATAAATACACTGCTTAGTCTGTTTCCATAAATTCGGATGTTTGAAAATTTTAGCTAGTGCATCAATTTTTCATTTTCCTTTCAAACACACTCGTTCTTATACCGGCCCTTGGCCTCATTATATTACAAGATGATTTAACATGGTATCAGAGCTATTTTTTTTTTGGACCCTTTAGGTAAGAAAAACATGTAGGTCACACTATTTGGTATAGCTAGACTCAAATGACTTAGTCAAAATTTTAGCACAGATTTTAAAAAAATCTGCCAACCAAAGTGAGTGTTGTGTCCTTCATTTCAGTTAACTCATCTAACATGGCATAACATGCCACGACTAGAATGGGCCACGGAAATTTTGAAGTTTCGAAAGGGGCAAAAAAATGGTATAGTTTGGAAATGCATATTTAGGATAAAGATCACGGTTGATGCCGGTTGCAGATTCCATCTGTTGCTGTGTGGCCGCTCTACGTCTGCATTGTATGTATTTTATCACTGGATTTCTTGCTCGATCGCCCAGTATTTTGGCAATGAAGGTGATATGAGAGAGTGCAGAGCTGGAGTGTCCAAGCAGATGAGAGAGTGGTGCATGGCATGGGTCCTGCTGAAAAGACCAAACAGTGGAGCCTGCCTGCCTGCCGGGAGGTACGTACGTCGTGTAGAATTTATCTTTGGCGCCCATTGTTGCAGTCATGTCCATGATGTAGATGTAGTCCATGCTGTTCAAGTCGACGTGATGGATTACAAAAGAGTTTCTGGATCTTGGATATCTCCCGGCTGGTTTCGACGTGATGGATGTGTTTCTCATTCTGCGAGCAGGGTTGTCACTTGGGAGATCATGATGTTTTCTCCTGCTCGCCGAGGAAGCTTCAGTCAGGTAATCCTCAGATAAATCATAACATTGTAGCAGTTCCGTTTCAGCAAAAAAAATACTACAACATTGTAGCAAATGTTCAGATAATCCTTAGAGGCTTCTTCTTTATGTATAGAAAAAATCAGATAAACTGTACCATGATCCTAACTTATATACTAACAGCTTCATGCAGGCAGGGATTCAGGTGAGCATTAGGAGAGGGAGTACACGCCTGACCAATGTCTCCCTGCTCGAGTGGTCATTTCGGGAGCGGTACAGTTTAGGTACAGCCGTATGAATATCTACATACACTACACAGGGGCCTGCCGTCATACGTACGTGAGGCGACAACGCCCTTCACTACAGTGGCTGAAATGCGCGCCAGGAAAACTTTTCAAAAGAGAAGAAGAAAATATCGGCATGGAAGGAGATGCAGTAGCGATTTTGTCCTGGTTGCCGTAGGGCAATGGCAATCGCACACACACCCTAGCTGCCCCCATGCCGCCATGCGTGCCTATCTAGCTATGACAACTGTTGGTTGTCTCTTTGGCTGTCACCGGTGTCCCGGTGTCATTGATGCAGTCAAATCAGCTACTACGAAGCAAAGCATAAGCACCACGAGTACTTGCAAGCTTTTTTTTTTTTCCAATGGCGACTATGCATTGGGCTGCAGTGCATTGCTTTTGGCATCATGGCAGCGAGCGAGCCAGTCTGGTTGCTTGGAAAGTCGCCAACCTAGCTACCATGCATTGGCTCAACCCTGAATGCCTGGCTGCCTCTGCTGAAAAAGTAGTATCTACATAATAGAAGTGTGCTCTACTGTGGCGAAGAGAAACTGTTGCTGCAACACGAGGGCAACAGGAGGGGAACTTGTTCGTCGGTCGATCATGTGAAAGGCGTGCGTCGCCTACCGTGGAGCATAGAGCTAATTGATTGGGGAGCTCAAGGATTTTCATGGAATCATTGCTGAAGACATTGTTTTTTAAAATCAGACTTTCTCTAGAGTAAAAATTCAAGATCTTTGATTGAGCGGCAACAAGGTTTATGCATTGTTTCCTTCTTGAAGTCCTTGCTTTTGGAGATTTTTTTTGTAGTCTAAGTTTTGCCGTAGTTGGTTGTCAGAATGTTGTTCTGAGTCAGACATGCAAGTGGGGGAACATGTGGTTGCTAAGTCAGGAGTGTTGACACATGTGTGTGCATCCTCTCCGCCACAGTCGGAGCCATGCCAGTCGATGTAGCCTGTTGTGTTGGCCGACTCTAAGTGTGAGGACATAGAAGAGTTCTTCGCTCCGGTGTTGCAATTCACGAAAGAGCTACATGAGTTGCTTGGGGATTCTCATGTGGTGCTTCCGTCGGCATTGTGCTCTTTTGAGACCTGGAGGTGGCCACGACATCCTCTCCACCGCAGTTGGGGCCTTGCCAGTCCCTCGCCTCTTTGGACCATGGAGCAGTGTTGGTTCCTAGCTCAGATGCTCTTTTTGCAAAGGAGCTTTGTGGTTTGCTCGCTAGTTTGGAGGCGGCTAGCCCTGGATATGGCAAGGAAATTGCCTGTGTTTTGGAAAGTAAAGCCTCAGAGGACATGATCAAGAAGGTGGAGAAGTCTCTTAATAAGGTATCTTTCAGAAGGATAAGAAAGAGAGCCATAGCAAGGGAAGTTTGAGAAGTTGCTTAAGTGATGGGCTTATTTTGGGGTTGTCATGTTTTGGGTTATCGGTTCTAGTTGGTTTAGAGGTTGCTCTCTTTTGGTGTTGTTCTCTTGTGAGTGTGCTTTTGGTATGGGCTTGGCCGTATTGTTGTAGGATTTCGCTCGATTTTCTCCTAAAAATTGAGCACCTTCTTCTTAATTAATAGATGAGGCAATGTTGTTGTTGCGAGTGCTTCATCATCACGACGGGGTTTTCTGTTTTGTATTTCTCTACTTGTTTCTTTGCTGCATGTATCTTTGATGGCTTTAGACATTTTGTGGGTGTAGAGGCTAGACCTAATTGGTATATTCGTGATATTTATATATTTTCTTTATCTTGAAAAAGAATTTTCTTGATTAGATAAGCAGCAGCAAATTCTCCTCCCGTGGCATTGTGTGACTATTTGCCAACTCAGAAGGCCCAATACGATGCCTTTTTTTTACATAAGGAGAACACGAGGAAATTTTTTTAACCCCTCATTTTTTTGGCTGAGGCTATACCACAAAATAAACAACGACGACCTCTTTGGATCATAGGAGTTCAAAACAAACTTCACTAAATCATATATATTCATGAACTGCCAGGATAAGTATATCACATAAAACACGCAGTTCATGTCCTGAAGCATCTCAAACTAGACAGATTTATATATTTGTTACCCAATACTAGTCAGTAACAGGTTGCTCCGAACTATCAGCTAGTGTAGCAATTCACTTCTGCAGCTGCACAGCCAATTCTTCAGCATCCATCTCATATTCTAGCATGTGATAAATAGAATAGCAGCAGTAGTACGTATTTATTCAGGAATCATCTGGCATCTATAATAGATTGGGGAGCCTCGATTTACCTACATTGCACAGACACGATCACCTAGCTGCCACATACGGGACATACGGGAGTAAACTTTGTCGGAAATGTTTCTGTTCGATCTCCATGATACTGACACTAATGCTGCTGGTGCTGGAAGGAAACAATGAGCAGTCGCCGTCCTCCATCGGCGGTAACCCGTCGGAAAGGGTGGTGCTCCTGACCTGGAAATCCAAGGATTGCTGACGACCCGTGGCGAGGCAGCTGGAACCAAGGTGACACTTGAACTTGCGCTTCGCGGTGGCATGGGGGTCGACACACAGGAAAAAGGCGACGTTGCCTAAAGGCGGCGACAGGGTGAATTTCACCAGGAACAGAGGCACGCCGTCTCGGCTGTGGAGAACGCGTATCCCTTCTTGGACCTGCAGCGTGAACTTGACATTGTACTTGATTTCCTTGGATCGCCACTTGTGATCTCCGGTGAGATGAGCCAGGAGCTTGACGGTAGAGCCAGTGAACCCGCAGCCGGTTTCTGGGCAGGAGCATGGAGCGTGCAGGCACGACTTGCCATGCTTCTCCACCTCGTGGTAGCGCATCTTGGCGGCGCAACCATACTCGGCGTTGGAGCAAGGGACGCAGAATGACTCCAGAATTTTTTCGAGCGCGACGCAGCGGTTGTAGCCGCCGGTGGTCTTGCATGTGTGGCAGTTGTCCTTGTTCGGCAGGCTGTCGTGGCAGGATGCGCAGATTACATGCCCAACAGCACACTGTGTGTATATCAAGGAAAATGAATCATGATTTATAACTCTTATATGGATGCTTGTGAAAATGATGCAACTGTTGCTCCCCTCATGATGAAGACATAGATCTTCAGTTTCAGCTTAAGTGCTTAACTAGAAGATGTAGGAAAAGAGCAGTGGGAAACCATGCAAAATTTGATGTATCAATTTGTTCTTACTGAAAATAATGATGGTGGAACTTGGAAATGTTTTGTAGCTGACAAAGTTATATTCTTAACTTGGAAATGATGGTGTAACTTGGAAATGTTATAATCTCTGACTGAAGTTTAATAATGTAATAAAAGTCCGTATGCATTAATCGATGCTGAGGCTGGGGCCTTTTCCCCCTTTTCGAAAAAGGAAAATGGCCACAGGTTTCACCAAGTCAAGGAGGCTCAGTTTTGTACTGGTATCTTGGGATTTAGGGAGATGCATTGGTATTCCCAAAAAATTCCCGTAGATGTTTAATGATGTGGGTTTGTAAGGCACTCGATGAATATGAAGAGTGATCTGGTTTAGGAGGATCTTGTGGAAGGAGACCGTGCAGCAATGGAAACATCTGCAGTGTATATGTTCATTTTGACCACAGTTGGATGATCCAGATAGAATTGATGTCACATTGTTCACCCTTGGATGATCCAGATCGAATTATGTACACTCTATAGCCGAAAATCAAAGCTTTCGTTGCAGGTTCGTCACATTTTGCTCTTGTTACCCACACAAATTTCTTCACAAGATCAATGTTCCATCAAAGGTTGAAATTTCCATCTTGCTAGTGCTTCGTAGAAGTAGTTAGATAAACATAATATGTGCGTAGGTGATGATCCCCTTTTGATTCTAGCCGGAATCCTATCTAAGTATCTATGATTTCTATCTGAACTTGCAATTTTCATTTGCAGCCATGGCATCTAACTTCCCAGACTCGCAATGCAATGGTAGATCAAATGAGGCTAATAATGGTAGATCGAAGGGAAGTGAAGGTATGAGACCTGGAAGATCGGAGGCCGTAGAGGATTCATACAGATCGTGCAGTCCAGAAGTTCGAGGTCGATGCTGCCATTGGTGCCCGCGAGCTTCTTCATCTGCTCATGCTGCTTCGGCAGTGGATGATCCCCTTTCCTCTTCCTCTTCTTGCCGCCGCCGGTGCCTCTCTCCTTCACGCCCATCGCTCTCACCAGTAGCAGTTGGTGGTGAAACCGGTACCTTGCTTCCTACTCCTCGCTCTCTCGGTCCTTCTTGGGTCTTCGCCTTCCGTGCACGATGTGCTAGCGACAAGACAGAGGCAGAGGGGCAGAGGGCAGAGGAAGACTAGACTAGCTAGTCCTGCCACGGCCCTCATTTCCCCCCCCCCAGACAGCTCTCATCCATCTACAGTACTTGGCCTCCACCCCCTTCGTCACCGGGCAGATCCGGAGCCACTCCGCCGGAATAGCCGGCCGGAGGCGGTGAAGGTGACGCGCCGGAGTAGTATAGGTTAGTTTAGGTCTTTCTTCTTCTAGTTTTGCTGTTTACCCTTGTGGATCTTGGCTTGATGCCCGTGTTGAGGTGGTGGCGGTGGAGTCTGGGCTTCTCCATGCTGCCGGCGGCGGTGCTGCAGCTGCTCGTGGTGCTCCGGCGGTCGGAGCCAGATGCGAGCGGCAGCACGACGGCGTCATCCTCTCCAATAAAGGCCTTCTTCGAGTCTCTAGATCTGGGCAAAATCGCTGTCGATCCCCTTCTCTCTAACCACCGCGGCGGTGGAGATTGGGAGTGGATCTTCGACGACTCTGCTCTTGGCAGATCTGCAGGCTCTGCTCTGGACTGGCTTCGGCGACCTCGTCCCTGCTTCAGCTACTGCAACGACCTCTTCTGCAACTGGATTCATGGTGATCTTCTAAATCCAATCCAGTTTGCTTCCTGGGTGGCGCGGCTATTACTCTGGCTTCTACATGTTTCGCCGGAACTGCTCCTCGCCCCCTCCTTCAACCTCCGGCGGGAGGCCCTCTTCACCTTGCCATTTGACGGCAAGGACGCGGCTGGCGATGGTGGCAAAAGCATCGCCGGCGAGGTCGGGATTGGCATGAGGACTCGATGGCGTTTTGGAAATTTTTCTAGGGTCCCTTGTGTAAATCGGAAGGACATGGTTGTAATTTCCTTTTCTTTCAGGTCTTTCCTGCAGTATTGTAAAAATTTTGTTTATTAATGCCAGTTCTGGGACCTTCGGGTCCCTTCCCTTGTTCAAAAAAAAAAAAAGACTAGCTAGTCCTTTTTTTTAACACGGTAAGGGCCAGGAAGGCCTGAGAAACTGCATTAAATTGGGGCGGTGGAAATACAGGAAGGGTGCGCTCAAAGATATTTTTTTTAGAAAGCCGAATAGAACTTGAGGCTGCGTGATCAAAATCACGGCCTCCCCCTCATATATTTATATATTTATATGCCAAAGAGATACAAGTACCAGTCAATTATAATTCAAATACATGTCCGTAACCGACCTCGGCATTGTGTGCCATCACAAGGTGTTTGCGCCGGTGGGTGTGTCGCGCGACGTCTACGGGATTGGTGGTCGCGGCGGTTAGGGTTGGAAGAGGAGAGGAGTGCGTCGGTGTGGTTTTAAGAGCGGTGGTTGACGCGCATTGAAGGCACGTGGGGGAGGTGGGTGGTCGCCACTTGGCCAGTCGCTGCCCTTGTCGCCGCTTCGGTTTCCCAGCGGAGCTATTGACGCCGACGACCGTCCGACACATGTCATTTTTAATGCGACCCATCGCTTCGAGTCACTGCCAAGATGAACCCACCCTCGAAAACCGGCACGCCCGATTCACGCTTTTCACGTAGGGGCCGGCACGGGGTTGTCGACACTTTTATTGGGCTCGAAAACATGCCGGCGCTTTTTGGATCGCACTGGTGCGAGTCCATTATGGTCTCCAACCCCCCAAAAGCTATTGGAACTGCTATAGGGGTGTCCCGGTGGATGTTCTAAGGGCCAGGAAGGACTGAGATACTGCATTAAATCGGAGCGGTAGGAATAGATGCGCTCAAAGAATTTTTTTTACAAGAAAGCCCTCTACTTTTGCAACAGGGACACCTGAAGTAATTTGTTTTTGGAAAAGCCATCAAAACCCTCTCTACCGATGCAGACGAAGAGCTCGACGGCACGGCTACCCACGCCGTCATGGGGGGCGACACCACTTGGGACAGCATCAAAACCCTCTCTACCGATGCAGACGAATAGCTCGACGGTACGGCTACCCATGCCGTCACCGGGGAGGACACCACTTGGGACGACATTAAAACCCTATGTACCAATGCAGACGAAGAACTCGATGGCACGGCTACCCACGCCGGCACCAGGGACGACACCACTTGGGACGATGCATGTGAGTGATCTCCCATCTGGCAAACTAGCCGCGAGGAAGAAGATGAGATATTGCATTGACGAGCTGCCGATGCTAGAACTCGGAGCACCTGCCGTTTGGCCACAAGATTCGGCGGAAGCATGTCATCGGGCCGTGGATGAGGAGCCAACGAGGATGAGCACCAGAAGATCTCCTTTCTTGTAGCTTCAGGAGGAAGAAGCTGCCTAGATCCGCATCGGAGCAAGAGCCCTCGCCACCTTCTGTACCCATCACCACGGTGGACAGAAAAAGAGGAAGAAAAGCTGGTAACTGCCCACTCTGGTTTACGACCACACTTATTGACAAAGACCTGGCTAGCTCCGCCTCCAAAATCGGATCCCCACCATGGAGATCCGTCTGAGAACGCTAGTAGCCAGTACCCGGAGCAGCACGCAAGCACCAGTTAGGCAGTCACCCACAACAAGACACCATTCTCCATGAAGGACCACCGGAGTATAATACTAGTATTTATAGGAGACCGGCCTCCTCCCCCGCATCCCCTTTGACCGGCGAGGCCACCAGAGAAGAGGGGGGAGAGAAGGAGTGGTAAGGGGAGAAAAGACTCTCAAAGGTACTATAGAGGGAGGAGAGAGATGGGGGGGGGGATGTGGGCGTTTATTTGTTTTTTCAAAACCCTGTTCGAGTTGAATGGATTGGTGGTTGCTGCTCAATCCTTAGTTTTTGTCTTGTTTATATTTCCTTTTTGAAATCTTCTTTATAAGTTTTTTTAATAAGAGCATGTCTCCTGTTTGTACATGATAGACATCTATAATACTAGTTAGTAAGCATCCATTAGTTGATGTACTTTTTCCAATCCATAATGTTTATAGCTGGATTTTATTTGGTCTATGTATTCACTTGTTTGAATAATAGGTATTATGAATTAAAGGAAGTACTTAAATTCATAGGTTCACAAAAATATTTTGTCCCAAAATATTACTTTCTCCGTTTCTTAATATGAGCGAGTCAAAGTTATGGCTTATATTAAAGAAGGGATTGTGGTGTTTTGGGGTACTATTCAACCTCATTTGTGGTTGTGGTATGTGTACATTTGCTAGATTTATTTTCATGTTTTAAGCTCTTTAGCCTTTGCTTGTATTTTTTTTTAGAAAAAAAAGCATTTGCTTGTATCTCACGTTGTTTGGACATCTCTCTCTAATACAACCGACATGAGTTTTAATATGTGTTTTAGAAAAAAATCCAAGACTCGAAGCTGCAAAAGTGTGCCCGCTTTAAATTTTTGTTGGAAGTTAAATTATGAAAGAGGAACACTGTCCATAATAAGTAAAATGCCCATTTGAAAAAATGTTTCAAGTTAAAATATGTTAGTGGAACCTTCTTCTTTTTTTCTTTCAAAATGGGGATCAACCCCTGCTGTGCATCAAATAGATGCATATGGTCTTTATTTCTTTATTAAGAAGTAGCAAAGTCATAGTGCCAACATCATTACAAGTTCTCATGGATCACACAAGATTGATATATGTATCAACCATCTAAACAAGGATAAATGGGAGACCCGCTAGTTGATCAATATGTGAGCCTGTGACGAAATTGCCAACCACACTGGCTGAATAAATCCTCCGCAACCATATCCAAACGGTTGCATCCAAATATTCATGCCCTAGCGGTGCTCCTCCGGCTGGAGACATAACCACAATGCGGGTCCTTTGCACATCGAGTAGAATAACCTATAAAAAAGAAGCATGTTCCGATTTATTAAAGATAAAATCATTGTGGACGTGCCAAATTGCTCAAAGCAAAGCACAAATGCCAACTCTAATTTGGCTTTTTTTGTCAAGTCCATGAAGCCAATCCCCAAATAGATTGAACCCATTTTTTTGGCGGAGAAATGCAGAAGGACATATGAATGATCTTTCAAATGATTTCCGCTAGTGGGCAGTCAAAAAATAGATGTTGTATCGTTTCTTCTTTATCACAAAACCAACATTTAGAGTGCCCATGTCAATTCCTTTTCACCATGTTATATTTTGTGAAAATTACTTTATTATGTAAAAACCACATAAAAATCTTTATTTTTAGTGGAACTTGAGTTTCCAAATATATTTGCGAAGATATCTAGTCTGTCCATTAAAAAGATCAAGATACATTGGTTTAACCGTGAACTCACATGAAGATGTTAAATTCCAAATGAACATACCATTGTTAGTCAAAAGAGTTACATCCATTAAGCAATGGACCAAATTGATCAATCTATTCCATTTATCCGGTGTTAGAGATTCTTCTAAAGGCTGTATTTAGAGAAAATCCCGACAAGACATTTGCCACCATAACATCTTTATGTTGGACTATATTATATAGGGATGGGTATTGTTGAGATAAATGATTATCCCCTAACCAATTATCCTCTCAAAAGGGAGTAGCTAGACCGTTACCAATCTTAAAAGAACCCCTAGATAAAATGTCATCTTTGACTCTCATAAGTCCTTTCCAAAGTTAACAAAATATGATGATCAAAATATGATTTGAACAAATCATATTTTATACAGTGTGTTAAACATTAACAAAATACTAATCATGTTTTGGCCTCCCATCCACCGGAAATTTGTAGTTGCGCTGCATTTGACTTGATTGTTGAGTCAAATTTACATGTATGCACCATATTGCACAAATATCAAGTTTATGGATAATAGTGGCCATCTTATCTTCAATTTCTGGTATAGTGTTCTTGGAGAAGAGTTCTAAATGTTCAAAATCTTCTTTCTGGTATAGGATGGGATCTCATTTTACATAGGTTCTGTGAGATCAATTTGTTTGAACAGACAAAACATGTTCAAATATTCTAGAAAAAATTGACAACAAACATCTGTCCTATATATATGCAATCTCTAAAAAAATTCAGCTTCAAATTCGACATACACTTAGAGAACCAAAAAAGACAAATCTTAGGCGTGAACAGTGTGAAATCTTGTTCACCTAAAGCTAACACTATTCACAGTTTTTTTTTTGCGAGAAACACTATTCACAGTTGGTTTATCTTTTTTTGTTTCTCTGCCTCTAGAGGAACTTTTGAGCTGATTTTTTTTTTGGAGCTGCAGATACAACCGGTAGGTATGTTGTATACAAGTTTCAGTTTTTTTTTTTTTTGCAATTTCTATGAATGAATTTTGGGAGTTCATCCTATGATCTCATCTAATGGAGTGATCCTATACAAACCAATATTGTCATGTTCGAGGAAGCTGTCAGATTGTGAACCAATATTGTCCACGAGTAAATATTCTTGTGTGTTTGGGTCGTGCCTAAGATCAGCGTGTGTTCTTGTTAATATTTGTCCGATATTTTTATCAACCCTTTCATATCAGATTACTGGAACAGTGTTACATATATACGAAGCAGGTGATGAAAAAATTACTCACTAGAAAGATTTGTCTCTGCTTTATTGGTGCTGAAAAGTACGGAGTTATACACCAGCAGGTGGCTGAAAATTCAGAGAGATTTGTGTCTGCCCTGTTGCCGCTGGAAACATTATGAAACTGGAAAGCCACATTTCGAATGATCAGTTGTATGTCACAGCCACACATGTCGTCGTCAATAATCTCGCCCATTGTTTTCTTCATCCTCCCATTCGCCGACCAATGGCGCTCGCAACGGTGGCGGCGAACAAGAGCAACGGTTTGGCCCGACATGCCGGCGGGCCGTTAAGCAGCAACCCATGAGAGGTCTCTTCTTCCTGGAGAACTCCGCACGACAGGGACACATATATGCTATGGAGTGCAGTGCAGGGTGTGATTGTTGGAGAGCAGGTGGGCACCCGGCGTTGTCAAGCAACTGCAGGAGCTTGAATGAGCCTAGAAGAAAGGGGTCTTTTCGCCAGCTTTATATCCAAGGTTATCAAACTGGAAGTTCCAGTGCCAGATGTCTAAGAGCCCCAAACCGTCCCCAAAAAGCGCCGGATTGAGCGTTTGGGGGACGTCGCTCCCCGGTCGCGTCCCCCAAACAAAATTTTGGAAATTTTAAACTTAACGAGATTCGATTAGATTCGTTCAAACTTACATAGATTCGAACGAAATTTGACTAAATTTAAACTAAACCTAATCTAGAAGTACTTGCGGCGGTCAGAGGCATCGTAGTACTGCTGGAAGTTGTACATCTCGTCGGTGACGACCTCCTGCTTGACGCGTTCGTCAACGGGCTCGTCCTTCACCAAGCCGCTTGGTCCTGCCTCGCCGTCGTCGTTGAGGTCCATGAGCGGCTTGCCGGAGTCGCGGATGGACATGGCGATCGCCATGTCGACGTCGCCCCTCCAGGCGTCCTTGTCGTTCATGGACGCCAAGAACACCGCCCGCAGCCCTGGGCAGTCCTCGGGGTCGTCGCTGCTGCGATGAGCCGCTGCTGCCGCTCGTACTCCGCCAGCAGCGCCGCCTGTGACGCTTCCTCCGGCTCCTCCTTCACCTCCGGCTTCGGGATGAGGAGGGCGCCGCCGCGCCTCCCTTGCTGCTGCCGCTGCCGCCACGCCTCGTGTTGACGGGCGTCGCCGGCTCCTCCTTCACCTCCCGTTTGGGGACGGTGTAGGGCGCCGAGCGGTATGAAGAGGACGGCGTCGATCGCGCCGGTCCTGAGGAAGAAGAGTGCGAGGAGGACGAGTACGTCGTCCTCCTCGGCTGCCATTGCGGTGGTCCTCCTCGAGGAGACGGTGGCGGTGACGACGGCGTCCAAACCTTGGAGCGCTGTTGCGGATGCCGCGGATGACATTCTCGAGGGTGCGCCCCGGAGCTCCCCAGAACAGGGCGCGGCCGTCCTTGTTCCAGCTGTTGGGCCCGCCGACGAGCCCCTGGGTGTTGTGCATCTCGACGTCGTACTTCGCCTTGACGTACGTCTTCCACCAATCGTCGTTGTTGTTGGCCGCCCACGTCGGATCCTGCCGCTCGGCGGCGGTGAGTTGAGCCCGCCGGCCTTGATGCCGTCCCTCCATTGTTCCGTGCCCGGCTTCGGCGGCGGCGGGACGCCAATACCGTTCACGGCCATCTTCCAGCCGCCGCTGCTTGGCAGCCGCATGTCCGGCGGGACTGTATAGCCGGCGTGGTACAGCGCCCATGCCTCCGGCACGGTCAGGCTGCCGCGGGCGATGCCGTTTGCCGCGGCGATCTTACGGGAGGATGAGGTCGACATTTTTGGAGCGGCGAGGAGAAGATCTGTGAGGGGGAGGCGGCGACGAGAAGGTTTGGGAGCGGTGAGAAATTGGGACGAACTGCAGGGCGTCTTAATGTACAGCGGCGGCAGCGGGGTGGTTGCACGCAATAACGCCGGCTGAATGGATCGTAGCGAACAAGAGGGGGGTGAATGGGCGCTACGCAATTTTTAACCTTTTTCAGTTTTTGGTGCAACGGAAGATAAATGTGATAGCTTTGGTGATGGAGGTGTTCCTAGAATGAACCTAGGCTAGTGCAACAGGTAAAGGAACCAAATAACAATAATAAGGATAAGGAGCGGGACAACCGGATGGCGCGAAGACGAGGCGAGGATTTGTTTCCCGCAGTTCCTCCCACAAAAGGGAGTACGTCTGCGTTGAGGAGGTGCTAGCCTCACACAAGAGGCTAGACGGCCACACCACGAAGGAAGGCCTCACCTTCTTCCTCAAGAGAACTCCACAAAGGGGCTCCCTTTGCTCCACTAAGGCACCGGTCGAGGCGGTGGTTCCTTCACAAGGTTGGGGCGAGCTCCACAACACCAGGAGGCTCCCAACACCCTATGGGGCTAGCACAACTCCAAGCTATCCTCCATAGGAGCACTTCATCCAAGATCCCACCATAGGAACCCTACCAACAAGATCCACTAAGGACTACCAGAATTGGTGAAATTTCTCTCGGTAGAACGATAGATCGGGGTCTCCTCCACCACTCCTCAAAGTATCAGCAAGATTGATTGGGTAGGTAGGGAGATCCACTAAGTTTGAGCTCAGCAACAATGGAGGAGAGAGAGAGAGAGAGAAGAGCTAAAAACGAGCTAGAGAAGTGCGGGCCCTTTAAATAGGGCTCCTCAAATCCAACCGTTATGTGCAGTTTCTGCCTAAGCGGTACTACCGCTTCTGGAAGCGGTACTACCGCTCTGGATTCGAAATCCCCAAAGAACTTGTCCACGTGGACGCATAGCGGTTCTACCGCTTGAGGTACCGCTCGAGGTACCGCAATGGCCTCTAGAGCTTACTGGATACCAAGCGGTACCAAAGCGGTACCAGAGCGGTACTGCCGTAACTTAAGTTACGGTACCGAGGCGGTACTACCGCTCTAGAGCGGTACTACCACTCGAGGTACCTGATACGTCTCAAACGTATCTATAATTTCTTATGTTCCATGCTACTTTTATTATAATACTTGAATGTTTTATACATACTTTACAGCATTATTATACATTTTCCGGCACTAACCTATTAACAAGATGCCAAAGTGCCAGTTCTTTTTTCTGCTGTTTTTGGTTTCAGAAATCCTAGTAAGGAAATATTCTAATTGGACGAAATCAACGCCCGGGGCCTATTTTTACACGAAGCTTCCAGAAGACCGAAAGGGAGACGAAGTGGGGCCACGAGGGGCCACACACCAGGCGGCGCGGCCCAAGCCCTGGCCGCGCCGGCCTGTTGTGTGGGGCCCTCGCGTCGCCCCCTGACCTACCCTTCCGCCTACAAATAGCCTTCGTCGCGAAACCCCCTGTACCGAGAGCCACGATACGGAAAACATTACTGAGAGGCCGCCGCCGCCAATCCCATATCGGGGGATTCAGGAGATCGCCTCCGGCACCCCGCCGGAGAGGGGAATCATCACGGAGGGGCTCTACATCATCATGCCCGCCTCCGGATTGATGCGTGAGTAGTTCATCCTTGGACTATGGGTCCATAGCAGTAGCTAGATGGTTGTCTTCTCCGCTTGTGTATCATTGTTTAGATCTTGTGAGCTGCCTAACATGATCAAGATCATCTATTTGTAATGCTACATGTTGTGTTTGGCGAGATCCGATGAATATAGAATACTATGTTAAGTTGATTATCAATCTATCATATATGTGTTGTTTATGTTCTTGCATGCTCTCCGTTGCTAGTAGAGGCTCTGGCCAAGTTGATACTTGTAACTCCAAGAGGGAGTAATTATGCTCGATAGTGGGTTCATGCCTCCATTGAATCTGGGACAGTGACAGAAAGTTCTAAGGTTGTGGATGTGCTGTTGCTACTAGGGATAAAACATTGATGCTTTGTCTAAGGATATTTGTGTTGATTACATTACGCACCATACTTAATGCAATTATCTGTTGTTTACAACTTAATACGGAAGGGGTTCGGATGATAACCTGAAGGTGGATTATTTAGGCATAGATGCATGCTGGATAGCGGTCTATGTACTTTGTCGTAATGTCCTGATTAAATCACATAGTAATCATCGTTGATATGTATTGAATCTTTATTTGTCAATTGCCGCCTGTAATTTGTTCACCCAGCATGTTAGTTATCTTATTGGAGAGACACCACTAGTGAACTGTGGACCCCGGTCCATTCTTTTACATATGAATACATTCTATTGTTTTTACTGTTCTTTGCAAACAAACACCATCTTCCACTCGATACGCTTAACCCTTTGTTTTCAGCAAGCCGGTGAGATTGACAACCTCACTGTTACGTTGGGGCAAGTACTTTGATTGTGTTGTGCAGGTTCCACGTTGGCGCCGGTTTCACTGGTGTTGCGTCGCACTACATTCCTCCACCAACAACCTTCACGTGCTTCTTGGCTCCTACTGGTTCGATAACCTTGGTTTCTTTCTGAGGGAAAACTTGCTGCTGTGCGCATCAAACCTTCCTCTTGGGGTTCCCAACGGACGTGTACATCTACGCGCATCAGTACTGCAAAGGTACCGTGCCTTGTTCTGTGGGACATTTACAGTGCAAGTCTCCAGAGCGGTACTGCAGAGCGGTACCAGTAGGGTAGCGGTACTACCGCTCCTGGTACCGGTAGTACCGGCTTGGCTGAAACTGCTTTTTCCTCTTTTCCTCTCCTACCATGTCACCTCGCGACACACACACAAAACCAGAAAACCTAAGAGCTACGCTTCAGTCTTCCGATCATAGTGTGTTCAGCGAGGGCACCGTACACTTGTAAATCTGTCAAAGACAATCTTTGTGCACGGTTAGAATTATTCAAGTGTTGTCATCAAACACACAAAACACGGGATATAGATCTTGCTCTTTCAATCTCCCCCTTTTTGGTGTTTGATGACAACACAAGAATTTGCAACATAGCATAAGATATTATGATAAGGCTCTTGATTTGTAAAAAGTAGGCGGAGCTCCCCCTAGATGCGTGCATATTTGAAATATGCATTTGTATACAAATGCACGCATCCTAGAGAAACGACTCCCCCTAGATTCTACAAACCATGCACATATGCAACAAGGATATTTGACAAGATGAATAGCATATGCACACTATGGAGGCAACACAAGATCATATAGGAGATTTGGGCGAGTTTTTCATACCTTTGCCTTGAGAAAAACCCAAACTCACACTAAGTGCCTCCATAGAATTGGTGTAGCCAACATGAGATAGATAATGAAGACCAATATAGGCTACCACGAATAAGTCTTAATACAAACCGGGGGGTCGGGAGACAAATGAGCCTCATGATCCACAAATAGAGTAGCAAGCGCATACGAATAAGTTCCGAATAACTAGAGATAAAATATGATGCCAAGGCCGAAAAACCAAAATGAAGCACCAAGCCCTTGGCATCCCCATGCAAATTCCCGTCCTAATAGACCAACTTCCCCCCCCTTTGGCATCGTAACACCAAAAAGGGAGAAGAAGCACCCAAGGTGAATCACTTGTCATCCTCATCATCATCGTCATCGTCTTCCTCATCGTTCTCCTCCTCCTCATCATCCATCTCATCGTCCTCATCCTCGTCCTCGTCCTCGTCCTCGTCCTCTTCATCTTCAACTTGGCCCTTACCATGAGGTGGTGGAGAGGGATGAACGATACGCTCGGGGATGGAGTCCTCGGAACTTTACCAAGTGTACTTGGACTTCCACTCACCGGAAGGAGTAATGTTGTCCTCGGAGCCCTCGGAGACGGGGAGACCCATGTGCTTCATCATTGCCTTTTGGCGTTGGCGGATCTTCTTGTTGTCATGGTGAGCTTGGTACATCCTATCTTGGAGGTCCTCCTTGAAGCAAAAGGACTTCTTGAGGCGAGCGGTGAGCTTGGCGAAGAGGCCTTTGGTCTTGACGAGTTAGGCACGAAGTCGGAGTCATCACTATCGGCTTCTTCCTCCTCGGTGTCCTTGGGTGCATTCTTGCCATACCTTGGAGGGTCATGATTCTTGACAAGAGGGCTCTTCTCCTTATGGATAGTGATGTTGGGGCGACATTGATCAAGAAGATCTCCACGGCCATCTCGATCCCACTTGAGACAAATGAGCCTCATGATGAAGGGCGCATATTGAGGAAGCTTGCGGAGGAAGGCACAATCACGCATCTCATGCCATATGAAGTCCATGACATCCAATTATCGGCCACTACCCCTCATCTCATCGGTGCGCACGAGAAGGTTCACAAGAAAGCCATGCACCTCATCATGGTTGGTGTCTTTGGGGTTGATGGTGCTGCGGTAGATGCGGTTCATGATGTCGTAAACGGGAAGGAGGTTGTAAGCACTTCCACATAACATCCTCCCGGGGGTGTAGAGGTTGGCCATAGGCTTGGCCTGGAGGTGAATTCTGAAGAAGTTGATGTCAAACTCGGGAAGCTCATATCCAATGCCTCTAGCAAAATCCTCCCACGTGGCTTCCATCACATGCTCCCTAGTCATCCACTTCAAGGTGCGGAAACCACCCTCATCCTCAAGGAACACAACAGTGGCATAGAACTGGCATATTATCTCCTTGGAGTAGTTGTGAGAGAAAGTCATCAAAGGAATAAGACCTTGTTCTTCGCATATCTCGAGTGCTTCCCCAAAGTACTCGGGCTTGGCTCGGAGCTTGTCCATGTTGATGGAGTATTGAGGGCAACACCGGAACTCCTTTGACCCATAGACATCATTGTAAATCCTTTCTTGGTCGGCGTGGTAGAAGAAGGTGTTGGGGCAGAGACGAGAGTTCTTTGGCACCAAGTAAGGATTGACCCCCCGCACTTGCAAGAATTGGGCCTTCTTGAGATGTTTCATAGATTTTTGAGGACCCTGGACGGTCCTTTTGCCCGCTGCCGCTGCTACATCCCTTTGATGCTTGATGGTCCTTGTTGGTACAATCTCATCTTGCTCTTCTTCTTCTCGATGACGACGAGAGGAGGGCTTGACCTTACCGCCACCACGGGGCCTAGATGATCCTGTGAACAGCAAAGGTTTGGGAGGGAACAGGGGATAAGTGCACAAGCCATGGAGTTAGAGATCAAGGAGGACACTAACAAGCAACATTGGTGAAACTAGTCAAAGCGGTAGTACCGCAACCTGACCCGGTAGTACCGCTTGGACCGGTAGTACCGCCTGTGAACAAGCGGTACTACCGCTCAAGCTCAGCACATCTAGATCTAGGTTGAGGACATGGCAAAGAAGTTCATAGTGTCACACATTGTTGCTAGCTAGTATCCTCGTACATGTAGAGCTTCCAAGAAGGTTTCTCCACCACAAACCCCCATCAAACCCTAGCCTATGCATCTAGGGAGTTCAACACACCCTAGAGAGAGAGAGTAGGGTTCATACCGGAGGACATGGCGGAGAAGAGGATGGGGAAGCTTCTCCACGGAGGAGATTTGGCCGAGAGCGGCTGGAAAAGGAGATCGGGGCCGATCTCCTCGAGGTCTTGAACTTGGGGGCGTGTTTGACTCGAGGTGGGTGGAGGTGTGTGGTGATTTGGGGAAGAACCATTCCACCCGGTACCTTAAGTCAAAAACGCAAGCGGTAGTACCGCTCGTAGAAGCGGTAGTACCGCTTACCGGTACTTGCCTGGTACCTCGGACGGTAGTACCACTCTGGGGCCAGCTTCTGAATTTCGTCATATTAGTGCCCTTAAGCGGTAGTACCGGTCTGAGATCCGGTAGTACCGGCCACCAAAGTTCAAAAACACTCAGATTTTGGTGTAGACTTGTGCTTTTAGACTGAATTGGCTCAAGAAATAGGTAATGGCTTAGGATAAGATGACGGAACTGTTAAGGTACTACTCAACCAAGCTTGCAAGAATCAAACATGAAAAGCCAAGCTTGGGTGAATCTCCCATGAAGAACATGAAGAAAAGAAAACCAAAAGCAAATGAAAGAAAAGAAATCAAGAGAAACAAAAGCTCCTCAAGGAGGAGGTTGGTGGCCGAAGCCACCGTGTAAGAGTTTAGTAGTGTGAGGTCGCGTAGATGTATCTAGGACTCACGGCTACAACTCAACATGAAGCTCATTAGTCACTTAGTTGACAAATAGCATATGCTTTGGATTTCTTTATGCATTATGGGGGAGGGATAGCTCAATAAGTTTAAACCGCACTCCCCCTATATTCATGCGTGCTTTACATCTAGACATGTAGTACAAAAGTGGTATTATCCACTCTTGACACGACGTCCGGATGAGAAGCACAAGGGTAGAGAAGCAAACCTTGACGTTGGACGGTAGAGAATGAGTCCATTGTCTTGTCGGGCTCATTAAGGAAGTATCGATGCTCTAGGTGCTTGGGGTTGCTATACCGTTGGACCCCTTCATATCTTGCTCTTGTGTATATCTTGTACTTTGCTCGAGTCATGAAAGAGTCTTGACGCTTTAGTACCCCGGCGAGAATGGACCAATAGGATAGATTCTTGTGTGGTCCCTTGATCTTCATCATGGTTTAGGTCCTCGCCTTGACCCTCATTGTTGTTGATGCCGAACTTGAGGTTGTGGAAGAGGTGATCTTTCACTTGGTTGTTCAACGGAAGAAGCTTGGCCTTGTGGTGTAGATGGCTCCATATAGATGGAACTTCGTCCTTCTCCGGAACCGTAGAAGGTAGCTTTTGAGGTCGGCGAGTGCCAACACCCATCCTTCCTACGGTAACCGGGGGAATTGCATCTCCTTTCTCACAAGAAGCACTTCGCCCCCTCCAAAGAACTATCATCTTCATCAAAAGAGTCTCATCACACAAAACCACAACCACACAATAGACTCAAACTCCATCATCATGTTTGAGTGTCTCCAACTAAGGTTTGTCTCTCACTTCCGGCAACCCCATGAAGTTGGGGTAAGAATATGGCTAGGAGTAAATGACGGATTCCTTCTTTGCCAATGAAGATATCCAAAATATTGAGCTTGAACTCCATTCCATTGTTGCTTCTTCTTGCAAGGATCATGTTATAGAACTTGCATTGAACTTGTTTGACAACCTTCATGGTTCATTTTCTTCAACGCAATTCCTACAAAACACGATCTCTACACAAAGAAGCATTTTCTATTAGTCCGAGAATGTGGCCTCTCGGAGTGTCTAGCTCCACAAGAGGACCACAACATATTCATTGTAAAAGGTACAAGGACCTTAGCATGAAAAATGATGAACGGGATGAACATTGTAACAAGGGTCTTGACAAGGCCGGGTGTTGCCACCGCCTTGTCAAGGCCCAATACCTTTAAGCTTGCTTGTGTTGACGCCATAAGAAGAGATAGAATGAGATAGCTCGAGGGCGACAACAACTTCTTTGCTTCCGGACAAGAGAATTGTGGCTTCAACATCTTCCACCAAAGAAGCACCACCGGAAGCAAAGACCTTCATGGATCAAGCTTTGGAGATAGGAACCCATTTTTCAATGGGCCCTATCGTGATGCTCCTTTTTATCTTGATCCTCCTTCTTCTCTTCTTCTTTGGCTTTATAGCCACTCCTCCTTCAATGCAAGAGTCCTCATTGGCTTTATCTCTATTTTCAATGACTCCTTCCAAGTATTGCGCTTGGATTTGGAGACTTTCAATTTTGGACTTCAAACGGTTGACTTCATGAACATGATCCGGATGGGGATGAGTAATGTTGAATTCTTGAGCCTCTTTCTCCTTGTTCACCCAGAAATGTTCCAACAAAGCTTCTTCTTGAAGATAATTCATTCTCAAGAGTGAGCGCTTTTGTCTTTCCAAGGTGGCAATATCATCTTCATGGTTGCGACAAATATAGTCCTTGCTAGCTAGATGATATTCCATCAAGGCTTCCTCTTGCATGGTCTTGATCACCATAAGCTTGTCATTGCTCCTCTTTAGAGTTGCAATTTCATCCTCGTGGTCACAACAAGTAACTTTTCCTTTGCTCAAGCGAAAGTACTCCATCAAGGACTCATTTTGCCTATCATTCACTTCAACTAGCATGGCCTTGTGTCTCTTTGGAGCGGCAATCTATTCTTCATGGTCACAACATGAAACCTTCTCCTTGCTCAAACGAAAGTACTCATCCAAGGCTTCCTCTTGGCGAGAAATGATATCCAAGAGTCTTGCATTTTGTCTTCTCAACCAACCAAGAGCATGATCTTGATCCTCGATGAGTTGGGAGATGAATGAATTGTTGGATTCTTCAAGAACAATAGCACTAGTTTCAAGAGACATGCGCATGCACCATTCTTCCTCATGAGCTTGAGTGAGAGAGATAATTTCCAATTCCGCTTCAACACGATCTTGAGCCACATCAAGTTGAGTCACAAGTTCCTCATCATGAGTCTCCGATGATACCTTTGCCACAAGACAATGGAAGTTGTTGACGATGAGGTTCTCGTTTGGAGAGTCGAAGAGGGAGATGAAGGGAGTGGAGATGGCGATGGAGGCCACTTCCCTTTCCTCCTTGTTCATCCCCTTGTCTTTGTGCTCTTCACCTTCATCGGAGGAGTATTCCTCACGGATAATGAAAGCTCTAGGCTTCTTGGTGAAGGAGACCTTGGTGTCACCGGAGTTGGAGGAGAACTTGGAGAATCCTTTTGAGAGAGATTTGAACTTGTCCTTTCGTACAAGCCTTCCACCATTGTCTTCTCTTCTCTCAAAGATACAATCGGCAACAAAGTGACTTGTGTCGCCACAATTGTAGCAAGCTCTCCCCCTTTGCTCTTCCCTTGGACTTGTGGGGGAGTATCTTGAAGAGTCATGAGGTGAGTATCTTCTTAACTTTGAGCCCCGTGTCTTGTTCCCACTCTGATACGTCTCCAACGTATCTATAATTTCTGATGTTCCATGCTAGTTTTATGACAATACCTACATGTTTTGTTCACACTTTATGATGTTTTGATGCATTTTCCGGCACTAACCTATTAACAAGATGGCGAAGCGCCAGTTCCTGTTTTCTGCTGTTTTTGGTTTCAGAAATCCTACATAGGAAATATTCTCGGAATTGGACGAAACAAAAGCCCACGGTCTTATTTTACCACGGAGCTTCCAGAAGACCGAAGAGGGGACGGAGAGGGGCCACGAGGTGGGGACCCCATAGGGCGGGGCGGCCAAGGAGGGGCCCGCGCCGGCATATGGTGTGGGGCCCTTGTGCCCCCTCCGAGGCTGCCCTTCCGCCTATAAAGTCTTCCCGTCGCGAAAACCCTAAAATAATAAGCCACGGGACGAGAAAAGTTACGCAGCCGTCGCCATTGCGAAGTCAAGTTCGGGGGACAGAAGTCTCTGTTCCGGCACGCCGTCGGGACGGGGAATTGCCCCTGAGCCATCTCCATCGACACCACCGCCATCTTCATCGCCGTTGCTGTCTCCCATGATGAGGAGGGAGTAGTTCTCCCCCGAGGCTGGGGGCTCTACCGGTAGCTATGTGGTTAATCTCTCTCTCTCATGTACCTCAATACAATGATCTCATGAGCTGCCTTACATGATTGAGATCCATATGATGAGCTTTGTATCACTATTAATCTATGTGCTACTCTAGTGATGTTATTAAAGTAGTCTATTCCTCCTCCATGATGTAAAGGTGACAGTGTGTGCATCATGTAGTACTTGGTGTAGGTTATGATTGTAATCTCTTGTAGATTATGGAGTTAACTATTACTATGATAGTATTGATGTGATCTATTCCCCCTTTCATAGTGTAAAGGTGAGGTGACAGTGTGTATGCTATGTTAGTACTCGGTCTAAATTGCAATGATCTATTATGCTCTAAAGGTTACTTAAATATGAATGCCGAATGTTGTGGAGCTTGTTAACTCCGGCTTGAGGGAGCTCTTGTAGCCCTACACAATGAATGGTGTTTGTTATCAAACAAGAGAGTGTATGTAGGACAAGTGAGGAGAAGTTATTTATTTATTATGTGATCAATGTTGAGAGTGTCCACTAGTGAAAGTATGATCCCTAGGCCTTGTTTCCAAATACTGCAAACATCGCTTGTTTCTGTTTTACTGCATCTTTACTTCCTGCAATATTACCACCATCTATACCACCTGTGTTTTACTATCTCTTCGCCGAACTAGTGCACCTATACATCGACAAGTGTATTAGGTGTGTTGGGGACACAAGAGACTTCTTGTATCTTAATTGCAGGTTGCTTGAGAGGACTATCTTTGACCTCTACCTCCCTGAGTTCGATAAACCTTGGGCGATTCATTTAAGGGAAACTTGTTGCTGTTCTACAAACCTCTGCTCTTGGAGGCCTAACACTGTCTACAAGAATAGAAGCACACGTAGACATCAAGCTATTTTCTGGCGCCGTTGCCGGGGAGGTAAGGTAAAAGGTATTCACATCCTCCGACTACTAAGCTATTTCCTAGCACTGTTGCCGGTGTGTGAGTGCTCGAAGCTATCTCCTTTAGATTCTGCAATTTTATCTTTTTGTCTCTTGTTTTTATTTTCACTAGTTAGGCATAATGGAAAACAACAAAAAATTTAGTGAGCTTTTTAATCTTTTTCCTAAGTTAGAATTGTTTGATGTGAAAATTAAAAAACCTATGGAACCTTATTTGCATGCTAGTAGCAATGTTATTAGTATGAACGCAATTACTGCTAATGCTATGGAAAAGTCTAAGCTTGGGGAAGCTAGTTTTTATGATCCTTTTAGCTTCCCAGTTTTAGGGGAGAAAATTTGCTTTGATAATACTTTATCTCCCATATGCGATAACTCTAATGATGCTTGTGATATTTTAAATCCACCTACTGAAAATATTCCTTTCAAGATACCTATGAAAATTATTGAACGTGTTATGGATAATCGCTATGAAGGGGATGGAACTGTCCGTCCTGGAGATCATTTACTATTTTTACATGAATTATGCGGGTTATTCAAGTGTGCAGGTATTTCTATGGATGAAGTTAGGAAGAAATTATTCTCTATGTCGATGTCTGGTAAAGCGGCGCATTGGTATAAACTGCTGAAGGATGGGTATTCTCTTGATTGGAAGGATATTGTGCCTCCATTTTATTCTAAATTCTATCCTCCGAGTGAAATTCACAAAGAGCGAAACCGTATATATAATTTATGGCCTCATGATGGAGAGAGTATTGCCCAAGCATGGGAGAGATTGAAGTCCTTAATGCTCAAATGCCCCATTCATGAGCTTCCTGGTAATGTTATCATTGATAATTTCTATGCAAGACTTTCTTTTCAGGATAAAACCTTGCTGGATACTGCTTGTTCTGGATCATTCACGCGCAATAAAGAAGAGTTTAAATGGGACCTTCTTGATCGTATTCAGGAGAATACTGAAGGATGAGAGAATGACAAAGGTAGAGAGTCAGGTATAAATTATGATTATGAATGCATTGAAACTTTTATGGATACTGATAAATTTCGAAATATGAGTGCTACTTATGGTCTTGACTCTCAAGTTATTGCAAATTTTTATCAAGCTTTTGCCTCTCATTTTGAATTGCCTAGGAAGAATTTTGATAAGTACCATGAACCTTTTAAAGACACTTGCATGAAAGATGAAACTGTTATTAATGATTGCAATGAACATGTTCAAACTTCTGAAAATGCTATTTCCTATAAGCATGTTAATTTTTGTGGAGTTCATAGACCTTGTGAAAAGAATAAAACTGAAGAAGAATATTGTATCCATCACATGAATGAAAAAACTAGAAAGTGGTCTAGGGCTCTAGATGATCTAGGTGAAAAGTTTATGCCCTCTATCCTTTTATTTGTGAACTTTGCCATAGAGTGGGTCATTTTAATTTTCAATGCTCCTCCAATGATAATTCGAACCTCATGAGTGCTGCAAATTTGTATTGTGATAACATGATCACTGATAATCAGCATGATGAACTTACTTTATTTTTGGAGTGTGAAGAGTTATTGAGAAAAACTTCTTTGGTGGATATGAGTGCTCTTGATATTAATAGTGTCCTGCATGGGTGTCTTTCTTATTGCATTGATAATTGCCACACAAATACTTACATACAAAATATTTTAGAATATGACACTTTGCCAAAATATGATAGGACCGCTGTGTGTTTCAAACTTATTAATGAAAAGGAGGAATCCTCCCAAGTTTCTTCTATTGTTTCTGGAAATAAATCAGGTTATGTGGAGAAGCCTCCCTTCAAGCCTCTTCCTCCTAAAGAAGGGAAAGAAGAAGAAGAAGAAGAAGAAGAAGAAGAAGGGAATGAAGAAGAGGAACAAGAGGGGGAATAAGAAGAAAGAGGTAACCGCATATCCCCGCGTGTATGAGATAATGATATGTAACCGTAAGTATGTTGCTCCTAATGATTATTATGATAATGAATCTGAGTACGATGATCTTCCTATGCCCTTTACCCATATTAGTGATCATGATTTGGAAGAGCACACTACCTTTGATATTGGAAATCTCTTTGGTACCGATTATGAAAGTAATGATGTTAGCACTATTCATGTTCCCTCAAACATTGATATTGAAAGCTCTAAGCTTGGGGATGTTGTGCTTGAAGATCCTATATTTGAGACCTTTACTTTTAGTGAAAATGATGATATTATATATTCTGGTTTAGATAATCATTATAGAGATGGATATGACACAGGTTATAATTATCCTTATGAAACTTGTCATAGCTATGATGGGATTGCCAAAAACCATTCCCTTAGTATGCAACTTGTTTACCATGTTCAAATTCTTGATAATGATCCTGCTCCAATTACTATTAATGAGAAGAATTTTTCTTATGTCAAAAATAATGATACCTTTATGCATATGAACCATGATAAAAATGTTTTAAGTGATGGTTATATTGTGGATTTCATCAATGATGCTACTGAAAGTTATTATGAGAGAGGAAACACGGTTATATGCATCTTAATAATATTAAGTTTCCCCTCTTTATGTTGAGAATTTTGAAGTTACTCGTGTTTTATCTTCCTATGCTTGTCACTTTGTTCTTCATGAATTTATTTGTGTATAATATTACTATGCATAGGAAGCGGGTTAGGCTTAAATGTGTTTTGAATTTGCTTCTTGATGCTCTCTTTTGCTTCAACCCTTATTTCTTGCGAGAGCATCATTAAAATTACTTAGCCCATCTTAATGGCTATAAAGAAAGCACTTCTCGGGAGATAACCCATGTTTTTATTTTACTATTGTTTTGTTGTGTCTTGGAAGTTGTTACTACTGTAGCAACCTCTCCTTATCTTTATTTTCATGTATTGTTGTGCCAAGTAAAGTCTCTGATAGTAAAGTTGATACTAGATTTGGATTTCTGCGCAGAAACAGATTTGCTATCTGTCACGAATTCTGTAGAAGAATCAAAAAAATCTACCAATTTACGTGCGTGATCCTCAGATATGTACGCAACTTTCATTAGTTTTGAGTTTTTCCATCTGAGCAAGTTAAGTGCCTCAGAAAAATTAGTCTTTACGGACTGTTCTGTTTTGACAGATTCTGCCTTTTTATTTCGCATTGCCTCTTTTGCTATGTTGAATGGATTTCTTTGTTCCATTAACTTTCAGTAGCCTTGGGTAATGTCCAAAAGTGTTAATAATTATTATTTCACCTCTGAATATGTGAATTTTTTTATTATGCACTAACCCTCTAATGAGTTTGCTTAAAGTTTGGTGTGGAGGAAGTTTTCAAGGGTCAAGAGAAGAGGATGATACAACATGATCAAGAAGAGTGAAAAGTCTAAGCTTGGGGATGCCCCGTGGTTCATCCCTGCATATTTCAAGAATACTTAAGCATCTAAGCTTGGGGATGCCCAAGGCATCCTCTTCTTCATCGACAACTTATCAGGTCACTTCTAGTTAAACTATATTTTTATTCCGTCACATCTTATGTACTTTACTTGGAGCGTCTTTTTTGCTTTTGTTTTTGTTTTTGTTTGAATAAAATTTGGATCCCACAATCCTTGTATTGGAGAGAGACATGCTCCGCTTTTTCATTTGAACACTTGTGTTCTTAGTTTTGCTTTAATGTTCATGGCGAAGGCTGAAAACTGCTTCGTTGATTGCTATTTCGTTGGAAACAGAAAATGCTTCATGTGGTAACTGGTATATTGTCTTGAATAATTTGATACTTGGCAATTGTTTTGAGCTCTCATAGATCATGTTTAAGCTCTTGCATCATGTAGTTTAAATCTATTAGTGGAGAACTACCGTAGAGCTTGTTGAAATTTGGTTTGCATGATTGGTCTCTCTAAGGTCTAGATATTTTCTGGTAAAAGTGTTTGAACAACAAGGAAGACAAGTGTAGAGTCTTATAATGTTTGCAATATGTTCTTGTGTAAGTTTTGTTGTACCTGTTCATACTTGTGTTTGCTTCAAACAACCTTGCTAGCCAAAGCCTTGTACTAAGAGGAAATGCTTCTCGTGCATCCAAACACCTTGAGCCAAAACCCATGCCATTTGTGTCCACCATAACTACCTATATGTGGTATTTTTCTGCCATTCCAAAGTAAATTACTTGAGTGCTACCTTTAAAATTTCATTCCTTTGTCTTTGCAATATATAGCTCATGGGAAAATAGCTTAAAAACTATTGTGGTGATGAATATGTAGCTATGTATCTTAGTTCTTATAAGTTGCTTGTTGAGCGGTAACCATGTTTCTGGGGACGCCATCAACTTTTACACCTTTGTTGAATATCATGTGAGTTGCTATGCATGTTCGTCTTGTCTGAAGTAAGGGTGATTTATCATGATTAAATGGTTTGAGTATGCATATTGTTAGAGAAGAACATTGGGCCGCCAACCAAAGCCATGTATCATGGTGGAAGTTTTCAGTTTGGACATTAATCCTCAATCTCTTATGAGAATATTATCTGTTGTTGAATGCTTAAGCATTAAAGAGGAGTCCATTATCTGTTTTCTATGTTGTCCCGGTATGGATGTCCACAAGTTGAGATTTATCAAAAACGAGAAATCAAATGCGATTTATCTCCTTGGACCTTTGTACAGGTGGCATAGAGGTACCCCTTTGTGAAACTTGGTTGAAACATATGTTATGCAATGATAATCCATGTAAATCCAAGCTAATTAGGACAAGGTGCGAACACTATTGGTATTCGATACATGAGGCTTGCAACTTGTAGGAAGTTTTATGCATAACACATATGAATTATTACTATCGTTGACAAAATTGTTTCTATGTTTTCAAAATAAAAAGCTCTAGCACAAAAATAGTAATCCATGCTTCCCTCTGCGAAGGGCCTTTCTTTTACTTTATGTTCAGTCAGTCTACCTACTTCTTTCTATCCTAGAAGCAAAAACTTGTGTCAACTGTGTGCATTGATTTTTACATGTTTACTTATTGCACTTGCTATATTACTTTATGTTGACAATTATCCATGAGATATACATGTTACAAGTTGAAAGCAATTGCTGAAACGTAATCATCCTTTGTGTTGCTTCGAAACCTCTTACTTTGAATCTATTGATTTATGAGTTAGCTCTTATGCAAGTCTTTTTGATACTTGTCTTGAAAGTACTATTCATGAAAAGTTTTGCTATATGATTCAGTTGTTTAGTCATTATCTCTTTGTTAGCAATCTATTGCTTCGAATCACTTCATTCACCTCATATGCTTTACAATAATGTTGATCAAGATTATGATGGTAGCATGTCACTTCAGAAATTATTGTTTTTATCGTTTACCTACTCGAGGGCGAGTAGGAACTAAGCTTGGGGATGCTTGATACGTCTCCAACGTATCTATAATTTCTGATGTTCCATGCTAGCTTTATGACAATACCTACATGTTTTGTTCACACTTTATGATGTTTTGATGCATTTTCGGCACTAACCTATTAACAAGATGCCGAAGCGCCAGTTCCTGTTTTCTGCTGTTTTTGGTTTCAGAAATCCTACACAGAAATATTCTCGGAATTGGACGAAACAAAAGCCCACGGTCTTATTTTTCCACGGAGCTTCCAGAAGACCGAAGGAGAGACGAGAAGGGCCACGAGGTGGGGACCCCATAGGCGGCGCGGCCAAGGAGGGGCCCGCGCCGGCCTATGGTGTGGGGCCCCCGTGCCTCCTCCGAGGCTGCCCTTCCGCCTATAAAGTCTTCCTGTCGCGAAAACCCTAAAATAATAAGCCACGGGACGAGAAAAGTTACGCAGCCGCCGCCATCGCGAAGTCAAGTTCGGGGGACAGAAGTCTCTGTTCCGGCACGCCGCTGGGACGGGGATTGCCCCGGAGCCATCTCCATCGACACCACCGCCATCTTCATCACCGTTGCTGTCTCCCATGAGGAGGGAGTAGTTCTCCCCCGAGGCTGAGGGCTCTACCGGTAGCTATGTGGTTAATCTCTCTCTCTCATGTACCTCAATACAATGATCTCATGAGCTGCCTTACATGATTGAGATCCATATGATGAGCTTTGTATCACTATTAATCTATGTGCTACTCTAGTGATGTTATTAAAGTAGTCTATTCCTCCTCCATGATGTAAAGGTGACAGTGTGTGCATCATGTAGTACTTGGTGTAGGTTATGATTGTAATCTCTTGTAGATTATGGAGTTAACTATTACTATGGTAGTATTGATGTGATCTATTCCCCCTTTCATAGTGTAAAGGTGACAGTGTGTATGCTATGTTAGTACTCGGTCTAAATTGCAATGATCTATTATGCTCTAAAGGTTACTTAAATATGAATGCCGAATGTTGTGGAGCTTGTTAACTCCGGCTTGAGGGAGCTCTTGTAGCCCTACACAATGAATGGTGTTTGTTATCAAACAAGAGAGTGTATGTAGCACAAGTGAGGAGAAGTTATTTATTTGTTATGTGATCAATGTTGAGAGTGTCCACTAGTGAAAGTATGATCCCTAGGCCTTGTTTCCAAATACTGCAAACATCGCTTGTTTACTGTTTTACTGCATCTTTACTTCCTGCAATATTACCACCATCTATACCACATGTGTTTTACTATCTCTTCGCGAACTAGTGCACCTATACATCTGACAAGTGTATTAGGTGTGTTGGGGACACAAGAGACTTCTTGTATCTTAATTGCAGGGTTGCTTGAGAGGACTATCTTTGACCTCTACCTCCCTGAGTTCGATAAACCATGGGTGATTCACTTAAGGGAGGAAACTTGCTGCTGTTCTACAAACCTCTGCTCTTGGAGGCCCAACATTGTCTACAAGAATAGAAGCACACGTAGACATCACACTCCAAAAGCTCTTGGCGGCAAGGGCCATGTGTTCACGATAATTCGCCTTGAGATCATCCGGACCCCACTCGATGGGATCCTCATCGCTCTCACTAGCTTCATGCTCCTTCATCTTCAACGCAAGGTTGGGCTTACGGACGTTGTGGGTGCGAGCAACGAGATCTTCCGCATTGTTCTTGGAGATGTCCAAAGCGATGACTTCACTAAGGACTTCATCGGATGTCATAGCACGGAAGGAGGCATTTTGGCGGATGGCCGTCAACTTCACTTCCTCATAAGGAAGAAGAGCATTATAGAACTTTCGCTTGATCCAAGGGTCATCCACAAATGTTGCTCCAAGATCTTGCATTTGTACGGCGAGAGCGATAAGGCGCCGGTACATCTCTTCGGGTGATTCTCCTTCATTCATGACGAAGTTGTCCGCCATATTGTTCACTTCATCAAAACGAGAGCTTTGGATGCTCTCATTTCCGAGGAAGAGCTTGTCGAGTTTATTCCATGCTTCCTTGGCGGTCTTGAGCGAGCGAATATGAGCGCGGTCCTTGGGTGTGACGGCCATGTGAATCATGTTGATGGCGGTGGCGTTGAGTTGATCATCCACAACCTCTCTTCTTGTCAAGTTCTTTGGGTCTCTTGGTGAATAACCTTCCTCAATGATGCGCCAAAGTTCGGTAGACGCGCTGCGCACATGAGATTTCATCAAGAATTGCCAATTTTCAAAGCTATTTGATTCAAGTAGAGGTGGTGAGCCATGAGTCAAAATATGAGGCATGGGTATTGGGACATTTAGGGAGTAATCACTTGGTGGAGGCACCGCATGATAACCTCCTAATTGTCCCGTAACCGGTGGTTCATCCTTCCCTTTTGATGAAGTGCCAACATCCTCAAGTTCCCCTTCTCGAGGTGGTTTTGTCGATTGCGCGACAAAATCAACAAGAGGAAGGGTCTTAGCTTGTTGTGGAGGAACATTGACACTTGCCTTAGGATCTATGATAGGGGTTGGTTTGGGAGCAATCAACTCCATCATCATAGCCTTCATTTGAGATACAATGGATGACTCCAATTTCTTGAGGTCATCCAAAGTAGTCGGAGTGCTATCGACTATTGATGGTGGAGGTGATTGCTCACGGGGAAGGAACCCATTCCCTCCATTCTCTTGTTCGGCCATTTCTTAGGCGGTTAAGCCCGAGCAAGAAACCTTGCTCTGATACCAATTGAATGGATCGTAGCGAACAAGAGGGGGGAGGGTGAATGGGCGCTACGCAATTTTTAACCTTTTTCAGTTTTTAGTGCAACAGAAGATAAAGGTGATAGCTTTGGTGATGGAGGTGTTCCTAGAATGAACCTAGGCTAGTGCAACAGGTAAAGGAACCAAACAACAATAATAAGGATAAGGAGCGGGACAACCGGAGGGCGCGAAGACGAGGCGAGGATTTGTTTCCCGCAGTTCCTCCCACAAAAGGGAGTACGTCTGCGTTGAGGAGGTGCTAGCCTCACACAAGAGGCTAGACGGCCACACCACGAAGGAAGGCCTCACCTTCTTCCTTAAGAGAGCTCCACAAAGGGGCTCCCTTTGCTCCACTAAGGCACCGGTCGAGGCGGTGGTTCCTTCACAAGGTTGGGGCGAGCTCCACAACACCAGGAGGCTCCCAACACCCTATGGGGCTAGCACAACTCCAAGCTAGCCTCCATAGGAGCACTTCATCCAAGATCCCACCATAGGAACCCTACCAACAAGATCCACTAAGGACTACCACGAATTGGTGAAATTTCTCTCGGTAGAACGATAGATCGGGGTCTCCTCCACCACTCCTCAAAGTATCAGCAAGATTGATTGGGTAGGTAGGGAGATCCACTAAGTTTGAGCTCAGCAACAATGGAGGAGAGAGAGAGAGAAGAGCTAAAAACGAGCTGGAGAAGTGCGGACCCTTTAAATAGGGCTCCTCAAATCCAACTGTTATGTGCAGTTTCTGCCTAAGCGGTACTACCGCTTCAAAGCGGTACTACCGCTCTGGATTCGAAATCCCCACAGAACTTGTCCACGTGTACGCATAGCGGTACTACTGCTTGAGGTACCGCTCGAGGTACCGCAATGGCCTCTAGAGCTTACTGGATGCCAAGCGGTACCAAAGCCAATCTTTGTGCACGGTTAGAATTATTCAAGTGTTGTCATCAAACACACAAAACACATGATATAGATCTTGCTCTTTCACCGGCGCGGACGGCCACGCGGCCATGAACGGCGAGACGCGTCTCTGCGTCGCCTGGGAAAACAGGGACGCCATTAACGTCGCTTGACCAAAGGTAGGCGACGGGGTTTTAGCCTTCCGAGCCGCTGACGCGTCGGGCCGCGTCGGTTCGCCTCGCTTTTCGTTGTGTTCGGCGTGCCCGGAGCGTCCCCTGTGAGACGGGGACGGGCTCGGGGCGCCGGACACCGTATCGGGCCGCGCGGGACAAAAATGGGCTTTGGGGGACGCGGCTGGAACAAATTTTTTATTCGGTGCGCCTCAAATTGCTTTGGGGGACGCTTTGGGGACGCGGCTGGAGATGCTCTAAGATGCCATATCGCTTTGTGGCTAGATGATATTTGAAATTAATCAGATTTTTTTTTGTGAATTTCAAAAAACATGTGACACTTGAATTAGCCTCCTCTGTTTTTAAGACGAATAATTGCTTCGGACCTCAAGGGAAAGAGGTACATGTGAAATATGGCTTTGTCGACATGGACGGATCCATGTATGGTCATGGGTGTGCACATGTACACCCACTTTTTTGGCAAACAACATAATATTTATAATGCAGATTAAGTGTATGTATCAATGACATTGTAGTTTGGGCAAAACAAATCCGTTAACGTCAATCCAAGCTTAAGATCTTATTATTCTATAGTATTTTTTTCTCTAACTTTGACGAAAACTTCGATGATTCTTTCAGCTATGGGGGAAAACGTTCTGGTTTTGCTAAGTCAATCCTTTATAGATTAGCCAAAATTATTTTTTGAACACCCAAGTTCGAGAACCTGGATCCGACCCGGTTTGTCGGGGAAACTGACTTTATTTATATGATCTGCCACTGCACGGATTCTATCAATTATAAAACAATAATAACAAAAGCACTAGGTAAATAATTGTTAGATTTTGCAGCATCAGCAAGAACATTACAAACATCAATGTACTAACACTTTTTTTTGACATAATCAATGCATTAACATTTATTTTCAGTATGCCCAGTTGCATTGATTAAGACAAAAAGTAAGAAAAATATATATTAATGAAAGACTTCATGTGAACCAAATTAAACCATTATGGAGACTGATCTTAAACTCAAAATGGAATCATCATTATTCTCAGTTTACTGCGTGAATTGGCGATAGAGAAAAACAGACACTAAACCAAAACCAGATAATATTTGGTGCTATGCATGGAAAACATACACAATGTAAAACCTTATTTGTGTTCATCAGAGATGAGGATAGGTGGAATGCATCACCTTCCAGAAACACATGATTTCTGTCCATATTTTCTTTCAGTTGAAAATATTGCAATTAACTGCAAGTATATGTTACAAAAATAACATTAAGACTGGGTGATTTCAATAATAGGCATTCTAATGTAAAATACCGAAACCACCTGAAATGATCTTATTTCGAAACCACTGTATTTTGATTTTTTTACCACAGTTTCTGAACCTGCACATGATGTTTAAGTCGAAAAGCTATTGTTTACCAAACTTTGATCCACCTGCAATCTTAGCATATGTAAACTCAGCGAAGAGAATGTACTGAAAACCAGAATCACTACAGGAATGGGAGGCTATGCCGAGGGCCAGGCCATACGCCGACGGCCAAAAGTCGGGGCCGTCGGCGTATGGCCCGGCCAAGCCAGCATGCCCTTTCAACCCTCGGAGAAATGTGGCCGTCGGCGTAGCGACCTCTACGCCGAGGGCAGCCGTCGGCATATCTTTGGTCCTAGGCGTAGACAGGGCTACGCCGACGGCCACCCTCGGCGTAGGCCATTTTTCAAATTTGTCTAATTTTGTAAAAATCATAACTAATTCATATGATGTCAGAAAAATGCGTATGAGGTATCAAAATGTTCAGAAAAACATCATCTATCCGTTTATGTCAAAATCATGCATATTTGAATCATGTACAATAACATGTTAACATAAAAACAATTCAATCACTTTCTTATATGTTCTCAGGTTCCCGTTTTAGCCAGATGGCAATTTAAACGAAGTCAGAAAATCTCGCGGAGCCGCATGGCATCATTTTATGTGTCCTAGTAACCACTCCAAAAGATGGAATTGGGATACGGCAATTATTTTGAAAACCCTTCACGAACAGGGCTATCAAGTCCGGATTTCTATGGCTTTTAGGGCAATGAGTAGGAAACGGCCCGTGACACCGCATAGTTTGTCGGAACGAGGCCATATTTGGCACGTGCGTGGTCCCTGGGATGGGAAGCAAGGCCCCAGGAGCGCATTTCCAATCCGACCCATGGGCGATGGTTTTTTCATTTTCGGGGTGCGAAAACAGGTTTTTTGTGAAGGAACTACATGGGGTGCATTTTAGTATTGCGCGAGACCTCTGCGTAGTGGTAGGACACCGCCTTTGCACCACATATCACATGTCATATGTGCGCGCTAGCTATCTGGGAATCCATGCGGCTTCCTGCGGTGTCCCGCCGAATCCGCTTGAAAGTGACCGGATTTGAACTAGGGCTACACTTTCCATCGCTCAATAAATTCCGCAAAAAATGTTTTTAGGTATATGACATATCACTTTATGTGCTAATTTTTGTCCGTTTAGCGCGATGGTAAACGGGTGCACCAGCGCGCCCGGTATGGCCATACCGCATCTCCGTGGGGGCCCGTTTTGGCCAAATGACAATTTAAACAAAGTCAGAAAATCCCGCGGAGCCGCATGGCGTCATTTTATGTGTCCTAGTAACCACTCCAAAAGTCAGAATTAGGATACGACAATTATTTTGGAAAACCCTTCACAAACAGGGCTATCACGTCCGGAGACGATCTATGGCTTTTAGGGCAAATGAGTAGGAAACAGCCCGTGACACCGCATAGTTTGTCGGAACGAGGCCATATTTGGCACGTGCGTGGTCCCTGGGATGGGAAGCAAGGCCCCGGGAGCAGATTTCCAATCCGACCCATGGGCGATGGTTTTTTCATTTTCGGGGTGCCAAAAGTTTTTTTGTGAAGTAACTACATGGGGCGCATTTTAGTATTGCGCGAGACCTCCGCGTAGTGGTAGGACACCGCCTTCGCACCACATATCACATGCCATATGTGCGCGCTAGCTATCTGGGAATCCATGCGGCTTCCTGCGGTGTCCCGCCGAATCCGCTGGAAAGTGACCGGATTTGAACTAGGGCTACACTTTCCGTCGCTCAATAAATTCCGCAAAAATTGTTTTTAGGTCTATGACATATCAGTTTATGTGCTAATTTTTGTCCGTTTAGCGCGATGGTAAACGGGTGCACCAGCGCGCCCGGTACGGCCATACCGCATCTCCGTGGGGGCCCGTTTTGGCCAAATGACAATTTAAACAAAGTCAGAAAATCCCGTGGAGCCGCATGGCGTCATTTTATGTGTCTTAGTAACCACTCCAAAAGTCATAATTAGGATACGGCAATTATTTTGGAAAACCCTTCACAAACAGGGCTATCACGTCCGAATTTTTATGGCTTTTAGGGCAAATGAGTAAAAAACGGCCCGTGACACCGCATAGTTTGTTGGAACGAGGCCATATTTGGCATGTGCGTGGTCCCTGGGATGGGAAGCAAGGCCCCGGGAGCGGATTTCCAATCCGACCCATGGGCGATGGTTTTTTCATTTTCGGGGTGCCAAAACGGGTTTTTTTTGTGAAGGAACTACATGAGGCGCATTTTAGTATTGCGCGATACCTCTGCGTAGTGGTAGGACACCGCCTGTGGTGACCCAGCATACCACTGCATGGTGTAGTATGCAAGTCTGACATAACACCAATGAAACACCGTTTCACTAATATTACATCGCTCAGAGTGGTACAACAGAAACATATGCGGGTCAAAGGTATGTCTATAGAATTACAACTCCGACTCTGTTACAGAAGATCAGCACAGCCTCCTACTTTACAATGAGATAAATCTGCAAATAAACTCCAGAAGAACGACTCGTAGTCTAATCCTATCACGAACTCTATTTGTAGAGTATTTAACTAGCTATAGAGGTTATGAATAGATTCTAGCTAAATAGGAGCTAAGTTTAGGAAGCTAGTTCCCTTCTATTGCTAATCTAGGTTTTCTCCTTGTTGGATGTGGTGTTTGACTCCTCTGACAGGGTCCTGTTCCTTGAAGTAGTTGTTGACTCCTCGGTCTTCGAGTTGCACTGTAGATCCTCCTTCAATGCCTCCATATCTAAGCAGGGGATTTAAGAGTGGGATGAGTACGAGCGTACTCAACAAGTTCATTATAGGAAAGAGGTGTTTAATGCACTAGCTACAGCCATAGACCAGAAAGTCATAGGCAATGCAGGTTTTTGTAATCATTTCTTCAAAAGGTTGCTTTTATTCTGAAGAGCTATGTCCGTCAGCCTTCACCGGTTGACTAGAACTTCATGGAGTTCCTTTCCGGCAGCGTTCGCAGTTCCATATCCCGGAACAGGGAGTGACTGGTCACAATTCGTTACACTCTGCAGAGGTGTGTTTATTTACCCATAAGAGATCTTATCCTTGTTGCCAACCGAGTTGCAGGCTCGTCCACACTTCCTTTGGTGTGAGGCCAGGAGTAAGGTCCTAGCCGATCATGTTCCTCCGCTACCTCGAACACCCACCCTTTGTTGCATGCCCCGACCCTGGGTCCACGCCGGTTCACTTATGCCAATTAAGGCTGGGCCCCGACCACGACAACAGTGCTGGGCTCTACCATACACTCCTACGCCGGTAGCTGCAACCCATCATAGACCGCATTACCGTGGGGAATTAGAATGGGATCCCCACCCTCCGGTTGTTCCGCAAGACACAACTGCTACGGTAAGCATTGCATTACCGTGGGGAATTAGAATGGGATCCCCACCCTCCGGTTGTTCCGCCAGATACAACTGCTACGGTAAGCGCATCCGTTGATGAACGAGAGGTGGAAACACTTTTGACTACTCCGTCCCACTCCGGATCTTATGGTTAACACGGGTATTACGGCACAAGAATCACTGGACGACATTTGTTGTTTAATCCTAGATGGATATAAACCCTTGCAATGGAACCTCCACCATATCAACACATACCATGGTTCCATTGCCCACCACATAGTCATATTCATAGTTATGAAAATAGTATTTTTGACTTTTCATGCAAGAGTGATAAACATAGTACTTTGCAATTAATTTGATAAAAATACTCAAATGACATGAGCAAGCGATGAACTTGCCTTTCTTGACTGCAAGATTATGCAATCAAGGTCTTCGATACGCAATAACTCCAAATTCTGAAATAGCATCATCGTCCGGTAAGGACGATGTTTAAAAGATTGGCAAGAATGCAATAATGCATAAGTATGAGATGCAATCGTTCTAAGCGTGACCTAACCCCGATGATTTAGGATTAGTGAGTTGTAATGATTAGTTTCGGGTGTGTTGTACTTTTAGAATAATTCACAAACAAGGTTCTTATTCAGGTTTGTGTTGTTTTAGAATCATAAGCAAGTGGTAAAATGCATAGTAACAATCATACACACCAAGGGATAATAGTTGTATAATAAGTAAAGAGCAGTTGTCAAGTTTAAGTCCTATAGTGCATGGTTGATGATTACTTATTATATAATTCAAAAGAATAACTTTTGAAGAACATGTTCTTTAATAAAGAACAAGTATGATAATTGGGTTGGTGGGTTCTATGGGTTCCTATGGTTCCAATTGGTTTCTGGAGTAAGAATGAGGTGGATCCCAACAATGTTGGATTCATTAGCTACTAGGGCTTGTATGGTTGAATTAAGCCTAAACATCTCGAGCAATTTATTATAAATAGTTGCTATCAAGGTTGGTATACCTTGCTGGTGATAGCTGACTATTGGCTATAGGTCCTATTAGGCAGGATTGATGATTATTCTTTATTTTCTTCAAAAGAATAACTTTTGAAGAACATACTTCTTAAGTAATAAGAAGTATTACAATTAGGATTGAGGTTGTCTAGGTTTTGCTATTTAATTCCCTAAGTAAAGAATGATTGGTTCCTAAATAGGATGGTTCATAAGTATCCAACACTAGTAGGGTTTAGTGTGTATGGAATATGATGTACAATATTGGCATGGTTGCTATTGGAGTTTATCACAATGGTGTGATGCTAAGCATGGATAGGTAAGGTTGATGGTTCTGGTTGTAGGATCTAGGGTTTAGGCTTGGTTGATCCTACTTGATCAACTAGGTTGGATAGGTATGCCTATATGGAATACTAAATTATTGATAATAGGGCTCCTACATTTTATGTGGCATGGCAAGTATTTAATTGCTAGTTATGGTTCTATGGATCAAAAGGAAGTACATAATCACATGTTAACTTGGGGTGTAGGTTTGGAAACCATTTAGAGTTCATATGAAGTAATGGACCTAGGGTTCCGAAATGAATTAGGGTCACTACAAGAAAAGTTCTGATAGACAACGTCTCAAAATCGTCAACTAAGGGGCACTTTTCGTCGCCTATGGGCCTAACCCAACGATATGGGTTCCGTTGTCGAAACTGCGTCAGGCAAAGTCCAACGACGATTTTTCGGTCCGTCGCGCTTGGCGCCCTTCCGCCACGGAAAATCGGACCGTTGCGGAAGTGTTTCCGGAGCCCGTTGATGCGACGTCATGCAACCGACACGTGGCGACGCCGTTAACCCGCAGCGGCGTTAACCCTGAAACCCCGTGGTAGATGGTAGGCCCACACGAGGCCTGTCTTAAGCGGGCCGGGCCAGATGACATAGTTTGACCGGTCAACTATATAGCTGGGCTGGTCCATTAGTTACGTGGGCCGGGCCTAACCTCTAATGTTGACTGGTCAAAAGTTAAATGGGCCGGCCCATTTAACATGTGGGGTCCCCCTTACAGCAACTGGGCCGGCCCAAGAAGCAAGTGGGCCGGGCCAAAAACACAGTGGGTCCCACTTTCCGTTAAAAGGCCGGCCCATTTAGTGTGGGGTCCACCATATAGCAAGTGGGCCGCCCAACAAGCTAGTGGGCCGGGCCAAAACACATGGTGGGTCCCACTATCCTGTTAAAGGGCCGGCCCATTTAGTATGTGGGGTCCACCATATAGCAAGTGGGCCGGCCCAACAAAATAGTGGGCCGGGCCAAAAACACAGGCGGGTCCCACTTTCCTGATAAAGGGCCGGCCCATTTAGTGTGTGGGGCCCACCATATAGCCAGTGGGCTGGCCCACCAAGATTGTGGGCCGGGCCAAAAACACAGGGGGTCCCACATTCTGTTAATGGGCCGGCCCATTTGGTATGTGGGGTCCACCATATAGAAAGTGGGCCGGCCCAACAAGATAGTGGGCCGGGCCAAAAACACAGGTGGGTCCCACCTTCCACTTAAAGGGCCGGCCCAACAAGATAGTGGGCCGGCCCAATAAGCACAGGTGGGCCCCACTTTCCTGTTAAAGGGCCGGCCCATCTAGTATGTGGGGTCCACAATATAGCAAGTGGGCCGGCCCAACAAGATATTGGGCCGGGCCAAAAACACAGGTGGGTCCCACTTTCCTCTTAAAGGGCCGGCCCATTTACTATGTGGGGTACTCCAAAAAAGCAAATGGGCTGGCCAACTAATTAGTGGGCCGGCCCAGTAGTTGGTGGGGTCCACCTTAAAGCAAGTGGGCCAGCCCAATTAGTGTGTGGGGTCCACCGTAAATCAAATGGGCTAGCCCAAGAAGTAAGTGGGCCAGCCCGTTTAGTTGCTGTTTATATGCCGGCATAATATGCGCTTTAGGATTTTGCGGGCAGGCACATATGTGATTTCGCTTAATTGGGCCGTTTAAGGGATGGGAATTCGTGATTTAGATACTGAGAATATTTACGCAGCATTGATTTCTGTCGGATAGCCTCACTTACCACAAGCACCAAAGGAAAAATGCGCGAAAGAACTATAAAAACTAACTAAATATTACATCAGCTGCAAGGCATTGAAAAAAATATTACAGAACCCAGAGAAATTGAATGGTAATTAAACCTAGCAATACAATGAAGCGATCCGGCAATCTTTTAAGTTGTCCATGCAGCACCTATATCTGAAACAAAGACATTACAAGTTAAGACAACAACAATGGAAAGGCAAAGACACTACAATATTGTTTGGCAAAGAATTTGGAACTCATCATTTCGTCGTTATAACAAGATCATTGTAATGCGCACAATAAGCAAACAAAGAGTGCATGCCGCATACCAACAGCCAATATAACAGAGCATGTTAGAATGAAACAACAGACTTACTACTGTCGAGTCCCATGCAAACCAACATGTTCAGGGAGTACAAAATTGGCATGAACAACATAGTAGCAGGCTATAAATTTTGTAACAACGACTGAGCAAGATGAAGTTATGATGGCTACATCTACAGAGCAGGGAATGTAAACCAAAAATAGAAGTTACGATGGCAAAAGCTAAAGAGGAGGGAATGTGAACCAACATGTGCCAAGTGCAATTACTTCACTTTGGCCGTGAACTAAATAATACTCCTGAACTTATAGTGAAGGGGATGCAAATCAAGATGTTTTGGGATATAAACTTGTAATGAGCAACACATGGAGGATAGTTAATGCTGGAGCTTAGGATGGACCAGATACAGAATATAGTGGGATCACCTGTGAACTTGTATAAGAGGGAATGCAAACCAATATGTTCAGCTTTCCATATGTGAGCGTCATGCCAAGTCAGAGAAACAAGTCAATAATGCAGCTTTTGAAGAACAAGATGGCACGCAAAATTATTATCTAGTAGTATGACAAGTTTATTTGTACTACAGGCTAGATAGCAGAGTGATAGCATGCCAAACTAAGTCCTTACTTTGTTAGCTTACAATGAACTAGATACAAAACAATGGCATCACCTGTAGTACAGGGAATGCAAGCCAACATGTTCATGGAGTAAAAAATTGGCACAAACAACATAGTAGCAGGCCATAATTTTTGTAACAACGACTGAGCAAGATAAAGTTATGATGGCTAGATCTACAGAGCAGGGAATGTAAACCAAATATAGAAGTTACGATGCCAAAAGCTATAGAGCAGGGAATGCGAACCAACATGTGCAATTACTTAAAATTGGCCATGAACTAAATAATAGCAGGATGTTACTATAATACCTACAGTATAATTTTTGTAACAACGACTGAGCAAGATAGAAGTTATGATGGCTACATCTACAGAGCAGGGAATGCAAACCAAAATGTTCAATCGCTTAAAGTTAGCAATGAAGTAGAAAATAGCAACGTGTTACGGTCATAGCTAGGAATGAACTAAAAGAGCTTCAGACAAACAAGCATCTGAACCCAGAACATGGCGCTAAAACAAGGGACTTACATTAGGAGAAGCACTCTGTGGGAGTCACAGCAGATCTTCCTGGGGTTGATAGATCCGGTGATGAAGTACGCTACATGTGCTACTTGGGGTTGGAGAGACGGCCATTACACTTCATGGTTACTCATCTCATCTGCAAAAACGTAACGGCGCGTCGTTAGCACAAACAGGTTCCCCCAAGATTAAACAAGAACTTGCAGGCAAGCAATAGAAAAGCGACAGTAGAAGAGTTTAGATCATGCACGGCGCCGGTGAAGCAGATCCGGTTCATGCACAGCGGTGTCGGTGAGCAAGATCCGATGCGGTGGACGACGGATCCGGCGAAGCGGCTCCGGCGGGGTGGACGATACCGCAGCTGAAGCGACTGCGGTAGACTGCTGGATGAGCATATGGTTTCGAGGTTCGGCGGGGATGATCCGGTCCGGTTGATGACGGCGTCGATGAAGCGGCTCCGGCAGGCAGCCGGATGACGAGGATCGCGAGGGCTCGGGTAGGCCAGGGAAGTCCGGCGGGGATGTTCCGGTGCGGTGGTCGTGGAGGTGGTAGAGAGAGGGACTTGAGAAGTTCCGGTGGGTGGTCTCAGATGAGAGACTGAAGGAAATGTATTTTTTGGGAGGGTTTCCGGGCTAGGGAGGTGGTGATCGAAAAAATGACGGGCAAACCCCTCACCAACCGACTTTGCTGTCATCTCCACAGGGGTAGAATGGGAATTTGGAAGCGTGTGAAATTTTTGTATTTTGTGGGCGGGAAGTTTTGCCGCTATGAGATTTTGAATTTCGCTAAGGTACAAGTATAATGATAAAAAATTGTGACACCGTACTAGTACCTCTGTTCATGGCCGAGTGCAAAATCAAATCATCATCACGTTGAATATAGGTCACTACCATGATCATGATCTATCTTCTTAATCCCATTCAAAAATGCGTTTGAAATATTTCAGGATTGGTGGGAGATTTTGCCGCCCGACAGAGATTAAATTAAACCACACGTTCGACAATTCAAACTTGAGACCTTGGCTATGATACCATTTAAGTTCGAACTGATTCAAAAAAGGCTAGGCAATTAATTTATATAACATCCACAGGAACAACTACCAAGTTGATCCCAACCGCAGATAAATGCATCCACCAACAAAAGTCTGAACGGTGCCTTAATCTAAGGAAACATTTCACAAGACCAATGTACTCACTATGTTAGTGTTCATCTCCAATTATCTATGGCATTTTCTTAGTCTTTGGGAGATTATAACGAACTTGATTGGCCTCGTGCAGTAGGGCATCACATGCTTCTAATCTCGATCTCAACATGTCAACTTTTGTTCTTAGCATAGCTGTTGCAACTCGTTCTACTTGGAGTTGTTCCTCCAAAACTTGAGCAGAGAAAGACTTGGACTTGGGCTTCAAAACCCAGCATTTCGCAGGAAAGAGTTTTTGGTGATATCTTTATCTTTCCCGGGTTTTGCCATCTCAAATTTCATATTAGCCAGACAAGTTTTGAGTTGTGTAAAAAGAAAAGTTATTACAGAGAAAAATGCAGATGGTAGATTTAATGTGTACGAACTACTTTTAATCATACAAGTTGACATGCCTGACTATAATAAGGACCATCTATCTTGCTAGCAGGCATAATTATTAATGGGCTACCATGTACGGGAACCGTATCCTCTAACGTGAAGGAGCTAAGTCAGGAAAAATAAAGAAGCAAAGTCAGGCTTCTGTAGCATAAGTACAAGGTTATGCACTGTCTTTAACTAATAAAGGTGATTACTGTAGATGTTTAAAAACTAAACTAAATTTTATTACACCATAATTTTCTCTGCATGTAATTACTTCAAATGCAAGACACAAGTTTGTATTGTGCAAATTAATTTAAATTATTTGGATTTTAGACATATGGTTTGGGGGAAGGAAAGTTAGAGTACTGTAGCTTCTCTAACTTTTCACCTTCAAGTTAGAGTACTGTAGCTTCTCTAACTTTTCACCCATGTACGTAGTCCTTCCAAGAAACAGCCGTTATTGCATTACGAGCAGAAAACAGTTCACACGTGCGCTCAGATTCAAATTTTCAGCATGCAGTCGATTTATGGTTTAATTGAAGTACACATCAGGATATTATTTCACACAAAATACAGCAGCCACATGGAACATATCTAATTTTAGTACAACAACAAAATTTGCAATTATTACAGACCACGAAATTTTGAACGAAATTTTGAGCAGTAATTAGTTACAGCATTGGCATCAGCAGTCCACTTGACTGAACAACAGAATCAAAGTTTATTTAGACACCTTCAATTCCCAGACACATCACAACTGGCTTACCATGACAAGTGCATAGGAGATTCTTTAGAACATTTTCTGTCAAAGTTTGCCTATTTTTCAATTCATGTATCTCTTGGCGTGTCTTGGCAATTAATTCATCAGCATCTTTGTTTTCCCGCCCAAATATATCAACTGCCTCTTGGAGTGCATCCCCGAAATCTCTTTGTGCCGGATTAAGTTGACCAATAGATACCATGGGCCTATGCGAGCAATATGCACTCTCACTGCTGCTTTGTGAAACATCAATACTTGAGGCATTGGCCCTTGCTTCTGGCATTGTAGCTTTATTTGAAGCCTGAAATTTAGATAAAACAAGTTACAACATCATATGATGCAATAAAAGACCTCCAATTTCAAGAACATCATTGAGCTGATATAACACAACAAGCAATCAAAAATAGAGCCTCGTACATCTATTTCTTCTGGAATGGTTGGTGTACCGGACTCAGTGGACCAATGAGAGCACGTGCCACTGTCACTGTTGCTCTGTGAAATGACCGCAACACTTGATAAATGGGTTGTCCCTACTGACATTACAGCTTTGTTTGCAGGCTGAAACTAAGACAAAACAAGTTAAAATGCAATACAATACAAGGCAAACAAAAAGCATTGTTGACATAATTTTGAAAGAACCATGGGCAGATACAACAAAGAAACCAGTTAAGCCACATGCCTCTTAGAACAAACCAAACTAGATCATGGCGATGATGTATACAATGAACCAAGCAACTAGACATCATGTGCCCAATAACGAAGCCAGGTCACTGCACAGAAGAAATCTAGCAAATAGCCAAATACAGTCAAAAGATGTGCATGTTGGATTTGATACTATTAGGAAAATAATGTATGATTGATTTAAGCATGACTCAGATAGTGCCTTCGACATCGCAGAAGGTCAATGCAACAATTAATTGTATGGCTTGTATGAAGTGCCATAACATTTAAATTAAGCATAACGAGGCATTGCTTAATCTGAGAACTGAGTGCTAGCTCAGTGGCAAGGCTTGCGAGTGCGCAGCCAGCCCACCCGGGTTCGAGTCCCAACAGGACCGAATTAAACGGGGTGTTATCTAGCGCGTATAAATTCGCTGCTAGAGAGGTCTCATCATCTATCTCACAACGTATAGACAAGGGAGGGAATCTTCCTACGTTGGTCAACGTTTAGGCAATGCTTAATCTTGAATTCATGATCAAACTCAAACAAAAAAGGGCATATAACAAGTAGCACCATGTGCATCATGTATAATAGATTACTAGAAACTGAATGAAGCAATTGAACATGGAGCGTATTATATAAACAGCCAGATCATTTGAATATGGATATACCACATCATGTCAATGGGACTCAGAAAAACAAAGCTAGACATTTAAACAAGTAATATAACTATTTTTTCACCATGTTTCAAGTAGAATAGGAAGCTAGGTTAGGAATAAAGCAATCATGTTTCAAGTAGAATAGGAAGCTAGGTTAGGAATAAAGCAATAAAAAAACACAAAGTGCATCATTTCAGCTAGGATCATTTCTATCAAACTTCATGCACTAGCCATGGAACAACAGGCAAACTCAATGAAGCAACAGGCAAAAAATTAACATAATAGAATTTCAGGACTTGTATTAACATAGCCAAATCATGTAACTTATACCCAGGCATGCCGGATGCCAGATGGGTCAAAGGCAGTGTGCAATGTTCCATATGGTCATTGTTTATATTTTATTAGATTCCATTAGGCAACTTAGGTAGTGCAACATACAGAAAATGATGCAATTGAACTATGCACAGGAGGTAAATTAACATTCCAAAAAAAACAGGGAACTTACGTGAGCTTTTTTTTGAGTCACACGGACCTCATCGGGTACTTGGACAGAAGAACCTGGTGCCTCACTGTTTCTCCTCTGCATGAAGGAGAGGCCAATTGTAAACAGAAACAGGTCCAAGATATAGAAGTTTGCATTAAGCAATATACAAAAAACAGCAGGTACTTACATGATTATAGGCGAGCTTTACTCTACGTTTATGAGTGTAAGATGTGCCTGCTGCACGTGTAATAATAACAAACAGTTACGAGTCACGGCTTTGCTATAATTAAATTGACACCAAATAGTAGTAGAAGCCATGGTTCAAAAAAGCGTACGCCTAGGTACGCTTAAGCGCGCTTAAGCGCTGAGCGGTTGTCTTCCGCTTCGCTTTTGGCCTAAGCGTTCGATTAAGCGAGACAGGGAATCTGGTCGTGTTTTGTGCTAGAATCTCCTCTATGCGAGTGTTGGTGTGTTGCCTGTGTTGCTCTGCTCCTTGCTCGATGCATTGATGGTGATTAGGTCTGGCTTAGCTGCTTGCTACTCCTCTACTGCTTAGCTGCTTGCTACTCCAGTAAAGCTTAGCTGCTTGTTTGTGTTTGTTACATTGTTTGCTTAGCTGCTTGTGTGTTTATAAGAAATTGGAGCAAAACCGAGGCTAACCAAGGTATTAATCCCCGTATTCCTCAGAAATGTAGCATTACATGCTTAGGATACAAATTTACAGCATATTATAGGGGTATATGTGCCCATCTTGACTTCCCTGTTTCATGTTCGTACGATTTTAGCCTGAGCGCTTAAGCGGCGCTTAAGCTCGCTTAAGCAGCAGTTCCTCTAAGCAGTGCCTCACCGCTCGCTTAGCGCCTAGCGCTTTTTTGAACCTTGGTAGAAGCATTATGACGTGCATAAACATGTAATACAGGATCGCAGAAAGATATCAAACATGATGTAACTAGAGCAGTAGCCTACGGCCAAATAGTGAGAAATTGTAATCGTGTCAATTGTGGACTTGTATAGCCTACCCCAACTTGTTTGGGAATAAAGGCTTTGTTGTTGTTGTTGTTGTCAATCGTGGACATGTAGAGCATTCAACGGCTCATGATTGGTGGCTCATATTTTGTAGAGTTTCAGCGAATGGGTGGGTTAGGTTACTCAGACCACCACACTGTGTATTTATATCATCTGAGTTAGGGTTACAATACTACTGGACATGGGCCTCTATGGGCCTCACACTGGATACAATATTACTACAGCGCTACTACTAAACTCACTCATGGTAACACACCCCCTCAAGATGATCATGGGTAAACAACCATGGCCATCTTGCAACAACAACATGACACATATGACAACTACCAGTAATGAACATTCAGCATAACTCCTAGGATACATGACAGCATTGCACTTTCCATCATCTTGTCATCTCGATTCATCTCTTCATCAGCAGCGAAGATATCCAGCTTCAACCATCTGGGATACGCACAACTCCTAACCATACACGTCCTCAACAACCCCGGCTGCCTCACCACACAAGTTCCGCAGAACCATCCACACTCGCCTCAATGTCCTCAGCCTCTCTTCTCCACTCTGCCCGGCCACCTCTTCCGTCTCTCCCACAAACCCCCAGCCAACTCCTGCCTCAACCATCCACTCCTCAAGCACCCATGCCTATCCCCCGGTCAGGCCTCAACCAGTCTCACCTCAGGCACGCATGCCTTTCCCCTGGACATATCCACAACCATCACCATCACCACTAAACCGCAGCCTCATCAACTCCATCACGACTCAACCGCAGCCTCATCAACTCCATCACCACATATCCTCACAGCCTCACATCTCCATTTTCTCCTCACTTCCACTCGGATGGCGCCTCGTCTGCGCGCCCTGGCCAACCTGGCGTACCGCACCTGGCCACATCGACCGGCTCGCGCTGGTCAACGTCCAGCACCAACCTCCGGCTCCGCCCTGCGCTCAAAGGCTCGCCCCACTCCGCACGCCTCCAACTTCTGCCCCTCACACGGATCCAGATCTCTCTGCCACGGATTCACTTCCTCTTCTCTCCTTTCTAAACCAAAACGATCTTCACCCTCTTCTTTCTCCCCGCGCGAGCAGCCGCCGATCTCACACAGCTCACATCGCTGTGTGTGATAGCCGCAACCGACGCAGAGCACCTGATGCGGCCTCCCGCCGCCTGGATTTCTACATCTCAACGGTGGGTTTTGTGATCAAAGGAAGAACTTGTTTGGTACTGTTTGTGGCGGCTAGCAGGAAGGAAACCTAGGCTCTGATACCATGTAGAGTTTCAGCGAATGGGTGGGTTTGGTCACGGAAAAACATACTTATGCGTCGTGTTTAAACCTAAAGGATGAGGTGGTTATCAACGAAAGCACTTGTAAGTTAGAAATATAGCACGAATTCAGAAATACAGTCAGCTGCAATACTCCTAACAGAACAAAACGCGCAGGGATGTCTGGTTACCTATTTCTGGGCGGCGTTTAGACGTGTTCCGCGTTCTTACGGGTGACGTGGAGGTCGGCGAGGGGACTGCTGTTGCGGTGGGTGCCGGGGAAGCAGATCTTGGGGGGTCGGAGAAGGACATGCTGGGCGGTCGATGAAGTGTTCAGCGCGCCGGCCGAACTAGAAGGTCGGTGAAGCAGATGATGTGCAGTGCACGGGGGCGTCGGTGTCGGCGAAGCTGGTCAGGTGCGGTGGTCGATAGAGTCGGCGAACGAGATACGGTGCGGTGGACGCCGGAGTAGGTGCGGATCAAGCGGATAGGGCAGCCTCGGGGTTTGAAGCCGTGGCAGCTTGAACGGCGAAGTGCGGCGGCCGGGAAGATCTGGAGGTAGGCAAGAGGGGCGGTTTCTCTGAGGGCTTGCGGGCGAAACTAGGGCGAAGCTGGGCGAAGCTGGGCGATAGAGGAGTAGAAGGGAATTTCGCAGTCCTTCTTTTGAGGAAAAAAATATTCGCAGATCTGAAACTTTGCGGCGCGAGATATTTGGGCGTTGGCGGGGAATTTTACCGCTCGATGATATTAAATTTTGGCTGCAGTAGGTTTTTTTTTTAGAGTATGTAATAATAATAAATAGTAGGCCCTACTAGTACTGTACGTCTGTTCAGGAATCCAAGGGGGTAGAGGTATAGATATATAGACAATATAGAGATATAAGAAATGGCGGGGGCTAGCGGAAATGCACTTTGCCTCATAGGAGCATATGCTCCCATTATGTGAATCCATATTTCAAAGTGTCAAAAAATTCTAAACTAAAATTTTACATGTATATCTAGACATTTTATGTTGGTACACAAGTTTTCTCACAAAAAAATTATGTGGCTCCTATAAAAAAGACAAATTTTGATGTTGTAACACGACTACGTACAGTATATTTTTTGCCTTTTTTTACACGCCACACAAAATGTCGTTTTTCCACGAAAACTTGTGAACGAACATATGATGTCACAATGTATACCAAAAAAATTAACATTTATATAATTTTTTTAATCATTTTCTATAATTGGTGCATATGCACGCGTGTGCCAAAACGCCACCTCCGCAGGCTAGGAGTTTCTAAACTTCTTATGGCACATCAAATAAAATGTTGTTCAAACAATAATAATAATGTGCTTATGATTGTTACTCCCTTCCACCATGAATAAAGTCCACATCGGTTTCGTGTCAAACTTTGACTCGAGATTTAGGTACCCACATGATAGTGCTAGTATCATAGCTAGTATCATACACATTGGTCCCACAAAAATGTTGATGTGGCAGCTAATTAAGTAGGAGAGAGGAGATTAGTGTAACATAGGTAGATACTGTATCATAGCGCAAACAACGAGAAAACTTAATGCTAAACAAATCTTGTACACAAATTTGCATTGAGATTCTAAAAAATAATAAATGTAGCATTACTATGATACTACTCCATGATACTACCCACTATAGAAATAGTATGACCAGCCTAATTTTATGACATCCGCAAAATATACCATTGGAAAGTTCATCGAAACAAGCATCCGATGATATAGTTTTGAATGACATGCAACTCATAATTGGCGGGCCCAAGTATTAGTCTAAGTTTGCCTCTGAAAACAAATTGGCATTGTACTCTAGGACAAAGGGAGACTACTCGCAATGGCAATATCATAAGTAGTATCATGCACTACATGCATGCAAAATGTTGATGTGTCATATCAGTTAATGATGAAAGAGACGATAGTGGTATCATAGGTAGATATCGTATCATATCATGTAGAACTAGAAAAATTACTGCCAAACAAATCTTGTACACACTTTTGTATTGAGATTCTACAAATCCCTAAATACATGTAACATATTATACTACTACATGATGATAATATGGACTGTGAAAATAATATCGTACATTAGTATCATATGTATGATACTATTATATGATACTCCCCATTGTGACTAGTCTAATAATAACAATAGTACTCAAATTTGTCTTGTCCCTCGGGTGTTTAGAAGTATATGTTCGGTCCCTCACGTATTTAAGAATTATGTTTGGCCCCTCAACTCTAATGTGGTCAAAATTGAGCACTTGAACACTTAGTTAGGTCTAGCAATGATAAAAACTTGATTGGTCTGTTTATTATTTGTTATGTGGCACGGCGGCAAAGCATTTTGCTAAATCTCAAGCACACATAGTTGGGGTCCATTAGAGGGACTAATTAAATCAAAGTACAATGGATTATAAAAGCAGGTTTTATCATTGATTAGCTTTGCAACGGCCTATCAACTGTAAGTGTTGCATGTGTTCTAAAGAACTATGTTCATCGTCACAGATCAAGAGGAGTACGCAGTGGAGGACGCACAAAACAACCGTAGGCCAGGTGGGCACACCTTACTAATTTTCTTTTTTCCACTTTATATGTGATAATTTTTTACATAATTAATTAACTAAAACATTTTAAAATAGGGTGGGCCATTCAACCCAAACACCATGTTGCGTACGTCGCTGAGGGTAAGGGGTAGTCTAAGGGGGCAATGTAAGACCTAATTAAGTGTTTGAGGTTAGTTATGGACCGCTGTTATACCTAATTGTGTTTGAGGTTAGTTAGGGACCTTATTATACATAATTAAGTGTTAGAGGTGAGTTCAAATAATAATATATAGTTGGGGTCTAAAGTTCACCAACGTATGCAACACACGAGCTGCCAAATGTGTACTTAATTAACCCTATTAGGAAAACACAAGATTATCTCATTCAACAAAATATTAGGAAAGTGTATCACAATTGTATTTATCCCTTATCTCTCTCATGTTAACCGAGACAAGAGTTCGTTCTAGGTCAGCTCTACGACAATTAGCGTCGCAAGGGTGGTAACATAGGTGTGCAGTTGCGAAAGTTTTTTCCCAAGTTATCGACTTCCTCAATCCACACTTAATATTTGTGCATGCGGGCCTAAGTATATGGTACTACTTAGTTCTATTCCTAGTATATATGTTGGGTGACTTAGAAAAATCATACTTCGTACATGATTCCTTCGAAAATCCTTTAGGGCTTCTTTGATTCATATTAGGTTGGTATAAGATAATAGGATTTAGATCTTATAGGAATATTTCCTACACTAGTAGTTTGATTCATATGAACATATCCAATAGGAAATAATCCTATAGGAATCATCAAGTAGTGCAAATCCTAGTATAGGATTAAATATTTGGTCCTACCTCATGGAAAAATTCATTTGGCGCAATCAAACGCAACTCATCTTATTATAGGATTTAACTACACATGTCATCCCAAATCCCAATCCTACATTCCTACTCCTATGATTTCCCTATCCTGTGAATGAAAGGAGCCCTTAAAATCAAACTATCCCGCACCTCGTCGATTCGTATAAAACCGACTCTAGCCAACAACTCTTCGCCCGACCTTTCTTCTTCACCATCAGGCCACCACACACTGTCATTTTCCATTGCAACGCATTTAGGGTGTGTTCGGTTCCAGAACCAAGTGGAATGGAATGGAACCGTTCCGCACCTAGAGCCCATTCTTGTGTTCGGTTGTGGAATGGAACGGAACCGAGTGGTTCCTCGAAAGGGAATATTCTCCCCATATGCAGAATGCACCCATTCCACCGAATCGGTGGAATGTGGTGGAACGGCTGTTACTTAGCCGCTATTAATTACAAAGCACTTCACTAATCCAACCAAAAAAATTATTAGTTGTTGTTAATTATGATTTTGAGATTAAAAAGGCCACTATTAATTACGATATTTAGACAAAAGATTAAACTTTAACTTCATTCCGTTCTACTCTCCAAATTCCCCGACCATACAAAAAATAACATTAATTACGATTTTAAGATTAAAAAGGCCATTAGGCGTTGTTAATTACGATTTTAAGATTTAAAAGGCTATTTGCCATTGTTAATTACGATTCTTAGACAAAAGTTTAGTTTAACCACATTCCGTTCTGCTCTCCAATTCCTCCAACCGAACAAAAAACAGTACCATTCTGTACCTCCTTTTTGTCCAAACCGAACGCGGGGATGGAACCATTCCATTCCTCTGGAAAGGAACCATTCCTTACTAAAATCTTCTTGTGCCACCTCCCAGTTTAAAGGCCTACTCGCATAACCCTACAGCTCTGCACTCGCGTGGGCAACCGAACACACCTACATCATCAATGCCCCGCGTACTTATCCGCACCGCCTACAGCTCTGCACTCCTATGACCTATCCATGGCTGGGCAGTCAAAAAAAGCTGCGTCACCTGGGAAATCAACAAGCCACGCAAGCAAGTCGCAAGCATCATAAATTCCGAATCAATGCCTAGCTACAGTCTACCTGGCCTCCTCCCAACTCATTGTCCTTGAGGCCTTAACAAAGCCTTCTAAAAGGGTTTTATCAAAATATTCCATATGGATTAGTAAAAAAAACGCACCTGCTAAAGATTCATATATGCCCATTTGAATCTTGGTCAAATCCTAGGTTTGACCATGATTTAAACAAGCAGACGGAAGGAATCCGTTTATTTGGACGTTCTGTGCTGACGTGTTGCGCCGCGTCGTCTGTGGGGCCGCGTCGTGTGGGGCCGCGTCGCGTGGGGCTGGTAGAAAGGGACCGCGTGGGACAGGACGAGAAGCGTTTGGTTGCACGTGAGCAGGAGCTGGGTTTTGTCTCTCTCGGCCCAAATTGGCATTTTTAAGAGCACCTTTTCCCCTCTTTCTCTCTCTGTCTTTTTCACCAAATTAGTATCAAATCTAGAGAAGCTTCTATTTCTGTCTTTCTTCAATATGGCAGCAAATCTAGTAGCAAATCTCTGGGGTTATTTATGCCTTTTGGCCCTCGTTTTTTGCCCAATATGGCAGCAAATCTAGTAGCAAATCTAGAAGCTATTATATGATAAATTCACAGCAGCATAATCAGAAAACTAAGTATAATACATAGGTAAACTGCATACAGCAGCCAAAAGCAGCCAATAACATTGTTAATGTTCACGACAAACTAAGCTGCAAAAATATACAAGATCACGCACGCAATGTATGGACAACAAGAAGATTAGGATGAATGAATTTGTTCTTCATTCCTCCTCATATATTTCTCCGTCGCTCCATTCGTGCAATTCCCCAAGGAAATATTCATTGAACTCCTTCCGTCTGCAGTGTGAGGCCAATACATCCTCCAAACGGTATGGCCTGTGTTCATTTCTCAAACCGTAGAATCCTATTCTATCCACACGTAGTGGCCACTCATCCCAGGCATTTGTATCATGAGAGTACGCTCTGATATAACCCAAATCCGTGTAGTAGATGCTGCCAGGTTGAAGTGTCGGGTACACTCTGGTGTCGACGGAGATACACCGGATATAATTCACGAAGAAGGCATTACTGCCAATGTTAGTGACCGGATGGAGAGAGCGGCTCTGAGTGTCCACACGGTACACCAATGGTCTGCCCGCCAAAGCCACGCTGACCAACAACACAAGCAGCAGATCACCATCCGACTCCACAAGGTAGAACTTCTGACGTCCAAGTTCTGGAAATGAAATTAGTGTCTCCATCTTGACAGTGCTCGCGCGCTGCTGCAACTGTATATTGGTGCACACTATTCTTCCGATCTCAAAATTGTCCGCAGCTACTGCATACAGTTCACCATTGAACGGGGTAATGGAACGCAAACCATGGTTCTTGATCGAAAATCTTCCTTCTCCCCAATCCCCATCTTCATTTATATCCTTAGTTGGAGTGCTCTCATCGACCCAACCAATTTCCGACGGGTAATGTGCGGCAACGAAGACCATAGTCGGGGATTTGATAACAGCGACTGATTTCAGAAAAACAGATGGCATCTGCGCCTCAAACATCGTGTTCGATTTCTTTGTGAGTGGGTTCAGAAGCCGTATCTTGTGCGGTGGGTTCTTCTGGGCAAGCACGATGACGCCACGGGAAAAGCCGACGAAGTAGAATCTAAAATATATTGAAAAGATAACATTCAGCACTAAGATTGAAAATAAGATCTATGGTGACGCCACGGGAAAAGCCGAGGAATTTGAACCTTGCACGAACTGCAGATAGATCTATGGTGACGTAGCGGGATGTGCCGAGATGGAGGAAGGTGAACTCAGCGGCGCGTGGAAGGGCGTGGTGTAGCATGATCCATTCGTGCAGGTGCACGTCGGGATCAGGTAAACCTGAGCGCCAATTTCTACAGACTTGCCTCATAGCAGAGTAGCTGTCCACGTACTCCTCTTTGGCCAATAAGCATTCGCCGATCTTGTGAAGTGGTCCGTCAGCCGAGAGAGAGGCCCAGTTCACGGAGGCGCCGCGCTTGGATGCGCCGCCCTCGGATGCGCCGCCCTCGGAGGCGACGGGCTCGGCGGCGACGGGCTCGGCGGCGACGGGCTCGGCGGCGACGGGCTCGGCGGCGACGGGCTCGGAGGCGACGGGCTCGGAGGCGACGGGCTCGGGGGCGATGGCCGCCGGCGCATTCTTCTTCTCCATCGCCGGCAGGGTAGGGTCGTACGGCGGTTGGGGTTTTTTTTTGGAGAAGTTGATGGGACGTGAGAGGGGTGGTTTCGTGCGTGAGCGAGAATGAGACGACTGTGTGCAGAGGGAGGGAGAGAGGGGCTTACGCGTCCTAAATGCGACCCGCGTCCTACGCGTCCACTATTTGCACGTCTGCACCGCGACACGCGTCAACAATGGCACGTCTTCCACTTCTGCACCGCAACACGCGTCCTCGAGTCTAACCCTGGAAATTTAGATATACTCAGGTATACCCTCGAGTCATATACTAGCATTTTTTGTGTGCTCAGTTTTCACCTTGAGTGCTAATACTGGCTAGTGCAATATACTCAGTTTTACCCTCAAGTGGCTGGTCAACAGAGAGTCAACAAATGGGATTAACTAGTTAAATGAGTTATTTAATGTGCAAAAAATTCCGAAAAAGAGTGGCACTTACTCATGGAGTCTTTACCACAAATTTCCACTTCTCAAATCATAGATAAATCGTAGATAAATCAAGTTTCACCACAAATTGCCACTTCTCAAATCACCTAGTAGCTATGAAGGTGCATGGTTTTCCATAATAAGCCCTACCCAAAACAGCTTTCCCCAAAACATACTTTGTCTGAATGAGACCATAATTTTCACACTCATGTAGATTTGTATTGCAAATAGTTTGAGGTAGGCCAAGATGGGTTTCATTGTACAAAACACGCATTTTCCATTTTTTAAATCTCATATTTGAATCCCTTAGTCTGTTTACTACTCACTTGCCCTTGGTTTCTTGATACTACTCAGTTTTGCCCTCTCCCTTCACAAACTCTCACAGACGCCCAACATTGCCCTGATTGGTCTAGCCCATGTCACGCGGATCGTGCCCGACGACCGTTGATCGTATGATCTAACGGGCAGGATAACCCCTATCTCTCTCTCTGGTCGGGGCCACCACCCTCTCTCTCTCTCTGTCGTCGGTTAGCTTCACGCAAAGTTTGGTTTTCTGCATTATTTTTCACGAGCTAAATTATAAACTCTTTTTAGGCATTACTTTTCACGCAAAAAATGATAAACCATCACCGATTTGTTGTAGCCATTACTTTTCACGCACAAAAATGATACACCATCACCCATTTCGTGTAGCCATTACTTTTCACGCAAAAAATGATAAACCATCACCGATTTTGTTGTAGCCATTACTTTTCACGCACAAAAATGATAAACCATCACCGATTTGTTGTAGCCATTACTTTTCACGCACAAAAATGATACACCATCACCCATTTCGTGTAGCCATTACTTTTCACGCAAAAAATGATACACCATCACCCATTTCTTGTACCCATTACTTTTCACGCAAAAAACGATAAACCATCACCGATTTCTTGTAGCCATTACTTTTCACGCACAAAAATGATACACCATCACCCATTTCGTGTACCCATTACTTTTCACGCAAAAAAATGATAAACCATCACCGATTTTGTTGTAGCCATTACTTTTCACGCACAAAAATGATAAACCATCACCGATTTGTTGTAGCCATTACTTTTCACGCACAAAAATGATACACCATCACCCATTTCGTGTAGCCATTACTTTTCACGCAAAAAATGATACACCATCACCCATTTCTTGTACCCATTACTTTTCACGCAAAAAACGATAAACCATCACCGATTTCTTGTAGCCATTACTTTCCTTTTAGGCATTACTTTTCACGGTAAAATGATAAACTATACCCCCACAACGGTCGTCTCCTCCTTAATTTATTGTGTATAAACCCCCACAACGGTCATCTCCTCCTTATTTTATTGTGTAAACCCTACAACGGTCATCTCTCCCTTATAAACACCCACACGGCCATCCCTTGTGTCAATAGGTTCTGCCTCTCTCTTCTTTTCGTTCACATACACTTTATCCATTGCCATGGCTTCCACGTCTCGGACGCGGACCGGAAGGGGAAGGGGAAGGGGAAGGGGAAGGGGAAGTGGATCATCATCATTGCCACCACCACCGTCAACACTGCCATTGATCATAGAGGAGTTCTTCATCGTCGTCTATGAAGACCCTTTGGTCAAGAAGGTACGTACGCGTTCCCACATATATGATGCATGTGATTAATTATGGGCATGTTCTAAAAAACCTTTAATTTCAAGGGTTCCCTAATTTCAAACGATCGGCGCTCGATCTCTTTGCAGGAACTCCCAAAAAAATTTGCGGACTATCTTGACGGCAAGGAGCCAGCTAAGGTGTATCTGCGAGCAGCTGACTGCGGTCCTCGTCTCTGGACCGTGGAGGTCCTATTTGACGGACAAGGCCGGATGTACCTCGACAAGGGCTGGGAGAAATTCGCCATCGCGCACGGTGTGGATTTCGGCTGGTTCGTACACTTCAAATATGAAGGCGATGATGTGCTCACAGTGAAGGTGTTCGACGGAACAATGTGCAGGAGGTACTACTACTCAGACGACGAAGATACTGACGATGAAAGCGACGACGACGTGAAGCCATGCATCCATCCCCTTTAGATAATTAAGGGGATTATGACCAAGAATATATATGTAGCTTCATATGCATCGATTTAGAGATCTAGCTATTTTCTATATATTATGCATGTAAAAAATAATATCGCATTTCCACTATTATTCGAGCACCACATCCTCCAAACGATGCCGATGCCGATGCCGATATCGGCATGGTCAGAACGGCTATGCTCGCCGCCACTGCTAGGTCAACGTCGGGATGCACAATGTTTAGCATAAGAGTCACTTTAGATTAAGCTGCGAAAATAGTCACGTGCCATGGGCTGAGGCGGCCCCTACAGAGCGGCTCTATATTATATTCTCTAAATAAAATAGACGACCACAGCGGTCATTGGCTGCGGAGGCCCCACAGAGCGGCAATATATAATTTTCTATAAATAAATAGACGACCCACTGGTCATTGGCTGCGGCAGCCCCATAGAGCGGCCCCATTTGTCATTGGCAGCACCGCGTATACAATCAGGAAATAAAACGGCCCACGCGTCAGCGGTAGATGGATCCACCCGTCAGCACGAGACGGTCAGCGAGGAACTGACCTCACGGTAACGGTAAGGCCTCTGACCTGACGGCAACCCGCGTCTTCGAGGGGTTTCAAACTAGAGGGAGGGGAAAACTGAGGAAAAACTAACGAGCTGGGGAAAACTGAGTACATCAAAATATTCCATATGGATTAGTAAAAAAACGCACCTGCTAAAGATTCATATATGCCCATTTGAATCTTGGTCAAATCCTAGGTTTGACCATGATTTAAACAAGTTTAAAACATGAATATGAAAATTAAGCATGTATCCTTCGTAGTCACTCCAAAATGAAGCTCTTGAGAGGGTTTTTGAAATTTCCATGTTTGAAACCAAAAAACCACGTACTTCTCTTCATGCTTGACTTCATAAGACAGAGTTTGGGGTTAGGGGTAGCTTGATACATGATTTTTCTCGTTTGAATATGTCTAGACCTTGTTATCAACTTAATTGAATGCTTACTATATATATGACATAAGAAGACTATGTGCATTGGTTTTTCATTTTATTGTTTTTTTAATTTTATGCCCATTTGAATCTTGGTCAAATCCTAAGTTTGACCATGATTTAAACAAGTTGAAAACATGAATATGAAAAATTAAGCATATATCCTTCTTAGTCACTCCAAAATGAAGCTCTTGGGAGGGTTTTTGAAATTTCCATGTTTTAAACCAAAAACCACATATCTTCATGCTTGACTTCATGAGATAGAGTTTAGGGTTAGGGGGTAGATACATGATTTCTCTGGTTTGAATATATCTAGACCTTGTTTATCAACTTAATTGAATGCTTACTAATGTGACATAAGAAGACTATGTGCCTTGATTTTCCATTTTTTTGTTTTTTTGAATTTTTATGCCCATTTGAATCTTGGTCAAATCCTAGGTTTGACCATGATTTAAACAAGTTTAATAAAACATGAATAGGAAAAATTAAGCATATATCCTTCTTAGTCACTCCAAAATGTAGATCTTGGTAGGGTTTTTAAAATTTCCATGTTTGAAACCAAAAACCACGACTTCTCTTCATGCATGCTTGACTTCATAAGACAGAGTTTAGGGCTAGGGTAGCTAGATACATGATGTTTCTGGTTTGAATATGTCTAGACCTTGTTTATCAACTTAATTGAATGCTTACTATATGACATAAGAAGACTACGTGCCTTGGTTTTTCATTTATTTTCATTTATTTTGAATTTTTATGCCCATTTGAATCTTGGTCAAATCCTAGGTTTGACCATGATTTAAACTAGTTTAAAACATAAATATGAAAAATTAAGTATCTATCCTTCTTAGCCACTCCAAAATGAAGCTCTTGGGAGGGTTTTTGAAATTTCCATGATTGAAACCAAAAACCACTTCTCTTCATGCTTGACTTCATAAGTCAGGGTTTAGGGATATATATATATAGGGGGTACATGCATGATTTTTCTGGTTGGAATATGTCTAGAACTTGTTTTTCAACTTGAGCTTATCTAGAGCTTGTTTTTAAATTTTTTATACCCATTTGATTCTTCATCAAATCCTAGGTTTGTTGACCTAGATTTGAACAAGTTTAAAACATGAATATGAAAAGGTAAGCATGTATGCTTCTTAATTAGTCACTCCAAAATGAAGCTCTTGGGAGGGTTTTTGAAATTTCCATGATTTAAACCAAAAACCACTTCTCTTCGTGCTTGACTTCATAAGTTAGGGTTTAGGGATATATAGGGGGTAGATACATCATGATTTTTCTGGTTTGAATATGTCTAGAGCTTGTTTATCAACTTAATTGAATGCTTACTATATGACATAAGAAGACTATGTGCCTTGATATTTCATTTTTTTTAATTATGCCCTTTTGAATATTGGTCAAAACCTAGGTTTGACAAAGATTTAAAAAAGATTAAAACATGAAAATGAAAAAGTAAGCCTTGATCCTTCTTATTAACTCCAAAATGAAGGTTTTTGGGAGGGTTTTTGAAATATCCATGTTTGAAACCCAAAACCACTTCTCTTCGTGCAGAGTTTAGGGTTAGGGGTAGCTAGACACCTGAATTTTCTGGTTTGATATGTCTAGACCTTGTTTATCAACTTAATTGAATGCTTACTATATGACATAAGAAGACTATGTGCCTTGATTTTACATTTTTTTTAAAATTATGCCCATTTGAATCTTGGTCAAATCCTAGGTTTGACCATGATTTAAACAAGTTTGTTTATCAACTTGAATGCTTGCTATATGACATCAGAAGACTATGTGTTTGGTTTTTGTTTTTTGAATTTGTTATGCCCATTTGAATCTTAGTCAAATCCTAGGTTTGAATATATATGTCTAGACCTTGTATATCAACTTGAATGCTTACTATACATATGACATAAGAATGTTATGTGCTTTGGTTTTTCATTCTTTTCATTTTTTCTGAATTTTTAGGGCCATTTGAATCTTGGTCAAATCCTTGGTTTGACCAAGATTTAAACAAATTTAAAACATGAAAATGAAAAGGGAAGTCTGTATCCTTCTTAGTCACTCTAAAATGAAGCTTTTGGGATGTTCTTTAAATTTCAATGTTTGAAACCCAAAACGACTTCCCTTCATGCTAGACTTCATAAGATCGACAGGGGGTAGATACATGATTTGTCTGGTTTGGATATATCTAGACCTTGTTTATCAACTTGATTGCTTACGATATGACATAAGAAGACTATGTGATTTGGTTTTTCATTTTTCTGATTTTTTTGAATTTTGTGCCCACCCATTTGTATCTTCGTCAAATCCTAGGTTTGACCAAGATAATTTAAACAAGTTTAAAACATGAAAATGTAAAGGGAAGCATGTATCCTTCTTAGTCACTCTAAAATGAAGCTTTTGGGAGGTTTTTGAAATTTCGATGTTTGAAACCCAAAACCACTTCTCTTCACACGCTTGACTTCATAAGACAGAGTTTAGGGGTTAGGGGTATAGATACATGATTTGTCTGGTTTGAATATGTCTAGACCTTGTTTATCAACTTGAATGCTTACTATATGACATAAGAAGACTATGTGATTTGGTTTTTCATTTTTCTGTTTTTTAATTATTTTTCTGCCCATTTGAATCTTGGTCAAATCCTAGGTTTGAACAAGATTTAGACAAGTTTAACACGTGAAATTAAACGAATAAGTAAGCATTGATCCTTCTTAGTCACTCCAAAATGTACCAATTGATAGTGTTAACTTTGCTTCATGGAAAAAATAATGTCATGTAAATGAGTTAACTTGGATTTCCTACCCTTGAATCCATAGGAAACTTTGTTCTAATGCACTATTATAATCAACCGAGTTTTTACACCAACAGGTCTGTCACTTACGTGTGGTGCCCACGCGTGAGGTCCCACACTTGAGTGAGCACAAGTCACGTGCAATAGGTACGCCAACTCCCAGCCATCTTCTTTGTCAAGAGAAGACGCATCAGGATGCGTATTGGAAGTCTGTGGGTCCTTCTGGATCCTTCGGTTGTCCCTCTCACAAAAAAAAAATCTCTCTCATTCTCGCTCGCTCGCTCGCACCTCCTGCGCACTGACAAACCCTGCACAACAGTCAACATCATCATCATCACCCGAAAAAGGGAAGACACCATAATGCTCTGCCTTTTTTCTCTCCTTCCGAGTGATCCCTCTTCCTCCGAGTTTCACTCGACGGGCAAACGCACATCTGCAGCATAGTAATAATAAAAAGGTAGAAAAATCGATATACGAATCTATAATTAAATAGGTTAAACTAGGGTTTTGCCCTGTACTACAGATCAAGGTTCAAAAAAATCCAACTACGGGGTTCGAACAACACGATTCTAATCCAAGAACTTTTTCGACCTCATCCAAGTGGCCTCAAACTATAGGGTTAGCATCTAGTGCAGTATGTGTGAAAATGTATGCACTATGTGTGCTATAACTTGTATGTCTTTCAAATTTGAACCAACTTTGAATAAGTTTGAAATATTTGAAATGGGGCTTTTGGCTTAAACGTTTGAAACTCAAAACGATTCTCTTCATGCTAGACTTCATAAGACCGAGTTTAGGGTTAGGGGTAGATACATGATTTGTCTGGTTTGAATATGTCTAAACCTTGTTTATCAACTTTAATGCTAACTTCTCAGTCACTCTAAAATGAAGTTTTTGGAGGTTTTTGAAATTTCCATCTTTGAAACCCAAAACCACTTCTCTTCATGCTTGACTTCATAAGAAAAAGTTTAGGGTTAGGGGGTATAGATACATGATTTGTATGGTTTGAATATGTCCAAACCTTGTTTATCAACTTGAATATGCTTACTATATGACATAAGAAGACTATGTACTTTGGTTTTTAATTTTTCTGACTTTTTTAATTTTCTGCGCATTTGAATCATATCTTGGTCAAATCCTAGGTTTCACCAAGATTTAGACAAGTTTAACACGTGAAAACGAGTAAGTAAGCATGGATCCTTCTTAGTCACTCTAAAATGAAGCTTTTGGGATGTTCTTGAAATTTCCATGTTTGAAACCCAAAACCACTTCTCTTCATGATTGACTTTCATAAGACGACAGTTTAGGGTTAGGGGTAGATATATACATGATTTTTTGGTTTGAATATGTCTAGACCTTGTTTATCAACTTGAATGCTTACTATACATATGACATAAGAATGCTATGTGCTTTGGTTTTTCATTCTCTTTTTGATTTTTTTCTAAATTTTTAGGCCCATTTGAATCTTGGTCAAATCCTTGGTTTGACCAAGATTTAAACAAGTTTAAAACATGAAAATGAAAAGGGAAGTCAGTATCCTTCGTAGTCACTCTAAAATGGAGAAGCTTTTGGGATGTTCTTGTAATTTCTATGTTTGAAACCGAAAACGAGTTCCCTTCACATGCTAGTAGACTAGCTTCATAAGATCGACAGGCCGGGGGTAGATACATGATTTGTCTGGTTTGGATATATCTAGACCTTGTTTATCAACTTTAATGCTTACTATATGACATATATAAGAAAACTATTGCTTTGGTTTTTCCTTTTTCTGTTTTTTTTATTTTGATGCCCATTTGAATCATGTCGAATCCTAGGTTTGACCAAGATAATTTAAACAAGTTTAAAACATGAAAATGAAAAGGGAAGCATGTATCCTTCTTAGTCACTCTAAAATGAAGCTTTTGGGAGGTTTTTGAAATTTCGATGTTTGAAACCCAAAACCACTTCTCTTCACATGCTTGACTTCATAAGACAGAGTTTAGGGGTTAGGGGTATAGATACATGATTTGTCTGGTTGAATATGTCTAGACCTTGTTTATCAACTTTAATGCTTACTATATGACATAAGAAAACTATTGCTTTGGTTTTTCTTTTTCTGATTTTTTTGAATTTTGATGCCCATTTGAATCTTGTCAAATTCTAGGTTTGACCAAGATTTAAACAAGTTTAAAACATGAAAATGAAAAGGGAAGCATGCAACCTTCTCAGTCACTCTAAAATGAAGTTTTTGGGAGGTTTTTGATATTTCCATGTTTGAAACCCGAAACCACTTCTCTTCATGCTTGACTTCATAAGACAGAGTTTAGGGTTAGGGGTAGATACATGATTTGTGTATGGGTTGAATATGTCCAAACCTTGTTTATCAACTTGAATATGCTTATGTGCTTTGGTTTTTTATTTTTCTGATTTTTTTGAATTTTATGCCCATAAATCTTGGTCAAATCCTAGGTTTGACCAGGATTTAAACAAGTTTAAAACATGAAATGAAAAGATAAGCCTGGATCCTTCTTAGTCACTCTAAAATGAAGCTTTTGGGAGGTTCTTGAAATTTCCATATTTGAAACCCAAAACCACTTCTCTACATGATTGACTTCATAAGACATAGTTTAATTAGAGTTTTAGGGGTAGATATATACATGATTTTTCTGGTTTGAATATATATGTCTAGACCTTGTTTATCAACTTGAATGCATGCTTACTATACATATGACATAAGAATGCTATATATGTGCTTTGGTTTTTCATTCTTTTGATTTTTTTCTGAATTTTTAGGGCCATTTGAATCTTGCATGGTTAAACTTGGGTTTTGCCCAGTTCTAAAGATCAAGGGTTCAAAAAAATCCAACTACGGGGTTCGAACAACACGATTCTAATCCAAGAATTTTTTCGACCTCATCCAAATGGCCTCAAACTATAGGGTTAGCATCTAGTGCAGTATGTGTGAAAATGTATGCACTATGTGTGCTATAACTTGTATGTCTTTCAAATTAAGTTGATAAACAAGGTCTAGACATATTCAAACCAGAATATTATACTGCATTAGTACAAAAAGTTTCCTATGGATTCATCAAGGGTAGTAAAGCCAAGTTAACTCATTGTCATGACTAAGAAGGATCCATGCTTACTTTTTCATTTTCATGTTTTAAACTTGTTTAAATCTTGGTCAAACCTAGGATTTGACCAAGATTCAAATGGTCATAAAAAATCAAACAAAATCAAGAAAATCAAAAACCAAACCACATAGTCTTCTTATGTAATATACTAAGCATTCAAGTTGATCAACGAAGTCTAGACATATTCAAACCAGAAAAATCATGTATCTACCCCCTAACCCTAAACGTTGTCTTATGAAGTCAAGCATGAAGAGAAGAAGTGGTTTTGGGTTTCAAACATGGAAATTTCAAAAACCCACCCAAAAGCTTCATTTTGGAGTGACTAAGAAGGATCCAAGCTTACTTTTTCATTTTCATGTTTCAAACTTGTTTAAATCTTTGTCAAACCTAGGATTTGACCAAGATTCAAATGGGCATAAAAATTCAAAAAAGAAATCAAAAAAATGAAACACCAAAGCACATAAACTTCTTATGTCATATAGTAATTAAGCATTCATGTTGATCAACAAAGTCTATATATATTTAAACAATAAAAATCATGTATATATACCCCCAAACCCAAAACCACTTCTCTTCACATGCTTGACTTCATAAGACAGAGTTTAGGGGTTAGGGGTATAGATACATGATTTGTCTGGTTTGAATATGTCTAGACCTTGTTTATCAACTTGAATGCTTACTATGTGATTTGGTTTTTCATTTTTCTGTTTTTTAATTATTTTTCTGCCCATTTGAATCTTGGTCAAATCCTAGGTTTGAACAAGATTTAGACAAGTTTAACACGTGAAATTAAACGAATAAGTAAGCATTGATCCTTCTTAGTCACTCCAAAATGTACCAATTGATAGTGTTAACTTTGCTTCATGGAAAAAATAATGTCATGTAAATGAGTTAACTTGGATTTCCTACCCTTGAATCCATAGGAAACTTTGTTCTAATGCACTATAATAATCAATCGAGTTTTGGGCCGCGATCAAGATGGACTTGAAGATATATGCGTAGAGAGATGTGTGAATCGGCCTTGTTTATCAAGTTTGGGCTAGTTAGCCCGTGTATCTTTATATAGTAGGTTACGTAGAGATTAGAGTTTGTCTCGTGCACGGTTTAGTGCACGCCCACATTAGAAAGTCCCCTGGACTATAAATATGTACCTAGGGTTTATGGAATAAACAACAACCAACGTTCAACACAAACCAATCTCGGCGCATCGCCAACTCCTTCGTCTCGAGGGTTCCTCCGGTAAGCACCATGCTGCCTAGATCGCATCTCGCGATCTAGGCAGCACGAGCCTGCCTAGTTGTTCATGCGTTGCTCGTGCTGAAGCCTTTTTGATGGCGAGCAACGTAGTTATCATAGATGTGTTAGGGTTAGCATTGTTCCTAGTATCATATGCTGTCGTAGTGCAACCCTTGCGCATCTAGCCGTCCCTGTACCTCATCATGGGTGCAGGGGCGGCACCCCGCTTGATCGTTATTTAGTAGATCTGATCCGTTACGATCGCTCCTTGGTTCATCAAGGATTAGTTTAATATCTGCAATAGTTAGGCCTTACAAAGGGTTGGAGGATCCAGCGGCATGTAGGGTGTAGTTTGCTGCCCCTAGACAGGACGTTCCGAGGATCAACCTAGTGTTGGTTTTTAGGCCTTGTCTAGGGCTGGCTTACGGTCACCGTGCGTGAGCGCGAGGCCCAATCGTGAGTAGGATGATCCGATTATGCGGTGAAAACCCTAGATCGTCGTGGATCTCATATGCTTTATCTTGATCAAGCAGGACCACCATATATTCGGCCACCTTGGACGAATCATGGGTGGATCGGCTCCATGAGCCGATTCACAGGACAACCTGAGAGCCGATCGAGGCTCGTATTTAACGTGTACGTGTGTGCCCTGCAGGAAACTAAGCGAGGCATCATCCACACCTTCCTGACCAGGTATAGGTCAGGTGGCACGCCCTTGCAATTTGCATCGGCGCGCGACCAGGAGGCTTTGCGGGCCGTCGCTCTGAGGCACTGGGGCCAGCCGCAGCCCTAGTTGTTCCCGGCTCTACGGTGTTGACCAGTCACTGCCCGCCGGTGGGTTTCTGACGTCAACACATTCTGGCACGCCCGGTGGGACAATCTTCAACATCAACCACCTCGCCATCTACATCAGAGATGGCAGAAGAAACTCCGGTCACGTACGAGGAGCTCTCTGGCGAGCTCAAGAAGAAGTATGACGAGGTCAAAGCTGTCCTCGAAGCCGACCTAATCGGCTCTTTCCACAGGACCCGCTCCCATGGCATCAGATGGAAGGGGTTCACACCTGAAGGCGCGCTTGATGGAGTGGACCTGTCCACCCCGTCAGAGGAACGCACCAGGTCGCTGCGTCAGGAGATAAACTTCATGGTGGCTCATTCGCTGCACCGCCATTCTGAGAGCCTGGTGAATACGTTGGAGCGCGTCGCTCTGCGCGTAATCCAGGAGATCATGAGCCATCAGTACTCTCCGTCAGGACCAGCCCTAGGGACTCACCAAGGGGAGTTGCTACTCCAGTCCCGTCCACCGCTGCCGTTCGCGTTGGCAGCGCCCGAAGCGCCGAACTCATCGGCCTATGTCGTCTACAAGATTGGTGGTGACCCCAGTGACTACCAATTCCTACAGGACGCGCCCAAGGAGATCCCGCACGGGTACGCATGCGCATACGTGCCAGACTGCAGCACCTGGGCACCCTCGAACCAGGTTGCTATAGCAGGGACTTCTGGGGCAACAGGAGGAACGTCGGAGGCAGACCCTGAGAAGCAAACGTGGCTAGCTAAATACGCCACCCCGACAAAACTCCCGAGCCCAGCTCCTGCAGTTGGCTCAGAACCAGAGAAACAAGCATGGCTGGTTAAGTACGCCACTCCGACGAATCTTCAGGGTTCGGCACCTGCAGCCATCACCGCGGATCAAATTTGTACGATCCTGAAAGATCAGTTCGGCATGATGCCGAAAAGAAAGGCGATCGGCTATACCAAGCCGTACCCCAACGAGTACGAATTGATCCCGCTACCACCCAAATATCGGCTCCCGGACTTCACAAAGTTCAGCGGATCAGATGGTTCCAGCTCCATCGAGCATGTGAGCCGATATTTGGCACAGCTGGGCATGATCTCAGCGTCAGACGAGCTGCGCGTGAGGTACTTCTCACAGTCCCTCACAGGATCGGCTTTCGGCTGGTACACGTCGCTGCCACCGAACTCAGTCCAGACTTGGAAGCAGCTGGAAGAACGGTTCCATGAGCAATATCACTCAGAGGCTTCCGAGGCTGGCATTGCCGATCTAGCACAAGTACGACAGAAGCGCGGGGAAACAGTGTCAGAATACATCCAGCGCTTCAGGACCGTTAGGAACCGATGCTATTCGGTTCACGTAAGCGAAAAAGAAGCAGTCGAGTTGGCGGTGGTGGGTCTATCATCATCGATCAAGGACGTGGCCTCCCAAGCGGACTACCCGTCACTAGCGCACATGGTACAGAAGCTGTCAGCGTATGAACAGCGTCACCCAGATGTCTACCAGGACAAGTTCAAGCGGGTGGTTACCATGGTCGACGCAGGCGAAGATGAGGTCGCTACGGGAGAACAAGAGGTCGCGGTGGCTGAGTGGACTCGAGCTGCAGGACCAGTAACCTGCAAATGGGTGAAGCCACCAGGACCTCCAAGAGGATTCGACTTCGACGTGACGAAAACCGAGCAGATTTTCGATCTCTTACTCGCGGAGAAGCATATAAAGATTCCCGAAGGCCACAAAGTTCCCACGGTGCAAGAGCTGAACGGAAAGCCATACTGCAAGTGGCATAACACGTTCACCCACACCACTAACGACTGCAGGGTGTGGCGTCAGCAGATCCAGATGGCAATAGAAAATGGGCGACTAATTTTTAACCAGTATGCCATGAAGGTCGACACACACCCCTTCCCCGCCGTCAACATGGTGGAGTTCGCCCACCTCGGAGGGTGCCAGCCTGATTTCTCAGCCAACATCAGCATGGTAGAGCTTGGACACCGCTCTGAGAAGGACGGGGATGAGGACAGCTGCTCTCAGAGCAAGGACACTGAGGGGGCCGCTCCATGCGATCGGCTCCGTCAAGATGGCAAGCGCTACGTCACAGAGGGGGAAGTTAAGAACATAAGATATCAACGACCCCTCTCTGATCACCTCCTCAATAAGTACGTGAGTCGGTATGATCAACGCCGGCGACACGGCGACGATGATGAAAGAGGCCGTCTGGCCAGAAACGACAGAAGACATCGTCGGCATAATCACGATGAGGAGCGGCAGGAGCGCCACGCCAGGGAGCAGGACGATACGGACAGGCATTGGGACTGCCCTTTCTTCAGACACTGCTGGGATTCAGGAATGAGCCGATTACCAACAATCGGCAACTGCCCAGAATGCAACCAGAAAAAGAAGGAGGCAGCCAACGTGTCTGTGTTCGAGCGCCTAGGGCCTCTCCCACCACAAAACAGACGTGCTGAGATCCCTCGGTTGGAAGATCTCGAGGATTCGGAAGACGAGGGGGAAGACGAAGAAGATAGGTGTCACCGTCCAAGATGGTGCCCTGATGGTCTCAGCCATTCACAAAAACGCAGGGTTCAGCGATTGCGCGGTCTGGAGGAAGCCGAAAGGTTATACTTGCATACGCTGAGGAAGGCACGACCTGATTTGGCTGCGAAAGTCCAGAGGACCCTGGATGAAGAGGGACTGCCGCAAAGAAAAGAGTGGCGCCCCAAGCAAAGGAAAGCCGATGATGAAACATCGGCTGGCACAAACATGGTGCTCGTTCGTCCGGCGAAGTGTAGAGCTCCACGATCACACGATGCACCTAAGGTGGACAACAGCAAGCGCACCAACGTGATAAAATCGGAGATTGGGCTGGTTTTGTCCACCGACATGGACGAGTAGCAAGACTACGTCAATAAGCAACGTGGCGAGGCTGATCCTTGCGATCGGCCCTCCGAAACTGTTGAAGGGATATTACAAAACCTTCACCGAGCAAGCAACGTGGAGGCCGATTCCAGCGATCGGCCAAAATTATCCTCACCATCCATTCTGCCTGGGATCAACGTTTGACCCAACAGGGACTACCTGAAGAGCCGATACCATCAATTCTCTTGACAGAATCGGCTCGGGGGGCACCTAGATGGATAAAACACGAGGATATGAGATAATACTATCAAATATGGGGGCCGACACACAAATCGGCCTAAAAAATTCAAAAAATTGTGAGCGCAGCCGATGCAGCAGACATCGACTTAAGGATATAAGAAGCCGATGCATGGACATCGACTCTAGCGGCATTATGCGATGTTTATCGAGTCTTCACCAAATTCAGGCCAGCGGTGGTGCCTTCCGTTGCTTCGAGCCGATCTGGGTTCCTGAACCAAGTTCCGGCTGTCTGAGGAAGAAAGGGGATCGGCTTTGGCACATTCTCTTTGACAGTCTCGCCTCGAGTAAGGCTCGGGGGGCAGCAGGCCTGATGGATGCTCTGTTTTACTCTGTTTAAAAGCCGATTGGGATACCATCGGCTGGTCCTTCATTGCAACCTTCTTCACAAATGATGAGTATTGAAGAGGATTATTGGGTTTGGTTGGAAAAGTTTAAAGGTTTTCCTGAAGATCCTGCATTTTCTGCCAGATTTAGAAAATCATCAGTTGAAGAAGGGAAGAGCGAATTTCAAAGGACCGATGCGGTGCTATCGGCTCATTACGCATTGGCAAAGGGGACGAATCGGCAAGGTCAGTGGGAGAGGAAATCGGCAAATCAAATTGGGGAAAAGTTCTTCATTAATAAGAGAGATTTCTTACATAGTAGAGCTGATTGCCCTCAAAAGGGGATACATTGCCCCGCCTACTTCTACGGATCCTATGCTAGGGGCCCTATCTACGGGCCGTTGCTGCCCTCGTCGTCGCCGTCATCGCCGCTGTCGGCGCTGCTCCCGGCCGGCTCGTCGTCGCTGCTCCAGCGGCCGCCGGCAGGACCTTCATTGTCCTCATCTTCCTCGTCGTCGTCGTCGTCGTCGCTGTCGAAGTCACTCAGATTCCCCGGCCAGGGGCAATGGCGCTTGGCCGGCGGCTCGTCGGGGGAGCTGTCGTCGTCGTCATCCTCCTCTTCCTCCTCCTTCACCTCCTCGGAGGTGGCCCCATCCCAGGGGAAGCGATCATCCTCGCTTTCTTCCACCGCTTCCTTGTCGGCGAGGAAGCGGAGATCGCTCTCCCCATCAGTCAGGGACTTGTCGTCCTCTGACCAGATGGAGAAGTCATGGTCTGACTCCTCCCCGGCCGCAATGGCGCGGCGGATGTTGGCCGCATGGACCTCCGCCGGGTTGTGCTCCGGCGTCGGCTCGCGAGACGAAGAGGACTGGGTGGAAAGATCCGATGAGGCAGAGGAGGAAGAGGACATGGTGGCGCAGGAGGGTTTTTGGGTGCTAATGCGAAGGAGATGCAGAGGAGAACTGTTTGGGGCGGTTAAATAAAAGAGGGCATGGTAGAAATTCAATGCCACAGCAGTTTCCGAGGAGGTGGTGAAACTGTCAAATCGTGCAGAGAAGTTGAGGAGGCAAGTTATCATGATGAAGAACTCTGCGACGGTTCTGCTCTGCCACGACATGACCCGACGAAGGAAAGGCGTAATGATTTTGGAAATGTCATTTCCAAAACCAGGGGGGCATGTGTTATCACCAGAATTTGACCAAGTCAGAGGTGGGCCGCGATCAAGATGGACTTGAAGATATATGCGTAGAGAGATGTGTGAATCGGCCTTGTTTATCAAGTTTGGGCTAGTTAGCCCGTGTATCTTTATATAGTAGGTTACGTAGAGATTAGAGTTTGTCTCGTGCACGGTTTAGTGCACGCCCACATTAGAAAGTCCCCTGGACTATAAATATGTACCTAGGGTTTATGGAATAAACAACAACCAACGTTCAACACAAACCAATCTCGGCGCATCGCCAACTCCTTCGTCTCGAGGGTTCCTCCGGTAAGCACCATGCTGCCTAGATCGCATCTCGCGATCTAGGCAGCACGAGCCTGCCTAGTTGTTCATGCGTTGCTCGTACTGAAGCCTTTTTGATGGCGAGCAACGTAGTTATCATAGATGTGTTAGGGTTAGCATTGTTCCTAGTATCATATGTTGTCGTAGTGCAACCCTTGCGCATCTAGCCGTCCCTGTACCTCATCATGGGTGCAGGGGCGGCACCCCGCTTGATCGTTATTTAGTAGATCTGATCCGTTACGATTGCTCCTTGGTTCATCAAGGATTAGTTTAATATCTGCAATAGTTAGGCCTTACAAAGGGTTGGAGGATCCAGCGGCATGTAGGGTGTAGTTTGCTGCCCCTAGACAGGACGTTCCGAGGATCAACCTAGTGTTGGTTTTTAGGCCTTGTCTAGGGCTGGCTTACGGTCACCGTGCGTGAGCGCGAGGCCCAATCGTGAGTAGGATGATCCGATTATGCGGTGAAAACCCTAGATCGTCGTGGATCTCATATGCTTTATCTTGATCAAGCAGGACCACCATATATTCGGCCACCTTGGACGAATCATGGGTGGATCGGCTCCATGAGCCGATTCACAGGACAACCTGAGAGCCGATCGAGGCTCGTATTTAACGTGTACGTGTGTGCCCTGCAGGAAACTAAGCGAGGCATCATCCACACCTTCCTGACCAGGTATAGGTCAGGTGGCACGCCCTTGCAATTTGCATCGGCGCGCGACCAGGAGGCTTTGCGGGCCGTCGCTCTGAGGGACTGGGGCCAGCCGCAGCCCTAGTTGTTCCCGGCTCTACGGTGTTGACCAGTCACTGCCCGCCGGTGGGTTTCTTCGTCAACACTATAATAATCAACCGAGTTTTTACACCAACAGGTCTGTCACTTACGTGTGGTGCCCACGCGTGAGGTCCCACACTTGAGTGAGCACAAGTCACGTGCAATAGGTACGCCAACTCCCAGCCATCTTCTTTGTCAAGAGAAGACGCATCAGGATGCGTATTGGAAGTCTGTGGGTCCTTCTGGATCCTTCGGTTGTCCCTCTCACAAAAAAAAACAAATCTCTCTCATTCTCGGCCTCGCTCGACTCGCTCGCTCGCTCGCACCTCCTGCGCACTGACAAACCCTGCACAACAGTCAACATCACCAGAAAAAGAATATACACCATCAATAAGAGGGGCCCCGTGACTGCTCTCCCTTCTTCTCCTTCCGAGTGATTCCTCTTCCTCCGAGTTTCACTCGACGGGCAAACACACATGTGCTGCATAGTAATAATAAAAAAGTAAAAGAATCGACTACGAATCTATTATTAAATAGGTTATAAACTAGGGTTTTCCCCAGTACTACAGATCAAGTTGAAAAAAAAATCCAACTACGGGGTTTGATTTTGGCCTACAAATAAAAAATTAAATAAGTTGAACTAGTATTCCTCTAAAAAATCATTTTGGTTTGCATTGTTTGATAATTTTCATAGCTAGAGTGCATCACAATTTTTTGATTTCATGCTTTGCTTTGCCAATTTTGATTTTTTCTAACCACCTTCTCTTTGATTTCAAATTTAGGTCAAACTATCGGTGCCTACTATGTGTTCTACTTGAATTGGATGCAGCATGCGCACATGATATGTTTTGCCATTGTTTTGGGCTTCCACACATCTTGGGGCATCCAAGTATTTAAGTTACCTTGTTTTTTAATTGTAATTCATGTACCCTTTCCTCCCAATTAAATTTTGGTTTTACATTTTTAATTTTTTTAAATTTTTATGCCCATTCTGATGTCATATAGTTAGCATTTAAGTTGATAAACAAGGTCTGGACATATTCAAACCAAAAAATCATGTATCTACCCCCTAACGCTAAACTCTGTCATATGAAGTCAAGCATATGAAGAGAAGTGGTTTTGGGTTTCAAACATGGAAATTTCCATGCTTGAAACCAAAAACCACTTCTCTTCATGCATGCTTGACTTCATAAGACAGAGTTTAGGGTTAGGTGGTAGATACATGATTTTCCTGGTTTGAATATGTTTAGACCTTGTTTATCAAATTAATTGAATGCTTACTATATAACATAAGAGAAGACCTTGTTTTTTTTGAATTTTTATACCCATTCGAATCTTTGTCAAATCCTTGGTTCCACCAAGATTTGAATAAGTTAAAAACATGAATATGAAAAAGTAAGCATGTATGCTTCTTAGTCACTTCAAAATGAAGCTCTTGGGAGGGTTTTTGAATTTCCATGTTCGAAACCAAAAACCACAATGCTTGACTTCATGAAACAAAGTTTAGGGTTATGGGTAGATACATGCATGATTTTTCTTGTTTGAATATGTCTAGAACTTGTTTATCAACTTAATTGAATGCCTACTATATAACATAAGAAGACCTTTTTTGTATTTTTTAAATTTTTATACCCATTTGAATCTTGGTCAAATCCTAGGTTTCACCAAGATTTGAATAAGTTTAAAACATGAATATGAAAAAGTAAGCATGCATGTATGCTTCTTAATTAATCACTTCGAAATGAAGCTCTTGGGAGGGTTTTTGAAATTTCCATGTTTGAAACCAAAAACCACATATCTTCATGCATGCGCTTGACTTCATGAGACAGAGTTTAGTGTTAGGGGGTAGATACATGATTTCTCTCGTTTGAATATGTTTGAAACCAAAAACCACATATCTCTGGTTTGCCCGCACTTAGAAATGATATTTGCATCACTTATCATATGTTTGCCCATTTGAATCTTGTCAAATCCTAGATTTGACCAAGATAATTTAAACAAGTTTAAAACATGAAAATGAAAAGGCAAGCTTGTATCCTTCTTAGTCACTCTAAAATGAAGTTTGGGGAGGTTTTTGAAATTTCCATGCTTGAAACCAAAAAACCACTTCTCTTCATGCTTGACTTCATAAAGACAGAGTTTGGGGATATATAGGGGTAGATACATGATTTTTCTGGTTTGATATGTCTAGACCTTGTTTATCAACTTAATTGAATGCTTACTATATGACATAAGAAGACTATGTGCCTTGATTTTACATTTTTTTAAATTATGCCCATTTGAATCTTGGTCAAATCCTAGGTTTGACCATGATTTAAACAAGTTTAAAACATGAATATGAAAATTAAGCATGTATCCTTCGTAGTCACTCCAAAATGAAGCTCTTGAGAGGGTTTTTGAAATTTCCATGTTTGAAACCAAAAAACCACGTACTTCTCTTCATGCTTGACTTCATAAGACAGAGTTTGGGGTTAGCTAGGGGTAGCTTGATACATGATTTTTCTCGTTTGAATATGTCTAGACCTTGTTATCAACTTAATTGAATGCTTACTATATATATGACATAAGAAGACTATGTGCATTGGTTTTTCATTTTATTGTTTTTTTAATTTTATGCCCATTTGAATCTTGGTCAAATCCTAAGTTTGACCATGATTTAAACAAGTTGAAAACATGAATATGAAAAATTAAGCATATATCCTTCTTAGTCACTCCAAAATGAAGCTCTTGGGAGGGTTTTTGAAATTTCCATGTTTTAAACCAAAAACCACATATCTTCATGCTTGACTTCATGAGATAGAGTTTAGGGTTAGGGGTAGATACATGATTTCTCTGGTTTGAATATATCTAGACCTTGTTTATCAACTTAATTGAATGCTTACTAATGTGACATAAGAAGACTATGTGCCTTGATTTTCCATTTTTTGTTTTTTTGAATTTTTATGCCCATTTGAATCTTGGTCAAATCCTAGGTTTGACCATGATTTAAACAAGTTTAATAAAACATGAATAGGAAAAATTAAGCATATATCCTTCTTAGTCACTCCAAAATGTAGATCTTGGTAGGGTTTTTAAAATTTCCATGTTTGAAACCAAAAACCACGACTTCTCTTCATGCATGCTTGACTTCATAAGACAGAGTTTAGGGCTAGGGTAGCTAGATACATGATGTTTCTGGTTTGAATATGTCTAGACCTTGTTTATCAACTTAATTGAATGCTTACTATATGACATAAGAAGACTACGTGCCTTGGTTTTTCATTTATTTTCATTTAGGGATTTCTATTTTCGTGCCCCTGGTTCGTTAGTTGTACTCAGTTTTCCCCAGCCCCTTAGTTTTTCCTCAGTTTTCCCCTCCCTCTAGTTTGAAACCCGTCGCAGACGCTCAGACGGGAGGGTTGCCGTCTGGTCAGTGGCCTTCACCGTTACCGGTGACGGCTAGGGAGCCGCGTTGGTGTTGAATTGACCGTTTCTTTCGAACTATGTTGACTGTTGACTCGAGGAGCTCACCCAAAGCTTTCCACTCCGCCCGATACTGGAGGAGCTCACACACCGCCCCTCCGCCGCCACGCCGTCCTGCCCTCCTACCTTATGGCGTCGTCCGCCGCCGAGCCGCCCCCGCCCCCACCACCACCCCCGGGAGGCGGAGAGGGATCCGCCTCCACCAGATCTAGATCTACCCCTGTCGCGGTAGAGTTTGTATATCCGTCTGGTGTACCGCCTCTTCCCGTCAGCCGCGGAGAAGATTGGGAATCGGAGGGATCTAACGCATGGATTCCATCTGGGTAAGCATCGTCTGCCTATGTGAATTAACAGTAGGCAGTTTTTGAGCGCCAATCGTTGTTGCTCAACTAACTGCGTTGCTTTTCGAATAGGATTGATCCAGCGCTGGCTTTTCGGCTGGTGGTTAGGCTGGATTCTAGCTTTACGCGTGATTCTAAACGCCTAATGAATGGGTTTTACTTCCCTGCGGTGGTTGCAACCACCATCTCGTTGAGGGATTTGAAAGCTAACATCTTCGATAAGTACTCCTGGAGCTCTCTCGATGCAGTTCATTTCGAATATTTCAACAGCACGGAGCGAAGATTGGTTCCACTAATTTCCGACGATGATCTGGGAATTCTTTTTGCTTTGAATGCTTCTTGCCATTTCGGTAAAATTCGTGTCCACGTGGACAGGGGCCAGGCATCATCTGGTGTTGGGGCATCATCAGGTGGTCGGGCATCATGTCTCTCTACTGCTGCTGCCTCTGCTAATAGTGTGCGCCGCGGCGATCCTTGTAGGTCCACAGCAGCACCATCTGTCCCCAGTGCGAGTGGTAGCCAGATCGTTCCTGTGGTCAATGTGGAGGACGATGCAGAGATTGGGGATCAGTCTCCTGAAGATGATGAGGATGAGTTAATGTTTCCTGAATTGGTAGATCGATGCAGTAAGCAGGCAATGGAGGATCAATACATGGAAGATATTGCTTTTGGTGCCAGATTTGATGAGACTGATGATGAAGAGAAGAATGAGAACGATGACAGCCTCGTTTTAGCCGATTACGAAGGCGAAGACTTGCCAACAATTGAGTGGAACAGGGAGAATCCTCAGCTTGCAAAAGGCACCGTGTTTCAAACGATGATGGACTGCCGTAATGCAATTACTACATATCACATTCTCACTAAGAATAATTATGAGGTTATTAAAAGTGAGCCAGGTAGGTTCACAATTAAATGCCCATACCCAAGGTGTAGGTTTAGGCTGCATGCATCCACAATGCGCAGAAGCAGCTTGGTTCAGGTACTACGCCAACCAGTTGTGTATTTAGATCACGGTGTAAAATTTGTTATCTATTACTGACATCCCTTATCATTATGTTTCAGATAAAGGTTAATAAGGAGATCCATAGGTGTCCACCTCTAGGGGGAGAGCCAGACCTGAAAACAAAGCTAGCGAAGACTAGGTGGTTGGCAGATATAATCCTAGATTGGCTGAGAGAAACTCCTTCACTTGGTCCAACGGCACTCCAGAAAAAGGTGGCTGAGAAGTATAAAGGGATGAAAGTACCTTACATGAGGATGTTCTATGCAAAGGAAATGGCTCTTGACAAGATCAATGGTCCATGGAATGAAAGCTTTCAGTTGCTTTACACTTTCAAAGCTGAAGTGGAGATGGCTAGTCCAGGCAGTGTTGTAGCAATAGACAAGCATACAGTTCCCTACAAATTGAAAAGCGGGAAGGTAATGCACAAGGAATGTTTTAGAAGGGCTTTTGTTTGTTTCAAAGCTTGCTGGAAAGGCTTTTTGGACGGTTGCAGGCCTTATTTGGCCGTGGATGCATCAGCTCTTCATGGTAGGTTTAAAGGACAGCTAGTTGCTGCTACTGCAGTTGATGGACATAATTGGATGTTCCCTGTTGCTTATGGAGTTTTGGAGGTTGAGTCAGAGGAAAGTTGGACTTGGTTTCTGCAGAACTTGCGCGACCTTATAGGTCATCCACCAGGACTTGTTATCCACACAGACGCTTGCAAAGGTTTGGAGAGTGCGGTAGAAGCAGTATTCCCTGGAGTGGAGCATAGGGAATGTATGCGACACTTGGTACAGAATTTTACAAAGAAATTCAAGGGTAAAGTTTTTACTGACAACCTATGGCCAGCTTCATACACATGCAGCTCTAGGAAGCATAAGTTTCATTTGGATGTGTTGTATAAACAAAAACCTGGGGTGAAGGAGTACTTGGATGAACATCATGGTAGGGTGTGGTCAAGAAGCCAATTCAATGAAATTTGCAAGGTAGACTATGTAACAAGTAACCTTGCGGAGAGTTTCAACTCAAAGGTCAAGTCATTGAAAGGGCTTATGCTGTGGCAAATATTTGATAAGATTAGGCAGATGATCATGATAAAGATCGATCTGCGTCAAAGAATTGCATCCACAAATTATGTTGGCCATCTCATGCTCCCATCTTTGATTAAGTCTTTGCATGAGAGGGCAAAACAATTGAGGATGCAATGCGTCAGAAAAGGAATGGAGGCTGAGGTAACCTACACTGACAGTAAAAACAGGCAGTGGAGGTATCCAGTGAGTTTGGTTGATAGGACATGCCATTGTAGGGGATGGCAGATCCGTGGGATACCCTGCATACACGCATTGTTTTTCATGAGTGTTATAGGGGGTGAAGATGGTGAAGTTGATCAGTATGTGTCAGAGTATTTCTCTGTTGCAAAATTTAGGGCTGCATATGCTATGAATGTTCCTACCTTGTTGGGAAAAGACCAATGGATGAAAGTCGATCCAGGCTTCAAACTGTACTCTCCAGTATTGACTAGACCGGCAGGTAGGCCGAGGAAGAATAGGATCAGAGCTAGTGCAGAGGGTGGTGCACCGATTCGAAAACGTAAGTGCAAACGTTGTGGAATCCCTGGACACATTGCTAGGCTTTGTAAAAATGGAGTTGATCCGGCTTTTGGAATGGAAGATCAGGCGGGAGCAGAAAATGCAGAGGAGAATGAAGCAGCAATTCAACTTGAGATTGAAGCAGCAGTTCAACATGAGGAGATTGAAGCAGCAAATGCAGAGGAGATTGAAGCAGCAGTTCAACATGAGGAGATTGAAGCAGCAAATGCAGAGGAGATTGAAGCAGCAGTTCAACATGAGGAGATTGAACCGATGGATCGAGAGCAGAGGGAACAGATGGATGTAGAATGGCTTCAACCGATGAGTCCAGAGGAGAGTCAACAGTATTATCGACATTGCCTCGATAGTTGTAAGGCCATGTGTGATGCACACTTCGAAGAGCTCATGGCAGAAGAAAAAGCAGAAGCTTCGCAGAAGAAGAAGAACAAGAAAGAGGGCAAAAGGAAGGTAGACACCGGTAATATCCCTGGTAGGGTTACCCGGAGTAAGGTGGTGGCCCCGGCGAGTCACACCAGGAGCAAGAAAAAGATTTTATTCTGAACAACTAATTTGAATTTGTATGAACAATTTGTATTGGGGTTCCCTTTGTATTGGGGATCCCTTTGTGTTGAACAATTTGTATTGGGGTTCCCTTTGTATTGGGGTTCCCTTTGTATTGGGGATCCCTTTGTGTTGAACAATTTGTATTGGGGATGCCTTTGTGTTGAACAATTTGAATTTGTATGAACAATTTGTATGCCACATTTAAGCCACATTTATCATTTTAGGGTTTTAGGGTTTTAGGGTTTTAGGGTTTTAACATTTTAGGGTTCAATTCAAAATAATTCAAAACATGGTGGAACCTTCCCATTGAGCCTTGTTATGTTACCTACAACCTAGAGAAATAATAATGGAAAAGGAAATATAGAGATATGAAGTTTTTATGCCAAAAGCTTCAAAACCACTTCCTAGTCCATGAGCTACTAGATATGAAGATGCAGGGCTTTCTGCTCAATACACCTCCCAAATACCCACTATGCTTACAAACTTTGTCCAAATGAGTCCAAATTCGTCACACTTGTGTATCTTTGAGTTGCAAACAATATCTAGTCGGCCAAAATGTAATATATTGTTCAAATAACACAATTTTACAATTTTTATGCCAAAAGCTTCAATTTCCCTTAGTCCGTTTATTATTTGGGTGCCCCTGTTTTACTTAGTGTTACTCAGTTTTCCCCTCCGGGCCCACTTGTCTTACTCAGTCATACTCAGTTTTGCCCTTCCGATAAACATTTCCTCACTTTTCCCCCTCTCAGTTCTACTCAGTTTTCCTAACTTGTACTCACTGGCTGATCTCTGATTGGTCGAGATGTATGTCACACGGATCTTGGTTGGATGAAAGCTCAACGAACGCTTGCACCGTTCGATCATTGGTTGTATCTATGGACCACGATGGACGCATACGGAGACAAGAGCAGAGCACATACCTACCAACCCTCCTCTCTCTAACCGTGCGTGCGGCGGCGCGGATCTAACCATGCTTGCGGTGGCGTGCGGCGGCGCGGATCTAACCGTGCTTGCGGTGGCGTGCGGCGGCGCGGATCTAACCGTGCGTGCGGCGGCGCGGATCTAACCGTGCGTGCGGCGGCCTGCGGCGGCGCAGATCTAACCGTGCGTGCGGCGGCGTGCGGCGGCGCGGATCTAACCGTGCGTGCGGCGGCGCGGATCTAACCGTGCGTGCGGCGGCCTGCGGCGGCGCAGATCTAACCGTGCGTGCGGCGGCGTGCGGCGGCGCGGATCTAACCGTGCGTGCGGCGGCGTGCATCTAACCGTGCGTGCGCCGTGGATCTAAGAGTGCCGGTGAGGATCTAACCGTCAGAAATAGTTGAAATGTCTCTCTCTGTCTCACTTTCGATTCTATTCTCAGATCTGTTGAATGATGAAGAACACCAAGACGGCGGCCGTGCCGACAGTGGTCATCGATGCCACGAACATTGAAGCCATCGCCTACAACATCGCTTCGACGGCGCAGACCCAGCCTGTTGATGTCTCACTTCCGGTGCCGAGAGTGCGAATCGATGCCAAGACGATTGAAGCCATCGTCTACAACCGCGCTGCAAAGCCGCCGATCCAGCCCTCCGCAGATCCGTCGCTGGTGAAGTACACCAAGACAGCGGCGGTTCCGACACTGGTCATCGATGCCACGAACATTGAAGCCATCGCCGATAACATCGCTTCAACGTTTGATGGCGCAAATTAGGATAAATTATTATAAATTTGTATTTTTCAATTTCCAATTGGGATAAAATTGTTTGAACTACTACCTCCGTCTCAAAAAAAGCTTCTTCACGTTCTTGATGTGTCCATGTACATCCGTATGTATGATTTGAATTCTATCCCAACTTGATTGGGAAGATATTGATATGTATTTGATCCGGAGGCTGGTACATGCATTCACTTTTGGGATCCCTTCACTTTTATAAAATGTTCATGCATGCTAAAATTATCGTGCGCATTACTTAGCACAAGTAGGAAATTGTACACCGAAATACAGTGCTTAGAGCCACAACAAAATACAGTGGTTAGAGCCATCTACTGAATAACAATTCTATACTAAATCGTCTACCAGAACCACATAACTGCTAGGACAGGGATGACACCTAATAAAACTGCACAGATGAATCTACTTTTCTCCTCTCCCATCACTTTAAGTTCATGTTCTAGATTTTCTACCACTTGATCAAATACGGCAAGATCTGTCTCAACTCTCAACTTCTCCTTGCGAATAAGCTCTGAATTCTTCTTTTCTTCCTCCACAATACGCTTCAGCTCGAATATCATCAGGTTTTTACGGGCCAATTCATCACCTAAATTGGCCACCTTCTCCTCCAAATCCATCCTCTGGCTACACCACTGGGTTGATTCATCTTGGTATGCAATGTACCATGGATCATCGGCTTGCCTGGCTAACTGTAACAATAATGGAAAAAAGAACAACTGAAATCACCCCAACAAGCCATGGCGGAACTTCAAATTCAACGGTAGTACAGAGAGCTGAAGCTATATACCTGCACTTCCGACGAGGTAGGAGAAGTAGAACGTGGCCACGACATGATCGAATCCCCACCCTCGCCGGTGTACCCGCTACGACGAGACATTGAGCACTATTTCGTACCTGCAAACTCCAATAAATTACGGGAACCGAATCGATTAGGGGGCGGGGGAGGCAGAAGCGGAGGTCTTACCAAGCTATGCCAATTGGTGCGCGGAACAAATCCCGGTCGTCGTGGGCGGCGGATCTGCTTGCGGCGGACTTTCCTGCGGTGGGTACAATGCGTGCGGACGAAACAAGTGCTGGAGCCGTGGTTGACGTGCAGCGCCGCAGTTCGTCCGACGCCGCCGGGGGACAGAGCCGGCGGCGCGACGAGGCGCCGGCGATGGCTGCTCCGTCCGACGGTGGGGAACGAGCTGCCAGCGCTTCTCCGGTCTAGCTTAAGAATAATTAATTAGCGAACTTGTTGCTTCTCTCTATGATATTCTCTAAAGACATATATCAGAGCGGCAATATATGATTTTTTCTCTCTAAATAAATAGACGACCCCACTGGTCATTGGCTGCGGCAGCCCCACAGAGCGGCAATATATGTCTTTTCCTGAAAAATAGACGACCCCACTGGTCATTGGCTGCGGAGGCCCCACAGAGCGGCAATATATGAGTTTCTCTAAATAAATAGACGACCCCACTGGTCATTGGCTGCGGCAGCCCCACAGAGCGGCAATATATGTCTTTTCCTGAAAAATAGACGACCCCACTGGTCATTGGCTGCGGAGGCCCCACAGAGCGGCAATATATGAGTTTCTCTTAATAAATAGACGACCCCACTGGTCAATTGCTGCGGCAGCCCCACAGAGCGGCAATATATGTCTTTTACTGAAAAATATACGACCCCACTGGTCATTGGCTGCGGAGGCCCCACAGAGCGGCAATATATGAGTTTCCCTAAATAAATAGACGACCCCACTGGTCATTGGCTGCGGCAGCCCCACAGAGCGGCAATATATGTCTTTTACTGAAAAATATACGACCCCACTGGTCATTGGCTGCGGCAGCCCTATAGAGCGGCCCCATTTGTCATTGGCAGCACCGCATATAAAATCATGAAAAATAAAACGGCCCACACGTCAGCGATAAATGGATGGCTGCTCCGACGTGTCTCCTGACCCTACCCGTCAGCACGAGACGGTCAGGGAGGAGCTGCCCCTGTGCGGCCCCACCCGGTCAGACTAACGGTCAAGGCCTCTGACCTGACGGCTACCGGCCGTTCCAGCACTTGTGCGTGTTTCAAACTAGAGGAGGGGAAAACTGAGGAAAAACTAAGGGACTGGGGAAAACTGAGTACAACTAACGAAGTGCCTTGGTTTTTCATTTATTTTCATTTATTTTGAATTTTTATGCCCATTTGAATCTTGGTCAAATCCTAGGTTTGACCATGATTTAAACTAGTTTAAAACATAAATATGAAAAATTAAGTATCTATCCTTCTTAGCCACTCCAAAATGAAGCTCTTGGGAGGGTTTTTGAAATTTCCATGATTGAAACCAAAAACCACTTCTCTTCATGCTTGACTTCATAAGTCAGGGTTTAGGGATATATATATAGGGGGTACATGCATGATTTTTCTGGTTGGAATATGTCTAGAACTTGTTTTTCAACTTGAGCTTATCTAGAGCTTGTTTTTAAATTTTTTATACCCATTTGATTCTTCATCAAATCCTAGGTTTGTTGACCTAGATTTGAACAAGTTTAAAACATGAATATGAAAAGGTAAGCATGTATGCTTCTTAATTAGTCACTCCAAAATGAAGCTCTTGGGAGGGTTTTTGAAATTTCCATGATTTAAACCAAAAACCACTTCTCTTCGTGCTTGACTTCATAAGTTAGGGTTTAGGGATATATAGGGGGTAGATACATCATGATTTTTCTGGTTTGAATATGTCTAGAGCTTGTTTATCAACTTAATTGAATGCTTACTATATGACATAAGAAGACTATGTGCCTTGATATTTCATTTTTTTTAATTATGCCCTTTTGAATATTGGTCAAAACCTAGGTTTGACAAAGATTTAAAAAAGATTAAAACATGAAAATGAAAAAGTAAGCCTTGATCCTTCTTATTAACTCCAAAATGAAGGTTTTTGGGAGGGTTTTTGAAATATCCATGTTTGAAACCCAAAACCACTTCTCTTCGTGCAGAGTTTAGGGTTAGGGGTAGCTAGACACCTGAATTTTCTGGTTTGATATGTCTAGACCTTGTTTATCAACTTAATTGAATGCTTACTATATGACATAAGAAGACTATGTGCCTTGATTTTACATTTTTTTTAAAATTATGCCCATTTGAATCTTGGTCAAATCCTAGGTTTGACCATGATTTAAACAAGTTTGTTTATCAACTTGAATGCTTGCTATATGACATCAGAAGACTATGTGTTTGGTTTTTGTTTTTTGAATTTGTTATGCCCATTTGAATCTTAGTCAAATCCTAGGTTTGAATATATATGTCTAGACCTTGTATATCAACTTGAATGCTTACTATACATATGACATAAGAATGTTATGTGCTTTGGTTTTTCATTCTTTTCATTTTTTTCTGAATTTTTAGGGCCATTTGAATCTTGGTCAAATCCTTGGTTTGACCAAGATTTAAACAAATTTAAAACATGAAAATGAAAAGGGAAGTCTGTATCCTTCTTAGTCACTCTAAAATGAAGCTTTTGGGATGTTCTTTAAATTTCAATGTTTGAAACCCAAAACGACTTCCCTTCATGCTAGACTTCATAAGATCGAGGGGGTAGATACATGATTTGTCTGGTTTGGATATATCTAGACCTTGTTTATCAACTTGATTGCTTACGATATGACATAAGAAGACTATGTGATTTGGTTTTTCATTTTTCTGATTTTTTTGAATTTTGTGCCCACCCATTTGTATCTTCGTCAAATCCTAGGTTTGACCAAGATAATTTAAACAAGTTTAAAACATGAAAATGTAAAGGGAAGCATGTATCCTTCTTAGTCACTCTAAAATGAAGCTTTTGGGAGGTTTTTGAAATTTCGATGTTTGAAACCCAAAACCACTTCTCTTCACACGCTTGACTTCATAAGACAGAGTTTAGGGGTTAGGGGTATAGATACATGATTTGTCTGGTTTGAATATGTCTAGACCTTGTTTATCAACTTGAATGCTTACTATATGACATAAGAAGACTATGTGATTTGGTTTTTCATTTTTCTGTTTTTTAATTATTTTTCTGCCCATTTGAATCTTGGTCAAATCCTAGGTTTGAACAAGATTTAGACAAGTTTAACACGTGAAATTAAACGAATAAGTAAGCATTGATCCTTCTTAGTCACTCCAAAATGTACCAATTGATAGTGTTAACTTTGCTTCATGGAAAAAATAATGTCATGTAAATGAGTTAACTTGGATTTCCTACCCTTGAATCCATAGGAAACTTTGTTCTAATGCACTATTATAATCAACCGAGTTTTTACACCAACAGGTCTGTCACTTACGTGTGGTGCCCACGCGTGAGGTCCCACACTTGAGTGAGCACAAGTCACGTGCAATAGGTACGCCAACTCCCAGCCATCTTCTTTGTCAAGAGAAGACGCATCAGGATGCGTATTGGAAGTCTGTGGGTCCTTCTGGATCCTTCGGTTGTCCCTCTCACAAAAAAACAAATCTCTCTCATTCTCGGCCTCGCTCGACTCGCTCGCTCGCTCGCACCTCCTGCGCACTGACAAACCCTGCACAACAGTCAACATCATCATCATCACCCGAAAAAGGGAAGACACCATAATGCTCTGCCTTTTTTCTCTCCTTCCGAGTGATCCCTCTTCCTCCGAGTTTCACTCGACGGGCAAACGCACATCTGCAGCATAGTAATAATAAAAAGGTAGAAAAATCGATATACGAATCTATAATTAAATAGGTTAAACTAGGGTTTTGCCCAGTACTACAGATCAAGGTTCAAAAAAATCCAACTACGGGGTTCGAACAACACGATTCTAATCCAAGAACTTTTTCGACCTCATCCAAGTGGCCTCAAACTATAGGGTTAGCATCTAGTGCAGTATGTGTGAAAATGTATGCACTATGTGTGCTATAACTTGTATGTCTTTCAAATTTGAACCAACTTTGAATAAGTTTGAAATATTTGAAATGGGGCTTTTGGCTTAAACGTTTGAAACTCAAAACGATTCTCTTCATGCTAGACTTCATAAGACCGAGTTTAGGGTTAGGGGTAGATACATGATTTGTCTGGTTTGAATATGTCTAAACCTTGTTTATCAACTTTAATGCTAACTTCTCAGTCACTCTAAAATGAAGTTTTTGGAGGTTTTTGAAATTTCCATCTTTGAAACCCAAAACCACTTCTCTTCATGCTTGACTTCATAAGAAAAAGTTTAGGGTTAGGGGGTATAGATACATGATTTGTATGGTTTGAATATGTCCAAACCTTGTTTATCAACTTGAATATGCTTACTATATGACATAAGAAGACTATGTACTTTGGTTTTTAATTTTTCTGACTTTTTTAATTTTCTGCGCATTTGAATCATATCTTGGTCAAATCCTAGGTTTCACCAAGATTTAGACAAGTTTAACACGTGAAAACGAGTAAGTAAGCATGGATCCTTCTTAGTCACTCTAAAATGAAGCTTTTGGGATGTTCTTGAAATTTCCATGTTTGAAACCCAAAACCACTTCTCTTCATGATTGACTTCCATAAGATCGACAGATCAGTTTAGGGTTAGGGGTAGATATATACATGATTTTTTGGTTTGAATATGTCTAGACCTTGTTTATCAACTTGAATGCTTACTATACATATGACATAAGAATGCTATGTGCTTTGGTTTTTCATTCTCTTTTTGATTTTTTTCTAAATTTTTAGGCCCATTTGAATCTTGGTCAAATCCTTGGTTTGACCAAGATTTAAACAAGTTTAAAACATGTGCCTTGATTTTCCATTTTTTGTTTTTTCTGAATATTTATGCCCATTTGAATCTTGGTCAAATCCTAGGTTTGACCATGATTTAAACAAGTTTAATAAACATGAATATGAAATTTCCATGATTTATACCAAAAACCACTTCTCTTCATGCTTGACTTCATAAGTTAGGGTTTAGGGATATATAGGGGGTAGATTCATCATGATTTTTCTGGGTTGAATATGTCCAGAGCTTGTTTATCAACTTAATTGAATGCTTACTATATGACATATATAAGAAGACTATGTGCCTTGATTTTTCATTTTTTTAAATTATGCCCATTTGAATCTTGGTCAAATCCTAGGTTTGAGCAAGATTTAAACAAGATTAAAACATGAAAATGAAAAATTAAGCCTTGATCCTTCTTATTCACTCCAAAATGAAGCTTTTGGGAGGGTTTTTGAGATATCCAGGTTTGAAACCCAAAACCACTTCTCTTCATGCATAGTTTAGGGTTAGGTGTAGATACATGAATTTTTGGTTTATAGTAAGCATTCAAGTTGATAAACAAGGTTTAGACATATTCAAACTAGAAAAATCATGTATATACCCCCTAAGGCTAAACTCTGTGATATATATGAAGTCAAGCATATAAGAGGAATGGTTTTGGGTTTCAAACATGGAAAATTCAAAAACCCTCCCAAAAGCTTCATTTTTTGAGTGAATAAGAAGGATCCAGGCTTACTTTTTCATTTTCATGTTACTGACTTGTTTAATTCTTGGTCAAACCTAGGATTTGACCAAGATTCAAATAGGCATAAAAATTCAATAAAGAATTCAAAAAATGAAAAACCAAAGCACATAATTAAGCTTCTTAAGTTATAGTAAGCATTCATGTTGATCAAGAGAGTCTATACATATTTAAACATTAAAAATCATGTATATACCCCAACCCTAAACTCTGTCTAATGAAGTCAAGGACGAAGAGAAGTGGTTTTCGTTTTTTTTTTGAATTTTTATGCCCATTTGAATCTTGGTCAAATCCTTGCAGGTTTGACCAATATTTAAACAAGTTTAAAACATGAAAATGAAAAGTAAGTGTGGATCCTTCTTATTCACTCCAAAATGAAGCTTTTGGGAGGTTTTTTTAAATTTTCCATGTTCGAAACCCAAAATGATATCTCTCCGTGCTTTACTTCATAAGACAAAGTTTAGGGGTAGGGGGTAGATACATGATTTTTCTGGTTTGAATATGTCTAGACCTTGTTTATCAACTTGAATGCTTATTATGTGACATCAAAAGACTATGTGTTTAGTTTTTTTTTGAATTTGTTATGCCCATTTGAATCTTGGTCAAATCCTAGGTTTGACCAAGATTTAAACCAGTTTAAAACATGAAAATGAAAAGTAAGCCTGGATTCTTCTTAGTCCCTCCAAAATGAAGCTTTTGGGAGGTTTTTTAAATTTCCATGTTTGAAACCCAAAACCACTCCTCTTAATGCTTGACTTCATAAGACAGAGTTTAGGGTTAGGGGCCAAGTATATACATGATTTTTCTTGTTTAAATATGTCTAGACTTTGTTTATCAACTTGAATGCTTACTATATGACATCAAAAGACTATGTGTTTGGTTTTGATTTTTTTGAATTTGTTATGTCCATTTGAATCTTGGTCAAATCCTAGGTTTGACCAAGATTTAAACCAATTTAAAACATGAAAATGAAAATGAAAGCCTGGATTCTTCTTAGTCACTCCAAAATGAAGCTTTTGGGAGTTTTTTCAATTTCCAATGTTTGAAACCCAAAACCACTTTTCTTCATGCTTGACTTCATAAGACAGAGTTTAGGGTTAGGGGGTATATACAATATTTTTCTGGTTTGAATATGTCTAGACTTCGTTGATCAACTGTAATGCTTACTATATGACATAAGAAGCTTATGTGCTTTGGTTTTTTTTTTGATTTCTTTTTTGAATTTTTATGCCCACTTGAATCCTGGTCAGATCCTTTGTTTGACCAAGATTTAAACAAGTTAAAACATGAAAATGAAAAAGTAAGCCTGGCTCCTTCTTAGTCATGAAAATGAGTTAACTTGGCTTTCCAACCCTTGAATCCATAGGAAACTTTGTACTAATGCAGTATAATAATCACTCGAGTTTTTACACCAACAGGTCTGTCACTTACGTGTGGTGCCCATGCGTGAGGTCCCAAACTTCAGTGAGCACAAGTCACATGCGGTAGGCAGGCAAAATACCCGATCAATCCGGGCGGTGGCTGTTAAGGACCCGATCGCATTTCTTGCTTTCAGACTGGGGTCTACCATGTAAGAAGTTTGTTCCTTTTGGATGCATCACTCGTATTTGCAAGTTTTTTGGGGGTCCCGCAAATTCAGGGTAGCATCATGCCCCCCTTCCCACGCCAACACAAACAGAGTTCAACACAACCTAATTAAGCAAGGTTCAACACAGACATAGTTCAACAACCCCTAATTAAGCTAATAGGTTCACCACAAACGCTGCTGAGCAGCAAACATAAACAGAGTTCAACAAAAGATGCTGCTTTTGAAGCAGTAGGAGAGACAAACATGCACAACAGTTACGGAGTATATTTACCATCTTCTTCCTGGTCCCGCTTCTTCTGCTTCTTGCTGCCCATACCTTTAATCTTTGGTGGCTTGGGCTTGGGAGGAGGCACACGACCGGTCTCGATAGCTTGGTTCAATTTCTTCCTTAGGAATAGCCCATATGCCATGTGGTTGGCTATGAAGCCGGATCGGTTAACAGTTTCCCCAACTTTGAGACAGCCGGACCCACCGGCTTCGGCATGCTGCAGGACGCTTCGAAAGTCAACCTTTATGCTCTTTGTGCAGAAGGGGCAGCTGTTCCTGGCACCAGTCCAGGGTTCACTCCAATACTTGTCGAACTTCCCCGCCTTAAGCTTGTTGAGAGTGGCCCTGGCCTTCCTATGACGCGACTCGACATCGCTGTCAACCTCATCAGTAGCAACCTGATACATGCCAAATAAACAGGTGAAGCAAATATGTAGCAGTTGCAACTAATAATGAATATGAATCTAAAAAGATTCTGACGCTAATTCAAAACCCTATAGCGCAAAAAAAAGAGGGAGAGACCATAGAGCAAATCGATACAGGGCTATGTTAAATAAGGGAGAGAGGTGAATCGGATGTGAAGCAAATATGTAGCAGTTGCAACTAATACTGAATATGAATCTAAAAAGATTCTGACGCTAATTCAAAACGCTATAGCGCAAAAAAAAGAGGGAGAGACCATAGCGCAAATCGATACAGGGCTATGTTGAATAAGGGAGAGAGGTGAATCGGAACATACTTCCTCCCCCTCGTCGACGATATTCTCGTCGAAGGTCGGCGGCGGCGGTTCAAAGATGAGTTCAACCTCGTCCTCGTCATCTAGGGGATGCTTCCCAAGAGAGTGGACCCATCTACCAACAGCATCAGATGCCGATGAGCGACCGATGGCCCGACCTTCGGCAATGGCCTCCGCTTCGTCTTTGGCATCCGCTGCGGCAATGATCGCCGCCGTTGCGGCCATGCGTGCTGCGGTCGCGGCTCTGCACGCCTCCTCTGCGGCTAAGGCCAGCCGCGCGGCTTTCGCTTTCGCTGCGTTGACGGCGTCGGTTGGGCTCTCCATCGGTGGAATGGGAAGGGGAAGTGAAGAGAGGGTTTTTTCCTAGTCCGTGGAGAGAGGGAGAAGTGTGGACGTGAAATGGATAACTGACGATATTTCAAGATTTGGGAGACATAGCACGAACCGGCAGATGACAGCGCGTGGGTGCATTACCTCATACTGCCTCTGTCCTAGAAAGAGCGTACGTGTGGGTTTTCAAGGCATATTAAGGATTTTATTATTACATTGGGAAACTGTCATCGACCATCACTTTCCTCTTCAACTTTTCCACCTCCAATGATCTAAATGCATGTAGTAAATAAGAAAACCATATTATGCTAAATACTACTACCTCCATCCCAAAGCGTAAGGCTTATATTATTTTTAGAAGCTCAAACTATGTCAAGGTAAACTAAGATTTTACCAAAAATCATTATCATGCAAAATACAAAATTAATATCAATACATAGACAACGATTTTTTTTGGTATGGTATCTACAAAATATTATATTAGTTGATAGATTGTTCTAAATTTTCGTCAACCTTTACTTGCTTTGACTCTTAAAAAAAGACTTAAGCTTTGTGATGGAGGTAGTACGTACTAGTCGTGAAGAAACTATATCCCTCGTGATGAGAAAGAAATATTTTTTACTACCACTCTTTTGTGGACAAATTTTGAAGTGCATTGCAAAACGAGAAGTACACTCTTTTATGGACAAATTTTAACTCTACACCCATTATTTCAGGATGGAGGGAGTATAACCCAACTTGTTTTTTTCTTCTGGGCACTACACTGCTTTTTCCCTGTGCAATGCTTGGTTCTACCCTTTTTCTCAATGTAATGGTCACTTTAAGTCATTTTTTCCCACACACATTTATTTTGTACTTCTCTACAGTGTTGACCGTGCTACTACTATTTGTGTTAGTGCGCCAAAAACAAAATGTTATTTTTTAAGTGCCAAATTAATCTAGGGCGTTGGTTGTGAATCGGTGAACAAAAAAGAGATAGCCCAAAAGAGGAACACACCAAGGTACAAAAACTAGTATATATGCATGTTTCTATGTACATATATATGACCCTGGGTTTGTAGATAAAAAACATTCATATATGCGCTTACTATTAATATACATAAGTTTATGCTGATTCTCTTGGTTTAGGTATATATATGGTTAGGCATCACTACTAATTCAGAAAAAAACAAAAATGTAACTCTTCAAGTGAAGTCATTTTAAGTGACCTAACAACTAAAATTCATATATAGGATTTGTATAGGAATTATGTAGGATTTAGATCACATGTGAATTTTCCCCACACTAGTTGTTTGATTCATAGGAACATATCCTATAGGAATCTTGCAGTGCAAATCCTATAAGAATAAAACATTAGGTCATACCTCATGGAAAATTTCCTTTGGCACAATCAAACACAACTCATCTTCCTATATGATTCAACTAGCCATTAAATCTCAATCCTATGTTTTCCATATTTCTATGGTTTTCCCATCCTATGAATCAAAGGAGCCTTAGGGCTTATATCTTTTTTTAGAAAGGCAAACTATGTTAAGATTGGCCAAGTTTTACGAAAAACCTTTAACATGCAAAATACAAAGTTGAGTCATTTCGTTTGAATCGGAGGGAGTACATTTGACGTTATGGTACTATTTGACAGCTGCTTGGCACTGTATTTTTTTCGAACCAAACTTCCCCCTTCATGAAGCTTTTATTTTAGCTTCAGTGACTTGATACATCCATATATCTAGACAAAGTTGAGTCAATTCATTTGAATCAGAGGGAGTACATTTGACTATATGGGTATTGTTTGACAACTGCTTGGCACTGTCTTCTTTTTTGAACCAAACTGCCCCCTTCACGAAGCTTTTATTTTGGGATAGAGCTTCACTGACTTGATACTTCCAAGTTTCACAGTGACTTGGTGCCACCATCCACCATCCATCTCAGATCCAATGTATGCGATCGACTTAGAATTTAAACTAAATAATTATTATAATTGCTCAGAAATATTTCAAGAACTTCCAGTTAATCGTGCATATTTCGATTTATATTTTGGTGAAGTTTCATTCGATTTGAATCAAAGGTTTGTGAGCAAATATATACTCCCTCCGGTTCATATTAATTGACTCTAATATGGATGTACTAGACACATTTTAGTTCTAGATACATCCATATTGAAGTCAATTAATATGAATCAGAGGGAGTATTTAGTTTAAACTAGTGCTCGTATACGTAAAAAGCTCTTTAATCACAAGCTAATCGTCCGAGTGGGATGAAATATTCACAGATTTTAGAACAAGGCATCTACATTTTACTGGATTTTTTTCATAATTTTTGTTTTTAGGTTCGAAATAAGAGATTAGTTTGGAACGTTGGATCTCAAATGGTTGGTAGATGGTGGCACCAAGTCACAATGAGATTTGGAGACTTCAAGTCACTGCAGCTCTGTCCTTTTATTTTGACAAACTGCAGAGCCGCTGGTGCATCTATGCTTGCGTACGGCCGACGCCGATTCTTAGCAAGGAAGTTCTTCCTATAAGTAGTAGTATCCATACTCCACTCCAAGGCATGTATAAAAAAAAGAACCCATCCCGTTCTCGTTTTCCCGATCACTCTTCTCTGAAGATGGAGGAGGCCCTCTTCTTGTGCCCCCTCTGCCTGCTGCCCTTCAAACCCCCCATATCCAAGGTCGCTCCCTTCCGATTTCATTCTTAGGTTCACCTGTGAGAAATGTCAATGACAACTGATGCCACGTACGTTGTTCCGTGCAGTGCAAGGGCGGTCATATGGGCTGTCGGCGCTGCGTCGGCGAGCTTGCGCCGAACCCGTGCAAGAAGTGCGAGCAGCCGGCGTGGTTGCCGCCGTCGAATCGATCTGGGCCAAGATTGCCGCCGTCGAATCGATCTGGGGCAATGGTCAAGTGCGTCGGCTGCCAGAGCTTGGTCGCCTCCACGGAGTCCTACAAGCACTATATCGCGTGCCCGCATGGTCCGTGCGGCTGCACAGAGGCCATCAATACCGGCTGCAGCTTCACCGGCCCGCCGCGGGAGCTCCTGGTACACCTCCAAGCATCCCACTCCATCCCAGTGTTTACGTTCCAGTATGGCATACCCGCCTGGTGCATAGTTCGTGTTCCGGTACAACCGCGGGGACACCTGTTCATCGGCAGTGGGGAAGAAGACGGTAGCGTGTTCGCCATCACCGTTGGAGCGCTCGGCCCGACCACCATTGTGTCCTGTGTGTGCATCAGGTCGGCCGCGTGCTTGTTTCCGATGTACAAGGCGCAGCTGTTGGTGATTGGTCCGCCGACGCCGGCGACGGCTGGGACCAGTGACCTCTCGACGGACACCTTGATGGCGGTAATCGAGCCGACGAGCTCCCCGACGCCTAGCTCGATCATGTTGCAGCAGCTCACTTCTTTCCTGGCGGTGCCGCCCCGTTACGCGAAGCAGAATGGAGGGCAGCGTGTGTTGCCTATCTGCGTTTGCATCAACAAGAAGGTTATACAATAATCTTCGTTTAGTCATACTGCAATGTAGTTACTCGAAGATCGGAGGGAGTAGTTTAGTTCGAAGTAGGGTTCGTTCGGATGTATTTTGGACTTGTATAGTAGTACTACTACTCCAGAACTATTACTAGCTAGTTGGAGTGCTAGAATGCAGCTCGGAGTATTATAGTATTTTGGCAGTACTACTAGTTATGTATGTGACTGCAAATTCAAACTAAAATGGACTATTTCTTGCTAATGTTGTTCTTTTGGAGTCATCATTTTTTTCTGAACGTGTTAACTATGCTATTGTCTAAGGATTCGTTTAGATTTCTTTGGTTGAATTCATATTTCGTCTCTTCCTAATTTGGCAAAACTGCACTGTCATGGGCATTCTTACAAGGTCGCTGAAGTTTCAAAGTTTCTTAATGTATATTGCGTAGGGTGTACCCCCTTAACATGGATCTGTTGCATTTTTGGGTTGTATTTTTTTTGGCAATTTTCAGGACCATAAAATAGCACGCCTTCAGTTGAAATTTGAATTAGTGGCCGATACTAGCATGGAGTAGTGAAGTTTTTTTGTACTCCCTCGGTCCCACCAAAAGTGTCTCACCTTTGTTAAAATTTAGATGGATAGATGTATTTTTTTTACAAAGTTGAGACAACTTTGGTGGGACGGAGCCACGGAGTCGTAGTTGATGGCGAGAAGGTTGATGCCTTGCTAGGTTGGTGTACGTTGCAAAAAGAACAAGGTTGGTGTGTATTTGTTTTATTTGTTCACCATAATACTGACATGGCCATCGATTTGATTAGACAACACAAGCCTGGGATGTTTCACTTATTTATTGTAGGAAGCACGATTAATGTTCTGTAATGATGGGGCTACTCCTATAGTCCGTCTGCTCGGCTCCTACTCGGGTGTCGGGTCACAGTCACACTCTCCTCTTTTTTTGAACACATTCACACTCTCCTCTTTTTTTGAACACATTCACACTCTCCTCTTTTTTTGAACACATTCACACTCTCCTCGAAACTGCAGTAGGCAGTATATGAGCGTCTCGGTTCACCTCCGTCGTCTATCCCCACTCCGCCCATCTTCCATAGCACGCGCCTGCGTCTCCGCCATGGCGCTTTCGCATCCTATCCAGCAGTGCCCAGTTTGAGAGCCTCTGTTCTCCAACTCAAACCCCCACCTGCCGCCATTGATCGCCATCTCTCTCCCAAAGTTCGAATCAGTAGATCGCCCAAGAAAATACCAACCCCATTGTACCACCTGCCTCATTGCGATGGCGAAATCGAGCAGGGTCTGTGGATCTGGGCTGTTTCACAAGGTGTTTACGGAAGGCCCCCTTGAAGTGCTCATCAGCCAGTGCGACGCCATCACCGCCGCGTCCCTAGTCGGTTCCTCCAAAAGTATTCTTCAGTCAGCCAAATACAGTGCCACTCTGCCTGCTTCTCAGCCGTTTGGCCTTCCGTGTGTTCTCTGTTGTGACCCGGCGGATAAACCATGGGCGGTGTTCAAGGAGGATTTGCCGGTGCACAGCAAGTGCAAACTACTGCCGCTGGACAGGTTCTCCTATGATGGCCTAATGCCACACGGTAAGGATGAGGAGCGGGCAGGCGCCAATGGAGATTGGATCGCCATGGTTGGCCCCGAAGGCAAGTGGAACCTCCTCAATGTCTACACTCATCGCAAGATTAAGCTTCCATCTTTGAGGGACAAGTTGGAAACCACACACAATCCACTTATATTCGAGTATCAGCGTTCTGCTATTCGACTGCAGAAGATAGCTATTTGCCAAGTTCCTACAGCTGCTAGGGGGTATCAAGATTTCTCCCTTGTCGCAATCTTCGACTTTGCAATTGCCTACCTCCATGGCGAATATCCTCGTGCATGGATATTTCTTGAAAACCAGTTTCAGTACGGCGCCATATACTGCGATGCAATTATACATAACGGACTTGTGTTCGCCGTTACTGAGCTTGGAAATGTTTATGCATGGGATCCTAATCAATTTGGTAACATTTCCTCCCTATCTTTTTTATATACGTAACTTATATAGTATTTCACCTCTTATTTGTTGAACTGTCTTGGCATCTTTTGGCTTAAAGGAATTCCATAGGCGCACACCATAACCCTCTTGTGGTATGGACATATATAGAATTTAACATCTATAGGAATTTTAGTATGGTCTAATGTGCATGTTGTTCCTTAGGAAAAAGGCCCCCTAGTAATTAAGTTTCTTTATTATTACTCCCTAGAAAATTTAAGGTAGAGTAGAAATAGAATCAATAAAGGTGCCATGCAATATTGATAAAAACTTTCATTTGTTTATATTCCCCCGGTTCTAGAGAATAAGGAGTACTATATTCAAACCATCTAAAATTTGGACCAATATTTTCGGGAACATGTTTTAAATCCATATGAAGTTTTACCAAGATGTTCGAAATATATTTCAAACCATCTTATGTTCGACCATGATTTTATAAAGTACTAGTATTGGCATCCCAATATCAAATCAATATCACTAGTAGATAAATCATGAAATATATTTTCATGTGACGTGTTCTTTCCTTTTTCAAGGTCCTATAGTGCTCCCTGCTCCATTCATTCCGTGGACGGCTGGATTTGATGACGATGATGATTTTGACTCTAATAGTCGTACGTGGTGGCTGGCAAGATCTCAAGATCGTTCTAGACTTCTCCTGGTCTATGCACGTGGCGTAATGGATTTTGACGCTGACGGTGCTCCAACTCATTATGATAGTACCCCTTCTGTCCATTGCGGTCGCGCTGTTCACAGCTATTCGGGGTATACCTGCATTGTATTCTCGAATGACACTAGTCGGTTACTTCCAGCCAACCCGTGGGAAAGGGTTACTAATCTTGGAGACTATTCTATGTTCCTTGGGTTGAACTATCCGATTTTCATGCCAGTGGGTGGTGCAACATTTCCCCCAGGATATTTGACAAGAAGAAACTGCATCTACACCACGCCTCAGGCCATTGGCTCTCAGTTTGACACATCACATCAAGAAATTTTCCGCTTCAGTCTAAATGGCGAAGACCACCAAAGCATATCTTTCTCAAGCAGCGGTCCAGGGGCCAACTGGCATACGGGGTTTTGGTTCATCCCAAGCTACACCAACGCGCTGGACTGGAACAAAGACAATCAGAGTTAGGGATATTTATGTAATAGTAGGATCATACTACTAGCTAGCTCAGTTGGTCTTGACTCCTATTTAACTATTTATAGCTAATGTACTTAGGTGATAAATTTATGCTATTTGCATGAACCCAGGCGCTTCTTTTAATTTGATCAAATACGGTCTATACACATGCATGGTTGTTTGGCTGTTTCAGTGTCCCTAGAGGCATACATATATACTGTTATTTAGCAATCTTTATTACAGTACAAAGGTCTTAACCTCATGGTTCACAGAAAGTATAAACGTAGATCAACCATCTAAACATAGAAGACATTCTAGTGTATGATTCTTACATATACACATCAACATCCTATCAGAAAATCTTAATGTGAATTGTACTGGCTGTACAAACCCGTGCATCATTCTCTAGCCGGTTGCACCCAAAAACCAAATCGTGGTACTTCATAGTTGACTGTATGTAGGACAACATACAGATCCAATGCGAAGCCATGGGTATCACCTGCATGACAGAACCATATTTCACATGGTTGGAGGTACTCCATATGGCATTTAAAATCATTCCTTGTCTTTCATATGGTCCTAAAAATAGTACAGTTGGATTTGTGGGTTTTAATTTTTTATTAACACACTCAATTGATTGCCCAAACATTGATTAATAATATTATTAAGGGGTGTGATGTTGAAAGCCATAAGAACAATGTGCCAAACAATCTTTGCTAGCGGACGGTAAATGTATACCCATCAGAAATAATCAGCAGACGTGCATGTTTCTTTGGTCAGAATAACTGCTGCACCATCTTAAAAGTAAATGGCATGACCATTTATTTGATTTGATAGCGTGCAGCTAGATGGCGTACATTACTATCTCTACTTCCTTGGGTCGCCCAAATCTGGAGTACTAAAAGCAAATCCTGGTGATTCATTTGACAAGACAACACAGATGCGTCCAAATTTCTCCGTCCATATTATTATAATCTGGAGTGCGTTGCCTCGTTGCCTTCCAAGAGAAGCTGCATTCCTTGCCAAAAAAGAGAGAGAGGCTGTATTTATAACTATCTCACCGGCCGCCACTAGTACAAACCATCACTCCCTCTCCACCTCCACCTCCATCTCTTCCCTAGTAGCTCCACCTCCATATCGGCGACGGACCACAATCGCGCGGCTTCGACTTCCTCTTCGACGGCGGCGGCGACAGAGGCGTGAGGCACCTTCTCCGCGGCGCATCACTCATCCTCGTCCCGCGGCAACAATGGCTGTATGTGAAATCACCATACCCTTTTGTATGGTAGAGATGATGATGTGCGGATAAAATTTTATTGGCGGTTGCTCATCCTTGTTTGAATATTTGGTGTAGATTCACATCTAGGGCAGGGTGTCAAGCGGGGTGGGTAGCGGGCTAGCTAGTTTCAGTGCGAGTGCTTTAAATCTGCTCTAATCTCAACCACTATTTGCTCTAATTTTCTGCTTTGCGGGACGATTCGCGGACGCCGCTTGCAACCCTAATCTAGGGTATTGATCCTAGTTTAGTAGACTACTAGGATTTACATGCCAATTTGTTTTTAGACTAGATCCGGATATTTGTCAATACTACTACGTACTTCTTCCGTTCGTATTTAATTGACTCTAGTTGAAAGCATCGACAGTTCATTTTCTTCTCTCCCTCTCGTCGACTAATTAAAACCGAACAGAGGGAGTATTAGGAATCCATGTGCATCCGTACTACCAGTAAGGTATTGCGTTGTTGCAGAGGCTCAGTGTAATCAATATCTTTCGATATTAATATACTCACTTTATCAGAAAATAAATTAGTAATCCATGTTCAAACTTGCTAGTTTGATCGACGTTTGATGATGATTTGTGAGGCCATGTATGGGCCTAGTTTGTTTTGCCTGGTGGTCAGTAGGCTGATGATTTATTTTTTTGCTTGGTCGATCTGTGGTCGTTCCATGGCCACTGCTGATTAAGCATTACTAGAATCAACAATTTTTTGCTTGTCTGGTGATTGGAAGTGTATGCGCTAGCACCATCGCACGATGATTAGTCTTAATGGAGATGCAGATGTCGATCAAGAGGGAGAAACATATCTTGATCATGCATTTCTCACGAGATTACTTGGTGATTGGAAGTAGAATCCACAATTTGTTGTGCAAACTTCTCAACATATGCATATATTCAATGAATTGGCTTTATGTGATCAATAGTACTTCTTATTGCAGATGGATGGAGGGGAAAGAGCGAAAAAACCGATACTTAGTGAGATGACTTCTCATTCTTTGACTTCTGATATCCCAGATAACAAGGTAAATATATAGAACGACGATTCGTAGGTGATAAAAGCAGAATCCACAATTTGCCGTGCAAACTTCTCAACATATGCATATATTTGATTAATTAGTTTTATGTGATCAATAGTATTACTTATTCCAGATGGACGTAGGGGAAGGAACGAAAAAGCGGATGCTATGTGAAATGACTTCTAAATCTGTGTGTTCTGATATCCCAGATGACAAGGTAAACATATGGACCGACGCTTGTTTTGCCGCTGCCCCTGTTAGATGGCTAGATGCTCTGGTCTAATTTCTGTTCATGTGCTTATTATTGCAGAAACATAGAGTTGAAGAAAACTCTATATTGTCTGATGACAAAGGTGAAATGGCATGCCAGTCTTTTAAACCTCCGACGCCACCTTGTTTACTGTCTATGGAGACTGATGCAGCTGGACCTGGTACTGATGAGCCTATACCTGGCATCATCGTGTCACATGAAGAAGGTTGTGGATTGGGTTTACCCCCTGCTGTAGAAACTGGTGGTGCAGCTGGAGCTGCTAGTGTAGAGCCTCTAGTGAACGGTGTCGTGCCACGGGAATTCTCTGAACTGGAGCAAAACGGTTTACCTATTGTCAAGACCGATATAACTGGTGCTGATGCTGGAGTTGCTACTGATGATCCTGCACCTGAAGTATGTTTTGTATTGTTAAAACCCGTCCTGCCCAGAGTACTGACTGGTGGTGGACCTGGAGCTGGTAGGGTAGAGCCTCTAACTGAAGTGGATATTGGTGGTTTACCCTCTGTAGAGACTAGTGGTCTACCTGGAGCTGGTATTGTAGAGATTTCAGCAAGCGGTCCTGTCCGAGAACATATCTGGTCCTACTATCCCTTTAGGTTCTACCGTGCTACCGACTCCTATGAACCGGAGCATGTACCTGATGTGCCTTCTGTTGAACCTGACGCACCTGTAAGTAGTGGTGATGATTCCGCTGAATCTGATCAAGAAGGATCTGCATCTCTAGGACAAGATGTCAGCTGTCATTCACCTGATTCTGAGCTGAAGTCAGCAACGGTAGCTTATATAGCACGGACTGTCCTTCAAGCTCTAAAGATCCAGTTGGGTGGTTCACAGGACCAGCTACTCCAAGCCATTGTCACTACAAAAGACCAGCCAGCATGCTTCGTCATCTCCTGCATACTGTTTGACAAGCTGAAGCACTGCAACTGGCGCATTGTTCAATCCCATCAGCATGGAGAGAGGAGCTATGTTTATGTCAAGATGATTCATGCTGATTTGGTAAGGTTCCATGATAAGATGTATGGGTGGGGTGAGGCAAGAGCCACATTTTGCAGCATTCACACAGTCTTCGCTCTTGAGCCAGACCCCATGGATGCTTACCCAGTGGTGCAGCTGTCCTGACTTGATATATGTTTTATGATCAGTATGCTGCTGTCGTGGAACTGTGATGTGGAGCTACCTTTCTTATGGTTTCTAGGCTTTTGGTTTCAACATGTATTATGGAGCTTACCTTAGGACTTTCGCATGCGTTTGGCTGTTGACCTGTAATGTTTGTGGTTGGTTGTCTAATCTACTTGGCACAATCACATTGCAAAGGCAAATGTTCCTTTTCTCTTTAATTGTTATTATGACTTATGTGTTATAACCAGGCAAGAATATGCAATCTTGGTTCTCTGACCGATATATATGTACATACAACTTTTGTTCACATAATAACACTTACACGGGAAAAGAGTAGCTTTCTCTGTTGGACAAACACCAAACCACAAAAGGGTAACAACACAATATCCAAACTAGGTACGGCACCTGTTGAGCATACATGACTTTTGTCGTAAAATCACGTTAACCAACACTAGCAGCATCTTGTTCTTTGCAAGGTGCTATGCTTATCAGTCTAATCCCAATACACAACCTACTTCAGGTGGCACGATGATGTCAGGTGCAGGTTCACCAGTACCAACTCTCTTGCATCAGTCTCCATTGAAGGTACGCCACTGCTGCAGTAGACACCATTAGCAATGCAACCTGAAGGTGTTCTTATCCTCATATCAGGATCACATAATACAGGTGTCAAGCTTCATGCACTAGCCAACACAATGAAAAGTCCGAACTAGGATAGCTAGGAAAAAAACATGAAGATCTTTTTTTCGAATCCCACGCTGAACATCTTTTTTTTAACTAATTAGGTAAGCTCCTGCTGACAAACATATTACAGCAACTCCAGCAGTGGCTCTATATTTAGGCGCTGTGGGCTGAATGGCTGATGCTGCGCATGGAGCCGGCAATAGCTTCACCGGAAGCTGCAAACTGTGGCGGCCAAATGCAGGGCTGAAACAGCGTATTTTCAGAGGCGCTATAAATGCAGCGCCAAAAACAGAATATAATGAAAAATAGAGTGCAGTAAAACAGAAGATCAAACAAAGACTAGAAATAGACATAAAATAGGATAAAATTAGCTTGATAGATACTCCGTAGTTCATATTTGTACAAAGTAGTGCGATAAAACTAAACTAAAACTCGACATCTGACGAGTCCGGTGTCGTGCCCGACACCGGATCCGACGAGAAGAGGTCAATCCAACGGGGGTCGTCCTCGCCAATGGTGGTCGGCCCGGCGAGCTGCGCTTCGATGAAGGCCCGCTTCGTCGCCTTCTCCGCCCTCCGTCGTGCGCGGTCCTCCTTCTTCGCTGCCCGCCTCGTCGCCTTCTCCGCCCTCCGTCTGCGGAAGTGCTCGTTCTCGGCGGCAACGTCCTCGGGGAAGCGGGCCGCCCACTCGCGCGCCGCGCGCTCGTCCCGCTCGGCGATGCGCAAACGGCGCTCCGTCTCGCGGCGGCGGTGCTGTTCCTCCTGTCTAACGATGTACGGCGGCGGCGCGAGATCCTCGGCCTGCTGGCGCGTCCACACGTCATGGAAATTCATCGACGATCGCGGGCGCCCGAGCCGCCACGCCACGGCGTCGTACGCGCGCGCGGCCTCGTGCGCGGTCTCGTAGGTGCCGAGGCCGATGCGCTCGCCGCCGTCACGTATCTCCGCGTAATACGTACCTTTGGGGCGCGCGCGGACGCCGCGGTACCCCGTGCCCGAGACGCGGCAGTACCGCGAGCTCGACGCGAGACGAGGCATGGCGGCGGCGGCGGAAGCGGAGCCGCGGCGGCGATATTAGGCGCAGATGGGCAAATTTCAGCAACCCGTGTCCATCTTTTTTTTTGGCAGGATTACGCCATGTACCACCTTCCAATTAGAAAATAGTACTGTTCAGCATTCCCCTGTTGGGCCCAATATTTCACTTTGGGTTGCCAACGGCCATCTACATGGTAATTGCTCTCGGCCTACTTGCTCCGGCCGTCGAAGCCCAATAACTACAAATGGGCCTTTCTGCTCATGCAATTTCGGCCCTTTTCTAATGAAACACAGATCCTATGATTGGCAAAAAAAAATACACGGAGATTCTACATAAAAGTTGTTTTTATTTATTTTGAATTATAGGGTTCCAATTTTTGAAACTGCTCATGCCCAATATGAAAATCCTTGATCGCTCCATACCCACATGGATAACGGTATTTTTAAAAATTCATAAAGTGGATTTGAAATTTAAAACATATCCTAATAATTCCTTGATTTAATCTATCAACTTGCAAGATCTTGGAGCCAAAGAGCTTGTATTAGTCTGCGAAAATAATACTGATAAACCTGTCGTTAACAAGAAATGAAGGTTTATCGTTCAGAGAGGATGCCATGTGGGACCCATGAGACAGTAGCGTCCTCAACGTTTCAAAGAAAAAGGCAAGTAGCCCGAAAATAGGGGTAAAAAATAAATCCTACAAAGGAAACATTTATTGTTCATAGAGGCTGACATGTGGGACCGATCTGCCAGCTGCATCCTCATCATTTCGAAGTCGGCAGGGATCAGAAGAAAAAGGCAAATAGCCAGAAATTAGGGGTCAAAAATAAATCCAAAAAGGAAACTTATATTCTTCATAGAGGATGACATGTGGGACCGACCTGCCAGCAGCGTCCTCATCGTTTCAAAGGCCGCAGGGGATCAAAAGAAAAAGGCAAATAGCCAGAAATTAGGGGTAAAAAAAATACAACAAAGGAAAGGTTTATTGTTCATAGAGGCTGACTTGTGGGACTCATGAGCCAGCGGCGACCTCAATTTCAAAGGCGGCATATGATCGAAAAGAAAAAGGCAAGTTAGCAAAAATCAGTGGGTAAAAAAAATCTAAGAAATGAAACTTTATTGTACAGTCCCATGAGCCAGCACCTTACTCAACGTTTCAGTGGCGGCATGAGATAGAAAGAAAAAGGAAAGTGACCAAATATCAGGAGCAAAAAATAATCCAAGAAAAGAAACTTTTATTGTACATAGATGATGACATATGGGTCCCACTTATACAAGCTCTTTCGCTCCAAGATCTTGCAAGTTGATTGTACATAGAGGATGACATGCGGGCCCCTTGTGTCAGCATCTTACTCAACGTTTCCAAGGCGGCAGGGGATCAAAAGAAAAAAGGAAGTAGCCAGAAATTAGCGGTAAACAATAACTCCAAGGAAGGAAACTTTTATTGTTCATAGAGTATGACATGCGGGACCCATGCGCTAGCAGCTTCCTCAACGTTTCAAAGGGGGCATGAGATCGAAAGAAAAAGACAAGTGACCAAATATCAGGAGCCAAAAATAATCCAAGAAAAGAAACTTTATTGTACATAAAAGATGACATGCGGGTCCCATTTTGCAGCAGCGGTGTCAACGTTTCAAATGCGGCTTGAGATCAAAAGAAAAAGAGTAGCCAGAAATTAGGGGTAAAAAAACTCCCAGAAAAGAAAGTTGATTGTACATAGAGGATGGCATGCGGGTCCCATGACCCAGCACCTTACTCAACGTTTCAGAGGCGGCATGAGATCGAAAGAAAAAGGAAAGAGACCAAATACCAGGAGCAAAAAATAATCCAAGAAAAAGAAACTTTTATTGTACATAGAGGATGACATATGGGTCCCACTTATACAAGCTCTTCCGCCCCAAGATCTTGCAAGTTGATTGTACATAGAGGATGACATGCGGGCCCCTTGTGTCAGCAGCTTAATCAATGTTTCCAAGGCGGCAGGGGATCAAAAGAAAAAGGAAACAGCCAAAAATAAGAGGGTGAAAAAATCCAAGAAAAGAAACTTTTATAGTATCGAGGATGACATGTGGGTCCCATGAGCCAGCAGCTTCTCAACGTTTCAGAGGCTGCATGAGATCGAAAGAAAAAGGCAAGTGACCAAAAATAAGGGGGTAAAAAAAATCCAAGAAAAGAGACTTGATTGTACATAGAGGATGACATGCGGGTCCCACCAGTCAGCAGCTTACTAACGTTTCCAAGGCGGCAGGGGATGAAAAGAAAAAGGAAATAGCCAAAGATCAGAGGGTGAAAAAAATCAAAGAAAAGAAACTTTTATAGTACATAGAGGATGACATGTGGGTCCCATGGGCCAGCAGGTTCCTCAACGTTTTCAAGGGCGGCATGAGATCGAAAGAAAAAGGCAAGTGACCAAAAATCAGAGGGTGAAAAATAATCCAAAAAAAGAAACTTTTATTGTACATAGAGGATGACATGCTGTCCCAACGTTTCAAATGCGGTTTGAGATCAAAAGAAAAAGAAAGTAGCCAGAAATTAGGGGGTAAAAAAACTCCAAGAAAAGAAAATTGATTGTACATAGAGGATGACATGCGGGTCCCACGAGTTTGCAGCTTACTCAACGTTTCCAAGGCGGCAGGGGATCAAAAGAAAAAGGAAATAGCCAAAAATCAGAGAGTGAAAAAAAACCCAAGAAAATAAACTTTTGTAGTACATAGAGGATGACATGCGGGTCCCATGAGCCAGCAGGTTCCTCAACGTTTCAAACGTGGCATGGGATCGAAGGAAAAAGGCAAGTGACCAAATATCAGGAGCCAAAAATAATCCAAGAAAAGAAATTTTATTGTACATAGAGGATGACATGCGGGTCCCATTTTGCAGCAGCGGTCCCAACGTTTCAAATGCGGCTTGAGATCAAAAGAAAAAGAAAGTAGCCAGAAATTAGGGGGTCAAAAAAACTCCAAGAAAGGAAAGCTTTATCGTTCATACAGGCTGACATGTGGGACCTATGAGCCAGCAGCTTACTGAACGTTTCAAAGGCGGCAGGGGATCAAAAGAAAAAGGAAATAGCCAAAAATCAGAGGGTGAAAAAAATCCAAGAAATCAAACTTTTATTGTACATAGAGGATGACATGCGGGTCCCATGAGCCAGCAGATTCCTCAACGTTTCAAACGTGGCATGAGATCGAAAGAAAAAGGCAAGTGACCAAATATCAGGAGCCAAAAATAATCCAAGAAAAGAAACTTTATTGTACATAGAGGATGACATGCGGGTCCCATTTTGCAGCAGCGGTCTGAACGTTTCCAAGGCGGCACAGGACCAAAAGAAAAATGAAGTAGCCAGAAATCAGGGGGTGAAAAAAATCCAAGAAAAGAAAGATTTCAATTGGGCTGCATCTAGACATCTGGGCCTTCGAACTATCCTTCTGGGCCTTTGGACACGTACAATTTCAGCCCACTCCAGAACATGATAGTTCGGATTTTTCTCAAAAAAAAAACAGGAAAGTCCTATGCTTCGCCAAAACAAAAAACAAGGAGATTCAAGATATATGTTGTAAAAATAAAGATTTAATTTATCCGTTTGCAATAGCTCAGAGCGCAATACACTGTTTATTGTCTGCAAAATAATCAAGATATCACATGTTTCTTGTACGGGGAGGCTGACATCGTGGACCCATGAGCCAGCAGCGTCGTTTTAAAGGCGGCAGGGGATGGAAAGAAAAAATAAACCAAAAATCTGTTGGTAAAAAATCCAAGAAAAGAAACATTTTCGTTCTGAGAGGATGACATGCGGGACCCATGAGGCAGCAGCGTCCTCAGCGCTTATTGTTCATAGAGGCTGACATGTGGGACCCGTGAGCCAGCAGCGTCCTCAACGTTTTAAAGGCGGCAGGATATCGAAAGAAAAAATAAGCCAAAAATCATTTGGTAAACAATATCCAAGAAAAGAAACATTTACCGTTCTGAGAGGATGACATGCGGGACCCATGAGGCAGCAGCATCCTCAACGATTCCAAGGCGGCAGGGGATCAAAGAAAAAAAAGGAAATATCCAGAAATTAATTAGGGGTTCAAAAAAATCCATCAAAGGAAACTTTTATTGTTCATAGAGGATGACTTGTGGGACCGACCTGCCAACAGCGTCCTCATCGTTTCAAAGGGGCAGGAGATCCAAAGAAAAAGGCAAATAGCCAGAAATTAGGGGTCAAAAATAACTCCAAGAAAGGAAACTTTTATTGTTCGTAGAGGATGACATGCGGGACCCATGAGCCAGCAGCTTACTCAACGTTTCAAAGGCGGCATGAGATCGAAAGAAAAAGGCAAGTGACAAAATATCAGGAGCAAAAGATAATCCAAGAAAAGAAACTTTATTGTACATAGAGGATGACATGTGGGTCCCATTTTGCAGCAGCGGTCTCAATGTTTGTAATGCGGCTTGAGATCAAAAGAAAAAGAAAGTAGCTAGTAATTAGGGGGTGAAAAAAATCCAAGAAAGGAAAGTTGATGGACATAGAGGATGACATGCGGGTCCCTTGAGCCAACAGCTTACTCAACGTTTCAAAGGGGGCAGGGGATCAAAAGAAAAAGGCAAGCCAAAAATCAGAGGGTGAAAAAAATCCAACAAAGGAAACTTTTATAGCACATAGAGGATGACATGCGGGTCCCATGAGCCAGCAGGTTCCTCAACGTTTCAAACGTGGCATGAGATCGAAAGAAAAAGGCAAGTGCCCAAATATGAGGAGCCAAAAATAATTCAAGAAAAGAAAGTTTTATAGTACATAGAGGATGACATGCGGGTCCCATTTAGCAGCAGCGGTATCAGCGTTTGAGAGGTGGCAGGGGATCAAAAGAAAAAAGAAATTGCCAAAAATCAGATGGTGAAAAAAAACCAAGAAAAAGAACTTTTATAGTACATAGAGGATGACATGCGGGTCCCATGAGCCAGCAGGTTCCTCAACGTTTCAAACGTGGCATGAGATCGAAAGAAAAAGGCAAGTGAAAAAATATCAGGAGCCAAAAATAATTCAAGAAAAGAAAGTTTTATAGTACATAGAGGATGACATGCGGGTCCCATTTAGCAGCAGCGGTATCAGCGTTTGAGAGGTGGCAGGGGATCAAAAGAAAAAAGAAATTGCCAAAAATCAGATGGTGAAAAAAAACCAAGAAAAAGAACTTTTATAGTACATAGAGGATGACATGCGGGTCCCATGAGCCTGCAGGTTCCTCAACGTTTCAAACGTGGCATGAGATCGAAAGAAAAAGGCAAGTGAAAAAATATCAGGAGCCAAAAATAATTCAAGAAAAGAAAGTTTTATAGTACATAGAGGATGACATGCGGGTCCCATTTAGCAGCAGCGGTATCACTGTTTGAGAGGCAGCAGGTGATCGAAAGAAAAAGTCAAGTGACCAAATATGAGGTGCCAAAAAAATCCAAGAAAAGAAAGTTTTATAGTACATAGAGGATGACATGCGGGTCCCATTTAGCAGCAGCGGTATCACCGTTTGAGAGGCGGCAGGTGATCGAAAGAAAAAGGTAAGTGACCAAATATGAGGTGCCAAAAATAATTCAAGAAAAGAAAGTTTTATAGTACATAGAGGATGACATGCGGGTCCCATTAGCAGCAGCGGTATCACCGTTTGAGAGGCGGCAGGGGATCGAAAGAAAAAGGCAAGTGACCAAATTTGAGGTGCCAAAAATAATCCAGGAAAAGAAAGTTTTATAGTACATAGAGGATGACATGCGGGTCCCATTAGCAGCAGCGGTATCACCGTTTGAGAGGCGGCAGGGATCGAAAGAAAAAGGCAAGTGACCAAATTTGAGGTGCCAAAAAAAACTCCAAGAAAAGAAAGTTGATTGCACATAGAGGATGACATGCGGGTCCCATTTAGCAGCAGCGGTCTCAACGTTTCCAAGGCGGCAAGGGATCAAAAGAAAAAGGAAGTAGCCAGAAATCAGGGGGTCAAAAAAATCCAAGAATAGAAAGAATTTTGGTTCATAGAGGATGACATGCGGGACCCATGATCCTGCATCGTAAACGGCTCGATCGGAGAACGTTGAACGAGATGGCGCGATGTAGAAAAAAAACAATGCCAGAGAGGCTGCCATCTGGGCCCTACATCCCTCGGCGGTGCGGATTTGCGTTGACTCGGCCGGCGAACCCGAGATTTCGAGATGCACCACGTCCCGGGCCACCATACGCCACGTTTTGGCCGCTTTCGTCGGGCTAGGTGGCCTCAAAAACGAGAAAAAAAAGTTTTGACATGCACCACGGAGGGACCAAAATCGTCGGCCATGGTACACCAGCAACCACGGCGCGACTTCAACTTCGTCGGCCATGGCAAGTGTTAGGGTTCCACATAAAATTATGAGGTTATAATTTTATTCAATATGGAACTAGGTTTCCTAATCTACCATATAGTTCTTAAGATAATAACTTCATTAATAAAGTTGAAGTTATTAATAACTTTGAAATAAAAATAATATTGGATTTGGCATTTTATTATTTTTAAAGAATTAATAATTAGGGTAATTATTAATTAGGGTTTAAATCCCTCTAATAAGGATTTAATGAAATAACAAATAAAGAAAATTAGTTTTAATGTTTTCTTTATTTATTTACTGGTTTTTATTTAATTTGGAAAGTTTTCCTAATTATTGAATTTTAATTGAATTAAGAATAAAAGAAAAGGCTTAAATATTAAGTATTAAATAATTAAATTTTTATTAAAAATACAAATTTGATTTTATATTTTTATTGGATAGAGTTTATTTTTATAAGAATTTTGATATCTCATTTATATTTTTCTGAGTTACTATGAATTTTTTATGAATTTGTAAAGTTTAGACTATTTTCTGGATTTTCAATTAAATGAAAATGGCTAAGTATACCGGTTCATAACTGGATACGGGCTGACCGGGGGTCATTGACCAGGTCGTTGCCACGCGGGCAACGACCGGTCAAAGAACGCGAAAGGGCCCCGGCCACGCCGGCCTTGCCGGCGCTCAACGCGGGCGGCAGGAGATAACGCGCGTGGCTACGGGGCTCCGCGGATGGGCGGTTTGTTCCAATCGAATGAGGAGATGATGTTGAACCATCTAGTGGTGGCGGAATGGGCTTAGGAGCGTCGGAACCACGTCGGGGGCGGACCTGCGGTGCACTCGGCCAGATTTTGAAAGCGAGCTACGGAGGCCCTAGGATGAAGTAAAGGGTTCTAACGAGGCGTATACATACCCTGAAGCGGACGGTGTGGTCGGCGACGGCGATTGATGACGGAGACGGCGAGAAATTCCGCCGATTCCGCGAACTTCGAGAGGGGAAAACTTCAAATTGGGTCGATTCCGAGGTTCCCGGATGTATGGCTTGGTCAGATTGAGGAAGACGTCGAGGCGCACCTCCTCGACCTAACCCGGGCTCGGCATGGCTCCGGTCGTCGGCTTGCTCGACTCCGGCGGCAGTGGGGATTGTGAGAGATTGAGAGGGTTTGGGAAAAGATGGAGTGGCTTCAGAACAACGAGTTCGGGAAGATCATTCGGCCTATTTATAGCTCTCGGCGTTCATTGAGATGGCGATACGACGACGGCGTGGCCGGGATGCTCGGCTATGTTGCTGCTCATTTTGGGCACGAATCTTAGCAACGCCGGATAAGGTGGACGCGACGGAGATTACGGTCAGCTTTGGCTTGGTCTCTCGGCGTCCGGGCATCCATATCCTCGACGAGGAGGTGGCGGCGAACTCGGTCACGTCTTCGCCGTGGCGTTCATGCGCAGGAGGAAGAAGACGAGGCCCCCTCCTGTGACTCGGTATGTTGGGTCGCTCCTGGGCTGTGGTCCGGGCTGTTACGGGCCCGGCAGCGGGGCTGTGGTGGGCTGTGGCGGCCGTGAGGTCCGTGAGGCTTTCTTTTTTTTTTTTCTCTTTATTTATTTTCTGTTTTGTATTTCTCTTTTGATTTCTGTTTTTTTCAAATTTCAATCATTCTGTTTTAGGTGTTTGCCAATTGGTCTTTTATGAAGACTAATAAAAGTATTATAGTAATACTCAATTGTTTTGATTAAACATTTCACATATGTGAGCTTTATTACAAATTGTAATTAATCATGATTTTATGCCCTCATTTTAATTTCCTTTTTATTGTGGATTCAAACCTGTTTTGAATTCTGAGAATTGAGAATTTGTACTCTAAGTGTTTTATAAGTTATAAGTAGGGTTTGATCTCATAATTGAGAATTTAGTCATGTACATATGATTTTATGTGAACACCAACTTATTAGGGTTTTATAACTTCTATTATAACCCCTTTTAAGGTTAACACTATCATTATTCTTGAAAGTATCTAAGGTAGGTATTGTTCCATCATGGTTGATCTTGGTTACAAAGATAAATAGTTGATCACTACACATATGGTGTTAACCATATAATGTAGCACAAGGTTTTTCTTATGTTCAAGAATTGAGATATAAGATGTAGTTTGTGAGCAATTTTAGGGTTCTAATGAGGTTCACCTAATGGCATGTGGTTTGGAACTCAAATGTGCACTAGGTTTATATTTGTGATCACTCCAATGATTCACCAACTAGGTTTTATTCTCCCTATCCATTCTAAGGTGGTTACTTGATTAATTGTTTCTGTTCTCCTTTAATTACTAAGGACTTGAGAATTGGTTTTATCTTCTACCAATAGATTTCTATTATTATCCTTAATTTATTATTGAAGTAACTAGAGTGGTTATGGTTCTTTTTATAGTTAACTTTGGTTATATGGATGATTGGTTTCTCACTATATAAAGTATGGAGTTTGACTCTAAAGTTTTCTTATGTTCTCTAGTTGAGGAATGAGTGAAGATAGATGTGGTAGGATTCTACTTATGATCACCAAGTGATTCACAAGTTAAGGTTGGGATATAAGCATGTATTTGATCACTAGTGATCTCCCTATAATTTCATGTGGTGAATGATATCTACTTATCCTATTAGGTTTAAATTATGGCTTACTTTCTACTTCTCCAAAGCATGGTCATGGATTATACATGATCAACTTGTTCATAACATATCTACCTCAATTTCTTTGGGTTTATGATCATCACTTAATTTTATAATGGTCAAGGTTTGGCTTCCAAAGGTATCTCTCATCAAATGGTTCTTACTTCCAAGATCAAGTGTTGTCTTGATCAACTAAATATAGACTTTCTTATATAGTTTCTTAATGAACATAGTTATGGCTGTTTCAATAAGTTATATCCTAAGAGATAACTTGAGATAATTTCTTAGGGTTGTACTCAAGGAATGATGATATATTCATCTGGTCATATGGATAGTTCTCTCCCTCACATTCAAGTGTTGGGCTTAACTTTCTTGAGTGTAACACTTTAGCTTGAGCTCTCTCATAGGAATAGTTTATTCAAGGGTTTAGGGTGTTCTCCTAATATCTCCTTAGGTATCTAGTCTCAAGTTCCACTTGTCTAGCATAATTGGGTTAGTCTCTTCCTCACCTTATCAATTCATGGATATGGTATTATTCCATGTGATAATAGGGTATCTCACCACTCCAAGATGAAATGGTTGTTCCTAATACTTTAGTTCAAAGGTTGTCCTTGATTCTTAAATAGGTAAAGCTAGATTTAGTATGATTGGTCTCTCTCATTTGGGAAGGTCTTTAATACTAACCTAAGGTTAGGCTCCATAGAGAATGATGTGATCATCAATATCTATGTTTAACATAGATGGTTTCTCTCTCTAGGAAATGTCTGGAATAATATCCTAGGGTTTCTCTTAAGAATGATGATTTGAGCACATGGATGTATATCCAAGGTTTAGCTCAAGGTTTGTTATTGCTTCTCTAATAATTATAATAGAACTCTCACTTCTCTATGTTTGATACATATTATGTTTGGAATAGAGAATAATCTATATTTCTAGAGTTGATCTCCTTGTCATGAATCCAAGAGTGAGGTGGAATGATTACCATGATATTCATGGTAGGATCATGGATTGGTTTAAGACATGGAAAAGATAAGTCAAGAATGGTTTCTCCATTTTATTGTTACTTGATTTGCAATTGAATTGGTGTTCATATGTTATGACAAGGATTACCATACTATAATCTTTTATAAGATCAAGCAATTGATCATTGAGTAAAGTGTTGTTGTGTTGATTATTAATTCCATTTGATCTAACCCCTTAGATCAAATCATCTCTACCCAAAACAAGGTTTTAACAAAGTCACATTGAGGTTTATAGCGCTTGACTTGATGAGCTACTTCAATTCCACCAAGATCAAGTGAAACTTCAGTTACTGTGACTGTTTTACATTAAAGCGCGAAAATTCCCCGAATTTTCTATGCATGAATGCAATGCTGATACGTCTCCAACGTATCGATAATTTCTTATGTTCCATGCCACTTTATTGATGATACCTACATGTTTTAGGCACATTATATGTCATATTTATGCATTTTCTGGAACTAACCTATTAACAAGATGCCGAAGAGCCCTGTTGTTTTCTGCTGTTTTTGGTTTCAGAAATCCTAGTAAGGAAATATTCTCGAATTGGACGAAATCCCCAGGGTCCTATTTTTGCACGGAGCTTCCAGAAGACCGAAGAGGAAGGAAGTGGGGCCACGAGGTGGCCACACCATAGGCGGCGCGGCCCAGCCCCGGCCGCGCCGGCCTGTGGTGTGGGCCCCTCGCGCCGCCCCCGACCTACCCTTCCGCCTACAAATAGCCTCCGTCGCGAAACCCCGCATCGAGAGCCACGATACGGAAAACCTTCCGACGCCGCCGCCGCGAATCCCATCTCGGGGGATTCAGGAGATCCTCCGGCACCCTGGGAGAGGGGATTCATCTCCGGAGGACTCTTCATCGCCATGATCGCCTCCGGAGTGATGAGTGAGTAGTTCACCCCTGGACCATGGGTCCATAGCAGTAGCTAGATGGTCGTCTTCTCCTTGTTGTGCTTCATTGTTGGATCTTGTGAGCTGCCTAACATGATCAAGATCATCTATCTGTAATACTATATGTTGTGTTTGTCGGGATCCGATGGATAGAGAATACTATGATTATGGTGATTATCAATCTATTGTTTATGTGTTGTTTATGATCTTGCATGCTCTCCGTTATTAGTAGAGGCTCTGGCCAAGTTTTTACTCTTAACTCCAAGAGGGAGTATTTATGCTCGATAGTGGGTTCATGCCTTCATTGACACCTGGGACAGTGACAGAAAGTTCTAAGGTTGTGATGTGCTGTTGCCACTAGGGATAAAACATTGATTCTATGTCTAAGGATGTAGTTGTCGATTACATTACGCACCATACTTAATGCAATTGTCTGTTGCTTAGCAACTTAATACTGAATGGGGTTCGGATGATAACCTGAAGGTGGACTTTTTAGGCATAGATGCAGTTGGATGGCGGTCTATGTACTTTGTCGTAATGCCCAATTAAATCTCACTATATTTATCATATCATGTATATGCATTGTTATGCCTTTCTCTATTTGTCAATTGCCCGACTGTAATTTGTTCACCCAACATGCTTTTATCTTATGGGAGAGACACCTCTAGTGAACTGTGGACCCCGGTCCTATTCTTTACATAGCATACAATCTACTGCAATTGTGTTTTACTATTTTCTTTGCAAACATCTTCCACTCGATACGCTTAATCCTTTGTTACAGCAAGCCGGTGAGATTGACAACCTCACTGTTTCGTTGGGACAAAGTACTTGGGTTGTGTTGTGCAGGTTCCACGTTGGCGCCGGAATCCCTGTTGTTGCGCCGCATCACATTTCGCCACCATCAACCTTCAACGTGCTTCTTGGCTCCTACTGGTTCGATTAAACCTTGGTTTCTTTCTGAGGGAAAACTTGCTACGTGCGCATCATACCTTCCTCTTGGGGTTCCCAACGAACGTGTGAGTTACACGCCATCAAGCTCTTTTTCTGGCGCCGTTGCCGGGGAGATCAAGACACGCTGCAAGGGGAGTCTCCACTTCTCAATCTCTTTACTTTGTTTTTGTCTTGCTTTATTTTATTTACTACTTTGTTTGCTGCACCTAAACAAAACACACACAAAAATTAGTTGCTAGTTTTACTTTATTTACTGTCTTGCTCTCTATATCGAAAACACAAAAAAATTAGTTACTTGCATTTACTTTATCTAGTTTGTTTTATTTACCGTTGCTAAAATGAATACTCCTGAAAATACTAAGTTGTGTGACTTCACAAATGCAAATAATAATGATTTCCTATGCACACCTATTGCTCCACCTGCTACTACAGCAGAATTCTTTGAAATTAAACCTGCTTTACTGAACCTGGTTATGAGAGATCAATTTTCTGGTGTTAGTTCTGATGATGCTGCTGCCCATCTCAATAATTTTGTTGAACTTTGTGAAATGCAAAAGTATAAGGATGTAGATGGTGATATTATTAAATTGAAAGTGTTTCCTTTCTCATTAAGAGGAAGAGCTAAAGATTGGTTGCTATCCTTGCCTAAGAATAGTATTGATTCATGGACTAAATGTAAGGATGCTTTTATTGGTAGATATTATCCTCCCGCTAAAATTATATCTTTGAGAAGTAGCATAATGAATTTTAAGCAATTAGATACTGAACATGTTGCTCAAGCATGGGAGAGAATGAAAACTTTGGTAAAGAATTGCCCAACCCATGGACTGACTACTTGGATGATTATCCAAACCTTCTATGCAGGACTAAATTTTTCTTCGCGGAATTTATTGGATTCAGCTGCTGGAGGTACCTTTATGTCCATCACTTTGGGGGCGGCTACAAAACTTCTTGATGATATGATGATAAATTACTCTGAATGGCACACGGAAAGAGCTCCACAAGGTAAGAAGGTAAATTCTGTTGAAGAAACCTCTTCCTTGAGTGATAAGATTGATGTGATTATGTCTATGCTTGTGAATGGTAGATCTAATGTTGATCCAAATAATGTTCCTTTAGCTTCATTGGTTGCTCAAGAAGAAAATGTTGATGTGAATTTCATTAAAAATAATAATTTCAACAACAATGCTTATAGGAACAACTCTGGTAATAACTATAGGCCATATCCTTCTGCTAATGGTAATGGTTATGGTAATTCTTATGGGAATTCTTACAATAATAATAGGAGTGTACCCTCTGGTCTTGAAGCTATGCTTAAAGAATTTATTAGTACACAAACTGCTTTTAACAAATCTGTTGAGGAAAAGCTTGATAAAATTGATATTATTGCTTCTAGAGTTGATAGACTTGCCTCCGATGTTAATCTTTTAAAATTGAAAGTTATGCCTAATAATGATATTGATAATAAGATTACTACTACAGCAAATGCCATCCAAGTTAGAATTAATGAGAATATAAGATTAATGGCTGAATTGCGTGCTAGGTGGGATAGAGAAGAAAATGAAAAACTAGCTAAAGAGAATAATGTAGCTAAAGTTTGGACTATTACCACCACTAGTAATGTTAATTCTTCACATGTTGCTGCACCTCCTACTATCAATGGTAAAATAATTGGTGTTGGCAATGTTTCTACTCCTAGTGCAAAGCGTACAAAACTGCCTGAAATTGCTAAAACTGCTGAAACTGCTTGTGATAAAACTGCTGAAATTTTTTCCAACCTTGGGAACAATGATCCCATTGCTGTAGCTCATAATGATTTAGATTTTGATGATTGCCACATCTCTGAAGTTATAAAGTTCTTACAAAAACTTGCTAAAAGTCCTAATGCTAGTGCTATAAATTTAGCCTTTACAAAACATATTACAAATGCTCTCATAAAAGCTAGAGAAGAAAAACTAAAACTTGAAACTTCTATTCCTAGAAAGTTAGAAGATGGTTGGGAGCCCATCATTAAAATGAAATTCAATGACTTTGAATGTAATGCTTTATGTGATCTTGGTGCAAGTATTTCTGTTATGCCTAAAAAGATTTATGATATGCTTGACTTGCCACCATTGAAGAATTGTTATTTGGATGTTAATCTTGCCGATAATGTTAAAAAGAAACCTTTGGGGAGGATTGATAATGTGCACATTACGGTTAACAATAACCTTGTCCCCGTTGATTTTGTTGTCTTGGATATCGAATGCAATGCATCTTGTCCTATTGTGTTGGGAAGACCTTTTTTTCGAACCGTTGGTGCTGTTATTGATATGAGGGAAGGTAATATTAAATATCAATTTCCTCTCAAGAAAGGTATGGAACACTTCCCTAGAAAGAGAATGAAGTTGCCTTTTGATTCTATTATTAGAACAAACTATGATGTTGATGCTTCTACTCTCGATAATACTTGATTTGCACTTTCTGCGCCTAGCTGAAAGGCGTTAAAGAAAAGCGCTTATGGGAGACAACCCATGTTTTTACTACAGCAATTTTTTGTTTTGTTGAGTCTTGGAAGTTGTTTACTACTGTAGCAACCTCTCCTTATCATGTTTTTGTGCCAAGTAAAGTTTCTATGTCAAAGTTGATGTTATATTTGGGATCGCTGCGCAGAAACAGCATTGCTGTCTGTCACGAATCTGGGCACAGTTCTCTGTAGAAAATTCGAAAATATCTGCCAATTTACGAGCGTGATCCTCAGATATGTACGCAACTTTCATTAGTTTTGAGTTTTTCCATTTGAGCAAGTCTGGTGCCAGCTTTAAATTCGTCTTTACGGACTGTTCTGTTTTTGACAGATTCTGCCTTTTATTTCGCATTGCCTCTTTTGCTATGTTGGATTTATTTCTTTGATCCATTAATGTCCAGTAGCTTTATGCAATGTCCAGAAGTGAAAATAATGTTTGTGTCACCTCTGAATATGTGAATTATTAAATGTGCACTAACCCTCTAATGAGTTTGCTTGAAGTTTGGTGTGAAGTAAGTTTTCAAGGGTCAAGAGAGGAGAATGATATACTATGATCAAGAGGAGTGAAAGCTCTAAGCTTGGGGATGCCCCCGTGGTTCACCCCTGCATATTTTAAGAAGACTCAAGCGTCTAAGCTTGGGGATGCCCAAGGCATCCCCTTCTTCATCGACAACATCATCAGGTTCCTCCCCTGAAACTATATTTTTATTCAATCACATCTTGTGTTCTTTACTTGGAGCGTCGGTTTGTTTTTGTTTTTGTTTGAATAAGATGGATCCTAGCATTCACTTTGTGGGAGAGAGACACGCTCCGCTGTTGCATATGGACACATGTGTCCTTAGGCTTTACTCATAATGTTCTAGGCGAAGTTTCTTCTTCGTTAAATTGTTATATGGTTGGAATTGGAAAATGCTACATGTAGTAATTCTAAAATGTCTTGGATAATGTGATACTTGGCAATTGTTGTGCTCATGTTTAAGCTCTTGCATCATATGCTTTGCACCTATTAATGAAGAAATACATAGAGCTTGCTAAAATTTGATTTGCATATTTGGTCTCTCTAAGGTCTAGATAATATCTAGTATTGAGTTTTGAACAACAAGGAAGACGGTGTAGAGTCTTATAATGTTTACAATATGTCTTTTATGTGAGTTTTGCTGCACCTGTTCATCCTTGAGTTTGCTTCAAATAACCTTGCTAGCCTAAACCTTGTATCGAGAGGGAATACTTCTCATGCATCCAAAATCCTTGAGCCAATTACTATGCCATTTGTGTCCACCATACCTACCTACTACATGGTATTTCTCCGCCATTCCAAAGTAAATTGCTTGAGTGCTACCTTTAAAATTCCATCATTCACCTTTGCAATATATAGCTCATGGGACAAAATAGCCTTAAAAACTATCGTAGTATTGAATATGTACTTATGCACTTTATATTTTATTAAGTTGCTTGTTGTGCGATAACCATGCTTCTGGGGAACGCCATCAACTATTGTTGAATATCATGTGAGTTGCTATGCATGTCCGTCTTGTCTGAAGGATCTATCATTTTAGTGGTTGGAGCATGCAAAATTGTTAGAGAAGAACATTGGGCCGCTAACTAAAGCCATGAATCATGGTGGAAGTTTCAGTTTGGACATATATCCTCAATCTCATATGAGAATAATAATCATTGCTACATGCTTATGCATTTAAGAGGAGTCCATTATCTGTTGTCCATGTTGTCCCGGTATGGATGTCTAAGTTGAGAATAATCAAAAGCGAGAAATCCAAAATGCGAGCTTTCTCCTTAGACCTTTGTACAGGCGGCATGGAGGTACCCCTTTGTGACACTTGGTTGAAACATGGCATGCAAAGATCCGGTAGTCCAAGCTAAGTAGGACGAGGTGCGGGCACTATTAGTATACTATGCATGAGGCTTGCAACTTGTAAGATATAATTTACATAACTCATATGCTTTATTACTACCGTTGACAAAATTGTTTCATGTTTTCAAAATAAAAGCTCTAGCACAAATACAGCAATCGATGCTTTCCTCTTGAAGGACCTTTCTTTTATTTTTATTGTTGAGTCAGTTTACCTATCTCCTTCCACCTTAAGAAGCAAACACTTGTGTGAACTGTGCATTGATTCCTACATACTTGCATATTGCACTTGTTATATTACTTTATGTTGACAATATCCATGAGATATACATGTTATAAGTTGAAAGCAACCGCTGAAACTTAATCTTCCTTTGTGTTGCTTCAACACCTTTACTTTGATTTATTGCTTTATGAGTTAACTCTTATGCAAGACTTATTGATGCTTGTCTTGAAGTACTATTCATGAAAAGTCTTTGCTATATGATTCACTTGTTTACTCATGTCATTACCTTTGTTTTGATCGCTGCATTCATTACATATGTTTACAAATAGTATGATCAAGATTATGATGGCATGTCACTTCAGAAATTATCTTTGTTATCGTTTTACCTGCTCGGGACGAGCAGAACTTGGGGATGCTGATACGTCTCCAACGTATCGATAATTTCTTATGTTCCATGCCACTTTATTGATGATACCTACATGTTTTATGCACATTATATGTCATATTTATGCATTTTCTGGAACTAACCTATTAACAAGATGCCGAAGAGCCAGTTGCTGTTTTCTGCTGTTTTTGGTTTCAGAAATCCTAGTAAGGAAATATTCTCGGAATTGGACGAAATCACCGCCCAGGGTCCTATTTTTGCACGGAGCTTCCAGAAGACCGAAGAGGGAAGGAAGTGGGGCCACGAGGTGGCCACACCATAGGGCGGCGCGGCCCAGCCCTGGCCGCGCCGCCTGTGGTGTGGGCCTCGCGCCGCCCTGACCTACCCTTCCGCCTACAAATAGCCTCCGTCGCGAAACCCCCAGTACGAGAGCCACGATACGGAAAACCTTCCAGAGACGCCGCCGCCGCGAATCTCATCTCGGGGGATTCAGGAGATTGCCTCCGGCACCCTGCCGGAGAGGGGATTCATCTCCCGGAGGACTCTTCATCGCCATGATCGCCTCCGGAGTGATGAGTGAGTAGTTCACCCCTGGACCATGGGTCCATAGCAGTAGCTAGATGGTCGTCTTCTCCTTGTTGTGTGATGACCCACAAGTATAGGGGGTGTAGATGGTGGAGATGATGATGATGATGATGGAGATGGTGTCCCGCTCGATGACGATGGCGATGGCGTCGATTTCCCCCTCCGGGAGGGAATTTCCCCGGCGGATTCCTGCCCGCCGGAGAGCTCTTTTCTCTCTGGTGTTCTCCGCCCCGCAGAGGCGGCTGTAACCCTTCGTGAGGTCCTCTCTGTGGCTTAGGTTTTCGGGACGAAGGAGTACGCGAAGAAAAGGAGGCGAAAGAGGCTGTGGGGCCCCCAGAGCATAGGGTGGCGCGGCCAGGCCATGGGCCGCGCCGCCCTATGGTCTGGGCCCACAGTGGCTCCTCTCTTCTTCCCCTTCTGGCTCCCTCCGTCATCTGGAAAAATAGGAATTTACGTGAAATTCCCTTCCACAGTTGATCTTCCGAAATATTGCGTTCTGACGGTGCTTTTTCCAGCAGAATCCTGGCTCCGGTGCTTGATCCTCCAATGATGATGAAACATGCAAAATAGATGAAATAACATAAGTATTGTGTCCCAATATGAAATATATCAATGAATAACAGCAAATTATGATACAAAATAGTGATGCAAATTGGACGTATCAATCCCCCCAAGCTTAGACCTCGCTTGTCCCCAAGCGAAACTGAGCTCGATAAACAAGACCACATGTTTATGGAGTGAAGAGTCGATAAATAAAATACGGACAAGAAGCATCATATTCATTCACACAAGACATTCTAGTAAACAACTTCCTCATATAACTCATCTTGAAATAGGTAAAGAGAAATCACAAGTAAAGGTGCATAAGAAATCATAGTTGGTGATGGCAAACTTTGTTCTTGGTCAGAGAACTACTAACGGATTGTACTTCTAAGCAAAGCTTTCATATTAGATTTTATAGCTGAGCCTTCATATTTAAGCATGACAATCTCCTCATAATCATTGATAACTTCAAAGTCATATTCATTCAAATAAAATTGGTACTAAACAAGAAAGTATAAAAGACATGATCAACTGAATCATAGCATAAATGATTGGTTCACAACAACTCAATTGCTTGCTTGAGATAGAGAGAAATAGGTTTACTGACTCAACATAAAAGTAAAAGACAGGCCCTTCGCAGAGGGAAGCAGGGATTAAATCATGTGCTAGAGCTTTTCAAGTTTTGAAATCATATAAAGAGCATAAAAGTAAGATTTTGAGAGGTGTTTGTTGTTGTCAACGAATGGTAGCGGGCACTCTAACCCCCTTGCCAAACGAACCTTCCAAGAGCGGCTCCCATGAGGGACGGCATCTCTACCAGCAAGGTAGATCATCCCCCTTCTCTTTTGTTTACACATGTATTTTAGTTTTATTAAGGATGACACTCCCCCCAACCTTGGCTTTCTCAATCCATGGCTAACCGAATCCTCGGGTGCCTTCCAACATTCACATACCATGGAGGAGTGTCTATTGCAAAATTAAGTTGCTTACTGATAAATCAGAGCAAAACATGTGAAGAGAATTATTAATGAAAGTTATTAATTGGGGCTGGGAACCCCGTTGCCAGCTCTTATTGCAAAGTTATTGGATAAGCGGATGTGCCGCTAGTCCATTGGTGAAAGTCCGCCCAACAAGATTGAAAGATGAAACACCACATACTTCCTCATGAGCTATAAAACATTGACACAAATAAGGAGTAGTAGTTTGAATAATTTAAAGGTAGCACATGAAGTATTTACTTGGAATGGCAGAAAATACCATGTAGTAGGTAGGTATGGTGGACACAAATGGCATAGGTTTGGTCTAAGGTTATGGATGTATGAGAAGCATTCCCTCTCGATACAGGTCTTTGGCTAGCAAGGTTTGATAGCAAGCATAAAGTTGAGGGAAACAAACAAATATACATATGATAGAACAATCATGCATCTTTCTCATAAGCACAAGCAATTTTAACTTCAGAATACTAAGCATAGAGATAATAGAGTAATGTATCTAAGTGTATTTCTCTCTTCTATTAAACATCAAGATGTTGTTGCTATTGACCAATGCTAAGTTTGCCAAAACCAAATAGATTTACTTGATGCTCCCAAAGTGATATCAATACTCATGTCAAGAGTAATCATATAATGGAGATTGCAAACTAAAATAAGGTGTGCAAAAAGTAAATGATAAGACTTCTCATTAATATTCCATAACGATAACTCACACCAACGGATACATAGATAACTAACTAAGAGAGATACTTCCACATTGCATACTATTCCATATGATAACTTCCCTACTCATGATATGACACTACTTGATAGTAAAAGATAAAGGTGGTGATGATGTGATACCGCGGCACTCCCCCAAGCTTGGAACAAACCAAGGGGATGCCAATACCGATGATGAATTACTCCTTCGGTGATGATGGTGAATCTTTGTCGTCATCAGACTTCCATGGAAGAGGCCCTCCATCAACAAAAGACATCTTGGTCTCCGGAAACCTGAAACTAGCAGCATGACTTATGCGCTTAAACCTGTTTTCATACTCACAGTTTTGATTATGAACATCATAGAGTTGAGCTTGGAGTTTGTTGGTGGTGTCGTGAAGTGAGAAGATATCGTCCCACAGCTTTGCAGTCTCCTTCTTGTGTCCATCAATGAGTTCAGACACAATCTTGTGAAAGATATCCACTTCACGCTCAGCCATCTTCTTGTAGTTGAAAACCTCTTGTTCCAGTTTCTCCATCCTGTCTTCCAAACTCCCTTCTCCCTTAGGACCCTGGACATCTTTGATCTGCAACTCTCCATCCACGAGCTGCAACTCTTTGGGGTGCATCTTCAGCTCGTTCATGTACGGGTTGACGACGTCCTCAAAGAAGCTGTCCTTCTGAGTTCCCGACGAAGACATGATGGATCTAGATCCGAAGCAGATCCTGGCAGAAAACAGCTCGAAACAAAACACGACGAGAAAACGATATTACGGACCTCCAGGGGTCCGGGGGATTATATAGCAAATATTTTTACGACAAAAGGAAGGTTCCAGATCGAAAACGAGTCGGAAAGGGGCAACGAGGCGGCCAGACCATAGGTCGGCGCGGCCAGGGTGGGGCCCGCGCCGGCCTATGGTGGCACGCCCTCGTGCGTCCTTTCCACTCCGTTTCGAACTCGTAATTTTTCATATTTTCTAAAAACAGCAGAAATAATGTTCGGAAAGGTAAACGCGGACTTTTTATTACCTATACTGTTACCTATTCAAAGTCGAGTTCTGGCGGACTGTCAATTTGTCCTTTGATGAAAGCCTCCGGTGTTTCCACTTGAATAATATCAACATCAACATTATAAGAATCACCCGAGATATAATGCTTGAGTCTTTGTCCATTCACCACTTGTGTGGCATTGCCTTGGAGAGAGCTAATTTTAATTGCTCCTGAACGATACACCTCCTCAACAACATATGGTCCTTCCCACTTCGAGAGTAATTTCCCTGCAAAGAATCTGAGACGAGACCGATACAATAGAACTTGATCTCCAACATTAAATTCTCTTTTGATGATCCTTCTATCATGCCATTTCTTAACTTTTTCTTTAAAGAGTTTAGCATTTTCATAAGCTTCACTTCTCCATTCATCTAGAGAACTTAATTGCAACAACCTCTTATTACCAGCTAGTTTAGGATCTTTATTTAGTTCTCTAACAGCCCAATAAGCTTTGTGCTCTAGTTCTAAAGGTAAATGACAAGCTTTTCCATAAACCATTTTATAAGGTGACATTCCCATAGGATTTTTATAAGCAGTTCTATAAGCCCATAGTGCTTCTTTCAATTTGCTAGCCCAATTCTTTCTAGATTTATTAACAGTCTTTCCCAAAATAGATTTAATCTCTCTATTTGATAATTCTACTTGACCACTAGTTTGAGGGTGATAAGCAGAAGCAATTCTATGATTAATACCATACTTAGCAAGAGTTTTTCTAAAACCTCCATGAATGAAATGAGAACCTCCATCAGTCATAATATATCTAGGTACTCCAAATCTAGGAAATATAATATCTACAAGCATTTTTATAGAGGTCTCACCATCAGCACTTTTTGTAGGTATAGCTTCTACCCATTTAGTAACATAATCAACAACGACAAGTATATGAGTGTTACCGTCTGAAGAAGGGAAAGGTCCCATGAAGTCGAATCCCCAACAATCGAATGGTTCAATAACAAGAGTATAATTCATAGGCATTTCATTGCGTCTAGAGATATTACCAACTCTTTGACATTCATCACAAGATAAAATAAATTTCCTTGCATCTTTGAAGAGTGTTGGCCAATAAAAACCTGATTGTAGAACCTTTTGCGCGGTTCTATCTCCAGCGTGATGTCCTCCATAAACACTTCCATGACATTTATTCAATATCTCCTGTTGTTCATATTCAGGAACACATCTTCGCATAATACCATCTACTCCTTCTTTATACAAGTGTGGGTCATCCCAAAAATAATGCCTCAAGTCATAAAAGAATTTCCTCCGTTGCTGAGCTGAAAAGGTTGGAGGCAAATACTTCGAAACAATAAAGTTAGCATAATCTGCATACCAAGGGCTCTCTCGCGAGCTCACCTTTATCACAGCCAATTGTTCATTTGGAAAACTATCATTAACAGGAACAGGATCATAAGCAATATTTTCCAATCTAGACAAATTATCAGCAACAGGATTATCAGCACCTTTCCTATCTATAATATGTAAATCAAATTCTTGCAACAGAAGTACCCATCTAATAAGCCTTGGCTTAGCATCTTTCTTTGTCATAAGGTATCTAATTGCAGCATGATCAGTATGAATTGTAACTTTCGAATCAACAATATAAGGTCTAAACTTGTCACAAGCAAAGACTACAGCTAACAATTCCTTTTCAGTTGTAGCATAATTTCTTTGAGCAGCATCAAGAGTCTTACTAGCATAATGAATAACATTTAATTTTTTATCTACCCGCTGTCCAAGAACAGCGCCTACAGCAAAATCACTAGCATCACACATAATTTCAAAAGGCAAATTCCAATCAGGAGGTTCAACTACAGGAGCAGTTGTTAAGGCTTTCTTTAAAGTTTCAAAAGCTTCCTTACAATCATCATCAAAAACAAAAGGTACATCTTTTTGAAGAAGATTAGTAAGAGGCTTTGAAATTTTAGAGAAATCTTTAATAAATCTCCTATAAAACCCAGCATGACCAAGAACACTACGAATACCTTTAACATCCCTTGGATAGGGCATCTTCTCGATTGCTTCAACTTTAGCTCTGTCAACTTCAATACCTCTCTCGGAAATTTTATGTCCCAATACAATTCCTTCATTAACCATAAAGTGGCATTTCTCCCAATTAAGAACAAGGTTAGTTTCTTCACATCTCTGCAAAACTTTATCGAGGTTTCGCAAGCAATTATCAAAAGAATTCCCATAGACAGAAAAATCATCCATGAACACCTCTACAATACTTTCACAAAAACCATGAAAAATAGCAGACATGCATCTTTGAAAAGTAGCAGGAGCATTACATAAACCAAAAGGCATACGCCTATAAGCATAAGTTCCATAAGGACAAGTAAACGTGGTTTTCTCTTGATCTTTAGCTTTAACAGCAATTTGTGAAAACCCAGAATAACCATCAAGAAAGCAAAAATGAGTATTTTTAGATAACCTTTCTAGCATTTGATCAATAAAGGGTAAAGGGTAATGATCTTTCTTAGTAACTTTATTAACTTTTCGAAAATCAATGCACATTCTATAACCTACAACTATTCTTTGAGGAATAAGCTCATCATTATCATTAGGCACAACAGTCATTCCTCCTTTCTTAGGAACACAATGCACAGGACTAACCCATCTACTATCAGCAATAGGATATATAATACCAGCTTCAAGAAGTTTTAATACCTCGTTCCTTACCACCTCTTTCATCTTCGGAATTAGACGACGTTGATGTTCAACAACAGGCTTTGCATCTTCTTCCATATTAATAGCATGTTGGCAAATAGAAGGAGAAATCCCTTTCAAATCATCAAGTGTATAGCCAATAGCTCCTCGGTGTTTCTTCAATATTTCCAATAACCTTTCTTCCTCAATCTCTGAAAGCTTAGAACTAATAATAACAGGATATATTTTCTTATCATCAATATGAGCATATTTAAGATTATCAGGTAAAGGCTTTAAATCAAAAACATGATCTTCCTTTGGTGGCGGTGTTGTACCCAAATCTTCCACCGGTAAATCATGCTTGAGAATAGGTTGGTGATATGTCTCCAACGTATCGATAATTTCTTATGTTCCATGCTACTTTATTGATGATACCTACATGTTTTATGCACATTATATGTCGTATTTACGCATTTTCTGGAACTAACCTATTAACAAGATGCCGAAGTGCCAGTTCCTGTTTTGTTTTTGGTTTCAGAAATCCTAGTAACGAAATATTCTCGGAATCGGACGAAAACCGCCCAGGTTCCTATTTTTCCCGGAAGCTTCCAGAGCACCGGAGAAGGATGAGAGGGGAGCCAGGGGGCCCCACACCACACCGGGGGGGGGCGCGCCCCCCTATGGTGTGGGCAGCCCGTGGCCCCTCCGACTCCCTCTCTTCGCCTATTTAAGCCTCTCTGACCTAAAAACACCGACGGAGAAGACGAGACCCGAGAAAACCTTCCAGAGCCGCCGCCATCGCGAAATCAAGATTCGGGGGACAGAAGTCTCTGTTCCGGCACCCTGCCGGACGGGGAATTGCCCCCGGAGTCATCTCCACCGCCGTCTCCACCGCCATCTTCACCGCCATCGCTGTCTCCATGATGAGGAGGGAGTAATTCACCCCCGGGGCTGAGGGCTCCGCTGTAGCTATGTGGTTCATCTCTCTCTTTATGTGATCTAGTTGAATATCGTCTATGTGCTACTCTAGTGATGTTATTAAAGTACTCTATTCCTCCTCCATGTGTGTAAAGGTGATAGTGTGTGCACCGTGTGAGTACTTGGCGTAGGCTATGATTATGATCTCTTGTAGATTATGAAGTTAATTATTGCTATGATGGTATTGATGTGTATTATTCCTCCTACATATGCATGATGGTGATAGTGTGCATGCTATGTTAGTTCTTGGTGTAATTATGTTGATCTATCTTGCACTCTAAGGTTATTTAAATATGAACATTGCATTGTGGAGCTTGTTAACTCCGGCATTGAGGGTTCGTGTAATCCTACGCAATGTGTTCATCATCCAACAAAAGGGTGTAGAGTAGTCCTATTATGTGATCATTGTTGAGAGTGTCCACTAGTGAAAGCAGGATCCCTAGGCCTTGCTTCCAAGCATCGAATCTCCGTTTGTTTACTGTTTTGTTGCATGTTTACTCGCTGCCATATTTTATTCAGATTGCTATTACCACTCATATACATCCATATTACTTGTATTTCACTATCTCTTCGCCGAACTAGTACACCTATACACCTGACAAGTGTATTTGGTGTGTTGGGGACACAAGAGACTTCTTGCTTTGTGATTGCAGGGTTGCTTGAGAGGGATATCTTTGACCTCTTCCTCCCTGAGTTCGATAAACCTTGGGTGATCCACTTAAGGGAAACTTGCTACTGTTCTACAAACCTCTGCTCTTGGAGGCCCAACACTGTCTACAAGAATAGAAGCACCCGTAGACATCAAGCACTTTTCTGGCGCCGTTGCCGGGGAGGAAAGGTAAAAGGCACTCATACTCCAGGTAACAGTACTTTTCTGGCGCCATTGTGTGTGTGCTCGAAGCTATTTCCTTTAGACTCTGCAATTGCATCTTTTTGTTTCTTGTTTTTATTTTCACTAGTTAGGCATAATGGACAACAAAGAGCTTCTTATTCTATTTCCTGATTTAAGACATGGATGGTTTGATGCGAAAATTTAAAAACCTATGGAACCTTATTTACATGATAGTAGCAATGTTATTAGTATGAATGCAATTACTGCTAATGCTATGAAGAAGTCTAAGCTTGGGGAAGCTGGTTTACATAAAAATAATCTTTTTAGCTCCTCCGCTTTGGAAGAAATATTTTGTTCTGATAATGCTTTATCTCCCATATGCGATAACTTTAATGATGCTTCTGATATTTTAAATCCACCTGCTGAAAGTATTCCGTATAAAATACCTATGAAAATTATTGAACGTGTTATGGATAACCGCTATGAAGGGGATGGAACTGTCAATCCTAGGAATCATTTACTGTTTTTGCATGAATTATGCGGGTTATTCAAGTGTGCAGGTATTTCAATGGATGAAGTTAGAAAGAAATTATTTGTTATGTCGCTATCTGGTGAAGCGGCGCATTGGTATAAACTATTGAAGGACGGGCGCTCTCTTGATTGGAAGGATATTGTGCCTCTATTTTATTCCAAGTTCTATCCTCCAAGTGAAATTCACAAAGATCGAAACCATATATATAATTTTTGGCCTCATGATGGAGAGAGTATTGCCCAAGCATGGGAGAGATTGAAGACTTTAATGCTCAAATGCCCCAATCATGAGCTTCCAGGTAATATCATCATTGATAATTTCTATGCAAGACTTTCTTTTCAAGATAAGACCTTGCTGGATACTACTTGTTCTGGATCATTCACGAGCAATAAAGAAGAGTTTAAAAGGGACCTTCTTGATCGGATTAAGGAGAACGCTGAAGATTGGGAGAACGACAAAGGTAAAGAGTCAGGTATAAATTATGATTATGAATGCATTGAAACTTTCATGGATAGTGGTAAATTTCGAAATATGAGTGCTACTTATGGTCTTGACTCTCAAGTTGCTGCAAATCTTTATAAAGCTTTTGCTTCTCACATTGAATTGCCTAGGAAGAATTTTGATAAGTATCATGAACCTTTTAAAGACGCTTGCATGAAGAATGAAATTGTTGTTAATGATTGCAATAAGCATGCTCAAACTCCTAAGAATGCTATTTCCTATAAGCATGTTAATTTTTGTGGAATACATAGACCTTGTGGAATTAATCAAATAGAAGATGAATATTGTATCCATCACAGAAATGAAAAAACTAGAAAGTGGTCTAGAGCTCTAGATGATCTTGGAGAAAAAGTGTGTGCCCTCTATCCTTTTATTTGTGAACTTTGCCATAGAGTTGGTCATTTTAATTTTCAATGTTCCTCCAATGATAATTCAAACCCCATGAGTGCTGCAAATTTGTATTGTGATGATGAAATTATTCCTAATCAGCATGATGAACTTACCTTATTTTTGAAGTGTGAAGAGTTATCAAGAAAAATTTCTTTGTTAAATATTAACGATCTTGATATTGATGATGTCCTGCATGGTTGTCTTTCTTATTGCATTGATAATAGCCATACAAATACTTACATACAAAATATTTTAGAAGATGACACCTTGCCAAAATATGATAGGACCGCTGTGTGTTTTCAATTAATTAATGAAAAGGAGGGATCCTCCCAAGTTTCTTCTATTGTTTCTAAAAGTAAATCAGGTTATGCGGACAAGCCACCCTTCAAGCCTCTTCCTCCTAAAGAAGGAAGCGAGGAGAGGGAAGAAGAGAAGAAGAAGAAGAAGGGAACGAAGAAGAAGAAGAAGAAGAAGAAGAAGAAGGAGAATAAAAAGAAAGAGGTAACGGCGTATCCCCGCGTGAATGAGATAACGCTAGGTAACCGTAAGTATGTTGCTCCTAATGATTATTGTGATAATGAATCTGAATATGATGATCTTCCTATGCCCTTTACATACATTAGCGATCATGATTTGAATGAGCATACTACTTTTGATATTACAAATCTCTGGGAAACTAATTCTGAAAATGATAATAATTGCCATAGTGTCAGTGCTATCCATGCTTCCTCCCATAATGATATAGAAAGCTCTAAGCTTGGGGAAGAGGTGTTTGAAAATCCTTTTGCTACTGGTCATTATGTTCTTGATACATCTCCTTCTAATAACAATGATGGTATGGTCATAGATAAACCGACTGTGAAAGATAACTATTCTATTTCTTATGATGACACTGTGCCTCCGATCTTTGATGATTATTATAAAGAATGCTATGATATAGGTTATAACTATCCTTATGAAACTTGTCATAGTCATGATTGGATTACCAAAAACAATTCTTTTAATATGCAACTTGTTTACCATGTTCAAATTCTTGATAATAATCTTGCTCCAATTACTATTAATGAGAATAACTCTTCTTATGCCAAAATTAATGATACTTCTATGCATATGAACCATGATAAGAATGTTTTAAGTGACGGGTATATTGTGGATTTCATCAATGATGCTACTGAAAGTTATTATGAGAGAGGGAAATATGGTTACATGCATCTTAATAATATTAAGTTTCCCCTCTTTATGTTGAGAATCTTTAAGTTACTCGTGTTTTATCCTCTTATGCTTGTTACTTTGCTCTTCATGAATTCATATGTGTATAAGATTCTTCTGCATAGGAAGCATGTTAGGCTTAAACGTGTTTTGAATTTGCCTCTTGAAGCTCTCTTTTGCTTCAAATACTATTTCTTGCGGGTGCATCACCAAAATTGCTGAGCCCATCTTAATGGCTATAAAGAAAGAACTTCTTGGGAGATAACCCATGTGTTATTTTGCTACAGTACTTTGTTTTATATTTGTGTCTTGGAAGTTTTTTACTACTGTAGCAACCTCTCCTTATCATGTTTTTGTGCCAAGTAAAGTTTCTATGTCAAAGTTGATGTTATATTTGGGATCGCTGCGCAGAAACAGCATTGCTGTCTGTCACGAATCTGGGCACAGTCCTCTGTAGAAAATTCGAAAAAATCTGCCAATTTACGAGCGTGATCCTCAGATATGTACGCAACTTTCATTAGTTTTGAGTTTTTCCATTTGAGAAAGTCTGGTGCCAGCTTTAAATTCGTCTTTACGGACTGTTCTGTTTTTGACAGATTCTGCCTTTTATTTCGCATTGCCGCTTTTGTTAAGTTGAATGAGTTTCTTTGTTCCATTAACTTTCAGAAGTTTTGTGCAATGTCCAGAAGTGTTAAGAATGATTGTGTCACCTCTGAACATATGAATTTTTGATTATGCACTAACCCTCTAATGAGTTTGCTTGAAGTTTGGTGTGAAGGAAGTTTTCAAGGGTCAATAGAAGAGGGTGATATAATGTGATCGAGAAGAGTGAAAGGTCTAAGCTTGGGGATGCCCCGGTGGTTCATCCCTGCATATTTTAAGAAGACTCAAGCATCTAAGCTTGGGGATGCCCAAGGCATCCCCTTCTTCATCGACAACTTATCAGGTTTCTTCTAGTGAAACTATATTTTTATTCGGTCACATCTTATGTTCTTTACTTGGAGCGTCTGTATGTTTTTGTTTTTGTTTTTGTTTAAATAAATGATTGTTTGGGAGAGAGACACGCTCCGCTGGTTCGTATGAACACATGTGTTCTTAGCTTTTAATTTTCATGGCGAAGGTTGAAACTGCTTCGTTAATTGTTATATGGTTGGAAACGGGAAATGCTACATGTAGTAATTGGTATAATGTCTTGAATAATGTGATACTTGGCAATTGTTGTGCTCATATAGATCTTGTTTAAGCTCTTGCATCATGTACCTTGTACTCATTAATGAATAATTACATAGAGCTTGTTAAAATTTGGTTTGCATGATTGGTCTCTCTAAGTCTAGATATTTTCTGGTTGAGGTGTTTGAACAACAAGGAGACGATGTAAAGTCTTATAATGCTTACAATATGTTTATATGTGAGTCTTGCTGCACCATTTCATACTTGAGTTTGCTTCAAATAACCTTGCTAGCCTAAACCTTGTATCGAGAGGGAATACTTCTCATGCATCCAAATACTTGAGCCAATATTCATGCCATTTGTGTCCACCATACCTACCTACTACATGGTATTTCTCCGCCATTCCAAAGTAAATTGCTTGAGTGCTACCTTTAAACCATTCAAAATTTATCACCTCTGATTTGTGTCAATGTTTTATAGCTCATGAGGAAGTATGTGGTGTTTATCTTTCAATCTTGTTGGGCAACTTTCACTAATGGACTAGTGGCTTCATCCGCTTATCCAATAATTTTGCAAAAAGAGCTGGCAATGGGATTCCCAGTCCCAAATTAATTAACAAAAATAGACACTCCTCCATGGTATGTGATTGTTGGACGGCACCCGAAGGATTCGGTTAGCCATGGCTTGAGAAAGCAAAGGTGGGGAGGAGTGTCATCATAATAAAACTAAAATAAAAAGGCACTCCTTCATGGTATGAGATTGTTGGCAGGCACCCGAGGATTCGGTTAGCCATGGTTTGTGAAAGAAAGGTTGGAAGGAGTGCCACCCAAAAACAAAATAAAATGGGAGCCGCTCTTTGAAGGTTTGCCTGGCAAGGGGGTTAGAGTACCCGCTACCATTCGTTGACAACAACAAACACCTCTCAAAACTTTACTTTTATGCTCTCTATATGTTTTCAAAATCAAAGCTCTAGCACAAATATAGCAATCGATGCTTTCCTCTTTGAAGGACCATTCTTTTACCTTATTGTTGAGTCAGTTTACCTATTCTTTCTATCTTAGAAGCAAACACTTGTGTAAATTGTGTGCATTGATTCTTACATGTTTACCTATTGCACTTGTTATATTACTTTGTGTTGACAATTATCCACGAGATATACATGTTAAAGTTGAAAGCAACCGCTGAAACTTATATCTTCCTTTGTGTTGTTTCAAAGCTTTCTACTAAGAATTTATTGCTTATGAGTTAACTCTTATGCAAGACTTATTGATGCTTGTCTTGAAAGTATTATTCATGAAAAGTCTTTGTTATATGATTCATTTGTTTACTCATTATCTTCATCATTGCTTCGAATCTCTGCATTCATCTCATGTGCTTTACAATAGTATGATCAAGGTTATGATGGCATGTCACTTCAGAAATTATCTTTGTTATCGTTTTACCTGCTCGGGACGAGCAGAACTAAGCTTGGGGATGCTGATACGTCTCCAACGTATCGATAATTTCTTATGTTCCATGCTACTTTATTGATGATACCTACATGTTTTATGCACATTATATGTCGTATTTACGCATTTTCTGGAACTAACCTATTAACAAGATGCCGAAGTGCCAGTTCCTGTTTTCTGCTGTTTTTGTTTAAATCCTAGTAACGAAATATTCTCGGAATCGGACGAAATCACCGCCCAGGTTCCTATTTTTCCCGGAAGCTTCCAGAGCACCGGAGAAGGATGAGAGGGGAGCCAGGGGGCCCCACACCACACCCCGGCGCGGCCAGGGCGCCCCCCTATGGTGTGGGCAGCCCGTGGCCCCTCCGACTCCCTCTCTTCGCCTATTTAAGCCTCTCTGACCTAAAAACACCGACGGAGAAGACGAGACCGAGAAAACCTTCCAGAGCCGCCGCCATCGCGAAATCAAGATTCGGGGGACAGAAGTCTCTGTTCCGGCACCCTGCCGGACGGGGAATTGCCCCGGAGTCATCTCCACCGCCGTCTCCACCGCCATCTTCACCGCCATCGCTGTCTCCATGATGAGGAGGGAGTAATTCACCCCCGGGGCTGAGGGCTCCGCTGTAGCTATGTGGTTCATCTCTCTCTTTATGTGATCTAGTTGAATATCGTCTATGTGCTACTCTAGTGATGTTATTAAAGTACTCTATTCCTCCTCCATGTGTGTAAAGGTGATAGTGTGTGCACCGTGTGAGTACTTGGCGTAGGCTATGATTATGATCTCTTGTAGATTATGAAGTTAATTATTGCTATGATGGTATTGATGTGTATTATTCCTCCTACATATGCATGATGGTGATAGTGTGCATGCTATGTTAGTTCTTGGTGTAATTATGTTGATCTATCTTGCACTCTAAGGTTATTTAAATATGAACATTGCATTGTGGAGCTTGTTAACTCCGGCATTGAGGGTTCGTGTAATCCTACGCAATGTGTTCATCATCCAACAAAAGGGTGTAGAGTAGTCCTATTATGTGATCATTGTTGAGAGTGTCCACTAGTGAAAGCAGGATCCCTAGGCCTTGCTTCCAAGCATCGAATCTCCGTTTGTTTACTGTTTTGTTGCATGTTTACTCGCTGCCATATTTTATTCAGATTGCTATTACCACTCATATACATCCATATTACTTGTATTTCACTATCTCTTCGCCGAACTAGTACACCTATACACCTGACAAGTGTATTTGGTGTGTTGGGGACACAAGAGACTTCTTGCTTTGTGATTGCAGGGTTGCTTGAGAGGGATATCTTTGACCTCTTCCTCCCTGAGTTCGATAAACCTTGGGTGATCCACTTAAGGGAAACTTGCTACTTTCTACAAACCTCTGCTCTTGGAGGCCCAAAACTTCCACCGGTAAATCATGCTTGAGAATAGGTTGGCGAAGAAAAATTTCCTCAAGCTCATCTCTTTCTTTCCTAAAAGCTTCACTTTCACTATTCTCCAAATGTTGCTGCAAAGGATTATTAGGAACAAGAACAATAGATGCACACTGCTCCATTTTAAAATCATTACTAGGCAAGTCAGCTTTATAAGGAGTTTTGGTAAATTTAGAAAAGTTAAATTCATAAGGTTCACCAGCAAATCTAGTCAAAATTTTCTCTTTCTTACAATCTATAATAGCTCCACAAGTATTTAGAAAAGGTCTACCAAAAATGATAGGACAATGATCACTAGCAGCAGAACCAAGTACCAAAAAGTCAGCAGGATATTTAATCTTACCACATAGAACTTCCACATCTCGAACAATACCAATTGGAGAAATAGTTTCTCTATTAGCCAAATGAATAACCACATCAATATCTTCAAGTTCACAAGAACCAATTTCGTGCATAATCTCCGTGTAAAGCTCATAAGGAATAGCACTAACACTTGCACCAATATCACATAAACCATAATAGCAATGATCACCAATTCTAACAGATAGCATAGGAACACTAACTTGTTTGGATTTATTAGGATGTGAAACAATATTAGAAGCATCTTCACAGAAAATAATATGACCATCCTCCACATTTTCAGTCACAAGATCTTTAACTATAGCAACAGCAGGTTCAATTTTAATTTGTTCTTCAGGTTCTTTAGGTTTCTTTTCACTTTTATTAACCGCACTAGATATGACAGAGTACTCCTTCATTTTAGCAGGGAAAGGAGTTTTTTCAATATAAGCTTCAGGAATAACATTATCAACAGTTTCAATCACTACACATTTGTTTACAGATGAATCAACTTTATCTTTATACGGTTCATGATACTTATCAAAATTCTTCTTAGGCAGTTCATAATGAGAGGCAAAAGCTTTATAAAGATTTGCAACAACTTGGGAATCAAGACCATATGTAGCACTCATATTACGAAATTTATCAGTATCCATAAAAGCTTCAATGCATTTATAATCATAAATTATACCTGATTCTCTATCTTTGTCGTTCTCCCATCCTTCAGTATTTTCTTGGATCCGATCAAGAAGGTCTCTTTTAAACTCTTCATTCTTGCGTGTAAATGATCCAGAACAAGAAGTATCCAGCAAGGTCTTGTCTTGAAAAGAAAGTCTTGCATAGAAATTATCAATAATAACATTACCAGGAAGCTCATGAATGGGGCATTTGAGCATTAAAGACTTCAATCTCCCCCAAGCTTGGGCAATACTCTCTCCATCATGAGGCCAGAAATTATATATGCGGTTCCGATCTTTGTGAATTTCACTTGGAGGATAAAATTTGGAATAAAATAAAGGCACAATGTCCTCCCAATCAATAGAATCACCATTCTTCAGCAATTTATACCAGTGCGCCGCTTTACCAGACAGCGATATAGTGAATAGTTTCTTCCTAACTTCATTCATAGAAATACCTGCACATTTGAATAACCCGCATAATTCATGCAAAAACAATAAATGATCACCAGGATGAACAGTTCCATCCCCTTCATAGCGGTTATCCATAACACGTTCAATAATTTTCATAGGTATTTTATATGGTACTACTTCCTCACCTGGCGCTTCATCCACTACCGTTGCAGTAGTAGTAGATTTCCCAAATAGAAATTGAAGAGAAGATCTCTCCATAATGATTTATAGCAGCAGGCAGAAATAAAATCAGCACAAACAGTAAAAGTTTTCCTTACCAATTCCACTTACCAATAGCGCTTCACTCCCCGGCAACGGCGCCAGAAAATAGTCTTGATGACCCACAAGTATAGGGGGTGTAGATGGTGGAGATGATGATGATGATGATGATGGAGATGGTGTCCCGCTCGATGACGATGGCGATGGCGTCGATTTCCCCCTCCGGGAGGGAATTTCCCCGGCGGATTCCTGCCCGCCGGAGAGCTCTTTTCTCTCTGGTGTTCTCCGCCCCGCAGAGGCGGCTGTAACCCTTCGTGAGGTCCTCTCTGTGGCTTAGGTTTTCGGGACGAAGGAGTACGCGAAGAAAAGGAGGCGAAAGAGGCTGTGGGGCCCCCAGAGCATAGGGTGGCGCGGCCAGGCCATGGGCCGCGCCGCCCTATGGTCTGGGCCCACAGTGGCTCCTCTCTTCTTCCCCTTCTGGCTCCCTCCGTCATCTGGAAAAATAGGAATTTACGTGAAATTCCCTTCCACAGTTGATCTTCCGAAATATTGCGTTCTGACGGTGCTTTTTCCAGCAGAATCCTGGCTCCGGTGCTTGATCCTCCAATGATGATGAAACATGCAAAATAGATGAAATAACATAAGTATTGTGTCCCAATATGAAATATATCAATGAATAACAGCAAATTATGATACAAAATAGTGATGCAAATTGGACGTATCATTGTGCTTCATTGTTGGATCTTGTGAGCTGCCTAACATGATCAAGATCATCTATCTGTAATACTATATGTTGTGTTTGTCGGGATCCGATGGATAGAGAATACTATGATTATGGTGATTATCAATCTATTGTTTATGTGTTGTTTATGATCTTGCATGCTCTCCGTTATTAGTAGAGGCTCTGGCCAAGTTTTTACTCTTAACTCCAAGAGGGAGTATTTATGCTCGATAGTGGGTTCATGCCTTCATTGACACCTGGGACAGTGACAGAAAGTTCTAAGGTTGTGATGTGCTGTTGCCACTAGGGATAAAACATTGATTCTATGTCTAAGGATGTAGTTGTCGATTACATTACGCACCATACTTAATGCAATTGTCTGTTGCTTAGCAACTTAATACTGAATGGGGTTCGGATGATAACCTGAAGGTGGACTTTTTAGGCATAGATGCAGTTGGATGGCGGTCTATGTACTTTGTCGTAATGCCCAATTAAATCTCACTATATTTATCATATCATGTATATGCATTGTTATGCCTTTCTCTATTTGTCAATTGCCCGACTGTAATTTGTTCACCCAACATGCTTTTATCTTATGGGAGAGACACCTCTAGTGAACTGTGGACCCCGGTCCTATTCTTTACATAGCATACAATCTACTGCAATTGTGTTTTACTATTTTCTTTGCAAACATCTTCCACTCGATACGCTTAATCCTTTGTTACAGCAAGCCGGTGAGATTGACAACCTCACTGTTTCGTTGGGACAAAGTACTTGGGTTGTGTTGTGCAGGTTCCACGTTGGCGCCGGAATCCCTGTTGTTGCGCCGCATCACATTTCGCCACCATCAACCTTCAACGTGCTTCTTGGCTCCTACTGGTTCGATTAAACCTTGGTTTCTTTCTGAGGGAAAACTTGCTACTGTGCGCATCATACCTTCCTCTTGGGAAAATTCCCCAGATTTTCTATGCATGAATGCAATGCACACATCTGTTTCCTCTATTTTTGTAACCCCAATACCTGGGATATTACAGTCTCTACCCCTTAAACTAAACTTCGTCCTCGAAGTTTGAACTCTCTCACGTTTCCGAAGTGTGGATCTGACTTGTGCAGACTATATCTTTTCTCGAACTCCGTATTGATCTTGTTGGATATATTTGAATATATCCCTTGTCCAGATTCTTCCTGGAATCCATTAGTGTCTGTCTCTGAACCATGGTTCTTACTTTGATTCTTTGATTTCTTCCAACTCTATAAGCTTGTTTCCTTTCTCATTGAAGATTCAATGATTGAGACTTCTTCTGGTGCTGCTGGTCTTATTTGAAGGCTAATTTGATAATAAACTCCTAATTGCTAAATAGGTCTTTGTTTTCCCTTACTACCAAAACTGCAATAATGGTACTTAGTAAGGTACTTACCATGGAAATGATTTTGACGGTTTCTTTTACTAAGAAGGTTAGACTCATTTAGCCTATCCAATCATGGTTTATAGTTGATACCTATAACTATTTTGGGTTATTTAGGTTCCATGAAAGGAATCATTCTATTAGTCTGTGGTTCTGGTATGGTCAATTTCCTTCGGTCTTTGGCCTTCTTGAGCTGTATTTGGTCTATGGTATTTTCTTCGTCCAACTTCTTTATGCTTAACTTACTTGAGCTTTCGTACTTCTGAGTAAATACTACTCACTTTCTCAAGTTATAGTCCACTTCTTACTTCCTCGAGGTATAAACCTCGGCTTCTGGTCTGACATACTTCTGAAAGTAGTGTTCAATAATCTTATGAAAATAAGATCGAACTTCCTCTCAGTTCAGACCTTCTGCTTCTATATAGCCTAAAGTATTGAGTCGTGGCACATCCAACTCAATCTTTACTCTACCCCTTAGAGTTTTCTTATGTCTTCAACTCCTTTTCTTCCAACCATTGGATTGATGGTTGGAATATTGGTCTAAGTATAGCTTATGGTTTGTACTCTTCTAGGTCTTGTGAAGAATATCTGTGGTGCATCCACTCAATTGTGGACATCCAATGTTAATTCTTCGACTAAATGATTATAGGTCATTGTTATTTGGCTGACAAAATTTTATTTGTTCACAACTTCTTGGTATAATTAATCCAATTATGGACTACTTGATACCAATTGTGGCTATTTGTTATCTAAAAATGGATTCTATTATAGGGTTTGACAACTGGTCGAACATCTTCTACTTTATCTCGCAGTATTGATCCTATACCAACTGTGGTCTTCTGATACCAACTGTGGTCTTCTTATATCTGCTATGGTTTCATATGTCATCTTCCTTCCTTCAGGGTTTATTTTGCAAGAAAACCACTAGCTGACACTATGAATATAGTATCCTAAGTGATTTCCCATGCATTCCCTCTTCCATAATGATTATGGTTCTACTTCTACTTCTCCATAATCACCATATTTCTCACCTTCATGCTTCTTCCGTACTAAAGTACTCCTCTGTTGAGGCAAAGCATGAGTTTTGATTGATACTTCCTTCGGAGTTTTGTGGTTGCTTCCCACAATTTTGCTTCCTTCTTCTGATGAACCTTCATCTTGTCTTCAGAATCCTCACACGAATACCATTACCCTCTAGATCTATAGCATCAAGTAAGAACTTGATATTGCAACATGCATTTGCATATCAAAGTCAAACTTCATGTATGGATCTAGTCAAACAATGAAAATCCAATAAAATCCAAGAAGATTCAGCTTTGTGCATATAATACACACCATCATAAGCCTGAATATAATAGTTGAGTAAGACATCTCTAAACATCAGGCTCTGATGTGTAGTACATAACACCACATAAGATAGGTTTATATCTTGATACTTAGCACGAATACGTGAATTTCTACTCTTTGTCTCAACATTTACCTTCATTGCACATTTGCAATGATATAAACTTGAAACAAAGTGGTCTAGGATAGTTAAGGTTAACCTAATTTTCTCTAGAAGTACAACTTAACTTCCATTTTGTTGAGGACTATTTAACATGATATGTCTAGGTTCTAACATTGCTACTCTAAACACATAACTATGGAAATATTGCTCTTATACTTCCAAGTGTTTATACTATCATAAGACTATGGACATGATGTGCTTGACACACCTCCCATGGTTTTGAAACACAATTAATATACTAATGTTTAACACCCTACTTCTTATTTTACTCCTACTAAATATTTATGATTTTCTAATACATCACATAATGATTCTCAGGTGAATCTTATATGATTACTATCTCTACCATGTAGATAGACACATTTTATTCCTATCACTCTTCCTTACCTTCCATGATTTACTCATCATGGTCTATACTACTTTATATAACTTATATTTATCACTTACTATCAAATGTTTCACAAGTTTGGATAGATTTTACTTACCCATTACTTGTTTTGGTATACCCTTCTGGTAGGATATCTTCCTAATATACTTATTTTTATCACTTGATATTACTCCTATTGCAGGTCTGGATAACTCTTACTTAACCATAACATGTGTTGGTACACATCTTCCAATAGGATATCTTCCTTATGGTTGTATCCTCTCTTTGGACTACCATGTATTGTATACCAACTATGGTCTACTCATCTATGGTTTTTTGAGGATTTAATGGAGTGCTACATGTTTGGGTTTGGCTAACTAACTTCACTTAAGGAAGATAGGTAAGAAGGTTGACTCAAGTGTGCCAGGATTATTCTCAAGTGAATATCCATCTCAAGTCATAAGAAAAATTTGGTTTAGCTAAGACAACTTCCTATAGACACTACCAATCCTATAGGTCTCCTTTAAAGGGTTTTAATCCTAAGGTCAAAGCATTTGCTCTGATACCAACTGTGGTGACCCGCATACCACTGCATGGTGTAGTATGCAAGTCTGACATAACACCAATGAAACACCGTTCCACTAATATTACATCGCTCAGAGTGGTACAACAGAAACATATGCGGGTCTGATGTCTACGGGTGCTTCTATTCTTGTAGACAGTGTTGGGCCTCCAAGAGCAGAGGTTTGTAGAACAGCAGCAAGTTTCCCTTAAGTGGATTACCCAAGGTTTATCGAACTCAGGGAGGAAGAGGTCAAAGATATCCCTCTCATGCAACCCTGCAACCACAAAGCAAGAAGTCTCTTGTGTCCCCAACACACCTAATAGGTGTACTAGTTCGGCGAAGAGATAGTGAAATACAGTGGTATGAATGAATATGAGCAGTAGTACGGCGCCAGAAAATAGCTTGCTGGCGTGCAGTTGATGGTAGTAATATTGTAGGAAGTAAACAAGCAGTAGTAACGCAGCAGTAGTAACGCAGTAAAACAGTAAACAAGCAGCGATAGCAGTATTTAGGAACAAGGCCTAGGGATTAGACTTTCACTAGTGGACACTCTCAACATTGATCACATAACAGAATAGATAAATGCATACTCTACACTCTCTTGTTGGATGATGAACACATTGCGTAGGATTACACGAACCCTCAATGCCGGAGTTAACAAGCTCCACAATTCAATGTTCATATTTAAATAACCTTAGAGTGCATGAAAGATCGAAACGACTAAACCAAGTACTAACATAGCATGCACACTGTCACCTTCACGCTTATGTAGGAGGAATAATACACATCAATACTATCATAGCAATAGTTAACTTCGCAATCTACAAGAGATCATGATCATAGCATAAACCAAGTACTAACACGAGTGCACACACTGTCACCATTACACCGTGTAGGAGGAATAAAACTACTTTAATAACATTGCTAGAGTAGCACATAGATAAATTGTGATACAAAACACATTGCAATTATAAAGAGATATAAATAAGCACTTCACTATGCCATTCATAACAGTGAATAAGTATTCTGTGAAATATAGCCTAAGAGACCCACACGGTGCACACACTGTCACCTTTACACACGTGGGACAAGGAGTCTCCGGAGATCACATAAGTAAAACTCACTTGACTAGCACAATGACATCTAGATTACAAGCATCATCATATGAATCTCAATCATGTAAGGCAGCTCATGAGATTATTGTATTGAAGTACATAGGAGAGAGATGAACCACATAGCTACCGGTACAGCCCCGAGCCTTGATGGAGAACTACTCCCTCCTCATGGGAGCAGCAGCGGTGATGAAGATGGCGGTGGAGATGGCAGCGGTGTCGATGGAGAAGCCTTCCGGGGCACTTCCCCGTCCGGCAGGGTGCCGGAACAGACTCCTGTCCCCCAGATCTTGGCTTCGCGATGGCGCGGCTCTGGATGGTTTCTGTGGTCCTCCGTCATAGGGTTTCGCGATGGAGGCTTTAAATAGGCGAAGAGGCAGCGAGGAGGGTCGAGGGGCGACGACACCATAGGCGGCGCGCCGGGCCGGGCCGCGCCACCTATCATCCGGGCCCACAGCCCTCCTCCAGTGGCTCGGGTGTTCGGATGCTTCGGGCAAAATAGGAACCTGGGCGTTGATTTCGTCCAATTCCGAGAATATTTCGTTACTAGGATTTCTGAAACCAAAAACAGCAGAAAACATGAACTGGCACTTCGGCATCTTGTTAATAGGTTAGTTCCAGAAAATGCGTAAATACGACATATAATGTGTATAAAACATGTAGATATCATCAATAATGTAGCATGGAACATAAGAAATTATCGATACGTTGGAGACGTATCAGCATCCCCAAGCTTAGTTCTGCTCGTCCCGAGCAGGTAAAACGATAACAAAGATAATTTCTGAAGTGACATGCCGTCATAAACTTGATCATATTGTAAACATATGTAATGAATGCAGCGATCAAAACAATGGTAATGACATGAGTAAACAACTGAATCATAAAGCAAAGACTTTTCATGAATAGTACTTTGAAGACAAGCATCAATAAGTCTTGCATAAGAGTTAACTCGTAAAGCAATAAATCAAAGTAAAGGTGTTGAAGCAACACAAAGGAAGATTAAGTTTCAGCGGTTGCTTTCAACTTATAACATGTATATCTCATGGATATTGTCAACATAAAGTAATATAACAAGTGCAATATGCAAGTATGTAGGAATCAATGCACAGTTCACACAAGTGTTTGCTTCTTAAGGTGGAGGGAGATAGGTAAACTGACTCAACAATAAAAGTAAAAGAATGGTCCTTCAAAGAGGAAAGCATCGATTGCTGTATTTGTGCTAGAGCTTTTATTTTGAAAACATGAAACAATTTTGTCAACGGTAGTAATAAAGCATATGAGTTATGTAAATTATATCTTACAAGTTGCAAGCCTCATGCATAGTATACTAATAGTGCCCGCACCTTGTCCTACTTAGCTTGGACTACCGGATCTTCGCATGCCATGTTTCAACCAAGTGTCACAAAGGGGTACCTCCATGCCGCCTGTACAAAGGTCTAAGGAGAATGCTCGCATTTTGGATTTCTCGCTTTTGATTATTCTCAACTTAGACATCCATACCGGGACAACATGGACAACAGATAATGGACTCCTCTTTAATGCATAAGCATGTAGCAAAATTATTATTCTCATATGAGATTGAGGATATATGTCCAAACTGAAACTTCCACCATGATTCATGGCTTTAGTTAGCGGCCCAATGTTCTTCTCTAACAATATGCATGCTCCAACCACTAAGGTGATAGATCCTTCAGACAAGACGGACATGCATAGCAACTCACATGATATTCAATAAAGAGTAATTGATGGCGTTCCCCAGAAGCATGGTTATCGCACAACAAGCAACTTAATAAGAGATAAAGTGCATAAGTACATATTCAATACTACGATAGTTTTTAAGGCTATTTTGTCCCATGAGCTATATATTGCAAAGGTGAATGATGGAATTTTAAAGGTAGCACTCAAGCAATTTACTTTGGAATGGCGGAGAAATACCATGTAGTAGGTAGGTATGGTGGACACAAATGGCATAGTAGTTGGCTCAAGGATTTTGGATGCATGAGAAGTATTCCCTCTCGATACAAGGTTTAGGCTAGCAAGGTTATTTGAAGCAAACTCAAGGATGAACCGGTGCAGCAAAACTCACATAAAAGACATATTGTAAACATTATAAGACTCTACACCGTCTTCCTTGTTGTTCAAAACTCAATACTAGATATTATCTAGACCTTAGAGAGACCAAATATGCAAATCAAATTTAGCAAGCTCTATGTATTTCTTCATTAATGGGTGCAAAGTATATGATGCAAGAGCTTAAACATGAGCACAACAATTGCCAAGTATCACATTATCCAAGACATTTTAGAATTACTACATGTAGCATTTTCCAATTCCAACCATATAACAATTTAACGAAGAAGAAACTTCGCCATGAATATTATGAGTAAAGCCTAAGGACATATTTGTCCATATGCAACAGCGGAGCGTGTCTCTCTCCCACAAAGTGAATGCCAGGATCCATTTTATTCAAACAAAAACAAAAACAAAAACAAACCGACGCTCCAAGTAAAGAACACAAGATGTGACTGAATAAAAATATAGTTTCACTAGAAGAAACCTGATAAGTTGTTGATGAAGAAGGGGATGCCTTGGGCATCCCCAAGCTTAGATGCTTGAGTCTTCTTGAAATATGCAGGGATGAACCACGGGGCATCCCCAAGCTTAGACCTTTCACTCTTCTCGATCACATTATATCACCCTCTTCTATTGACCCTTGAAAACTTCCTTCACACCAAACTTCAAGCAAACTCATTAGAGGGTTAGTGCATAATCAAAAATTCACATGTTCAGAGGTGACACAATCATTCTTAACACTTCTGGACATTGCACAAAACTTCTGAAAGTTAATGGAACAAAGAAACTCATTCAACTTAACAAAAGCGGCAATGCGAAATAAAAGGCAGAATCTGTCAAAACAGAACAGTCCGTAAAGACGAATTTTAAAATGGCACCAGACTTGCTCAAACGGAAAAACTCAAAACTAATGAAAGTTGCGTACATATCTGGGGATCACGCTTGTAAATTGGCAGATTTTTCTGAGTTACCTACAGAGAAAACAGCCCAGATTCGTGACAGATAGAAATCTGTTTCTGCGCAGAAATCCAAATCTAGTATCAACCTTCGATTAGAGGCTTCACTTGGCACAACAAATCACAAAACTAAGATAAGGAGAGGTTTCTACAGTAGTAAACAACTTCCAAGACACAAATATAAAACAAAGTACTGTAGCAAAATAACACATGGGTTATCTCCCAAGAAGTTCTTTCTTTATAGCCATTAAGATGGGCTCAGCAGTTTTAATGATGCACTCGCAAGAAACAAGAGTAAAGGTAAAAGAGAGCATCAAAAAGCAAATTCAAAGCACATTTAAGTCTAACATGCTTCCTATGAAAAGGAATCTTGTAAATAAACAAGTTCAAGAAGCATAATGCAACAAGCATAGAAAGATAAAACAAGTGTAGCTTCAAAAATTTCAGCACATAGAGAGGTGTTTTAGTAACATGAAAATTTTTACAACCATATTTTCCTCTCTCATAATAACTTTCAGTAGCATCATGAGCAAACTCAACAATATAACTATCACATAAAGCATTCTTATCATGAGTCTCATGCATAAAATTATTACTCTCCACATAAGCATAATCAATTTTATTAGTTGTAGTGGGAGCAAATTCAACAAAGTAGCTATCATTATTATTCTCATCATCAAGTATAGGAGGCAAAGTATCATCAAAGTAAATTTTCTCCTCAATGCTTGGGGTACTAAAAATATCATGCTCATCAAAGCCAGCTTCCCCAAGCTTAGAATTTTCCATAGCATTAGCAACAATAGTGTTCAAGGCATTCATATTAATATGTTCCATGGGTTTTTTAATTTTCGCTTCAAACCATCCATGTCTTAAATCAGGAAATAGAATAAAAAGGTCATTGTTGTCCATTATGCCTAACTAGTGTAAACAAGAAACCAAATGTCGCAATTGCAGAGTCTAAAGGAAATAGCTTCGAGCACACACACAATGGCGCCAGAAAAGTACTGTTACCTGGAACCGGAGTATGAGTGCCTTTTACCTTTCCTCCCCGGCAACGGCGCCAGAAAAGTGCTTGATGTCTACGGGTGCTTCTATTCTTGTAGACAGTGTTGGGCCTCCAAGAGCAGAGGTTTGTAGAACAGCAGCAAGTTTCCCTTAAGTGGATTACCCAAGGTTTATCGAACTCAGGGAGGAAGAGGTCAAAGATATCCCTCTCATGCAACCCTGCAACCACAAAGCAAGAAGTCTCTTGTGTCCCCAACACACCTAATAGGTGTACTAGTTCGGCGAAGAGATAGTGAAATACAGGTGGTATGAATGAATATGAGCAGTAGTACGGCGCCAGAAAATAGCTTTGGCGTGCAGTTGATGGTAGTAATATTGTAGGAAGTAAACAAGCAGTAGTAACGCAGCAGTAGTAACGCAGTAAAACAAGAAACAAGCAGCGATAGCAGTATTTAGGAACAAGGCCTAGGGATTAGACTTTCACTAGTGGACACTCTCAACATTGATCACATAACAGAATAGATAAATGCATACTCTACACTCTCTTGTTGGATGATGAACACATTGCGTAGGATTACACGAACCCTCAATGCCGGAGTTAACAAGCTCCACAATTCAATGTTCATATTTAAATAACCTTAGAGTGCATGAAAGATCGAAACGACTAAACCAAGTACTAACATAGCATGCACACTGTCACCTTCACGCTTATGTAGGAGGAATAATACACATCAATACTATCATAGCAATAGTTAACTTCGCAATCTACAAGAGATCATGATCATAGCATAAACCAAGTACTAACACGAGTGCACACACTGTCACCATTACACCGTGTAGGAGGAATAAAACTACTTTAATAACATTGCTAGAGTAGCACATAGATAAATTGTGATACAAAACACATTGCAATCATAAAGAGATATAAATAAGCACTTCACTATGCCATTCATAACAGTGAATAAGTATTCTGTGAAATATAGCCTAAGAGACCCACACGGTGCACACACTGTCACCTTTACACACGTGGGACAAGGAGTCTCCGGAGATCACATAAGTAAACTCACTTGACTAGCACAATGACATCTAGATTACAAGCATCATCATATGAATCTCAATCATGTAAGGCAGCTCATGAGATTATTGTATTGAAGTACATAGAGAGATGAACCACATAGCTACCGGTACAGCCCCGAGCCTTGATGGAGAACTACTCCCTCCTCATGGGAGCAGCAGCGGTGATGAAGATGGCGGTGGAGATGGCAGCGGTGTCGATGGAGAAGCCTTCCGGGCACGTCCGGCAGGGTGCCGGAACAGACTCCTGTCCCCCATCTTGGCTTCGCGGCGGCGGCGGCTCTGGATGGTTTCTGTGGGTTTCGTCCTCCGTCATAGGGTTTTCGCGACGGAGGCTTTAAATAGGCGAAGAGGCGGCGCAGGAGGGTCGAAGGGGCGACGACACCATAGGGCGGCGCGGCCAGGGCCTGGGCCGCGCCACCCTATCATCTGGGGCCCACAGGCCCCTCCTCTGGTGGCTCTCGGGTGTTCTGGATGCTTCCGGGCAAAATAGGAACCTGGGCGTTGATTTCGTCCAATTCCGAGAATATTTCGTTACTAGGATTTCTGAAACCAAAACAGAAAACAGGAACTGGCACTTCGGCATCTTGTTAATAGGTTAGTTCCAGAAAATGCGTAAATACGACATATAATGTGTATAAAACATGTAGATATCATCAATAATGTAGCATGGAACATAAGAAATTATCGATACGTTGGAGACGTATCAGGGTCCAAGGTATGTCTATAGAATTACAACTCCGACTCTGTTACAGAAGATCAGCACAGCCTCCTACTTTACAATGAGGTAAATCTTCAAATAAACTCCAGAAAAACGACTCGTAGTCTAATCCTATCACGAACTCTATTTGTAGAGTATTTAACTAGCTATAGAGGTTATGAATAGATTCTAGCTAAATAGGAGCTAAGTTTAGGAAGCTAGTTCCCTTCTATTGCTAATCTAGGTTTTCTCCTTGTTGGATGTGGTGTTTGACTCCTCTGACAGGGTCCTGTTCCTTGAAGTAGTTGTTGACTCCTCGGTCTTCGAGTTGCACTGTAGATCCTCCTTCAATGCCTCCATATCTAAGCAGGGGATTTAAGAGTGGGATGAGTACGAGCGTACTCAACAAGTTCATTATAGGAAAGAGGTGTTTAATGCACTAGCTACGCCATAGACCAGAAAGTCATAGGCAATGCAAGTTTTTGTAATCATTTCTTCAAAAGGTTGCTTTTATTCAGAAGAACTATGTCCGTCAGCCTTCACCGGTTGACTAGAACTTCATGGAGTTCCTTTCCCGCAGCGTTCGCAGTTCCATATCCCGGAACAGGGAGTGACTGGTCACAATTCGTTACACTCTGCAGAGGTGTGTTTCTTTACCCATAAGAGATCTTATCCTTGTTGCCAACCGAGTTGCAGGCTCGTCCACACTTCCTTTGGTGTGAGGCCAGGAGTAAGGTCCTAGCCGATCATGTTCCTCCGCTACCTCGAACACCCACCCTTTGTTGCATGCCCCGACCCTGGGTCCACGCCGGTTCACTTACACCAATTAAGGCTGGGCCCCGACCACGACAACAGTGCTGGGCTCTACCATACACTCCTACGCCGGTAGCTGCAACCCATCATAGACCGCATTACCGTGGGGAATTAGAATGGGATCCCCACCCTCCGGTTGTTCCGCAAGACACAACTGCTACGGTAAGCATTGCATTACCGTGGGGAATTAGAATGGGATCCCCACCCTCCGGTTGTTCCGCCAGATACAACTGCTACGGTAAGCGCATCCGTTGATGAACGAGAGGTGGAAACACTTTTGACTACTCCGTCCCACTCCGGATCTTATGGTTAACACGGGTATTACGGCACAAGAATCACTGGACGACATTTGTTGTTTAATCCTAGATGGATATAAACCCTTGCAATGGAACCTCCACCATATCAACACATACCATGGTTCCATTGCCCACCACATAGTCATATTCATAGTTATGAAAATAGTATTTTTGACTTTTCATGCAAGAGTGATAAACATAGTACTTTGCAATTAATTTGATAAAAATACTCAAATGACATGAGCAAGCGATGAACTTGCCTTTCTTGACTGCAAGATTATGCAATCAAGGTCTTCGATACGCAATAACTCCAAATTCTGAAATAGCATCATCGTCCGGTAAGGACGATGTTTAAAAGATTGGCAAGAATGCAATAATGCATAAGTATGAGATGCAATCGTTCTAAGCGTGACCTAACCCGATGATTTAGGATTAGTGAGTTGTAATGATTAGTTTCGGGTGTGTTGCACTTTTAGAGTGATTCACAAACAAGGTTCTTATTCAGGTTTGTGTTGTTTTAGAATCATAAGCAAGTGGTAAAATGCATAGTAACAATCATACACACCAAGGGATAATAGTTGTATAATAAGTAAAGAGCAGTTGTCAAGTTTAAGTCCTATAGTGCATGGTTGATGATTACTTATTATATAATTCAAAAGAATAACTTTTGAAGAACATGTTCTTTAATAAAGAACAAGTATGATAATTGGGTTGGTGGGTTCTATGGGTTCCTATGGTTCCAATTGGTTTCTGGAGTAAGAATGAGGTGGATCCCAACAATGTTGGATTCATTAGCTACTAGGGCTTGTATGGTTGAATTAAGCCTAAACATCTCGAGCAATTTATTATAAATAGTTGCTATCAAGGTTGGTATACCTTGCTGGTGATAGCTGGCTATTGGCTATAGGTCCTATTAGGCAGGATTGATGATTATTCTTTATTTTCTTCAAAAGAATAACTTTTGAAGAACATACTTCTTAAGTAATAAGAAGTATTACAATTAGGATTGAGGTTGTCTAGGTTTTGCTATTTAATTCCCTAAGTAAAGAATGATTGGTTCCTAAATAGGATGGTTCATAAGTATCCAACACTAGTAGGGTTTAGTGTGTATGGAATATGATGTACAATATTGGCATGGTTGCTATTGGAGTTCATCACAATGGTGTGATGCTAAGCATGGATAGGTAAGGTTGATGGTTATGGTTGTAGGATCTAGGGTTTAGGCTTGGTTGATCCTACTTGATCAACTAGGTTGGATAGGTATGCCTATATGGAATACTAAATTATTGATAATAGGGCTCCTACATTTTATGTGGCATGGCAAGTATTTAATTGCTAGTTATGGTTCTATGGATCAAAAGGAAGTACATAATCACATGTTAACTTGGGGTGTAGGTTTGGAAACCATTTAGAGTTCATATGAAGTAATGGACCTAGGGTTCCTAAATGAATTAGGGTGTTAGGGTTCCACATAAAATTATGAGGTTATAATTTTATTCAATATGGAACTAGGTTTCCTAATCTACCATATAGTTCTTAAGATAATAACTTCATTAATGAAGTTGAAGTTATTAATAACTTTGAAATAAAAATAATATTGGATTTGTCTTTTTATTAATTTTAAAGAATTAATAATTAAGGTAATTATTAATTAGGGTTTAAATCCCTCTAATAAGGATTTAATGAAATAATGATAAAGGAAAATTAGTTTTAATGTTTTCCTTAATTGCTTAATGGTTTTTATTTATTTTGGAAAAATTTCTAATTATTGAATTTTAATTGAATTAAGAATAAAAGAAAAGGCTTAAATATTAAGTATTAAATAATTAAATTTTTATTAAAAATACAAATTTGATTTTATATTTTTATTGGATAGAGTTTATTTTTATAAGAATTTTGATATCTCATTTATATTTTTCTGAGTTACTATGAATTTGTAAAGTTTAGACTATTTTCTGGATTTTCAATTAAATGAAAATGGCTAAGTATACCGGTTCATAACTGGATACAGGGGCTGACCGGTGGGGTCATTGACCAGGTCAGTTGCCACGCGGGCAACGACCGGTCAAAGAACGCGAAAGGGCCCCCCCGGCCACGTCGGCCTTGCCGGCGGCTCAACGCCGGCGGGCAGGAGATAACGGCGCGGTGGCTACGGGGCTCCCGCGGATGGGCGGTTTGTTCCAATCGAATGAGGAGATGATGCTGAACCATCTGGTGGTGGCGGAATGGGCTTAGGAGCGTCGGAACCACGTCGGCGGGCAGGACCTGCGGCGGTGCACTCCGGCCAGATTTTGAAAGCGAGCTACAGGCGGCCCTAGGATGAAGTAAACGGTTCTAACGAGGCATATACATACCCTGAAGCGGACGGTGTGGTCGGCGACGGCGATTGATGACGGAGACGGCGAGAAATTCGCCGATTCCGGCGAACTTCTCAGAGGGGGAAAACTTCAAATTGGGTCGATTCCGAGGTTCCCCGGATGTATAGCTTGGTCAGATTGAGGAAGACGTCGAGGCGCACCTCCTCGACCTAACCCTGGGCTCCGGCATGGCTCCAGTCGTCGGTTTCTTGCTCGACTCCGGCGGCCAGTAAGTGGGGATTGTGAGAGATTGAGAGGGTTTGGGAAAAGATGGAGTGGCTTCGCAGAACAACGAGTTCACGAAGATCATTCTGGCCTATTTATAGCTCTCGGCGTTCATTGAGATGGCGATACGACGGCGGCGACTGGCCGGGATGCTCGGCTATGTTGCTGCTCATTTTGGGCACGAATCTTAGCAACGCCGGATAAGGTGGACGCGACGGAGATTACGGTCAGCTTTGGCTTTGTCTGTGGCGTCCGGGGCATCCATATCCTCGACGAGGAGGTGGCCGGCGAACTCGGTCACGTCTTCGCCGTGGCGTTCATGCGCAGGAGGAAGAAGACGAGGCCCCCTCCTGTGACTCGGTATGTTGGGTCGCTCCTGGGCTGTGGTCTGGGCCAGTTCTGGGCTCGGCAGCTGGGGCTGCTGGCGGCCAGGTGAGGTCCAGGTGAGGTTTTTTTTTTTCTCTTTTATTTATTTTCTGTTTTGTATTTCTCTTTTGATTTCTGTTTTTTTTTCAAATTTCAATCATTCTGTTTTGCAGGTGTTTGCCAATTGGTCTTTTATGAAGACTAATAAAAGTATTATAGTAATACTCAATTGTTTTGATTAAACATTTCACATATGTGAGCTTTATTACAAATTGTAATTAATCATGATTTTATGCCCTCATTTTAATTTCCTTTTTATTATGGATTCAAACCTGTTTTGAATTATGAGAATTGAGAATTTCTACTCTAAGTGTTTTATAAGTTATAAGTAGGGTTTGATCTCATAATTGAGAATTTAGTCATGTACATATGATTTTATGTGAACACCAACTTATTAGGGTTTTATAACTTCTATTATAACCCCCTTTTAAGGTTAACACTATCATTATTCTTGAAAGTATCTAAGGTAGGTATTGTTCCATCATGGTTGATCTTGGTTACAAAGATAAATAGTTGATCACTACACATATGGTGTTAACCATATAATGTAGCACAAGGTTTTTCTTATGTTCAAGAATTGAGATATAAGATGTAGTTTGTGAGCAATTTTAGGGTTCTAATGAGGTTCACCTAATGGCATGTGGTTTGGAACTCAAATGTGCACTAGGTTTATATTTGTGATCACTCCAATGATTCACCAACTAGGTTTTATTCTCCCTATCCATTCTAAGGTGGTTACTTGATTAATTGTTTCTGTTCTCCTTTAATTACTAAGGACTTGAGAATTGTTTTATCTTCTACCAATAGATTTCTATTATTATCCTTAATTTATTATTGAAGTAACTAGAGTGGTTATGGTTCTTTTTATAGTTAACTTTGGTTATATGGATGATTGGTTTCTCACTATATAAAGTATGGAGTTTGACTCTAAAGTTTTCTTATGTTCTCTAGTTGAGGAATGAGTGGAAGATAGATGTGGTAGGATTCTACTTATGATCACCAAGTGATTCACAAGTTTAAGATTGAGATATAAACATGTATTTGATTACTAGTGATCTCCCTATAATTCCATGTGAGGAATGATACCTACTTATCATATAGTGTTTAAATTATGGCTTACTTTCTACTTCTCCAAAGCATGGTCATGGATTATACATGATCAACTTGTTCATAACATATCTACCTCAATTTCTTTGGGTTTATGATCATCACTTAATTTTATAATGGTCAAGGTTTGGCTTCCAAAGGTATCTCTCATCAAATGAGGTTCTTACTTCCAAGATCAAGTGTTGTCTTGATCAACTAAATATAGACTTTCTTATATAGTTTCTTAATGAACATAGTTATGGCTGTTTCAATAAGTTATATCCTAAGAGATAGCTTGAGATAATTTCTTAGGGTTGTACTCAAGGAATGATGATTTATTCCTCTTTTCATATGGATAGTTCTCTCCCTCACATTCAAGTGTTGGGCTTAACTTTCTTGAGTGTAACACTTTAGCTTGAGCTCTCTCATAGGAATAGTTTATTCAAGGGTTTAGGGTGTTCTCCTAATATCTCCTTAGTATCTAGTCTCAAGTTCCACTTGTCTAGCATAATTGGTTTAGTCTCTTCCTCACCTTATCAATTCATGGATATGGTATTATTCCATGTGATAATAGGGTATCTCACCACTCCAAGATGAAATGGTTGTTCCTAAAACTTTAGTTCAAAGGTTGTCCCTGATTCTTAAATAGGTAAAGCTAGATTTAGTATGATTGGTATCTCTCATTTGGGAAGGTCTTTAATACTAACCTAAGGTTAGACTTCATAGAGAATGATGTGATCATCAATATCTCTAATTATCATAGATGGTTTCTCTCTCTAGGAAATGTCTGGAATAATATCCTAGGGTTTCTCTTAAGAATGATGATTTGAGCACATGGATGTATATCCAAGGTTTAGCTCAAGGTTTGTTATTTACTTCTCTAATAATTAACATAGAACTCTCACCTTTCTATGTTTGATACATATTATGTTTGGAATAGAGAATAATCTATATTTCTAGAGTTGATCTCCTTGTCATGAATCCAAGAGTGAGGTGGAATGATTACCATGATATTCATGGTAGGATCATGGATTGGTTTAAGACATGGAAAAGATAAGTCAAGAATGGTTTCTCCATTTTATTGTTACTTGATTTGCAATTGAATTGGTGTTAATAGGTTATGACAAGGATTACCATATTATAATCTTTTATAAGATTAATCAATGGATCATTGAGTAAAGTATTGTTGTGTTGATTATTAATTCCATTTGATCTAACCCCTTAGATCAAATCATCTCTACCCAAAACAAGGTTTTAACAAAGTCACATTGAGGTTTATGGCGCTTGACTTGATGAGCTACTTCAATTCCACCAAGATCAAGTGAAACTGTGACTGTTTTACTTTAAAGCGCGAAAATTCCCCGAATTTTCTATGCATGAATGCAATGCACACATCTGTTTCCTCTATTTTTGTAACCCCAATAACTGGGATATTACAGCCTTCGCACCACATATCACATGCCATATGTGCGCGCTAGCTATCTGGGAATCCATGCGGCTTCCTGCGGTGTCCCGCCGAATCCGCTGGAAAGTGACCGGATTTGAACTAGGGCTACACTTTCCGTCGCTCAATAAATTACGCAAAAAATATTTTTAGGTCTATGACATATCAGTTTATATGCTAATTTTTGTCCGTTTAGCGCGATGGTAAACGGGTGCACTAGCGCGCCCGGTACGGACATACCGCATCTCCGTGGGGGCCCGTTTTGGCCAAATGACAATTTAAACAAAGTCAGAAAATCCCGCGGAGCCGCATGGCGTCATTTTATGTGTCCTAGTAACCACTCCAAAACTCGGAATTAGGATACGGCAATTATTTTGGAAAACCCTTCACAAACAGGGCTATCATGTCCGGAGTTCTATGGCTTTTAGGGCAAATGAGTAGGAAACGGCCCGTGACACTGCATAGTTTGTCGGAACGAGGCCATATTTGGTACGTGCGTGGTCCCTGGGATGGGCGATGGTTTTTTCATTTTCGGGGTGCCAAAACGGGTTTATTTTGTGAAGCAGCTACATGGGGCGCATTTTAGTATTGCGCGAGACCTCCGCGTAGTGGTAGGACACCGCCTTCGCACCACATATCACATGCCATATGTGCGCGCTAGCTATCTGGGAATCCATGCGGCTTCCTGCGGTGGAAACTGACCGGATTTGAACTAGGGGTACACTTTCCGTCGCTCAATAAATTTCGCAAAAAATGTTTTAATGTCTATAACACATCACTTTATGTGCTAATTTTTTTCCGTTTAGCGTGTAGGCGAACGGTGCACAGCCCGCCCGATACGGCCATTTCGCATCTCGCGAGGGGGCTGTTTTGGCCACATGGCAAATTGGGCGTCATATTTGGATTCCTCTAATTTTTAGGTTCAAATGATGATATGTATGTTATATTTAGATTCCTCTCATTTTTCTGATCGATTTAAACATATTATTTGTGGAATTTTGATTTTCCGATTTAAAGATATTAATTATTCAATATTAAATAGAAAAAAGACCAAAAAATAAAATCATTTTATTTTTATTTGAATTCAATATTATTATTACTTATATATATTCATTGTTGTCTACTTAAGTAATTGTTTGGGATTCAAAAATAAAGAAGTGTGCATCACGGTTCAAGGGTTAATATGGTTGATATGCTATTTTTATCAGCAAGAGGTGTCAATTCTATAATGGAAGCTCATCCAAATGGAACCAAGAAGTTAAGCGTGCTGAGGCTGGAGTAGTGTGAGGATGGGTGACCGACTGGGAAGTTTAACCATGATTGTAATTTGACATAAAATTAAGTGTAGTTAGAGTTAAAAGTGTATTGGGTGAAAGATAAACAAGTAAAAAGAAGAAAAAAAGAAAAAAAATTGTGTAAAAGAAATTAAATTTTAAAAATTTTAAAAGTCTATGCCGAGGGTTTTGCCGTCGGCATATAGAAAAAAATATTTTTTTTCGAAATTTTTTTTTAAATTTTTTTGGAAACGGGAAATTTGAATTTTTTAAAAGTCTATGCCGAGGGTTTTGCCGTCGGCGTAGCGTGCTACGCCGAGGGCCGGGCTACGCCGACGGCGATAGTGGCTTTGCCGAGGGACTTACACGCCGAGGAGCTATGCCGAGGGCGGCCCTCGGCATAGCCTACGCCGAGGGCCAAAGCATGCTACGCCGAGGGTTCCCGGCCCTCGGCATATAGCCCCATTCCTGTAGTGAATGTGCTTGATTCCAAAACATGCAGGCACAACATGGGCACTTATACTCTATTATCGAACATCACAGATATTTTCTGCCCAAAAAGTGAATAGATTATATTGCACCTCTAAGACTAAGTGCTCCTCTTTAAGGTTGCACTGTTTGAGTAACTTGTGTTCTTTGGATGTCCCTGTGCTTCCACAACAGGTACAGCTAAATCTTATATCCGACATAGACCTTGAGATGAAACACACATACTATGGTATAGTTAGTAATTAAAAATCAAATTGAGACCAGGCAACCGTGAGTTGCATCTTACACGCGCCAACATGAAACACACCCCAACTTCTACCATGTATCTTTGGCGTAAAAACTATGGCATCTCTTGTAGCATCATGTTCATCCTCAGCACACTTTGCCACGACAGAGACCTTGAGATGATCTTTTTGATCATTTCTACTGTATCCTACGGAGACAACACGGCGTGAAAGGTTGGTTGTGCCATTGTCGGCGACGGGTAGTTTACCATCTCTGAAAGCAAGCAGCAAGATTTCCTCATCATGTATGCTGGCGGTACTAGCGGTGAATACGCCTTGAAGACCACCTGGGGGCAACACTGATCCACCAGTGATCCGCACACTGATTGTTGCCTCCACAGCAGTGGCGGAGCTTGACAACAAATCATGGGCGGGCCAAGCTATAGGAACACAAAAAAAAAGTGAAACACACCACTTCCCTAAACATTAGTCATTAACTATTTATTTTTAATTCTCGAAGTGGCGTCCAGTTCATAATTTCGTGCACTGGCATACAGTCTATAGAGGACCTAACAACAAATATGCTCTCTCACACTATGTCTTTGATCTTGTGGCTATTCCCAAATTTATTAAGGGCGCAATCCAGGATCTCGTTTCAAGAACTAGATGCCTTTAAAGGTAACCGGTTAATGTGTCCGAAGTACATCGTCAGTTGCTGTTCCAATTCGAGAAAGGGAAAATAATCATTGCTGAAGGATTTTCTTTAGCTTCACGCTCCATCTCTTTCAGATATTAAAAGTTGAACTCAAACTCATCTGCTCCCGGCTACCCAGCCAATCAAATGACTTCGTGATGAGACCGAGCCATATATTTGGTTATATGTACCTCGGCAGGAAAATTGGAGAAGTTAAGGGCTCGATTTAATCTGAAAGTCGCTCACCTGCTGCTAGATCTCCAGCGGCCGTACCTGCAGGATGCAGATGAGGCAGTCCCCTGGCCGCCCCCAGGCTGCGGGCGCCGGCGCAGCCAGTCTGCCTCATGTGGCCTCCACTGATTCCTTCATGTTTCTTCCATCTAAATCGGTAGATGCGCCTCATTCCCATGGCCGTGGTTTTCTTTCGGTCGGGAGGCTCAGAGAAACGAGCGAACGAGACAGGCTAGCGTGTTGGGCCTGAGATGCATACGAGCTAAACAAAATTTGGTCAAAAACCTGGGCGGGCCATGGCCCAGTTCGGCCCCAACAGAGCTCCGCCAGTGCTCCACAGCCCTGTCAATGTGGTGGAATCCTAACTCCAGTGTGCTGCGCTTGCTAGTGTAGTCTCCACTAAAAGAAACATACTGACTTAACGTCAAGACAAGAGAACTTAAGTCTCTGTCTTGGGATTCAGTTTCACCCTTCACTTTGAGCACGATCTCGATGTTTCCAGGGTCGTGGCAGGTCAGAATAGCACGTGTAGGACCTGTGAGTAAGAGATACGGATTCTACACGAGTAAACAATTACTCAAGTTAATGCCAGAGTTTTTTTTTTTTTTGAGATCTTAATGCCAGAGTTTAATCGACAAGGGGAGGGGGGGTGAACTAAATGGTCAAATTACCTCCTTTGTGATGGTCTGATAGTCACCCCTTGCACGTGCATAGATAATAACACGCTTACGGTTGTCCAAGACATCGCGCGCGGTGACCATGCCATAGACATGGATGGGCCACCGTAGACCTCCTCTTATTGAAGCAATTTTTATAGAAACAATCTGCAAGTTAGATCTGGGGTAATTGAAGCTGGAAAGATGGTCGGTGAAACACATGGGAGGGACAGATGCTGCATAGATAACATATATAGGTGCACTGGCGGAGCTCTGTTGGGGCCGAACTGGGCCATGGCCCGCCCAGGTTTTTGACCAAATTTTGTTTAGCTCGTATGCATCTCAGGCCCAACACGCTAGCCTGTCTCGTTCGCTCGTTTCTCTGAGCCTCCCGACCGAAAGAAAACCACGGCCATGGGAATGAGGCGCATCTACCGATTTAGATGGAAGAAACATGAAGGAATCAGTGGAGGCCACATGAGGCAGACTGGCTGCGCCGGCGCCCGCAGCCTGGGGGCGGCCAGGGGACTGCCTCATCTGCATCCTGCAGGTACGGCCGCTGGAGATCTAGCAGCAGGTGAGCGACTTTCAGATTAAATCGAGCCCTTAACTTCTCCAATTTTCCTGCCGAGGTACATATAACCAAATATATGGCTCGGTCTCATCACGAAGTCATTTGATTGGCTGGGTAGCCGGGAGCAGATGAGTTTGAGTTCAACTTTTAATATCTGAAAGAGATGGAGCGTGAAGCTAAAGAAAATCCTTCAGCAATGATTATTTTCCCTTTCTCGAATTGGAACAGCAACTGACGATGTACTTCGGACACATTAACCGGTTACCTTTAAAGGCATCTAGTTCTTGAAACGAGATCCTGGATTGCGCCCTTAATAAATTTGGGAATAGCCACAAGATCAAAGACATAGTGTGAGAGAGCATATTTGTTGTTAGGTCCTCTATAGACTGTATGCCAGTGCACGAAATTATGAACTGGACGCCACTTCGAGAATTAAAAATAAATAGTTAATGACTAATGTTTAGGGAAGTGGTGTGTTTCACTTTTTTTTTGTGTTCCTATAGCTTGGCCCGCCCATGATTTGTTGTCAAGCTCCGCCACTGTATAGGTGGGTCTAGTCAATACACCGGCGGAACGGGGTAAAAATTAGTAATATGCGGCTAGGATCACGAGGTTATACTTACTGATGTCATCCGTTCGCCAGATCCTTGCAGCGAAATAGTCGCCAGGATTCCAACCCGCATGTTGGACCTTCTCTTTGTTAGGGTACCAGTACTCCTCCGCCGATTTCTTTCGATCCTCCTGTTGCTGCACATCCGCCATGATAGAGAAGATGTCAATCATCGTTAATCAATCTCCTCGTCGGTATGCACGCGTTGACGTCCTTGTGCAGTTGTTGTGCTGGGTTTGGAGTATTAGAAATTGGTGTGTATATAGAAGGCCTGACTTCAGATCAAGCTTACCGAATAATCAGGTTGGAGTGTTGGACTCAGATTCCGGGTAGATCGATCGAGTAAGATTCCTAATCCAACTTTGCTCTAAGATGCTATCTATATTTATGTGCGCGCGTGGAGAGCAAAGCTTTACGCCAGCATCTTTGCCAAATACGCGCGCGTATTCCGCGGCGGCGCAGTTAGCAAAACACACACGAACGAAAGCCATGGCGATCGACATGAGCGCCGTCCCGTCCTACGACGCCGTGTTCGACATCCTATGCCTCCTGCCGCTGAAGTCCGCCTGCCGGTTCCGATGCGTGTCCAAGGGATGGTGCGACCTCATCTCTAGCCCCGTCTTCGCCGCCGCGCACAAGTCCCACCATGGCCCGCTCCTCGTCGACGCCGGATCCTTCCAAGAGGAAGAACCAGATGGCGGCCGCGACATGCGTCTCTTGGACATCAAGGGCAACATCGTGAGGGTGATCAGGGGTGTCGGCGGCTACGGCATGACATGCAACACGAGCCTCGACGACCTCATCTGCGTCAACGGCGCCGCCTGCGGCGGCGTCAATGTCGTGGATCCGGCCACCGGGAAGGTGCTCCTATCCTGCCCGCAAGTGGAAATCATAGAGCACCACTCCTTCCCCTATGCTTCCCAACGCTACTACATAACCTTTGGCTTCGGCCGTGCCATGCCTTCCTCCGAATACAAACTCGTCCGCTTCGTCGCCGACCAGGGCCGGAGTTGCGAGATCTTTACGTTGGGAGACGGCAGGGGCTGGAGGCTAACGCAGCCGTCGCCGGTCAAGATATGCCATGAGCGAGGCTCCCCCATCGTCATCGACGGTGTCATGTACGTCTTTCAGGACCAGAGACTTCATAACGACGACACTTTGCTCTGCTTTGACCTCGAGAGCGAGCAATGGAAGGCCGGCGCGCTCCAAGGACCCCTCAACGTCGTTGATGGTGAGAACACGGGAACAATAGGGATCCGCCTAACAGAGCTCAACGGCGCCTTGTGTATCGTACAATCGGTGTTCAACCGTCTCCTGGATCCATTCACCAACATATGGATTTTGGATAATTCCGATAAGAGAAGCTGGAGCAAAGCGCACACGATTACAATGGCGCCATCTGCATGCCGATATATGCCGTTGTGGATGATGAGTGATGGTGGAAAGCTACTCTTGCACTGCTCTTTTGATAAAGGATGTGATAAGAATAGAAATCATAAAGGATGGTCCTTGGTGCTTCAGATCTACGATCCTCTCACCGAAACATGCACAGACATCCTGGGGACGCCAGACGACCTTGCCGGCAGAATTGGCCTATGTAGCTTCGGCTTTGACCATTCAGCGTGCCAAAAGCTTGTAAATTAGCTTGGTTTTTAGAAACTTGCAAGATAATTTGATGGAACTAGAAATCATATATTTTCTGGACCAAGGCATTCTTATTTTTAGTATTTACTTTAGCCCATAGATGCAATGACCAGTTTACTAGTTGCGAGTGTACACTTTTTTGTCATGTGAGTTCAACTAGGTAGATTAAGAGATAATATATGCATCTCCATCCCATGTTGATATTCATGAATGAACCGAGCAAATGTATTTGGAACGCCGGACTCTTAATTGCAGGCCAATGCTTTTTAAACGGCTGAGAACAATAGAAAACTGCCAATAAATTATTTCTAGCGCTTGCACACATGTGCAATGGTTGATGCGATCGTTTTGTCTTACTCCTACCACGTAATTAATCTAGATATAATAATAAAATATGATGTATAATAAGTAATTTTTTAATCTTATCCTTAGTAACGAGGCATCTTAAATATGTGGTAACATAGATTGTCCTAAGGGATGATCTCTTAGCTAAGAGAAGGAAAAATTTTATTGGTTCGGAGGAGCGGAAGAAGAGGCAGGAGTAGCCGAGCTTATTGGCACACCAAGTTTTGGCTTGGATGTGGTCGACGAATTGCTGGAATTTGTGGGCATTTGGCCTTTGGCCCATGGCCCATTATCAAATTCTGAAACTCACATGGCCCATATCATAAATCAGTGGCAGCACTAGTGGGGGCTAAAGTTTAGTCCCACATTGCTAGTTGGGAGAGAGTTGGAGTGGTATATAAGGTGGGCTGTTCTAGTCCTAGTAAGTGAGTCAGAAGAGAGAGAGCCCTCGCGCACTCCTCCTCCTCCGCCGCCCGCCTCGCCTCGCCTCGTCTCGTCTCGACACGACCCGACCCGCCGCGCCGCGGGTTGCGGGAATCTCGCCGAGCCGAGCTTATCTTTTTGCTGTTCGGGAAATTAATTGTGTAATCAATCACAATTATGAGCTATTAACGGACGCGTTAACTCAGCCGTTTCGTTCCGGTTTTTCTGGATCGTGAACTCGTACGTGGGCTGCGTCCCAACCTTCCCGAGCCGCACTATATAAGCGCGGACGAGAACCCTAGCCTGTACGTGCCACATATGCGACTACCTTTTCCAGTTCATTGCGCCGCCTTCGTCTTCCTCATCCCGTCCGTCGGCGTGCACATTGGATGAGCCTCCGGAACCCTGCCTCTCGTGAACCTGTACGAGTGAGGGCAATCGGGTTTTGGGGAGCGCTCCGGCGCGACTACTGGCAGCACGACGTCGTCTTCGGACGACGAGTTTCTCCACACCGACAACTTCTTCCCGGACTCAGCGACTTCTTCGACAACCTCAACATGGGCGACAACGACGCGCTGCGAAGTATGTGATCTTGTCGTTTCTCTTTCAGTTTCTGTTAGAGCTTCTTCTTCTAGTTTCTGTGGTAGATGCGATCGGTTTGTCTTGTTTAGATGTGATCTGTTCATCTACCTTACTAGTCTGCACGATTAGTTTACTTATTGTTTTCATAGTCATGATTTATCAATTACTCGTACGGATTATTTCATATGGATATTTGCTTATATATTCAACAATCCAAAAACCTGATTATAGGCAAATCAATTCAAGCAGCATTGCTGCCGCTACTCGACCTCCCTCCTTTGATGGTATGCATTACAAGAGGTGGCGCACAAAGGCAGTCCTATGGTTTACAAACCTAGGCTATTTTAGCGCCACAGATGCTAGACCTGAGGGGCCTCTCTCTGCAGAGGAGCAGGGAAAGTTTGAGAAGGTCGACGCCATGTTTAAGGCGGCCTTGTTCAGCATTCTTGGGGACAACATTGTTGACCCGTACATGGCTTTCGACCATGGTAAAGATGCGTGGGATGCGCTCGAGGCCAAATTTGGGGTCTCGGACGCTGGCACTGAATTGTATGTCATGGAGCAATACTATGACTACAAGATGACTGATGAGCGCTCCGTGGTTGAGCAGGCTCATGAGATTCAGTCCCTTGCCAAAGAAATTGAGCAGTTTAAGTGTACCTTACCGGACAAATTTGTGGCCGGTGGCATTATTGCCAAGCTTCCTCCTTCATGGAGGAACTTTGCTACTTCTCTGAAACATAAGAGACAAGAGTTTTCCGTTTCGGATCTCATTGGCTTGCTTCATGTGGAAGAGAAGGCGAGAGCAAAGGACACACGCGCTCGTAGTTTTGAGGGAGGTTCTAGTGCCAATGTGGTACAGAAGAAAAACTTCCAATCTCACAAGTCTAAGAATAAGAACAATGGAAAAGGCAAGTTTGACGAGAAGAACAAAGCCTCCAACTCAACCAACTTCAAAAGGAAGACTCCTTATAAGAAGAAAGGGAACTGCCATGTTTGTGGTGCTCCTGGACATTGGGCTCCTGATTGCCCAGAACGCCATGATCGGCGTGGGAACAGCGGCAAGTCCGCAAATGTTGTTATTGGCGTTGATACTGAGATGAAGGACGTTGGGTACGGTATTTCTCCTACTGTCCTTTCAGTATGTAACTCTCCTGATTGGTGGATAGACACCGGAGCCAATACACATGTATGTTCTGATATGTCTATGTTTTCTTCTTATCAGGTCGCAAGGACTTCCTCCGTGCTGATGGGAAACGGCTCACGTGCTTCTGTTCGTGGTGTTGGTACGGTGGATCTGAAGTTTACTTCGGGAAAGACCATCCAGCTGAAGAATGTGCAGCACGTTCCCTCTATTAATAAGAATCTCGTTAGCGGATCGCTTTTATGTCGAGATGGTTTTAAGTTGGTGTTTGAGTCCAATAAAGTTGTAATTTCCAAGTGTGGACAATTTGTTGGAAAGGGTTATGTGTGCGGAGGCTTGTTCCGCTTATCTTTGTCAGACTTATGTACTCAAATTGTTAATCATGTTTGCAATGATAGTGAGTCCGATATTTGGCATTCACGACTTTGTCATATTAACTTTGGGTGCATGACGCGGCTAGCGAATATGAATATAATTCCGAAATTTGCTATTGTCAAGAAATCCAAGTGCCAAGTATGTGTGCAAGCTAAGCAACCACGTAAGTCTCACAAGACTGCGGAGGCAAGAGACTTGGCACCGCTGGAGCTTATACATTCGGATCTTTGTGAAATGAATGGTGAATTGACAAAAGGTGGGAAAAGATACTTCATGACTTTAATTGATGACTCTACTCGATATTGTTATGTGTATCTCCTGAAATCCAAAGATGAAGCTCTTAATTACTTCAAAATCTTTAAAGCTGAAGCAGAAAACCAACTTGATCGAAAGATCAAGCGGCTAAGGTCTGATCGTGGTGGAGAGTATTTTTCCAACGAGTTTGATTCTTTTTGTGCGGAACATGGTATTATCCATGAGAGGACGCCTCCCTACTCACCTCAGTCAAATGGGGTGGCCGAAAGAAAGAACCGTACTCTAACTGATTTGGTTAACGTCATGTTAGATACATCGGGTCTATCCAAGGCATGGTGGGGAGGCGATATTGACTGCATGTCATGTCCTAAACCGTGTCCCCACAAAGAACAAAACCATTACTCCTTTTGAGGAATGGGAAAGGAAAAGGCTGAAACTCTCTTACCTACGAACTTGGGGTTGTATGGCGAAAGTAAATGTGCCGATACCCAAGAAGCGCAAGCTTGGACCAAAAACCGTGGATTGTGTTCTTCTGGGATATGCATTTCATAGCATTGGCTACAGATTTTTGATAGTAAAATCTGAGGTATCCGACATGCATGTTGGTACAATTATGGAGTCGAATGATGCGACTTTCTTTGAGGATATCTTTCCTATGAAAGAAACGTCTAGCTCATCAATTCAGGAGATGCCCAGTTCATCTACTCAGGAATTATTTCCTGAACCTACCATGGCTATAGAACACTTTGAAAATCCTGTGGAGGATGACAATGAAGCTCCCAAAAGGAGCAAGAGACAGAGGACTGCAAAGTCCTTTGGACATGATTTCATTGTGTACCTCGTGGACGACACTCCCACTTCCATTTCAGAAGCCTATGCATCTCTGGATGCTGACTACTGGAAGGAAGTTGTCCGTAGCGAGATGGATTCCATCTTAGCTAATGGAACTTGGGAGGTGACTGATCGTCCTTATGGGTGCAAACCTATAGGATGCAAGTGGGTGTTCAAGAAAAAGCTTAGGCCTGATGGTACTATTGAAAAGTACAAGGCACGTCTTGTGGCCAAGGGTTATACCCAGAAAGAAGGTGAAGATTTCTTTGATACATACTCACCTGTTGCCAGATTGACCACCATTCGAGTGCTACTATCCTTGGCTGCCTCACATGGTCTTCCCGTTCATCAAATGGATGTTAAGACTGCTTTCCTAAATGGAGAGCTTGAAGAGGAAATTTATATGGAGCAGCCTGATGGATTTGTAGTAGATGGTCAAGAAGGAAAGATGTGTAAACTACTGAAGTCTTTGTATGGGCTTAAGCAAGCGCCTAAGCAGTGGCATGAGAAGTTTGAAAGAACTTTAACCGCTGAAGGCTTTGTTGTAAACGAAGCTGACAAATGTGTATACTATCACCATGGTGGGGCGAGGGAGTTATTCTTTGTCTCTATGTCGATGACATATTGATATTTGGGACCAGCCTTAATGTGATTAAGGAGGTCAAGGAGTTCCTATCTCGTTGTTTTAAGATGAAGGACTTGGGAGTAGCTGATGTGATCTTAAACATCAAGTAGCTTAAGGATGACGATGGTGGGATTACATTGCTTCAGTCCCACTATGTGGAAAAGATCCTGAGTCGCTTCGGGTATAGCGAATGTAAATCTTCTCCAACGCCTTATGATCCTAGTGTGATTATTCGTAAGAATAAAAGAATTGCTAGAGATCAATTGCGATATTCGCAGATTATTGGCTCGCTTATGTATTTAGCCAGCGCCACAAGGCCTGACATCTCCTTTGCTGTAAGTAAACTCAGTTTTGTGTCTAGACCTGGAGATGTTCATTGGCATGCTCTTGAGAGAGTTTTGCGCTATCTAAAAGGCACTGCGAGCTATGACATTCACTATACTGGGTATCCAAGGGTACTTGAGGGTTATAGTGATGCAAATTGGATATCTGATGCTGATGAGACTAAGGCCACAAGTGGTTATTTGTTTACACTTGGAGGTGCCGCTGTTTCCTGGAAGTCTTGCAAGCAGACCATCATTACGAGGTCAACTATGGAAGCAGAACTCACACATTAGACACAGCCTTGTTGAAGCGAGTGGCTTCGTGAGCTATTGATGGACTTACCTGTGGTTGAAAAACCAATACCCGCTATTCCTATGAACTGTGATAATCAAACTGTGATCGTCAAAGTAAACAGTTCTAAGGATAATATGAAATCATCAAGGCATGTGAAGAGGAGACTGAAAACTGTCAGGAAAATGAGAAACTCCGGAGTTATAGCGTTGGATTATATCCATACTACACGAAATGTGATAGAAAATGCATCGAGGGAGATGGGTATGAGACCCACACTATGAGCTGCCCACGGTGGTAACCCACTCTATGTGATCGGAGATCCCGTGAATTAGAACTGGGAGACAAGTTGTTGGTCAGTTGGAAGGAGAGTATATCCCAATAGCAATTTTACCACTCCGTAAGATGCAATACTCTCCTAATCTGCATGGCAGGTTGATAATTATCTTAATGTGTTCTAAGTGGCTTATTTTAGCAGAGATGTTGTCCTGCAGAACATCTTTTGAAGAACACACCTATATGAGTCCGATTGTTAAACGTCGCAATCTATGAGAGTTGGGTGCTCTCTAGTAAACTCATGAAAGGCCCTGGAGTATGACGTATAAGCTCCAAACCGCGAGGAAGCCTCGCGGCAGCCTAGTATCGGTCTAGGCTTTGTATGAAGCTAGTGCGCAGAAAACTTGTAGTTCAAGGCATAGTCCACTATCCAAGTTGCAATCTAGTGTAATATGAAGCTTTAAGTGGAAGTTCAACTTAACAGTCTCCACGACATACCGGTATATAAAACAATGTTCTGGAAACTTATTGATGAGATGTGCCAATGAGAGTTTGTGGGGGATTCCTGGAATTTGTGGGCATTTGGCCTTTGGCCCATGGCCCATTATCAAATTCTGAAACTCACATGGCCCATGTCATAAATCAGTGGCAGCACTAGTGGGGGCTAAAGTTTAGTCCCATATTGCTAGTTGGGAGAGAGTTGGAGTGATATATAAGGTGGGCTGTTCTAGTCCTAGTAAGTGAGTGAGAAGAGAGAGAGCCCTCGCGCACTCCTCCTCCTCCGCCGCCCGCCTCGCCTCGCCACGCCTCGCCTCGTCACGTCACGTCACGACGCGCCGCGGGTTGCGGGAATCTCGCCGAGCCGAGCTTATCTTTTTGCTGTTCGGGAAATTAATTGTGTAATCAATCACAATTATGAGCTATTAACGGACGCGTTAACTCAGCCGTTCGTTACGGTTTTTCTGGATCGTGAACTCGTACGTGGGCTGCGTCCCACAACCTTCCCGAGCCGCACTATATAAGCGCGGACGAGAACCCTAGCCTGTACGTGCCACATATGCGACTACCTTTTCCAGTTCATTGCGCCGCCGCCTTCGTCTTCCTCATCCCGTCCGTCGGCGTGCACCGACTGCCGGGACAGTAGGCCTCCGGAACCCTGCTCTCGTGAACCTGTACGGGTGAGGGGCAATCAGGTTTTTGGGGAGCGCTCCGGCGCGACTACTGGCAGCACGACGTCGTCTTCGGACGACGAGTTTCTCCACAACTTCTTCCCGGATCTCAGAAACTTCTTCGACAACCTCAACATGGGCAACGACGCTGCTGCGAAGTATGTGATCTTGTCGTTTCTCTTTCAGTTTCTGTTAGAGCTTCTTCTTCTAGTTTCTGTGGTAGATGCGATCGGTTTGTCTTGTTTAGATGTGATCTGTTCATCTACCTTACTAGTCTGCACGATTAGTTTACTTATTGTTTTCATAGTCATGATTTATCAATTACACGTACGGATTATTTCATATGGATATTTGCTTATATATTCAACACGAATCAGAATCTTTGTCAGCATCGGGTCGTTTTCTTTTCCCCAGCATGAAATGATTTGTATCGGATGTTCTATTAACCAGTGGGGTTTCTACAGCTCTTTGAAATTGATGCTTTCCTTGTATGAGGATGGAGAGCTGATTAGTCTGTTACTAAATTGTTTTCCATTCAAAGCTTCATCATACAGGTTTTATCTACACTCCAGCAAACACGCATAATTTACCCTACTGATAATGCCATGCATACAACAAACTCCTGCCGGCCCATCTCTGTTTTGGCCATAATAACACTAAAAACAAATGCCATGGTTAATTTACTGTCAGCTTTCTCCTAGATAAACTCTTAAACAATATAACTATTGTTGATGATTAATAAAATACGCAGAAAAATAGTAGACAGAGCAAGCCAGATAGTACCATGTCGTCGTCATTGTCTCTAGATGCACACCGCCGTTGTTGGTTCGTTTAGGGTGCGTTTGGTAGACTGGATGGACCTTTTTTTTTGCATGGGTGGAGAAACAAAATGGCCTGTTTGGTTGTATGGAAGGCCTCCGTGTTGTGGAGCCGGTTCTCAAAGCACCCTCGGGACAGGCTCTGGAGACACGTCCGAATCGGCGGTTTCCAGCGAGCATGTCCCGTTGTCGTGACTTTTTAGCTCGATGGATGCAACGGCTGCACGTGCTTTTGCTTAAGCTAACTCTCTTTACACTACTCCATCCCACGCACCCTCTCTTCAAATCAATACAAACATACTCCGAATCAAAATAAGTTGTACACGAAAAAGATGCGTGTCGATGACATGAATCAATTTCCACTATCGGTTTCGAGTTTCGTCAGTCGTAAATCGTCAATTTCGTGTATGAAGTTCTAAGCGAATTTTGCCAAATTCGTCGCACACGCACAATCGTTTGAAATTTTCTTTGAGGAGTAGGTTTACCTCACCATTCCGCATGACTTTCATGTTGACAGGTTTTTGTTTTGGTGTACATACGCGGATAAATAAATGACTCGCTAGTATACTGTAACGTGTATGTATGTGTGAGTATACTTTGGAGCACTCTTGCTCAACTTCTCGCTTGTCATCTTCATGGACGGCGACGTGGTGATGATATGTGAGAAGTGAGAAGTGATAATCCATGGTGGTGGCGGCATGGTGATGTTCATCTTCGTGGTCGGTGACGTGGTGATACTTGTGACCGGTGTGACCGATGGTGTCATGGTGGTATTCAGTTTCGTCGTAGCGACATGGTCATGCTTGTGACGAGCATGAACGGCAGTATCATGGTGGTGTTTGTCTTCGTCGGCGACGGGTGATGCTGCTGGTGTGTCCGGCGGTGTCATCGTGGTCTTCGTCTTCGTGGTCGACGATGGTGATGCTTGTGACGGGTGTGAATATCAGTGTCATGGTGGTGTTCGTTCGTCTTCGTGGTCGGCGACGTGGTGGTGCTTGTGACCGGCGGCGTCATGGTGGTCTTCGTCTTCGTGGTCGGCGACGTGGTGATGCTTTTGACCGGCGTGATCGGCGGTGCCATCGCCGACGTGCCGAAATTTGTAAACAGTGGTGCCACGGTGGTCTTGTGATAGTTGAGGTAAGATCACCATGTTGTCATATAGGTGAGGCTAGGAAAAGCATGCGACCAACCAAACAAAGTGACACTTAGGTACCAACTAATGCAACCAAGGCAATCAAACGAAGTGCTTTTTTTTACCGAAGCTCGTCTGAAACAAGATGTGAGTTTCATCTAACTAGCGGAGTGAGCCACAAATTGAATGCATACGTACCTAGTAAAGCTCGCTCACGTGTACCCTTGATCGACATGACTAGTAACTCACCCACATATTTATTAAGCCCCCGCTCACTAATCACTAATAATATATGATGTTTGAGCATTTTGTAGATTTATCTATTTTGGTATGTATCTAGTTTATTTTTATGCGTAGATTCAAAAACATTACGGTGTGTATCTAGTTTTTTTAAAATAAAAAAACGTTATATATAGGGAATGTTAGAGCAACTATCCTTGGAATATGATTCTTACTCTACCCGGAATCTGAGTCCGATCCGTACAAGGAGTCAAGAACGTCTGAATCCTTTGCCACCAATCACGATTGATCAGGTAAGCTTTACACGGATGCAATCTACCACATATTTTACATTGGACGAGACCGACTTGGATTCCGATCGATCTCGTGTATATATATACGCCCCTATATATGTATCTAATCTAATCTCTACTATTAAGAGCAAACTGGTGAATGCCCGGTGTCACATTTTCAGGATGGACAATAATACCCCCCACGTCCTGAATTCATATTTCCTCCCTCAAACCACCCGGTCCGCACTCCTCAAAAATAGCTAACTATCTTATCTTATCTTATCTTATCTTATCTTATCTTATCTTATCTTATCTTATCTTATCTTATCTTGCTAATCTCTACTATTAAGAGCAAACTGGTGACTGTCTGGTGTCACATTTTCAGGATGGACAATAATACCCCCACGTCCAATCTAGATAAGTACGGAAGAGAAGAAGATATATTTTTAAAATTAAATATCCTATCTGATCCAACAATATCGGTAACAACCCGCTTTACGTTTGCCAAGGGGAGAAAAATAAGCGGCACTACCTTCCCGCTTCCGCATCGCGCGACTGAGCTAGGATTTCCTTCCCATTGGGGGCCGCCTCTTCCATCCATTGGCTGCCACCGCCAGTCCTGCCCGGGACATCGTCCGCGCCACCTACTCGCCTGACTTCCACCGTCACAGATCGACCTGGCCGCCCGAATCGCGCCACTGACCTGCGGCCTCACCCGCCCGCCTTCTGTCCATGTGACGCCGGGTCAGTGCCAAGGCGCGCCGCACATTCCTCATCCATCCGCATGCAGCCGGAGAAACCAACGAGCAGGTCGAAGACTCGAAGTCGCAACCCACCAGGAGCAACATCGCTTGCCTCTTGGCGCCTCCATTTCATCGCATCGCCACCGGTTGTCAGTTCCGTGCAACCTGCGGATGTGCAGCGGTGTCTAAGAAGAAACACAAGAATTTGAGTCCTCGTTCCGTGGTTGGGTACGTCTACAGCTCGGCATCTCCGCCAGCCAATTCCTCTCCATCTTCGTCTCCACTCTCCAAAGTCACTTCAGGTGAGAGGTGACCTCCCTGCGACCGTTTGCTTTAGTTGGTCCCTGCTGGTTTGTTCTGAAAACTGTGCAGGAATAGAGCATTAGCATCGCAAAGCTAGCAGCAACAGTAGGGACGAGCTGAGGAAGAAAATTGGGCCCACCTTTCATTGAATGCATAGCAAACTAGAGCATGAGCAAAAATACAGAGCAGAGATTTTGCTAGCTACGTGTACATTATTGCTGCACTGAATTAAGGACGTGTGAGTTGTTTGGTTGCCTGTGGTAATTCATTATTCATGTTTCTTCAAAACTCCCTTTTTTGGCGAATTTGTTCGCAACTCTAATTTTACTATTCATGCTCCAATATGATGAGCAATGTAATATATGTATTTTTTTAATCTTTGCAAATACCGGAAACAATGATCGTTTGGAGAAGATGGCAGAAAACCAAATGTTATGTGACATAGTCGCGTGTACAGGTATATCTGTTTGTTATGCTCGCTGAGACATGCACCTGCTCCAATCATGTCATGTATGAATCAACCAGTTGTGATCTTTCTACTTTGTTGTTCCATAGGTTGTTCTTGCAACTCTTAGATCAGCTAGATATTTAAAAACAGATGCAACTTGGTGCTATATGGTTCGATGGAACTGTATTGTTAATTTATTTTCTAGATGGACATCACACTCACTCTTGGATTTTTTTTAAACTTCTGGCACTTGAATACTTGTTTTTTTTTAGAAATGGGGCATCCCCAAGTTGAATAATTGATAAATGAGTATTGGCACTTGATTTACCATGCGAGAGTGATCTGGAATTTATTTTGTAATTATTGTACTTCTGGTGTTATGAGAGTGTCAAGAAACCCTTCTATTTTTTAGTCAACACCGTAGAGCGGGAACAACTAGGGCTGCGGTGGCCCCAGTCTCGAGCGGCCGCAAAGCCTCCTGGTCGCGCGCCGATGCAAATTAAGGCGTGCCACCTGACCTATACCGGTCAGGAAGGTGTGGATGATGCCCCGCTTAGTTTTCTGCAGGGCACACACGTACACGTTAAATCGAGCCTCGATCGGCTCTCGGGTTATCCTGAATCGGCTCATGGAGCCGATCCACCCATGATTCGCCCAAGGTGGCCGAATATATGGTGGTCCTGCTTGATCAAGATAAAGCATATGAGATCCACGACGATTTGGGGTTTTCACCGCATAATCGGATCATCCTACTCACGATTGGGCCTCGCGCTCACGCACGGTGATCGTAAGCCAGCCCTAGACAAGGCCTAAAACCAACACTAGGTTGATCCTCGGAACATCCTGTCTAGGGGCAGCAACCACCTACGTGCCGCTGGATCCTCCAACCCTTTGTAAGGCCTAACTATTGCAGATATTAAACTAATCCTTGATGAATCAAGGAGCAATCGTAACGGATCAGATCTACTAAATAACGATCAAGCGGGGTGCCGCCCTGCACCCATGATGAGGTACAAGGACGGCTAGATGCGCAAGGGTTGCACTACGACAACATATGATACTAAGAACAATGCTAACCCTAACACATCTATGATAACTACGTTGCTCGCCATCAAAAAGGCTTCAGTACGAGCAACGCATGAACAACTAGGCAGGCTCGTGCTGCCTAGATCGCGAGATGCGATCTAGGCAGCATGGTGCTACGGAGAGACCCTCGAGACGAAGGGGTTGGCGATGCGCCGAGATTGGTTTGTGGTGAACGTTGGTTGTTGCTTATTCCATAAACCCTAGATACATATTTATAGTCCAGGGGACTTTCTAATGCGGGCGTACACCAAACCGTGCACGGGTAGAACTCTAACTTCTAAACCAAGATGCGATCTAATATGTTACATGGGCAGTTTAGCCCAACTTGGTATAAAAGGCCGATTCACGCATTTCTTCCATGTACAATCTTCACGTCCATCTTGATCGCGGCCCACCTCTCGGTCAAATTCTGGTGATAACACATGCCCCCCTGGTTTTGGAAATGACATTTCCAAAATCATTACGCTTTTCCTTCGTCGGGTCATGTCATGGCAGAGCAGAACTGTCGCAGATACTTCATGATGACGTCCCCTCCTCGCCTTCTGCACGATTTGACCGGTTGCACCACGTCCTCGATTTGACGTTCGCACCACGTCCTCGGAAACTGCTTGGGCATTAAACTTCCACTATATCCTCTTTATTTAACCACTCACAGTTTATTCCTGCATCTCCTTCGCATTAGCACCCCAAAAGCCCTCCTGCGCCACCATGTCCTCTTCTTCCTCCGCCTCATCGGGCTTTCCCATCGAGTCCTCTCTTCCAGCGGTAGCGCCGAGTGGAACCCAGCAGAGGTCCACGCGGCAACACTTCCGCGCCATCGAGGCCGGGAATGAGCCCAGCCATGATTTTTCCATCTCGTCGAGGACGACAAGTCCCGACTGATGGGGAGAGCGATCTCCGCTTCCTCGCCGACAAGGGAAGCGGTGGAAGAAAGCGAGGATGATCGCTTCCCTGGGATGGGGCCACCTCCAGGAGGTGAAGGAGGAGGAAGAGGAGGACGACGACGACGACAGCTCCCCGACGAGCCGCCGGCCAGCGCCAGCGGCCGGCGAGTCCGACGAGCGACAGCGACGACGGACGAGGAGGAAGATGAGGACAATGAAGGTCCTGCCGGCCTGAGCAGCCGACGACGGCAAGCAGGGCGGCAGCGGCGATGACGGCGAGCGACGAAGCGACAACGCCCGTAGATAGGGCCCTTAGCATAGGATGCAGAAGTAGGCGGGGCAATGTACCCCCTTAGTACTCCCTTTTGAGGGCAATCATCTCTACTATGTAAGAAATCTCTTAATAAAGAACTTTCCCCAATCTGATTTTGCCGATTCCTTTTAGCTTATCTTAGCCGATTCCCTCTCATACTGATCTTGCCGATTCGTCCCCTTTGCCAATGCGTAATGAACCGATAGCAACGCATCGGTCCTTTGACCTTTACCCTTCCATCCTTCAACTGATGATTCTCTTTCCGGTAGATACTGTGGGATCTCCGGAGAGCCATACCATTACCTGGTTTCAGCGAGCGCTCATCATTTTGCGAAAAGGTTGCGACGAAAGATCAGCCGATGGTACCCCAATCGGCTCCTCAATAGAACATCCACCAGGCCTGCTTCTCGAGTCTTAGCCAAGGCAAAAACAGAAACGAGGACGCGCAAATTAGCTGAATAAGCATGGGCTTGATCATGCAGAGCCAGCCGATCAGCTTCCAGAGCAGAGAGCCTTCAAGGTGAGCTGCCCCGAGTTCTTCATCCGTCCTAGCGCCCTGCTGGTCAGATCGGCTCCTTTCCTTTGGCGGATCTAATGCGATCCATCCTTGACCTGATCCAGCTGCTCTTGAAGAGAGGATCCGAGCCCTTAAATTACTCCATTGAGGAGTTCTTCCATTAAAATCCCCCTTCGTGCTCCATTGACCCTCTGATCGTGCAGTTATTCCTCTTGAGTCGATGGCTGCGCATCGGCTTTCTCCTTAAGTCGATGTCTGCACATCGGTGTGCTCAAATTTTGAATTTTTAGCCGATTTGTGTATCGGCCCCCATATTTGATAGTACTATCTCATATCCTCATGTTTCATCCACCTAGGTGCCCCCCGAGCCGATTCTGTCAAGAGAATTGATGGTATCGGCTCTTCGGGTAGTCCCTGTTGGGTCAAACGTTGATCCCAGGTAAAATAGATGGTGAGGATAATTTCGGCCGATTGCTGGAATCGGCCTCCACGTTGCTTGCTCGGCGAGGGTCTTGTAATGTCCCTTCATAAATTTTGGAGGGCCGATCGCAAGGATCAGCCTCGCCACCTTCGCTTATTGACGTAGTCTTGCTACTCGTCCATGTCGGTGGATAAAACCAGCCCAATCTCTGACTTTATCACGTTGGAGCGCTTGCTGGTGTCCACCTCGGGTGCAACGTGTGATCGTGGAGCTCTACACTTCGCCGGACGAACGAGCACCATGTTTGTGCCGCCGATGTTTCCTCATCGGCTTTCCTTTGCTTGGGCGCCACTCTTTTCTTTGCGGCAGTCCCTCCTCATCCAGGGTCCTCTGGACTTTCGCAGCGCATCAGGTCGTGCCTTCCGGCGTATGCAAGTATAATTTCGGCTTCCTCCGGACCGCGCAACCGCTGAACCCGCGCTTTGTGAATGGCTGAGGCCATCAGGGCACCACCTTGGACGGTGGCACCGTCTTCTTCGTCTTCCCCCTCGTCTTCCGAATCCTCGAGATCTTCCAACCGAGGGCCTCAGCACGTCTGCTTCGTGGTGGGAGAGGCCCTAAGCGCTCGAACACAGACACGTTGGCCGCCTCCTTCTTTTCTGGTTGCATTCGGCGTTGCCGATTGTTGCTAATCGGCTCATTCCGAATCCCAGAGTGTCCGAAGAAGGGGCAGTCCCAATGCCTGCCCGTGTCGTCTTGCTCCCTCGGCGTGGCGCTCCTGTCGCTCCTCATCGTGATTATGCCAACGATGCCTTCTGTTTCTAGCCAGACGATCTCTTTCACCATCGTCGCCGTGTCGTCGGCGTTGGTCATACCGACTCACATACTTGTTGAGGAGGTGATCAGAGAGGGGTTGTTGATATCTTATGTTCTTCACTTCTCCCTGTGACGTAGCGCTTGCCATCTTGACGGAGCCGATCGCATGGAGCGGCCTCCTCCGTGTCTTTGCTATGAGAGCAGCTGTCCTCATCCCCGCTCTTCTCAGAGTGGTGTCCAAGCTCTACCATGTTGATGTTGGCTGAGAAATCTGGCTGGCACCCTCCGAGGTGAGTAAACTCACCATGTTGACGGCGGGGAAGGGTGTGTGTCGACCTTCATGGCGTACTGGTTAAAAATTAGTCGCCCATTTTCTATCGCCATTTGGATCTGCTGACGCACACCCTGCAGTCGTTAGTGGTGTGGGTGAACGTGTTATGCCACTTGCGGTATGGCTTTCCGTTCAGCTCTTGCAGTAGGGACCTTGTGGCCTTCGGGTATCTTTATGTGCTTCTCCGCGAGTAAGATCGAAAATCTGCTCGTTTCGTCACGTCGAAGTCGAACCCTCTTGGAGGCCCCGGTGGCTTCACCCATTTGCATTACTGGGGCAGCTCGAGTCCACTCAGCCACCGCGACCTCTTGTTCTCCCGTAGCACCTTCATCTTCGCGTGTGTCAACCATGGTAACCACGCGCTTGAATTTGTCCTGGTAGACATCTGGGTGGGTTCATCGCTACGCTTCGCACCATGTGTGCTAATGAAGGGTAGTCCGCTTGGGAGGCCACGTCCTTGATCGATGATGATAGACCCACCACCGCCAACTCGATCGCTTCTTTTCGCTCACGTGAACCGAATAGCATCGGTTCCTAACGGTCTGAAGCGCTGGATGTATTCCGCCACTGTTTCCGCTCGTCGTACTTGTGCCAAATCGGCAATGCCAGCCTCGAAGTCTCTGAGTGATATTGCTCATGGAACCGTTCTTCCAATGCCAAGTCGGATCGAGTTCGGTGGCAGCGATGTGTACCAACCGAAAGCCGATCCTGTGAGGGACTGTGAGAAGTACCTCACACGCAGCCTCGTCGACGCTGAGATCATGCCCACTGTGCCAAATATCGGCTCACATGTTCGATGGAGCTGGAACCATCCGATCCGCTGAACTTTGTAGTCCGGAGCCGATACTTGGGTGGTAGCGGGATCAATTCGTACTCGTTGGGGTACGGCTTGGTATAGCCGACCGTCTTCCTTTTCGGCATCATGCCGAACTGATCTTTCGAATCGTACAAATCTGATCCGCGGTGATGGCTGAAGGTGCCGAACCTTGAAGATTTGGCGTACTTAACCAGCCATGCTTGTTTTTCCGGTTCTGAGCCAACTGCAGGAGCTGGGCTCGGGTTTTGTCGGGTGGCGTATTTAGCTAGCCACGTTTGCTCGGGTCTGCCTCCGTTCCTCCCGTTGCTCCAGTCCCCGCTGTTGCAACCTGGTTAGAGTGCCCAGGTGTTGCGTGCTGGCACGTATGCACATGCGTATCCGTGCGGGATCTCCTTGGCGCGTCATGTAGGAATTGGTAGTCACGGGGTCACCACCAATCTTGTAGACGACGTAGGCCGATGAGTTCGGCGCTTCGGGCGCCCAACGCGGCAGCGGTGGACGGACTGGAGTGGTACCTCTCCTTGGTGAGTCCCTAGAGCTGGTCCCGGACGAGAGCGGCTCATGATCTCCTGGATCACGCGCAGAGCGACGCGCTCCAACGTATTCACCAGGCTCTCGAATGGCGGTGCAGAGAATGAGCCACCATGAAGTTGATCTCCGACGCAGCGACCTGGTGCGTTCTTCGACGGGGTGGATAGGTCCACCCCATCAAGCGCGCCTTCAGGTGAGAACCCCTTCCATCTGATGCCATGGGAACGGGTCCTGTGGAAAGAGCCGATGAGGTCGGCTTCGAGGAAGGCTTTGACCTCGTCATACTTCTTCTTGAGCTCGCCATTGAGCTCCTCGTAAGTGACCGGAGTTTCTTCCGCCATCTCCGATGTAGACGGCGATGTGGTTGATGTTGAGGATTGTCCCACCAGGCGTGCCAGAATGTGTTGACGTCAGAAACCCACCGGCGGGCAGTGACTGGTCAACACCGTAGAGCCGGGAACAACTAGGGCTGCGGCTGGCCCCAGTCCCTCAGCGCGACGGCCCGCAAAGCCCCCCGGTCGCGCGCCGATGCAAATGCGGGCGTGCCACCCTGACCTATACAGTCAGGAAGGTGTGGATGATGCCCCGCTTAGTTTCCTGCAGGGCACACACGTACACGTTAAATACGAGCCTCGATCGGCTCTCAGGTTATCCCGTGAATCGGCTCATGGAGCCGATCCACCCATGATTCGTCCAAGGTGGCCGAATATATGGTGGTCCTGCTTGATCAAGATAAAGCATATGAGATCCACGACGATTTGGGGTTTTCACCGCATAATCGGATCATCCTACTCACGATTGGGCCTCGCGCTCACGCACGGTGATCGTAAGCCAGCCCTAGACAAGGCCTAAAAACCAACACTAGGTTGATCCTCGGAACATCCTGTCTAGGGGCAGCAAACAGCACCCTACGTGCCGCTGGATCCTCCAACCCTTTGTAAGGCCTAACTATTGCAGATATTAAACTAATCCTTGATGAATCAAGGAGCAATCGTAACGGATCAGATCTACTAAATAACGATCAAGCGGGGTGCCCCCGCACCCATGATGAGGTACAAGGACGGCTAGATGCGCAAGGTTTGCACTACGACAGCATATGATACTAAGAACAATGCTAACCCTAACACATCTATGATAACTACGTTGCTTTCAAAAAGGCTTCAACGAGCAACGCATGAACTAAGCTGGTGCTGCCTAGATCGCGAGATGCGATCTAGGCAGCATGGTGCTACCGGAGAACCCTCGAGACGAAGGGGTTGGCGCCGAGATTGGTTTGTGGTGAACGTTGGTTGTTGTTTATTCCATAAACCCTAGATACATATTTATAGTCCAGGGACTTTCTAATGGGCGTACACCAAACCGTGCACGGGTAGAACTCTAACTTCTAAACCAAGATGCGATCTAATATGTTACAGATACATGGGCAGTTTAGCCCAACTTGGTATAAAAGGCCGATTCACGCATTTCTTCCATGTACAATCTTCACGTCCATCTTGATCGCGGCCCACCTCTGACTCGGTCAAATTCTGGTGATAACAGTGTCAAGTAAGTCTTCTATTTTCTAATGATAATTAGGAACCAGATGTGAATGGTCTTCATGTGGTGGCTACTACAATGGATGCTATGAAGATACTACCTCCATCCTAAGATTTAAGGCTTATAACTTTTCAAAAAGTCATATTATATCAAGCTTGATCAAGTTTTTATCAAAAATAGTTAACATGTAAAATACAAAATATCATATTTGTTGATAGATTCTTCTAAAAGTTTAGTCAAACTTTACTCAATTTGACTTTTCAAAAAAATATAAGCTTGCCTTGGGATGGAGATAGTATTTGCTTCCTAGATGGACGGTATAACTCTTCATGGTGTACCCTATCATTTCCATGATTACCTATGATTATTTCATTCGCGTCCTGATAACCTTTTCTATTTATCAGGTTACATGTCCTAATAGACGCAAAAAAAAGTTAAGCTGCTTGCCATTATCCTAGACAAAATGTTAATGTTTTCCCTTTTTTTCTTGTTTGCGAGGTCATAAATTTGATCTTATGTACCATCCGGTGTTGATCCCATAATATGCTATATCAGATATATTTCAATTTCGTCACTTTTTCTAGCAAAAAGATAAAGTATTATATAAAACGTTGGTGGAACGGAGATCAACGATTCAACTACTTCTTGTTTGCATGATAGAACTTGATGTGGAAAATTGACAAGTTGTTTTCTTCTGCACTCTCGAAGATGGGCATACATGTGTATTCATGATCTTGGTTTTCATTACCTCTTCTAACATCTTTGTGATCTTCTTTACCTGGTTGTAGTACAAATGCTAAATAGTTTTAAAAAATTATTTTGATGTGCACAATTATGCGACACAAATATTTTCTTTTCACGTGCAATGTGCCATCAGATTTTCTCAAATAATTTTTATTTCATATTCCATTGCCTACTTTATGCATGATTTAGAAACAACGTTGAGCAGTATGAGGTTGCGCCATCATAGTTTAGTTGAACATCTTAAACATCTCAAAAATCTCACTGATCAATATCATTGTCACCGGTACAACGAAAAGCACATAGCCTGCAAGAATCAGTGTTGAATTACATCTTCATTAGATTGCACTTAAAAGTGAAGTTAAACCTTAATTATTTTGTAAATATCATGTTAACATCTTTTAATACACGTGAATTTTAACTTGTATTGTATTTGCATGTAGTGCAACAAAATAAATTTAGTGAAACCGTAGCGAAGCACGGGCATCCAACTAGGCCGTGGAACATGATTGTAGCCTGATGTAAATTTCTGACGTGGAGAGGGCTCACGTTGGTCCATGCATCTTATTTATCTACTTCATGTTGCAGAAAATTCTTGTTCATATACTCCATTATATTTATTGAGCCAATCGTTCTTGTTCAAACAGATTTTTTTTGTTGAAGGGAATCTCAAGAACAAATGCTTCAGATCCAAATGTCAATGGATGGTTTGTTCTGAATAAAACTTTTGTTTAATCTCCATATGTGTAAATCGTGTTGGAATTCTGTACCATTTTTTATGGGTAATATCAAAAATTAATTTCGTATCATATAAAAAATATGGCAATGTCAGAAATAAATTTCTATCATATGAATTTTTTTGTTGTGCCATGAGAATGGGAAAGAGCGGAGAAAAATGAACGGTAAAGTTTGTGTATTATAAACCAATTTTACGGTTCAAACTGATCTATTGAATGATTCTGGTTCATGCCATATTAATTTCCCATTCTATTCTAGACAGAACTACATCGAGGTCGACCTTGTTTTGCTTATAGTCAGGTCACCGAAACTATCCATTTGTGGTAAAGGAATATTTCCAAAAATAGTAATAGTGGGCCCGCGTGGGAACCAAAGGAAAGCACGGGCAACTCTTCAACGGCGGAGTAACAACCGTGCGGCTGATGGAGGAGTGGTTTAGCTCCGGAGGGCGGGGAGGTCGGCAGCCTGAACCGTCCGCTGAATGGCAGGGAGGCCGGCAGCCGAAACCGTGCGCCGGGGGTGTGGAGGCCGACGGTGAGTGGCTCGGCGCCGGAGGATGGGATGGACGTGAGAGAGCTAGCCGTGGACGGGCGCCAAACAGCGAGTGACCTTGGCGGCGTGTGTGGCCACAGGCGGCATGAGTAACCCATGCGGTGGTGTCGGGAGAATGTGAAATTGGGAAAAGTTTGTTATTTTAAAATTAAAATTGGGGAAATTTGGGTGAGGAAGAAAGCAGGATTGTCCGACTTTTCTCAGTACTCCAATACCAACAAGCACTGACATGTGGTTTTCTGTGGTTATCATTACAAAAAAAGTATTATCATCCTAATGACCAAGAGATAATAATATTTTCCATTTATTTGCAAAAAATTGTTTGGTTACTTAGTATTTTCTTTTATGCTCTCATGCGATAAATGATTTGTTCATCCAATTTGCATCGGGAGTACTTTATGTTCACATTCTTATATTTTTATGAAAATAAAACTTCATGCTAACTCGATAGATTGATTGTGCAGGATGGCTACGAGTTGACAAAGAGATTTTTGATACACATACTCAAGTACCTTGCTAATGACATTGAAAATAACATACATGATGTTGTGCGAGCATATGTTATTCACGATCAAGAGAGCATGGATTTAATAAATAATATAAGAAATAATATGTCGGTCTCGTTGCCTTTTATAATTATTACACTAAATTATGTGATATGATCTTATGATATTTTAAATATTATGTGGTTATTTTTATGTACTTAAATGTTTTTGCGCATCATTTACACTTGTAATATTTGTGAAACTACATAAAGTAGAGATCCATGTAATATTGTGACTGGCATAAGGTAGGGAGCCGTGGCGAAGCACGGGCATTCCACTAGTCTAATCTAATAGTATAGCATAGCAACAGGTGCCTGCTACCCCAAGCAAATCTAAACCACGCGCAATGGCCCATATCACGGACGAGGAGATTGGTCGACTGTTGGCATCTGTCATGGCCAAGGTGCAGGAACAAGAGGAGACGAGGAGGAAGAGAGAAGAGCGATGGGACGCCATGTACCGGCGGCAGAAATCGGCAGAGGAGTACTGGTACCCTAACCGTAACCGAGATAAGTCCCAACAAGAGGATTGGAATCCCAGCGACTATTTCGCTACAAGGATCTGGAAAACCGACGACATCAGTAAGTATACCCTCCTAGCACCCTAGCTAGTATTTTGCCCAATTTTAGTGGAGTTTAATTAACCCCAAGCACGTATGTTGTCGACGCAGCGTCTGTCCCTCCTATGCGTTACACCGACCATCTTTCCAGCCGTTGTTCCCCCAGAGATAGCCTGCAGATCGTTTCCATCAAAATAGCTTCAGTACGAGGAGGTCTACGGTGGCCGATTCAAGTCTTTGGCATGGTCACCGCGCGCGACGTCTTGGACTACCGTAAACGTGTTATTATCTATGCCCGTGCAAGGAGTAATTGTCAGACCATCACAAAGAAGGTAATATATAGCTTTTTCCATTTTGTATCACACATGTTTCCTCCTCACTCATGATCCCCTTGCCGATTAAACATTGTTATTGACTTGATTATTTCTTGACTTGTGCAGCATCCATATCTAGTACTCACAGGTCCTACCCGTGCTATTGTGACCTGCCACGACCCTGGAAACATCGAGATCGTGCTCAAAGTTAAGGGCGAAACAGAATCTGATGACAGAGACCTAAGCTTTCTTGTCTTGAATTTACAAAGCAGGGGGTATTGTTATTTTCATGGCGATTACACTAGCAAGCGCAGCACGCTGGAGTTAGGATTCCACCACATTGACAGTGCCGTGGAGGCAACAATCAGTGTGCGACCAATGGGTAAAGCATTGCTGCCACCAGGTGGTTTTCAAGGTGTATTCACCGCTAGTACCGCTAGTGGAAATTTCGTGGAAATTGTGTTGCTTGCTTTCAGAGATGGTAAATTACCTGTCGCTGACGATGGCACCATCAATCTTTCACGCCGTGTTGTCTCCACCGGATACACTAGAGAAGATCAAAAAGATCAGCTCAAGGTCTCTATTGTCGCACGGTGTGCTGAGCATGAACAGAATGCTACCAGAAATGACTTAGTTTTTACGCCAAAGATATATGGTAGAAGTTGTGGTGTGTTTAATCTCAGCACGTGTAAGATGCAAGTCACCGTTGCCTGGTCTGAATTCAAACGTATCTAGTCTAATGTAGCAAGGGTGATTCTCGTTGAACTTCTTGGTTTGCTCTCCATGACCAAGTAGTAACATATTAACGCTTTGTAGCAAGCGCTGAGTTGAGCATCCACTGTTTGAAGTGGTATATTTTGTAGTAGTAGCAGCATAGCTCGTGGTATCTTCATTTTATTTCCTCTCGCGCGGACGCCTATTGGACGAGTTGGTTCGCTGCTGCGATCAAGTCATCAGGTCGCTCCTTGTAATTACAAATTATACAGAAATGGGAAGATGCCAATGACGACTTCACCAAATCAAAACTGAAGACGGAATCTAATTCTCAACATACAAATCAACTGTCTTTTTCTTTTCTTTTATGTTTTTTACAGTCATAATCCACAAAGATTATTAAGCTGGAATATTACATTCTTCGATAGGAAAACAGGAATAACATTTAAAAAACCCAAGCTAAGTGCCTCCCTTGGCCAAATATGATAAACTCCTGGGACATGCATGTTGTTCATTTCCTTAAGCTCATTCATCTTGCCTGGAATGTTTGCAACGATGCCTATTTACAGCATCAAATGATTTGTTTCAGATGTTCTATTAAGCAGTGGGGTTTCTACAGCTCTTTGAAAGTGATGGTTTCCCTGTATGAAGATGGAGGGCTGATTAGTCTGGTACTAAATTGTTTTCCATTCAAAGCTTCATCATATAGGTTTTATGATTTTGTCTACACTCCAGCAAACACGCATAATTTACACTGCTGATAATGACATATATACAACAAACTCCTGCCGACCCATCTCTGTTTTGGACATAATTGTTGAAATATTGGGCCCACTTTTAGTGGCCCAAATTAGATTTCAGTTTTCCCTATAAATCTGAAAGCCCACATAGTGGCAGCCTTGTGAGTTTGAGCCCAAGTTGGTGGCAGCTCACTAGTAAGTGGCAAGTGGTGGGAAGTTTAGTCCCACATGGAAAGCTGGGAGGAAGTTAGACCATCTTATAAGGTGGGTTGTTTCACCACTAGTAAGTGAGTGAGAATAGGAGTGCTACACGCGCTCCTCCTCCTCGCTCGTCTCGACGCGACGCGACGCGCGCCGCGTGGTGAGTGGATTGAGCCTCGAGCGAGACTTTCCTTACTTTTGCGGATGTGGGCTCAGAATCGAAACGTTCGTGCGACGTGGGCGTGGCCCACGTTGCCTAGGGTTTCCCGAGCCTATATAATCTCTTCATTACGAGTTAGGGTAGGGCGAATTAGGTTTTTGGGAAGCGCTCTGCGCGACTGCTCAAGCTCTTCATCACGGGTCGCCTTCCGTCCAAGCGGTGCTGCCTACCGTCGTCTTCAACGCCGTCTACTTCGACCCGTCGTCCCTGTCGTCAACAACGTTGTCATCAACAACGTTACTGCTGCGACATCATCTGCTACACCTCCACCGCCACCTCCACCAGATCGGTACGTGCGACATATCTCGATCTGTTTAGCGATGGATGCTTTATCGTTTGTGCTGCTGCTACTCATGTTGATTAATGCATCTAGTATGTTCGAGTTTCACATGTTAGTAGTTGTTGTCATCATGTTTTATATTCTGGAATTAATCATGGAAATTGTGCCTAATTATCCAACAATCCAAAAACCTAATTGTAGGCAATTTCCTGAGTTAACTATGGCTGGTTTTGCTGCACTGAGGCCGGATAAGTTTACCGGTGTGCACTTTAAGAGGTGGCAGATTAAGGCCACGCTCTGGCTTACTCATCTGAAAGTGTTCCATGTGAGTAATGGTCTTCCTGAAGGAACTATCTCTGACCAAGATCAGAACAAGTTCAAGGAAGACAATACTCTGTTTGTCGGATGCGTACTGAGCATTCTTGCTGATCGTCTATGTGATGTGTATATGCACATAGTAGACGGTAAAGAGCTCTGGGATGCACTGAATGCTAAATTCGGTGCAACCGATGCAGGCAGTGAACTGTACATCATGGAGAGCTTCCATGACATCAGGATGGTGAACAACCGTTCTGTAGTCGAACAAGCTCATGAGATACAGTGCATTGCGAAAGAGCTTGAACTCCTTAAGTGTGCCTTACCGATAAGTTTGTGGCTGGATGCATTATCGCTAAGTTGCCCTCTTCATGGAGGAACTTTGCCACAACTCTCAAACACAAGAGACAGGAGATATCGTTGAAAATGATAGCGTCTCTTGATGTTGAGGAGAAAGCTCGGGCTAAGGATACTACTGAGAAAGGAGAGGGTCAATCTAGCGCCAACATGGTGCAGAAGAAACCCTACAGAAAGAACAAAGGGAACAACAAGCCCTCCTTCAATAAGCCTATGAAGACTACAACCTTCAAGAAGAAGAAGATGATAAACAAAGCAGATCTGAGCTTCTTTACCTGTGGAGAGGCTGGCCACTTTTCTAAGGACTGTCCAGAGAGGGCAGACCGTAAGAAAAGGCGAAGCAAGTCAACACGGTGACCGCTAGCAATGCTGATGGGTACGGTAATCTCTTTACTGTTCTTTCGGTATTTCAATCTCCATGTTGGTGGATTGATACAGGTGCTAATGTTCATGTGTGTGCTGACATATCCATGTTCACTTCTTACCAGGTCGCCCGGGATTCTTCCGTCTTGATGGGGAATGGGTCACTTCTGTTCGTGGTGTTGGCACGGTAGATCTGAAGTTCACTTCGGGAAGATCGTGCAGCTGAGGAACGTGCAGCATGTCCCTACTATGAACAAGAATCTCGTTAGCGGCTCCTCCTATGCAGAGATGGGTTTAAGGTTGTCTTAGAGTCGAATAAAGTAGTTGTTTCCAAGTTTGGACAATTTATTGGTAAAGGCTATGAGTGCGGAGGCTTGTTCCGCTTTTCGCTTTCTGATTTCAGTAATAAGTCTGTGAACCATATTTGTGGCAATGTTAGTGATGATACCAGTGTTTGGCATTCTCGTTTATGTCACATTAATTTTGGTTTAATGTCTCGGCTATCCAGTTTAAGTTTAATTCCGAATTTCACCATTGCCAAAGGTTCTAAGTGCCATAGTTGTGTGCAATCAAAGCAACCTCGGAAGCCTCACAAGGCGGCCGAGGAGAGAAACTTGGCACCTCTAGAACTCATACATTCTGATCTATGCGAGATGAATGGTGTGTTGACAAAAGGTGGAAAGAGATATTTCATGACATTGATTGATGATGCGACTAGATTTTGCTATGTTTATTTGTTGCGGACTAAAGATGAAGCTTTAGACTACTTTAAAATTTATAAGGCCGAAGTTGAAAATCAACTAGAGAGAAAGATCAAGCGTCTTAGGTCTGATCGTGGTGGTGAATATTTTCCTAAAATCTTTGATGAATTCTGTGAGGAACATGGTATTATTCATGAGAGGACGCCTCCCTATTCGCCCCAATCAAACGGGGTTGAGGAAAACCGCACGCTGACCGACTTGGTGAATTCCATGTTAGCCACTGCTGGTTTATCAAAGGCATGGTGGGGGAGGCTTTGTTGACTACATGTCATGTCCTGAATAGAGTTCCTAACAAGAATAAAGATAAAACCCCTTACGAGGAGTGGTCTGGGAGAAAACCATCGCTTTCGTATTTGCGCACATGGGGATGTTTGGCGAAAGTCAATATTCCAATTACTAAGAAGCGCAAACTCGGACCAAAGACAGTGGATTGTATCTTTCTAGGTTATGCTCCGCGGAGTGTAGGCTATAGATTTTTAGTAGTTCAATCTGAAGTACCCGATATGCATGTTGACACTATTATGGAATCTCGTGATGCAACATTCTTTGAGAATATGTTTCCTATGAAAGATATGCATAGCATTGCTAGAATTTCTACTGAGATAGTTCCTGAATCCAGTACATCTAATGAGTATTTTGAACAATCACATGAGTTTGTTATTGAGAAGGATGACAATGAAGCTCCTAAACGGAGCAAGAGACGAAGGATTGAAAAATCCTTTGGTGATGATTTCATTGTGTACCTTGTGGATGATACTCCCACGTCCATTGCAGAGGCATATGCATCTCCAGATGCAGATGACTGGAAAGAAGCTGTCCATAATGAGATGGACTCGATTCTTTCTAATGGAACTTGGGAGCTATCAGAACGACCCCATGGATGCAAGCCTGTGGGCTGCAAATGGGTGTTCAAGAAGAAGCTAAGACCTGATGGTACTATTGAGAAGTACAAGGCGCGGCTTGTAGCGAAAGGCTACACACAGAGAGAAGGCGAAGATTACTTCGACACCTATTCACTGTCGCTAGACTTACCACCATTCGAGTACTACTTTCCATGGCTGCCTCCTATGGTCTTATCGTTCATCAAATGGACGTAAAGCTTTTCTTAATGGAGAGTTGGAAGAGGAAATCTATATGGATCAGCCTGATGGGTTTGTAGTAAAAGGTGAAGAAAGAAAGGTGTGCAAGTTGCTAAAATATTTATATGGCCTAAAACAAGCACCTAAGCAATGGCATGAGAAGTTTGACAGAACTTTCTTGGCTTTGTTGTCAATGAGGCTGACAAGTGCGTTTACTATCGCCATGGTGGGGCGAAGGTGTTATATTATGTTTGTATGTGGATGATATTCTGATCTTTGGTACAAACATGAAAGTAATACACGAGGTCAAGTCTTTCTTGTCAAAGAGCTTTGATATGAAAGATCTGGGAGAAGCTGATGTGATTCTGAACATCAAGCTGATTAAGAACGAGAGTGGGATTACTCTAACGCAATCCCATTATGTTGAGAAGATCTTGAGCCGGTTCGGCTATATTGATAGCAAGCCTTCTTCAACACCTTATGATCCAGTGTGACATTACGCAAGAAGGAGAATCGCCATAGATCAATTGAGATATTCTCAGATCGTTGGCTCACTCATGTACTTAGCGAGCGCGACTAGACCCGACATCTCTTTTGCTGTTAGCAAGTTGAGTAGGTTCATGTCAAACCCGGGTACTGATCATTGGCATGCACTTGATAGGGTTATGCGCTACCTATGTGGTACAATGAGTTATGGGATTCACTATTCAGGGCACCCAGCTGTGCTTGAAGGATATAGTGATTCGAATTGGATCTCATGTAGCTGATCGTACGCCACAAGTGGGTATGTATTTACCTTTGGAGGTGGCGGTGTCATGGAGATCTTGCAAGCAAACCATATTGACGAGGTCAACTATGGAAGCAGAACTGCTTTGACACAACCACTGTTGAATCAGAATGGTTGCGTGAGCTCTTGATGGACTTGCCTGTGGTTGAAAAACCTGTTCCGGCAATCCTTTTGAATTGTGACAATCAAACTGTAATTGTCAAAGTGAACAATTCTAAGGATAACGAAGTCATCAAGACACGTCAAGAGACGTTTGAAGTCTGTCAGGAAATTGCGAAACTCCGGAGTAATAACTGTTACATATATTCAAACAGACAAAAACCTGGCAGATCCCTTTACAAAGGGACTATCACATAATGTGATAGAAAGTGCATCAAGGGAGATGGGTTTGAGACCCGTTGATGTTACACCATAGTGGTAACCCAACCTTTGTGATCGGAGATCCCGTGAATTAGGACCTGGGAAGAACAAACTAGTGGTTTAATTGAGGAGAGTATTATGTAACCCTCTCTATGTGAAGATGCACAACTCTCAATTGCTGTAAGGCAGGTTGGCGACAAGCCTTAATGTGTTTATGTTGGCTATTATAGCAAAGATGCTGTCCTACAGAGCATTCTTGAAATAACACACCTATATGAGTCCGATTGTTAAACGTCGCAATCTATGAGATTTGGGTGATCTCTAGTAAACTCGTGAAGAGACCATGAAGTATGACGCATATGCTTCACCCGCGGGGTAGGCTACGGCAGCCATGTACTGGTCATGACTTTGAGTGAAACCCTGTTCACGCAAAACTTGCAATTCAAGGCTTAGTCCATTGTTCAAGTGTGAATGGATGTAGCTTAAGGTTCTAGGCGGAAGTTCAACTTAACAGTCTCCGCTGAAACTGGTATATAAACAAGCAGCGAGTATTGGTAAATCTCTAATTGGGGATTTGAGATCGGTGGGGGATTGTTGAAATATTGGGCCCACTTTTAGTGGCCCAAATTAGATTTCAGTTTTCCTATAATCTGAAAGCCCACATAGTGGCAGCCTTGTGAGTTTGAGCCCAAGTTGGTGGCAGCTCACTAGTGAGTGGCAAGTGGTGGGAAGTTTAGTCCCACATGGAAAGCTGGGAGGAAGTTAGACCACCTTATAAGGTGGGTTGTTTCACCACTAGTAAGTGAGTGAGAATAGGAGTGCTACGCGCTCCTCCTCCTCCTCTCGCTCTCTCTCGACTCGGCTCGACTCGACTCGACTCGACTCGACTCGACACGTCACGACGGCGCCGCTCGTGGTGAGTGGATTGAGCCTCGAGCCGAGACTTTCCTTACTTTTTGCTCGGGAAAACGAACAGAGTCCTAGACGGACGCGTCACGTTAGTCGGTTCGGGTCGCTCCGGATCGTGGGCTATCGTAACCGACTCGAAACGTTCGTGCGACGTGGGCGTGGCCCACGTTGCCTAGGGTTTCCGAGCCTATATAATCTCTTGCCCGGCTACCGCAGAAATACACCGAATACACGAGTTAGGGTTTCCACCTCTCTCTGCTTGCCCTACTCCATCCCGCGCGCCGACGTGCATCGGCGAACGGGAGAGCGGTCTCCGGAACCGCTCGTCCTTGCGATCCTGTACGGAGAGGGCGAATTAGGTTTTGGGAAGCGCTCTGCGCGACGCTCAAGCTCTTCATCACGGGTCGCCTTCCGTCCAAGTCGGGCGGTGCTGCCTACCGTCGTCTTCAACGCCGTCTACTTCGACCCGTCGTCCCCCGTCAACAACGTTGTCATCAACAACGTTGCTGCGACATCATCTGCTACACCTCCACCGCCACCTCCACCGGATCGGCGTGCGACATATCTCGATCTGTTTAGCGATGGATGCTTTATCGTTTGTGCTGCTGCTACTCATGTTGATTAATGCATCTAGTATGTTCGAGTTTCACATGTTAGTAGTTGTTGTCATCATGTTTTATATTCTGGAATTAATCATGGAAATTGTGCCTAATTATCCAACAATAATAACACTGAAACAAATGCCATGGTTAATTTACTGTCAGCTAAATGTCAGCTAAATATATGATTCCTCACTCATAGCAAATATAACAAAAAAAGAAAAAAAATACAAACAAGCCCTTGAAGATCCCTGCACACGAACGCCATCTCCGGTCTCCTCGAGCCGCAGCCGCCAAAGACGCCGTCGGAGAACGAGCCGACACACCACAAATCCTTGACCCGGCAAGCTTCCTCGCAGATAAACTGCTTTGTGGACCTCTCATGGAACCCACCGCGGACGGCGAGAACACTTCCTCCGGGGAATGTCGGCCGGGGAATACCCCGAGCTTCACCGGGCCGCCGCACTGCTCGATCCAGTTGACCAAGTCGACATAGAAGAGCAGCACTGCCCGCCGGCATCCTCGAACCCAGCATCAAAACCTCGAGCACCTAGAGCATGCCGATGACGCCCGCCGGCTATACTCCTGTATAGTTCCTCCTGAACTCCGTGATGGCGTCGGAGCAAAACGCAACCACGTCGGCGGAGTTGGAAGACAAAAACCGCTCCGAAGTCGCCGCCACCGCCACACCGACCTCGCTCGGACATCTAGCTCGCAGGTCTGCCACCAACAGCACCGGAAACCGGCGCGCTGTGACCAGACCAGGAGCATATTTATTGCACGCCGCCGCCATCGCCATTAGAGCATGGGAAATGGCCGGCACACACCTTGCTACATAGCCTAGACCTAGACTACAGCTGTACAAATCCGCACGGCGGATCAAGCAGCTCACTCCCCTTCTAGGAGCCCAAGGCCCCCGGTGGAGAGGAGCTACCAGATCCGTCGCCGGCAAGCGAGACACTCCTCTGTTCGACCTTTTCCCCTGTGGAGAGAGAAAGGAGAGAAGCAAAGAGAGGACCGACCACTAGACTGGACTTGGAAGGCCATCACTAGAGACTACATTTGCAAGTCTCTTCTGCAGCAAGGTTTGAGGCGGCAGCAACTCATGCCATCCACCGAGAAATGCACAACATCCTAGCTCACATGTTTCCGAGCCATTCCATCACCTCTCTCGCCAGATGCCCAAGAAGGATACAGCCACTGCATGGCCTCCTCGGACAGCCCGTTCTGACTGAGGTCGAGCACCTTCAGCTGCTTCGCCGAAGCAATGCCCTTTGTGAGCTCTTGGATGACCCGACAGCCAGAATAAGAGATCCTCTGGCAAGAGCTTGCACAGTTCTGGGAGGCACCCGATGCTGCACGGCGATCCTCATTGACCGCTTCATCTTCGCTATCTGCCACCACCATCTTCTCAACATCTGTGTTTCATGGAGCTGTCTTGACCCTTGCTTCAGCACTGTTACCATGTTGATGCCCAGTGCATGTTGATACATCCTGCATGTCTTCGCCGAAATGCAATGTTTGCTCTAGTGCCAAGTTTGTGTTCTCGGCCATGCGTAGCTCCTCTAGTTGGTCATTCCCTGGAAATGGAAGAAGATTGTGAGTTTGATACGTAAGTTGTTTTGGGAATAATTGTTCCGCACCTGCTAGTACCTCCTGCAAGCCCAAGATTGCATCTGTCAAGGGTGAGAGATCTGAGACTGCATTGGGGATTTGCAAGTATTGACCCAACAGCATCGCATCCCTGCATTGTACAATGTAACTCAACCGATCACAGTGACCAAAACTGTGCATAACCAAATTATCTCAGAATAGAAAGCAAACCTCCAGGTTAATGGAATTTCTTCCTAGGTTCAAGTCCAGAATGTTGATTCGACAAAGATTTGTACATATCTGTGAGAATTTTGTACATATCTGTGAGAATTCAGGAGCTGTGAGCCCACAGTTGGATAAATCCAACCTAAGCAATTCTTGAGATGAGCTAGATAATGCCTCGGTAAGCCTAATGATTCCTCCCTGCAAAAAGAGCAGCATCCGTAAGGCATGGTGTTTCTTACAGCCTACAAATACTAACCAGAAGACATGGAAAGAAGAATCACCGCTCAAATAGAAGTTTCCCCTAGCAGAAATCGCGATGCACACATGGATTGCGCAAGAAAACACAGCTTATCAACCATTAACTTATTCAGTTTTATACCAGTTAGGCTTAGCTGTGAAAATCTGCAGTTGTGACAATCACAATTGGTCTATTATTTCACCACACTTCATTGCTATCAACAATAATGGAACAATGTAGGCCTTTGCAGAGAAGTCAGCTTGGAGAAAAGGTTAAGCATCGTGTTGCTAGAAATCGGATTGTTCTTTCCTGTCAAAGAATGTTCAATGTGAGGATGGTCTAAGAGTTTGAGTTATATACAATGGAGAACCGCCAAAAGCACCTATAGAGAGATGTGAAAGGACCCATCCTTCATGTAGTGCATCTGCCATCTTCTGAACTGTTCTTGATGTGATAGAACACTGCTCAACATCCAGGCTATATAGTGCTATCACGAAATGAAAACATAACATGCATTATATAAGACAAAAGTAAAGGTGCATACTCAGAAAAACAAGATATGGCAAAAACTCCGAAGGTGCAAACAACGATGTGTTAAGGCCTAGAGTTTCTGCAGCGCCAAAAAATAAACTTATTACTGGGTGTTGCAACCTACACATACCTTTGCACTTCTGTAAGATTGTGACAATATAAGAACTGCAACTATCCGTGAGACGATTCCCAGCCAGATTAAGCACTTCCAATCGTTCAGTCATAAAAACACACTCACATATCTGTTCATCAGTAAATTATGGACAACGTATGACTTTAAGATTAACTGTGGTTCCACTTTGATATGCAGGTTTCTGGAATAGTAAAGGACACCTGGAATAAAGCAGTTGGACCAAATTGATTGCAATGTAAATCCAGTATCAAGCCACCTTATGTCTGGCTTGATGAAGCAAATATTTCTTGAAGCCTTTCAATGGTTTGGTTTCCTGCAAATCATAAACATGAATGCTTAATCAGTCTAAGATAACAAAAAAGATAGTTTAACGTAAATAGATAGCTGACTGATACAGCACACTCAGTGTCACAAGGCTAAAGGCACTTTCCATTTACCTGTATCTGTTTATCTGCCAAACTATTGACACATAAATTAAATATATACTGGAAATCAGCAGAGATAGTGGAAAACGATTAGCATATTATGAGAAAGATCTAACAGGGCTATTGTTTTATGTGATCTAAGGGCATCAAGAAAAGGTGTAATTGAAAGATCTTGCAGTCCACAATTAGACACAATGATTTCATCTTCAAAGACCTGTTAGAAAACAGAAGCAGATGAACACATTTGGCTTTGACAAGTTAGTCAGACCTGATTTATAAGTATAAATCAAAAAAGTAATGCAAATTCAACAAACTTACTTCAAGATTATATAATTTTGTCAATAGCTTCTTGTTTGGTACTTCTGATAACTTGGTGCAGAAATCAACGTACAGTTTCATCAGCCGCTTTGGCACCCAATCTTAATCAGAAACACTAGCTCTATTAGATGCAATATCAACTAAATGAAAACTGTGGGGATTATGTTTTCAGACGATGGATTCGCATGCAACAGGAAAAATATACATGAAACAAAGCATCTACAGATATTGAGTGAGATTAGTCTGTATACAGAGATAACAGGTGATAACACCGTGAGAATAGCACAAGTACTATTTCAGCATTGAAAAGGCACAAATATAATGTAAAACAAGTAGAGGAAGTTAATCTAACACTTGTTTTCAAGCAGAGGAGCCCAAAAGCTTAGATAGTGAGTTGACATATTGTAAAAAATATGAATATCTGAATTTTGTACCCTTGTTGTGCTGTAATCCTATGAGTTTTTGACTGAATTTGAATATCTGAATTTCTTAGCAGATCGTTAAGTTGAGATACATGCCATCGCTCCTAAAGGTTACTAATTTATGCTAGTCATGGGATAGAACGATGATGCATTGTTAATTTATTCAAGCATGAGCTTGTCGAAATTAGCCTCACAACTGCACTCTGTAATAGCTATGACAGTGGCAAAGACAGAGTGTCCATGTGCTGAGAGGAGAAGGCATTCAAGGGAGGGCGTAGAAGAGTACTGCTTTATTATTATTATCTCGGTATTGTCTCTAGAAAATAGGAGAAAGAGACAATTTCAATGGCAAACACAGTGATACTATTTTTTTCCGAACACGCAAAGTAGATTAGAAGGAAAGAAAGCAAGCTACAGCGAATCCAGCATCATCAGGTGAGGTTCCAGGCCACGAACAGAAGGAATATTAGTTTCACTCCTTATGCTCAATCACTTTCTTCTGACCGACCATCTCCTTGATAATATGGTAGTCATTGTCATGTCTACAGGTATTGAGGGTCACATTGTTAACTTGTCCTCAAGTTGCCCACCTCCATACATGTCCAAAGGGGTTCCAATTTGATGAACTCAGTGACAAGTAAATATACAAGTTTTTTATGGTCTTTAGAGGAAATTGTACTGCTGATTCAGCTGTTGCTAATATGGTTTTGTATGGGCAGATACAATGATAAATTTGCCTGTGGACAATCTAGGCTTGCATACATACTGAGCTTTTTTTTTCATTTACGCGGAAGAGTGGACCAGTAGAGCATGGAGATGTAGTGCATTTTGTCTGTCACTCCCATGATGTTTTTCCCCTGTTATACTACAATGAAGTGAACTTTATTAGCAACAACCTGTTATCAGATCTTCATGAACTCCTTTGCTCTCCAGAGTATATGCTCTCAGTTTGTGAATCTGTTTCTGGAATACCAAGTCTTAGCTATATGCAAATCCCAGTTTTAGGAATAGTAATTTATTTCAGCACCTCACTATAAAACTAGTTTGTTTTCACTTGGAGATGCAATTCGAGTCTGTCTCCAACATGCTGTGAAAGAATGTGCCACAGGTTCTTCCCTGTACTTGTTGTTACTAATTCTTATTTCTAGCAATGCCTATAGTTTGTTTTGACAAAGAAGATAAATGACTAACTGTCACAGGATGAAGGCACTGAAGATTTTTTTTCCGTTTTGTAGTTTGTCCTCAATTTATTTTTGGTCTAAATGAAGGCAATCCGTGGCTTTTCAGGGAGCAGAAACTACCTCTTATGCAGGGCTCAACCATCAGCTGCAACAAGACAACGAGCAAATTAGCGAAGAGTAAAACCTTGACAGAGAGGCTCTGGGAAGTCAGCGAAGAGCGTATCAGATCGGCAGAATGAGGTTCGGAATAGGCGTCTTTCAGGACTGTCGGGCTTATCTACACATGATTAGTTTGGTTAGTGTGTAGTGGCAGCAGTAGCATCACATTGATAAACCAAATATAGATGAAAGTTTGACACTTGCATGCAGCATAGCACCAAGTGGTCCTACAAAACAGACCAGAAGGGTTCTCTAGAAAAGCAAGCTAAATATAACAGAGAAATAAAGATAAGGGCTAATTAACAGGGAAAGCCTAATTATCAGCAGCTGAAGGACTAGAAGAGGAAGGGTAAGCTTCAAAGATTGTCCCTTGTCAGGTTCTCTGGCTCTATCCCAAGGTCCCTGCCAGCCTTTTGCATCACATGTAATGGTGTAGCTGGAATGCTCATTTCCTCCTTTTCATTTGCTTGATGATTGTCCCTTGCAGCCTTGCAGGTGTCTGCTTCTTCAACATCATCTTTGCACCAAGTTTTTTCTTGGGGTTAGCTTGCTGATCCACCACAGGAGTGGGCTTAGAGCCATTGCTCTTGATGCTGCCACGAGTAACTCTGCGATTCTCAGGCTCAACCAGGGCAGTCTGAACTTTACAAGGGCCGCGATTCTCAGGCTCAACCGGGGCAGTCTGAACTTTACAAGGGCCGCGATTCCCAGGCTCAACCGAGGCAATCTGAACTTCACAAGGGCCGCGACTCCCAGGCTCAACCGGAGAAGTCTGAACTTCACAAGGGCTGCGACTCTCAGGCTCAACCGGAGCAGTCTGAACTTTCCAATGGCTGCGATTCCCAGGCTCAACCAAGGCAGTCTGAGCTTTGGCAGGGCGGCCACGTCTTTTCTTATGCTGCACCGACGACGGTGCAGCAGCAACGACTGGAGGCAGCGCCTGGACCTCATCAGCCACGTCTGCTCCTTCAAAGCTAAGTGCACGACGACGACGACTGACACTAGCAGTCTTCCTCAGAACGGAATTGTCTTGAAGAGATTCAGTTAGAACGTATCCCTTATCAGAGACAGCGGACCAGGTTGTCTTTGATGCCATGTCAACCTGCTTGGGGCTTGCTTCAGCCCTACAGATGTCGGACTCAGAGCAGCACTCGTGGTTCTCGTGGATTGTCGGTAGATTGCTTTCTTGTGCCTTCCAGACGCACAATGCTGCTAGATTGCTCTCTTGCTCCTTCGGGACGGACAATGGTGCTGGATTGCTCCCTTGTTCCTTCCGGACGCACAATGCTGCTAGATTGCTCTCTGGTTCCTTCCAGACGCACAATGCCAATGGTGCAACTGCCTCGGCAGGCTGCTCCGGTGCTGGTTGGAAGAGTTCTGGCGTTTGCACCCAGATTAGCCTCTGCAGGAAGGCACCGTAGTAGCTGACACAGTCAGTGCTCTCACTCTCGATCAGGTGTTCCATCTCCTGCTTCAGTAGCTCCCAGAATAGCTCCACCATATAATCTTGATCTTGCTTCTTCCTCTGAAAGAGAACTCTGGGCAGCCGGCGCTTCATGCCGGTGGAAGCCGCGGCTGGGTCCCCGATGTAGACCCTGGCGAACTCCCTGGAGGCGGAGGCCCGGTCAGCCTTGTCCGCGTCGCTGCTAGCCGGAGCAGCGTGCGGGGGCAGGCTGAGCGCCCTGGCGAGTGAGTCGACGGAGACCTCGATCCGCTCGCCGCGGACGGAGCTCCGCCCGCGCGTGGGGGAGTAGTTGGCGACGAGCTCGGCGACGAGGTCGGGGCGCGGGACGCCGGAGGAGGGGAGGTCGAGGCGGGCGAAGTCGAGGAGGCGGAGCGCGCGGAGGCCGGCGTCGTGGTCGCGGGAGAGCGCCGCGAAGGGCCGGTCGGGGAGGCGGAGGTTGGCGCGGACCCGCTGGAGGCGCTGCGCCGCGTCGGTGGGTTCCGACGGGGCTCTGGGCGGCGCGTGGTTTGCGGGAATGTCGGCCGGATCTGCGCCGGCGGGATGTGGTGTGGCCATTGCAGGAGCTTGCGAGGAGGGTAGTGGTGGTCGGACTCGGCGTGCCGGAGTGGTGGGCGAGGGGATGCGAGGGTTAATCGATAAAATGTCCCAACTTCGTTTCTTTGGACAATATAATGGGAGAAACCGTTTTGCCCTCGCCGTCTTGGACGCATTCTATCGGAGGTGTTCATAGGTCGTGCGTGTCTGGTACGTTCATAGAGGGTGAGTGTACGTGTGTACATGCGAGCGTCTACGTTGTACTGTGTTTCGTAAAAAAAACTCTACAGCACGTATCAGCCCTTATACTGTACGAAAGTTTGGGCCGATATACAGTTTTATTCCGTTTTTTAGTCAGAAGGCCAAACTCCGCATACCGGTTTGGCCTGGAAAATATATTCAGATCACAGTCCAAAAACCCATCCACCCGTATATATCCCGCACGGAGAGATCGATGTGGACAAACCCCATCCGCATCACCGCCGCTCCGCCTCCCACCGACCAGAATCCCCCCCCCCCGCCAACGAGCAATCGACATCGGCATGTAGATCCACCGCCGCCGGAGCGTCATGGTGTCCGGATGCGGTTCGACCGGTCGAGGGGGCGACCAAATTGGCCGCGATGGAAGCTCGAGCGAGCGCGGCGGAAATGGACGCCGGCGAGAAATCGAAGGCGGAGAAGAAGCGCTCGGACGCGGCGCGCCTCCGCGGGTCGTACCGGTACACGACATACATGATAGCGCCACCACCTGCATTCTTCAAGCGGGCGTCCAGCTGTACCGCCGCTGCTTCTCGTCCTCGAGCTCGCGCGCGCCACTGACGATGCCAGTGAAGATGGAGGTCGACGACGCTCCCGCGTTCGCGCCCGGCGACTACGTCGACGAAGCAGAGTTTGCGCGGATCCTCCCAAGCTCGACTATGCTAAAATATATGTTCCATCATTTTTAATCCCAACTTAGTCATGCCTCCTAAATCCGTGTGGCGAGCGCCCACTCTCGAGGAGCGATTGTGACACCCTAGAAGATCATGCGTGCGTGAGGTATGGTTGTTTGAGATATGCCCGAGAGGCAATAATAAAGTGGTTATTATTATATCTTAGTGTTCATGATAAATATTTACATCCCATACTATAATTTTATTAAGTGGAAACATTGATACATGTGTGTTTTGTAAACAACCCAGAGTCCCTAGTAAGCCTCTCATTCAAACTAGCCTGCTAATTAATTAATGATCAAGGTTTCCTGGTCATCAACATTGGATGTTGTTAATAACAAGATCATATCATTAGGAGAATGATGTGATGGACACACCCATAGTAAGCATAGCACAAGATCAAGTCATTAAGTTCGTTTTGCTATAAGCTTTTTTTAGATAAAAGGCCTAGCAGCCCGACTTTAAATTAATAAAGCCCCAACAGGTTAGACAAAGTTATTACAACCACTGCGGCATACAGCTTAGCCCGAATAAAAACATAGCACATAGAGGTCCTAGATGACGAGATACAAAGCGGAAAACAGGGAAATCGCTCCAGCCTTGACACGGAGAGTCGCAGAAGAGGTAGCATATAGGAAGGCCCCCGCCTCCCCAAAAACAGCAGCAGCATCACTCCAGGAACATGTCCCCTTCTTGGGGAATGTCGTCAGCTTCCGTTACTGGCTCTCGAGGCAGAGTAGAGCTCCCGCAGCTCATTGATCATCCAGCACAGACCCTCCTGATCCCTCCTCTTGGAGTTTATACTCCACAGCTGCAAGAAAAGCATTGATTTATAAATAATGTCAGAAGGATGGTTAGGGATTTTCTTCTCGATAGTCAATTTGTTGCGCGTAAGCCACAGCGCCCAAGATTGCGCAAGAAACAACAGCCATAGAAGTCTGCGAGGCAGGCCGGCCAAACTGGACAAAATGTGATGGAACTGTGCAAAACTAGCCGGTCTCCAAGCGCATCCAAGCAACTGGCGGAGCACACTCCAAGCAAACAAAGCCAATGAGCAAGTGAAGAATATATGATCTGCATCTTCTGGGACTCCGCACAACGCACACATCCCATCAGATGGTCCCTGTCTCGTGGCAATTTGGAGGTTAGAAGGCAGTTTATCCAGGGCCAATTGCCAGGCAAATATCTTTATTTTGAGAGGCACCGCCGCTTTCCAAACATCCTTAGCATGAGCCACCGTGTCGCCCCCTGCGATAGTTTTTCATACATGGATCTCACCGAGTATCTGCCTGACGGTTCTAACGCCCAACTAACCTTGTCCCTTTCCTGTGTGAGCTGGACCCCGCCCACTTCTGCACACAACTGCAGCCACTGTGCCCTACCAACCGGATCTAACGAGCGACGCAGTCTAATCTGAATCGATGTCCCCGAGAGAACCTGCGCCACCGTTGCTTCCGAGTTATCGCAGATAGCAAAGATGAGTGGGAACCTGTCCTTAAGAGGAGACGCCCCACACCACCAGTCCAACCAAAATCTGGTCCGGCACCCGTTGCCAACCGAAAACTTCGCTCCCATGCTGAAAAACTGCTTAATCTTATGCAAGCCCTTCCAGAACTGAGAATCCCTTTGTTCCGATCCTGTAAGGATGCTCGATGCCCCTTGGTACTTTGCACGTAGGATTTGTGCCCAGATGGTATCCTCGTCCTGATACAATCTCCAAATCCATTTAAGGAGGAGCGCGGTATTCATTTTCTTTGTATTTAGCAAGCCCAAACCCCCCATGGTTTTTGGTCTGCACACGGTCGGCCAGTTTACCAGATGGTATTTGCGCTTCGGTCCAGAGCCCTCCCAATAGAACTTGGACCTTAGCGAGTCAAATTTAGCATGTATGCCATCTTGGAGAAGGAAGAGGCCCATCGCAAACATCGGCAGATTGTCCAGACATGCATTAGAAAGAGTTAAGCGTCCACCCGAGGACAGTAACCTACTAAGCCATGGTTCGATCCTTGTCCCCATCTTCCTAACCAGAAAAAGCCATTGCTCGATGGATAGCTTCCTGTCCGAAATTGGAAGCCCAAGATATATGAAAGGGAAGGCTCCTCGCCTACAGTTGAGTAAGTTTGCAATGCGTATCTGCTCAGTTTCAGGTTGCCCCATGACGATGACTTCGCTTTTATGGTAATTAATCTTGAGGCCGGACATATCTTCAAAGCACATAAGCAGAAACTTGAGGTTCTTGATGTCTTCGTTGTTGTTCTGGATGAGGATAAGCGTATCGTCAGCATATTGCAGATGGGTTACGCCCCCTGGCACTAAGTGTGGAACCACACCATGAATATGGCCAGCACCCCTGGCCGCCAACAGGATGCCCGAGAGAGCTTCACCAATGAAATTGAAGAGCAGCGGCGAGAGAGGGTCCCCTTGACGCACTCCGCGTTTGTTTCGGAAGAACGGACCAATATCCCCATTGATAGAAATCGCCGTTTGGCCACCCATGACCAACTGGGCAATACGGTGTATGTAACCAGCGTCGAAGCCCTTACAACGCAACACTTCCGACAGGAAATCCCAATTTACCCTGTCGTAGGCTTTTTCGAAGTCAAGTTTCAGCAGTATGCCCCCAAGATTTTTCTTCCTTAGTTCATGGACGATCTCCATCAGCGCGAGGGGGCCATCTAGGATGTTTCTACCCTTAATGAACGTCGTTTGGAACGGGCTGATAATTCTGTGGGCAATAGGATCCAGCCTAGTAGCGTATGCCTTGGAGACTATCTTGAAGATCACATTGATCAAGGCAATAGGGCGGAATTGGGAGATTTGGTCCGCACCGGGAACCTTGGGAATGAGTGAAAGAATGCCAAAGTTTAGTCTTGCAATATCGATGCGTCCCAGCACAAAGTCGTTTAGAATATGAAGGATTCCGAGCTTAACCAACGGCCAGCAGCGTTTGAAGAACATCACCGGAAAACCGTCCGGGCCAGGAGCTGTGTCTGATTTCATATCCTTAACGATAGTTTCTAATTCTGCTTCCGTGAAGGTAAGAGCCAACCCCTCATTTTCCGCATCAGTCACCTGCTCCTCCACTCCCCAAGTGGAAGGGGCAAGACCGCATGATCTAAGCGCTGATGTGCCCAACAGCTCACGGTAGAATGAATAAACATGCTCCTGAATCTGCCGCGGGTCCGAGATAACACCCTCCGTCGTGGAAAGCGCCGTTATCGCACATTTACGGCGCCTCCCGTTGGCCACCGCATGAAAATAGGCTGTATTAGCATCACCCTTTAGAGCCCACTTCACCCTACCCCTTTGGCACCAATATTCTTCTTCCTGTTGATATATTTGGAGAAGTTCCTCCTCCAAGTGATAACGAAGCGCCCAACCCTCGTCGTCAATACCAACCGAGTCAGCTTGGCGGTCCAGGTCCTCGATTTGTGCCACTAGTGACGTCTTAGCAATTCTTCCTTCCCTACCGAGGTTTCTACTCCATCCTCTGAGAAGTTGCCGCAGCCCCGCGCTCATGTGGCCCCACCAGTCCACTATATCACGGCCCCTCGCCGTGCTCAGCAAGCCTTCCCAGGCCCCATTAAGAAAGGGGAAAAAATCTATCCTCTCAAACCAACCTGTTTCAAAGAAAAATCTGGAACTTCTAGGTGGGGACTCATCCTATAAGCTTTCAAATACAAGAAAAATCTGGAACTTCTAGGTGGGGCCCTATAAGCTTTCAAATACATAGTAACCTAATCCTTCGACCATGAGATCATGTTAATCACTAACACCGGAGGGATGCTTTGATGACATCAAACGCCACTTCATAACTGGGTGGTTATAAAGATGGCATTGGGTATTCTGAAAATATGAGTTGAAGCGCATGGATCAAGAGTGGGATTTGTCCATCCAAATGACGAATAGATATACTCTGGACCCTCTTGGTGGAATGGCATCCAATTAGCTTGCAAGCATGTGACTAGGTCACAAGGGATGTCGTATCATGAAACGAGTAAAGAGTACTTATTGATAACGAGGTTGAACTAGGTATGTTAATACCGATGATCGAACCTCGAATAAGTAAAGTATCGCGCGACAACGGAAATCGGTATCGTATGTTTATGGTTCTTTCGATCACAAAGTCATCGTTGAATATGTGGGAGCCATTATGGATCCCTAGGTCCCGCTATTGGTTATTGGTCGGAGAGGTGTCTCGCGATCATGTCTGCATAGTTCGCGAATCGTAGGGTGGCATTCTTAAAGTTCGATGTTCTTTAAGTAGATATGGAATATGAGATGGAGACCAAATGTTGTTTGGAGTCTCGGATGGGATCCAAGACATCACGAGGAGGTCCGGAATAGTCCGGAGAATAAGATTCATATATGGGAAGTCATTTCAGGATTACCGGAAAAGTTCAGGATTTTTCGGTATTGTACCGGAGTTCTAGAAGGTTCCGGAGGGTACCATAGTGGGGCCCACCTATCCCAGTCGACCAACATGGACCGGAGGGGGTCGCTGATACGTCTCAAACGTATCTATAATTTTTTATGCTCCATGCTTGTTTTACACCAATTTATATATGTTTTGTTCATACTTCGTTGCACTTTTATACATTTTCCGGCACTAACCTATTAACAAGATGCCATAGTGCCAGTTCCCTGCTTCTGCTGTTTTCTATTTCGGAAAATTTGTACATGAAATATTCTCAGAATTGGACGAAACAAAAGTCGAAGTTAATATTTTTCCGTAACGAAGACAGAGTCCAGAGGGGGGGTCGAAGAGGAGCCACAGGGCGGCCACGCCACACCTTGGTGTGGCCAAGCCTGGGCCCGCACCAAGGGTTGGTGTGCGCCCCCTGGCCTCCACCGACCTCGCCCTTCCGCCTATTTATTCACGATCACAGGAAAACCTAAACATCCAAGCCTCCATCCACGAAAAGTTTCGTCGCGGCCGCCATTGCAGACCCTAGCTCGGGAGTGTTCTGAAACTCTTCCTGGCACCCTGCCGGAGGGGGAAATCATCGCCAGAGGCATCTACGTTGCCATGCCCGCCTCCGAAGTGATGCATGAGTAGTTCCTCCCTGGACTATGGGTTCATAGCAGTAGCTAGATGGTTGTCTTCTCTAATTTGTGCCTCATGTTTAGATCTTGTGAGATGCCCTACATGATCAAGATCATTCTTATGTAATGCTACATGTTGTGTTTGCGGGAATCCGATGAATATTGAGTACTATGTTGAGGTCGATTATATATACTTGTCATATGTTATTTGTGATATTGCATGTTCTCCGTTGCTAGTAGATACTCTGGCCAAGTGAATGCTTGTGACTCCAAGAGGGGGACGCCTCTAGTTTTCTGGAAGAGTGAGAATAACTTCTAAGATTGTAGATGTGATGTTGCTACTAGGGAGAAAACAACAATGTTTTATCCGAGGGTAATTCTATTGTTTACTTTACACACAATGCTTAATGCGATAATCTGTTGCTTGCAACTTAATACTGGAAGGGGTTCGGACGATAATCGGAAGGTGGATTATTATTCATAGACGCAGTTGGATTACGGTCCATGTATTATGTTGTAATGCCCAAACGAATCTCATAGTAATCATCTTGTCATGTATGGTCGGTATTCTATCAATTGCCCAGTTGTAATGTATTCACCCAGCATGTTATTTATCTTTATGGAGAGACACCTCTAGTGAACTGTGGACCCCGGTGCTTTCTTTTACACTGATAAATTCATCCACTGCAATCCTGCTATGTTTACTTACTGCAGGCACTGTTCTCTTTAATTAATGCAAACATCTCTTTCCACTCGATACGTCTAATCCTTTGTGTTCAGCAAAATCGGTGAGATTGACAACCTCACTGTAAGTTGGGGCAAAGTATTTTGGTTGTGTTGTGTGCAGATCCACGTTGTTGCTGACACCGGTAGTGCGCCCTGCCAATAGTCAGCTAGCATCATCTTCAGAAGTCACGCCTTTCTCCTACTGGTTGATTAAACCTTGGTTTTTTACAGAGGGAAAAAACTTGCTACTTTGCTCATCATACTTTCCTCTTGGGGTTCCCCAACGGTGTGCAATCTACGATCATCAGTCGCATATGCCCACATGGTCCAGGCACACCAGCCCCCCAAGGCCCAAGCGGCTGGATCAAGTGGATAGATTAAATCCCTTGAAAATAGGGACTTAACTTGGGGGGAAAGTTTCCCCCCTTTTTTGGTCGACCCTAGGGCTTGGAGGACGGGCCAAGGCATCTCCCATGCCTATATAAGAGGGAAGGGAGGGTTGGGGCGCATCACATCCTTCCCCAAACCCTAGCCGCTCCCTCTCTCCCTCCTCCTTCCTCCTCAACAGGCTTGGTGAAGCCCTGCAGGAATTCTCCTCCACCACCACCACGCCGTTGTGCTGCTGGGATTCCGAGGGATTCTACTACATCCGCTGCCCCACTAAACGGGGAGAGGGCGTCATCATTGACACCGTACGTGTGATCGAGTATGGAAGTGTTGCCCGATCGCATCACTGGAAAGGACTGCAACACGAACCGGAGTTCGTCAAGTGTACATCTACATCAACCATGAGATCTGATCTCGTCAATACATTGGATCTACGAGGGTTAGTTTCTCATCTATCTCGTTGGCATAGATCTCATAGATTGGATCTTGGCTTTTCCATAGATTGGATCTTGGTTTTATTCGTTCTTGCGGTAGAATTTTTTTGTTTTGTATGCTACGAATCCCTACAACGGCAGATAAGCAGATTCATAGGTATGGCACGGCTATGTCAGAACTGTTGTTACCTCGCTCCGGGTACCACAACACGATATCAAAGCGAGGACCCGCATACATCCACGACATTGAGAGCTGACATATGTTCGCGATAGGTCTCAGGTCATGGTGGGAGGTAGTGATTGCACTGACCAAGCGCACTTCTACCCAACATTAATAACGCATGTCCAGGAAGCAGTTTGGGTCTAGTGTCCAGAGAAGCAGAGCAAGACACAAACGTGTGAGAGAACCGCGTGGGGAATCTCGCGGCTTGACCGCGCCATGGTGAGACCTGGGCTGGGAGACAAGGGCTTCATTGTGATGGCTCTCCGTGTCTACATGAGCTCGTTATTGGACAACGATCTGCTCTTAAGGAGACGTCTATAGCCAAAATCGGAGAAACGTTCGACAACTCTTATTTATTTTGATGTGCAAATGAAATTTGAAATATAAAATCACATCCAATATTAATTGAACAAAATTATTATTCAACATAGGTTCAAAATAACATGCCAGGTATTTTACAACATATGCAAATTTAGCTAGCTAGGTAGGTATAGACCGGTGTTGCAAATACAAACTAGTACAGATACACACAATGAAAATACTAGCACAAGACAGTCGATCATGAGACTATGCCACGCTACTCATGCATGCATACACTTTCTCACAAGCACACTAGAATATATAAAATGCGGTCCAGACCAATATATATGGTCTACCATCAGTACTTCCACATGTCATCCATGAGCATGTCCACCAACGAGATCTCGACGCCGGCAGCAGCGTCGTTGTTGCTCAACCCAGTCCCAGTGTCCTCCTGCGACAACATCGATGACGGCTGGCTGCTCGGCTCCACCCCGACCATCAAACTCTGGTCCATCATTTGGAGTGGCATCTGATCCTGCTGGTTGTAGAACGACATCGGTGTCGGCGGCGGGAACATCGTCGTCTGGTGGTGCTGGATTTCAAAGCAGTGCCCATTCATTATCGGTAGCCCCTCCTGGCCAATTATTGACGAGCCGTCGGCGGGTGCGTCCAGCTTGTACGAGGAAGCCGCATGCAGTTGTGGTGGGAGCGGCGACAAGGTGGACGATGATGTGGCATAGTCCATGAGAGGAGGCAGCATGCATGCGGTACCAGACTCAACGGATAAGCATTGCTGCTGCTGCTCGAATCCACGCATGGACATGGGCTTCCGCTCCTTGGCATACGATGGAATCACCACCTTCTTGATCCCAGAGCTCTTATGGAAGATCCTGCAAACCACCCAATCATCCTACCAACACGTACAAATAAATTAAATCAGTGTAATTAATCAACTATGATTAATTAAATTCAAGTTAATTAAAAGGGATCAGATAGTAGGTATTAATACGCAGGTATGTGCATGTTCATGAAGCCATGAGTATTAATCAAGTAATCCCTCTAATCCAAAATAAATGTCGAAAACTTGGGGACATGATCCTCTAACGTTGAGGATCAAAGTCAGGTAAGCTACAATACCCTGACTTCTCTTCTTCCAAATCGTATGATTAAGGCTAAAACGAACTTAAATTATTCTACACAATACCAATTTATGTTATGCATTTAGAGTAACTACAATACAGACAAAAATTATGGTGTAATAAAATTTAGTTTAAACTTTTTTATATCTACAGTAATTAATTACATCACATAATACGGTACTCATGTTACGGTGCCCTGGCTTCACTACATTCTTTTCACCGACTCTGCTCTTCAATGTTAAAGGAGCCGGTTCCCATGACTTGGTACAACCTTTGGATTAAATCAATACTAAATCATCAACACTTCTTATGGATCGGAGGAGTATGTAAGTACCGTATTAGATGTAGCGATGAGGGCGGCGGCGCCGCTACTTGTGGCGTAGGGCCCCTCCTCCTTGCGGGCCACGATCCTATACTCATGCATGACCCAGTTGGTCTTCTCCCCACTGGGAGCCCTGCCCTTGTAGAACACCAATGTCTTCTTCATGCCGATTAGCATCGGTGGCGAAGGGCCGAAGATCTCCTTGTCCTTTCCCGTAGCCTTCCAGTAGCCCTCCACGGTGGCGCGATTGGTGCGTATCCCGGTCGGGTACTTGCGGTCCTTCTGGCAGTAGAAGTACCACTCTTGTTCCCCCATCTTGGCCTTCTCGGGCAGCTCCCACGGCTCACACTTATTGAGATCAACCTCAATAAGGATGGTGGTGACAAAGTTCTTGTCGGTCACCTTGGGGGCGAGGTAGTAGGTGATGATCTGCTCGTCGGTCGGGTAGAACCGGAACCCTGGCGGGAGCTCTAGTTGTTGCTGATGTTGTTGATATTTCTCCTTCTGTTGTTTATGATATTGATGAAGGTGGTCTCCCATGGTAACTACTTGGGAAATGGAAGCTCGAGTTCTACAGATATTGGAGGCAACCATACACAAATGTAAAGAGAGAATCGAGAGCCAGTTTATGGCTATGGGGGATTTGATTAACACAGGTGCATGTTTAATAGAGACCGCAAGACACTTGCAAGAGAAGCCTCTATCTCCTCTACCTTTTTGTTTGGCAATTTGTTTAATTTGTTTCCATTACCAACGGATGGATGCATGCATCTCAAGCTAGATAGATAGATAGCTTCCTCTCCTTTCCAGCTCTACAATGCTTGGCATCCTCTGTGGACAGTGACAGGTAGCGAGGCCTATAACCTCTCCATGCCATGACATTGCCAGATAGCATACTTGGTTTTGGTGCCATTCTTGTTAACACATGCATATGGGTCTTCATGCTACCACTTCTTGTCTCATCTTCATGGAAGATATGCTTCTATTGATGTTGCCTTTATGATGCAAATCAAAACAAATGTTCACATGCATTGGTATCCATTAATTAGAACTAGCAACATCAACAAGTATTATAATATATGCATGGATTTCATTATAGTGGCAAAGCTAGAACAATAAATATGGAAATACATATACTAGGTATAAGGCTAGGCTTACAAGTGTCATCAGTCACATCCCTCTTGCAAGTACTGAGATGATGATCTCTATCATCAATCTCCCACGAAACTATGAAAGGATTACGATCAGTTAATGGGCTAGGGGGGCAGAAGCTAGGCATGCAAAATTTGTGTAGGCATGGACATCACCACCAAGCCTCACATTGCGTATGCGTGGAAACACATGCATATATATCGGCGTATATCATTGGTATTTGTCTAGAGATATAGATATGTTACTTGTTTCCATCTTCTTTCTGGTGTGTCGTCTACTGGTGGATGTACGTATTTGTGCCACAATCGACCAGCCTTTTTTCACCATCTTCTAGAAAAGTTGGGACGAGATGTTTATCTCGGTGGTCTTCCAGCTGTGTGTGACTGTGTGCTTATCAACACCCTTTGCTACATCCCAACCGCGTGTCTCCTCATCACCAAAAAATCTTTGCAGTTAATTTATATAATTAAGATCCTACTTTATATAGAAATTTCCCAGGAGTACAATTTATAACTAAGCTATAAATGTGTAGCCATTTGGCTTCACAACTCTAGGCATGAAACATCACATAATTTATATCACTTAGAACAAAGTTAGTAACAATTAGATCAAAATCATGAACATCCCTTTATAAACTAGTATATCATGGTTGTTCCTCGACTTCTTTATCTTCTGCGCTACAGTTTAGCAACTTCAATCTTGCACAATGTGCGGATATCTCATTTCATGTCTCCAAACATGAAACTAAGGATAGTTTTTTAAACAAGCAAACAATTTATCCTTTGAAAATCCACACACTTCATCACTTGATTAACTACCGTGGTTCTTCACGGAGTTCACTTTTTGCACACAAGCCACCTATATTCCCTCTTAAATGGACTTCTCAAAGATGTCTTATCAATTTATTTTCTTGGGACAAACATACAACGAGGGAGGGCCTGAGCAGGAAGGGCCCATCACAGTCATTAATTGTCAAGTCTATGACTCGAAGAAATTTTATAGGCTCTTAGTCGAAGATGGCCCAAGTCCATCTCCGCTTCTTAACATAGGCAAGATGAAATTAAGATGTGTTACTCTTTTCTCGTGACTGGTAGTATTCTTCTTGGCTAAAAAATCTCATTCCTACCACAATGCTGTTGGAGATATGCCCAAGAGGCAATAATAAAGTGGTTATTATAATATCTTTGTGTTTATGATAAATGTTTGCATATCATGCTATAATTGTATTAACCGAAACATTGATACATGTGTGTTATGTAAACAACAAGGAGTCTCTAGTAAGCCTCTTGTATAACTAGCTTGTTGATTAATAGATGATCATGGTTTCGTGATCATGAACATTGGATGTTATTAATAACAAGGTTATGTCATTAATTGAATGATATAATGGACACACACCCAAATAAGCGTAGCATAAGATCAAGTCATTAAGTTCAATTTGCTATAAGCTTTCGATACATAGTTACCTAAGTCCTTAGACCATGAGATCATGTAAATCACTTACACCGGAAGGATGCTTTGATTACATCAAACACCATTGCGTAAATGGGTGGTTATAAAGATGGGATTAAGTATTTGTAAAGTGTGAGTTGAGGCATATGGGTCAATAGTGGGATTTGTCCATCCAGATGATGGATAGATATACTCTGGGCCCTCTCGGTGGAATGTCGTCTAATTAGCTTGCAAGCATGTGAATGGGTCACAAGAGATGACATACCACGGTACGAGTAAAGAGTACTTGTCGATAACGAGGTTGAACAAGGTATGGAGATACCGATGATCGAACCTCGGACAAGTAAAGTATCGTGTGACAAAGGGAATTGGTATCGTATGTAAATGGTTCAATCGATCACTAAGTTATCGCTGAATGTGTGGGAGCCATTATGGATCTCCAGATCCCGCTATTGGTTATTGGTTGGAGAGGGGTCTCGACCATGTTTGCATAGTTCACATAAGTAGATTCGGAATATGAGATGAAGGCCGAAGTTTTTGTTCGGAGTCTCGGATGGGATCCAGGACATCACGAGGAGGTCCGGAATGGTCCGGAGAATAAGATTCATATATGGGAAGTCATTTTCCGGGGTTCGGAAAATCCGTGTTTTGACGGAGCTTCTAGAAGGTTCTAGAGGGTCACCAGTGGGCCCACCAGGAGAGGCCACATAGGCGCCACATGGCATGGTGGGTCCTGCCTACTATGACGTGTGGGCCCAGGCCGGCCTACCCCTAGAGATAAGATCTATCTCTAATTTAAATGGTTTAAATCTAGAGATAAGATCTATCTCTAAAATTAAAGTGTTTAAATGAAGAGATAAGGGGAAGGCTTGTGGGGGAAGAAATCCCCCCTCCCATGCACCGACCAAGGAAGAGGTGGGGCCAGGGGAAACCCTAGGACGACCCCTCCCCCTATATAAAGAGGTGAGGGGGTGGCCGACCACCACACCCTTCCACCAAACCCTGGCCGCCCCCCTCTCTTCCTCCTCCATACACTGCTCCGGCTTAGGCGAAGCCCTGCAGTTTTTCTTCTCCACCACCACCACCACCACGCCATCGTGCTGCTGGGATTCCGTGGAGATATACCACACCTCCGCTGCCCGCTGGAACAGGGAGAGGACGGGCTTCATCGACACCGTACGCGCAACCGAGTACGGAAGTGCTGCCAGATTGCAGCACCGGGACGATCGACTACATCAACAACGAGATCTGATCTCGTAGGCTTTGGAATCTTCGAGGGTTAGTCTCACATACATCTCGTTGATCCTATCTCATAGATTAGATCTTGGTTTTCCCATAGATATGCAACGAACCCATCAAATGCACCTTTTATGGTTACCACGTAAATAGTAGCACCTTGTTCAGAATACATGCAACATCAATTACTATTACAGATAGATTATGCATTTCACTTAATTATCCACTATATGTGTGGTCTTATATTTTATTTTCCGCACAACAGTTTTCCTGCTAATTTGAGATTCAAAATTATGCGATGCAATTTCCTTCTGGGTGACAAGCACCCACACCTTGGAAAGGCCGGAGCAAGGGTGAGACCATCTCAATCATTACTCTTAATGTATTTATGGCATTTCTTTTACTAGCATTTATGTTGGCTTTCAGTATAATATGACCCTTGACGTATCTTCACCATGCATTAGACATAAAGGATCAAGTTATACTTTCTAACCCATCATCGTTTGTGATATCTCCACATCATAAAAGTATTACTAATTGGACAATGTCTTCTTTGCTTAATAGAAACATCATAAACCGCATACTTGGAGATCCTTATATAGCAAAGCTAAAATAGAGGGAGAAAAGGAGTCCCCTTGCCCCAAACCATGGCACCTGATAGAGAAATAAGATGCTAGAGAATTTACATCTTTCAACATGTCCATCGCCATGTAAACAAATCGTAGCCTTGTTGCACATCTTCAAACATGAAATTGCACATGATTTTTTATAATATGGAACCTATCAATTTACACTATACCAATTGGGTATTTTCACTTGATTAACCTGTATGGGTGGGTGTTCATGTATTATTTCTAACACACCAAAAAAATTGAGTTTAAAATTTTTCCCATCTCAATTATTACTATCATGTATTTTTGTAGTTTTGGGAAGTATTTACGTGGGCTTTTGGTCCAAGACGATCGAGGTGTATCTCCACCTCCGTATAGATAGCCTAAGTTTTAATTTCTAACGCATCGCCAATGGTGATATCTCAGAGGCATACAAGTTTCACTAATTTGAAAATGCTTACAGCATCACAGATTTTTGGTAACACATTCTTCTGTTTCTATCGGTCCAAAACAGTATTATTAGGCCAGATAGGAACACTTTTTGTAATGTGTTATGTTGGGCCGTGTTACCGAAAAATGTCCACAATCACACATAATAATTGTTACTCTAGATTCAAAATTGTGTTAAAATTTTGTTATTGTAGCATACTCTTTTGTGATACTAAATCCAGTAGTAACTCAATTTTGTAACTATTGTAAGACAAGTAGTAACATACTTTTCTAACTATAGTAACAAGAGGTACCTCAATTTTCTAACTATAGTAACACAAGTAGCAACTTTAGAGGTACCTCATGCCTCTAAAGCATGTGGTTCTTATTGGTGGAAGGATATCATTAAATTGATGGATCAATACCAAGCTGATGCTAAGCCAGAGGTTAAAAGTTGTGAGACTGTTTTGTTTTAGTCTCATGAATGGGAGATTGGCACTTCTAGAATTCCCTTGAGAGGTATATTATTTTCTTTTGCTAGAGATGAAACAATTTCTTGAGAGACATGGTCATGTTGCATGACAGATCTAAGGAGTTCTATCTACTGCCGTCTGGTAGGGAAAATGATGAGTTGATGATTCTCCTGGGATGGATCGACCAGATGGTTCTATCTACTGCTGTCACATTATGGATGAATATGGAAGAGTAAATGTATCATAAAATTAAAATGATTGCTTGGCTCCTGCTCAGTGATAGGTTGAATACAAAAGATACGTTTCAGAGGCGACGCTGGAAGGTTTCAGATGATTACAACTGTTTTTTATGCCCTAGAATCCATGAGGACAAGGATCCTCTCTTTTTCAATTGCAACGTCACTGCAAGAATTTGGAATTATTTACAGATACAATGGAGCACTACTAGGGTCATGGTGCAAATATCTGAGGTTGCTAGAAGAAATTTCAGGCACCCTGTCTTCACAGAGGTGGTGGCTTTGGCATGCTGGAATATTTGGAATTTTAGGAGTGGAAACATCTTTGATCATATTCTGCAATGTTATGTAGGAATCTGCTTCAGTTTGTCATGGTGCATCTATATGTGTTGCTCCTATGTCGTATAATTTGTATATGATTGCTGAATGCTGAATAGTGCACGACCTGTAGTGGTTGTGTTGTTCCTTCTATGCTACTGCGAGTGAACAGGGTGGCTTTCGTAGTAGCTAGAGGAGCAACATTGTGAGTGGATTGTCTTTGTTCTGCGGTGAACCGACGAGAGATGTATAATTAGGAAGCAGCGGGAGGGCGGGGTTTGATCGGAATTGCATCAGCGATGCCACCTGAAGAAGGCCGTTGCTGCTATCGCGACCACGTCGCCCTCTAGGTCCAGGGGAACGATGGTTGCCCAGACGACCACAACCGCCTCGTCGTTCCCTCCTCCGTCCCCAAGGGTCGATGCTCCGAAGGTGGCGCGATATCCACCCCCTCTCCCCCACATTATGTGTTCCCAAATGAATTGTTATTGTTTTGCCTTTTCCAGAGTTCTATTGCTTGCTGAAGGCACGGGCATACAAAAATTATTCCTTGTACCATTGTTTGCTCTGCAAGCTCCTAATATTGTAATCTCATGGATCGAGTAAGATACTGCTACGTGGTGCAAAGAATTGTTTGATACCTTCGCCTCCCCCTTTATTTGCAGCATATACAGGATATTCATTACTCCCCTCTTCCCTACTCATATTTTTTTCAAAATGGGTTCTCCGCGGTCTCTACATCAAAATTATGCATATGGCCACATTATTACTTTGTTTTGAGTGAGTGCAATAACTTATTGCAACTCAAGTATCATCCATGGTTGATACAAAGATCAACCATAAAAAACAAAACAGCGGGTGCCAGTGATACATCATATAGTGATCCTATGATCAAGCCGAACCGGCTGTAGAAATCCGGAGCGACCATCTCCAAACGGTTGCACCCAGACTTCACGGCAGCTCGCTGCACCTCTGCTTAGATATAGGACCACGTACGGATCCAATGTATGGCCAAGGGAATAACATGTAAGAAAGAATGAGATTTTTTCTTGTTAAAAATAAAATCATTACGAACATTCCATATAGCCCAAACAATGGCACAAACACCCACCCTAATCTGGATTAAATCTTTTTTAGAATTACCGCTTAACCAATTTCCAAAAAGATTTGTGACATTAGCAAGTGGGGATATATTGAACGCCAAAAAGATTATGCGCCAAACAATTTTTGCCAATTGACATTTAAAGAACAAATGCTGAATGGATTCATCTTTATTACAAAACACACAAGTTTTACTTCCTTCCCAATTCCTTTTAGCAAGATTATCCTTTGTTAGAATTACTTTGCGGTGGAGGAACCACATGAATATCTTGATTTTTGGAGGAACCTTCATTTTCCAAATATATTTGCGCAGGTATTTAGTTTGATCATCTAAAAGATCAAGATACATAGATTTAACCGTGAATCCACCGGAGGTAGTAAGTCCCCATACAAAAGTGTATTTTAATTAGACAATTGAATATCCATTAGGCGTTCAACTAGTTGTAACCAATGCACCCACTTGTTAAGTGCCAATGTCCTACGAAATGAAATATTCAGTGAACTAGCTCCCAAAACATCAGCAACAGTAACTTGTTTTCCGTTGACAATATTATATAGCGACCCATACTGCTGAGACAAAGGGGTATCTCCTAACCAAACATCCTCCCAAAATCTGGCTGAGGTTCCATCACCCACCTTGAAAGTGCCTCGTTTGAAAAACTATTCATTCACTTTCATTTGTCTCTCCAAAAGTGAGAGTCAAGAGGTTTTACCATCACTTGTGACAAAGTTTTAGATTGCAAATACTTGTTTCGAAGTAATTCTTGCCAAACTCCTTCTTCATTTAAACTCTTAAACAACCATTTACTAAGCAAGTATTTGTTTTTGACTTCTAGCACTTCAATCCCTGACCCTCCTTGATCTTTAGGTTGGCAAATTATGTTCCATTTAGTCAGCCTATATTTTCTTTTGTGCCCATCGCTTTGCTAGAAAAAATATGATCGATAATAGTCTAATCGTTTCCTTACCCCCAGAAGTATCTCGAGGAACGATAGCATGAACATTGGTAAACTCGTCAAAACTGAATTTATGAGGATCAATCTATCGCCATAAGACAACAATTTTCCTATCACATCGGCTTCCATTCCCCAATTCTAAGTTTTCTGAAATGAATTGAGATACCTAAGTATTTAACAAGTAACATTCCCAGGTCACATCCAAAAAGAAGGCGGTACTTGAAAGTGCATAGAGCCCCCATGTGTGGTTTTGATAATTATTGACAATCCTTATGGACTAATGTTTGCATTGAGTCATATGTGTAGGAGTTGTCCATAGGCAATGCTTGAGCCATGAGTTGGCTTTAAGGTTGCAATACGAAGAAATGAGGTGCAAGTTCAAGATGAGTCAACTCGGAGAGGTCACATGCTTGAAGCTTTCCATTCACATGTGTTCATGGATATGTGAAATTGCACCGAAGAAGAAGCTCATCCATAGTGGAGTATGGGGGAGAAATCCGCAAGACCTCATCTTCATCAAGCAAGCACAATCAAGAATGACGTTTCATCTTGTTGCAGTCAAGATCGTCATCATCGAGCTCAAGTGGAATGCGCAAGGTTAAGGTTTGCTCTTGATAGGGTTTCTTTCTTACCGGTCTCATGGTTTAGTTGGGAGACCGGGTTATAGGTTAGTTGCCGCACTATCAAGGGGCTGTCGAGTGAGTAACTCGATCGTATCATTCGGAGAGAGCTCAAACCTTTACATCCTTGCATCATATTTGTTGGCTGTTATTTGTATCTTATCCATATGGTGTTTTAGATCTTGTTCTTATTCTCATGATAAGCTCTAGTTCATCGAAAACGGATTCCACATGAAATACTTGTTGCATTTTCGATATTCGATTTTTTCTCGGTTCTTTGTATTGTGAGGTTTGACCTCTAAATTCATGAAAACTATATCCCACATGTTATTAATATTTTATCTCCTTGTGATCCAGCTCCTTTCATCCTCTTTCCAAAAAATTGGTTTCACTTAAATCCGAGTTTCCTAACTCAAGTTGTTGCAATTTTTTATTGGAGGTGTTACCGGTTTATCTGTTTTAGATAGGTTAAACCTTTCCCCATTTGATCTTGTGCTCTATGGTTAGACTATGATGTTTCATGAATGATGTTGTGATTCTAACGGGACCAAGATCATCAAATTCGGAGTCCGGAAGTGGAAATGGCGACGTTTTCGGTGTGGGTGCGCTACCGGCCGAAGTGGTCCAGCCACGGGCCAGCCTTAGTCCGGCCAGGATCCAGGGTACACAAAAATTGTGCCCGGAATGGTCCGAACTTGTCCAGACGAGTCCGGCCGGCCAGAGTGGTCCGGCCAAGCCCGGAAGGTCCGACTGGGGGCTGTTTTTTGGTGCGTTTTCAACGGTTAGATTCCATTTTGGAGGCCATATATAACCCCCTTCTTCCCCATTGAGTTGGTTGATTCTCCTACTCTCTCTCCACTCCATTGTTGGCCTTGAGAAGCTTCCTCTCCCTCTAATCCCTCCATGATTCTTGCTCATATTTGAGGAAAAGATAGAGGAGATCTAGATCCACATCTTGATCAAAAAAATTCCTCTCTTTGTGAGGGAAATCCACTAGATCTAGATCTTAGAGAATTTTGATTTTCCTCCTCCTATTTGTTCTTCCTCCCTTATTTCCCAATAGCTTTTGTAGCTTTGTTGGAATTTAAGAGAGAAGGACTTGAGCATCTTTGTGGTGTTCTTGCCATTGCATTTGGTGCATCGATTTGACTTCTCCGCGGTGATACGTGGAGGTGAAAGTTCGTGAGATATACACTTTGGGAGCTTGTTCCCAAAACTTGTTCCTCTCGGGTCTTTGGACCCTAGACGTCTTAATGTTTGTGGTGTTCTTTGGGCCTCGAATTAAGTTGTGGAGATTGCCTCAAGATTTGTGCTTTGTGGCTTAGTGGTGTTCTTGGGGCCTCCAATTAAGTCGTGGAGATTCCTCAAGGGCAAGACCTTTGTGGATATTTATTGGGAGCCTCCAATTAAGTTGTGGAGATAGCCCCAAGCTTTGTGCGGGTTCGGTGACCATCCTAAGGTTCAAAAGTGGATCGAGGTCTTCCCCTTTGATGGGAAGGGTCAAGGAGAATACGGTGGACCTTCGTGTCATTTGGAGTGACTTGTCCTCCACACCGCTCCAACGGAAAGTAGCACTCACAAGAGTGTGAACTTCGCGATACATCGTTGTCTCCGCGTCACCTCGATTATTCCTATACCCGAGCTATTTACTTATGCACTTTACTTTGCCATAGACCTCGTGCTTGAAGTTATATATCTTTCTATCACATAGTTGCTTATCTTGCTTAGCCTAAGTTGTTGGTGCACATAGGTGAATCCTAGTTATATAGGTTTTGTGCTTGACAAATGAAATGCTAGTTTTATTCCACATTTGTTAAGCCATATTCCTAAAAGTTTGAAACCGCCTATTCACCTCTCCTCTAGGCGGCATCCGTGTCCTTTCAATACCCCTCCTCCACATCCCTAGCATCGTGAAAACAAAAAGCTCACTCTTGTGAAAATTAGTTATTAGACCGGAAAGCTGATCAAACATACATAAGATTAGCTTCATAATTAAGGCTTTTCCCAAATCGTGTTCCATAAAAAGAATGGCATCGTCTGCGTACTATAGAATTGAGACACCACCATCAACAAGATGATGAATGAGTCCCTCGACTTGACCATCCTCCTTAGCTCTATTAATGATAATAGATAGCATGTCCGCGAAAATATTAAACAAAATCGACGATAAAAGATCTCCTTGTCTAAGACCTTTCTTCGTTTGAAAATAATGCACAATGTCATCATTCACACTAATGCCAACACTCCCTCTACTCATGAAATCTTGGATCCATTTACACCACTTTGGATCGAAACCTTCCATTCGCAAAGCTTGTTGTAAGAAATCCCAATTAACTTTATCGTATGCTTTTTAAAATCTAACTTCAGAAGAACAGCATTCATTTTATTCCTTTGAAGTTCGTGAATGGTTTTATGGAGGACAAAGACTCCATCTAAAATGTGGCGCTCTGGCATGAACGCAGTTTGTGTCGGTCTGACCACCTTGTGTGCGACCTCTGTGACACGGTTTGTGCCCACCTTAGTAAAAAAATTGAAACTTATATTTAGAAGACATATTGGCATATATTGTTGGATCTGAATCGCATTTTCTTTCTTAGGAAGCAAAATGATCGTTCCAAAGTTAAGATGAAATAGAGGAAGATCACCCTCCCGAAATAATGCTGCAAACATGGCAATAAGGTCTGTTTTGATCACGCCCCAAAAAATTTAAATTTTGATAAAATTCTACGGGGAAACCATCCGGTCCTGCCGCCTTATTTTTCTCCATTTGCATAATAGCAGCGTATACTTCCTGTTTGGTAAAGTTGGCTATGAGAATTTTATTCTCTTCATCCGACAGCTGAGGAATATCGGCCTTGTCCGATTCTCTCATAGAAAAAAGGTTCGGGCTCGGAGCTGCGAACATGTTTTTATAGTATTCTGAAATATACACTTTCAAATTTTCTCGACCAACGATCGTACCTTCTTCTTTCTAGTTGGAATACTTTTTCCTCCTATGTTTACCATTGGCAATAAGGTGAAAAAAATTAGTATTATTACCTCCTTCCTGAATATATTTGACTTTAGCTCTTTGGGCCCATTTCGATTCTTCCTCACGATGCAGCTTGGCTAAGCTATCTATAGAGACTTTTAGTTCTGCACGAAGCACTAAGAGGCTGATACGTCCAAAACGTATCTACTTTTCTGAACACTTTTGCTATTGTTTGCCTCTAATTTGTGTATTTTTATACTAACACGACTAATTTTTTGCCCTGGTGTCTTAAATTAACTTTTAAAATCCCGGATTTGCATTTTGCCATTTTACAGAAGACTGACCCAGGGGCCACGAGGCCGCGCACACCACGTGGCGGCGCGGTGGGCCCATGGCCGCGCCGCCACATGGTGACGCCGCCTCGGCCAGCCCCGACGCTCCCCTCTGGACTACTTAAAGCCCTTGACCAAAAAACGCACGGGGGATCGACCAATTTTCCAGAAGACATCCAGAACTCCACCGCCATCGAAAACCCTATTTTGGGATCAGAAACTCCGTTCTGGCACCCCGGGAGGAATTGGAGATCATCGCCATCATCGCCACCGACGACTCTCCATCGACCATCCATGTTTCCCCCATCCATGTGTGAGTAAATCCCCGCTGTAGGCTGAAGGGGATGGTAGGGATTGGATGAGATTGTTCATGTAATAGCCATAAGATTGTTAGGGCATGGTGCCTAGTATCCGTTGTTGGTACTTTTATGATATTGTTGCAACTTGTTATGCTTAATGCTTGTCACTTAGGGCCCGAGTGCCATGATTCCAGATCTGAACATGTTATTGATTCATGATGATATTCATTGTTTTATGATCTTACCTGCAAGTTGTATACACATATTGTCGTTGAACCCGAGGCCCCAAAGTGACAGAAATTGGGACAACCGGAGGGGAAGGCTGCGATATGAGGATCACATGTGTTCACGGAGTGTTAATGCTTTGCTCGGTACTCTATTAAAAGGAGTACCTTAATTACGTAGTTTCCCTAGAGGCCCACCGGCTGGTAGGAATAAAGATGTTGTGCAAGTTTCTCATTGTGAGCACGTACGACTATATACGGAACACATGCCTATGGCTATTTAGTACTTGGATATTGTTTTATTATTATCTGCAAATGCCTAGTCTTGATTATTACATGAGTTATCTTATCCATGCAGTCCGTTCATCCATCCCTATGCCTACAGTATTTTAATTCCGTTGTTTACTAAAATCACTACGCTGTCTTTATTACACTGCTGCTTATATTTCACTACGGCTACTGCTATAAAACTGTTACTAATGATAAACTATTGCGAGCAAGTCTTTTTCCAGGTGCAGCTGAATTGACAACTCCATTGTTAAGGCTTACAAATATTCTTTGGCTCCCCTTGTGTCGAATCAATAAATTGGGTTTTCCCTCGAAGACTGTTGCGATCCCCTATACTTGTGGGTCATCAAGACTATTTTCTGGCGCGCCGTTGGGGAGCATAGCTTTATTTGCAAGTTCACCTGAATTGATATTGTTCGCTGCAAATCCTCCATCATGGGTAAACCTCGCGATGCTAAAGTCGCCATATTACCATCCACTACAAGAAAAGGTACAACTCTGAGTACCTCTGCTGCTCTTGATTCACCATCTGTGATAAGTCAACTTGTTTCACCACCACAAGCTTCACGTGTTGATACTTCTGCTGAATCTGAAAACTCCTCTTATAATTTTGATGATGCTTCTACTGTGCTTGATGATAATGGTTCATTAGGTCCTTTTCTAGATGCTACAATTGCTAGGACTAGACAAATTGAAAATACTGAAATTCCTAATGAAAATATTGTTACACTTGTTAATTCACCTGAGTCTGTTGAACACTCTAGTGATGATCCTGATGAAGATTATGTGGAACTTGATGATGATTTTATTGATAAATGTAATGCTACTACTGGTGCAAGTAACATTAAAAAGCTTCTTGCACAACATGCTGTTAGATATAAACTATCTCCTGATCCTAAATTTGCCACATCTCCTATAAACATTAAGGATAAGGATTATGATTTTTCTCTTGATTTATCTCATATATCTATTGTTGAGAAAACACCTTTTTGTGGTACTGAAAAAGAAAGTGCTGTAGAGCACATGAATGAGCTTTCTACTTTGAGTAGCTTGTTTTCTGATGATATCAAGAAGCGTACTTATTTTGTTGCTAAATTTTTTCCTTTCTCATTAAAGGACGATGCTAAAACTTGGTATAATAGTTTGCCTCCTGATTCTATTGATAGTCCAACTGGTTTGCTTGATGTTTTCTTTCGAAAATATTTTCCTGCTAGTGCTCAACATATTGCTTTGCAGAAAATTTATAGTTTTGACCAGGAAGATGGAGAGAAATTGCCTGAAGCTTGGGCAAGGTTTTGCTCTCTTCTTAGAGCTCGGCCTGGACATGATTTGGAAAAGCATGACTTACTTGATATATTTTATAGTGGACTAACCATTGAGTCTAGGGCATACCTGGATAGTTGTGCTGGTTGTGTTTCAGGAAAAGAACTCCAGACGAAGCTGAAGAATTAATGGCTAGAATAAGCCAAAATCATGATGATTGGACTACACCTGAACCAACCCCAACACCAATATTGAAGAAGAGGGGTATGATTGAATTAAATGATGAAGATATGAGAGAAGCCAAGAAATCTCTTAAAGAGAAAGGTATTAAATCTGAAGATGTGAAGAATTTACCTCCCATAGAAGATTTATGTAAGATAACTCCCCCTTCATCCACAATTGAGGTACATTCTCTTCAACGCTTTGATAAAGGAGACATTCCTTACTCAAAACCTTCTGATCAATGTTTAGATGAATTTGATAATTATGTTGTTAAGCAATTTAACTTTAATATGAGAGTAGAGATTCATTTAATGGAAAATTATCAAGCTATTAGTAAATTGTATGATATTGTGGAGAGAACTGTAATAACCCAGAACATAGGAACAACGAAGGGTAGATTTAGAAATGGGATGTGCATTTCATCGCAAAACGGGGGAAATTTTCGCGCCTTATTGCAACTAAACCTAAGAGGGATCGAGGTTCTCTCTCATTTTGCACTTAGGTTTAGGCAATGTGAGTTAGGGAAATCTCGACATGATCTCTTTTGTATCTTGTTGATTTGGGGAATTGATTTCATTTGACAAGTGTTAATACATTTGACAATAAGCATTGAACAATATAAAAGGAATGCATAATTTAAACACAACTTATGAATTCAAACAACTTTGAATTTCAAAGTGAATCATAAATACAATGTTTATTCCAGAAAATAAATATTACATAAATCAAAAGCTCATAAACAAAAACTTGGGCTTTATTGATATCACAACACAAATTACATTGTCTTTACAAAATTCTTGATACAAGAATTGATGAATAATAAACAGAAATAAAAATGAAGATTACAATATTATTCCTAAACTAAAATCTAGACTATATGACTTGAAGTATTTCTTCATGGCCATGTCCATCTTCAAAAACCTGCAAAGTAAAACACCAACACTAGCCAGAATGTTAGTGTTAGTCAAATAATTCAGTTTGGACAGAACCAAGTGTCATGCACACTTGTGCTGGTCCAAAACCATGGACAACACAAGATAAGGGCAGCAGCAGACCAAACCTGAGCACACACCAGGGGCTCAAGTTTCAGCATATGAGAGCACAGCTCAAGTGTGCTGGGCAACAGCAAGGCCATGCATCAGCTTAGTCACCAAAGCAAGCCAGGCTTGTGTGTCAATGCAAGGATAGAAGCAGGGTTCATATAAAAGGGGCACAAACCCTAGAAATCATAACCAGTCGACCAGATAAAGATTCACCAGGTAAGGGTGAAGCAAGAACAAGCTCAGTTCATCCAGTTCTTGAGCAAGAACAGAACCCACATACACACCCACTCAACCACCAGAAATCATGGTGACCTGAGAAGATCATCCAAGACCTGGAGGTGAAGGGCTGTGACACAAACCCAAGTCTGCATCAACAAAACATTTCTTTCTAGGAGCTGGAACAAGGTATACCTAGTTCCTGGAAAAGATCCCATGGATCTAATCCATCATATGCATGAAATAAGCATGGGATGAGCAGATGCTCATATGGGTAGATCATCACCTGGTTTTCACCAAGGATTACTGCCAGCCAAAAGCCACTAAAATAGAAAGCATCTAGGTACAGATCTTATACACAGAAACTAGCACATATGCACAGATGCACACACTAGCCAGATTTGATGCATAGATAGCACCAGTAGATGGCAAGGATTAGCAGCTAAGACTACACAATAAATCCTAAGCATACAACCATCAGAAACCCTAGATTTCTTCACAGGCAAGCATATTGGCATTCATAGTTACTATGATCCCCAAATATACAAGCAAAGATGAGTAGCCAACAAGATCCAACCAACCATGTGAGCAACCAGTCAGTAGCAAGGCTACTGAGGTCACATCACACTTAGCACCAATTAAGAGAAAGCCAAATACAAAGCATCACTATCCAGAAATGGATTCAGACTCTAAGTGCTTGTAAAAGAATCATGAACAGCAAATTCAGACACAAAAAAGTAATTAAATCATCACTGCATAAGTAGTTCATCATAATCTAATTAATACAAGCATGAATTTATCACAGATCCATGCTAAGTACTGACAGTAGCACACTGTTGAGCAACACAGTTAATCTATAGCCACTAGAGCAAGTCTAGGTAGCTAAGATAAGAAACAGCACAAGTAAGCAACAACACAGTGATGCTTGAGCATCAGCATCACCAGATAATTGAATCATTTAGCCACAGTATTAGCCAGTAAGCCATCACTGACAATCAATTGATCAAATGGATCAATTATAGCAAGCCAAGTTACACAGAGAGGTTAGCCAACAAGCAAAGAATGATCCAATGGATCATTGGCTTGCAGAGGTAGCACTGAAGCATATCACAGGCACCTCTGGCACACACACAAGTGTCACAGATGCAACACAAGTACACCTAGACAAGCAAGCATGATAGACCAGTAAGCATAAGCAAGTCATAACCAAGCATAGCATGGCATAGTTAGCTCTTGAGCAAGCACAGTAGAGCATGGCAAGTGTAGAGCATGCTAGGAGCAGCAGAGAAGCAAGAACAACATGAATAGCAAGTAAAGCAGCATGTGCCAGTACCAGTAAATGGTAATTGGACCTTGAACTTGCAATTAATCAAAGCACAGACAAATTGCATAGGAATAGCATGGCTCTGTGTGATCACAGGATCACCAGAGAGCGCAGAGCATGAGGAGGAAGAAGAACAGTAACAAGGGGAGGCGCACAGAAGAGAAGGAAGAGATGCAACACTTACTTGCGCCTGGAAGCAGAGGCTAGGGCATGGCGAGGCAGTGCTCGCGCGGCCCTAACAGCTGCAATTCCAGGGTAGGCGCCGACGTTACGCCGGCGAACCCAGACACGAACCAGCACCACCGTAGCAAGCACCTGAGGCGACGGCACGAGTACTGCAAGCAGCACCCGCGCCAGGTCAACTCCAGGCGCGTACCCATCGTCGGCGAGGACGAGATCTCGCCGGAGTTCGTCGAGGCGATTCTCCACGAGATCCAGATCGGAGGCGATTCGCCAGGAGAAGAAGAGAAGGGGAAAACTAGGCGGACAGATCGATAGATCTGCACGCGGCGGTTCAGGTTTGGTAGGTAGCTACGGCGGAGGAGCACGGCGATGGCCGGAGCGAGGCGGCGGCCACGGCGGCGACGCCATCGCCAGGGCGTCGCGAGAGAGAAGCTAGGGTTAGGAACGAAAAGTGAGAGAGGGCCGAGTGAGTGAGAGCGGTGGGCCGTTCGGCTCCACCGAGCCGCTATGGGGCACGCCTTAGTGGGCTGTCCCATGGGTCTAGGTTATTGGGCTGGGCCCAATATGGGTCCAGGGGGTATTTTAGTCTTTTCACAATTTAGAAAAAGGCCATAATTTCACCAATTTTTAGTAAATAAAATACAACTCTAAAAATCCATTAAAAATTGGATTAGTGAATGAAAAATAAATCTTAACCAGAATAAAATATGAAATAAAATTTAAGAAACAAATTCAAAATTATGGATTTAAAGAATTTAAAATAATTACTTGGAATTTCAAACTATTATTTCCTTGTATTTAAAAATCAAGGAAACTCTCAAATAAGTTCAAATACTTATTTTCAAACATTTCAAAATGAAATTCTATTATTCCAAGTCATTTCTATTTTGAAAAAGGTATTTTTCAAAGAAAAATACTCTATTCTTCTTTATTCCAAAAATATAGAGACAACTCTATTATTTCAAATTATTTTAGAATGAATAATGAATCACCAAGATAAAGTAGATTTACTTTGAATCATTTTACTTTCTGAGAATTAAAGTGGTATACACATTAAAGCAATTGCAAATTACTGCCAAAGGCATAAAGCTTAACTCAACCCTAAATTGTAATAACTCATTGGGGTAAAGGAATTCAACATAAAATAATACATCCATGCATGCATCATTTGGATTTTATAACATTGTCCTTACCGGACAATGATGCTTCTTTACAGAACCCGAGGTCCAGGTTCCATCCAACACATTGAACTGCACTATCTCGCAGTCCACAGGCAAGTTCACCCTTGCTCATGTCAATTTGAGTATTTTCTATTAATTTAATGCAAAGCTATATGACTTATCATTCCTGCATTGAAAATGAAATGTTACTTTTCCAATTATGAATATGACTATGTGGCTGGCAATGGAACCATGGTAAGTGTTGATTGGTGGAGGTTCCATTGCAAGGGTACTATTCATCTAGGACTAAGTACCAATGCCGTCCAGTGATTCTAGCGCCGTACATATCGCGTTGACCATAAGATCTATAATGGCTCTGGGGAAGCCAGCTGTATCTTTTCCCTCCTGCACGCCAACGGACTTGATAGAGCCTGGCGGGGTGCTGGAGGCACTGCCGTAGGTTGGGATAGCCTTTAAAATCCCCATCCGGACGTTTGGATGAGAGGCTCTACCGTCTATGAAGGATTGTCCGACGTACACCGTGGGTAAAGCCGTATGATCGGGAGATGTCTACCGGGGGTGTACGGATGGACAAAAGGGTGGGTTTGCAGGGTCGCGGAGAAGGCGGTGTGGGCTTGGATCTTTATACCTGGCCTCACACCAAGGAAGTGTGAACGGGGGCAAGTCCCTGCGGTTGGCAAAAAGGGTGAGATCTCTTATGGGAAAAGTAACGCACCTCTGCAGAGTGTATTAAATTGTGGCTGTCACTCCTGTTCCGGGAAGGGAAACGACGCAGGAAAGGAACTCGTGAAGTTCTAGTCAACTGTGAAGACTGACGGGCATAGTTTTTAGAATAAAATAAACCTTTTGAAGAAATGATTTGAAACATGCATTGACCTAAGATTTTCTGATCGAGTCGTAGCTAGTGCATCAAACACCTTTTACTCTTTTGAACTTGCTGAGTACCCCTGTACTCACTTTCTTTCGACACCCTTGCTAGACTGTGATACGGAAGTGGAGGCCATTACCGATGGAGCACCAGAAGGAAGCTACGAGCTGGTCTACGAGGAACCTGATCTTACCGGAGGAGTTGAAGGAGTAGACTATGGGATAGTCTACGGACCCGATGACATGGAGGTGGAGGAGTAGTGATATACCTTAGTAGTATAGAGCCGAGCAGCGTAGTGGCATACTTAAATAAGTTGCTGAGCTCTTTTCATATCTATGTTGGTTTGTAATAGTACCTAATGTTGTAGGGTGTTCTCATCGGACCTGTGAGAATACCAACTTGTTAACACCATGATTGTAATATATTATCGAGTGTTATGACCTGCAATGTTTCTGTTGTACCACTCCGAGGGATGTGATATTTGTGAAGAAGTCCCTTCATGAAGATCATATCAACGACTTGTATACTACAACATGCAGTGGTATGCTGGGTCACCGCAGCTGGTATCAGAGCAAATGTTGCGACCTTAGGTTGGAAAAACCTAGTATAGGGAAGAAACCTGTAGGAGTCAAGTTGAAATAGTAAAGGATTCTCTAAAAATATGATGTTTATTCACTTGAGAATAGAAAAATCATATATTTTAGTGCGATAATTCTTTATTATAGCTATTATTATACACTATCACTACTAATTTTCTGCTTTTGTATACAGCCATAATGGCGTACACGTTTCCCAAGAGGACTTTGAGGCAGGTTGAGGGCTGGCTCGGTGATTATGAGGGACCACTTACAGATCTCCTGCGTGGGATGCTGAAGGAACTTCATTGTGAAACTCGGATACCTGTTCTCAAGTACATCTATTATGATGGAGAGATAGTAGCCAAGTACAGAGTTTCAGTTCAACTACCTATGCAACTGGAGATGAGCCGTATAATGCCATACGGAGAAGCCAAAACCCTTACCACAGCCTTTCACATGGCCATATTCAAGGCAATCCTTGAAATAAGGCAGCACAAGTCAGTAGAACTGCTATGTTCGGAGTATTCTCATATACCTCATGCCGAGGAAGATGAGGATCCCGCTCTGAATCATCTGCTGATGGCAAACAAACATCCTGAAGTTGCAGCGCAGCACATGGACAGCTGTAAGTCTTTACTGACTACGATGTACCTTCTACACGTGAAGATGGTGGGTGAGATTGACCACATGCTAGCTGAGTTCACGGACCCTGATAAAGTTCAAGCTCGGATGCATGATCTGAGGGCACAACCCCAATATACAACACCCTTCTTTAGCCTAAACAACCCTGTAGATTGGAGTGGCCAGGCAACCCAGAGAGATCCACTTACACCCAACTTTGTCCCACATTATCCACATGTGTCAGCATCATATGATTCGGATATGGGGGAGATAATTCATGGAACCTAAACTGCTCCGAGTCACCAATCGAAAACTCAACCGGTTGGCGTTTCGGGGAACCTTTTGGAGATGAGGAAGAACCTATTCCATGTGACACTGAGATGAAAGTGGCGGGGTTAACCAGTATATTAACCGACTATGGGAAGGAAGAGAAAGGTACTGATTCCATTTCTTTAGACTTGGAGATGGGGTTCTCAAAACCAACACAGTACGAGGAAGGTGAAAGCTCCGGAGTGAAGAAGAAGAAGAAGAAGAAGAAGATGAGGGGGCAGGTGAATCGAAACCCTTCATGGATGACCAATGAAGGAGGTATGTATCCTACTGGGGATACATACGAGTCATTGTCCAGTTACTTTGGCATGACTGATCTCTGTCTCGGCACTTCGTCCGATTCAGATTACATACCTACTGGAAGGACCTTTGTTCCGGACGGTGTTCGGAAGACGAGTCGCTGTACCGGATGGACCCCAGGAATGTATGCGGAGGCGAACGAAGACGATGAGGAGTAGAGCTCCAAGGAAGAATAAAGTAGTATAGGTGGTATTGTACTAGAACGTATTTTAAATTCCGTTGGCTTGGGCTTGAAGCCAAATAAGTGGTTATATAAGTACCACATGTAATATATGTGTGTAAGTTATGTAATATACGGTGTATATACATAATAAATGTTTGCTTTGGATTTGCTTCTTGATTTCATTGTGTGACTAGTTCTGGGCAATGAGTTGAGCTCAGAAAGCATTTGCATGGTGTAATTATGAGTAATCGCTCTTTGTTACAGGACTAGGGGAAATGGCGTTAGTTGAAACCGAAGATGCTCGGAGAGAGCGAGAGGCGAAAGAAAAAGAGGAAGCGGATGCCGCAGCTAGAGCAGAGGATGCACCACCACCACCACACCCAATGATGCATCCAGATTTCCAACAGTACATGAGGGCAATGGAAGAAGATAGGAGGAGGTACCAGGAGAGTCAAAACAAGAACATGCAAGATTTCTTTACCCACGTCATCAATGATAGGGGTAATGAAGGCAAGGGAGTAACCTTATCAGACTTCCAGAATGCAAGACCACTACCTTTTGCATCAGCCCCAGAACCAATGGATGCAGAAGACTGGCTCATGGACACTGAAAGAAAGTTGAGGACCGTTGGATGCAATGATGAAGAAAAGATTCGGTATGCCACTTATCTGTTGTCAGGTCCAGCAGCATCATGGTGGGAGAATCTTGTGGCAGTACACCCTCCAGAAAAGGTGTTCACCTGGGAGGAATTCAAGAAGAAGTTCCGGGATGCCCATGTTCCGGAGAGCGTGGTGGAGCTGAAGAAGAGAGAGTTTGACGAGCTGCATCAGAATACTGCACCTATCATGCAGTATGTCCGAGATTTTAATAGGCTGTCAAGATATGCACCTGAGGAAGTGGACACTGAGGAGAAAAGAAAGAAACGATTCATGAAAGGCATGAATCCATACATGAAGATGCAACTGAGGTTGGCACGGACTGCAGAATTCCAGGAACTGATTGATTCGGCAATCACTTTCGAGGATGACTACAGGCAGGTCCAGGAGGATAGGAGGAAGAGGGCTCGTATCGAGCCAAGGAAGTACCCAGTCAGTAAACCGACTCCAGATCGGAGTTTCAAACCACGATTCCGACCTACTGGTAATCAGTATAACCGGGGAGGTCAGAATCAGAATCCAAGGAACCAGATACTCTGTCATAATTGTGGCCAGAGGGGACATGTTCAGAAGGATTGTCAGAAGCCCAGGATCATATGCTATGGTTGTGGGAAAGAGGGACACATCAAGCCAGAGTGTCCAAACAAGGCGTCATGGAGTGGACAAAGCTCCGGAGGACGAGGCGGAGGTAATAACAACAACAACAACAACAACAACCGGAACTACAACAACAACAACAAGAGGGGAAAGCCATATGGGAAGCTGAATTGCACAACTTTGGAGCAAGCGGGAGAATCGGACCAAGCAGTCTTAGGTACGCTCAGCATCCTTACCCATCCTGGCAAAGTATTATTTGATACTGGAGCAACTACATCATTTCTTGCACGGGAATTTGTGGAACAATTCGGGCTTAGATGTTCTAAGTTAGAAACACCTATAACTGTCTTATCTGCGGGGGGAACGATCTTAGTAACCCACGTGAAAGAAGCACAGGTCATAACCATTTGTGACTGTGTATATTTCGCGGACCTATTCATCATCCCCATGAAGGACATATCAGTCATCCTAGGAATGGACTGGTTAACGGAGAATGGCGCAGTAATCAACTGTGGAGACAAGACAGTATCACTCCGAAACTCCATAGGAGGTCAGATAGTGTTTCAAGGAGACAAGTACACTCAGTTGGAGATAGGATTGGAGCTGAATAGTCTGAAGGAGGTGAAGATTGAAGATATCCCTGTAGTGAATGAGTTTCAAGATGTATTTCCCAAGGAACTACCGGGAATGCCACCCGATAGAGAGATCGAGTTTACCATAGATCTGATTCCAGGCACAACACCAATAGCTCAACCACCATATAAGATGGGGCCAAAGGAGTTAGTGGAACTGAAGGCTCAGATAGATGAACTGGAACAGAAGGGATTTATCCAAGAAAGTGTGTCACCATGGGGTACACCAGTTATCTTTGTGGATAAAAGAGATGGAGGAAGGAGAATGTGTGGAGATTACAGGAATCTTAACAATGTAACCATCAAGAACAAGTACCCTTTACCCAGAATACAAGATCTTTTTGATCAAGTTCAAGGAGCTGGAGTCTTCTCGAAGATAGATTTAAGGTCAGGATATCACCAAATCAAGATCAAGAAGGAAGATGTGCCAAAAACAGCGTTTGTGTCAAGGTATGGACACCATGAATACTTGGTTGTACCATTTGGACTAACAAATGCACCAGCTATTTTCATGAATTTGATGAACAAGATATTCATGAAGTACTTGGACAAGTTTGTGATCGTGTTTATCGATGACATTCTGATCTATTCCAAAGATAAAGAAGAACATGCCAAGCATTTGAAGATAGTTCTGCAGATTTTAAGAGAACATCAGCTATATGCAAAGTTCAGCAAGTGCAAGTTTTGGTTAGATAGTGTTGAATTTCTTGGACATGTCATAACCAAAGAGGGAATAGCAGTGAATCCAAGCAAGGTTCAGTCAGTATTAGAATGGAAGTCACCTAAGAATGCTAAGGAGATCAGAGGATTCCTTGGTATGGCGGGTTATTATCGGAGATTCATTGAAGGATTTTCGAAGATTGCAGGACCAATGACCAAGTTACTCAAGAAGAATACCCCATTTGTGTGGACTGATGAGTGTGAAACCAGTTTCCAAACACTCAAAGAGAAGTTAACCACGGCACCGGTGTTAGCAGTTCCGGAACCCGGAAAGGATTACACGGTGTATTGTGATGCTTCCAAGAATGGACTTGGATGTGTTCTAATGCAAGATCGTAAGGTGATAGCCTACGGATCAAGACAACTTAAGCCACATGAACATAACTACCCAGTACATGACTTAGAATTGGCGGCAGTTGTGTATGCTTTGAAGAGTTGGAGACAATTTCTATATGGATCCAAGTGTGAGTTATACACCGATCATAAGAGTTTGAAATACTTCTTCACTCAGAAGGAATTAAACATGAGACAAAAGAGATGGTTAGAGTTGATTAAGGACTATGAATTGACAATCAACTATACACCAGGCAAGGCTAATGTAGTAGCAGATGCTTTAAGCAGGAAGAGTACTGAGAATCAACCTACGGAATGGGAGATTCCGAAGGAACTTCGGAAAGAACTAGAAGAAGCTCAGATTCTGTTTATCCAAGGTGATACAGTGGGAAGCATAGCAACCATGAGGATTATGGATGAAATGTACTCAGACTTAAAATATGAAATCATTCGGAAACAAGTAGACGACTTATTCATCCAAGAAGAAATCAAAAGGATTGGAGAGGGTAAACCGTCAGAATTCAATCTCGGAGAGTTTGGTTCTCTATACTTTCAGAAGAGGATATGTGTACCGGATGATCCAGAAGTGAAGTCAATCATATTGAAGGAAGCACATGAAACCCCTTACTCAATACATCCGGGAAGTACTAAGATGTATATGGATTTGAAGGAAATGTTCTGGTGGAACAACATGAAAAGAGAGATAGCTCAATATGTCTCTGAATGCCATACATGTCAGCGAGTGAAAGCAGAACATCAGAGTCCTGCTGGATTACTCAAACCTCTAGAGATACCAGAATGGAAATGGGATGAAATCGGAATGGATTTTGTTACTGGTTTACCAATGACCAGTAAAAAGAAGGATATGATCTGGGTAATCGTGGATAGACTTACCAAGAGTGCTCACTTCATACCAGTAAACCAGAAAGATGACTCTGAGAAGCTGGTAAACATATATGTTAAAGAAATAGTTAGTAAGCATGGAGTACCAAAGAAGATAGTCTCAGATCGAGGTTCGATCTTCACATCAGCATTTTGGAAACAACTCCAAGAAGCTTTGGGATCCAAGTTGGATTTCAGTACAGCTTATCATCCACAAACCGGAGGACAAACCGAAAGAACCAATCAGATACTTGAAGACATGCTTAGAGCTTGTGCTCTAAACTTTGGAGGCTCATGGGAGGACCATCTACCATTGGCGGAATTCTCATATAACAATAGTTATCAGAGTAGTATCCAGATGGCACCATACGAAGCATTGTACGGAAGGAAGTGTAGATCACCAATCTGTTGGTTTGAGACAGGTGAGAATAAGGAATTTACACCCGACTACATCAAGGAGAGACAAGGAGTCATCGAGGTTATCAGAGATAGACTCAAGATAGCCCAAAGTCGACAGAAGAGTTATGCCGACCAGAAGAGACGAGTTTGGGAACCAAAAGTAGGAGACATGGTATATCTGAAAGTTAGCCCAATGAAAGGACTCAAAAGGTTCGGAGTAAAAGGAAAACTAAGTCCTCGATACATAGGACCATTCAAGATACTCAGTCAGAATCGAGAAACAGCTTTTGAGTTGGAACTACCGGAACAGCTCAGTCTAATTCACAATGTTTTTCATGTATCACAACTCAGAAAATGTTTGAAGGCACCTGATGATCCCATTACACATGAAGAAATAGAGCTACAATCAGACTTAACTTATGTGGAGAAGCCTGAAAAGATTTTGGAAGTACAGTGGAAGAAGTTAAGGAATAGAGCAATCAAATACTGCAAGATACAATGGCAACATCATCCTGAACGAGAAGCAACCTGGGAGACCGAAGAAGAGCTCAGGAAGTCCTACCCCGAGTTATTCAGGTACCAATCTTAACTTCGGGACGAAGTTTCTGTTAAGGGGGAGAGGCTGTAATAACCCAGAACATAGGAACAACGAAGGGTAGATTTAGAAATGGGATGTGCATTTCATCGCAAAACGGGGGAAATTTTCGCGCCTTATTGCAACTAAACCTAAGAGGGATCGAGGTTCTCTCTCATTTTGCACTTAGGTTTAGGCAATGTGAGTTAGGGAAATCTCGACATGATCTCTTTTGTATCTTGTTGATTTGGGGAATTGATTTCATTTGACAAGTGTTAATACATTTAACAATAAGCATTGAACAATATAAAAGGAATGCATAATTTAAACACAACTTATGAATTCAAACAACTTTGAATTTCAAAGTGAATCATAAATACAATGTTTATTCCAGAATATAAATATTACATAAATCAAAAGCTCATAAACAAAAACTTGGGCTTTATTGATATCACAACACAAATTACATTGTCTTTACAAAATTCTTGATACAAGAATTGATGAATAATAAACAGAAATAAAAATGAAGATTACAATATTATTCCTAAACTAAAATCTAGACTATATGACTTGAAGTATTTCTTCATGGCCATGTCCATCTTCAAAAACCTGCAAAGTAAAACACCAACACTAGCCAGAATGTTAGTGTTAGTCAAATAATTCAGTTTGGACAGAACCAAGTGTCATGCACACTTGTGCTGGTCCAAAACCATGGACAGCACAAGATAAGGGCAGCAGCAGACCAAACCTGAGCACACACCAGGGGCTCAAGTTTCAGCATATGAGAGCACACAGCTCAAGTGTGCTGGGCAGTAACAGCAAGGCCATGCATCAGCTTAGTCACCAAAGCAAGCCAGGCTTGTGTGTCAATGCAAGGATAGAAGCAGGGTTCATATAAAAGGGGCACAAACCCTAGAAATCATAACCAGTCGACCAGATAAAGATTCACCAGGTAAGGGTGAAGCAAGAACAAGCTCAGTTCATCCAGTTCTTGAGCAAGAACAGAACCAACACATACACACCCACTCAACCACCAGAAATCATGGTGACCTGAGAAGATCATCCAAGACCTGGAGGTGAAGGGCTGTGACACAAACCCAAGTCTGCATCAACAAAACATTTCTTTCTAGGAGCTGGAACAAGGTATACCTAGTTCCTGGAAAAGATCCCATGGATCTAATCCATCATATGCATGAAATAAGCATGGGATGAGCAGATGCTCATATGGGTAGATCATCACTTGGTTTTCACCAAGGATTACTGCCAGCCAAAAGCCACTAAAATAGAAAGCATCTAGGTACAGATCTTATACACAGAAACTAGCACATATGCACAGATGCACACACTAGCCAGATTTGATGCATAGATAGCACCAGTAGATGGCAAGAATTAGCAGCTAAGACTACACAATAAATCCTAAGCATACAACCATCAGAAACCCTAGATTTCTTCACAGGCAAGCATATTGGCATTCATAGTTACTATGATCCCCAAATATACAAGCAAAGATGAGTAGCCAACAAGATCCAACCAACCATGTGAGCAACCAGTCAGTAGCAAGGCTACTGAGGTCACATCACACTTAGCACCAATTAAGAGAAAGCCAAATACAAAGCATCACTATCCAGAAATGGATTCAGACTCTAATTGCTTGTAAAAGAATCATGAACAGCAAATTCAGACACAAACAAGTAATTAAATCATCACTGCATAAGCAGTTCATCATAATCTAATTAATACAAGCATGAATTTATCACAGATCCATGCTAAGTACTGACAGTAGCACACTGTTGAGCAACACAGTTAATCTATAGCCACTAGAGCAAGTCTAGGTAGCTAAGATAAGAAACAGCACAAGTAAGCAACAACACAGTGATGCTTGAGCATCAGCATCACCAGATAATTGAATCATTTAGCCACAGTATTAGCCAGTAAGCCATCACTGACAATCAATTGATCAAATGGATCAATTATAGCAAGCCAAGTTACACAGAGAGGTTAGCCAACAAGCAAAGAATGATCCAATGGATCATTGGCTTGCAGGAGTAGCACTGAAGCATATCACAGGCACCTCTGGCACACACACAAGTGTCACAGATGCAACACAAGTACACCTAGACAAGCAAGCATGATAGACCAGTAAGCATAAGCAAGTCATAACCAAGCATAGCATGGCATAGTTAGCTCTTGAGCAAGCACAGTAGAGCATGGCAAGTGTAGAGCATGCTAGGAGCAGCAGAGAAGCAAGAACAACATGAATAGCAAGTAAAGCAGCATGTGCCAGTACCAGTAAATGGTAATTGGACCATGAACTTGCAATTAATCAAAGCACAGACAAATTGCATAGGAATAGCATGGCTCTGTGTGATCACAGGATCACCAGAGAGCAGCAGAGCATGAGGAGGAAGAAGAACAGTAACAAGGGGAGGCGCACAGAAGAGAAGGAAGAGATGCAACACTTACTTGCGCCTGGAAGCAGAGGCTAGGGCATGGCGAGGCAGTGCTCGCGCGGCCCTAACAGCTGCAATTCCAGGGTAGGCGCCGACGTTACGCCGGCGAACCCAGACACGAACCAGCACCACCGTAGCAAGCACCTGAGGCGACGGCACGAGTACTGCAGCAGCACCCGCGCCAGGTCAACCCCAGGCGCGTACCATCGTCGGCGAGGACGAGATCTCGCCGGAGTTCGTCGAGGCGATTCTCCACGAGATCCAGATCGGAGGCGATTCGCCAGAGAGAAGAAGAGAAGGGGAAAACCAGGCGGACAGATCGATAGATCTGCACGCGGCGGTTCAGGTTGGTAGGTAGCTACGGCGGAGGAGCACGGCGATGGCCGGAGCGAGGCGGCGGCCATGGCGGCGACGCCATCGCCAGGGCGTCGCGAGAGAGAAGCTAGGGTTAGAAAAGTGAGAGAGGGCCGAGTGAGTGAGAGCGGTGGGCCGTTCGGCTCCACCGAGCCGCTATGGGGCACGCCTTAGTGGGCTGTCCCATGGGTCTAGGTTATTGGGCTGGGCCCAATATGGGTCCAGGGGGTATTTTAGTCTTTTCACAATTTAGAAAAAGGCCATAATTTCACCAATTTTTAGTAAATAAAATACAACTCTAAAAATCCATTAAAAATTGGATTAGTGAATGAAAAATAAATCTTAACCAGAATAAAATATGAAATAAAATTTAAGAAACAAATTCAAAATTATGGATTTAAAGAATTTAAAATAATTACTTGGAATTTCAAACTATTATTTCCTTGTATTTAAAAATCAAGGAAAAATCTCAAATAAGTTCAAATACTTATTTTCAAACATTTCAAAATGAAATTCTATTATTCCAAGTCATTTCTATTTTGAAAAAGGTATTTTTCAAAGAAAAATACTCTATTCTTCTTTATTCCAAAAATATAGAGACAACTCTATTATTTCAAATTATTTTAGAATGAATAATGAATCACCAAGATAAAGTAGATTTACTTTGAATCATTTTACTTTCTGAGAATTAAAGTGGTATACACATTAAAGCAATTGCAAATTACTGCCAAAGGCATAAAGCTTAACTCAACCCTAAATTGTAATAACTCATTGGGGTAAAGGGATTCAACATAAAATAATACATCCATGCATGCATCATTTGGATTTTATAACATTGTCCTTACCGGACAATGATGCTTCTTTACAGAACCCGAGGTCCAGGTTCCATCCAACACATTGAACTGCACTATCTCGCAGTCCACAGGCAAGTTCACCCTTGCTCATGTCAATTTGAGTATTTTCTATTAATTTAATGCAAAGCTATATGACTTATCATTCCTGCATTGAAAATGAAATGTTACTTTTCCAATTATGAATATGACTATGTGGCTGGCAATGGAACCATGGTAAGTGTTGATTGGTGGAGGTTCCATTGCAAGGGTACTATTCATCTAGGACTAAGTACCAATGCCGTCCAGTGATTCTAGCGCCGTACATATCGCGTTGACCATAAGATCTATAATGGCTCTGGGGAAGCCAGCTGTATCTTTTCCCTCCTGCACGCCAACGGACTTGATAGAGCCTGGCGGGGTGTTGGAGGCACTGCCGTAGGTTGGGATAGCCTTTAAAATCCCCATCCGGACGTTTGGATGAGAGGCTCTACCGTCTATGAAGGATTGTCCGACGTACACCGTGGGTAAAGCCGTATGATCGGGAGATGTCTACCGGGGGTGTACGGATGGACAAAAGGGTGGGTTTGCAGGGTCGCGGAGAAGGCGGTGTGGGCTTGGATCTTTATACCTGGCCTCACACCAAGGAAGTGTGAACGGGGGCAAGTCCCTGCGGTTGGCAAAAAGGGTGAGATCTCTTATGGGAAAAGTAACGCACCTCTGCAGAGTGTATTAAATTGTGGTGTCACTCCCTTCCGGGAAAGGAACTGCGAACGCGGCAGGAAAGGAACTCCATGAAGTTCTAGTCAACCTGTGAAGACTGACGGGCATAGTTTTCAGAATAAAATAAACCTTTGAAGAAATGATTTCGAAACATGCATTGACCTAAGATTTTCTGATCGAGGGTCGTAGCTAGTGCATCAAACACCTTTTACTCTTTTGAACTTGCTGAGTACCCCTGTACTCACTTTCTTTCGACACCCTTGCTAGACTGTGATACGGAAGTGGAGGCCATTACCGATGGAGCACCAGAAGGAAGCTACGAGCTGGTCTACGAGGAACCTGATCTTACCGGAGGAGTTGAAGGAGTAGACTATGGGATAGTCTACGGACCCGATGACATGGAGGTGGAGGAGTAGTGATATACCTTAGTAGTATAGAGCCGAGCAGCGTAGTGGCATACTTAAATAAGTTGCTGAGCTCTTTTCATATCTATGTTGGTTTGTAATAGTACCTAATGTTGTAGGGTGTTCTCATCGGACCTGTGAGAATACCAACTTGTTAAGACCATGATTGTAATATATTATCGAGTGTTATGACCTGCAATGTTTCTGTTGTACCACTCTGAGGGATGTGATATTTGTGAAGAAGTCCCTTCATGAAGATCATATCAACGACTTGTATACTACAACATGCAGTGGTATGCTGGGTCACCGCAAGAACCTCCAATGATGTTAAGATGCTTGTTAAACATTTTCAATCTCAAATTGATCAACTCACTAAAGTGCAAAATGACTTGTTAAAAAATACTTCTAAAGAAAAACATGCTTATGAAGTAACAACTAGAGGTGGTGTTTCTACTCAGGATCCTCTATATCCTGAGGGGCATCCCAAAAGAGTTGAACAAGATTCTCAACGAACTAAAGAAACTAGTGCTCCTTCTAAGAAAAAGAAGAAGAAACATAAAACTATTGTAGAATCCTCTGAACCTGTTAATGATCCTAATAGTATTTCTATTTCTGATGCTGAAACTGAAAGTGGTAATGAACATGATAAAGATAATGATAAGAATGATGTTTCTGATAAAGAAGAGGTTGAAGATGAACCTGAAAAGCATGCTAAAAATAAAAAGTACACTAAAGAAGATTTCATTGCTAAGAAACATGGTAATGAAAGAGAACCTTGGGTTCAAAAGCAAATGCCTTTTCCTGTTAAGAAACTAAAATCAAAGGAGGAAGAACACTATAATAAATTTTGTGATTGGATGAAACCTTTGTTCTTGCAAATCCCTTTTGATGCTATTAAATTGCCTCCTTATTCAAAGTATATGAAAGATATTGTCTCTAACAAAAGGAAAATTCCTAATGAGGAGATTTCCACTATGCTTGCTAATTACTCTTTCAATGGCAAGGTTCCAAAGAAGCTGGGAGACCCAGGTATACCAACTATCCCTTGTTCCATCAAGAATAATTATGTTAGAACTGCTCTATGTGATTTGGGAGCAGGAGTTAGTGTTATGCCTTTTTCTCTTTACAAGAGACTTTATTTAGATAAGTTGATACCAACCGATATATCTTTGCAAATGGCTGATAAATCTACTGTTATTCCTGTTGGTATATGTGAGGATGTTCCTGTTCAAGTTGCTAATAATTGCTTAATATTAACTGATTTTGTTGTGTTGGAAATGCCTGAAGATGATAATATGTCTATTATTCTTGGAAGACCTTTTCTTAACACTGCAGGGGCTGTTATTGATTGCAATAAAGGAAAAGTTACTTTCAATGTTGATGACAAGGAGCATACTGTTTATTTTCCTAAGAAGATTGATAAAGTATATGGAGTTAATACAATTTCTAATTTGAGAACTATCAAAGTGGGAGTTATTGATTGTCCTATATATGAGCCTAAAGAAGGATATCAAAATATTATGATTGGATCCATATCAATACAATATAAGGTAACATGATTGATTTGAGGTTTATTTCTTCTTATGTCATGAAAAATTTATTTGGTGGCAAGACTTGATCAACCTTGTTAACAAGTATATTTTAAATGCATGGAAGAGCTAAACAACATTTCTTTCTTTCTCCACACTTGTTTTACTTTCTGTAGTACTACTTGTTTTGCAAGATGCTTTAGTTGTTTAAAATTTTGAAAATCTTTTTCTGCCCTGAAACAGTTATTTTAACACCCAGAAATGTGCATTTTTCGAAGTTTTCAAAAATTTACAAAAATTATACCACTGGTCCTATTTTTCAAAATGCAACCTGGGAGTGCCTGGGGCTGACCAGTGGGGCACCCCAGGGCTGCACCCCATGTGCTGGCGCGGCCAGCAAGGGGGGCGCGCCGCCCTGTGGTGAGGGCCCCACCTGGCCCTCCACTCACTCATCCACCTACCACTCCACTCTCTTCCACGGGAAAACACGACACCATTGTTCAAACCCGAGTTTCTTGCTGTTCTTGCTCGAGATTTTCGATCTCCTTGCTCAGCCCATCTTTGCTGCTGAGATTTGGAGCATTTGTTCTCCGGTATGTGACTCCTCCGATTATCCAAATATAATTTTGTTTAGTTGAGTATATCTTGAGTATTTTGCTGCTGTAGGTGACATGTTAAGTGAGTTTGCATGCTTGTTCTAAGTTGTAAAAATTAGTTTTGATGCATGTTTAGTACTCTATCAAGTTCCTATAGTAGTCTCCCTCATTTATATGTCTCAAAATCAACTTTTATAATGTTTGTTGAAAAATTTCAGAAAAGGAAAATGCATAACCACACCTTTGGAGAAGTGTTTGAGAGGGATACGCCAAGAGTGGCAAGGCCTTCAAGGGCAGCTACTCGAGTTAGGCGATCCTATGATGAGGATGTCATTGCACCTAGCTTTGAAGATGAAGAGGACAATGGGATTCCTAATGCTTCATCCTTTCCGTGCACTGACTTTTTGCGTAATTGATACGCGTGAAGCACACATCCGTTGGGAACCCCAAGTGGAAGGTATGATGCGTATAGAAGCAAGTTTCCCTCAGTATGAAACCAAGGTTATCGAACCAGTAGGAGCCAAGAAGCACGTGAAGGTTGTTGGTGGAGGAGTGTAGTGCGGCGCAACACCAGTGAACCGGCGCCAACGTGGAACCTGCACAACGCAATCAAGATACTTTGCCCCAACGTAACAGTGAGGTTGTCAATCTCACCGGTTTGCTGAAAACAAAGGATTAAACGTATCGAGTGGAAGATGGTGTTTGTTTGCAAAGAACAGTAAGAACAATAATTGCAGTAGATTGTATTCAGATGTAAGAGAATGGACCGGGGTCCACAGTTCACTAGTGGTGTCTCTCCAATAAGATAACTAACATGTTGGGTGAACAAATTACAGGTGGGCAATTGACAAATAAAGATTCAATACATATCAATGATGATTACTATGAGATTTAATCAGGGCATTACGACAAAGTACATAGACCGCTATCCAGCATGCATCTATGCCTAAATAATCCACCTTCAGGTTAGCATCCGCACCCCTCCAGTATTAAGTTGTAAACAACGAGACAATTGCATTAAGTATGGTGCGTAATGTAATCAACACAAATATCCTTAGACAAAGCATCGATGTTTTATCCCTAGTAGCAAGCAACAGCACATCCACAACCTTAGAACTTTCTGTCAGTGTCCCAGATTAAATGGAGGCATGAACCCACTATCGAGCATAAATACTCCCTCTTGGAGTTACAAGTATCAACTTGGCCAGAGCCTCTACTAGCAATGGAGATCATGCAAGAACATAAACAACACATATATGATAGATTGATAATCAACTTGACATAGTATTCTAGATTCATTGGATCCCACCAAACACAACATGTAGCATTACAAATAGATGATCTTGATCATGTTAGGCAGCTCACAAGATCTAAACAATGATAGGACAAGCGGAGAAGACAACCATCTAGCTACTGCTGTGGACCCATAGTCCAAGGATGAACTACTCACGCATCAATCCGGAGGCGGGCATGATGATGTAGAGCCCTCCGGTGATGATTCCCCTCTCCGGCAGGGTGCTGGAGGCGATCTCCTGAATCCCCGAGATGGGATTGGCGGCGGCGGCGTCTGGAAGGTTTTCCGTATCGTGGCTCTCGGTACAGAGGGTTTCGCGACGAAGGCTTTAAGTAGGCGGAAGGGCGGAGTCGGAGGGGTCACGGGGCCCCACGCTAGGCCGCGCGGGGCCCCCCTAGGCCGCGCCGCCCTAGTGTGGCGGCGCCCCGTGGCCCCACTTCCTTTCCCCCTCGGTCTTCTGGAAGCTTCGTGGAAAAATAGGACCCTGGGCGTTGATTTCGTCCAATTCCGAGAATATTTCCTTTGTAGGATTTCTGAAACCAAAACAGCAAACAAGCGGCGCTTCGGCATCTTGTTAGTAGGTTAGTGCCGGAAAATGTATAATAATAATGTAAAGTATGTATAAAACATTCAAGTATTGTCATAAAAGTAGTATGGAACATAAGAAATTATAGATACGTTTGAGACGTATCAAGCATCCCCAAGCTTAGTTCCTACTCGCCATCGAGTAGGTAAACGATAACACAAATAATTTCTGAAGTGACATGCTACCAACATAACCTTGATCAACATTATTGTAAAGCATATGAGATGGATGGAGTGATCTGAAGCAAAAGATTGCTAACAAAAGATAATGACTAAACAAATGAATCATATAGCAAAACTTTCATGAATAGTACTTTCAAGACAAGCATCAACAAGACTTGCATAAGAGCTAACTCATAAGCAATAAATTCAAAGTATAATGCATTGAAGCAACACAAAGGATGATTAAGTTTCAACAATTGCTTTCATCTTGTAACATGTATATCTCATGGATATTTGTCAACATAGAGTAATAATATAAGGGTGCAATAAGTAAACATGTAAGAATCAATGCACACAGTTAACACAAGTGTTTGCTTCTAAGATAGAAAGAAGTGGGTAAACTGACTCAACATAAAGTAAAAGAATGGCCCTTCGCAGAGGGAAGCATGGATTACTATTTTTGTGCTAGAGCTTTTGTTTTGAAAACATAGAAACAATTTTGTCAACGGTAGTAATAATTCATATGTGCTATGTATAATACTTCCTACAAGTTGCAAGTCTCATGCATAGAGTACTAATAGTGCTCGCACCTTGTCCTAATCAGCTCGGATAACACGGATTATCATTGCATGACATATGTTTCAACCAAGTGTCACAAAGGGGTACCTCTATGCCGCCTGTACAAGGTCTAAGGAGAAAGCACGCATTGGATTTCTCGCTTTTGATTATTCTCAACTTAGACATCCATACCGGGACAACATAGACAACAGATAATGGACTCCTCTTTTAATGCTTAAGCATTCAACAACAGATAATATTCTCATAAGAGATTGAGGTTGTATGTCCAAACTGAAACTTCCACCATGATACATGGCTTTAGTTAGCGGCCCAATGTTCTTCTCTAACACATGCATACTCAAACCATTTGATCATGAAATCACACTTACTTCAGACAAGACGAACATGCATAGCATCTCACATGATATCCAACAAAGGTAAAAAGTTGATGAAGTCCCCAGAAACATGATTACCGCTCAATAAGCAACTTATAAGAACTAAGACACATAACTACATATTCATCACCACAATAGTTTTTAAGCTATTTGTCCCATGAGCTATATATTGCAAAGATAAATGAATGAAATTTTAAAGCTAGCACTCAAGTAATTTAATTTGGAATGGCAGAAAAATACCACATAGTAGGTAGATATTGTGGACACAAATGGCATGGGTTTTGCTCAAGGTGTTTGGATGCACGAGAAGCATTTCCTCTCAGTACAAGGTTTGGGCTAGCAAGGTTGTTTGAAGTAAACAAATGAACAGGTACAGCAAAACTTACACAAGAACATATTGCAAGCATTATAAGACTCTACACTGTCTTCCTTGTTGTTCAAACACTTTACCAAAATATCTAGACTTAGAGAGACCAATCATGCAAACCAAATTTTAACAAGCTCTACGGTAGTTCTCCACTAATAGATTAAACTACATGATGCAAGAGCTTAAACATGATCTAATGAGAGCTCAAAACAATTGCCAAATTTCAAGTTATTCCAAACCATATGAAGCATTTTGATTCCAACCAAATAGCAATCAACGAAGCAATTTTCAGCCTTCGCCATGAACATTAAAGCGCAATTAAGAACACAAGTGTTCCATATGAAAAAGCGGAGCGTAATATCTCCAATATAAGGATGGTGGGATCCAACTTTATTCAAACCAAAACAAAAATAAAAGCAAACAGACGCTCCAAGTAAAGAACATAAGATGTGATGGAATAAAAATATAGTTTCACTAGAAGTGACCGATAAGTTGTCGATGAAGAAGGGATGCCTTGGGCATCCCAAGCTTAGATACTTGAGTCTTCTTAAAATATGCAGGGATGAACCACCGGGGCATCCCCAAGCTTAGACCTTTCACTCTTCTTGATCATAATGTATCATCCTCTTCTCTTGACCCTTGAAAACTTCCTCCACACCAAAATTCAAGCAAACTCATTAGAGGGTTAGTGCATAATCAAAAATTCATACATTCAGAGGTGACATAATCATTCTTAACACTTCTGGACATTGCACAAAGCTTCTGAAAGTTAATGGAACAAAGAAACTCATTCAACACAGCAAAAGCGGCAATGCGAAATAAAAGGCAGAATCTGTCAAAACAGACAGTCCGTAAAGACGAATTTTGCAGGGGCACTTAACTTGCTCAAACGGAAAAACTCAAAACTAATGAAAGTTGCGTACATATCTGAGGATCACGCACGTAAATTGGCAGATTTTTTTGATTTTTTACAGAGAGTTCTGCGCGAATTCGTGACAGACAACAATTCTGTTTCTGCGCAGCAATCCAAATCTAGCATCAACTTTACCATAGAGACTTTACTTGGCACAAAAACATGATAAGGAGAGGTTTCTACAGTAGTAAACAACTTCCAAGACTCAACAATACAGTAAATAAAATAAAACATGGGTTATCTCCCAAGAAGTGCTTTTCTTTAACGCCTTTCAGCTAGGCGCAGAAAGTGCAAATCAAGTATTATCAAGAGATGAGCATCAACATCATTACCTGAGGAGTCGGGAGTTTTCTCAACAATGCATTGTATCTGGTCTATATAAGTAACTCCTCTTTCATTGCTCCTAGGCTTACTATTCTCATCAAACAAATTTTCAGGAACAAGCCAAGCATAGTTATTTTCTAAAGCTTCATGCATCCCTAGGAGCTTACTAGGTATTGGTGCTTTAATTTCCTTACCATCATTAACATTACTAGTGTACCTTATTCTATCCATGTCCATCTTTTCAAGTGTTCTTTTAAAATCAGGGAACAAACCAAGCCTCTTATGCTTGATAAAAACTTTTCTAGCTTCTTTAGCTATATCTTCAAATTCTCTAACAAGGACTTTTAAAACAAAATCTCTCTTTTCTCCCATCTCCATATCAGAAAGTGTAAGAAACATATGTTGTATTATGGGATTGAGATTAACAAATCTAGTTTCCAACATGTGTACTAAACAGGCAGAAGCACTTTCATAAGTAGGAGCAACTTTTAATAATGGTATATCTTCAAAATCTTCATCCATACTAACATGGGTGAAAAATTCTTCTATATTATCTCTTCCAATGATAGACCCTTGTCCTACCGGTATTTTTTCAGAGTAAACTTAGGATGAAGCATGATGAAATAAACAAAAGGTAAATAAAGTAAATGCGAGTAACTAATTTTTGTGTGTTTTCAATATAGAGCTAGTAAATAAGACAGAAAGTAAAGTAACTATTTTTTTTTGTGTTTTTAGATATAAGGCAAACAAGACAGTAAATAAAATAAAGTAAAGCAAGACAAAAACAAAGTAAAGAGATTGGATGTGGAGACTCCCCTTGCAGCGTGTCTTGATCTCCCCAGCAACGGCGCCAGAAATTTACTGCTGGCGTGTAGTTGCCGTGGGAGTTCGAAATGTCTGGGGTGTAACTTTTCTTCAGGTCCCGACGGCGCCAGAAATTTAGCTTGATACGTACGGCGCACACGTCCGTTGGGAACCCCAAGTGGAAGGTATGATGCGTATAGAAGCAAGTTTCCCTCAGTATGAAACCAAGGTTATCGAACCAGTAGGAGCCAAGAAGCACGTGAAGGTTGTTGGTGGAGCAGTGTAGTGCGGTGATGTCGACTCACGCTTCTTTTCCTGTAGACAGTGTTGGGCCTCCAAGAGCAAAGGTTTGTAGAACAGCAGCAAGTTTTCCCTTAAGTGGATCACCCAATGTTTATCGAACTCGGGGAGGAAGAGGTCAAAGATATCCCTCTCAAGCAACCCTGCAATCACGATACAAGAAGTCTCTTGTGTCCCCAACACACCTAATACACTTGTTGGATGTATAGGTGCACTAGTTCGACGAAGAGATAGTGAAATACAAGTAGTATGGATGTATATGAGTGGTAATAGCAATCTGAATAAAATATGGCAGCGAGTAAACATGCAACAGTAAGTAAGCGGTGTTTGCAGTATTGGAAACAAGGCCTAGGGATCATACTTTCACTAGTGGACACTCTCAACATTGATCGCATAACAAATAACTCTTTCTCATATGTGCTACATACACTCTTTTGTTGGATGACAAACACCATTCGTTGTGTAGGGATACAAGAGCTCCCTCAAGCCGGAGTTAACAAGCGCCACAACATTCAACATTCATATTTAAGTAACCTTAGAGCATAATAGATCTTTGCAAAATAAACCAAGAACTAACATAGCATACACACTGTCCACATTACACTATGAAAGGAGGAATAGATCACATCAATACTATCATAATGATAATTAACTCCACAACCTACAAGAGATCATGATCATAGCCTACGACAAGAACCACACGGTACACTAGCACCTATACACCATGCAGGAGGAATAGACTACTTTAATAACATCACATGAGTAGCACATAGACTAGTAGCGATACAAAGCTCATCATATGGATCTCAATCATGCAAGCAATTCATGAGATCATTGTATTGGAGTACACAGAGAGAGATTAACCACATAGCTACCGGTACAGCCCTCAGCCCCGGGGGAGAACTACTCCCTCCTCATCATGGGAGACAGCGATGGCGATGAAGATGGCGGTGGTGTCGATGGAGATGGCTCCGGGGGCAATTCCCGTCCCGGCAGGGTGCCGGAACAGAGACTTATGTCCCCGAATTGGAGTTTCGCGATGGCGGCGGCGCCCCTGGATGTTTTCTGGAGTTTCGTCAATCTGTATTGCGTTTTTAGGTCGAAAGGGCTTATATAGGCGAAGAGACGGTGCAGGAGGGGCACCAGGGCGCCCTCCCCATAGGCCGGCGCGGCCAGGGGCCTGCCGCGCGGCCCTATGGTCTGGGGCCCTGGGCCTCCTCTCCGTCTCCCTTTGGTGTCCTGGTCCGTCTCGGTGAATTATGATGTTTGGTCTTCGTTTCGTCGAATTCCGAGAATATTGCCCGAACATACTTTCTCGAACCAAAAACAACAGAAAACAGGAACTGGCACTTCGGCATCTTGTTAATAGGTTAGTTCCGGAAAATGCATAAAAACGATATAAAGCGTGAACAAAACATGTAAGTATTGTCATAAAACAAGCATGGAACATCAGAAATTATAGATACGTTTGAGACGTATCAAGCATCCCCAAGCTTAGTTCCTACTCGCCCTCGAGTAGGTAAACGATAACAAGAATAATTTCTGAAGTGACATGCCACCAACATAATCTTGATCAACAATATTGTAAAGCATATGAGATGAATGAAGTGATTCAAAGCAATGGTAAAGATGATGATTAAACAATTGAATCATATAGCAAAGACTTTTCATGAATAGTACTTTCAAGACAAGCATCAACAAGACTTGCATAAGAGTTAACTCATAAAGCAATAAATTCTTAGTAAAAAGCTTTGAAACAACACAAAGGAAGATATAAGTTTCAGCGGTTGCTTTCAACTTCAACATGTATATCTCATGGATAATTGTCAACATAAAGTAATATAACAAGTGCAATAGGTAAACATGTAAGAATCAATGCACACAGTTTACACAAGTGTTTGCTTCTAAGATAGAAAGAAGTAGGTAAACTGACTCAACAATAAAGTAAAAGAATGGCCCTTCGCAGAGGGAAGCATTGATTGCTATATTTGTGCTAGAGCTTTTATTTTGAAAACATAAGAGAGCATAAAAAGTAAAGTTTTGAGCGGTGTTTGTTGTTGTCAACGAATGGTAGTGGGCACTCTAACCCCCTTGCCAGACAGACTTTCAAAGAGCGGCTCCCATGAAATTTTATTTTTGGGTGGCACTCCTTCCAACCTTGCTTTCACAAACCATGGCTAACCGAATCCTCGGGTGCCTGCCAACAATCTCATACCATGAAGGAGTGCCTTTTTATTTTAGTTTTATTTAGATGACACTCCTCCCCACCTTTGCTTTCTCAAGCCATGGCTAACCGAATCCTCGGGTGCCGACCAACAATCACATACCATGGAGGAGTGTCTATTTGTAAATTTATGAAAGTTAATTAATTCGGGGCTGGGAACCCCATTGCCAGCTCTTTTTGCAAAATTATTGGATAAGCGGATGAAGCCACTAGTCCATTGGTGAAAGTTGCCCAACAAGATTGAAAGATAAACTCCACATACTTCCTCATGAGCTATAAAAAATTGACACAAATAAGAGATAATAACTTTTGAATTGTTTAAAGATAGCACTCAAGCAATTTACTTGGAATGGCGGAGAAATACCATGTGGTAGGTAGGTATGGTGGACACAATTGGCATAGTTTTTGGCTCAAGGATTTGGATGCACGAGAAGAATCCCTCTCAATACAAGGCTAGGCTAGCAAGGTTGTTTGAAGCAAACTCAAGTATAAAACGGTGCAGCAAGACTCACATATGAACATATTGTAAGCATTATAAGACTTTACATCGTCTCCTTGTTGTTCAAACACCTTAACCAGAAAATATCTAGACTTAGAGAGACCAATCATGCAAACCAAATTTTAACAAGCTCTATGTAGTTCTTCATTAATAGGTGCAAAGTATATGATGCAAGAGCTTAAACATGATCTATATGAGCACAACAATTGCCAAGTATCAAATTATTCAAGACATTATACTATTTACCACATGAAGCATTTCCTGTTTCCAATCATATAACAATGAACGAAGCAGTTTTCAACCTTCGCCATGAACATTAAAAGTAAAGCTAAGAACACATGTGTTCATATGCAACAGCGGAGCGTGTCTCTCTCCCACACAAGCATGAATTTATTCAAAGAAAACAAAAACAAACAGACGCTCCAAGTAAAGTACATAAGATGTGACCGAATAAAAATATAGTTTCAATAGAAGAAACCTGATAAGTTGATGAAGAAAGGGATGCCTTGGGCATCCCCAAGCTTAGACGCTTGAGTCTTCTTGAAATATGCAGGGATGAACCACGGGGCATCCCCAAGCTTAGGCTTTTCACTCTTCTTGATCATATATCATCCTCCTCTCTTGACCCTTGAAAACTTCCTTCACACCAAACTTAGAGCAAACTCATTAGAGGGTTAGTGCATAGTCAAAATTCACATGTTCAGAGGTGACACAATCATTCTTAACACTTCTGAACATTGCACAAAGCTTCTGAAAGTTAATGGAACAAATAAACTCATTCAACATAGCAAAAGCGGCAATGAGAAATAAAAGGCAGAATCTGTCAAAAACAGAACAGTCCGTAAAGACGAATTTTGCAGGGGCACTTAACTTGCTCAGATGGAAAACTCAAAACTAATGAAAGTTGCGTACATATCTGAGGATCACGCACGTAAATTTGCAGATTTTTTTGACTCTTCTACAGAGCGATCTGCGCGAATTCGTTACAGACAACAATTCTGTTTCTGCGCAGTAATCCAAATCTAGTATCAACTTTACCATAGAGACTTTACTTGGCACAAAAACATGATAAGGAGATGTTGCTACAGTAGTAACAACTTCCAAGACTCAACAATAGTAAAATAAACACATGGGTTATCTCCCAAGAAGTGCTTTCTTTATAGCCATTAAGATGGGCTCAGCAATTTTAATGATGATGCTCTCATAAGGATGAGAGTTGAAGCAAAGAGAGCATCGAAAAAGCAAGTATGAAACAAATTTAAGCCTAACCCTCTTCCTATGAAAAGGAATCTTGTACACAAATAAATTCATGAAAAACAAAGTGACAAGCATAAGAAGATAAGACACGAGTAACTTCAAGATTCTCAACATAAAGAGGGGAAACTTAATATTATTAAGATGCACACAACCGTGTTTCCCTCTCTCATAATAACTTTCAGTAGCATCATTGATGAAATCCACAATATAACCATCACTTAAAACATTCTTATCATGGTTCATATGCATAAAGGTATCATTTTTGACATAAGAAAAACTCTTCTCATTAATAGTAATTGGAGCAAGATCATTATCAAGAATTTGAACATGGTAAACAAGTTGCATACTAAGGGAATGGTTTTTGGCAAGCCCATCATAACTATGACAAGTTTCATAAGGATAATTGTAACATGTGTCATATCCATCTCTATAGCGATTATCTAAACCAGAATATGTAATATCATCATTTTCACTAAAAGTAGAGGTCTCAAATATAGGATCTTCAAGCACAACATCCCCAAGCTTAGAGCTTTCAATATCATCGTTTGAGGGGACATGAATAATGCTATCATCATTACTTTCATAATCAGTACCAAAGAGATTTCCAATATCAAAGGTAGTGTGCTCTTCCAAATCATGATCACTAATATGGGTAAAGGGTATAGGAAGATCATCGTACTCAGATTCATTATCATAATAATCATTAGGAGCAACATACTTACAGTTACCTATTGTTACCTCATACACGTGGGGATATGCCGTTGCCTCTTTCTTCTTATTCCCCCTCTTCTTATTCTTATTCTTCTTCTTCTTCTTCTTCTTCTTCTTCTTCTTCTTCTTCTTTCCCTTCTTCTTCTTTTCCTTCTCCTCGTTCCCTTCTTTAGGAGGAAGAGGCTTGAAGGGAGGCTTCTCCACATAACCTGATTTATTTCCAGAAACAATAGAAGAAACTTGGGAGGATTCCTCCTTTTCATTAATAAGTTTAAAACACACAGCGGTCCTATCATATTTTGGCAAAGTGTCATCTTCTAAAATATTTTGTATGTAAGTATTTGTATGGCAATTATTAATGCAATAAGAAAGACACCCATGCAGGACATCATCAATATCAAGATCGTTAATATTTAACAAAGAAATTTTTCTTGATAACTCTTCACACTTCAAAAATAAAGTAAGTTCATCATGCTGATTAGGAGTAATTTCATCATCACAATACAAATTTGCAGCACTCATGGGGTTCGAATTATCATTGGAGGAGCATTGAAAATTAAAATGACCAACTCTATGGCAAAGTTCACAAATAAAAGGATAGAGGGCACACACTTTTTCTCCAAGATCATCTAGAGCCCTAGACCACTTTCTAGTTTTTTCATTCCTATGATGGATACAATATTCTTTTTCGATTTGATTAATTCCACAAGGTCTATGTATTCCACAAAAATTAACATGCTTATAGGAAATAGCATTTTCAGAAGTTTGAACATGTTCATTGCAATCATTAATAACAATTTCATCCTTCATGCAAGCGTCTTTAAAAGGTTCATGATACTTATCAAAATTCTTCCTAGGCAATTCAATGTGAGAAGCAAAAGCTTTATAAAGATTTGCAATAACTTGAGAGTCAAGACCATAAGTAGCACTCATATTTTGAAATTTATCAGTATCCATAAAAGTTTCAATGCATTCATAATCATAATTTATACCTGACTCTCTACCTTTGTCATTCTCCCAATCTTCAGCGTTCTCCTGAATCCGATTAAGAAGGTCCCATTTAAACTCTTCTTTATTGCGCGTGAATGATCCAGAACAAGCAGTATCCAGCAAGGTTTTATCCTGAAAAGAAAGTCTTGCATAGAAATTATCAATGATAATATTACCAGGAAGCTCATGATTGGGGCATTTGAGCATTAAAGTTTTCCCTCTCACCCAAGGTTTATCGAACTCAGGGAGGAAGAGGTCAAAGATATCCCTCTCAAGCAACCCTGCAATCACGATACAAGAAGTCTCTTGTGTCCCCAACACACCTAATACACTTGTCAGATGTATAGGTGCACTAGTTCGGCGAAGAGATAGTGAAATACAAGTAGTATGGATGTATATGAGTGGTAATAGCAATCTGAATAAAATATGTGAGTAAACATGCAAAGAACAGTAAGTAAGCGGTGTTTGCAGTATTGGAAACAAGGCCTAGGGATCATACTTTCACTAGTGGACACTCTCAACATTGATCGCATAATAAATAACTCTTTCTCATATGTGCTACATACACTCTTTTGTTGGATGACAAACACCATTCGTTGTGTAGGGCTACAAGAGCTCCCTCAAGCCGGAGTTAACAAGCGCCACAACATTCAGCATTCATATTTAAGTAACCTTAGAGCATAATAGATCTTTGCAAAATAAACCAAGAACTAACATAGCATACACACTGTCCACATTACACTATGAAAGGAGGAATAGATCACATCAATACTATCATAATGATAATTAACTCCACAACCTACAAGAGATCATGATCATAGCCTACGACAAGAACCACACGGTGCACACACTAGCACCTTTACACCATGCAGGAGGAATAGACTACTTTAATAACATCACATGAGTAGCACATAGACTAGTAGCGATACAAAGCTCATCATATGGATCTCAATCATGCAAGCAATTCATGAGATCATTGTATTGGAGAACAGAGAGAGAGATTTGTAGGATAACGTAGCAAAGAAAACAAAAATTTTCCTACGGCGAACACGCAATCCAAGCCAAGATGCAATCTAGAAGACGGTAGCAACGAGGGGATTATCGAGACTCACCCTTGAAGAGATTCCAAAGCCTACAAGAGGAGGCTCTTGTTGCTGCGGTAGACGTTCACTTGCCGCTTGCAAAAGCGCGTAGAAGATCTTGATCACGATCGGTTCCGGCGCCACGAACGGGCAGCACCTCCGTACTCGGTCACACGTTCGGTTGTTGATGAAGACGACGTCCACCTCCCCGTTCCAGCGGGCAGCGGAAGTAGTAGCTCCTCTTGAATCCGACAGCACGACGGCGTGGTGTCGATGGCGGTGGAGAAATCCGGCGGAGCTTCGCTAAGCGTGCGGGATATGGTGGAGGAGCGGGGCGCTAGGGTTTGGGGAGAGGGGGTGGCCGGCCACTATAGGGGGCGGCCAAGCTTGTGGCTTTGGTGTGGCCGGCCCCCTCCCCTTGGCCCTCTATATATAGGTGGAAGCCCCAAGTGTTGGACTACAAGTCTTCGAATAAGACCCGAACCCAAAACCTTCCATATGGTGGGAAACCTTCCCTCCCACTAGAGGTGGGAATTCCACCTTCCATAGGGGGGGTGGCCGGCCCCCTAAGGGGGAGTCCACTTGGGACTCCTCCCCCACTAGGGTTGGCCGGCCATGGAGGTGGAGTCCCATGTGGACTCCACCTTCCTTGGTGGTTTCTTCCGGACTTTTCTAGAACCTTCTAGAACCTTCCATAGAACCTTCCGCATCATTTTATTCACATAAAATGACATCCTATATATGAATCTTATTCTCCGGACCATTCCGGAACTCCTCGTGATGTCCGGGATCACATCCGGGACTCCGAACAAATATTCGAACTCCATTCTATATTCAAGTTCTACCATTTCAACATCCAACTTTAAGTGTGTCACCCTACGGTTCGCGAACTATGCGGACATGGTTGAGTACTCACTCCGACCAATAACCAATAGCGGGATCTGGAGATCCATAATGGCTCCCACATATTCAACGATGACTTTAGTGATCGAATGAACCATTCACATACGATACCAATTCCCTTTGTCACGCGATATTTTACTTGTCCGAGGTTTGATCATCGGTATCACACTATACCTTGTTCAACCTCGTCTCCTGACAAGTACTCTTTACTCGTACCGTGGTATGTGGTCTCTTATGAACTTATTCATATGCTTGCAAGACATTAGACGACATTCCACCGAGAGGGCCCAGAGTATATCTATCCGTCATCGGGATGGACAAATCCCACTATTGATCCATATGCCTCAACTCATACTTTCCGGATACTTAATCCCACCTTTATAACCACCCATTTACGCAGTGGCGTTTGATGTAATCAAAGTACCTTTCCGGTATAAGTGATTTACATGATCTCATGGTCATAAGGACTAGGTAACTATGTATCGAAAGCTTATAGCAAATAACTTAATGACGTGATCTTATGCTATGCTTAATTGGGTGTGTCCATTACATCATTCATACAATGATATAACCTTTACTAATAACATCCAATGTTCATGATTATGAAACTAATCATCTATTAATCAACAAGCTAGTTAAGAGGCTTACTAGGGACTCTTTGTTGTTTACATATCACACATGTATCAATGTTTCAGTTAATACAATTATAGCATGGTATATAAACTTTTATCATAAACATAAAGATATATAATAACCACTTTTATTATTGCCTCTTGGGCATATCTCCAACAGTCTCCCACTTGCACTAGAGTCAATAATCTAGATTACATTGTAAGGTACCTAACACCCATGGCATTCTGGTGTTGGTCATGCTTTGCCCTAGGGAGAGCTTTAGTCAACGGATCTGCTACATTCAGATCAGTGTGTACTTTGCAAATCTTTACTTCTCCATCTTCGATGTACTCGCGAATCGAGTGGTAACGCAGCTTGATATGCTTCAGCCTCTTGTGTGACCTTGGTTCTTGTGCATTGGCAATGGCACCCATGTTGTCACAGTAGATGACTAGTGGGTCCAATGCACTAGGAACCACACCGAGCTCTACAATGAACCTCTTCATCCATACCGCTTCTGATGAAGCCTCTGAAGCCGCTATGTACTCCGATTCTGTTGAGGATTTCGCCACCGTGCACTGCTTCGAGCTTGCCCAGCTTACTGCAGCACCATTCAATATAAACACGTACCCAGATTGTGACTTAGAGTCATCAGGATCAGTGTTCCAACTTGCATCGGTGTAACTTGTTACAACGAGCTCTTGGTCACCTCCATAACAAAGAAACATATCCTTAGTTCTTTTCAAGTACTTCAGGATATTCTTGACCGCTGTCCAGTGTTCCATTCCTGGATCACTTTGATATCTGCTAGTCAAACTAACAGCATGTGCTATATCCGGTCTTGTACATAGCATGGCATACATGATAGAGCCTACTGCCGAGGCATAGGGGATCTGACTCATCCTTTCTCTTTCTTCTGCCGTAGCCGGTCCTTGAGTCTTACTCAAGACCTTGCCTGGTAACATAGGTAAGAATCCTTTCTTACTTTCGTCCATTCTAAACTTTTCAGAATCTTGTCCAGGTATGTACTCTGTGATAGCCCTATTAGACGTCTTGATCTATCTCTATAAATCTTGATGCCTAATATGTATGATGCTTCACCAAGGTCTTTCATTGAAAAACTATTATTCAAATAACCCTTTACACTGCTTAATAGTTCTATATCATTCCCAATCAATAATATGTCATCTACATATAATATCAGGAATGCTACAGAGCTCCCACTCACTTTCTTGTAAATACAGGCCTCTCCATGACACTGTATAAACCCGAAGTCTTTGATCACCTTATCAAAACGTCGGTTCCAACTTCTCGATGCTTGCTTCAGTCCATAGATTGAACGCTGAAGTTTGCATACTTTGTCAGCATTTTTAGGATCGACAAAACCTTTGGGTTGTACCATATACAACTCTTCCTCAATGTCTCCATTAAGGAACGCCGTTTTGACATCCATCTGCCAAATCTCATAATCGAAAAATGCAGCTATTGCTAACAAAATCCTCACAGATTTTAGCTTCGCTACAGGTGAGAAAGTCTCATCGTAGTCAACACCTTGAATTTGTCGGAAACCCTTTGCGACAAGTCGAGCTTTATAGACAGTAATATTACCATCAGCATCTGTTTTTCTTTTGAAGATCCATTTATTCTCGACAGCCTTGCGGCTATCAGGTAAGTCTACCAAAGTCCATACTTTGTTATCATACATGGATCCCATTTCGGATTTCATGGCTTCTTGCCATTTGTTGGAATCTGGGCTCATCATCGCTTCTTCATACGTCGCAGGGTCCTCATCATTGTTATCCACAATCATGACATTTAGACAAGGATCATACCAATCTGGAGTGGCACGATCCCTTGTCGATCTGCGAGGTTCAGTAGCTGTCTCATTTGAAGTTTCATGATCATTATCATTAGCTTCCTCTGTTGCCGGTGTAGGTGGTACAGGAACATTTTCCGGTACTGCGCTACTCTGATCAACGAGTAGAGATTCTTCAATCTCATCGAGTTCTACTTTTCTTCCAGTCACTTCTTTAGTGAGAAATTCTTTCTCAAGAAAGGTTCCGTTCTTAGCAACAAAGATCTTGCCTTCGGATCTGTGATAGAAAGTGTACCCTATAGTTTCCTTAGGGTATCCTATGAAGACGCATTTCTCCGCTTTGGGTTCTAGCTTGTCCGGTTGTAACTTTTTTACATAGGCTTCGCAACCCCAAACTTTTAGGAACGACAGCTTAGGTTTCTTATTAAACCATAATTCATACGGCGTCGTTTCAACGGATTTTGATGGTGCTCTATTTAAAGTGAATGCGGCTGTCTCTAATGCATAACTCCAAAATGATAATGGCAAATCAGTAAGAGACATCATAGAACGAACCATATCTAAGAGAGTTCGATTACGACGTTCGGACACACCGTTTCGTTGTGGTGTTCCCGGCGGTGTCAATTGTGAAAGTATTCCGCATTTCTTTAAATGCATGCTAAACTCATAACTCAGATATTCACCTCCGCGATCAGATCGTAGAAATTTAATCTTCTTGTTACGTTGATTTTCTACTTCACTTTGGAATTCCTTAAACTTCTCGAAAGTTTCGGATTTATGTTTCATTAAATAGATATACCCATATCTACTTAAATCATCTGTGAAGGTTAGAACATAACGATAACCACCGCGCGATGCTACACTCATTGGTCCACACACATCTGTATGTATGATTTCCAATAAGTCAGTAGCTCGCTCCATCATACCCGAGAATGGAGTCTTAGTCATTTTTCCCATCAGACATGCTTCGCATCTATCAAGTGACTCAAAGTCAAGTGATTCAAGTAATCCATCAGTATGGAGTTTCTTCATGCGTTTCACTCCAATATGACCAAGACGACAGTGCCACATATAAGTAGAATTATCATTCAATTTAATTCGCTTAGCATCAATGTTATGTATATGCGTATTACTACTATCGAGATCTAACAGAAATAAGCCATTCTTTTGTGGTGCTCGACCATAAAAGATATTATTCATAAAAATAGAACAACCATTATTCTCAGACTTGAATGAATAACCGTCTTGCATTAAACAAGATCCTGATATAATGTTCATGCTCAACGCGGGTACATAATAACAATTATTTAGGCTTAAAACTAATCCCGAAGGTAGATGTAGAGGAAGTGTCCCGACTGCGATCACATTGACCTTGGATCCGTTTCCAACGCGCATCGTCACTTCATCTTTCAGCAGTTGTCGTTTATTCTTTAGTTCCTGTTTCGAGTTACAAATATGAGCAACCGAACCAGTATCAAATACCCAGGTACTAGAACGAGAACTAGTGAGATAAACATCTATAACATGTATATCAGATATACCTTCTTTCTTCTTCTTGACAAGGCCGCTCTTCAGATCCGCCAAATACTTGGAGCAATTACGCTTCCAGTGTCCCTTCTCCTTGCAGTAATAGCACTCAGCATCAGGCTTAGGGCCGTTCTTAGGTTTCATAGGAGGCGTGGCAGCTTTCTTGCCACCCTTCTTGAATTTTCCCTTAGACTTGCCCTGTTTCTTGAAACTGGTGGTCTTGTTGACCATCAACACTTGGTGCTCTTTCTTGATCTCAATCTCAGCAGCTTTTAGCATGCCAAAGAGTTCAGGAAACTCCTTGTTCATGTTCTGCATATTGTAGTTCATCACAAAGTTCTTGTAACTTGGTGGCAGTGATTGAAGGACACGATTAATCCCCAGTCTGTTAGGAATCACTATTCCCAAGTCACTGAGTTTCTTCGCATGCCCGGTCATAACGAGCATGTGCTCACTAATGGAGCTGCCTTCTTCCATCATACAGCTGAAAAAGTGTTTCGATGCTTCATAGCATTCCACGGCCGCATGAGTCTCAAAAATAGTCTTCAACTCTTTTATCAACTCATGAGGATCGTGGTGCTCAAAACGTTTTTGAAGATCGGATTCCAGACTGCATAAGATGGCACACTGAACTTGAGAGTACCGAGTTTTCCGAGTTGCGTAAACATTCTTTACTTCATCGGTTTCAGTTTCTGCAGGAGGGTCACCTAGCGGTGCATCAAGCACATATTGCAGATTTCCGCCATTGAGGAAGATCCTCACATGACGGAACCAGTCGGTGAAGTTGCTACCGTTGCTCTTAAGCTTTTCTTTCTCTAGGAACTGGTTAAAATTGATTGAGGACGCCATATCTACAACATATTTGCAATAGTTTAGACTAAGTTTATGACAAATTGAGTTCAAATTTTAATTCTACATAATTAAAAACTAGGTGAACTCCCACTCAAAACAATATCCCTCGTATTGTCTTAGTGATCACACGAACCAAATCCATCACACCTATGCCCGATCATCACGAGACAAGATGTAATTTCAATGGCGAACACTCAAAGTGTTCATCATATCAATCATATGATTCATGCTCTACCTTTCGGTATCACGTGTTCCGAGACCATGTCTTTACATGCTAGGCTCGTCAAGGCCACCTTAGTATCCGCATGTGCAAAACTGTCTTGCACCCGTTATATGTACTTATCGAATCTATCACACCCGATCATCACGAGATGCTTCGAAACGATAAGACTTGATAACGGTGCTACTAAGGATGAACACTTTATTATCTTGAGATTTTAGTGAGAGGGATCATCTTATAATGCTACCGTCGCGATCTAAGCAAAATAAGATGCATAAAAGGATTAACATCACATGCAGTTCATATGTGATATGATATGGCCCTTTTGTCTTTGCGCCTTTGATCTTCATCTCCAAAGCACGGACATGATCTCCATCATCAACGGGCATGATCTCCATCATCGTCGGCGAAGCACCAAGGTCAATGGCGCCGTCTTCATGATCGTCCTCCATGTAGCAACTATTACAACTACTTTGAAATACTACTCAACATGAAATTTAAAGACAACCATAAGGCTCCTGCCGGTTGCCACAATACAATAATGATCATCTCATACATATTCATCATCACATTATGGCCATATCACATCACCAAACCCTGCAAAAACAAGTTAGACGTTCTCTAATTTGGTTTGCATATTTTACGTGGTTTAGGGTTTTCGAGCAAGATCCAATCTACCTACGAACATGAACCACAACGGTGATACTAGTGTTGTCAATAGAAGAGTAAATTGAATCTTCACTATAGTAGGAGAGACAGACACCCGCAAAGCCACTTATGCAATACAAGTTGCATGTCAAGCGTGGAGCAAATCTCATGAACGCGGTCATGTAAAGTTAGCCCGAGCCGCTTCATCCCACTATGCCACAAAGATGCAAAGTACTCAACTAAAGATAACAAGAGCATCAACGCCCACAAACCATTGTGTTCTACTCGTGCAACCATCTATGCATAGACACGGCTCTGATACCACTGTAGGATAACGTAGCAAAGAAAACAAAAATTTTCCTACGGCGAACACGCAATCCAAGCCAAGATGCAATCTAGAAGACGGTAGCAACGAGGGGATTATCGAGACTCACCCTTGAAGAGATTCCAAAGCCTACAAGAGGAGGCTCTTGTTGCTGCGGTAGACGTTCACTTGCCGCTTGCAAAAGCGCGTAGAAGATCTTGATCACGATCGGTTCCGGCGCCACGAACGGGCAACACCTCCGTACTCGGTCACACGTTCGGTTGTTGATGAAGACGACGTCCACCTCCCCGTTCCAGCGGGCAGCGGAAGTAGTAGCTCCTCTTGAATCCGACAGCACGACGGCGTGGTGTCGGTGGCGGTGGAGAAATCCGGCGGAGCTTCGCTAAGCGTGCGGGATATGGTGGAGGAGCGGGGCGCTAGGGTTTGGGGAGAGGGGGTGGCCGGCCACTATAGGGGGCGGCCAAGCTTGTGGCTTTGGTGTGGCCGGCCCCCTCCCCTTGGCCCTCTATATATAGGTGGAAGCCCCAAGTGTTGGACTACAAGTCTTCGAATAAGACCCGAACCCAAAACCTTCCATATGGTGGGAAACCTTCCCTCCCACTAGAGGTGGGAATTCCACCTTCCATAGGGGGGGTGGCCGGCCCCCTAAGGGGGAGTCCACTTGGGACTCCTCCCCCACTAGGGTTGGCCGGCCATGGAGGTGGAGTCCCATGTGGACTCCACCTTCCTTGGTGGTTTCTTCCGGACTTTTCTAGAACCTTCTAGAACCTTCCATAGAACCTTCCGCATCATTTTATTCACATAAAATGACATCCTATATATGAATCTTATTCTCCGGACCATTCCGGAACTCCTCGTGATGTCCGGGATCACATCCGGGACTCCGAACAAATATTCGAACTCCATTCTATATTCAAGTTCTACCATTTCAACATCCAACTTTAAGTGTGTCACCCTACGGTTCGCGAACTATGCGGACATGGTTGAGTACTCACTCCGACCAATAACCAATAGCGGGATCTGGAGATCCATAATGGCTACCACATATTCAACGATGACTTTAGTGATCGAATGAACCATTCACATACGATACCAATTCCCTTTGTCACGCGATATTTTACTTGTCCGAGGTTTGATCATCGGTATCACACTATACCTTGTTCAACCTCGTCTCCTGACAAGTACTCTTTACTCGTACCGTGGTATGTGGTCTCTTATGAACTTATTCATATGCTTGCAAGACATTAGACGACATTCCACCGAGAGGGCCCAGAGTATATCTATCCGTCATCGGGATGGACAAATCCCACTATTGATCCATATGCCTCAACTCATACTTTCCGGATACTTAATCCCACCTTTATAACCACCCATTTACGCAGTGGCGTTTGATGTAATCAAAGTACCTTTCCGGTATAAGTGATTTACATGATCTCATGGTCATAAGGACTAGGTAACTATGTATCGAAAGCTTATAGCAAATAACTTAATGACGTGATCTTATGCTATGCTTAATTGGGTGTGTCCATTACATCATTCATACAATGATATAACCTTGTTACTAATAACATCCAATGTTCATGATTATGAAACTAATCATCTATTAATCAACAAGCTAGTTAAGAGGCTTACTAGGGACTCTTTGTTGTTTACATATCACACATGTATCAATGTTTCAGTTAATACAATTATAGCATGGTATATAAACTTTTATCATAAACATAAAGATATATAATAACCACTTTTATTATTGCCTCTTGGGCATATCTCCAACAAGATTAACCACATAGCTACCGGTACAGCCCTCAGCCCCGGGGGAGAACTACTCCCTCCTCATCATGGGAGACAACGATGGCGATGAAGATGGCGGTGGTGTCGATGGAGATGGCTCCGGGGGCAATTTCATCCCGCAGGTGCCGAACAGAGACTTCTGTCCCTCGAATTGGAGTTTCGCGATGGCGGCGGCGCCCCTGGATGTTTTCTGGAGTTTCGTCAATCTGTATTGCGTTTTTAGGTCGAAAGGGCTTATATAGGCGAAGAGACGGCGCAGGAGGGGCACCAGGGCGCCCTCCCATAGGCCGGCGCGACCAGGGCCTGCCCGCGCGCCCTATGGTTTGGGGCCCCTGGGCCTCCTCTCCGTCTCCCCTTTGGTGTCCTGGTCCGTCTCGGTGAATTATGATGTTTGGTCTTCGTTTCGTCGAATTCCGAGAATATTGCCCGAACATCCTTTCTGGAACCAAAAACAAGAAAACAGGAACTGCACTTCGGCATCTTGTTAATAGGTTAGTTCCGGAAAATGCATAAAAACGATATAAAGTGTGAACAAAACATGTAAGTATTGTCATAAAACAAGCATGGAACATCAGAAATTATAGATACGTTTGAGACGTATCATGCGGCGCAACACCAGTGAAACCGGCGCCAACGTGGAACCTGCACAACACAATCAAGATACTTTGCCCCAACGTAACAGTGAGGTTGTCAATCTCACCGGCTTGCTGAAAACAAAGGATTAAACGTATCGAGTGGAAGATGGTGTTTGTTTGCAAAGAACAGTAAGAACAATAATTGTAGTAGATTGTATTCAGATATAAAAGAATGGACCGGGGTCCACAGTTCACTAGTGGTGTCTCTTCAATAAGATAACTAACATGCTGGGTGAACAAATTACAGGTGGGCAATTGACAAATAAAGATTCAATACATATCAATGATGATTACTATGAGATTTAATCAGGGCATTACGACAAAGTACATAGACCGCTATCCAGCATGCATCTATGCCTAAATAATCCACCTTCGGTTAGCATCCGCACCCCTTCCAGTATTAAGTTGTAAACAACAGACAATTGCATTAAGTATGGTGCGTAATGTAATCAACACAAATATCCTTAGACAAAGCATCGATGTTTTATCCCTAGTAGCAACAACACATCCACAACCTTAGAACTTTCTGTCATCCCAGATTAAATGGAGCCATGAACCCACTATCGAGCATAAATACTCCCTCTTGGAGTTACAAGTATCAACTTGGCCAGAGCCTCTACTAGCAACGGAGAGCATGCAAGAACATAAACAACACATATATGATAGATTGATAATCAACTTGACATAGTATTCTAGATTCATCGGATCCCACCAAACACAACATGTGCATTACAAATAGATGATCTTGATCATGTTAGGCAGCTCACAAGATCTAAACAATGATAGCACAAGCGGAGAAGACAACCATCTAGCTACTGCTATGGACCCATAGTCCAAGGATGAACTACTCACGCATCAATCCGGAGGCGGGCATGATGATGTAGAGCCCTCCGGTGATGATTCCCCTCTCCGGCAGGGTGCCGGAGGCGATCTCCTGAATCCCCCGAGATGGGATTGGCGGCGGTGGCGTCTCTGGAAGGTTTTCCGTATCGTGGCTCTCGATACAGAGGGTTTCGCGACGAAGGCTTTAAGTAGGCGGAAGGGCGGAGTCGGAGGGGTCACGGGGGCCCCACACGTTAGGGCCGCGCGGGCCCTAGTGTGGTGGCGCCCTGTGGCCCCACTTCCTTTCCCCTCGGTCTTCCGGAAGCTTCGTGGAAAAATAGGACCCTAGGCGTTGATTTCGTCCAATTCCGAGAATATTTCCTTTGTAGGATTTCTGAAACCAAAAACAGCAGAAAACAGCAACTGGCGCTTCGGCATCTTGTTAATAGGTTAGTGCCGGAAAATGTATAATAATAATGTAAAGTATGTATAAAACATTCAAGTATTGACATAAAAGTAGCATGGAACATAAGAAATTATTGAGACGTTTGAGGCCGCCTTTCCGCCTATATATTCTTCCCGTCGCGAAAACCCTAAAACATCCAGTCATATTCCACGAAGAGTTCCGTAGCCGCCGCCATCGCGAAGACAAGTTTCGGGGGACAGAGTCTCTGTTCCGGCACGCCGCCGGACGGGGAATTGCCCCCGGAGTCATCTCCATCGACACCACCGCCATCTTCATCGCCGTTGCTGTCTCCCATGATGAGGAGGGAGTAGTTCTCCCCCGAGGCTGAGGGCTCTACCGGTAGCTATGTGGTTCATCTCTCTCTCCCATGGTGTGATCTTTATGTGATCATGAGCTTTGTAATCTAGTTGAATATGTAGATGTTACTCTTGTCTATTATGCACTCTAGAGGTTACTTTAATATGAACTCCGGATTCACTCCACGGTGTGATGGTGACAGTGTGCGCATCATGTGTGTTTCCTTTATGACGTTGTGGAGCTTGTTTACTCCGGCTTGAGGGAGCTCTTGTAGCCCTACACAATGAATGGTGTTTGTCATCCAACAAGAGAGTGTTTGAGAGTAGCATTTATTTATTCAATTATGTGATCATTGTTGAGAGTGTCCACTAGTGAAAGTATGATCCCTAGGCCTTGTTTCTAAGCATTGAAACACCGTTTCCAACAAGTTCTGCTACATGTTTGCTTGCTGCCATTTTTATTTCAGATTGCAATTACTACTTATAATCATCCATATTACTTGTATTTCACTATCTCTTCGCCGAACTAGTGCACCTATACATCTGACAAGTGTATTAGGTGTGTTGGGGACACAAGAGACTTCTTGTATCTCAATTGCAGGGTTGCTTGAGAGGAATATCTTTGACCTCTTCCCTGAGTTCGATAAACCTTGGGTGATTCACTTAAGGAAACTTGCTGCTGTTCTACAAACCTCTGCTCTTGGAGGCCCAACACTGTCTACAGGAATAGAAGCGTGCGTGAGACATCAAGCTATTTTTCTGGCGCCGTTGCCGGGGAGGTAAGGTAAAAGGTATTCACATCCTCCGACTACTAAGCTATTTCCTAGCACTGTTGCCGGTGTGTGAGTGCTCGAAGCTATCTCCTTTAGATTCTGCAATTGCATCTTTTGTTTCTTGTTTTTATTTTTCACTAGTTAGGCATAATGGACAACAAATTTAGTGAGCTTTTTAATCTTTTTCCTGAGTTAAGACATGAATTGTTTGATGCGAAAATTAAAAAACCTATGGAACCTTATTTGCATGCTAGTAGCAATGTTATTAGTATGAACGCAATTACTGCTAATGCTATGGAAAAGTCTAAGCTTGGGGAAGCTAGTTTTTATGATCTTTTTAGCTTCCCATCTTTAGGGGAGAAAATTTGCTCTGATAATACTTTATCTCCCATATGCGATAACTCTAATGATGCTTGTGATATTTTAAATCCACCTACTGAAAATATTCCTTTCAAGATACCTATGAAAATTATTGAACTTGTTATGGATAACCGCTATGAAGGGGATGGAACTATCCGTCCTGGAGATCATTTACTGTTTTTACATGAATTATGTGGGTTATTCAAGTGTGTAGGTATTTCTATGGATGAAGTTAGGAAGAAATTATTCTCTATGTCGTTGTCTGGTAAAGCGGCGCATTGGTATAAACTGCTGAAGGATGGGCATTCTCTTGATTGGAAGGATATTGTGCCTCTATTTTATTCTAAATTCTATCCTCCAAGTGAAATTCACAAAGACCGAAACCGCATATATAATTTCTGGCCTCATGATGGAGAGAGTATTGCCCAAGCATGGGAGAGATTGAAGTCTTTAATGCTCAAATGCCCCATTCATGAGCTTCCTGGTAATATCATCATTGATAATTTCTATGCAAGACTTTCTTTTCAAGATAAAACCTTGCTGGATACTGCTTGTTCTGGATCATTCACGCGCAACAAAGAAGAGTTTAAATGGGACCTTCTTGATCGGATTCAGGAGAATACTGAAGGATGGGAGAATGACAAAGGTAGAGAGTCAGGTATAAATTATGATTATGAATGCATTGAAACTTTTATGGATACTGATAAATTTCGAAATATGAGTGCTACTTATGGTCTTGACTCTCAAGTTGTTGCAAATTTTTATAAAGCTTTTGCCTCTCATTTTGAATTGCCTAGGAAGAATTTTGATAAGTATCATGAACCTTTTAAAGACACTTGCATGAAGGATGAAACTGTTATTAATGATTGCAATGAACATGCTCAAACTTCTGAAAATGCTATTTCCTATAAGCATGTTAATTTTTGTGGAGTTCATAGACCTTGTGAAAAGAATAAAATTGAAGAAGAATATTGTATCCATCATAGGAATGAAAAAACTAGAAAGTGGTCTAGGGCTCTAGATGATCTTGGTGAAAAAGTTTGTGCCCTTTATCCTTTTATTTGTGAACTTTGCCATAGAGCGGGTCATTTTAATTTTCAATGCTCCTCCAATGATAATTCGAACCTCATGAGTGCTGCAAATCTATATTGTGATAACATGATCACTGATAATCAGCATGATGAACTTACTTTATTTTTGGAGTGTGAAGAGTTATTGAGAAAAACTTCTTTGGTGGATATGAGTGCTCTTGATATTAATAGTGTCCTGCATGGGTGTCTTTCTTATTGCATTGATAATTGCCACACAAATACTTACATACAAAATATTATAGAAGATGACACTTTGCCAAAATATGATAGGACCGCTGTGTGTTTCAAACTTATTAATGAAAAGGAGGAATCCTCCCAAGTTTCTTCTATTGTTTCTGAAATAAATCAGGTTATGTGGAGAAGCCTCCCTTCAAGCCTCTTCCTCCTAAAGAAGGGAACAAGGAGAAGGAAGAAGAAGAAGAAGAAGAAGAAGAAGAAGGGAACGAAGAAGAGGAAGAAGAGGGGGAATAAAAAGAAAGAGGTAACGGCATATCCCTGCGTGTATGATATAACAATAGGTAACCGTAAGTATGTTGCTCCTAATGATTATTATGATAATGAATCTGAGTACAATGATCTTCCTATGCCCTTTAACCATATTAGTGATCATGATTTGGAAGAGCACACTACCTTTGATATTGGAAATCTCTTTGGTACCGATTATGAAAGTAATGATGTTAGCACTATCCATGTTCCCTCAAACGATGATATTGAAAGCTCTAAGCTTGGGGATGTTGTGCTTGAAGATCCTATATTTGAGACCTTTACTTTTAGTGAAAACTAGCAGTGTGGCCCTCGCAAATGCGAGGGCATCCTTTTTAATTTGTCGAAAGTGACACATTCCATTGTAGGGAATAATATAGTTTCGTAGTCCACAAAAAAAGATAGATATATATGTGAAAAAAATCAGGATTATAGTATGTGTTGTAAACTTGAAAAATGTTGTTTTTCTCTAATACAATTGTTTATTCTCATTTCAATTTAAATCTGTCAGGTCTCCCTATCCTCCGAGTAAGGTTTGCATCCTACAACAGAAGAATGTTCTGTAGAAGTTGTCCGTACGTGTCGCACTATTGCTTTATATGTGTCATAACTAAACTGGAAACCCACTTATTTTGATCATTTCTCAAACATGCATATCTACGGATCAATATACTCAACCTATGATACGACCTATTGTCCAGTTTATACTTTATCTTAGCACATATTTGCATTTCTACCACGATCTAGCTAGCTTCGTGTAAGAAGTTTTATTTTTTTATTTCGTTGATACGCCGACGAAGATATCACTTGACACCCAGTATTGTGATTTTTTATTTTTGTGGGGAGAGACGGTAGTAGTGTGTATTCTGAATAATTTCCATTCATTTGATGTGAGATCCAATCCGGTAAATGTACGTGTAGAATGGCATGGATTGCCGTAGCTTTCCACCAGCGAAAATAAAATCTACTTATAGCCAAGGTTTGTTTGTGTGTTGGGTAAAATTACGGCTAAGCGCCGGAATACCGCCTGGTATTTTGCCTGAGATATTCAAAACAAATTCATAAATTCTTCAATTTTTTTCTAAAATATAGGTAAATTTCTGATGTGAGATCCAATCGGATAGATGTACATGTAGATCTACATGAATCGTACCTTGTCTTCTAAATAATATATTTTGAATTCACGGTAGCTCTCTTCGGCTCAAAAAATTCTATGTACAGTCAAGGTTTTTTTTCTCGGTTGGGTAAAAATATCGCTCTTTCTTCGCAATATCGGAAATACCGGCGGGTATTCCATCCGAGATATTCAAAATGAATTCATAAATTCTTTCACAATTTCCGAAAAATATTTAAATTTGAGAAAATTACGTTAAAACTGGCAAGTTTAGTCCGGTAGAAAATAGTATCTGTGGTAGCTAGTAAAACCGTTTTCCGATGAAATATTGAAAATACAAACGGACAGAAAAACACATACATATATACTATGCCGATCTTCTTATATAATATCAGATTTGCCGTGTAACCATAGTCTAACTAAGCTAGCTACAAATGCTTAGTTATCTTTTTGTTGAACGGAGGCACCTACAATCTACATACTTTGGAAATATCTTATATGTTTCTCTTTATGTTGAACGGAACACGTTATATAGAAATGAATCGGCTGCTTTTGTTGGTTTCCTTACATGTTGAACGTACCAACATACATGCATGCTTCACCTGGTGGTGTCGTATAGGAACAAATCATCAATAAACAGTTTTTTTTTCCTTTCTAGCATACGGCATGATTGCTTGGTTCCGGGAGACCACGTCCTAAACATGATTTCCGAACGGGATAAATCAACCTACGTGACACGTTTGTACATAGCTACAGTGTACGTAACTTTTCTAACTTTAAATCTCAACCATTATAATTAAGATCAACGGATAAAATAATTTAAGTACATGTGGATTAATGTGATGTCTCCTTTAAACATTCTTATTTTGCTTTTAGTATATAATAGATGATGATATTATATATTCTGGTTTAGATCATCGTTATAGAGATGGATATGACACATGTTATAATTATCCTTATGAAACTTGTCATAGTTATGATGGGATTGCCAAAAACCATTCCCTTAGTATGCAACTTGTTTACCATGTTCAAATTCTTGATAATGATCCTGCTCCAATTACTATTAATGAGAAGAGTTTTTCTTATGCCAAAAATAATGATACTTTTATGCATATGAACCATGATAAGAATGTTTTAAGTGATGGTTATATTGTGGATTTCATCAATGATGCTGCTGAAAGTTATTATGAGAGAGGGAAACATGGTTATATGCATCTTAATAATATTAAGTTTCCCCTCTTTATGTTGAGAATCTTGAAGTTACTCGTGTTTTATCTTCTTATGCTTTTCACTTTGTTCTTCATGAATTTATTTGTGTACAAGATTCCTATGCATAGGAAGCGGGTTAGGCTTAAATGTGTTTTGAATTTGCTTCTTGATGCTCTCTTTTGCTTCAACTCTTATTTCTCCGAGAGCATCATTAAAATTACTGAGTCCATCTTAATGGCTATAAAGAAAGCACTTCTTGGGAGATAACCCATGTTTTTATTTTGCTACTGTTTTGTTGTGTCTTGGAAGTTGTTACTACTGTAGCAACCTCTCCTTATCATGTTTATTTCTTTTTTGTGCCAAGTAAAGTCTCTAATAGAAAGTTGATGCTAGATTTGGATTTCTGCGCAGAAACAGATTTCTTAGCTGTCACGAATTCGCAATTTTCTCTCTGTAGAAGAATCAAAAAAATCTGCGAAAATTCATGCGTGATCCTCAGATATGTACGCAACTTTAATTAGTTTTGAGTTTTTCCATCTGAGCAAGTTAAGTGCCCTCAAAAATTCGTTTTTACGACTGTTCTGTTTTGACAGATTCTGCCTTTATTTCACATTGCCTCTTTTACTGTGTTTGATTGGATTTCTTTGCTCCATTAAATTTCAGTAGCTTTGAGTAATGTCCAGAAGTGTTGGTAATGATTGTGTCCTTGCTGAACATGTGAATTTTTATTATGCACTAACCCTCTAATGAGATTGCTTTAAGTTTGGTGTGGGGAAGTTTTCAAGGATCAAGAGAGGAGGATGATATGGTGTGATCAAGAAGAGTGAAAATTCTAAGCTTGGGGATGCTCCCGTGGTTCATCCCTGCATATTTCAAGAAAACTCAAGCGTCTAAGCTTGGGGTTGCCCAAGGCATCCCCTTCTTCATCAACAAACTTATCAGGTCACCTCTAGTGAAACTATATTTTAATTCCGTCACATTTTATGTGCTTTACTTGGAGCGTCTGTTTGCTTTTATTTTTGTTTTTGTTTGAATAAATTCGGTCCCAGCAATCCTTGTGTGGAGAGAGACACGCTCCGCTTTTTCATTTGAACACTTGTGTTCTTCGTTTTGCTTTAATATTCATGGCGAAAGCTGAAAGCCGCAGCACTTGTACTTGTTGTTATTTGGTTGGAAACAGAAAATACCTCATATTGTCTTGAATAATTTGATACTTGGCAATTTTTTTGAGCTCTCAAATAGATCATGTTTAAGCTCTTGAATCATGTAGTTTACTATTAGTGGAGAACTACTGTAGAGCTTGTTGAAATTTGGTTTGCATGATTGGTCTCTAAGGTCTAGATATTTTCCGGTAAAAGTGTTTGAACAACAAGGAAGACAAGTGTAGAGTCCTATAATGCTTGCAATATGTTCTTGTGTAAGTTTTTGCTGTACCTGTTCATACTTGTGTTTGCTTCAAACAACCTTGCTAGCCAAAGCCTTGTACTGAGAGGAAATGCTTCTCGTGCATCCAAAAACCTTGAGCCAAAACTTATGCCATTTGTGTCCACCATAACTTCCTATATGTGGTATTTTTCTGCCATTCCAAAGTAAATTGCTTGCGTGTTACCTTTAAAATTTCATTCCTTGTCTTTGCAATACATAGCTCATGGGAAAGTAGCCTAAAAACTATTGTGGTAATGAATATATATGTTGCTATGTATCTTAGTTCTTATAAGTTGCTTGTTGAGCGGTAACCATGTTTCTGGGGACGCCATCAACCTGTCACACCTTTGTTGAATATCATGTGAGTTGCTATGCATGTTCGTCTTGTCTGAAGTAAGGGAGATTTCTCATGATTAAATGGTTTGAGTATGCATATTGTTAGAGACGAACATTGGGCCGCCAACCAAAGCCATGTATCATGGTGGAAGTTTCAGCTTGGACATTAATCCTCAGAATCTCTTATGAGAATATTATTTGTTGTTGAATGCTTTAAGAATTAAAAAGAGGAGTCCATTATCTGTTTTCTATGTTGTCCCGGTATGGATGTCCTCAAGTTGAGATCTATCAAAATCGAGAAATCAAATGCGATTTATCTCCTTGGACCTTTGTACAGGTGGCATAGAGGTACCCCTTTGTGACACTTGGTTGAAACATATGTAATGCAATGATAATCCATGGAAATCCGAGCTAATTAGGACAAGGTGCGGCACTATTGGTATTCGATGCATGAAGCTTGCAACTTATAGGAAGTTTTATGCATATCTCATATGAATTATTACTACCGTTGACACAATTGTTTCCATGTTTTCAAAATAAAAAGCTCTAGCACATGAGTAATCCCCGCTTCCCTCTGCGAAGGGCCTTTCTTTTACTTTATGTTGAGTCAGTTTACCTACTTCTTTCTATCTTAGAAGCAAACACTTCTGTCAACTGTGTGCGTTGATTCTTACATGTTCACTTATTGCACTTATTATATTACTTTGTGTTGACAATTATCCATGAGATATACATGTTACATGTTGAAAGCAATTGCTGAATCTTAATCTTCCTTTGTGCTGCTTTGAAACCTCTTACTTTGAATCCATTGCTTTATGAGTTAGCTCTTATGCAAGTCTTTTTGATGCTTGTCTTGAAAGTACTATTCATGAAAAGTTTTTGCTATATGATTCAGTTGTTTAGTCATCATCTTTTTGTTAGCAAACTATAGACCATTGCTTTGAATCACTTCATTCATCTCATATGCTTTACAATATTGTTGATCAAGATTATGTTGGTAGCATGTCACTTCAGAAATTATTGTTTTTATCGTTTACCTACTCGAGGGCGAGTAGGAACTAAGCTTGGGGATGCTTGATACGTCTCCAACGTATCTATAATTTCTGATGTTCCATGCTTATATTATGACAATACCAACATGTTTTGTTCCCTTAAGTGGATGACCCAAGGTTTATCGAACTCAGGGAGGAAGAGGTCAAAGATATCCCTCTCAAGCAACCCTGCAATCACGATACAAGAAGTCTCTTGTGTCCCCAACACACCTAATACACTTGTCGATGTATAGGTGCACTAGTTCGACGAAGAGATAGTGAAATACAAGTAGTATGGATGTATATGAGTGGTAATAGCAATCTGAATAAAATATGGCAGTGAGTAAACATGCAACAGAACAGTAAGTAAGCGGTGTTTCGTATTGGAAACAAGGCCTAGGGATCATACTTTCACTAGTGGACACTCTCAACATTGATCGCATAATAAATAACTCTTTCTCATATGTGCTACATACACTCTTTTGTTGGATGACAAACACCATTCGTTGTGTAGGGCTACAAGAGCTCCCTCAAGCCGGAGTTAACAAGCGCCACAACATTCAGCATTCATATTTAAGTAACCTTAGAGCATAATAGATCTTTGCAAAATAAACCAAGAACTAACATAGCATACACACTGTCCACATTACACTATGAAAGGAGGAATAGATCACATCAATACTATCATAATGATAATTAACTCCACAACCTACAAGAGATCATGATCATAGCCTACGACAAGAACCACGCGGGTGCACACACTAGCACCTTTACACCATGCAGAGGAATAGACTACTTTAATAACATCACATGAGTAGCACATAGACTAGTAGCGATACAAAGCTCATCATATGGATCTCAATCATGCAAGCAATTCATGAGATCATTGTATTGGAGTACAGAGAGAGAGATTAACCACATAGCTACCGGTACAGCCCTCAGCCTCGGGGGAGAACTACTCCCTCCTCATCATGGGAGATAGCGATGGCGATGAAGATGGCGGTGGTGTCGATGGAGATGGCTCCGGGGGCAATTCCTCGTCCCGGCAAGGTGCCGGAACAGAGACTTATGTCCCCCGAATTGGAGTTTCGCGATGGCGGCGGCGCCCCTGGATGTTTTCTGGAGTTTCGTCAATCTGTATTGCATTTTTAGGTCGAAAGGGCTTATATAGGCGAAGAGACGGCGCAGGAGGGGCACCAGGGCGCCCTCCCCATAGGCCGGCGCGACCAGGGGCCTGCCCGCGCGGCCCTATGGTTTGGGGCCCCTGGGCCTCCTCTCCGTCTCCCCTTTGGTGTCCTGGTCCGTCTCGGTGAATTATGATGTTTGGTCTTCGTTTCGTCGAATTCCGAGAATATTGCCCGAACATACTTTCTCGAACAAAAACAACAAGAAATGTGAACTGGCACTTCGGCATCTTTTTAATAGGTTAGTTCCGGAAAATGCATAAAAACGATATAAAGTGTGAACAAAACATGTAAGTATTGTCATAAAACAAGCATGGAACATCAGAAATTATAGATACATTTGAGACGTATCATGCGGCGCAACACCAGTGAAACCGGCGCCAACGTGGAACCTGCACAACACAATCAAGATACTTTGCCCCAACGTAACAATGAGGTTGTCAATCTCACCGGCTTGCTGAAAACAAAGGATTAAACGATCGAGTGGAAGATGGTGTTTGTTTGCAAAGAATAAGAACAATAATTGCAGTAGATTGTATTCAGATATGAGAATGGACGGGGTCCACAGTTCACTAGTGGTGTCTCTCCAATAAGATAACTAACATGCTGGGTGAACAAATTACAGGTGGGAAATTGACAAATAAAGATTCAATACATATCAATGATGATTACTATGAGATTTAATCAGGCATTACGACAAAGTACATAGGCCGCTATCCAGCATGCATCTATGCCTAAATAATCCACCTTCGGGTTAGCATCCGCACCCTCCAGTATTAAGTTGTAAACAATACATTGCAAGTATGGTGCGGAATGTAATCAACACAAATATCCTTAGACAAAGCATCGATGTTTTATCCCTAGTAGCAACAGCACATCCACAACCTTAGAACTTTCTGTCACTGTCCCAGATTAAATGGAGGCATGAACCCACTATCGAGCATAAATACTCCCTCTTGGAGTTACAAGTATCAACTTGGCCAAGCCTCTACTAGCAACGGAGAGCATGCAAGAACATAAACAACACATATATGATAGATTGATAATCAACTTGACATAGTATTCTAGATTCATCGGATCCCACCAAACACAACATGTAGCATTACAAATAGATGATCTTGATCATGTTAGGCAGCTCACAAGATCTAAACAATGATAGGACAAGCGGAGAAGACAACCATCTAGCTACTGCTGTGGACCCATAGTCCAAGGATGAACTACTCACGCATCAATCCGGAGGCGGGCATGATGATGTAGAGCCCTCCGCGATGATTCCCTCCGGCAGGTGCCGGAGGCGATCTCCCGAATCCCCCGAGATGGGATTGGCGGCGGCGGCTCTGGAAGGTTTTCCGTATCGTGGCTCTCGGTACATAGGGTTTCGCGACGAAGGCTTTAAGTAGGCGGAAGGGCAGGTCAGGAGGGGGGGCCCCACACGCTAGGCCGCGCGGGCCCCCTTAGGCCGCGCCGCCCTAGTGTGGTGGCCCCGTGGCCCCACTTCCTTCCCCCTCGGTCTTCTGGAGCTTCGTGGAAAATAGGACCCTGGGCGTTGATTTCGTCCAATTCCGAGAATATTTCCTTTGTAGGATTTCTGAAACCAAAAACAGCAGAACAAAGCAACTGGCGCTTCGGCATCTTGTTAATAGGTTAGTGCTAGAAAATGTATAATAATAATGTAAAGTATGTATAAAACATTCAAGTATTGACATAAAAGTAGCATGGAACATAAGAAATTATTGAGACGTTTGAGGCCGCCCTTCCGCCTATATATTCTTCCCGTCGCGAAAACCTAAAACATCCAGCCATATTCCACGAAGAGTTCCGTAGCCGCCGCCATCGCGAAGACAAGTTTCGGGGGACAGAAGTCTCTGTTCCGGCACGCCGCCGGGACGGGGAATTGCCCCCGGAGTCATCTCCATCGACACCACCGCCATCCTCATCGCCGCCGTTGTCTCCCATGATGAGGAGGGAGTAGTTCTCCCCGAGGCTGAGGGCTCTACCGTAGCTATGTGGTTCATCTCTCTCCCATGGTGTGATATTTATGTGATCATGAGCTTTGTAATCTAGTTGAATATGTAGATGTTACTCTTGTCTATTATGCACTCTAGAGGTTACTTTAATATGAACTCCGGATTCACTCCACGGTGTGATGGTGACAGTGTGCGCATCGTGTGTGTTTCCTTTATGACGTTGTGGAGCTTGTTTACTCCGGCTTGAGGGAGCTCTTGTAGCCCTACACAATGAATGGTGTTTGTCATCCAACAAGAGAGTGTTTGAGAGTAGCATTTATTTATTCAATTATGTGATCATTGTTGAGAGTGTCCACTAGTGAAAGTATGATCCCTAGGCCTTGTTTCTAAGCATTGAAACACCATTTCCAACAAGTTCTGCTACATGTTTGCTTGCTGCCATTTTTATTTCAGATTGCAATTACTACTTATAATCATCCATATTACTTGTATTTCACTATCTCTTCGCCGAACTAGTGCAACTATACATCTAACAAGTGTATTAGGTGTGTTGGGGACACAAGAGACTTCTTGTATCTTAATTGCAGGGTTGCTTGAGAGGAATATCTTTGACCTCTACCTCCCTGAGTTCGATAAACCTTGGGTGGTTCACTTAAGGGAAATTTGCTGTTGTTCTACAAACCTCTGCTCTTGGAGGCCCAACACTGTCTACAGGAATAGAAGTGTGCGTAGACATCATCTAACTATATGGAAGATGAGAGTGATCAATTTTATATGCTAACTAAAATCTTTGTTGAAAGCTTTAAATTCAGCAACACACCTTTCACACCATCAGTTAAATTTAAGATTTATAACATGCCTATTACTATGAAATTGGGTGATTTTTGTGCTGCACTGGACATTACTCCTATAGGTACATCGAAGAAGATCGAGAACCGCCCCAAAGCTTTGATGGAACTCTATCGAGAAGTTACCAACGATGATGACCGTACCATTCAGCGCGGCAAGATAAGGAACATTCAGCTCCCCGCCATTAGATATTTCACTTACTATCTTGCTACTAGCATTCTTGGTAGGGAGAACACTAGCAACATTTCTAGTTATCATCTTGCTTTTCTGGTTGCTGCACTTACTGGAAGTACACCTTATCATCTTGGTGCTCTCATTGCTCGTCGCTTATCTAATAAGGGACCTATTTATGGAGGAATTGTTGCTTCACGTATTGTTGCATATCTAGGTCTTTCTGTTGATCCTAGTGATGAGAAATTAATTCCTATTAAGCTTGATATTGCTGCTATGAAGGATCACCAATTTGTCACAACTAACTCTAATTTAGAAAATATTGTCTATAGAATGTTGTTTATTGACGGGGATGAGAGGGAAATCCCTTTGCCACATGCCGATTTGTTCAGTGTTCATAGGAGGCCGTGGTCGCGCTCCAAGGAGGAGGTGGATGAGCAGCTGAGGATACTTAGCTTTCACCAGCAGCACGACTCCGAGGACACCGAGCCCTCTGACGGGTACACCGTCACGTATCCTGGTGCGTCCTCCAGCTTGTACCAAGGACAGGATCCTCCTTCATCATATTACGGAGGCGCCACCTCATGGGCACCGTGGGTTGATCTCCACTTAGGCCAAAAGCCTAAGCTTGGGGGGAGGTACATCGACATCTCACTCATTTACATATCATATCTTGTCGGTACTTTGTATATCCATGTTTCGATTTTCTTTCTTTCTTTTTGTTGCTTGTTGTTTATTTCTGTTTTCCAAAACACGAAAAGACCAAAAATATTTCTGTTGTTTCTCTCTATTTATTTATTTAGTATTTAGTATTAGTTTGCTTAGTTTTTAATTCGGGTTGCTATTCAAATATCCAAAAAGATTTTGCTTTGTTTGCCTGTTTTCTTTTGTTCTTGTTTCCAATTCGAAAACACCAAAAATATTTGTTGTTCTTCTTCGGTTTTGTAAAGTTTATTATGGAGTTCAGCGGTCTCCGGTGGTTGGAGCTTGGTTTTCATTTCATATTATTCAAGCCACACAAGTGAAAGGCAATAATGACGATCTACGACAACTCGACTGTGGTGAGAGGATGGTATGAACTCTATTTGTTTTCATTTTAGTACATATACTCATCCATGTGAGCATGCTTAGTTGGTTCATGTGAGGTATATGTCATTTAATGAAAGTCTAGTAGTTCATGGTCTCTCGTGTTTAGCTCCAATTTATTAATAATGAGTAGCATGTCATAAATATTTGCTTGCATTGTTTTATTCATAGATAGGTATGACATTGTGGTATCCTCCTCTGAATAATTCATTTGAATTGACTTGGCACATGCTCACGCATGCATATGACTGAAAAACAAAAAGTCAATTAAGCCTCGATGATTTACTTTGCTTCAGAGTTCTTGTATCACTTTTATGCCTCCATTAATTTTATTTTGTCGCAAGCATGATTATGACGGTTATTGCTCTTGATTGTCGCTTCCTAGTCTATTGCTAGCCCTCACTTGTACTGAGCGGGAATGCTGCTCGTGCTTCCAAATCCCCGAAAACCAAGTTATTCCAAAGTGTCCACCATAAATATCTATGCATGGCATTTCAAACCATTCCAAGTAAATTTTCATGTGCTACCTGATACGTCTCAAACGTATCTATAATTTCTTATGTTACATGCTACTTTTATGACAATACTTGAATGTTTTATGCATACTTTACAACATTATTATACATTTTCTGGCACTAACCTATTAACAAGATGCCGAAGTGCCAGCTTGATGTTTTCTGCTGTTTTGGTTTCAGAAATCCTAGTAAGGAAATATTCTCGAATTGGACGAAATCAACGCCCAGGGTACTATTTTTGCACGAAGCTCCAGACCGAGGGGGAATGAAGTGGGCCACGAGGTGGCCAGACACTCAGGCGGCGCGCCGGCCCTGGCCGCGCCGGCTAGTGTGTGGGCCCTCGCGTCGCCCCCCGACCTACCCTTCCGCCTACATATAGCCTTCGTCGAAACCCCTGTACCGAGAGCCACGATACGGAAAACCTTCCAGGCCGCCGTCGTGAATCCCATCTCGGGGGATTCAGGAGATCGCCCCGGCACCCTACCGGGAGAGGGGAATCATCACCGGAGGGCTCTACATCATCATGCCCGCCTCCGGATTGATGCGTGAGTAGTTCATCCTTGGACTATGGGTCCATAGCAATAGCTAGATGGTTGTCTTCTCCGCTTGTGCTATCATTGTTTAGATCTTGTGAGTTGCCTAACATGATCAAGATCATCTATTTGTAATGCTACATGTTGTGTTTGGCGGGATCCGATGAATATAGAATATTATGTTAAGTTGATTATCAATCTATCATATATGTGTTGTTTATGTTCTTGCATGCTCTCCGTTGCTAGTAGAGGCTCTGGCCAAGTTGATACTTGTAACTCCAAGAGGGGGTAATTATGCTCGATAGTGGGTTCATGCCTCCATTGAATCTGGGACATGACAGAAAGTTCTAAGGTTGTGGATGTGTTGTTGCTACTAGGGATAAAACATCGATGCTTTGTCTAAGGATATTTGTGTTGATTACATTACGCGCCATACTTAATGCAATTATCTGTTGTTCACAACTTAATACCGGAAGGGGTTCGGATGATAACCTGAAGGTGGATTATTTAGGCATAGATGCATGCTGGATAGCGGTCTATGTACTTTGTCGTAATGCCCTGATTAAATCACATAGTACTCATCATTGATATGTATTGAATCTTTATTTGTCAATTGCCCGCGTGTAATGTAATCACCCAGCATGTTCGTTATCTTATTGGAGAGACACTCTAGAACGTGGACCCCGGTCCATTCTTTTACATCTTAATACATTCTATGCTTTACTCTTTGCAAACAAACACCATCTTCCACTCGATACGCTTAATCCTTTGTTTTCAGCAATCCGGTGAGATTGACAACCTCATGTTACGTTGGGGCAAAGTACTTTGATTGTGTTGTGCAGGTTCCACGTTGGCGCCGGTTTCACTAGTGTTGCGCCGCACTACATTCCTCCACCAACAACCTTCACGTGCTTCTTGGCTCCTACTGGTTCAATAACCTTGGATTCATACTGAGGGAAACTTGCTGCTGTGCGCATCATACCTTCCTCTTGGGGTTCCCAACGGACGTGTACATCTACGCGCAACAAGCATCTCTTTTCTAGCGCCGTTGTCGGGAGATCAAGACATGCAAGGGGAGTCTCCACTTCCAATCTCTTTACTTTGTTTTTGTCTTGATTTACTTTACTTTATTTACTGTCTTGTTTGCTTCATATTAAAAACACAAAAAATTAGTTACTTTACTTTCTGTCTTGTTTACTTGTTCTATATCAAAACACAAAAAAATTAGTTACTTGTCTTTACTTTATTTGCCTAGTTTACTTTATTACTGTTATAATGGGTACTCCTGAAAATACTAAGTTGTGTGATTTCACTAGCACAAATAATAATGATTTTATATGTACTCCTATTGCTCCACTGCTGCTACTACAGCAGAATTCTATGAAATTAAACCTGCTTTACTGAATCTTGTTATGAGAGAGCAATTTTCTGGTGTTAGTACTGATGATGCTGCTGCCCATCTTAATAATTTTGTTGAACTTTGTGAAATGCAAAAGTATAAGGATATACATGGTGATATTATAAAACTGAAATTGTTTCCTTTCTCCTTAAGAGGAAGAGCTAAAGATTGGTTGCTTGCTTTGCCTAAAAATAGTATTGATTCATGGACTAAGTGTAAAGATGCTTTTATTAGTAAATATTATCCTCCTGCTAAGATTATATCTTTGAGAAGTAGCATTATGAACTTTAAACAATTTGATAATGAACATGTTGCTCAAGCATGGGAGAGAATGAAATCTTTGGTAAAGAATTGCCCAACCGATGGACTGACTACTTGGATGATCATCCAAACCTTTTATGCAGGATAGAATTTTTCCTCGAGGAACCTATTGGATTCAGTTGCTGGAGGTACTTTTATGTCCATCACCCTGGGCGCCGCGACTAAATTACTTGATGATATGATGATCAATTACTCTGAATGGCACACTGAAAGAACTCCTCAAGGTAAGAAGGTAAATTCTGTTGAAGAAACCTCTTCTTTGGGTGATAACATTGATGCTATTATGTCTATGCTTGCAAATGGTAGATATCATATTGATCCTAATAATGTTCCTTTAGCTTCATTGGTTGCTCAAGAAGAAAATGTTGATGTGAATTTCATTAAGAACAATAATTTCAACAACAATGCTTATAGGAATAATTATGGTAACAACAACTATAGGCCATATCCTTCTAATAACGGTATGGTTATGGTAATTCTTATGGTAATTCTTACAACAATAATAAGAGTGTACCCTCTGGTCTTGAAGTGATGCTTAAAGAATTTATTAGTACACAAACTTCTTTCAATAAAATTGTTGAAGAAAAACTTGGTAAAATTGATATTCTTGCTTCTAAGGTTGATAGTCTTGCTCTTGATGTTGATCTTTTAAAATTGAAAGTTATGCCTGAGGAAGTTAAAGATGCTAGGTTTGCTAAAACAAATGCCATCCAAGTTCGAATTAATGATAATATTAGATTGTTGGCTGAATTGCATGCTAGGTGGGATAGAGAAGAAAAAGAAAAACTTGCTAAAGAAAATAATGTAGCTAAAGTATGGACTATTACCACCACTAGTAATGTGTATTCTTCACATGTTGCCACCTCCTACTATTAATGGTAAAATAATTGGTGTTGGCAATGTTTCTACTCCTAGTGCAAAGCGTACAAAATTGTCTGAAACTGCCAAAACTGTTGTTTGTGATAAAACTGCTGAACTTTTTCGAAATATTGGTGACAATGATTCCATTGCTGTAGAACATAATGGTTTAGATTTTGATGATTGTCATATTACTGAAGGAAGTCCTAATGCTAGTGCTATAAATTTAGCCTTTACGAAACATATTACAAATGCTCTCATAAAGCTAGGGAAGAGAAATTAAGACTTGAAGCTTCTATTCCTAGGAAGTTAGAAGATGGTTGGGAGCCCATCATTAAGATGAAATTCAATGACTTTGAATGTAATGCTTTATGTGATCTTGGTGCAAGTATTTCTGTTATGCCTAAGAAGATTTATGATATGCTTGACTTTCCACCATTGAAGAATTGTTATTTGGATGTTAATCTTGCCGATAATGTTAAAAATAAACCCTTGGGGAGGATTGATAATGTTCACATTACGGTTAACAATAACCTTGTCCCGTTGATTTTGTTGTTTTGGATATCGAATGCAATGCATCTTGTCCTATTGTGTTGGGAAGACCTTTTCTTCGAACCGTTGGTGCTGTTATTGATATGAGGGAAGGTAATATTAAATATCAATTTCCTCTCAAGAAAGGTATGGAACACTTCCCTAGAAAGAGAATGAAGTTGCCTTTTGATTCTATTATTAGAACAAGTTATGATGTTGATGCTTCTTCTCTTGATGTTACTTGATTTGCACTTTCTGCGCCTAGCTGAAGGCGTTAAAGAAAAGCACTTGGGAGATAACCCATGTTTTATTTTATTTACTGTATTGTTGAGTCTTGAAGTTGTTTACTACTGTAGCAACCTCTCCTTATCGTGTTTTTGTGCCAAGTAAAGTTTCTATGCTAAAGTTGATGATAGATTTGGATCGTTGCGCAGAAACAGTTGCTGTTCTGGTCACGAATTCTCGCAGAGATCCCTGTAAAAAAACCGAAAACATCTGCAAATTTACGAGCATGATCCTCATATATGTACGCAACTTTCATTAGTTTTGAGTTTTCCATTTGAGAAAGTTAAGTGCCCCTGCCAGATTCATCTTTACGGACTGTTCTGTTTTTGACAGATTCGCCTTTATTTCGCATTGCCGCTTTTGCTATGTTGAATGAGTTTCTTTGTTCCATTAACTTTCAGAAGCTTTGTGCAATGTCCAGAAGTGTTAAGAATGATTGTGTCACCTCTGAATGTGTGAATTTTGGTTATACACTAACCCTCTAATGAGTTTGCTTGAAGTTTGTGTGGAGGAAGTTTTCAAGGGTCAAGAGAAGAGGATGATATACTATGATCAAGAAGAGTGAAAGGTCTAAGCTTGGGATGCCCCGGTGGTTCATCCCTGCATATTTTAAGAAGACTCAAGCATCTAAGCTTGGGATGCCCAAGGCATCCCTTCTTCATCGACAACATTATCGTGTCACTTCTAGTGAAACTATATTTTTATTCCATCACATCCTATATTATTTACTTGGAGCGTCGGTTTGTTTTTATTTTTGTTTATGTTTTGAATAAAGTTGGATCCCACCATCCTTATATTGGAGATATTACGCTCCGCTTTTTCATATGGAACACTTGTGTTCTTAATTGTGCTTTAATGTTCATGGCGAAGGCTAAATTGCTTCGTTAAATTGCTATTTGGTTGGAATCGGAAAATGCTGCATATGGTTTGGAATAACTTGGCAATTGTTTGAGCTCTCATAGATCATGTTTAAGCTCTTGCATCATGTAGTTTAATCTATTAATGAAGAACTACCGTAGAGCTTGTTTAATTTGGTTTGCATGATTGGTCTCTCTAAGTCTAGATATTATCGGGTAAAGTGTTTGAACAACAAGGAAGAGACAGTGTAGAGTCTTATAATGCTTGCAATATGTTCTTGTGTGAGTTTTGCTATACCTGTTCATACTTGTGTTTGCTTCAAACAACCTTGCTAGCCCAAACCTTGTACTGAGAGGAAATGCTTCTCGTGCATCCAAACACCTTGAGCCAAAACTTGTGCCATTTGTGTCCACCATATCTACCTACTATGTGGTATTTTTCTGCCATTCCAAAGTAAATTACTTGAGTGCTACCTTTAAAATTTCATTCCTTTACCTTTGCAATATATAGCTCATGGGACAAATAGCTTAAAAACTATTGTGGTGATGAATATGTAGTTATGTGTCTTAATTTTATAAGTTGCTTGTTGAGCGGTAACCATGTTTCGGGGACGCCATCAACTTTTTACCCTTGTTGGATATCATGTGAGATGCTATGCATGTCTGCCTTGTCTGAAGTGCGATTTCATGATCAAATGGTTTGAGTATGCATATGTTAGAGAAGAACATTGGGAAGCCAACTAAAGCCATGTATCATGGTGGAAGTTTCAGTTTGGACATACAACCTCAATCTCTTATGAGAATATTAATGTTGTTGAATGCTTAAGCATTAAAAGAGGAGTCCATTATCTGTCTATGTTGTCCCGTATGGATGTCTAAGTTGAGAATAATCAAAAGCGAGAATCCAATGCGTGCTTTCTCCTTAGACATTTGTACATGCGGCATAGAGGTACCCCTTTGTGACACTTGGTTGAAACATATGTTATGCGATGATAATCCGTGTTTTCCGAGCTAAGAGACAAGGTGCGAGCACTATTAGTACTCTATGCATGAGACTTGCAACTTGTAGGAAGTATTATGCATAGCACATATGAATTATTACTACCGTTGACAAAATTGTTTCTATGTTTTCAAAACAAAAGCTCTAGCACAAAAATAGTAATCCATGCTTCCCTCTGCGAAGGGCCATTCTTTTACTTTATTGTTCAGTCAGTTTACCCACTTCTCTCTATCTTAGAAGCAAACACTTGTGTTAACTGTGTGCATTGATTCTTACATGTTTACTTATTGCACCTGTTATATTACTCTATGTTGACAAATATCCATGAGATATACATGTTACAAGTTGAAAGCAATTGCTGAAACTTAATCATCCTTTGTGTTGTTTCAATGCATTCTACTTTGAATTTATTGCTTATGAGTTAGCTCTTATGCAAGTCTTATTGATACTTGTTTGAAAGTACTATTCATGAAAAGTTTTGCTATATGATTCATTTGTTTAGTCATTATCTTTGTTAGCAATCTTTTGTTCAGATCAATCCATTCATCTCATATGCTTTACAATAATGTTGATCAAGATTATGTTGGTAGCATGTCACTTCAGAAATTATTTGTGTTATCGTTTACCTACTCGAGGCGAGTAGGAACTAAGCTTGGGGATGCTTGATACGTCTCAAACGTATCTATAATTTCTTATGTTCCATGCTACTTTTATGACAATACTTGAATGTTTTATACATACTTTACAGCATTATTATACATTTTCCGGCACTAACCTATTAACAAGATGTCAAGTGCCAGTTTTCTGCTGTTTTTGGTTTCAGAAATCCTAGTAAGGAAATATTCTCGACGAAATCAACGCCCATGGTCCTATTTTTGCACGAAGCTTCCAAGACCGAGGGGAAAGGAAGTGGGGCCACGAGGTGGCCAGACACCAGGCGGCGCGGCCCAAGCCCCGGCCGCGCGGCCCAGTGTGGGCCCCTCGTCGCCCCGACCTACCCTTCCGCCCACATATAGCCTTTCGTCGCGAAACCCCCGTACCGAGAGCCACGATACGGAAAACCTTCCAGAGACGCCGCCGCCGCGAATCCCATCTCGGGATTCAGAGATCGCCCAGACCGGAGAGGGGAATCATCACCGAGGGGCTCTACATCTTCATGCCCGCCTCCGGATTGATGCGTGAGTAGTTCATCCTTGGACTATGGGTCCATAGCAGTAGCTAGATGGTTGTCTTCTCCGCTTGTGCTATCATTGTTTAGCTCTTGTGAGCTGCCTAACATGATCAAGATCATCTATTTGTAATGCTACATGTTGTGTTTGGCGGGATCCGATGAATATAGAATATTATGTTAAGTTGATTATCAATCTATCATATATGTGTTGTTTATGTTCTTGCATGCTCTCCGTTGTTAGTAGAGGCTCTGGCCAAGTTGATACTTGTAACTGCAAGAAGGGGTAATTATGCTCGATAGTGGGTTCATGCCTCCATTGAATCTGGGACAGTGACAAAGTTCTAAGGTTGTGGATGTGTTGTTGCTACTAGGGATAAAACATCGATGCTTTGTCTAAGGATATTTGTGTTGATTACATTACGCCATACTTAATGCAATTATCTCGTTGTTTACAACTTAATACCGGAAGGGGTTCGGATGATAACCTGAAGGTGGATTATTTAGGCATAGATGCATGCTGGATAGCGGTCTATGTACTTTGTCGTAATGCCCTGATTAAATCACATAGTAATCATCATTGATATGTATTGAATCTTTATTTGTCAATTGCCCGCGTATAATTTGTTCACCCAAGATGTTAGTTATCTTATTGGAGAAAACCAGTGAAACGTGGACCCCGGTCCATTCTTTTACATCTGAATACATTCTACTGTTTTTACTGTTCTTTGCAAACAAACACCATCGTCCACTCGATACGCTTAATCCTTTGTTTTCAGCAAGCCGGTGAGATTGACAACCTCACTGTTACGTTGGGGCAAATTACTTTGATTGTGTTGTGCATGTTCCACGTTGGCGCGGTTTCACCGGTGTTGCGCCGCACTACATTCCTCCACCAACAACCTTCACGTGCTTCTTGGCTCCTACTGGTTCGATAACCTTGGTTTCATACTGAGGGAAACTTGCTGCTGTGCGCATCATACCTTCCTCTTGGGGTTCCCAACGGACGTGTACATCTACGCGCAACAAGCACTACCTTTAAAACCTTCAAAGTACTTCTCAATTTGTGTCCATGTTTTATAGCTCATGAGGAAATATGTGGTGTTTTATCTTTCAATCTTGTCAGTCAGACTTTCACCAATGGACTAGTGGCATATACATCCGCTTATCTAATCATTTTGCAAAAAGAGCTGGCAACGGGGTGCCCAGCCCCAATTAATTACAACTTTCATTAATAATTCTCTTCACATGTTTTGCCCTGATTTATCAGTAAGCAACTTAATTTGCAAATAGACACTCCTCCATGGTATGTGAATGTTGGAAGGCACCCGAGGATTCGGTTAGCCATGGCTTGTGTAAGCAAAGGTTGGGAGGAGTGTCATCTATAATGAAACTAAAACACATGTGTAAACAAAAGAGAAGAGGGATGATCTACCTTGCTGGTAGAGATAACATCCTTCATGGGAGCCGCTCTTGAAAGTCTGGTTGACAAGGTAGTTAGAGTGCCCACTACCATTCGTTGACAACAACAAACACATCTCAATTTTACTTCTGTTTAAAAAATGAAAAGCTCTAGCACATGTTAATCCCTGCTTCCCTCTGTGAAGGGTCAATCTTTTACTTTCATGTTGAGTCACCATCCTTTCTTTGAGCACCTTCTTGAGAGCATAATTGTCATTCTTAGTGTAATATGTTTGTCCCAGAATATGGTTAATTGTGGTATAATTTTGATGCTTTTATCTTTGATAATCTTTACTTCTAGTCTTCCCATGAACTTCAGAGGTGCCTGGGCATTTATGTTTTGTTGTACAAATACGGGCAAGCGAGATACCACTTTATCATATCTTTTTATGAGCATTACAATCCTGCTGATAGATATGTTTCATGATGCTTATTATTAGTTTGTTGGTATCTTTTTCATGATTGACATAACTATTAGATGACTTTATTTGCATTTATCTTATTATGAATTGCCTAAGTACTCGTCCATATAATGAGAATATTTACATCATATGAGCAAATGTGTTCATGAAAGTTCTTTTATCGCACTCAGTTGTTAACTGAATTGCTTGAGGACAAGCAATAAGCTAAGATTGGGGGAGTTGATACGTCCAAAACGTATCTACTTTCCCGAACACTTTGCTATTGTTTTGCCTCTAATTTGTGTATTTTGGATACAACTAACACGGACTAACGCTGTTTTCAGCAGAATTGCCCTGGTGTCTTATTTTTGTGCAGAAAATCAACTTTCAGGAAAATCCCCGGAAATAATTGCAATGGGCCTATTTTTACGAAGACCCACGGAGCCGAAGACGTGATGGAGGGGCCACGAGGCGCGCACACCACGTGGCGGCGCGGTGGGCCCATGGCCGCGCCGCCACATGGGGACGCCGTCTCGGCCAGCCCCCGACGCTCCCCTCTGGACTACTTAAAGCCCTTGACCGGGGGGGTCGACCAATTTTCCAGAAGACATCCAGAACTCCGCCGCCATCGAAACCCTATTTTGGGATCAGAAACTCCGTTCTGGCACTCCGCCGGGACGGGGAATTGGAGGAGATCATCGCCATCATCGCCACCGACGCCTCTCCATCGACCATCCATGTTTCCCCCATCCATGTGTGAGTAAATCCCCGCTGTAGGCTGAAGGGGATGGTAGGGATTGGATGAGATTGTTCATGTAATAGCCATAAGATTGTTAGGGCATGGTGCCTAGTATCCGTTGTTGGTACTTTTATGATATTGTTGCAACTTGTTATGCTTAATGCTTGTCACTTAGGGCCCGAGTGCCATGATTTCAGATCTGAACATGTTATTGATTCATGATGATATTCATTATTTTATGATCTTACCTGCAAGTATACACATATTGCTGTCCGGAACCCGAGGCCCCAAAGTGATAGAAATTGGGACAATCGGAGGGGAAGGCTGTGATATGAGGATCACATGTGTTCACGGAGTGTTAATGCTTTGCTCCGCTACTCTATTAAAAGGAGTAACTTAATTACCAGTAGTTTCCCTAGAGGCCCGGCTGCCACCGGCTGGTAGGACAAAAGATGTTGTGCAAGTTTCTCATTGTGAGCACATACGACTATATACGTAACACATGCCTATGGTTATTTAGTACTTGGATACTGTTTATTATTATCTGCAAATGCCTAGTCATGATTATTACATGAGTTATCTTATCCATGCAGCCGTTCATCCATCCCTATGTCTACAGTATTTTAATCCTGCCGTTTACTAAAATCACTACCGTTGTCTTTATTATAATCGCTTATATTTCACCATCGTACTTTATAAACTATTACTACCGATAAACTATTGCGAGCAAGTCTGCTTCCGTGTAGCTGAATTGACAACTCCGTTGTTAAGGCTTACAAATATTCTTTGGCTCCCCTTGTGTCGAATCAATAAATTGGGTTTTACTTCCCTCGAAGACTGTTACGATCCCCTATATTTGTGGGTCATTAGAGGCACAATCTCAGCCTTCTTATCAAGAAAGTCAATCAGCAACAAAAGTCCTTTTCTTTTTTCTTTTTTATAAACACTACGAAGGTTTTTTGCCCACCCTCTAAGGTAACTCCTAAGATGACAGATTTCCCCCTACCCATCTTAAGTAGGACAAAACTTAAGAAGGATACCTGAGAAGACATTGATCTGAGATATGTTTCTTGTGCACCTGCATCTGTCAAATGTAGGTCAACTGCAGCTTCCTCTGTCCACAATGCTGCATGTCAGCGTTGCTCCTTACCAGCTACTGTATCTAAGGTATGAAACATTCTGCCTGTCCCAAAAATGAGACCTTAGCTCTATGGCTCCTGCTGCACTCATTTGAATCAGCAATGTTTGCTCAATCCTGTTAATCGGAGTGTACACTAGAAGTTTATTGCTCAATCTGATATTCATTTGGTAAGAACTGGGTTTGGATCAAATTTTTCCCTGTACTGAATACTCTCGATGCATCTCATCATCTTGTAAATATGCAGTTAAAATATAAATCAACCCCAGAATGACAATGTCTTGTACAAGAGTATTGAAGCGTGGAGCTATTCCAAGAGACGCTGCTGCTCAGTTGGTTGGGATTAGAAGCTTTGCAGTTGTGGCCAAGGGAAAGAAGGGTGAAAAGGGCGGAACGGACAATGCTAAGATCATTTTTTTTATAAAGGACGATTTTATTAATTAAAAGGTTTAAGTATTACATCTGACCTCTGCATAACTAAGATGCACACAGCCGCAATCCAAATGAACCGAACCGCTAAAGGTATGGAGGAGCAATCCCGAGATTATGCTGTCATCCATGTAGGGTAATAAAATCCTTCGCCATGTTCTCCAACCGTGTACACAGCTTCGTAAATAGGTCACGATTCTCCATACACTTTTTTGACGAGCATGAGCGGAGAAAACCGGTGCATCGGTAGATAACCTGCATTAGAGTAGCATTTTTGTTATGAAAAACCTTGTCATTTTTACATAGCCAAAATGATCAAATTACTGCAATCGCTTCCACCCTAATAAGAATTTTAACCTTTGATCCACCTCATTTAGCGAATTACCAAAAATACTGGCAACGCTGCATGGTGGATACAAGTTAGAACCCATTTGGATGATTGACCATATAGACTTGGCAAACCGGCATTGAAAGAATAAGTGTTTAATTGTCTCGTCATGATGACAAAAAACACACGTTTTACTTCCTTGGTAGTTGCGTTTAGCAAGGTTGTCTTTAGTAAGGATGACCCCCCGACGAACATACCATGCAAAGACTTTAGTCTTTAGAGGTATTTTCATCTTCCAAATAAACTTATTATTATATACAGGCTCCATGGGTTGGATCAAGGCTTTATAGACGAAATTCATCTGGCCCTTGCGTTAGATGGACAGATGCCAAACGTAGCAACAGGGCATTCCAAGATGATTGCCTTGGCCCAGTAAGATTCCTTCTGAACGTCATAGAGGGTGGATAATACTCTATAACCTTGGCTAAGATGCCTCCTTTATGATGCACAATGCTATATATGTACGGATTTTGCTCAAGGAGAGAGGAATCCCCGAGCCACTTATCCTTACGTGACTCATCCTTCATGGTGAAAGAACCAAATGGGAACAAAATGTCCCTTCGTCGCCATAAGGCCATCCCAAAAGTGTGAATCCCCTTGTTTCCATGAGACCTGGTATATTTCCTTTGAGACGACATAGTTTCTCTTCAAAATGGCTTGTCAGACCCCGTTCTTAGTAAGAAGTTTAGCCAGCCATTTACCAAGTAAAGCTCTTTTCTTAACATGAAGTTCATGAACATCGAGCCCTCCTTGATCCTTTGGTCGACACACAACTTCTCACTTAGTTAGTCGTTATTTTTTTTTGTCTCGCTATCTCCTTGCCAAAAGAATCTTGATTGCAGATAATCCAAACGATGCAAAAATCCTTTAGGAATTTGGAAAAATGATATCATATATAGCACCATATTAGTTAGGACTAAATTAATCAGTACCAATCTTCCACCAAGGGATAGAAATTTACCCTTCCAACTACTTAAATGTTTTTGCAATCTTTTCTCGACATGTTTCCATTCTGCCAACGTAAGTCTCCAAAAATGAATCATGATACCTAAGTACGAGATAGGAAACTGACCCAACCAACAACCAAAAAAGTTTGGCATAAAGGTTGGCCTCGTCTTGCGCCTCACCGAATAGAACAATTCACTTTTATGGAAATTGATCTTCAGACCTGATAGTTGCTCGAAAGCTGATAAAATCAGTTTCGTATTTCATGCTTTATCAAGGTCGTGTTCACTAAAAAAGAATAATATCATCGGCGTATAGATAACCCACCATCCACGAGATGAGGAACCACCCCATCAATTTGCCCATCAGCTTTAGCACGCTCTATCATGATCGCAAGCATAACTGCCACTATATTGAATAGAATGGAAGATAGAGGATCACCTTGTCTTAAACCTTTTTTTTTGTCTAAAAGTATCTATCAACGTCATTATTTACTTTGATGTCGACACTCCCTCCAAAAATAAATTTATTAATTAGAGATCGCCACCCTTCAGAAAAAACTTTCATTCTGAGAGTTTGCGGGAGGAAAGACCACTTAACTTTATCATAGGCTCTTTCAAAGTAGATCTTAAGAATAATACCACTCATCTTTTTGTGATGTAACAACTCCATCTAGGATATATCTTCCTTGCATGAAAGCTATCTGAGTTGGGCGAACCACATGATCAACTACAGAATTAAGCCTAACCGCAGCTGCTTTTGTAAAAAATTTAAAGCAAATGTTAAGAAGGGAGATTGGTCTATATTGTTGAATCCTTTCAGCCTCATTAACCTTCGGCCATAAAATGATTTCGACAAAATTAATGCGGAAAAGCTCAAGTTGACCATCATAAAGCGCCCCAAAGAGTTCCATTAAATCCGTTTCGATTATGTTCTAGAAGCTCTGATAAACTCCGTTAGGAAACCATCCGGACCTGGCGCTTTGTTGTGTTCTATTTGGAAAATCGCCTTCTTCACCTCCTCCTCAGAATATGGAGCAGTGAGAAAACGTTCTCCTCGGCGGAAACTTTTGGAATGTCATCTATCCAATTCTCATCAATAGATAAATTACATTCCTCATGTTTGCCAAGCAAACCTTTGTAAAAATTTGAATCTACGATTTGAGTTGCTCATGGCCTTCAATCGTACCCTCCTCCTGTATTAGAGAATGAATAAGTTTATTCATGTGTCTGCCATTGGGTACACTATGGAAGTATCTTGTATTCGAATATCCCTTCAAAAGAAATTGAGCTTTTGATCCTTGGTACAACTTGAGTTCCTCCTCACGGAGAATCCTAGCTAACTTCGCATTCAATTGACTCTTAAGTTCAATTTCATGTGTAGTTAGTGGTCTCTCCTCCGCGATAGCCTCAATATCATCGATAATTGAAGACACTTGTTGCTTTTCATTACTTAGCTTCCCAGTCATATGCCTCGTCCATCCCCCAAGGTATCTACACATAGCGCATAATTTATTATTCCACCTTTGGATGGGGTCTCGGCCCGCGACGAGTTTCTCCCATACCGTTCTTACCAAATATGCAAACTCTTCCCTAGGAAACCATCCAAGTTCAAATTTGAACGGACGGTTGCCCGGAGGCCTAGGTGAGCCAGTGGTAATGAGAATGGGAGCATGATCTGACAAGGAGTTAATACAAGGTAGAGCACGTACATAAACCATAGGGTATTTCAATTCCCAATCTAAATCCATAAGTACTCGTTCTAATTTCCCATAAGTAGACGGCGTGAGGGAGTTTGTGCTGGCGTGTAGGGAGTTAGAAAAGCAGCTCCTTGTGACGGTAAAGCACACGTCCGTTGGGAACCCCAAGAGGAAGGTATGATGAGTACAGCATTCCCTCAAGAAACCAAGGTTTATCGAACCAGTAGGAGATGAAGGCCACGTGAAGGTTGTTGGTGAAGGAGTGTAGTGCGGCGCAACAACAAGGATTCCGGCACCAACGTGGAACCCGCACAACACAATCAAACTACTTTTCCCAACTTAACAGTGAGGTTGTCAATCTCACCGGCTTGCTGAAAACAAAGGATTAAACGTATGGTGTGGAGAATTATGTTTGCTTGCAGAAAACAAAAGAGAACAATGATTGCAGTAGGTTGTATTTCAGATGTAAAAGAATGGACCGGGTCCACGGTTCACTAGTGGTGTCTCTCCAATAAGATAAATATCATGTCGGGTGAACAAATTACAGTTGAGCAATTGACAAATAGAGAAGCATATACATATCATGATGACTACTATGAGATTTACTTAGGGCATTATGGCAAAGAACATAGACCACCATCCAGCATGCATCTATGCCTAAAAAGTCCACCTTCAGGTTAGTATCCGCACCCCTTCCAGTATTAAGTTGCAAACAACAGACAATTGCATTAAGTATTGTGCGTAATGTAAACAATACAAATATCCTTAGACAAAGCATTGATGTTTTATCCCTAGTGGCAACAGCACATCCACAACCTTAGGGGTTGTTGTCCCCCATTCAATGGAGACATGAACCCACTATCTAGCATAAATACTCCCTCTTGAGTCACAAGTATCAACTTGGCCAGAGCCTCTACTAAACGGAGAGCATGCAAGAACATAAATAACACATATGATAGATCAATAATCAACTTGACATAGTATTCCATATTCATCGGATCCCAACAAACACAACATGTAGCATTACAAATAGATGATCTTGATCATGATAGGCAGCTCACAAGATCTAAACATGATAGCACAAGAGGAGAAGACAACCATCTAGCTACTTCTATGGACCCGTAGTCCAAGGATGAACTACTCACGCATCAGTCCGAGGCGGGCATGGTGATGTAGAGCCCTCCGTGATGATTCCCCTCTCCGACAGGTGCCGGAGGCGATCTTCTGAACCCTCCACCCCCCGAGGTAGGGTTGACTGCAGCGGCGTCTCTGGAACTATTCTCGTATCGTGGCTCTCGTATCAGGGTTTTCGCAATGTAAGGAATAAATAGGCGAAGGGCAGCATCGGCGCGAGGGGCCCACCCCATAGGCCGGCGTGGCCAGGGGCCCCACCGCGCCGCCCTATGGTGTGGCCGCCTCGTGGCCCCTCTTCGTCTCCTCTTCGGTGTTCTGGAAGACTCCGTGGAAAATAGGACCCTGGGCTTTTGTTTCGTCCAATTTCGAGAATATTTGTAAACTAACTTTTCTGAAATCAAAAACAGCAGAAAACAGGAACTGCACCGGCATCTTGTTAATAGGTTAGTCTCGGAAAATGCATAAAAACATTATAAAGTATGACTAAAACATGTTGGTATTGTCATAAAACTAGCATGGAACATAAGAAATTATAGATACGTTGGAGACGTATCAGTTTGCCCAAGTGAATTGTCTCTCAATCCTTGCAACCTCTCGCAAGTCCAAACTATCAATGACAATATTGAACATAAAAGGCCAATGATGGTTGAAACGGCCTCTATTCTTTTCGTGAGAAAATCGAAGCAAATTGAAACCCCCTCCGATAATGATTGGGTGTGGATTATCCTTTGCAAGATTCACCAATTCACGGAGAAAGGTAGGCTTAAACTCAGCTTGGGCGGCACCATAAACAGCGACCAAACTCCACGTGAAGTTGTCGGTTCTATTACGGATATGGAGCTTTATGTGGTAGACTCCACCCGTAATATGCAACACTTCCATGGAAGAATCTTGGACACCAATTAAAAAACTCCAGAACGACCCCGCGTTGGACGGGAAACCCAAGTAAAGTCTAAACCGCCACAAAGACGTTGGAGCAGACTCCTCGAGTAATTTCTTCTACCGGTCTCAGATATAGCCACAAAATTCAAACAATGATCCCTAATGCATTTCGCAATGTGTAAGTGTTTAGCCATATCTCGAAGACCTCTGCTATTCTCAAACATCCCGTTCATCGGGAAACAATTGTTGATTTTGCAACCTTAGCCTTCTTAGAAGGCCTAGCAGTCTTCTTTGTGGAGATGAAGAGCACAACTGTGTTTGGGGCCAATATCCTGAAGGAGGGTTCTGACTAGTTGGACATACTAGTTATTTTTTGTTATAGTGTAGTGAACATATACAAGAGCTTCGCATGTGTATTCCTGGAGATACCACAAAGATTACTTAACTTAGAAAAGTTTACTGTTTTAAAAGAAAGAGCAACATGGGATGATGCCATGAGTTGTATTGTCATCATTCTCAGTGGCCGTTCAAGCTGATTCACATACAGCAAACTAATGCAAGTTCTGTGATGGATTGACATGTGTTGTTGTAATCAAGGATTTGGATTTCGTTTTCAGAATTTTACTGGCCCTCACCGAGATGGACGAAATTCGCCCATTTCGGTATTTCTTGGTCAAATCTCGGACGAAAATAGAGAAACACAATTTGAATCTGCTAAGGGAATTCGACCAAATTTGGTCCAAAATTTGAATTTTTGGGAAGTTTTTGACAAATGGTTGACTTTTTATAAAAAATCAGGAAAAATCCTCAAAATTCAGCAGATTTCGTCTCGGAAATTATCTTACCGGTCCTGACCGAAATGGGCGAAATTCGGACGAAATTCGAATTTTCCGGACGAAATCCAAATCCTTGGTTGTAATCACTCAACTTAACTATGTGTCAAGATGTAACTGGCGCACATCCCAATCATCATAATTTAAGAAAGAGTTGCTGAAACAAGCTAATATACATTTTTAAATGGGGTACTCATTAAGCTAATTAAGCTATATGCATTATCACGAAAATATAACAATACTACACGGTGTGGAAAATTATCATTTACTGAAATTTCCCTCTCAATATATGAACAGTCTGTATTTTTCACCAAGAGGATAAACAGAAGAAAAATCTATTTTTCACATATATTAAAGATGATGCTCTCACATTTGCAGGGGCCACTGTGCTAGTTTATAGAAACAATAATTTTATTCAATGTTACCCATAATTTACACCCTAGTTAATTCACTACCCTACATATACATACACACAAATTAGACCTGTATCTACAACCAGTTCTAGCTAGTGAACTAAGTCCTGCGAATAATCCTATACACTATGTTACACTAATTATATAGTACAATATACTTCAGTCTGATCTAAGTATAAATCACCCACAAGTAATAAAATCTTTCCTGGATCGATCGACCGGCATCAGTATTGAATAATGAATGTGTCTATAGTCAAGTCGCTAGCTGCCTATCTTTCTCCTAGCCCTAATTAGAGATCATAGGTCATATCCTGTCCTGGGAAGAAGGCTGATCCGGCCCAAACATGGAGTAGGTGTTGTTCATCGTCGTCATGGATGCATCGCTGCTCAACCACCTCTTGGAAGCACGCAACGATGACATATCACCACCATCGTCATTAATAGACTCCGTCGACGTCTGCCTCTTCCGCGCCGTGCCGGCCTCGTCGCGGTTGATGCTGCTGAGGAAGAGCCCGCTGGTGCCGGAGCTTAGTTCGGGCTCTGGCGGTGCCGGCATGGTGCCGAAGAGCTCGGAGACATCTGGGTAGTCGACGAGGTAGTCGGAGATGGACGGAGCCCTCGGCAACATCCTAGAGGAGGATTGGCCGGCGTCCATGGACGGCGGCGACGGCGACCGGTCGTAGAACGGTGACAACTGCTGGTTGGGCTTCTTGTAGATCCTGCACAGGACCCAGTCGTCCAGCTGCATGCGCGCACAAGAGAAAAATCAGTATCAAGCATGTACAACAAACAGGGATCGAACAAACAGTCGCTAGCTTGAAAGGTAGGTTATAACTACGTACTAGTAGCTTGTTGGGTAATAATGCAAGTCTCTTTCTTAGAGAAAGAAGATCCCAGAGGTAAAAGAAACCAGCTAGTAAGACAACAGTTGCTTGCTTGAAGTACTTAACCTAGCTAGGGACATCCACACACGCTACTAAAGAAGAAAACAAAAGTGGAGTAAGAGAGAAATGATCCCAAGCTACTTCGAACTCTTGCAACAGCAGACAATTCACATACCATGTAAAAGGTGATTGGTTAAACTAGAACACAAAGTACATAATCAATTAATCATGGAAATTAAACTGATTTGCGTGACCGTAAAGCTAATTATTAGTAAAGCTAGAACACAAAGAAATTAATCAACTCACTACGGGATGAGATCTAGATAGACATGCATGCATCATGCATGTAGCCATGTACTCGTACCCTCATGGAGGACGATGCCTTGAATTTGGAGGGCGGCTGGTATGTATTGACGGCGGAGGCTAGGCGGTACTCGTGCATGATCCAGTTGGTCTTCAAACCCTTGGGCGGTCGGCCCTGGTAGAACACCAGCGCTTTCTTCACGCCGACCACCTCGCCTCCCGGCACGCTGCCGGCGGTGATGGGCTTGTCGGTGCCGGTGGCCTTCCAGTACCCGGACCCGGCGGCGCGGTTGGGGCGGACGCCGTTGGGGTACTTGCGGTCGCGGGGGCTGAAGAAGTACCACTCGTTGCCATCCGGCTGCCCGAACACCGCCCTCGAGGGGAGGTCCCAGGGGTCCAGCTTGTAGATGTCCACCTCTGCGATGATGGCAGCCGGGCACGGCGCTGAAGCTGCGCGCCGCCGGAGGTAGTGCACGATTAGCTCCTCGTCCGTCGGGTGGAACCGGAACCCCGCCGGTAGCCCCGCCACCATGCGCGGTGTCGTCATCGTTGTCGTCCCCGACGGCCGAGCCTGCAGCTCGATTGTCATCGCCGCAATTAGAGCACGTCGGGGTGAGGTAGCTAGAAGTTAGAGCAGGCTTAGGTAGATAGAGATGAGGGAGGAATGAAATTTTCCGAGGTGGAGGCGATGGGTGCGGTTATAAAGGCGGAGGAGGTGCACCGGCGGATGGCAGGTTTGTAATTGTTGGCCGCCGGTGACGGGAGTGATGATGCATGCATGCCCCGTCCGAACATGCGCACGGTGGCAGGAGCAACTAGCTACCAATGCAATCACTTGCTAGAATCTTATTTAGGCCGGCTCAGCTTAATTTGTTGCGGTGGGAAAACTTCAGGTAGAAAATAAATGGGATACGCTGTCCTGCCTCCTCATCGAACCACAACCATCCTTACATTTTTTTTGATAAGGGAAATATATTAATATCAAGAGATACCAATTACACATATTCTCTGCAACAACGCAACACTTTAATAGCAGTACGGATACACACATCCAAAAAATAAAAAGAAAACTAAGAAACAAAAAGTCCAGCTACGGTATTCCAGCCCTGACAGCAACAATACAACCACCACCAAGACAACATCTAAACTCCAGACTCTTGAAAAGCGACGCCTTCAAGAAGGAAACAGAGCACACGCACAGTCATCGCCCGATCAAAGATCTCGGGTTTTCACCCTGAAGATAGTACCTGCTCTCAAAACAATGCCTTCAACAATATCATTACCAGACACAATCAATAAGGTCACGCGTTGGATTTCACCCTGAAAGGTAGGACTCTGAACTTCACCCGTGCTGCCACCCCCCACTTCCATACTGTTACTGCGAAACCCAGAACACCAAGCAAGTCCCTCAACAACGCAGATACTCGAAACTACATTGGTAGTTCTCCAACCCAACCTTCATGATATTATCTGCCTCTTTGTCTTCACCATGGATAAAAATGTCATTTGACAGTAGCAAAGAGTAGAGCTTCGTGCCGCTCCCTCTAGACCCAAACGGTCGGAATAAAAATATGGGTGCGCACGACCGAATATCACCCAATCTAGTTAACTCTAGGCATAAGTGCAGCGTTACATCCACCGGCGGAGCCTTCCGGAACACACCACTCCGGCCAGATGAAGACGGACCGGCCACATGGAGGTCTCCATCTTCGCACAAGAAGAACCCTAGGACCACCACCTTTATTCTCCGAAGCAGAAGAATAGGCCCCCCACGCAGCCATCCGCTGGCAACGACGACGAAGGAGGACTCGGTGGACCGTGGCCGCCCCTACCACACCATCCTCGTCCCGCAAGATCACCGCCAGCTGAAGCCAACGACGGATCTAGGCGTGCACTAGATCCAACAGCCGCTGCAACCATCCATTGCCGACGAGGCCCTGGATGGAGAAGCCGCCACCGCTCATCTAGGGTCTCCACCCTGAACGCCGTGAGTGTCGAATCCAGCAGCCGCCGCCCCATCCGCCACCGCGGGTGGCCGACACCACCAACCCCCGAGCACGTTTGGCGCCTTGGCCCGCCACTGCCGTGGCCGGCGCCGAAACGGTAGCGGTGGAGGGGAAGAGACCACGGGAGGGGGCTGGCGGCGCTAGAGTTGGGGCCCCTGGCGTCGCCCTGGGCAGCGACACGAGAGGCGTGGGCTTTTTTCCTGAATCGTAATCAGATCGAAGTATCATAAGTTGTCTCATGCATACCACATTAACAAAAATATAATGTGGCACAATAATTAATAGTGGAGGGATGAGTGTGGTATCATAGATAGATGCTCTATCCTAGCACGTAAAACTAAAAAAAAATAGTATACAAATTAACATTGAGATTCTACAAAGTACCTTCAAAGTATCATGCATATGATATTAGTTTATGGTACCACTCTATAATGCATAGTATCATGAGATAGTAATCCATACCTAGAGTACATTGCTCTGAAGCAATTAGGAAGAATTATTGAGGAAATGTTTTTTAGAGTGAATGGTTTTGCACATATAAAAAATTGTCAATTTTTTGCAACTTATTTTAATTTGTGGTAGGTAACATCTGTCCGCTATAAAAATTGGACGGCTAGTTAGTCGTTTGCTGGGGGGGGGGGGACTAAATCCGAACATAGTCTCATTATAACTTTTCAATAAATTTACTTGCTATTCCAGTTGCAATCGAAATTTAATCGTTTGTTAAAACTTTGTCTAAAACCACTAAAATTTTGATAAACTAATCATGGATATTTCTTGAAGTATTTGATATTTTGGTGATGTCTGCAATAATTGTGGCAGCAAAAGGCTGAACCTAGGTTTATGAGGCAAAACTAGTTTACGCCATTAATATATCCTCTCGTCCGGATTTGACTTTTGTGCCTTCTGATTGATGTAGATGGGAATGATTAGCTTGCGTGTTAAACTAGTTTGGCTATATATATCTATGGTAGTCCAAACTCGTTGGAGACTTTGCAGCGAGGTTTTCTTCCACTCATACTCCACATGAAGAATATGCACGAGTGCACGACCAGGTCGTACCTGAGAGATCGATACTACGGATAATATCTAATCTATGGTCCAGTTGCTTCCGGCCGCACCAATACATTATACATATGTGTAGTCTACAATCATAATATCCAGGTCCATATCAGATTTTGCAGTGAACTGTGCATTCAATTTGCTTGCGTAGGCCAGATCGACTCGAAAAACTATGGGCGTCAACTAAATTACACGTACTCTCTTTATCTACAAATAAGTAACTTAACTTTATCTCGATACGGTAGTATCCATACGTGTTTTAAAAGTGTAGATACAACTAGAATATGTTGAACAACTTAATTTTAGACATAGAGAATATAATTAATCAACTTTCATGGACAATAATATGTTTATGCATGCACCAAAGGAGTAGCTAGTAAGTACCTGTAGCTGAACTGCTCAAGTACGTACTCCTCCATATGTGGCATGAAAAGTTATAATCATGCAATTTCTTTCTCATATTCTAAAATTACTGTATAGTCCACTGGTATATCCGTACATGCACAAAAAATATACATAGTTATTTAAGTGCACATATGTTTATGCAAGACCCACCACTGTATAACATGTAATTCTCACACGTGCGTGCGTTAGTTGGATACGTTCAGATAGCTACGTCGCACAAGACGTGACGTCTTCTCTTAGAATCTTACCGCGCCCATAAAGGCCTCGAGGAGTATATTCCATGCAAGTGTACAATTGCACTCACCATCTGCGTGAAAATTCGACGTAGAGTACGTGTCTCGCTGGCGAAACGGACGTGATCATCCATTTGGCCGGCACAGGTGTAGCCGTGCAGGAGTTGTACGGCTAGGGTCCGTTAGTTCATCAGATTCTCACCGATTAAGAAGCATACAGACTAGTCTCCGATCGTGACATGAATCGTGCTATTTTTACTCATAGTGATTTATTAGATGTTCTTTTTTTTTCACCAACAAATCCCTTTCGGTGTCTCTCCACACACGCGCATGGATCACCGGGGCCATATTAGACCACCATTGCCCATTATGAATTTGTTTTGAACTTCAAGCCTAAGCTCAGCTTTATAACTTCAATAAATTACACAAGCAGCATCCATAAATACATGTTACATCTCAACACATCATCACGAGCAAAGTATCAGGTGAACCCACACCTAGCACATAAACAGGTCCCAAAAAGAAACACAGTACAAGCTAAAGCATAAGGTGTGAAGCTGAATCCGCTAAGAGAGAAGTACGGAGAAGCGTGATGGCTCCCGTCGCCCGTCCGCAAGACCTCTATCTTTCGACCTCACCAGCATCCTCCATTGTTGCATGAAGATAAGTATTTTGAATAGGGCGTTGGCCGGTTTGTCAATAAGTTTACCATCTATAGTTAGTTTGTTTCTAATGTTTCACAGTGCCCAACATAACGCCACAAAGGTACACCAAATTAGCCTACGGTATGCACCTGACAATCCATGAGAGATAGCCAGAAAATCGATGGCCCCAGCCAGGTTCCAATCACAGTGAAGGAGTTCCCTGACTCGAGCCCACATGAACTGAGCAAGTGGGCACCTAAAGAAGATGTGGTCACGATCCGATGGTCCCCGACGCTTAGCAACCTACACCGAGCAAGGAAACTTGGCACATATAAGTTGCCATAGAAAGACCTTAAGTCTCGGAGGTACCCTAGTTCTCTAAACCTCTTTGTTATGCGTAGCCCCCCCCCCCTCGAGAGGCGAAGGTACATGGATCTGGACGAGAAGCCTCCTGAGGCTCCAAGCTCCATGTGACTGAATTGTCATCATCACTGGCTTGCGAGAAACTGAGTTCCCTAGTAAGGTTGTCCCATTAATTCCACCGACACAGATGAACTGAAAGGCCCAATAATTCTATACTTGTACGACACGGAAAAGCCTCGGTTTCACCTCCTATATAAAGGTGAAGCCGAGGTAGAAATAATACTCCCATCCATGAGTGGTTATACAATGTAACATACACAAATATATCTAACATCTACCACATGTACTACCTTTAGTACATGCATTGAGTCACAATCATATTTCGCCGAAGTGCATAACAGCAACACGAAAAGCAACAGCTAGCACAAGCCGCGCTGCAACGATGGCGCGCTTGACAACAATCAGACCACTGGTTGTCACTTTCTGTTTGAACACCCTCAGTCTTATTCGCTTGAGTATGTAAGGCTAATGCCACCGTCATCGTCACTAGAGAACCAGAGGCTGCTGCCGTCGTCGTCGTCACTTGAGCATGCAAGGTTACTGCCACCGTCGTCTGGATTGCGGAAAAAGACAGGAAATCTGCACTATCAGGAAAACGCTTATTGCCGGCGCACCAGCGTCCGCCGGTGGAAACGGACCGGTGATAACGGGCTACTGCCGGCGCACCAGCTAGTGCGTCGGCGGTGAGACGAGTTATCCCCAGCGCACCTAGTAAGTTTTCTAGGAAACCAAAAAACAGCCTCGCGGAGGCACTTTTACAAGCAGCCCCCTACATTCAAAACATGAAAGCAATCAAGTCCTAGTTTATTTTTGCACAGATATGGATCTTGAGGCCACATCAGAGCTCGAGGCAGCGTGTCGGCAACGTGGTTGTCGGCGTGGCTGCAGCCTCGTCGGAGCTCCATGCGGTGTGGTCGTCGGAGCTCGAGGCCAAGGAGGACCGCGAGTCGGCGTGGCCGTCGGAGCTTGAGGCCGAGGAGGACCTTGAGGCCGAGGGAGAGGAGGCGGCAGTGGCTGTTGGTCGGTGTAGCTCCTGTCCAATGAGGAGGCGGCAACGTTAGAGGAAGTGGAGAGGAGGAGGAGAAAAGAGTAGGAAGAGGAATGGGAAGATGAAGAGTAGAAAGAGGGAGAGGAGGAGAGGAGAAGAGGGGGAAATGAGGAAGAGGAAGAGGAGGGCCCCGGCTTTAACTTATATGCCTAAGGTTACCGCTGGCGCACCTAATACGGCGGTGCACCGGGGGTAATTTTTTATTTTTTACCAAAATCTAAAAGCTCAAAAAGTCATGTTTCTGTTTTGAATTTGACGATTCCATTTTTGTCCAAACGACCGGTCGTTGAATTCGGATAGTAAATTTCGCGTCGATACATTTTGATATAATTTTTTTTCATCGAAGGTCATATGCAACCAGAAATCCCGTTTTACCGAAAAATGACGCCATTTTGCGTAATATGTCAAAATTCATTTTTAAATTTTTTCAGTAAAACTAGATGACATAATACATGGCCATTTCAAACGATTATATTTTTTGAATTTTCTATATTTTTTTTCGAAAACTGAAAAGGCGATCGGGGGGGTGTGGAGGAAAAATGGCAGCTCCTCCTACTGCCGGCGCACCACCATATTGGTGTGCCGGGGTAATCAAATTACCTCCAGTGCACCAATATGGTGGTGTGCCGGCAGTAGGACAGTAGGAGAAGCTACCCATTTTTCGTGGCCCGAACCTGGCCGACCATTACTCCCGGCGCACCAAATATGATTGTGCGCCGACGGTAAGTGAACATCACCGACGCCCCTATATAGTGGCGCGCCAGTGATAAATAGCACTGGCGTACCTAAAATGGAGTGCGCCGGCAGCAACCTTTGCAGCTATAGGCTTTTTCCTATTAGTGATATATGCGTGGCACGCCACATGGATCTGGCGTCCTGTCAAACACTATTAGCATTTAAGAGGGTACTAGTGGAATGCCCGTGCTTCGCCACGGCTCCCTACCTTATGACAGTCACAATATTACATGGATCTATACTTTATGTAGTTTCACAAATATTACAAGTGTAAATGATGCGCAAAAACATTTAAGTACATAAAAATAACCACATAATATTTAAAATATCATAAGATCATATGACATAATTTAGTGTAATAATTATAAAATGCAACGAGACCGACATATTATTTCTTATATTATTTATTAAATCCATGCTCTCTTGATCGTGAATAACATATGCTCGCACAACATCCTGTATGTTATTTTCAATGTCATTAGCAAGGTACTTGAGTATGTGTATCAAAAATCTCTTTGTCAACTCGTAGCCATCCTGCACAATCAATCTATCGAGTTAGCATGAAGTTTTATTTTCATAAAAATATAAGAATGTGAACATAAAGTACTCCTGGTGCAAATTGGATGAACAAATTATTTATCGCATGAAAGCATAAAAGAAAATACTAAGTAACCAAACAATTTTTTGCAAATAAATGGAAAATATTATTATCTCTTGGTCATTAGGATGATAATACTTTTTTTTGTAATGATAACCACAGAAAACCACATGCTAGTGCTTGTTGGTATTGGAGTACCGAGAAAAGTCGGACAATCCTGCTTTCTTCCTCACCCAAATTTCCCCAACTTTAATTTTAAAATAACAAACTTTTTCCAATTTCACATTCTCCCGACACCACCGCATGGGTTACTCATGTCGCCTGTGGCCACACACGCCGCCAAGGTCACTCGCTGTTTGGCGCCCGTCCACGGCTAGCTCTCTCACATCCATCCCATCCTCCGGCGCCGAGCCACTCACCGTCGGCCTCCACACCCCCCGGCGCACGGTTTCGGCTGCCGGCTCCCTACCATTCGGCGGACGGTTTAGGCTGCCGACCTCCCCGCCCTCCGTAGCTAAACCACTCCTCCATCAGCCACACGGTTGTTACTCCGCCGTTGAAGAGTTGCCCGTGCTTTCCTTTGGTTCCCACGCGGGCCCATTATTACTATTTTTGGAAACATTCCTTTACCACAAATGAATAGTTTCGGTGACCTGACTATAAGCAAAAACAAGGTCGACCTCGATGTTGTTCTGTCCAGGATAGAATGGGAAATTAATATGGCATGAACAAGAATCATTCAATAGATCAGTTTGAATCGTAAAATTGGTTTATAATACACAAACTTTACCGTTCATTTTTCTCCACTCTTTCCCATTCTCATGGCACAACAAAAAATTCATATGATAGAAATTTATTTCTGACATTGCCATATTTTTTATATGATACGAAATTAATTTCTGATATTACCCATAAAAAATGGTACAGAATTCCAACACGATTTACACATATGGAGATTAAACAAAAGTTTTATTCAGAACAAACCATCCATTGACATTTGGATCTGAAGCATTTGTTCTTGAGATTCCCTTCAACAAAAAAAATCTGTTTGAACAAGAACGATTGGCTCAATAAATATAATGGAGTATATGAACAAGAATTTTCTGCAACATGAAGTAGATAAATAAGATTTATGGACCAACGTGAGCCCTCTCCACGTCAGAAATTTACATCAGGCTACAAATCATATTCCACGGTCACAGGTTATCATGAATATATCACAGATTCTGCATATATTAACAAACAAGCAAAACAGATTTTGGGGGATCCAAGATCCATGAATACATCGGTAATAAAAACAGGAAAATACAGAATCCAAAAGCAATTATAGAATAAATAAACAGATCGGAGACTTCAGGGGAGAGAAAAAAATATCGGATCTGCAATCTCAATAAATCAAACATCTCAGACTAATTACTTACATAAGCTAAGCAAGATCACCACATGATCTGAACCGTGAAGTATCCAAAGACATGATAGAAGTCAACAAAGCAGTAATAGGATCACCACTCCGTATGTCAAAAAAATCTGAACGCGGTGCCGTTGGATGGAGGCATGGCCCGCTGGTTGCCGGCCTGAGGCGCTGGGAAACAAAAAGTTTTACAGCAGTCAGGAAAGCAGCATCTAACACTCCTGTACGTGCTAGCAAGCAGCATCAATAGCAATTAGCAGCCGTGGCGTACACAAGAAAGCACACGCGCTCATTCTGAGTTAAAATAAGACGAAGCGGAAACACACCTTTGCAATTGGCAGGCAAACACGCGCGCTAGCAGTCAGCGGCAGCAGCAGTAAACACACAAGCCAAATCTATGTCTCCAGCTATTCTCATCACTTTTCTCAATTTCTCTTGCGCACGACAAATGAGGCGTACGCGGTAGACCACACGCCATGGTCGCTGCTTAACCCTCGATCTACTCCCTCCCTCCTCCATCCAAAGAGCCGAAAAATTCAGTCGCCCCGTTCATCCAAAGAGCTACCGGCGGCCGCGACGTGCACGCACCATGGGAAAGCCGACTCGCACTGCTACACCTTCCAGATTTGCGCCTGGCAGTCCCACCCATCGGTGCGGCGATGCCACGCCACCAGAGTCGGAAACGATGGGTTGCCATGATGATATGCGTGTGGTAAATTGAGTCAAACTGTGATAACTCCATCAAGGTAGTTGTTCCTATTAGCAAGATAAGAAAGATAACATAAGATAAGATAAGATGGTTAGCTATTTTTGAGGAGTGCGGACCGGGTGGTTTGAGGGAGGAAATATGAATTGAGGACGTGGGGGGTATTATTGTTCATCCTGAAAATGTGACACCAGGCATTCACCATTTGGAAATTAATAGAGATGAACCAGAATCATTCAATAGATCAGTTTGAACCGTAAAATTGGTTTATAATACACAAACTTTACCGTTCATTTTTCTCCGCTCTTTCCCATTCTCATGGCACAACAAAAAATTCATATGATAGAAATTTATTTCTGACATTGCCATATTTTTTATATGATACGAAATTAATTTCTGATATTACCCATAAAAAATGATACAAAATTCCAACACGATTTACACATATGGAGATTAAACAAAAGTTTTATTCAGAACAAACCATCCATTGACATTTGGATCTGAAGCATTTGTTCTTGAGATTCCCTTCAACAAAAAAATCTGTTTGAACAAGAACGATTGGCTCAATAAATATAATGGAGTATATGAACAAGAATTTTCTGCAACATGAAGTAGATAAATAAGATGCATGGACCAACGTGAGCCTCTCCACGTCAGAAATTTACATTAGGCTACAAATCATGTTCCACGGTCACAGGTTATCATGAATATATCACAGATTCTGCATATATTAACAAACAAGCAAAACAGATTTTGGGGAATCCAAGATCCATGAATACATCGGTAATAAAAACAGGAAAATACAGAATCCAAAAGCAATTATAGAACAAATAAACAGATCGGAGACTTCAGGGAGAGAAAAAAATATCGGATCTGCTCAATAAATCAAACATCTCAGACTAATTACTTACATAAGCTAAGCAAGATCACCACATGATCTGAACCGTGAAGTATCCAAAGACATGATAGAAGTCAACAAAGCAGTAATAGGATCACCACTCCGTATGTCAAAAAAATCTGAACGCGGTGCCGTTGGATGGAGGCATGGCCCGCTGGTTGCCGGCCTGAGGCGCTGGGAAACAAAAAGTTTTACAGCAGTCAGGAAAGCAGCATCTAACACTCCTGTACGTGCTAGCAAGCAGCATCAATAGCAATTAGCAGCCGCGGCGTACACAAGAAAGCACACGCGCTCATTCTGAGTTAAAATAAGACGAAGCGGAAACACACCTTTGCAATTGGCAGGCAAACACGCGCGCTAGCAGTCAGCGGCAGCAGCAGTAAACACACAAGCCAAATCTATGTCTCCAGCTATTCTCATCTCTTTTCTCAATTTCTCTTGCGCACGGCAAATGAGGCGTACGCGGTAGACCACACGCCATGGTCGCTGCTTAACCCTCGATCTACTCCCTCCCCCCTCCATCCAAAGAGCCGAAAAAATTCAGTCGCCCCGTTCATCCAAAGAGCACCGGCGGCCGCGACGTGCACGCACCATGGGAAAGCCGACTCGCACTGCTACACCTTCCAGATTAGCGCCTGGCAGTCCCACCCATCGGTGCGGCGATGCCATGCCACCAGAGTCGGAAATGATGGGTTGCCATGATGATATGCGTGTGGTAAATTGAGTCAAACTGTGATAACTCCATCAAGGTAGTTGTTCCTATTAGCAAGATAAGAAAGATAAGATAAGATAAGATAAGATGGTTAGCTATTTTTGAGGAGTGCGGACCGGGTGGTTTGAGGGAGGAAATATGAATTGAGGACGTGGGGGGTATTATTGTCCATCCTGAAAATGTGACACCAGGCATTCACCACTTTGCTCTTAATAGTAGAGATTCTGCATATATTAACAAATAGGCAAAACAAATTTTGGGGGATCCAAGATCCATGAATACATCGGTAATAAATATAGGAAAATACAGAATCCAAAAGCAATTATAGAACAAATAAACAGATCGGAGACTTCAGGGGAGAGAAAAAAATATCGGATCTGCAATCTCAATAAATCAAACATCTCAGACTAATTACTTACATAAGCTAAGCAAGATCACCACATGATCTGAACGGTGAAGTATCCAAAGACATGACAGAAGTCAACAAAGCAGTAATAGGATCACCACTTCGTATGTCAAAAAAACCTGAACGCGGTGCCGTTGGATGGAGGCATGGCCCGCTGGTTGCCGGCCTGAGGCGCTGACAAAGGATTAACTTGTCAATGCCTACAGATTGTAGACTAGGGTTTTGCTAGAAGTAGAGGGCAAGTAGATCTCGAAGGTTCAGGCGAAAAGTACTCGACTATTATGAAAACTAGGGTTATGTTGACAATAGATTCTATCCTTTCTTTGTCCCTCGACTACAGAGTTAGGGAGGGTTTCGTACCCAACCCGTAAGATTACAAATCTCTATCTTTCCTAATACAAATTATCTTTCCTTAACACTAAATGGCTTCCAAGTCTTCTTATTCTTCGAGTCTTGGGCTTTGATTAAACTCCGGGTACCATCTTTGGCAGGCCCATTGGGGATGCCTATGTCAGGCGCTGGGAAACAAAAAGTTTTACAGCAGTCAGGAAAGCAGCATCTAACACTCCTGTACGTGCTAGCAAGCAGCATCAATAGCAATTAGCAGCCGCAACGTACACAAGAAAGCACACGCGCTCATTCTGAGTTAAAATAAGACGAAGCGGAAACACACCTTTGCAATTGGCAGGCAAACACGCGCGCTAGCAGTCAGCGGCAGCAGCAGTAAACACAAAAGCCAAATCTATGTCTCCAGCTATTCTCATCTCTTTTCTCAATTTCTCTTGCGCACGGCAAATGAGGCGTACGCGGTAGACCACACGCCATGGTCGCTGCTTAACCCTCGATCTACTCCCTCCCTCCTCCATCCAAAGAGCCGAAAAAATTCAGTCGCCCCGTTCATCCAAAGAGCTACCGGCGGCCGCGACGTGCACGCACCATGGGAAAGCCGACTCGCACTGCTACACCTTCCAGATTTGCGCCTGGCAGTCCCACCCATCGGTGCGGCGATGCCACGCCACCAGAGTCGGAAACGATGGGTTGCCATGATGATATGCATGTGGTAAATTGAGTCAAACTATGATAACTCCATCAAGGTAGTTGTTCCTATTAGCAAGATAAGAAAGATAAGATAAGATAAGATAAGATGGTTACCTATTTTTGAGGAGTGCGGACCGGGTGGTTTGAGGGAGGAAATATGAATTGAGGACGTGGGGGGGTATTATTGTCCATCCTGAAAATGTGACACCAGGCATTCACCACTTTGCTCTTAATAGTAGAGATGAACCAGAATCATTCAATAGATCAGTTTGAACCGTAAAATTGGCTTATAATACACAAACTTTACCGTTCATTTTTCTCCGCTCTTTCCCATTCTCATGGCACAACAAAAAATTCATATGATAGAAATTTATTTCTGACATTGCCATATTTTTTATATGATACGAAATTAATTTCTGATATTACCCATAAAAAATGATACAAAATTCCAACACGATTTACACATATGGAGATTAAACAAAAGTTTTATTCAGAACAAACCATCCATTGACATTTGGATATGAAGCATTTGTTCTAGAGATTCCCTTCAACAAAAAAATCTGTTTGAACAAGAACGATTGGCTCAATAAATATAATGGAGTATATGAACAAGAATTTTCTGCAACATGAAGTAGATAAATAAGATGCATGGACCAACGTGAGCCCTCTCCACGTCAGAAATTTACATCAGGCTACAAATCATGTTCCACGGTCACAGGTTATCATGAATATATCACAGATTCTGCATATATTAACAAACAAGCAAAACAGATTTTGGGGGATCCAAGATCCATGAATACATCGGTAATAAAAACAGGAAAATACAGAATCCAAAAGCAATTATAGAACAAATAAACAGATCGGAGACTTTAGGGGAGAGAAAAAAATGTCGGATCTGCAATCTCAATAAATCAAATATCTCAGACTAATTACTTACATAAGCTAAGCAAGATCACCACATTATCTGAACGGTGAAGTATCCAAAGACATGACAGAAGTCAACAAAGCAGTAATAGGATCACCACTTCGTATGTCAAAAAACCTGAACGCGGTGCCGTTGGATGGAGGCATGGCCCGCTGGTTGCCGGCCTGAGGCGCTGGGAAACAAAAAGTTTTACAGCAGTCAGGAAAGCAGCATCTAACACTCCTGTACGTGCTAGCAAGCAGCATCAATAGCAATTAGCAGCCGCGGCGTACACAAGAAAGCACACGCGCTCATTCTGAGTTAAAATAAGACGAAGCGGAAACATACTTTTGCAATTGGCAGGCAAACACGCGCGCTAGCATCAGCGGCAGCAGCAGTAAACACACAAGCCAAATCTATGTCTCCAGCTATTCTCATCTCTTTTCTCAATTTCTCTTGCGCACGGCAAATGAGGCGTACGCGGTAGACCACACGCCATGGTCGCTGCTTAACCCTCGATCTACTCCCTCCCTCCTCCATCCAAAGAGCCGAAAAAATTCAGTCGCCCGTTCATCCAAAGAGCTACCGGCGGCCGCGACGTGCACGCACCATGGGAAAGCCGACTCGCACTGCTACACCTTTCAGATTTGCGCCTGGCAGTCCCACCCATCGGTGCGGCGATGCCACGCCACCAGAGTCGGAAACGATGGGTTGCCATGATGATATGCGTGTGGTAAATTGAGTCAAACTGTGATAACTCCATCAAGGTAGTTGTTCCTATTAGCAAGATAAGAAAGATAAGATAAGATAAGATAAGATGGTTAGCTATTTTTGAGGAGTGCGGACCGGGTGGTTTGAGGGAGGAAATATGAATTGAGGACGTGGGGGGTATTATTGTCCATCCTGAAAATGTGACACCAGACATTCACCACTTTGCTCTTAATAGTAGAGATGAACCAGAATCATTCAATAGATCAGTTTGAACCGTAAAATTGGTTTATAATACACAAACTTTACCGTTCATTTTTCTCCGCTCTTTCCCATTCTCATGGCACAACAAAAAATTCATATGATAGAAATTTATTTCTGACATTGCCATATTTTTTATATGATACGAAATTAATTTCTGATATTACCCATAAAAAATGGTACAGAATTCCAACACGATTTACACATATGGAGATTAAACAAAAGTTTTACTCAGAACAAACCATCCATTGACATTTGGATCTGAAACATTTGTTCTTGAGATTCCCTTCAACAACAAAAAAAATCTGTTTGAACAAGAACGATTGGCTCAATAAATATAATAGAGTATATGAACAAGAATTTTCTGCAACATGAAGTAGATAAATAAGATGAATGGACCAACGTGAGCCCTCTCCACGTCAGAAATTTACATCAGGCTAAAATCATGTTCCACGGTCACAGGTTATCATGAATATATCACAGATTCTGCATATATTAACAAACAGGCAAAACAAATTTTGGGGGATCCAAGATCCATGAATACATCAGTAATAAAAACAGGAAAATACAGAATCCAAAACCAATTATAGAACAAATAAATAGATCGGAGACTTTAGGGGAGAGAAAAAAATATCGGATCTGCAATCTCAATAAATCAAGCATCTCAGACTAATTACTTACATAAGCTAAGCAAGATCACCACATGATCTGAACGGTGAAGTATCCAAAGACATGACAGAAGTCAACAAAGCAGTAATAGGATCACCACTTCGTATGTCAAAAAAACCTGAACGCGGTGCCGTTGGATGGAGGCGTGGCCCGCTGGTTGCCGGCCTGAGGCGCTGGGAAACAAAAAGTTTTACAGCAGTCAGGAAAGCAGCATCTAACACTCATGTACGTGCTAGCAAGCAGCATCAATAGCAATTAGCAGCCGCGGCGTACACAAGAAAGCACACGCGCTCATTCTGAGTTAAAATAAGACGAAGCGGAAACATACCTTTGCAATTGGCAGGCAAACACGCGCGCTAGCAGTCAGCGGCAGCAGCAGTAAACACACAAGCCAAATCTATGTCTCCAGCTATTCTCATCTCTTTTCTCAATTTCTCTTGCGCACGGTAAATGAGGCGTACGCGGTAGACCACACGCCATGGTCGCAGCTTAACCCTCGATCTACTCCCTCCCTCCTCCATCCAAAGAGCCGAAAAAATTCAGTCGCCCCGTTCATCCAAAGAGCTACCGGCGGCCGCGACGTGCACGCACCATGGGAAAGCCGACTCGCACTGCTACACCTTCCAGATTTGCGCCTGGCAGTCCCACTCATCGGTGCGGCGATGCCACGCCACCAGAGTCGGAAACGATGTGTTGCCATGATGATACGCGTGTGGTAAATTGAGTCAAACTGTGATAACTCCATCAAGGTAGTTGTTCCTATTAGCAAGATAAGAAAGATAAGATAAGATAAGATAAGATGGTTAGCTATTTTTGAGGAGTGCGGACCGGGTGGTTTGAGGGAGGAAATATGAATTGAGGACGTGGGGGTATTATTGTCCATCCTGAAAATGTGACACCAGGCATTCACCACTTTGCTCTTAATAGTAGAGATAAACCAGAATCATTCAATAGATCAGTTTGAACCGTAAAATTGGTTTATAATACACAAACTTTACCGTTCATTTTTCTCCGCTCTTTCCCATTCTCATGGCACAACAAAAAATTCATATGATAGAAATTTATTTCTGACATTGCCATATTTTTTATATGATACGAAATTAATTTCTGATATTACCCATAAAAAATGATACAGAATTCCAACACGATTTACACATATGGAGATTAAACAAAAGTTTTATTCAGAACAAACCATCCATTGACATTTGGATCTGAAGCATTTGTTCTTGAGATTCCCTTCAACAACAAAAAATCTGTTTGAACAAGAACGATTGGCTCAATAAATATAATGGAGTATATGAACAAGAATTTTCTGCAACATGAAGTAGATAAATAAGATGCATGGACCAACGTGAGCCCTCTCCACGTCAGAAATTTACATCAGGCTACAAATCATGTTCCACGGTCACAGGTTATCATGAATATATCACAGATTCTGCATATATTAACAAACAAGCAAAACAGATTTTGGGGGATCCAAGATCCATGAATACATCGGTAATAAAAACAGGAAAATACAGAATCCAAAACCAATTATAGAACAAATAAACAGATCGGAGACTTCAGGGGAGAAAAAAATATCGGATCTGCAATCTCAATAAATCAAACATCTCAGACTAATTACTTACATAAGCTAAGCAAGATCACCACATGATCTGAACGGTGAAGTATCCAAAGACATGACAGAAGTCAACAAAGCAGTAATAGGATCACCACTTCGTATGTCAAAAAAACCTGAACGCGGTGCCGTTGGATGGAGGCATGGCCCGCTGGTTGCCGGCCTGAGGCGCTGGGAAACAAAAAGTTTTACAGCAGTCAGGAAAGCAGCATCTAACACTCCTGTACGTGCTAGCAAGCAGCATCAATAGCAATTAGCAGCCGCGGCGTACACAAGAAAGCACACGCGCTCATTCTGAGTTAAAATAAGACGAAGCGGAAACACACCTTTGCAATTGGCAGGCAAACACGCGCGCTAGCAGTCAGCGGCAGCAGCAGTAAACACACAAGCCAAATCTATGTCTCCAGCTATTCTCATCTCTTTTCTCAATTTCTCTTGCGCACGGCAAATGAGGCGTACGCGTAGACCACACGCCATGGTCGCTGCTTAACCCTCGATCTACTCCCTCCCTCCTCCATCCAAAGAGCCGAAAAATTCAGTCGCCCCGTTCATCCAAAGAGCTACCGGCGGCCGCGACGTGCACGCACCATGGGAAAGCCGACTCGCACTGCTACACCTTCCAGATTTGCGCCTGGCAGTCCCACCCATCGGTGCGGCGATGCCACGCCACCAGAGTCGGAAACGATGGGTTGCCATGATGATATGCGTGTGGTAAATTGAGTCAAACTGTGATAACTCCATCAAGGTAGTTGTTCCTATTAGCAAGATAAGAAAGATAAGATAAGATAAGATAAGATGGTTAGCTATTTTCGAGGAGTGCGGACCGGGTGGTTTGAGGGAGGAAATATGAATTGAGGACGTGGGGGGTATTATTGTCCATCCTGAAAATGTGACACCAGACATTCACCAATACTAGCAAAACTTTCACTGAATGGGGTAATTTGGAGATGTGCGGCCTATTTATAGAGGTGTCGACACGGTTAGATGACACAGCGAGAAATATTTTCATCTAACATGGATGGCGCCATGATCTACGAATTAGACCTCCATCAACTTAGGCACCATTACAGTTCAGTAGTAGATTGATTGTACTATGCCACTTTTTATTTTAATCTCTTGTTCCTTTAAATTTGAGTGGCTATATGCATCCTAGTTATGCATAGGTCAGATCTAATACTTACAACTTTTTAAAATCATAAATAAAACGTTTTTTTTTAAAAAAAATCTGTTCTCTAACATTGCCTACCCGTCCACTGGCTCTATTTTGTCGGTACCCTAGTTGTAGCTTTCAGTCTCCTCTGAAAATCAATGAACGTGTCCTATTGTTGTTCCTCTGCAAACCACACAGCCGCAACTGGCTCTTTGAATTACGTGGTCTTAGGCAGGAATGCATGGAACTATGGAAGTAAAATCCGGATTTCCAATGCATGAAGATGTTTGTGGTCTTGTGGACATAATTATTGGGTAATGATCAGACAATAAGGTGAGACCATGAGAGGGCCTGAAAAACAGGGTGTGGGTTTTAACAGCACTGCTCAGCTTGTCGGTGCATAATTGTTGAAAAGAAAAAAAAAACCATGCAGAATATTTTGGGGTAAGACAGGAAGGAGACGGCCAATGCCCGAAGTCCTGAAGTCAACAGCAGATAACAGAATCTGCAAGGCGTTAACATATTGGGGTACACGTGTCACTTAACACACAATGTGCTTACGGTTCCACACCTCCACCATGACTTGCACTGCCTAAAATTTCACACTAAGACTGGTTCTACCATGACTGGTTCCACATTGATTTAGACTGCCCACCCGAAGACAGTCTTCCCCGGTACACGGCAAATTCCATGGCTGGCATCCATTTCATCAACACCATATATACCTGTGGCCAAGCAGTGTAGCTTTACTAAATACTAAAGGATTATAGTCTATATTTACCACACCTGCACAACATTTCCAAGTAATACACCATGAGATGAGGACACAATGGTCTATGAGACGACCTGAAGTCAATTTTCCATAGAAGATTCTGCAAAAAAAAAAAAAGCAACACATTGGTGCATAGTGTTAACAAAAACACATACTATACTTACCAGTTCACAATGATCTAGCCTGCCTAAAATATGACCGCATCAGTTGTGGTGTAAGTACCTCCACCTTAAGCTTGCAATTAATTTCCATACTGAAGACTAGTCAGCAAGAACCAATACCGCAGGACAACTGGTCTTTCACGCTACACGGAAATACCCGTGTGCTCCTCTGCAATTCTCCACCATACCCTCACTATACCTCAGAACCTGATCTCTACAAGATGAAAACAAGAACAGTTTCCTCCTTCAGCCATTCAATCTCAACCTAAAGTTTTTCAGGATGGAAGTGGTTCTGTCTGCAGCTGCAGGTGAACTTGTTAGCAGAATTTTCTCCTTTTTGAGGAACAAGTATTCCGAAAATGCATGCTCAGAGGAGAAGCGTGTGGAGAGGCTGCAGCAGCTCCTACTAAGAGCTCACATGGTTGTCGAGGAGGCAGATCGGCGGTACATCACCAACTCTGGTATGCTTCTGCACCTGAAGATACTTTCTAGGGCTATGTATAATGGTTATCACGCGGTAGACACCTACAAGTGCAACCAGCTAATCAAAGAGGGTTCTAAGGAAGTGACGACTACTGACTCGTTTGCATCATATCTTGGCACTCCGCTAAAGCGATTCCGTGCAAACAGTGGTATATCAGTTCACAAAGTTGATAACAGCTGCGACCTTCAAGATGCCTTGGTAAAATTAGAAACTCTTGTTTCTAATATGACAGAGTTTGTTATACTTTTGAGTGGATGTGAATCCATGATGGTTCGTAGACCCTACGACATGTATCTTTACGTCGACAACTTCATGTTTGGCCGTCAGACCGAGAAGCAACAAGTCATCAACTTCCTGTTACAGCACAACCCTCTTGGTTCTCCATCTGTTCTTCCAATCATTGGTGGCACCCTAGTCGGGAAGAAAACTTTAGTAAAGCATGTGTGGAATGATGAGAAGGTCCGTAGTTACTATTCTTCAGTTTTGCACATCAACGGGGACAACTTCTGTACGATAGACAATGAAAGAACCTCAGGGAGAACAATTGTTGTTGTCACATTTGTTTCAGATGTGGATGATGAGAAGTGGAAATCTTTTTACCGGGCAGTGACATGCATAAGCACAGAAACAAAGATTATAATCGTAAGTAGGATGGAAAGTTCGGCGAGATATGGTACCATGGAGCCAATCCGCCTAAGTAGATTACAAGATGAGGAATACAACTACCTCTTCAAGACGCTAGCATTTGGAAGTGCGCGAGCTGAGGACAACCCAAAGCTGACACTATTGGCAGGAGAGTTCATCAAATTACTTGGTGGGTCATTTGTGGGAGCATATTCATTTGCCTATACATTGAGGACGGATCTAAGGCTTCAATTCTGGCTTAGCTCGTTGAACCTATTAAAAAAACCGATGAAGAAGAACTTGTCCTTGTATGGTGAGAATGTCTACCCTTTTAAACAACGCTATCCAATAGACTTGACCGATTTTCTACCCTCTACGGCTGCTCCGCTACACATTATGCCTCCTCGAACTGAAGCCGAGGTTTCTGAAAGGAAACTCCCCAAGATAAGGCTTAAAGACATCCTTGTGAATCCATCCCTTCGTCCCATGGGTGAGTTCGATTTAGTGACATGGGAATCACGGATACCTCCTTATACCGAGTTCTGTAGCCATGTTACGCCTTGTGCTCAACAGCATCTTAAAACAACCTTGCGGAGGAAGCGTGATGCAACTATTTGTCTCTAGTGTTCTTCTGTATCTTGCATCAGACTCTTTTGTTACTCTTGCTTGGTGAAATGGAAAATTATTGTAATGGAACTTCAATAATCAAATAAAGGATTGTGTGCAACACTCGATGCAAATCTAGCAGGCTTTACGTCTTTCTCGGGGAAAATATTACTGGAACTTGTCAAGTTTTTCTATGCTCTTCTTCTTACAGTTGAGAATCAATAGTTATCATTATAAAAAAATGTCTCATGTATTTGAGGTGGTCGTTTCTGCGCTGTAAAAAACTAGCTAATGTCCTCATAGTCTGTTTGTGTTGGCTGTTTTGGCTTTATTGATTTAATAAAGCCAGGCACCTGGTGCCTCTTATAGAAAAAGATAGGTACATGTTCTGATTACAGTTGTCAAGTCCATATATGCATTGCCTATATGTTTGCAATTCTTGAATAATGTAAGATTGTCTGATTATTTTCTGTGTATCAGTTTGCGGTGAAGCACATGTTCATGTGTCATGTTAATTTCTGCTACTACGACTATGACGTGAGAGATGTAAGGGGCTATCAATAGTTGGTAGGCATTGTGCCAATGTTGAGAGATGGGTGACCACTGTTAGTAGGCCTGATGGTGCTACCTTGCTACTGAAGTAAGGTAGCACCACCAAAATGTTATAGATTCTCAAGTTTTTGGTAGATTTCACATGATCTGTACCTATCATACTGTACAATTTCACTTGATAAATGGTTTACTTGGCAGGAAGGACAAGTTAATTCTCGAAAACTATTGGACTCCTTAATCAGTTAGCTAGGCTCCCGGGGTAGATGACGCACGCCTTCAAATGACCAATGGAAAGTTCTCCTTCACAATACATGATGCAAAATTATGGATTTGTTAAAATAGATTAGTGCTGCTATATTTACATGGTAGATGAGATGGACAGTGGAAAATTGGCGGTGCAGAAGTGAAATGTTAGACCAGCTAGAAGTTCAGAGCAACTTGTTACTGCGTAATATTCATATCCAAAATTTGGATGTATCTAGACACTAAATAGCATCTAGATACAGCCAAATTTTGACAAATCTCAGACAACCTTCGTGGGACGGAGGGATTGCAATGGAAGATGCTTAGAGAGGTGCTATGAGAAATAAACCGGTTTGTTCAAGCACTGGTGCTTATTTATACTATGTAGATGCCTAACTAGGCATCTTTCCTGTAACATAACCGTTGATACTTCGAAATAGTTAGGTTTATTTTGCTGAGCATCCCTCTAAGCACTAAGCATTGTACATGGCTTTACAGATTACAAAAAATTTAAGGTACTCAAAGGATAGACTCCTTGTTTCTTGTGGAATATCTTGGCTGGAAATGCATGTAGGGTCTAGTGAATTTTTATTCAGGTAATTGTTACTACAGTTAGTAAGAAAACACAGGGTATGGCTTTAACAAAATCTACTGTCCATGATGGCGTGTACTTTTTCAAAATAATCTGGACCTGTAAAGGGGTTTGTGATGCAAACAATGATTTCATGATCTATTTTGTAATGGATTAAAATGGAAAAAAGCAATACATGCAGGAATTCTCCCGTTCACTCCTGTGAAGAGCTAGGGCTGGTACCATAAACAACAGCAAACAAAAACAAAGCCCACCTTTCATATTTATGCAATCATAGGATGAGCCTGGAAATATTGCTAGTTGGGTCTTCTTTCGTGGGCTTAGCCCATAGTTCAATCATTCGTTGACTCACAATATCCAATGAGCCAAGAGGAGTATTTCATGTTACCTACAGATTAAGAAACCAAAACAACACATAAATAAATGCAATCATTGCTAATAAATAAAAATTGCAAAAGGGGCAACAAATGTTTCCTTCAGCAAAAGAAATTGAAGAAGTAAAAGGACACCTAAAGTTCTTTCCATTTCTTACTCCAGACATAAACTATCTATCTTGTTTGTGTTGATGATTAATCTAGAATCCTTAATTGACAGTATGTGAATTTTAATCACCCGAGAGGTCACCGCTGAGTGCTCCTTTACTGAATTCCTGTGAACGCCTAATATACGGCATAAGAACTTCTCACAGATTGGAGGTCTCCATCATAGTAGCGAAGGTCTCCATCTTTATTAAGCAAAACTGAGAGTGTATGGACCAAATGTACTAGAATGCAAAAGCTCAATCGACAAATTTAAATGTTATCACAAATACAGCATGACACTAAATTAGAATACAACCTCAAGATCCTTTGTCGGCAATCTCGAGAGAAACTCGGCACTTTCTTCACAGTAAGTGATCCTGGATGGAGCGTCTCGCAATCTCTGATGGAAAAAGACAAATTCCAATGATGAGAACCAGGGAGAAACCAGTGTGGAATGAATTCATCCACAATATGCAATAAGGTTAAAGTGCAATGAATATACCAAAAGAAATACGATGAAACATTGATTAGATAAATCTGATGCAGAAATTATACCACATTTCACTGCTGAGATGGAAGCACAATGTTGTTACCATAGACATATTACAGACCATGTGTTTCTTACATCAGCAGGTACCAGACATCCTGCACAGAACTAAGATCCTGCCAGGTGCCTGGGCAGGCTATCAGCCTATGATTAGCACCAGCATGCTGCCTGGTATAGGGCATGGTGCATGGTTAATGGTTTTTCACTTTACATATGTAAATATAACATGCAATCAAGTTGCAATTACCATGGTAACTGGCGAATTATCAGCTATGTGCATCAATTAGTCCACATATACCATAAGCATTACAAAAAAATTGCCAATGTGTGTTGTGTTACTCCAGAGTAAACATGGTTTTATAAACCGGACCGAACTGCCAGTTCAACCAGAAAAAACCGGAACAGGAGCCTCGGTCGGTCCTTTAAGCGCACTGGGCCATCTGCGCCAGCGAACCGGGAAAACCACAGTCTGATCGCTGGTTTACGAAAGTCCGACCGATTTAATGGTCTTGAGCATTTGAAAATTTTATTTGCAGGGAGCGAGATTCAGAGCGTGTTTGGTTTGTGTTCAGGAGGTTTCACGCCTGGCCTGGACATTCCCTGGAAACTGCCTGGTAGTTGTTTGTTTTGTGTCCTGGAAGAGGAAGTGCTTACCTGGCCTGGCCGGTCCAATATTGTGATTAGCCTGTGCTAGCGAAAGAACACGGGCCCACCTAGGGCAGCGTGATTAGCCTAGGCCAGACATCCCAGGTCCTGCGCCTGGGTGTGCGACTGCAGCTGCCTCGTAACTAATCACGGGTTTATGGAGCAGATCTGTAACTCATTTGAAACAAAGCGGCTGAGGAACAGGTTCAGCCTGCAGGATAGTAAGGGAAACAAACATTGTCCAATACAACAATGAATGAAGAATGAACTTAGGCATGATGAGATTTCCCATACAATTTCCCTGTTATTTCTCCATGGAAGAGGCTACATGAAAACTCAGAACATGCACGTATTAGCATAATGGATAAGAAAATGAGGACTGTTTTCAGGGTGAGAAGTTGCTAAATCAGTGACCTATAAACAATAGTTATCAGATTGTCAAAGAACACCAGGTACGGAAAACTACACTACAAAAACGGTTTTCCAAAACTTCTATTCACAAGGACTTCTGCTCAAACTAGATTGAGCGTGAAATCCAAGGACCTCGGATGACCACAAAGCCAAAGGGTGAGAGCATCTGTTTAATGTAACAGATCCAGTTAATTAGATCATGTCTACTAGCTCAACCATACTATTACGAAAACCGCATTTTAAATGTTAACACGGGTTCATTGTGTAAGAGTAGCAGCTTAAGCAAACAAGTGAAACTCATATCAACAAATAACTTTAGGCATAAGCAAGAAACCAGACTCAAACAGAGCTAAACTATCAAAGGATGTCCACAGAGAATTCTTGTTGATTTGCTGACATAGACTATAATGGGTTATGCAGAGCAGGCGCAAAGCACTGAATATTTATTTTCTTTATTTTTTTATGAGATCTAAGCCATACTACAACCAGCAGCCATTTAGTACAGAAATTTTTTCTATTGGCGCAGACCAATATTATCTAACTACAGTTGCTCACAATGGTCTATTTCTTAGTTTGTCAAAGTGAAACGTTGGGAACGGGAAGTGTCCAAGAAACAAGGTTCATACCAGCAAGCCCCAAGCATTCCCAACAGAGCCCCAAGCTGAGAACATAGGTCAAGGTTATCTTCTGACGATTTCAACTCTTCCCTGATGTCTTCTGCACACATGCTGAGCCTCAACTTTGCACTTTGAATGTTCTGTGCGAGGAAAGCCTGGAGATGCAGAAGTTAGAAGCACTGATATAACATAATGTTCACTGATAAAATCAGTATGTTAAAAAACTTTTTTTAGCAATCATTACATACCATACTTGATAACCATGAACAATGCAAATTTCACAGGTCAAAGAAAGAGCTAACAATTGGAGCTGATTAATTTGCTTACTGACCCTCATGGCCTGCTGCACTAGAAAAGCGCCTCTCTCCATGGAGACATCCTCATATATCACCTTGCTCTTTCCCTGCGTTGCTTCATTGTCATCTCCAGCAAGCAATCTCTTGATCCGGGCATGGCCATTGATGATCATGCGGTCGATAAGGGCCTGGGGCTTGGCATCTGGCTCGATCCGCTCTACGACAGCGCACAGCAGGCAGTCCTTGAAGTGCAGTATGCATGCCCTGCCAAGGTTCATCCCGTCAGGAGATAAGACAATCAAGGAACAATTTATGATCTAGAGATGCACGCACTTGCAGAACTTGTGCAAGGACAGGATGCATTTGCTGGGGTCCTGGGCGCTTTACTGGTCTACGGCACGGTCGTTCCTGATTTTATTGTCCTGGTTCTTGCCGGCCACCGGGCACACACTGGCTCCGCTGCCGCTCTTGTCAGGCTTTTCTGTCCGACCTCATTGGGCACATGCCGCCGGTGCTGGCTTTCGCGAACGGTCACAGTAAGCTCATGCGGGTTCTTTCTTGAGACTCTGTCTTGGCAGGTTCTATGTACACATACATGACATTTCAGCTAGGAGTAGGGACCAGAACCACAATGAAGGGTATCCGCCGAACTGCACGAGCAGAAGCAGTTTTCCTGGCTGAGAATCGTCGGAAATCTAGTCTGCTATACCTCGCAGGGTTTGATATCGTTCGCTGTAATCGACAGGGGAATTGGGGATCCGATTGGTTTGGGCGGGGGGAAGCGGGCACGCAATCGGTCCAAGTAGGGGAGGAAGAGATGGAATCGAGTGGGTGGGGAGCGGCGGTGCTTACACTTTTGGGCGGGCGGCTCGACCCGCCGGAGGCAGCCACGGCGACGGCGGGGCGGCGAGCTTCTTCTGGGTGGATAGGAGAGAGGCGACGCATAGTGGGCTGGGCTGGGCTGGATCGGCTTCGGCCTGCTGACATATACGCTGAGCAGGTCTGTGTTACCAGCTGCCGCACACTCCCGGACGGGACGATGGCCTTGGCCCTTTCCGGGTTTTCCTCTTCGCTTTTGTTTTCTGTTTCTTTTCTGCTCTGTTTTGTTTTCTTTTTTCAGTTGTTCTCTTTTGTTTTTTTGTATGTTTCAGTTTTCTTTTCGAAACAAGTTCAAATGTAAAAACAGATTAAAAATCATATTTTATGTTTTCATATTAAAAGAGTGTTCAAATTTTAAAAATCAGATATAAAAGTGTTCGAATTTGAAAAAAAATCAAATTCAAAAAAGTTTAAATTCAAAAAATGTTTAAATTTGGAAAATGTTTTAAATTTTGCAAATTTCAGATTTGAATTTTAATTTTTTTGAAACACTGGCCAAGGGTGGGCGGCGCTTGGTGCCTGCCGACTAGGTCGGCGTTCATTACCCCCTTTCTTAGACGTGTGTTCGCTTGTGGGCGTGGGAAGCCAACACGTAGGGGGTAGCGACGTGTTCTAAGAGCTTGACGCGTGGCAGAGAGATCCAATCAGTTAAGAAACAGTTCGTAACTTAGGCGAACGGTTCTCAAAATATTTTTCTTTTGCTAAATCAAATCTAAAAAAAAGGAAAAATTGTCTCTTTATCTCTCTTATCCTCACTTTGGTTTCCTCTTGCGATAAGCTACGAGCAGTGAGACTACTTCCCGAGAGTTTCCACACCACAATGAACAAGTGTTAGGGAAAGGTGCATGTGGCCGAACCTTCACGAATGTAGGCCTTCTTTTTAGAATTTTCGCTTTTCCGTAACCTCGATTATGAAACGATGTAGTCCCAGCCCAAGCACAAGTTGACCCCATCATCTTAAAATAAAGTTGACCACACAAGATCCCCATCTAGTGTTCGGTTAGTCGTCTTCTTGTTTGCTCCGCCTCAATGGAGATGGCATTGTCTACAACAAGTGATCTTCGCTCCTCTTTCGACGATCTCTACTTCCTGACGTCAATGGTGGAGGTGGAATATTCGAATTCTCTAGATATGGGCCTTCATATCTTGTTCGCCAGATCATGTTTGGATCTTTTATCATGGTTGCCGCGAAGATTTTTTTTCTTTTGTGGTCAATGCAGCAATTGAAGATAACTTTTTATTGATGCTTAGATATATTTTATCCGTAGAATTATTCTTAGGACACGAGAATAGAAAAACATAGGATTGGAGTGTCATGTCCCTCTAGAATCCAATATGCATGATTTGGAAACGACATGAATTGTCATCAAAGACGTTCTACACTACACCAAGGGAAACCAAAGAAAATTGTAGCAATAGTTCTAAGTGGTTGAAAATCATTCGCCTAACATAGTGAGTGTGCAAATAATTTCTGATGAGATATCCGTAAGGATTTCAATCCTTTGAATCAAACGGCCTAATAAGCTGAAAAACAAAATCTGAATGATCTAATCCATTCAGAAATCGTACTAGACTTGTTTGAGTCAAACAAAAACCCTTAGCAAATTTTGCGTGCACGTGTTTCACCTTGTTGCGCCTCTTGTGGGCTCCATGCCGAGAGGTGTAGAAGGTAGGATGACCAATCCATCTCATACAGCACAGAGTTGTTGTATATACATTTGGTGCAACTATTGTATCCTTGACACGTCGAATTAGAGCAGACCTCTGTCGGGTACGAGTCGTACTTTGAACCCCTGACCCACTCCAGCTCCGCGCTCTCTGTGTCAAAACAGAACAAACCATGGCAATCTTTGATGAGTATGGCACCTCTGCTTTCCACGAAACCAATATATGGCCATTCGGGCCAGGTCAGGTGGCCCAGGTGGGAGCACAGCCAGCCTCCACCATTATTGCCATCTTGATCTTGCCTGGTCCAAAGCTGTAGCAAGGCGGCATCGCCTTCTGGTCGGGTATAAACGAATGAGACCTTTCCTCCAGCACCGATGCATGGGAACGGTGGGGGCAGCTGCACTTGCATGGGCATCTTCGTCAAGGAGACGCGCGCAGCGTCGGCGCTAACGTCAAGGCTGTAGAAGCTTGTCTCGCTCCTGTATAGCCAGTGCACGGTGCCGCGATCGTCGACGACGCCGGCGCGCGGCCCCGACATGGTGAGGCCCCGGAGCTGCACGGGACACGCGAGGGGGGCGCTCCAGTTGCCCGTGGCCGACGAGTAGGAGTAGGCGCACACGACCTCGTCGAGGCTGACGGCGGTAAAGAGCACTCGGAAAGCCAGCCGGCGTTGACGGTGGCTGTCCAGACCCTCGCCGCCGTAGCCTGTGACGAGTGCGTAGCCGGTAAGGTCTCTCCCTAGGAACGGAGGGTGCAGGTGCAGGGGAGGCGGCGGAACGAGGTGCACGCCTCCAAGGAGAGGGTGGCACACCGCAAGGTGGAGCTTCCGGTGGTCCAGGGGCGCCGGCATGAGGCGCACGAGCAGGAGCCCGTGCCGCGACGCCAGAGGTTGGGCGTAGTTGAAGAGCTCGTCGTGTTTTGAGAAGAGGCTGATGCCGGGACGAGCGAGGTCGTCGAGCCTCCAGAACCGCGGCGGGCAATCGTATACGTTATTAGCCGTCGCCGATCCGGGTACGAGATAGTCGTTCTGGTAGATGGCGCCGAGGAGGACGGAGGTGTTCCTGTTCTGTTGCAGGACACCGGCTCGTCGGAGGAAGGCCGCGTCGTCGGCGGCGAGGAGGCGGAACCACCGTGTGCAAGTGCCAGCGCAGCGGAGGAGGTCGACAGGGTCCGGCAGCCGAGCGAAGATGTCGAGGAGGAGCTCGTCCAGGAGGTCGCCGTCGCGTGCGTTGGTGGCCATCGGTCGACGGGTCTTGGCTAGGGCTTAGATCGGTCTGTGGTTGCGTGCTTTGGCAGGTAAATAGAAAACGATCGTAATCATGGTTTGCCGAGGCGGTTGGCGCGCATGTTCCAGATACCAGTACCACATCGTGCTTCGTGTACTTCTGACCATCTCCACCGGTAAATAATCGTCGGCAGGGCGACGCTGTTCCCACATCGACGTCTCCCAAACGGCGGTCCTCCAATTTTTTTCATTTTATAATATTTTAAAACAACAAATCAATCATATTTTATTCATACAATCACACAAATAGAATTAAATTATTCATACAATCAATCAAACAAATAGTACTTAAATTATTCACAATCAATCAAACAAATAGTACTTAGATTATTCATACAATCCAACAAACAAATAGTACTTATTCATACAGGCAAACAAATATAAATAAAATCATGCATTGTTGGCGGCTCCTCTCCTCGCCCACAAATACGCAGCTAGATCCGCCTTCAGTTGTGCATTGACACCTGCATCTCGAATTTTATTATGCATATGAAGAAAAGCGGCAAATTCTTGGGGTACATGCTCTACCTCAGCGAGTGGCCCTTGATAATCAAATGGTTGATCATCCTACACAGGTGCGTCGCGCTCGCTCTCAATGATCATGTTGTGCATGATCACACATGCGTTCATCACCTCCCACATCTGAGCCTCAGACCAAGTGAGAGCAGGGTACCTGACAATGGCGAAACGCTGCTGAAGCACCCCAAAAGCACGCTCAACATCCTTGCGTGTCGCTTCCTGGCATGTTGCAAAATAGGCTTTGGAGAGGGAATTGTCTTCGCAAATGTAGCATACATCGGGTAGATACCATCAGCTAGATAGTACCCCTTGTTGTATGCGCAGCCGTTTACCTCAAAGTTCATGGCAGGAGCTTGTCCCTCAGCTAGTCTGGCAAACACCGGAGAGCGATGCAGCACGTTGATATCATTGTTTGTTCCTGCCATGCCAAAAAATGCATGCCAAATCGAAAGCTCATAGTCTGCCACCGCCTCAAGAATGACACTGCACTCACCAGTATGCCCCTTGTAGATCCCCTGTGTTACCACCCGATTTTGGCCAAATCAGGAGGCGGGCCGTAAGTGAAGATGGACTTGAAGGATGTACGCGTGGAGCATCTTTGAAGCGGCCTTGCGCTGAGAGTTCGGGCTTAATTGCCCATGTATCTGTAACATATTAGATCGCATTGTAATTTAGATTAAAGAGATAGAGTCCGGCCCGTGCATGGTTAGGTGCACGCCTCAATTAGAAAGTCCCTTGGACTATAAATATGTATTTAGGGTTATCGGAAAAGGAGGACAATCACCGTTCAACCAAAACAAACCAATCTCGCGCATCGCCACCCCTTTCCTACGAGGGTTCTTACGTAAGCATCATGCGCCTAGATCGCATCTCGCGATCTAGGCAGCGTAGTATTGTTCATGCGTTGCTCGTCGAAGCCTTTTGATGGCGAGCAACGTAGTTATCATTAGATGTGTTAGGGTTAGCATTGTTCTTCACGTAATATGCTATCGTAGTGCAACCTTGCATATCTAGCTGCCCTTACGTCTATCCGACGTAAGGGCAGCATCTTGCTTGATCATGCTTAGTAGATCCGATCCGTTTGGTTGCTCCATCTGCGGGGATTAGTTTAATATCCGCATAGTTAGGCCTTATGCGGGGTCGGAGGATCCGGTGGTGCGTTAGATGCTGTTTACCGTCCCTGCGAGGGATGTTCCGGGATCAACGTTATGTTGGTTTTTAGGCCTCTCGTATGGGTAGTTTGCACCGTCTCGTAGCCGCTAGGCCCGATCGCACGTAGGACGTTCCGATTATGCGGTGAAAACCCTAAACCGTCGTGGATCGCTTTAGCTTTGTCCTGATCAAGCGGGATCCCCATGCCATTGCTAATCCATCAAGGACCATGGGGCGATCGGCTCTTTGAGTCGATCCACAGGGAAACCGAGAGCCGATAAGGCTCGTATTTAATGTGCACGTGTCTACCATGCAGAACAATCGAAGCACTAACACCTTCCCGACCAGGTCTAGGTCAGGTGGCACGCCCAGCAACCGCGGGACGCGCGCGTAAGATTTGCGGGACGACGCGAGGTGCTGGGATCCACTAAGCGCCCTAGGAGCCTCCCGGCTCTTCGTGTTACTTAGCCAAAGCCCGTCGGGGGTTTTGGAGGGTAACACATTCGGCACGCCCGGTGGGACCTCTTCTGCAACATCCACGTCAACACCGACATACGAGATGGCAGAGGAGCATATCACATACAAGGATCTCCCTGCGGAGCACAAGAAGAAATACGATGAGCCGAAAGCCATCCAAGCCGAACTCATCGGCTCCTCCGAGACAACCCGTTCTCGCAACATCAAGCTCGAGGAAACACGTGTCTGCCGCATGGCGTGCACGGTAGATCTCAGCCACTCCATAAGAGAACCGGGGTTCTCTTTCGATGCCAATATGGCAGGGTTCGTGATTCGCCATGGCGCGGACAAAGCAGAGAGCAGCCACTCGTGGCAAAGACAAAGAGGAGGCCGTTCCACGGACCGGCCCCAAGATGACGATAGACGATACCTGACCGAGGAGGAGGTGAGAAACATACGGTATCCACGCCCATTATCCGTGCATCTCCTCAGCAAATATGAACAGCGTACGACCGACGTCGCCGCTACGACGACGACGATGAAGGATATCGTCGGTCCGATGCAAAAGGAGGTATCGTCGGATGACAGAACGACGACGGGTACGAACGTCGCGCCGCAGGGAGGTCAAAGGAGCAAGACAACGTGGATAAGCACGGAGCTGTCCCTTCTTCAAACATTGCTGGGACTAGGATGAGCCGATTGCCAACAAAGAACGCCCGGGATGCACACGGAAAGGAGGAGGACGAACGAGGTTTCGGTGTTCGAGCGTCTAGGACCTCTCCCACATCGAACGAACGAGGAGTCATCTCAAGAAGAAGACTTCAAGGAGTCGGATGAAGAAGATAGGTATCACCGACCAAGTGGTGCCCCGATGGACTCACCATTCTCGTGCGGGTGCAACGCTGCGAAACTTGAAGAAGCCGAGGCACGCACCACGTTGAAAAGAGCGCCCGATCTGGCCGCGAAAATCCAGCAAACAGAGAGACAAAGGCGCGCCCGCTAAATAAAGTATGGCGCCCAGCGAAAGCCGATGCACAGCATCGGCCGATGCCGATGCAGACATCGTGATACAAACATGGTATTCATACTCCCGTCGAGTTTCGCTCCAAGCGACGAGGAAGTTTCTCATTCGTGCGGTCCACGACCAGTTATTTTTGAAAAGCCACAAGATAGAAGCTACAGGCATCTGAAAGCCCTATACTTGAAGGGTTACATTAATGGGCAGCCTATCGGCAAGATGTTGGTTACCCGAGCGGCATCAACATAATGCCGTATTCCATGCTACGTCGTTTGGGGCATTCCAGCGACGATCTGATCAAGACCAACATCACATTAAGCGACTTCAACGGCCAGGCGTCGAAGCAAAAGGTGTTCTGAATGTAGATTGTAGGCCGGAAAACCATACCTACCGTTCTTCATCGTTGATGCAAAACCAATTATGCCGTCCTATTGGGAAGGGACTGGATTCATGCTAACTGTTGTATCCCGTCTACGATGCACCAATGTATCATACAATGGGACGGAGATGAAGTGGAAGTCGTTCAAGCGGATGACTCAATCGAGATATCATTAGCTGCCATGAGCGTGTGGGAAGCAGACGACCAAGAGCCGCTCTCTGGATCAGTTTAGAGGGTTGTGAGCGCATCGAAGCCTCTAAGAATGGGGTAAGGCTGGTTTTATCCACCGGCCTAACGGAATAGCACGTCCAAGATATTGGACATACGTGGCAAGGCCGATCCCTGCGATCGGCCCTCAAAAATGAAAAGTAAAGGATCTTATCTCCGCATGCCACGTAGCTACGATGGAAATCCAAGAAGTTGCAAATCATCGTCAAAGCATTGCAACAAAGAAGGAGGCCGATTCCGCAATCGGCCACAATTATCCTCAACATACCTTCGTCTGTGTTCAGCATTGATCCAACAGCCTGAAGAGCCGATACCATCAATTACTTGGCAGAATCGGTCGGGGGCACATAGATGGATGATATACGAGGATACGGAGCTGGGAACGGATGCCAAATTTCCAGCAGAGCAGCTCAAGTATGAGGGCCGATACATAAACAAATCGGCCACAAAAATCGAAAACATCGAAATTTTTGAGCACAGCCGATGCACGGCCATCGACTTAAGGGATGCGACCGTCGCAGGAGCCTAATGGAGCAGTCATCGCGCGAGGCTCCACCGAAGGGCAAACATGCCGGCGGCTCTCCTCGATTGTTGATGGCTCTGTTAGCAAACCCCCAGGCGGATCATTGCGTTGGCAATATCGGGTCGCGGCCCCGATCAATAGCAGGAGCGGCATAAACACGCAGTTCAGGTTAAGGGCGAGCCCGACGAAGCAACATGTCTCTTCTGAGACCAGGAGGATAGTCGATGATGAGACAATCGGCTACAGCATGTCACGACCAAAATGGGGGAGAGCACCAGAAAACGTCCTCACCGGGAGCTGCATCACCGCCAAAGATGATGAGCCATGATCGGCGAGACGCAGGACTAGAACGGAAGAAGCTCGGGGGCCGGCTGAAGGATCCTTCACTATAGGAAGCCGATTTTCGGAATCGGCTGGCCCTGCATCACTTGTCTGAGGAACGGTGCTGATGTCGCCAAAAATATCAGTTTCCACATACAAGTCAATTGAGTGACACGCACAGGGCTCCATTGTAGGCACCTGCCCGGAACCAGATGGCCAGCCCGCGGGGTTGGCTGGTAAGAGTCATGATCTTGTTTGAGGTCTCATGGGGCAAAGCCGACGCTTGGCCGTCGACTCAAAGGATACGGTGGTTGCAAGCAGAGGTCTTATGGAGCAGCCGTCGCCAAGTCGGCAGTCTTGGCGCAAGCCTGCGGATCAGCTTAGGGGTCATGAGAACAACCGATGATCACCCGATGATCTCCTAGAGCCGAACCATTCGCACCAGAAGCATCGGGTTGCCCAAGATGATGAACCAATCAAAACAGCAAGGTGCATGAATGGAGCTGGGAGGGGCTGAAAAGCCACTACATTGAGGTTCCTTGATTCAAGGGAGCTGCTGACCTTTCCAAAATCTGCCAGGTGCTGGCTCCTTGATGCGTAAGCATTCTCGCCTTGTTTTTAAGCTGGAGTAGCTCGGGGGGTAGTTAGCTCTGAAACATCGACGATCTGGAGAGCCGATTTTGTGGAATTCAGCTAACAAAGCACTACAGTTGGGAAGCCAATGATGACCCACTCGGCTGGTCCACTGTTATCCTCGCCTCGACTGAGGCTCGGGGGGCAGCTCGTCCTCGGGGTTCCTTGTTCGATGAAGCCAATTTGGTTGAAATCGGCTTACTCTGCATCACAACTTGTTGAGAGATGGTGAACTATTGCAGAAGAGAATTGCTGGGGCTGATGAGGAAAGTTTGAAGAAGGAGCCATCATAATTTATAGGCTTTGGGCCGGTTTGTTGCTGCAAATAAGCAAAGCATTGCGAGGAAGGGTGTAGGCGATCGAAATTTTCAGCAATGGTCCAAGAAGTTATCCTGAAAGCATCGGTTCTGGAGTCTGGCCGGTTAGAGACTAGCGTTAAGCGCAGGGGACTCGGATTTCCAAGGTTTCAGTTATGATGAGGAACCAAGACATGGAAATCGGCTCATTGAGCGTCGGCCGAATCAACGATCGGCAGATTCAGTACAAAGGGCAATCGGCTAAATCATTACAAAGGAAATCGACAGAATCAAGTTGGGGAAATTCTTCATTGATAAACTAGATTTCTTACATAAAAGAGCCGATTGCTCTCAAAAGGAGGTCCTAGGGGGTACATTGCCCCGTCTACCACTGCCCTAGCGAGGTCCTGTCTAGGGCCGTTGCTGCCCTCGTCGTCGTCTGTCGTCATCGCCGTCATCGGCACTGCTCCCACCGGCTCGTCGTCGCGTCGTAGCGACCACCCGACCCTCGTTGTCCTCGTCCTCCTCGTCGGCGTCGTCTGCGTCGTCGGGTCGCCGAGGTTTCCGCCAGGCAATGGCGCTTGGCCGGCGGCTCGTCGGAGGAGCTGTCATCTTCTTCCTCCTCTCTGTCTCCTCCGCCTCCTCGGAGGAGGGGGCCCCGTCCCATGGAAGGTGGTCATCGTCACTTTCCTCCACCGCCTCCTCATTGGCAAGGAAGCGGAGGTCGCTCTCCCCGTCGGTCGGGGACTGGTCGTCCTCTGACCAGATGGAAAAGTTGTGGCTCGGGTCGTCCCCGGCCTCGATGGCGCGGCGGGTGTTGGCCGCATGGGCTTCTACCGGGTCCCACTCCGGCGTCGGCTCGCGGAAGGGGGAGGACACGCGGAAAGATCCGATGAAGAAGACGAAGAGGAAGACATGGCGGCAGAGGAGGGTTTTTGGAAGTACTGGCACAAAGGGAGGAAGAGGAGAACTGTTCGATATGGCCAAATAAAAGGGGGAATATATGGTTTAATGCCTAAGCAGTTCCCAAGGACGTGGGGTCAGAACCGTCAAGTCGTGCAGGGAAGTTGAGAGGGCAAGACGTCATCATGAAGAATACTGCGACGTGCTCTGCCACGACATGACCCTTCGAAGAAAGGTGGTTTTGCAATTATCATTATCAAAACCAGGGGGCATGTGTTACCACCCGATTTTGGCCAAATCAGGAGGCGGGCCGTAAGTGAAGATGGACTTGAAGGATGTACGCGTGGAGCATCTTTGAAGCGGCCTTGCGCTGAGAGTTCGGGCTTAATTGCCCATGTATCTGTAACATATTAGATCACATTGTAATTTAGATTAAAGAGATAGAGTCCGGCCCGTGCACGGTTAGGTGCACGCCTCAATTAGAAAGTCCCTTGGACTATAAATATGTATCTAGGGTTATCGGAAAAGGAGGACAATCACCGTTCAACCAAAACAAACCAATCTCGGCGCATCGCCACCCCTTTCCTACGAGGGTTCTTACCGGTAAGCATCATGCTGCCTAGATCGCATCTCGCGATCTAGGCAGCGTAAAGCTTAGTATTGTTCATGCGTTGCTCGTATGAAGCCTTTTTGATGGCGAGCAACGTAGTTATCATTAGATGTGTTAGGGTTAGCATTGTTCTTCACGTAATATGCTATCGTAGTGCAACCCTTGCATATCTAGCCCCTTACGTCTATCCAGACGTAAGGGCAGCATCTTGCTTGATCATGCTTAGTAGATCCGATCCGTTACGGTTGCTCCCCGCAGGCAGGATTAGTTTAATATCTCGCATAGTTAGGCCTTATGCCGGGGTCGGAGGATCCGGTGGTGCGTTAGATGCTGTTTACCGTCCCTGCGAGGGATGTTCCGGGATCAACGTTATGTTGGTTTTTAGGCTCTCGTAGGGGTAGTTTGCACCGTCTCTCGTAGGCCCGATCGCACGTAGGACGTTCCGATTATGCGGTGAAAACCCTAAACCGTCGTGGATCGCTTTAGCTTTGTCCCGATCAAGCAGGATCCCCATGCCATTGCTAATCCATCAAGGACCATGGGCGATCGGCTCTTTGAGCCGATCCACAGGGAAACCCGAGAGCCGATAAGGCTCGTATTTAATGTGCACGTGTCTACCATGCAGAACAATCGAAGCACTAACACCTTCCTGACCAGGTCTAGGTCGTGGCACGCCCAGCAACCGCCGGACGCGCGCCGAAGATTTGCGGACGACGCGAGGTGCCAGGGATCCACTAAGCGGCCCTAGGAGCCTCCCGGCTCTTCGTGTTACTTAGCCAAAGCCCGTCGGGGGGTTTTGGAGGGTAACACCCTGCCAAGCAAAAGGGCAATTCTTCCAGCCCTAATGCATACAGTGAATGCTTCCGAGCATCCCAGGAAACCCTCTTGCTGCATTCTTTTTGTAGGATTCGAGCTATATCATCTTCTCTTGGTGCTCTCAAATAGTCTTTAGCAAACACTGCTATGACGGCTCGGAAGAACCTGTAGAGAGTCTATGTACATGTCGACTCTGCCATCCATAGGTAGTCATTGGTTGTACCTGGAGGAGCTCCGTATGCAAGACAGTGCATTGCAGCAGTGCACTTCTGAATTAAGGTGAAGCCCCACAAACCTGTGCAATCTTGCTTGGCCATGAAGTACTTGTCGTACTCCCTGACGCCATGGACAATCTTCAAGAACAGCTCCTTGTTCATTCTAAACCGGCGCCAAAATTCCTTCGGCAAATGAGTCGCGTCGGCGTTGAAGTAGTCGACATCAAGCAGCATTGTGCCGGCTTGACGATGCCGGTTGATGTTCCTCCTCTTGCCTGGCTTTGAGCCACCGCGCCGAGGCACGACGAAGAAAGGCTGGCGAACGCGTATCATGTTCGTCAGAATCAGCTGCTGCTGTTGCCGCCGAACAGCCTGAGCGTTCTGCTCCTCCGTGAACAGTTGCACCATCATCTCGTCGTCGCTATCCATCGCGGCAATCGGAAGAACACCTTGCGGGCGGGGCGATACTATCGCAGTGGCGGTGAGTTCTGTTCCGGGCGAAACAGCGGCCGCCGGTCGAGGGGGTGGTGGCCGTGTCGATGGACGGTGGTTCCTAGACAGGTGGCGGTGTCTATTGCAAGCAGGGGGCGCAATGGCGACGACGACGGTGGCGATCTAGAGGGTTGGGAGTTGGCTCGGGCGTGGGTAGGAGGTGAAAAATCGGTGTGTCTGGCTGCCAGGCGGAGCCCACGCTCGTTTTCAGACGTGCCACGAGGCGTCGCACCCTTGGCGAAGGGGCCGACACGGGGTTGCCGACGATTCTATTGGGCTCGAAAATTGGCCGGCGCCGTTTGGGGCGTACCGGTGCGAGCCCATTTTCGCTGCTGGCTGATACGTCTCCAACGTATCTATAATTTCTGATGTTCCATGCTTGTTTTATGACAATACCTACATGTTTTGTTCACACTTTATATCGTTTTGATGCATTTTCCGGAACTAACCTATTGACGAGATGCGTGCGCCTCGTTTTCTGTTTTTGGTTTCAAAATCCTAGTAAGGAAATATTTGAATTGAACGAAATCAACGCCCAACATCTTATTTTCTAGCTTCCACATCGAAAAGGGACCGAGGGGAGCAGAGGGCCCCACACCACCGGCGTGCGGCCGGGGGGTGGGCGCGCCCCCATGGTCTGCTCCACCAGGGCCCCTCCGAGGCTGCCCTTCCGCCTATAAAGCCCCCGACCTAAATCTTCGATACGAAAAGCCACGGTACGAGAAACCTTCCAGCCGCCGCCATCGCGAAGCCAAGACTGGGGACAGGAGTCTCTGTTCGGCACGCCGCCGGACGGGAAGTGCCCCGGAAGGCTTCTCCATCGACACCACCGCCATCTCCATCAACGCTGTTGCTCCCATGATGAGGAGGGAGTAGTTCTCCTCGAGGCTAAGGGCTGTACCGGTAGCTATGTGGTTAATCTCTCTCTGTACTCCAATACAATGATCTTATGAGCTGCCTTACATGATTGAGATCTATATGATGAGCTTTGTATCGCTACTAGTCTATGTGCTACTCATGTGATGTTATTAAAGTAGTCTATTCCTCCTGCATGGTGTAAAGGTGACAGTGTGTGCATCGTGTGGTTCTTGTCGTAGATTATGATCATAATCTCTTATAGGTTATGGAGTTAATTATCGCTATGATAGTATTGATGTGATCTATTCCCCTTTCATAGTGTAATGGTGACGGTGTATGCTGTGTTAGTACTCGGGCTATTTTGCAAAGATCTATTATGCTCTAAGGTTACTTAAATATGAATGCTGAATGTTGTGGCGCTTGTTAACTCCGGCTTGAGGGAGCTCTTGTAGACCTACACAACGAATGGTGTTTGTCATCCAACAAAAGAGTGTATGTAGCACAAATGAGAGAAGTTATTATTTATTATGCGATCAATGTTGAGAGTGTCCACTAGTGAAAGTATGATCCCTAGGCCTTGTTTCCAATACCGCAAACACCGCTTACTTACTGTTCTACTGCATGTTTACTCGCTGTCATATTTTATTCAAATTGCTATTACCACTCATATACATCCATACTACTTGTATTTCACTATCTCTTCGCCGAACTAGTGCACTTATACATCTGACAAGTGTATTAGGTGTGTTGGGGACACAAGAGACTTCTTGTATCGTGATTGCAGGGTTGCTTGAGAGGGATATCTTTGACCTCTTCCTCCCCGAGTTCGATAAACCTTGGGTGATTCACTTAAGGAAACTTGCTGTTCTACAAACCTCTGCTCTTTGAGGCCCAACACTGTCTACAAGAATAGAAGTACACGTAGACATCAAGCTATTTTGGCGCCGTTGCGGGGAGGAAAGGTAAAAGGCACTCATACTCCGGCCCCAGGTAACTAAGTTATTTTTCTGCTGTTGTGTGCTCGAAGCTATTTTCTTTAGATCCTGCAATTGCATCTTTTGGTTTCTTGTTTACACTAGTTAGGCATAATGAAAAGCAACAGAGCTTCTTATTCTATTTCTGAGTTAAGACATGGATTGTTTGTTGCGAAAATTAAAAAACCTATGGAATCTTATTTGCATGCTAGTAGCAATGATATTAGTATGAACGCTTTGAACACCATTGTTGCTAATGATATGGAAAATTCTAAGCTTGGGGAAGCTGGTTTTGATGAGCATGACATTTTTAGTCCCCCAAGCATTGAGGAGAAAATTTTCTTTGATGATACTTTGCCTCCTATTTATGATGATTATAATGATAGTGGTCTTTTGGTGCCTGATACGTCTCAAACGTATCTATAATTTCTTATGTTCCATGCTACTTTATTGATGATACCTACATGTTTTATACACATTATATGTCATTATTATGCGTTTCCGGAACTAACCTATTGACGAGATGCCGAAGGGCCAGTTGCTGTTTTCTTTTTTTGGTTTCAGAAATCCTAGAAAGGAAATATTCTCGGAATCGGACGAAATAAAGACCCAACATCCTATTTTTCCCCGGACGCTTCCACCAGAAGGGCCGAGGGGAGCCGGAGGGCCCCCCACCCACGGCGCGCGGCCAAGGGGGTGGGCGCGCCACCCTATGAGGAGGGAGCCCCGTGGCCCCTCCGACTCCGTCTCTTCGCCTATAAATGTCTTCCTGACCTAAAAACACCGGGACGTTGGACGAAACCCGAGAAAACCTTCCAGAGCCGTCGCCATCGCAAAATCAAGATTCGGGGGACAGAAGTCTCTGTTCCGGCACGCCGCCGGGACGGGGGTGCCCCAAGCCATCTCCACCGCCATCTTCACCGCCATCGCTGTTCCCATGATGAGGAGGGAGTAATTCTCCCCTGGGGCTGAGGGCTTTAATCTCTCTCTCTCTGTACTCCAATACGATGATCTCATGAGCTGCTTTACATGATTGAGATCCATATGATGAGCTTTGTATCGCTACTAGTTATGTGCTACTCATGTGATGTTATTAAAGTAGTCTATTCCTCCTGCATGGTGTAAAGGTGACTAGTGTGTGCACCGTGTGGTTCTTGTCGTAGGCTATGATCATGATCTCTTGTAGATTGTGGAGTTAATTGTCATTATGATAGTATTGATGTGATCTATTCCTCCTTCATAGTGTAATGTGGACAGTGTGTGCACTATGTTAGTTCTTGGTTTATTTTGCAATGATCTATTATGCTCTAAGGTTACTTAAACATGAATATCGAATGTGGTGGAGCTTGTTAACTCCGACATTGAGGGTTCGTGTAATCCTACGCAACGAATGGTGTTCATTATCAAACAAGAGTGTATGTAGCACAAATGAGAGAAGTTATTATTTATTATGCGATCAATGTTGAGAGTATCCACTAGTGAAAGTATGATCCCTAGGCCTTGTTTCCAATACTGCAAACACCGCTTATTTACTGTTTTGTTGCATGTTTACTCGCTGCCATATTTTATTCAGATTGCTATTACCACTCATATACATCCATACTACTTGTATTTCACTATCTCTTCGCCGAACTAGTGCACCTATACATCTGACAAGTGTATTAGGTGTGTTGGGGACACAAGAGACTTCTTGCTTTGTGGTTGCAGGGTTGCTTGAGAGGGATATCTTTGACCTCTTCCTCCCCGAGTTCGATAAACCTTGGGTAATCCACTTAAGGGAAACTTGCTGCTGTTCTACAAACCTCTGCTCTTGGAGGCCCAACACTGTCTACAAGAATAGAAGCACCCGTAGACATCAAGCACTTTTCTGGCGCCGTTGCCGGGGAGGTAAAAGGTATTCACATCCTCCGACTACTAAGCTATTTTCTAGCACTATTGCCGGTGTGTGAGTACTCGAAGCTATTTCCTTTAGATCCTGCAATTGCATCTTTTTGTTTTTTGTTTTTATTTTCACTAGTTAGGCATAATGGAAAACAACAAAAAAATTGGTGAGCTTTTTAATCTTTTCCTAATTTAGAATTGTTTGATGCGAAAATTAAAAAACCTATGGAACCTTATTTGCATGATAATAGCAATGTTATTGGTATGAATGCAATTACTGCTAATGCTATGAAGAAGTCTAAGCTTGGGGAAGCTAGTTTACATAAAAATAATGTTTTTGCTCCTCAACTTTGGAAGAAATATTTTGCTCTGATAATGCTTTATCTCCCATATGCGATAACTCTAATGATGCTTCTGATATTTTAAATCCACCTGCTGAAAGTATTCCGTATAAAATACCTATGAAAATTATTGAACGTGTTATGGATAACCGCTATGAAGGGGATGGAACTGTCCATCCCGGAGATCATTTACTGTTTTTGCATGAATTATGCGGGTTATTCAAGTGTGCAGGTATTTCAATGGATGAAGTTAGAAAGAAATTATTTGTTATGTCGCTATCGGTGAAGCGGCACATTGGTATAAACTGCTGAAGGACGGGCGCTCTCTTGATTTGAAGGATATTGTGCCTCTATTTTATTCCAAGTTCTATCCTCCAAGTGAAATTCACAAAGATCGAAACCGTATATATAATTTTTGGCCTCATGATGGAGAGAATATTGCCCAAGCATGGGAGAGATTGAAGTCCTTAATGCTCAAATGCCCCAATCATGAGTTTCCTGGTAATGTCATCATTGATAATTTTTATGCAAGACTTTCTTTTCAGGATAAAACCTTGCTGGATACTTCTTGTTCTGGATCATTCACACGCAATAAAGAAGAGTTTAAATGGGACCTTCTTAATCGGATTCAGGAGAACGCTGAAGATTGGGAGAACAACAAAGGTGAAGAGTCAGGTATAAATTATGATTATGAATGCATCGAAACTTTTATGGATACTGATAAATTTCGAGATATGAGTGCTACTTATGGTCTTGACTCTCAAGTTGCTGCAAATCTTTATAAAGCCTTTGCTTCTCATTTAGAATTGCCTAAAAAGAATTTTGATAAGTATCATGAACCTTTTAAAGAGGCTTGCATGAAGAATGACATTGTTGTTAATGATTGCAATAAGCATGCTCAAACTCCTAAGAATGCTATTTCCTATAAGCATGTTAATTTTTGTGGAATGCATAGACCTTGTGGAATTAATCAAATCGAAGATGAATATTGTATCCATCATAGGAATGAAAAAACTAGGAAGTGGTCTAGGGCTCTAGATGATCTAGGTAAAAAAGTTTGTGCCCTCCATCCTTTTATTTGTGAAGTTTGCCATGAAGTGGGTCATTTTAATTTTCAATGCCCCTCCAATGATAATTTGAACCCAATGAGTGCTGCAAATTTGTATTGTGATGATGAAATTACTCCTAATCAGCATGATGAACTTACTTTATTTTTGTGGTGTGAAGAGCTCTCAAGAAAAATCTCTTTGTTACATATGAGTGATCCTGATATTGATGATGTCTTGCATGGATGTTTTTCTTATCTATTATATAATTAAAACAACAAACAAATAACAGTCCAGATTGAGCACCTAGAAAGAAACGGCTCAGATTGGAAGAGAAAAGTAGAATATGCACGCTGTCGTTTCCTCACGTTGCCCAACAACCAGGTTCTAGGGCTTTTTCATTAAGAAGAAAATTAGGGATTTTACTTCCTGGCCTAGCGTTATTCCTCCCGGCGGCGCAGCTCATCAATTACCGGCGCACATCTGTATTACAGAGGCGAACTCGCCATACGTTTCTGTGCTAACGCCGGCGGCCGGCCGGCCGGCCGGGCTGATAAGCCATGACGTACAAGAGCCGCCTCTTCGCTAGCATGCATGGCAGATGCATATGCATGATTGCTAGATCCATGGTATTCCTACCAATACAACGTACTCCAGGGCCTTTAGTCTAAGGTTTTTTTTCCTTCGGCATTAATTTTCCATGCAATTTATTTCTATTCTTTAGCTATTGAAAATTAGAACTGTTGATACTAGATTGGATTGGATAATTGATGTTTGGATCCTAGAACTATCGATAGAGAGATGAGTAAGGGGAGGATGAAGGAGCATGTCGCTTTGTTTTCCTAGGAAGCGCAAACAACTTCTCTTCACATCGCGCCGTCCAGCCATACATCGACACCCTCATTGCTGTGCAACTGCTCATGTCCACGACTCCAAACGTCGATCAATTTCTATTAGGTCAGACCGTGAGCATCAACTCCAAGTCCAGATGCCGCCATGCTGCCCTGTCGGCGCGGGTGTGTTCTGTAATCCGTTCACCTCCGGGCGCCGGCAACCTGTGCGGCGTCCGCGGCAGCAGCACGTCATCAACCTCGCTTGCAGCCTCCGGTCATCAACCTTGCATGAAACCTTGGCGGCGCCCACAACTCTGTCTGCACGAAAACCACGCATGGACGCTCGCGTGAAACGTTGCTACCCTCGCCCAAACTGCAAATCAACTTCGTCGAATTCATCAAATCATGACTCATGAGCCACCACCGCCACTTCATGGAATTCATGCTGCTTCAGCATTGGTTACAGACTAAGATTCTAATTCTAGCTGTGATTAAGAAGGATTTTGCTTTCCAGTTTCATCTATTCTACAACAGGTATTCCTTCCTTCATCTTGCACAACTATTGTCCTCCTACGGCATCAGAGAAATTTATTTCGCTTACATGCATATTATGTAAAGGGTGTAAAATCTATATGAAAGTGCCGGTGGTGCATATGTATTTTAGCTTACATGTAAGTCCAGCGGAGATGGTTTGTATATATTTGAAGTGTCTTGGAATGGGAGTTATACCAATCGTCCGTGTCAAATTGAAAAAATTGGTCGGTTAGTTTGGAGATTCCATAGACTGTCTTTCCCTACTGTTTTGGCGCAGGTTTCTGCATGAATATTCAGTCGCTGTCTTCCCATAGGCAGCTCAGTGTACCCAATGGGTGGCGCGGCCCTAACCATTGACTGACATAGGTGAGAGCAAGTGGGACGCGTGAAGGCAACGGGGGAGCGAGAACACTAAAGAGAAGCCAGAGTCCAATTCCGAATTGTGTATGCTGAACAGAAGGAATTAAAATAGAAAACGTACAATGTTAGCTCTGCCAAGGATACATACAGAATTGCTCTGCCAATTTTGGCTCCTCTTTACTGCTTTTGCATTGACATATTCTGTTGACTATTGATTTTATTTGGTCAAGCCATGCGAAGGAGTCTACATCCAGCTTGAATATCAGATATTTCCAAGGACTATCCTTCACGAGATCCTTGCCAGGGAAACAAGGAAACCCGTCACTGGGATACATCTCCTCCAAAGAATAATTAAGGTTAGTAGGTGTGTCAAACCACTAATAAACAATTATTTTTCTTCGAAATTATGATCGACTGAAATTTAGTTCTCAATGATACATTGTAATATGACTATTATTCGTTACATATTGCATGCACCCAAAATAATTGTATAGGGATGACAACTGAAGAGAAAATTAAAGTAGAAAGTTGAAAAATTGACTGTCACCAGCACTATATAAGTGAAAAGATATTATAAGAAGGACAATATATGTCCCCAATATCACCAATGAAGCAAGCTAATAAAATATTTTGGATAAATTAAAGGACCAAGACAAAATTACAAACTCATCAAACAATTGTTTACAAAATAGAATATTGTGCAACTGATGTAAAAAAAAATGAGCGCAAGGGACGCAAGTTATTTAATTTTTCATCAAAGCACAACACAGATAAGAGTCAGTGAGAGTGCATGGTTTAGTGGTACGTGGTGATCATAAACGGGTGTTTTTTTTCACTTAATAATATATAAGCATTAGCATTCCAGGAAGCACCTCAAGGCAATAATAACGTGTTGGGTGAAAGAGAAGATACCACGAGGTTTAGTAAGAAGCCATTACAGATAATTTAAATTTAATCAAATATCCACCAAAAAGATAAATATTTCGTAAGATGTAAATGTTAGTTATGCTATATGTCTATATTGTTAACGACATGTCGGTAGTAATTATCATATTAGTTTTTCTATTGAGAAATATGTTCATTTGGTAAAAAATTGACTTAAGAATAATGATTGACAAATGTTCATGCTTTTTATTATGATTTCCCAGTTGACGACAATAGTTTAAAGAAATATTTTACCTCTCCGGTCTCTGCGTCATGGTCGTGTCCCTAGCCAAAAAATATTTAAAAAAATAAAAATATGTTGATTATAAGTTTATCATACTTCTCAAACCTGGTATTATACTACACATACTAAAATCGTATAAATAGTTAGCCGCGCAAATGCGCGGGTCACCCAGCTAGTTGCATTGATAATAGCCATACAAATACTTACATACAAAATATTTTAGAAGATGACACCTTGCCAAAATATGATAGGACCGCTGTGTGTTTTCAACTAATTAATGAAAAGGAGGGATCCTCCCAAGTTTCTTCTATTGTTTCTAAAAGAAAATCAGGTTATGCGGACAAGCCACCCTTCAAGCCTCTTCCTCCTAAAGAAGGGAACGAGGAGAAGGAAGAGAAGAAGAAGAAGAAGAAGAAGAAGAAGAAGAAGAAGAAGAAGAAGGGAACGAAGAAGAAGAAGGAGAATAAAAAGAAAGAGGTAACGGCGTATCCCCGCGTGAATGAGATAACGCTAGGTAACCGTAAGTATGTTGCTCCTAATGATTATTGTGATAATGAATCTGAATACGATGATCTTCCTATGCCCTTTACATACATTAGCGATCATGATTTGAATGAGCACACTACTTTTGATATTACAAATCTCTGGGAAACTAATTCTGAAAATGATAATAATTGCCATAGTGTCAGTGCTATCCATGCTTCCTCCCATAATGATATAGAAAGCTCTAAGCTTGGGGAAGAGGTGTTTGAAAATCCTTTTGCTACTGGTCATTATGTTCTTGATACATCTCCTTCTAATAACAATGATGGTATGGTCATAGATAAATCGACTGTGAAAGATAACTATTCTATTTCTTATGATGACACTGTGCCTCCGATCTTTGATGATTATTATAAAGAATGCTATGATATAGGTTATAACTATCCTTATGAAACTTGTCATAGTCATGATTGGATTACCAAAAACAATTCTTTTAATATGCAACTTGTTTACCACGTTCAAATTCTTGATAATAATCTTGCTCCAATTACTATTAATGAGAATAACTCTTCTTATGCCAAAATTAATGATATTTCTATGCATATGAACCATGATAAGAATGTTTTAAGTGATGGGTATATTGTGGATTTCATCAATGATGCTACTGAAAGTTATTATGAGAGAGGGAAATATGGTTATATGCATCTTAATAATATTAAGTTTCCCCTCTTCATGTTGAGAATCTTGAAGTTACTCGTGTTTTATCCTCTTATGCTTGTCACTTTGTTCTTCATGAATTCATTTGTGTACAAGATTCCTTTGCATAGGAAGTGTGTTAGACTCAAATGCTCTCTTTTGCCTCAACTTTTATTTCTTGCGAGTGCATCATTAAAACTGCTAAGCCCATCTTAATGGCTATAAAGAAAGAACTTCTTGGGAGATAACCCATGTGTTATTTTGCTACAGTACCTTTGTTTTATATTTGTGTCTTGGAAGTTGTTACTACTGTAGCAACCTCTCCTTATCTTATTTTTATTGCATTGTTGTGCCAAGTAAAGTCTTTGATAGAAAGGTTGATACTAGATTTGGATTACTGCGCAGAAACAGATTTCTTGCTGTCACGAATCTAGGCCTAATTCTCTGTAGGTAACTCAGAAAATTATGCCAATTTACGTGAGTGATCCTCAGATATGTACGCAACTTTCATTCAACTTGAGCATTTTCATCTGAGCAAGTCTGGTGCCATTTTAAAATTCGTCTTTACGGACTGTTCTGTTTTGACAGATTCTGCCTTTTATTTCGCATTGCCTCTTTTTCTGTGTTGGATGGATTTCTTTGTTCCATTAACTTTCAGAAGCTTTGTGCAATGTCCAGAAGTGTTAAGAATGATTGTGTCACCTCTGAACATGTGATTTTTTGATTATGCACTAACCCTCTAATGAGTTGTTTTGAGTTTGGTGTGGAGGAAGTTTTCAAGGGTCAAGAGAGGAGGATGATATACTACGATCAAGAAGAGTGAAAAGTCTAAGCTTGGGGATGCCCCGGTGGTTCATCCCTGCATATTTCAAGAAGACTCAAGCATCTAAGCTTGGGGATGCCCAAGGCATCCCCTTCTTCATCGACAAATTATCAGGTTACTTCTCTTGAAACTATATTTTTATCCCATCACATCTTATGTACTTTACTTGGAACGTCTGTATGTTTTTGTTTTTGTTTTTGTTTGAATAAATGATTGTTTGGGAGAGAGACACGCTCCGCTGGTTCGTATGAACACATGTGTTCTTAGCTTTTAATTTTCATGGCGAAGGTTGAAACTGCTTCGTTAATTGTTATATGGTTGGAAACGGGAAATGCTACATGTAGTAATTGGTATAATGTCTTGAATAATGTGATACTTGGCAATTGTTGTGCTCATATAGATCTTGTTTAAGCTCTTGCATCATGTACCTTGTACCCATTAATGAATAATTACATAGAGCTTGTTAAAATTTGGATTGCATGATTGGTCTCTCTAAGTCTAGATATTTTCTGGTTGAGGTGTTTGAACAACAAGGAGACGATGTAAAGTCTTATAATGCTTACAATATGTTTATATGTGAGTCTTGCTGCACCATTTCATACTTGAGTTTGCTTCAAATAACCTTGCTAGCCTAAACCTTGTATCGAGAGGAAATACTTCTCATGCATCCAAATACTTGAGCCAATATTCATGCCATTTGTGTCCACCATACCTACCTACTACATGGTATTTCTCCGCCATTCCAAAGTAAATTGCTTGAGTGCTACCTTTAAACCATTCAAAATTTATCACCTCTGATTTGTGTCAATGTTTTATAGCTCATGAGGAAGTATGTGGTGTTTATCTTTCAATCTTGTTGGGCAAATTTCACCAATGGACTAGTGGCTTCATCCGCTTATCCAATAATTTTGCAAAAAGAGCTGGCAATGGGATTCCCAGTCCCAAATTAATTAACAAAAATAGACACTCCTCCATGGTATGTGATTGTTGGAAGGCACCCGAAGGATTCGGTTAGCCATGGCTTGAGAAAGCAAAGGTGGGAGGAGTGTCATCATAATAAAACTAAAATAAAAAGGCACTCCTTCATGGTATGAGATTGTTGGCAGGCCGAGGATTCGGTTAGCCATGGTTTGTGAAAGCAAAGGTTGGAAGGAGTGCCACCCAAAAATAAAATAAAATGGGAGCCGCTCTTTGAAGGTTTGTCTGGCAAGGGGGTTAGAGCGCCCACTACCATTCGTTGACAACAACAAACACCTCTCAAAACTTTACTTTTATGCTCTCTATATGTTTTCAAAATCAAAGCTCTAGCACAAATATAGCAATCGATGCTTTCCTCTTTGAAGGGCCATTCTTTTACTTTATTGTTGAGTCGGTTTACCTATTCTTTCTATCTTAGAAGCAAACACTTGTGTAAATTGTGTGCATTGATTCTTACATGTTTACCTATTGCACTTGTTATATTACTTTGTGTTGACAATTATCCATGAGATATACATGTTAAAGTTGAAAGCAACCGCTGAAAATTATATCTTCCTTTGTGTTGTTTCAAAGCTTTCTACTAAGAATTTATTGCTTATGAGTTAACTCTTATGCAAGACTTATTGATGCTTGTCTTGAAAGTATTATTCATGAAAAGTCTTTGTTATATGATTCATTTGTTTACTCATTATCTTCATCATTGCTTCGAATCTCTGCATTCATCTCATGTGCTTTACAATAGTATGATCAAGGTTATGATGGCATGTCACTTAAGAAATTATCATTTTTATCGTTTACCTACTCGAGGGCGAGTAGGAACTAAGCTTGGGGATGCTTGATACGTCTCAAACGTATCTATAATTTCTTATGTTCCATGCTACTTTATTGATGATACCTACATGTTTTATACACATTATATGTCATTATTATGCGTTTTCCGAACTAACCTATTGACGAGATGCCGAAGGGCCAGTTTTGTTTCTGTTTTTGGTTTCAGAAATCCTAGAAAGGAAATATTCTCGGAATCGGACGAAATAAAGACCCAACATCCTATTTTTCCGGACGCTGAGCACCGAAGAAGGGCCGAGGGAGCAGGAGGGCCCCACCCTTGGCGGCGGCGCAAGGGGGTGGGCGCGCCACCCTATGAGGAGGGAGCCCCGTGGCCCCTCCGACTCCCTCTTCGCCTATAAATGTCTTCCTGACCTAAAAACACCGGGACGTTGGACGAAACCCGAGAAAACCTTCCGAGCCGCCGCCATCGCGAAATCAAGATTCGGGGGACAGAAGTCTCTGCGCACGCCGCCGGACCGGGAATTGCCCCGGAAACCATCTCCACCGCCATCTTCACCGCCATCGCTGTTCCCATGATGAGGAGGAGTAATTCTCCCCGGGGCTGAGGGCTCTACCGTAGCTATGTGGTTAATCTCTCTCTCTGTACTCCAATACGATGATCTCATGAGCTGCTTTACATGATTGAGATCCATATGATGAGCTTTGTATCGCTACTAGTTATGTGCTACTCATGTGATGTTATTAAAGTAGTATATTCCTCCTGCATGGTGTAAAGGTGACTAGTGTGTGCACCGTGTGGTTCTTGTCGTAGGCTATGATCATGATCTCTTGTAGATTGTGGAGTTAATTGTCATTATGATAGTATTGATGTGATCTATTCCTCCTTCATAGTGTAATGTGGACAGTGTGTGCGCTATGTTAGTTCTTGGTTTATTTTGCAATGATCTATTATGCTCTAAGGTTACTTAAACATGAATATCGAATGTGGTGGAGCTTGTTAACTCCGGCATTGAGGGTTCGTGTAATCCTACGCAACGAATGGTGTTCATTCTCTCTTCCCTCTCTCTTTCTTCCTTGGTTTGGGCCGTGGCCGATGCCACCCCTTTCTTTTCACCTGGGCCCAACCCTAACCCCTCCACCTCTCCCCTCTCTGGCCCAAGCGCGCCACCGGCCCCTCTCTCTTTTCCCCCGCGCCCAAAAACCCTAGCCCGCGCACGAGTCAAGGGACATGATGGCACGGAGCCTCGCTCGACGCGCCATCACGCCTCGTCTGCCGCGCACCGCCTCGACTCCCCACCCCTGCTGACGCTCCAGGGCGACGTCACCACGGGCCCAGCTGGTGACGCCAGCCCTTGGACGCCCGTTGGCCACCAGCACCGCCCGCTCCACTACCGCTCCCCTCTCTGCCTATAAAAACCCCCCCAGCGCCACCACTCCCCCTTCAGCTCCCCCACGCACCACGCCGTTAGGCTGCCCCACTCCACCCCTGGCCGCTTGAGCAGCAGCTCAAGCCGCTGCTGTCGACGCCGAGACGCTCACCGCGGTCACCGCGTGGGTGACGCGCAGGTGGTCACCGCCGCGACGCCCTCGACGCTCCCCTCTCTCCCTGTCTCGTCGCCTGCACCACCTCCTACTGCCCCTAACCCTCTCCGTTGCCCTCCGCCTTGCAGATCTGCAGCGGAGCGACGACACCGACGACGCACCGGCGACACCGACGCAAGGAGAACACCGCACTTGTTAGTGATAATGAGGATTTCATGGAGGAGGAAGGACTTGATGGGTTAGATGATGAAGACGATGAGGACCGCGCCTTCATCAATGACGCGCCCGAAGAACCCGCACCACTTCACACCGTGGAGGCTACTCCGGATGATGAGGAGGATCCCGAGGAGCCCCCGTTCGATGACCCCTCCGCACTACTTGATGATTTCTAGATGTGCACCTTCGAGACTTGGTCTATGTTAGGATGTCCCTTATGATTCGATGAACTTGTTGGTCCTTGTGTGACCATGTGTGATGTGAACTTAATGCTTTTGGTAGTACCAACGTTGGTGGTTGAATGATTAGTATTTGTGTTCGCTTTGTTTTTCTTTCATTGGAGTTTTCTTTCTCATGCATGCACATTCCTTCCCCTTATGTAAACGGCACTTGAACCTCCGAACTTTTCCATCATCTCATTTCTATGTCTACCACCTTCACCCTTCCAGATGGTTGAGACCCGTCGTGGAGCCACTTCCGACAATCCACCCCCACCCCCGGATCCTGATATGACTCAAATCTTGCACCTCTTGATGGAAGACCGCCAACGCGCTCGTGCAGAAAGTGAGGCAAACATCACCGCACTCAGGCAGATTGCTCAAGCCGCCGCGGGAAATCGCAACAACGAAGAAGGAGAAGGACACGGCGAGGAAGCACCAAGATCGCGCCTTAGGGACTTTCAGAATACCAACCCGCCCGTGTTCTCCAAGTGTGTCGCTCCCCTTGATGCGGATGACTGGCTCCGCACCATTGAAAACAACCTTGAAGTCGCCGCGGTAGGAGATCTCGAGAAAGTTCTTCTCGCCACTCACTTTCTCTCGTGACCCGCCCGAGCTTGGTGGGAAAATATCAAGGCCATGCAAGCTCCGGATCATGTCATCGACTGGGCGGAATTCACCACCAAGTTCCGCAAAGCTCACATTCCCACGGGTCTGATCAAGATGAAGCAGGACGAATTTTTCAACCTGAAGCAGAATAACTCCAGCGTGGTGGATTATCTTGAGAAGTTCAACACTCTAGCCAGGTATGCCCCGCAAGATGTTGACACCGATGAGAAGAAGCGCGACCGTTTCATGAATGGTCTGCAGGAAGAAATACAGAGTATCCTAGTGGCTGTACCTTACCCCGACTTAGAATCGCTTGTGGATGCCGCTATTATGGTGGAGTCTAAGCGCAAGGCTGCTTACGAAACCAGGAAGCGCAAGATGCAACAGCAGCAGAGTGGACCCAACAACCCCAAGTACCGCAGTCCACCCTCATCAAGACCTGCTAACCCACCCCAGAGAAACTCAACACCAGCTCCAGCTTATCGCTCCAACAACTACACCCCCAACCGTTCAGCTCCACAGCACCGTCCGGAGGAGGAGGGTATAATAACAACTCTCGCCCTAATCCTCCAGCTCGTCCCCAAGGAGATGGATGCTTCGCTTGTGGGAAGCCGGGGCACTTCTCTCGTGAGTGCCCTACCAAGATGAGGACACCTCAGCGCGCCAACGCTCCCAGACCCAATCAAGCTCAAGCTAGGACAGCGTCAGGAAAGAAACCTGTTGTCAAGAAGCAGGCAAATGCTGCTCATGGACACCTGAATCATGCCAGTGCTGAAGAAGCAGAAGAAGCTCCTAACATCGTGATGGGTACGTTCCTAGTCAACTCCACTCCTGCCCGAGTTCTTTTTGATTCCGGAGCGTCTCATTCTTTCGTTACCGAACCCTTCGTTAAGAAGAGTGGGCTAAAACCAACCATAATGAAACGCCTCATGCTAGTCCAAATTCCTGGATCCACCGCTAAAACACGCTTATCTTGCAAACAAGTTCCTATTGTTATACACAAAGTACCCTTCCAGGCAGACCTCATAATCTTAGGAGCCCAAGGCTTAGAGGTAATACTAGGAATGGATTGGATGACCAAATATAAGGGACGCATTGACTGCGTCGAAAAATCCATTACTCTCACCAATGATCAAGGCCTACCCGTAAAATACACCGCCACAGTACATTCATCCAAAGCTTTCTGTAGGAAAAGCATCTCTGGACCCAACCTTGAACAAGTCCCTATTGTCTGTGAATACCCTGATGTCTTCCCGGAGGAATTGCCTGGGATGCCCCCAGACCGTGACATCGAGTTCATCATAGAACTGATTCCGGGTACCGCACCCATAGCCCAGAGACCGTACCGTATGAACCCCCAAGAACTAATCGAGTTAAAGAGACAATTGGATGACATGTTATCCAAAGGTCTTATTCGACCTAGGGCTTCACCATGGGGATCGCCTGTGATCTTCGTGGACAAAAGAGACGGAACCATTCGCTTATGTGTGGATTACCGGAGGCTCAACGAAGTTACCATTAAGAATAAGTACCCTCTGCCCAAGATCGATGATTTGTTTGATCATATGAATGGAGCTAAAGTATTCTCCAAGATAGACCTTCGCACCGGGTATCACCAACTCAAGGTTAGAGAATCCGAGATTCCTAAGACTGCCTTCACCACCCGTTACGGATTGTATGAGTACACCGTAATGTCTTTTGGACTCACTAATGCCCCCGCCTACTTCATGAATCTCATGAACAAGGTTTTCATGGAATACCTAGACAAGTTTGTTGTGGTGTTTATCGATGACATCTTGGTTTACTCCAAAACTGAGGAAGAACATGAAGAACATCTGCGACTCGTTTTGGGTACCCTTAGGCAACATCAACTGTACGCTAAGTTCAGTAAATGCCAATTTTGGCTCAAGGAAGTTGGATTTCTTGGCCATGTATTGTCAGCCAAAGGACTCTCCGTTGACCCCTCTCTGATCAAGTCCATTGTGGACCGGCAACCCCCAAAGAATGTTACGGAAGTGAGGTCTTTCCTCGGATTGGCGGGATATTACCGCAAGTTCGTTGAAGGATTCTCGAGTATCGCCAAGCCAATGACCCTCCTACTTAAAAAGGGTAAGAAGTTTGATTGGACTGAAAAGTGTGAAGAAAGCTTTCAAGAGCTTAAAAGGCGACTTGTTTCAACCCCCATCCTAACCATGCCCGACGTCACCAAGGACTTCGTGATCTATTGTGATGCTTCCAAACTTGGTCTTGGAAGTGTCTTAATGCAAGACGGGAAAGTGATCTCTTACCTCTCCCGACAGCTTAAACCTCACGAGGTCAATTACCCTACCCACGATCTGGAATTAGCCGCTGTAGTTCATGCTCTCAAGACTTGGCGCCACTATTTGATTGGAAACAGGTGTGACATATACACTGATCATAAAAGCCTCAAGTATATCTTTACCCAGAGGGAGTTGAACATGCGACAGAGGAGATGGATTGAGCTCATCAAGGATTATGATCTTAGTATCCATTATCACCCTGGAAAAGCCAATGTAGTTGCCGACGCCCTCAGCCGAGAGCCTTGTTCTCTCAACTCCCGTTTGCAAGTCGAGCAACCCCTGCTTTACCAAGAGTTTGAAGATTTTGGATTAGAATTGGTTAGCCATGGATTCCTTGCTGCCATGGAAGCCAGATCTACCTTACGAGATCAAATCAAGGAGACCCAAGTAGGACATAAAAGTATTGAAGGGATCAAACGCCGCATGGGCAAAGAAAAGGTAGAAGGATTTTTAATAGATTCCAAGGGAGTACTGTGGTACAATGGACGGCTTTGCGTACCAAACATTCCTGAGTTGAAAAACCTGATAATGGAAGAAGCCCATAATACTCCTTATTCTATTCACCCTGGAGGATCTAAAATGTACCAAGATTTGAAGGACACCTTTTGGTGGCATGGGATGAAGAGGGATATTGCCTTCTTTATCGCTCGATGTGACGTATGCCAGAAAGTTAAAGCTGAGCACCAACGCCCCGCCGGATTGCTGCAACCTTTGAAGATACCGGTGTGGAAATGGGAAGAAGTGGGAATGGACTTTATCACAGGACTTCCCAGGTCTAGCCGTGGACATGACTCAATCTGGGTGATAGTAGATCGTCTCACAAAAGTCGCTCACTTCTTGCCTGTCAAGACCACCGATCACGGGAGAGCTTTAGCAGATCTCTACATCTCCCGTATAGTTAGCCTTCACGGCATTCCCAAAGTCATCGTGTCAGATCGAGGCTCCCAATTCACTTCTCGTTTCTGGCAGAAGCTCCACGAAGCTATGGGCACCAAACTATCTTTCAGCACAGCCTACCATCCTCAGACCGGAGGACAGACCGAAAGAGTAAACCAGATTCTGGAGGACATGCTCCGAGCATGTGTTCTCGCTTATGGAACCAAATGGGAAGATTGCCTGCCCTTCGCCGAGTTCTCCTATAATAACAGCTACCAAGCCAGTCTCCAGATGGCCCCCTTTGAAGCCCTCTATGGGAGGAAATGCCGAACCCCTCTTAACTGGACCGAGACCGGAGAAAGCCAAGTGTTTGGTCCAGACATACTTCGAGAAGCGGAAGATCAAGTTCAGCTTACCGCGACCGTCTAGAAGCTGCACAGTCCCGCCAGAAGAGTTACGCCGACAGTAAGCGTCGGGAATTAACCTTCTGCACCGGAGATTTTGCCTACCTCCGGGTAACCCCTCTCAAAGGAATGAAACGTTTTCATGTCAAGGGCAAACTTGCACCCAGATTTATTGGACCTTTCAAAGTGCTAGGACGAAGAGGAGAAGTGTCTTACCAACTTGAGCTGCCCCCTGAATTGTCGGAATTCCATGATGTTTTCCATGTCTCTCAACTTCGGAGATGTCTCCAAGCACCTAACAAGACAGAAGTCTTCAAGGATATCGATTACCGTGCCATCGACCTCAATCACGACTTAACCTACCGAGAGAATCCCATTCGTATTCTAGAAGAAACCATTAGGGTTACCCGCCGACGGAAGGTTAAGTTATTCAAGGTCCAATGGAGTAATCACTCTGAAGATGAAGCCACCTGGGAAAGAGAGGACTATCTGCGACAAGAGTTTCCTCATCTGTTCAAGCTTCTAGCCGTGGAATCTCGGGACGAGATTCTTCTAAGGGGGGAAGGTCTGTAACACCCCATTTTTCAGAACCTGCATATTTTCCAACAAGTTAAAATTTTGAACCAACAAAAACTTTTGTTAAGCACTATTGGTTGAGTGTAGGTTAGATTCTTGCTTGGCTTAACTCAACATTCCCTTCTGGTATGTTATGCTTGTCACCACACCATAAATTAAATAAGTACACTACTCCTTAAAAATTTTCAGAATTGAGCTATTTAATTTATTTAACACCACCTCTGGTGCACCATACCCCTCAACACCCTAACCCTAGTTTGGTGAGCATCACTTTTGGATAAGAGGGAACACTTTCCCCTCTTCTCTACACCACCACCAGATCACCTAGGGTTGCACCACCAACACCACCATACCTTATTTATTTTTCTTCTTATTGTTCTACATTTGTGCACATGCACTTTGGTCACATTTTGGCACATGCACATGCATGGCCCCCTCTCCTTTCACCCCTGCCCCTTTTTCCTTCTCTCTCTCTTCTCTCTTTGGTTTTGGCCGAGAGACAAGAGGGGGAACTTCCCTCTCTCTTTTTCCCTTCTCTCTTCCCTCTCTTTTTCTTCCCTGGTTTGGGCCGTGGCCGATGCCACCCCTTTCTTTTCACCTGGGCCCAACCCTAACCCCTCCACCTCTCCCCTCTCTGGCCCAAGCGCGCCACCGGCCCCTCTCTCTTTTCCCCCGCGCCCAAAAACCCTAGCCCGCGCACGAGTCAAGGGACATGATGGCACGGAGCCTCGCTCGACGCGCCATCACGCCTCGTCTACCGCGCACCGCCTCGACTCCCCACCCCTGCTGACGCTCCAGGGCGACATCACCACGGGCCCAGCTGGTGACGCCAGCCCTTGGACGCCCGTTGGCCACCAGCACCGCCCGCTCCACTACCGCTCCCCTCTGCCTATAAAAACCCCCCCAGCGCCACCACTCCCCCTTCAGCTCCCCCACGCACCACGCCGTTAGGCTGCCCCACTCCACCCCTGGCTGCTTGAGCAGCAGCTCAAGCCGCTGCTGTCGACGCCGAGACGCTCACCGCGGTCACCGCATGGGTGACGCGCAGGTGGTCACCGCCGCGACGCCCTCGACGCTCCCCTCTCTCCCTGTCTCGTCGCCTGCACCACCTCCTACTGCCCTAACCCTATCCGTTGCCCTCCGCCTTGCAGATCTGTAGCGGAGCGACGACACCGACGACGCACCGGCGACGCCCGTGACGCAGACGCCGCCAAACGCGACGACGCCGACGTGTCCGAGCCTCGCCAGGACGTCCACGAGCAGCACACCCACGCCGCCGACCCGCCTGCACCGAGCCACGCCACCGCCAGCCGCCGGTAAGCCGCCATCGCCCCCCCCTTTCTTCTCCCGCGCCGGCGAGCGCCGCGGACGTCGACGACGCGCCAGATCTGGGCCGTCGGATCCAGATCGGGCGGACGCATGGCGCATGCACGGCCACGACGGCGTGCATGGCCACGTCGGCCGGCCTGGCCCGCCACGGGCCCCCGGCCCTTTTCTTTTTCTTTTTCTTTTTTCACCGGCCACCGGAGAGCCCCACTGGGCCGGCCCATCTGCGCAGCACTGCACGGCCCAGGGCGTTCCCGCCCTTTTCTTTTATTTGAAAATTTGATAAACAGAAATTAAAAATGCAAATATGCCAGTGTACTGTTTTGTTAATAAAATTTGTTTGGTAACTCGGATTGACATAATTCCAACTGTTTTTGAACCAGTATGAAATCCCCTTTCAGATGCCACTGGTCTTGTATTTTTAGGATTTTTGTACGATTTTTAGAGTATTAAACATGATCACTGTATTCTGGTTAGTATTCCTAATTCCAAAAATTGAAAAATAAATATTTTTGAATGATTCCAATTGTGTTGGTCTTATATTGTTACTATGCATCTAAGAAAAATACCAGAAACCTCTGTTAGTAATGTTTAGTCTCTGGTTATGATTGTATGTGTGTCACATGAAATGATAGGAGTAGAGTTTGACGTTTTTAATTAAACCTTGATACATTGTTTACCAAAATGGCCAAATCATGTTTTGGTTTCTGCCAAGCCACTCCCCTGCATACTTTCCTTTTATTTGTTAACTCTTGGTTCTTGAGTATATGTTGATTGTATGTATCGTTTACTTTGGCGACGCTAGATACGAACGAGGGAGAGATTGAAGGGGAGGACTTTGGAGAAGGATTTGAGGAGGACCAGGGACAAGCCAACCAAGGCAAGCCATCTTTGAACTCTGAATGATGTGGTGTTGGATGTCATTTGTTGATGTCCCTAAGCATCTTATCTCTTTTTGTGATGATCTCTCTATGTTGGTCTACATATGGTTGTAATAGGGGTAGTACTTTGGGGTGGTTTTTCATCTTGGTTCACACATGGAAAGATGCATGGTGTCAATGCCGTGCTATTTCCTTGGGTCTTAATAAGTGCTCAACCCGAGCATGTACCATCCCTTGTTATAGTTTTACACCACACCCCTACTTTGTTGAGTGTATAGGTATCAAAGTCATGATGCTTGGTGTATTTCTCAACTTGAGAGAAGTATGCCGTGTACTCCCTTTAATAATAGATGGGTAACACAACTACTCCACTCAAGTGGCATAGTAGCACCTCAAATCTGAGAGTTTGATCCACCCTTTGTTATTATCCTACATGCTTCCCTTAAGCACTTATGCTCTCATGGAAAGATGACCTTCATCTCGGCCATGGTACTATAGTAGTTCCTATTCATGAAATTTTAGATTGGGAACCCCTCAAGGTTTACCTTGTTGTAAATGTTTATGAAAACCTTGGGTGTGTTAGCCCAAGTGTATGGTTTAAGAAAAACAAGGGAACTTGAAAAGGATGTTTGAGAAAATTGGTGTATGGTGATTCGTGGAACACCAAGGTGTTGTGGGAAAAAGAAATGGTTTCTAAAATGGAGCACTGCGTATAAGTGTTCGCCGTTCCAACTTTTATTCGCGCAACCACATTACCCAAAGTGGGCACGGGCTTAGTCCGTAGTCCGTCGAAATTGGCATAAGCAACCTTCACAACTATCTAGGGAGGGTCACGACGACCTCCGACGCCGGGTTGCGCTCTGAAGGAGGTAATACACTGTCTAGACCGATAGCCGGACGATTAATGAGGGTCTTCCGTCATGGCGCCGGAGATACGCTCAAAAGGAGGTATGCTGCCGGGGTGCCGGGAAGGGGTAAGCCCGCAGGGAAGGACTTGTGCCAAGGGAGACGAGCGAAATACTATGACTGGTTATTCGAGACTCGCATACTTTCGTATGACGATCCGGGGATGATCCCGGCGGATTTACCAGTTCTTGTGGAGAAAGTGTGCAAACTCTGCAGAGTCAAATCTATTCGAATAGCCGCGTCCGCGGTCATGGACAAGTTGATATGGCCATACTTAACCGGGGCTTGAGTTTTGTTTTATCAAATGCTTTGCAAAGAAAGTGTTGTGTTGTACCGGAAAGGTACGGAAAAAGGGCGTGTGTTGACCATATGGAGATGGTCGTGGAGTTGGAGACCAAGTGGGGAACACCTACCTAATGTTTCTTGGAGAGGAACTCTTCTTCAATAAAGATATAGAGATGTCATAGAACTTCCTTCGCATATCCATCAATTGAGATGGAGAAATGCAACTCTTCTTCAATAAAGATATAGAGATGTCATAGAACCTTCCCTCGCATATCCATCAATTGAGATGGAGAAATGCAACTCTTCTTCAATAAAGATATAGAGATGTCATAGAACTTTCCCTCGCATATCCATCAATTGAGATGGAGAAATGCAACTCTTCTTCAATAAAGATATAGAGATGCCATAGGACCCTTATAGTGTTCCTTTCACCTGAGAAGCCGGAACGCTATGTCGACACTTGTTGTTGATGCATGCTATATCCACAAGAGAAACTGTTCTTCCTCTCTTGTCTCTTTTAGATAGCTTATGTTAGTTCCCCTTTTGATGGTTTGCGAGTACAATTCCAAATGTACTCACGGCTTTGTCCCTGGCTATTAACTTGGCCAGACTATGAGGAGGACTATGAAGATGATGGAGGATACCAGGACGACTATGCGACCTAGGACGACCTCCAAGTCAGACGCCTGTAGGTCTAAGGCATGACTTGGGCCCGACGACGTTGACGTGTATCCGCTGCTATGTGTGTGAACTTGCCCGTTGTGGCATTTATGTATGACTGGGTCATGTGACCCGCTATTGTAAGACTTATTTATTCGGTACTGTAATGGATGATGTAATTCTGGATATTCAGTTCGGTTATGTGCTCACGGTGCACTGATCATGGGATCGTGAGTTGAATGCATAACAGGGTATTTCGGACAATTAGTCCGGGGTCCCCACACCTACACAACGAATGGTGTTTATCATCCAACAAAAGAGTGTATGTAGCACAAATGAGAGAAGTTATTATTTATTATGCGATCAATGTTGAGAGTGTCCACTAGTGAAAGTATGATCCCTAGGCCTTGTTTCCAATACTGCAAACACCGCTTACTTACTGTTCTACTGCATGTTTACTCGCTGCCATATTTTATTCAGATTGCTATTACCACTCATATACATCCATACTACTTGTATTTCACTATCTCTTCGCCGAACTAGTGCACCTATACATCTGACAAGTGTATTAGGTGCGTTGGGGACACAAGAGACTTCTTGTATCGTGATTGCAGGGTTGCTTGAGAGGGATATCTTTGACCTCTTCCTCCCTGAGTTCGATAAACCTTGGGTGATTCACTTAAGGGAAACTTGCTGCTGTTTTACAAACCTCGGCTTTTGGAGGCCCAACACTGTCTACAAAAATAGAAGTACCCGTAGACATCACTGGCCCCCAAAATGCTATCGGGGTCATGGGGGGCGCCGGTGGAGATGCTCTCACGAACGCATACACGATTTTCTTTTTCAGCAAAGGGTAACCCCTATTTCCATTAACAATAGAAACCTTACAATGTGCTCCATTCATGTTTTGTCATTCCACCACAACGCCACAAATCACTATTCGGACAGATTTTGAATGCTTGAATATAAATCCTAATAGCAACTCCAGCACTAAGGCTAAAACTCGGCGCTGTAAATCGCATATGCAAGTATGCAACCTGATTTAGAGCGCAGGCAAGCACATTCTTCACCGGAGACGGTAGATCAACGGAAAAAAAAATGCTTTTTACCACGCGATGTAAATTACAGCGCGCGGCGCCGATACAAACAACATACACACACAAATATAGAATCAACAAGATCAAACAAATAGAAATAAGCATACAATATATTGTCTATTTATTATTACAAGCCAAGAAAATACAAAAAATTATGTTGTAACAATACAACAAGCATACAAACATGTAGACACTAATTTTGTTGTCCTCTCCATTTTCACCACTTCTTGATGAGATCAAGTTGAAGCTCATCATGGGCATCATTGTTCCGACTCAAATGATAGGAGGCAATGAAATGCGCCACTCTCTTGTCTTCTCTTTACTTGCACGGAAACCCCAATCAAGTCATAGTAGAAGAAATCTACATCTTTTCCACCATCATCCTCTGTGATTATATTATGCATAATGACACAACCGTTCATTATGTACCAAAGACACTCTTGGTCCTCAAATCTAACCAGTTTTTTCATAATAGCAAATTAAGCTTGCAAAATTTAAATGCTCTCTTCACATCTTTTCTAGCCGCCGCTTGTTCATTGTGAAATTTAACTTGTTTCTTACCTATGGTTTACAAACCGGCTTCACAAATGTTTGCTACAGCAGGACAATAAGCCCGCATGAAGGAGGGCGGAAGCAGTGAGCGTGGTTTTTGTTCTTTTTTTTTGGCGCCAATGTTTGCTTGGTTTTACATAGCGTGATACATATGATGTACTTCCTGAAATATTTAAAAACGGAAGGAGTAGATCCTTAAAAAGAACAAGCCATTGGACATTTTAAAGAATGAACTCAAGTGGCTATTTCTCTTATATAATAGCAGATTTGAATGAATGTGATGGGGAGCCTGGAGAATACCCCTGTGGAGAATTGACCCGTGTGGTCTTTGCTTTCCTTGAACCTCCTTCCAGATCCACCTGCCGACCTCTCTCCCCCTCGCCGCCGGCGGCCATGGTGGCCGGCGACGGGTGGGAGGGGGGTCTGGCCCCTAGTAGATGTAGGTGTCTTCTGCTTTTTCTTCTCCCTGGTGAATAAACAAGAGGCGGCCGGATCCAGACTCAACTCGATGCTTCTCTCAATCCTTCTTTTCCAAGGCCACGGCTACGGATTGGAAGTTGGGAGAGGGATTAGAGCTGAATCCCATGCCGGCACCCCTTGGCCAAATCCATGGCGAGGGTTTGCTTCGGCTACCATCGCTCCCACATCCTTTTATCTCTTTCTCTTCTTCGTTGGGAGGACGGTGTTGGATCCCATGGGCTGGATCCAGTACTGGCTGTTGGGGCTTCTCCTCGTCAAGGCGCTCCGGTGGTTGGAGCCAGAGACGATTAGGAGGGGTGCTACCAGAACCTCCATGAATAAAGCCCTTTTCGTCCGCGTACTTGCTGCTGCTAGCCCTGGTATGAAGCCTATTCACTCTGCTCATGGTGATTTGGAGTTCGACGGGTGCAGTGGCACGGTGTGGTGCTCAATACAGGGTAAATTCTGGCCATGGGCCGGCCCCCGGCCCGGCCCAAAAACTCGGGCTTGGGCTGTTGTTGGCCCGGGGGCCTAAGCCCGACGCAATTAACCTACGGCCCGGCCCGGCCCGAACGGCTTGGTGGGATTTTGGTCGGGGGGGCTTGGTTTTTTTGCGTCGGGCCTACCTCGGGCCGGCCCGAGGCCCGGCCCGGCCCGACACATGCCCAGGTATACTCCTGGGAGTGCATCCACGGCAGTCAGGCTTTTGCTGCCGTCTCTTACGGTCGAAAGGCGACCACTCCCACCTCTGTCGTCAGCTACGGTTTCTTCCGGCCGGCGACTGCAGGCGATGAACAACCTCCAGGCTATACTGCCAAGAAGGAGGCCCTTCTGCTCCAGTACAGCGTGCTCCCGCCATATCGTCCCAAGTGGTAACGTCCCCGGTGACGCTACGGTAGGCTGTGCTGTGAAGCTCCGTCGAGGTGGAGAAGGAGCTGGACCCGTTTGTGTCTTCAAGTTTAGATCTAGGGTTCCTAGTGCAAAAAGTGAGGACCTTGTTGTAATTTTTCCTTTTCTTGTGGTTCCTGTTGTGAATTGTAACTCCACCGACGAGAATGAATGAATGCTCTCGGTCCTTCGGGACCATCCCCTGTTCAAAAAAAAGAATGAATGTGATGGTCTTAAGAGTCTTACAAGAATATTCCCTCCACCCTACTCCGAACCATGATCCAATTAATTTATAGCAATCTCTGTGTGTCGGTTAGTTTTCATTTCATATGTTGCCCGAAGCAACAAGGTTGTCACTGGATTGTTACCATCGTAAATTTCTTCAGAAACATTGTCGTAGAAGTGTTTTGACAAAAAGGAAATATTAGATGGGCTGCTCGTTACAAGCATCCAATTCATGTTTAGCAGTCACTCGACCGAATGGTCGTCCATAAACAGTGGACATCAGGACAAGCGCATTACAGAGTTCAGAAGCAGACTAGCAAGAGTACACATACAATTAAATACTATGACCAAAACTGAGTCGGTTGAATCTGATTCCGGTGACCAATTTTAGATGAACCCAAAGATGCACTACAAACTTCAACATTCAGTTGCAGCCTCAAGTCTGAAGACCAAACTTTTAAGAGTCATTAATAGCACGCGTCATGTCCTTGTTCAGGAGCTTGTTCAAGAGTTTAGCAGTCACTCAACGGACTGCTCATCCATAAACAGCAAACAACAGAGCAAAGGCATTATGGAGTTCAGAAGCAGACTTGCCTGAGAACCTCTAGATCCTGAAGATGAACTACAAACTTTGGTCAAGAAATTTATGATGACCAATTTTAGATGACAGAAGAGAACCTCTAGATCTCAAAGATTTTCACCAAAGATGGAATCTGATTCCGATGACCAATTTTACATGACAGAAGGGAACCTCTAGGTCCCGAAGATGAACTACAAACTTCAACATTCAGTTGCTACCTGACTGCGATCTCAATCTCCATCACCAGTCACTCCAAGCGCCATCGTCATCTGTTATCTTTGTGACACACATGATGACGCTGCTGTCAGTGGGCAGGTTAGAAGAAACATTTGGCATGACAAAGGAGTAGCTGCCATCCTCTGTTGGCAACCCACTGGAGAGAGTGGTGCTTCTGATTTGGAAATCCGAATTCTGACGCCAACCCATGGTGCGGCAGTGGAAATCAACCTGGCATCTGAACTTGCACTCCCCCACCACGGCATGAGGATCAACACACAGGACGGAGGCGGCTTTGCCGAATGGAGGCACAGGCATGAATTTTACCAGGAACAGGGGGCTGCCTTTTTTCTTGTGGAGAACCTGCATTCCTTCCCGCACCTCAAGGGTGAAACGATGTCCAAACGCAAACTCTGTAGCTGTCAACCGGTGTTCGGCGGTGAGATGCCGTAGAAGTGCAGTGTTTGTGCCAGCAAAGCCACACCAATCTTCAGGGCAAAAGCAAGGCGCGTGCGGGCATGACTTCGCGTGATCGTCTCGCTCGTGGTAACAAGTCTTGGCAGTGCATCCGTAGAACGAGTTGGAGCAAGGGACACGGACAGACTCGAGGATGTGGTCGAACGCGATGCAGCGGTTATAGCCGCCGGTGATGGCGCACGCGTGGCACTTGTTCTTGTTCAGGAGCTTGTCATGGCAAGACGAACAGATCACGTGCCCGACCGCGCACTGTATATCACAAAGACATCCACCATTACTTACGAGCCTGTTTAACTATGAGAGAGATACTGAAATACTAAAAGCATTTCCATAAGCATATTTCGCTACTTGTTTCACCAAAGTTTTTTTTAAATGGAAAAAATGGTAATGGTAGATGGATGCCATTGTTGGAGCTCGATATCTTGCGTACCAATTTCCTAGGCTGTTTAAAGCAACGAGGGGGGTTATACATTAATAATCTTCTGCACAAACTTAAGCTTCCACTGAACACTAAAAGGGAGCGTTCATGTACAGGTGTCAGACACAACGAAATCTTTTTTTTTTAGATTCTCAACGAAATCTGATGTGTGTGGGAAATCCTTTCTTTCTTTCCATTTTCTATTCTTTTTCGCCATGGTGCCAAAATCTATGTGCATCGGGTGATACAATGTGCCTTAATTTAGCCACAATTCGTATCTGAAGTTCTAGGTTTTTTTAGGGGGTTGAAGAGACAGAACACATCTCAATCCCAAGTGCCCAATGCAACGGCGGATCTGCTGTAGAGAGTGAAGAAGAGAGTGAGAACCTGGAAGACGGGAGGCCTGAGCGGGTGATAGCAGACGGTGCAGTCCAGCGCCTCCAGAGCGATGGCGCCGTCGCTGGCGACGGACCCCCGCCTTGACCCCTCCTCCCCTTGCTGCCTTCTCCTCTTCGTCTCCATCCTCGATTCCCTATGGACTCCTAGAGTGGAGAAATCCGTAGATCTCGTGCTCGTGGCTTCAATTTCGTCGCTGGACATAGGTGGGGACTGGGGGAGTGGAGAAGGGGAACAACACGCGGAGGGCGATGCTCTTCTGTCGGAGGATGCGTGCCACGCCCACACCCCACACGTTTGGTGTCTTTGGTCGAACAAAATACTGGCTTCTCAAGTGCAAATCCCCTTTTGTATATGGAAGCATCGGCTCCTGCTATATGTGTCTACATATATATGTGCAGCACAAGTTTCGCGGACTGAATATTTTTTAATCCCGTGTAAAAAAGATAAAGTGAATAAATTTTTGTGAAAAGTTTTCTTTACAATTAAATTTTTCTTTTTTGCACTTGACAAAAATAATGTCTATTTTCAGCGAAACGAAATTTCCAAACACATATGATGTTGAGATATATACATGATTTTTTTTTAGGAATTTTGTAACATTTTTAACTGCGTTTAAATCACATTTCAAAAATAGGAAGCATATGATCTCGGGTGCCAAAACGACACGTTCCTCACCAACGCAAATTTTACGGAGAAAAAAATCCGTGCTCATTAGAGCAAGATCTCGTAAATGGGCGTGATAAATGTGCAAGTTTTAAGTTTTCGTCAAAAATAGACGCAGAAAAACGCCACCATCCGAACCGGGTATTTGTAGGCTCCACAGCCAAACCAAGAGCAACCGCGGAGGCAGTTGGTGCACTGAAATTTGCCCATTTCCCTTTTTCACGACTTTTTCGTGCGCCATACCTCATTTCGCCCCGCAGCCACCGCCAGCTCTTGCCATCATTCTCGGCCACATGGACCACGCCTTGCCGATGCCGAGTACCCCGCATCGTGCCGCATCGGTAGCAGATCGAATCTTGTGGGCTGGCCGTGATTTCTTTCATGGCGGAAGACTCGTCGATTGGGGCCGCCATGGATGTGTCGCGAAGGTCCGATTCGGCCCTTCCCTCGACCTAGTCCGCCGTATTCGACCTCTCCGGAGCTTCTTCTTCCTCCTTGTTTGTTGCTTCTGCCTGAATCGACCGCATCGGCCCCATCGCGGTGAGATTTGGTTTTGCTTGTTCTTTGAGCTCGACCTATTGATTCGGCCTCGACTTTAACATAGGATTGTTGTAGATGACTTCCTCGCTAAGCTTTTAGTTTCTTTTCAAAGACTTCTCGTCTTTGGATGATTCAGACCTCGACGATTTGCTTAACGACGAAGACACTGAGAATATGATGCTCATCCTCGCTGCGAAAGAGCTCCAAGATAGGGTCAACCTCAACGGGAGGCGCTGATCGATGGCCAATCGCGTTTGCATCCCGCGGAACCGAGCGCTCGGCCACGATGCGCTCATGCAAGACTACTTTGTCGAGGTACTGACATACCCGCCCCATCTCTTCCATAGAAGATACAAGATGTTTCGGAGTTTTTTCGTCAATTTAGTCAAAACTTGCAAGGAGAAATCCCGCCATTTTAGTCCCAGGGGAAACATTGTTGGAGCCGTGGGGTTTAGCCCATATCAAAATATCTTGGCAGCTATGCGCGCGGGTGATCGCATATGGCATCCCCACAGACTATACAAATGGGTATCTTCACATTGGCGAAGATACAACCATTGAGTCCGTTCGAATGATTGCCAAGGTGATGTTCCGGGTATTTGGTCCCATGTATCTTCGATCTCCAAATAAAGAAGATACACAAAGATAGATGAAGATGAATGGGGAGAGGTTGGTCAAGCATGCTAGGAAGTGTAGATTTTTTTGCATTTGAGGCTGGCCGGGCATGCATGGCATGGATAATATTGCGGTAAAAGTCGTAATGTCGTCATTGTGCTGAAGGCCATTGCATCGAAGAACTTATGGATTTGGCATTGCTTCTTTGGGTTGTCGGGACCACTCAGTGATATAAATGTCTTGCATAGATCATATTTGCTTGCTGCATTAGCTAGTACAGATTCTCCTGCTTGCAATTACAAAGTCAATGGACATGACCACACCATGGACTACTATCTTTCCGACGGAATCTATCTGGTTAGGACGACATTTGTGAAGACCATCCGGAACCTCCAAACAAAGAAAGGAGCTCAATTTTACAGGCCACAAGAAGCATGATGAAAGGACATTGAAAGAGCGGTCGGTGTTTTGCAAGCTCGGCTTCCCATTGTTTAGGGTTCTGCTCGATTTTTGGACAAAAAAAGCCCTCAAAAGCATCATGACATGTGCAATTCTTCACGATATGATCATCGAAGATGAGAAAGGGTTAAACTTGGAGTTCTTCTATGAGAATTTTGGTAGTCGTGTGCAACCACAAAGAACCCCCGATTCACATTCAAGCATTTCTGGAGACCCATCGGCAAATTGAAGATTCTTCCACGCATAAGCTAGCATCTCAACCTTGATCTCGTCGAGCACCAGTGGTAGATTCATGGCAGAAAATGATGTCCCTCCTTCATTCATTCCATTTTCTATTTATTTGTGTGTGTGATGAACAATTATTTGCCCTCGAAACCATTCATTATTTGTTTAATTATTTTATTTTCTTATTGTTGTAATTTGATTTAAAGGATATTGTACTCCCTCCATTTCATAATATAACCTACTATTTTAGCATGCTAAAAAGTTCATATTATAGAACAGAGTGATAATTTAGATGATTATTGTGTGTTGTTATGTTTAAAACACTCATTTGTTTAGCTTATGTTTCAATCATACTCAATTTGAATATGTAAAATGGTGTTTAAGTTGTTTGTTTGCAGTCGTTACGGCCTATGTGTTTTGCAGTTGAGTATACTCGATTTGATCGGCTGCAGCGGACGCGAGCGCAAAATTTGTATTTTTTGCACCACGTAAATACACATGGCGCCCGCTCAATTTCCACCGCCATAGCCGCCGTAGCCATGCCTTTGAGCCGCAGCTGAGGGACGCCCCACCACCACAGTCATCCTCCCGCACGGTCTTTTTAGGTAAGTTGGGTTGCAGGTGAGATTTTTAAATCCAAAGTAAGTTGTACCTAAAAAAGAAGGATCGCCTGGTAAGTTACTCCACTCTATTTTCTCCTTGTGTTGTGACCATTGTAGCCCATGACAGCAACAATTGGTGCACAAGTGATCCAATCTTTGTTTTTATCACAAACTAGATCATTCCATGTAATGAATTATATGAAAACAAAAACATTGCAGCACCGAAGAAAATTGAACAAAGAGACTTATCAACACTCTGCACCAAGTTCAAAACATAAGCGAAACTTACTACATGTGGGGGAGCTAAATATACAATGCTTGGGCAGTCAAAAATCAAATCACTTCCGGGCATATGTATGTCGTATGCACAGCACTTCCGGTAAATTAACATGAGAGCAATCAGATCGAGCGACATGCTTGATTAGCTACCCAAACAAACAATCAAAAAACATGAGAGCAATCAGCATGAACGGGACTGTTCCAGATTTAAGATTTAACAGTAGCAAAATACACTCCTCTTGTGATCAATACATGCATTCGATTGAAATAAGAAGACCGGCACCAGACTTCAAGCATCTAATTTAAGTTCAGCAGTCATTTTATGGACTGTTCGTGCATCAACTGCAGCAGAAGCAGAAGGAACGCATTAAATGCCAGAGCTCATAATAAGCATCTAGCCAGATTAAGCATTACTACCTCCGTTTCAAGGAATAAGGCGCCCTCGTTTTACGTGCTTTTTGTTTGACCAAAAATTACTTCAAATAGTTAAAAATTATTTGTATGAAATTAGTATCATTAAAAAGTATTTTTCAATACGAATATAACGATACTAATTACACATAATATAATCAAGATTTTGTTGCTTAATTTTTATGGTCAAAGTTCGTCTTGAAATACATGTGCGCCTTATTCCTTAAAACGGAGCTAGTACATAGCATCCTGAGTCATGACACTCAGGAGATATCAACAGCTAGCCCATCTTGACCTAGGTGCCAAAAGCATCGAGGAGGCTGTCGGAGCGCCCGTGAAAGCCAATAATCTTGCCACCACATGTAGGGAGCTTGAATGGCGCCCCTCCCCTTCCTCCTTCCCGTATGGACCGAAAGTGCGACGATTGCTGACAAAAGTGAGTGATCTAATGACGAACTGCTGTTAAAGAAGCCGTAGTGGCCCTTTACGCTCGTCAGGTACTCGTCCTGCCGCAAACAGATCTGGACATGCCAAAATGGCATTTCATCATATCTTGTTGGAATAAAAGTCATTTGAAGGTGACAACTCTCATACAGGAAGAAATGTGATGATTTGTAGCTTATACCTCTGAACGTTGTCCTCTGGTTACGTCCCAGAGCTTGCTCTCCTCCTCCTGGCCGTCCCGCTCATACAACACCGACATGGCATCGACAACCCAGCCATGGCGGACAACAGCCTTGAAAATGCGGTCGACGCGATGCCTGTCTATCTTCCAGGCATTGCCACCACTACCGCCACAAGGACCCATCTTCACAACTGAATCCTTCATAATTTTTCTATGTTGGTTATGCCATACCGTTGAGCTTTTCTTATCATGGATTTTCTTCTTCGCCACAATATCCTTCGTTAAGAACTTAGCGCGTTCAATTATAATTGCAAGTATATCCGCCACAATGTTAAAGAGCATCAGGCACAAAGGATCCCTTTGCCTGAGTCCTTTTTTTGTCTGGAAGTAATTACCAATGTCATCATTGACCTTTATGGTAACACTTCCATCAAAAATGGCATTATTAACTAGAGCGCACCACTCATCAGAAAATTCTTTCATCCGATGGGTCTATCAATTTTGGTGAAATCATTCTCTTACCGAAAGTTACTGATGCGAAACGGATCCAACAATTCAGACCCATGTGTCTTTTAAATGTTTGTTTCAAAATTTTCACAAAAGTTGCTACTATTCGACTGAATTCCGTGGCAGATCATGTAGTGCGTCCTTCTCAGACAGCTTTCATGCAAGGCAGATACATCCTAGATGGAGTTGTCACTTTGCATGAAACAGTTCATGAGATGCACCGCAAAAAGTTGAATGGGGTCATACTCAAAATCGACTTTGAAAAAGCCTATGATAAAGTTAAATGGTCCTTTCTTCAACAAACACTTCGGATGAAATGATTTTCTGCTGAGTGGCGCGCTCTAATTAATAAAGCCATTTTTTGTGGAAGTGTTGCCATAAAGGTCAATGATGACATTGGTAATTACTTCCAGACAAAAAAGGACTCAAGCAAGGTGATCCTTTGTCCCCGATGCTCTTTAACATTGTGGCGGATATGCTTGCAATTATAATTGAACACGCTAAGTTCGATGGCGAAATTGAAGGTGTGGTCCCCCATTTAGTTGATGGGACTTATCAATTCTTCAGTATGTCGTGTTGGAGATATGCCCAAGAGGCAATAATAAAAGTGGTTATTATATATCTTTATGTTTATGATAGATGTTTATATACCATGCTATAATTGTATTAACCGAAACATTGATACATGTGTGATATGTAAACAACAAAGAGTCCCTAGTAAGCCTCTTAACTAGCTTGTTGATTACTAGATGATTAGTTTCATAATCATGAACATTGGATGTTATTAATAACAAGATTATATCATTATATGAATGATGTAATGGACACACCCATTTAAGCGTAGCATAAGATCACGTCATTAAGTTATTTGCTATAAGCTTGTTACATAGTTACCTAGTCCTTATGACCATGAGATCATGTAAATCACTTATACCGGAAAGGTACTTTGATTACATCAAACGCCACTGCGTAAATGGGTGGTTATAAAGGTGGGATTAAGTATCCGGAAAGTATGAGTTGAGGCATATGGATCAATAGTGGGATTTGTCCATCCCGATGACGGATAGATATACTCTGGGCCCTCTCGGTGGAATGTCGTCTAATGTCTTGCAAGCATATGAATAGGTTCATAAGAGACTACATACCACGGTACGAGTAAAGAGTACTTGTTAGGAGACGAGGTTGAACAAGGTATAGTGTGATACCGATGATCAAACCTCGGACAAGTAAAATATCGCGTGACAAAGGGAATTGGTATCGATGTGAATGGTTCATTCGATCACTAAAGTCATCGTTGAATATGTGGGAGCCATTATGGATCTCCAGATCCCGCTATTGGTTATTGGTCGGAGTGAGTACTCAACCATGTCCGCATAGTTCGCGAACCGTAGGGTGACACACTTAAAGTTGGATGTTGAAATGGTAGAACTTGAATATGGAATGGAGTTCGAATATTTGTTCGGAGTCCCGGATGAGATCCCGGACATCACGAGGAGTTCCGGAATGGTCCGGAGAATAAGATTCATATATAGGATGTCATTTTATGTGAATTAAAATGATTCGGAAGGTTCTATGGAAGGTTCTAGAAGGTTCTAGAAAAATCCGGAAGAAACCACCAAGGAAGGTGGAGTCCACATGGACTCCACCTCTATGGCCGGCCAACCCTAGTGGGGGTGGAGTCCCAAGTGGACTCCCCCTTAGGGGGCCGGCCACCCCCCCATATGGAAGGTGGAACCACCTCTAGTGGGAGTCCTAGCTTGGGAAGGTTTCCCACCATATGGAAGGTTTTGGGTTCGGGTCTTATTCGAAGACTTGGAGACCAACACTTGGGGTTCCACCTATATAATGAGGGGCCAAGGGAGGGGGCCGGCCACCCAAGAACCACCAAGGTGGCCGCACCCCTTAGTGGCCGCCCCCTCTCCCCAAACCCTAGCCGCCCGCTCCTCCACCATATCCCGCACGCTTAGCGAAGCTCGCCGGATTTCTCCACCGCCACCGACACCACGCCGTCGTGCTGTCGGATTCAAGAGGAGCTACTACTTCCGCTGCCCGCTGGAACGGGGAGGTGGACGTCGTCTTCATCAACAACCGAACGTGTGACCGAGTACGGAGGTGCTGCCCGTTCGTGGCGCCGTGATCAAGATCTTCTACGCGCTTTTGCAAGCGGCAAGTGATCGTCTACCGCAGCAACAAGAGCCTCATCTTGTAGGCTTTGGAATCTCTTCAAGGGTGAGACTCGATAATCCCTCGTTGCTACCGTCTTCTAGATTGCATCTTGGCTTGGATTGCGTGTTCGCGTAGGAAATTTTTGTTTTCTATGCTACGTTATCCTACAGTGGTATCAGAGCCGTGTCTATGCGTAGATGGTTGCACGAGTAGAACACAATGGTTTTGTGGGCGTTGATGCTTATGTTATCTTTAGCTTGAGTACTTTGCATCTTTGTGGCATAGTGGGATGAAGCGGCTCGGGCTAACTTTACATGACCGCGTTTATGAGATTTGCTCCACGCTTGACATGCAACTTGTATTGCATAAGTGGCTTTGCGGGTGTCTTTCTCTCCTACTATAGTGAAGATTCAATTTACTCTTCTATTGACAACACTAGTATCACCGTTGTGGTTCATGTTCGTAGGTAGATTAGATCTCACTCGAAAACCCTAAACCACGTAAAATATGCAAACCAAATTAGAGAATGTCTAACTTGTTTTTGCAGGGTTTGGTGATGTGATATGGCCATAATGTGATGATGACTATGTATGAGATGGTCATTATTGTATTGTGGCAACCGGCAGGAGCCTTATGGTTGTCTTTAAATTTCATGTTGAGTAGTATTTCAAAGTAGTTGTAATAGTTGCTACATGGAGAACAATCATGAAGACGGCGCCATTGACCTTGACGCTACGCCGACGATGATGGAGATCATGCCCGTTGATGATGGAGATCATGTCCGTGCTTTGAAGATGAAGATCAAAGGCGCAAAGACAAAAAGGGCCATATCATATCACATATGAACTGCATGTGATGTTAATCCTTTTATGCATCTTATTTTGCTTAGATCGCGACGGTAGCATTATAAGATGATCCCTCTCACTAAAATTTCAAGATAATAAAGTGTTCATCCTTAGTAGCACCGTTGCCAAGACTTGTCGTTTCGAAGCATCTCGTGATGATCGGGTGTGATAGAATCAACAAGTGCATACAACGGGTGCAAGTCAGTTTTGCACATGCGGATACTAAGGTGGCCTTGACGAGCCTAGCATGTACAGACATGGTCTCGGAACACGTGATACCGAAAGGTAGAGCATGAATCATATGATTGATATGATGAACACTTTGAGTGTTCGCCATTGAAATTACATCTTGTCTCGTGATGATCGGGCATAGGTGTGATGGATTTGGTTCGTGTGATCACTAAGACAATGCGAGGGATATTGTTTTGAGTGGGAGTTCACCTAGTTTTTAATTTTGTTAAATTAAAATTTGAACTCAATTTGTCATAAACATTAATCTAAACTATTGCAAATATGTTGTAGATATGGCGTCCCCAATCAATTTTAACCAGTTCCTAGAGAAAGAAAAGCTTAAGAGCAACGGTAGCAACTTCACCGACTGGTTCCGTCATGTGAGGATCTTCCTCAATGGCGGAAATCTGCAATATGTGCTTGATGCACCGCTAGGTGACCCTCCTGCAGAAACTGAAACCGATGAAGTAAAGAATGTTTACGCAACTCGGAAAACTCGGTACTCTCAAGTTCAGTGTGCCATCCTGTGTAGTCTGGAAGCCGATCTTCAAAAACGTTTTGAGCACCACGATCCACATGAGTTAATCAATGAGTTGAAAACTATCTTTGAGACTCATGCGGCCGTGGAATGCTATGAAGCATCGAAACACTTCTTCAGCTGCATGATGGAAGAAGGCAGCTCCGTTAGTGAGCACATGCTCGCCATGACCGTGCATGCGAAGAAACTCAGTGACTTGGGAATAGTGATTCCTAACAGACTGGGGATTAATCGTGTCCTTCAATCACTGCCACCTAGTTATAAGAACTTTGTGATGAATTACAATATGCAGAACATGAACAAAGAGTTACCTGAACTCTTCGCCATGCTAAAATCTGCTGAGATTGAAATTAAGAAAGAGCACCAAGTGTTGATGGTCAACAAGACCACCAGCTTCAAGAAACAGGGCAAGTCTAAAGGCAAGAACAAGAAGAGGGGCAAGAAAGCTGCCACGCCTCCTGTGAAACCTAAGGCTGGCCCTAAGCCTGATGCTGAGTGCTATTACTGCAAGGAGAAGGGACACTGGAAGCGTAATTGCTCCAAGTATTTGGCGGATCTGAAGAGCGGCCTTGTCAAGAAGAAGAAAGAAGGTATATCTGATATACATGTTATAGATGTTTATCTCACTGGTTCTCGTACTAGTACCTGGGTATTTGATACTGGTTCGGTTGCTCATATTTGTAACTCGAAACAAGAACTAAAGAATAAACGAAGACTACTAAAGGATGAAGTGACGATGCGAGTTGGAAATGGATCCAAAGTCGATGTGATCGCTGTCGGCACACTTCCTCTACATCTACCTTCGGGATTAGTTTTAAGCCTAAATAATTGCTATTTTGTACCCGCGTTGAGCATGAACATTATATCTGGATCTTGTTTAATGCAAGACGGTTATTCATTCAAGTCTGAGAATAATGGTTGTTCTATTTTTATGAATAATATCTTTTATGGTCAAGCACCTGAAAAGAATGGCTTATTTCTGTTAGATCTCAATAGTAGTGATACACATATACATAACATTGATGCTAAGCGAATTAAATTAAATGATAATTCTACTTATATGTGGCACTGTCGTCTTGGTCATATTGGAGTGAAACGCATGAAGAAACTCCATACCGATGGATTACTTGAATCACTTGACTTTGAGTCACTTGATAGATGCGAAGCATGTCTGATGGGAAAAATGACTAAGACTCCATTCTCGGGTATGATGGAGCGAGCTACTGACTTATTGGAAATCATACATACAGATGTGTGCGGACCAATGAGTGTAGCATCGCGCGGTGGTTATCGTTATGTTCTAACCTTCACAGATGATTTGAGTAGATATGGGTATATCTATTTAATGAAACATAAATCCGAAACTTTCGAGAAGTTTAAGGAATTCCAAAGTGAAGTAGAAAATCAACGTAACAAGAAGATTAAATTTCTACGATCTGATCACGGAGGTGAATATCTGAGTTATGAGTTTGGCATGCATTTAAAGAAATGCGGAATACTTTCACAATTGACACCGCCGGGAACACCACAACGAAACGGTGTCCGAACGTCGTAATCGAACTCTCTTAGATATGGTTCGTTCTATGATGTCTCTTACTGATTTACCGTTATAATTTTGGAGTTATGCATTAGAGACAGCCGCATTCACTTTAAATAGAGCACCATCAAAATCCGTTGAAACGACACCGTATGAATTATGGTTTAATAAGAAACCTAAGCTGTCGTTCCTTAAAGTTTGGGGTTGCGAAGACTATGTAAAAAAGTTACAACCGGACAAGCTAGAACCCAAAGCGGAGAAATGCGTCTTCATAGGATACCCTAAGGAAACTATAGGGTACACTTTCTATCACAGATCCGAAGGCAAGATCTTTGTTGCTAAGAACGGAACCTTTCTTGAGAAAGAATTTCTCACTAAAGAAGTGGAAGAAAAGTAGAACTCGATGAGATTGAAGAATCTCTACTCGTTGATCGAGTAGCGCAGTGCCGGAAGATGTTCCTGTGCCGCCTACACCGGCAACAGAGGAAGCTAATGATAATGATCATGAAACTTCAAATGAGATAGCTACTGAACCTCGCAGATCGACAAGGGAACGTGCCACTCCTGATTGGTATGATCCTTGTCTAAATGTCATGATTGTGGATAACAATGATGAAGACCCCGCGACGTATGAAGAAGCGATGATGAGCCCAGATTCCAACAAATGGCAAGAAGCCATGAAATCCGAAATGGGATCCATGTATGATAACAAAGTATGGACTTTGGTAGACTTACCTGATAGCCGAAAGGCTGTCGAGAATAAATGGATCTTCAAGAGAAAAACAGATGCTGATGGTAATATTACTGTCTATAAAGCTCGACTTGTCGCAAAGGGTTTCGACAAATTCAAGGTGTTGACTACGATGAGACTTTCTCACCTGTAGCGAAGCTAAAATCTGTGAGGATTTTGTTAGCAATAGCTGCATTTTTCGATTATGAGATTTGGCAGATGGATGTCAAAACGGCGTTCCTTAATGGAGACATTGAGGAAGAGTTGTATATGGTACAACCCAAAGGTTTTGTCGATCCTAAAAATGCTGACAAAGTATGCAAACTTCAGTGTTCAATCTATGGACTGAAGCAAGCATCAAGAAGTTGGAACCGACGTTTGATAAGGTGATCAAAGACTTCGGGTTTATACAGTGTCATGGAGAGGCCTGTATTTACAAGAAAGTGAGTGGGAGCTCTGTAGCGTTCCTGATATTATATGTAGATGACATATTATTGATTGTGAATGATATAGAACTATTAAGCAGTGTAAAATTTGAATAATAGTTTTTCAATGAAAGACCTTGGTGAAGCATCGTATATATTAGGCATCAAGATTTATAGAGATAGATCAAGACGTCTAATAGGGCTATCACAGAGTACATATCCGGACAAGATTCTAAAGAAGTTTAGAATGGACGAAAGTAAGAAAGGATTCTTACCTATGTTACCAGGCAAGGTCTTGAGTAAGACTCAAGGACCGGCTACGGCAGAAGAAAGAGAAAGGATGAGTCAGATCCCCTATGCCTCGGCAGAGGCTCTATCATGTATGTCATGCTATGTACTAGACCGGATATAGCACATGTTGTTAGTTTGACTAGCAGATATCAAAGTGATCCAGGAATGGAACACTGGACAGCGGTCAAGAATATCCTGAAGTACTTGAAAAGAACTAAGGATATGTTTCTTTGTTATGGAGGTGACCAAGAGATCGTTGTAACAAGTTACACCGATGCAAGTTGGAACACTGATCCTGATGACTCTAAGTCTTAGTCTGGGTACGTGTTTATATTGAATGGTGCTGCAGTAAGCTGGGCAAGCTCGAAGCAGTGCACGGTGGCGAAATCCTCAACAGAATCGGAATACATAGCGGCTTCGGAGGCTTCATCGGAAGCGGTATGGATGAAGAGGTTCATTGTAGAGCTCGGTGTGGTTCCTAGTGCATTGGACCCACTAGTCATCTACTGTGACAACATGGGTGCCATCGCCAATGCACATGAACCAAGGTCACACAAGAGGCTGAAGCATATCAAGCTACGTTATCATTCGATTCGCGAGTACATCGAAGATGGAGAAGTAAAGATTTGCAAAGTACACACTGATCTGAATGTAGCAGATCCGTTGACTAAAGCTCTCCCTAGGGCAAAGCATGACCAACACCAGAATGCCATGGGTGTTAGGTACCTTACAATGTAATCTAGATTATTGACTCTAGTGCAAGTGGGAGACTGTTGGAGATATGCCCAAGAGGCAATAATAAAAGTGGTTATTATATATCTTTATGTTTATGATAGATGTTTATATACCATGCTATAATTGTATTAACCGAAACATTGATACATGTGTGATATGTAAACAACAAAGAGTCCCTAGTAAGCCTCTTAACTAGCTTGTTGATTAATAGATGATTAGTTTCATAATCATGAACATTGGATGTTATTAATAACAAGATTATATCATTATATGAATGATGTAATGGACACACCCATTTAAGCGTAGCATAAGATCACGTCATTAAGTTATTTGCTATAAGCTTTCGTTACATAGTTACCTAGTCCTTATGACCATGAGATCATGTAAATCACTTATACCGGAAAGGTACTTTGATTACATCAAACGCCACTACGTAAATGGGTGGTTATAAAGGTGGGATTAAGTATCCGGAAAGTATGAGTTGAGGCATATGGATCAACAAAGGATTTGTCCATCCCGATGACGGATAGATATACTCTGGGCCCTCTCGGTGGAATCTCGTCTAATGTCTTGCAAGCATATGAATAAGTTCATAAGAGACTACATACCACGGTACGAGTAAAGAGTACTTGTTAGGAGACGAGGTTGAACAAGGTATAGTGTGATACCGATGATCAAACCTCGGACAAGTAAAATATCGCGTGACAAAGGGAATTGGTATCGTATGTGAATGGTTCATTCGATCACTAAAGTCATCGTTGAATATGTGGGAGCCATTATGGATCTCCAGATCCCGCTATTGGTTATTGGTCGGAGTGAGTACTCAACCATGTCGGCATAGTTCGCGAACCGTAGGGTGACACACTTAAAGTTGGATGTTGAAATGGTAGAACTTGAATATGGAATGGAGTTCGAATATTTGTTCGGAGTCCCGGATGAGATCCCGGACATCACGAGGAGTTCCGGAATGGTCCGGAGAATAAGATTCATACATAGGATGTCATTTTATGTGAATTAAAATGATTCGGAAGGTTCTATGGAAGGTTCTAGAAGGTTCTAGAAAAATCCGGAAGAAACCACCAAGGTGGAGTCCACATGGGACTCCACCTCCATGGCCGGCCAACCCTAGTGGGGGTGGAGTCCCAAGTGGACTCCCCCTTAGGGGCCGGCCACCCCCCCATATGGAAGGTGGAACTCCCACCTCTAGTGGGAGTCCTAGCTTGGGAAGGTTTCCCACCATATGGAAGGTTTTGGGTTCGGGTCTTATTCGAAGACTTGGAGACCAACACTTGGGGTTCCACCTATATAATGAGGGGCCAAGGGAGGGGGCCGGCCACCCAAGAACCACCAAGGTGGCCGCACCCTTAGTGGCCGGCGCCCCCTCTCCCCAAACCCTAGCCGCCCGCTCCTCCACCATATCCCGCACGCTTAGCGAAGCTCGCCGGATTTCTCCACCGCCACCGACACCACGCCGTCGTGCTGTCGGATTCAAGAGGAGCTACTACTTCCGCTGCCCGCCGGAACGGGGAGGTGGACGTCGTCTTCATCAACAACCGAACGTGTGACCGAGTACGGAGGTGCTGCCCGTTCGTGGCGCCGTGATCAAGATCTTCTACGCGCTTTTGCAAGCGGCAAGTGATCGTCTACCGCAGCAACAAGAGCCTCATCTTGTAGGCTTTGGAATCTCTTCAAGGGTGAGACTCGATAATCCCCTCGTTGCTACCGTCTTCTAGATTGCATCTTGGCTTGGATTGCGTGTTCGCGGTAGGAAATTTTTTGTTTTCTATGCTACGTTATCCTACATGTCGACGATACAATCCTATTTATGGATCATGACTTGGCAAAGGCAAGTAATCTGAAGTTAATTCTTTCAGCATTCGAGCAATTGTCAGGTCTTAAGATCAACTTCCATAAAAGTGAGTTGTTTTGTTTTGGCGAGGCCATAGATGATGCCAATCTTTATGCCGAGCTATTCGGTTTTGGGCTTGGTTGTTTTCCAATTAGCTATCTTGGTATTCCGATTCACCATTAACCCTGGCCGAATGGAAAATCATCGAAGAACGACTTCAGAAACGTCTTACTAGTTGGAAAGGAAAGCTCCTATCCCTTGGGGGAAGATTAGTCCTCATAAATTCAGTGCTTACAAATATGGTACTATATATGATTTCTTTCTTCCAGTTACCCAAAAGAGTCTTGATAGATTGGATTACTTCCGATCAAGATTCTTTTGGCAAGGGGATAGTGAAAAGAAAAAATATCGGTTGACAAAATGGAGTGTTGTATGCCATCCAAAAGATCAAGGTGGAGTTGGGGTCCACGATCTAGAAGTTAAAAACAGGGCCTTGCTAGGAAAATGGCTAGCCCGGTTATTAACGGAGGACGGTGTATGGCAACAGCTACTGCAGAAAAAGTATGTAGGATCAAAGGCGATATCCCAGGTTATTTGGAAACCAGTGGATTCACACTTTTGGGCTGGCATCATGGCAACAAAGAAATACTTTTTTCTGCTTGGATCCTTCTCCATTAGGAATGGGGCGGAGATACGTTTTTGGGAGGATCAATGGTTGGGAACAACCACTCTTTGCGAACAATATCCGGCCTTATACAACATTGTTCATTATAAAGGGGATACCTTGCAGAAGGTGATGGAATCTTCTCCACCCTCGGTAACATTCAAACGTGATCTTATTGGTCCTCGCCTTGACTCTTGGAACAAACTGCTTCAGCGGTTAGATTCAATACAGTTATCTACGGGGTCTGATGAATTCCATTGGAGTCTTACCAAGAATCATGTATTCTCGGTAGCCTCAATGTATAAAGCCCTTTGCATTTCTATCCAACCGATTTTAAATAATAAATCCATCTGGAAGATGAAGTTGCCATGGAAAACGAAGGTCTTCGCATGGTATCTTCGTCGCGGTGTGATTCTTACTAAAGATAACCTTATAAAACGCAATTGGCAGGGTTGCAAGAAATGTGTGTTCTGTCACAAAGACGGGACAATAAAACACCTTTTCTTCAATTGTCGGGTTGCTAGATCTATATGGTCAATCATTCAGATAGGTTCTACCCTGTATCCACCCTGTAGTATAACCAATATATTTGGTAATTGGTTAAATGGGGTGGATTCAAGGTATAAAACGATTATCCGAGTGGGAGAGATTGCATTTATATGGTCGCTTTGGCTGTGTAGAAATGACAAGGTTTTTAATGACAAAAATTCTTCTATCATGTAGGTTATATACAGATGTACAGCTATGCTACGTTCATTGTCACCGCTTCGAGGACCGAGACCTATTTATGGAGGTATCTACACGATTGGAGAATACGGCCAAGGATTTTATTACCCAACATGGGTGACAGCATAGCCGTAGGATAGAAGCCAATGGAGCTATCGATTAGTTGGCTTTTTTCCTTTATCATTTATGTATTAGTTTTTGTTTGGATGTTGGATTCATAAACAGCTGTGTGCATATGCAGAGGCTGGGTGTAATGCTTGATACATCGAGTAATAAAGCGCCCTTTATCGAAAAAAAACATGCTTAAAAGTAAACAAATAAACCAGGTAATTTATTGATTAATTCTTTTTACGGAAAACATTAATGACGGAGTAAATTGGAAACATTGTGGAGGTAGCAATTCACTGTAAATTGGAAATATTGTACATGTAGCAATTCACTGTAAATTGGAAACATTGTGCAGGTAGCAATTCACAATAAAACATGAACTAGAGTTGAGAACGATACATCATTGGAAAGTGTTAGGCAAACCGAATATGCATAAATCTTCGGTCATATCCTGCCATCATTAATGCTTGATATTTGTTCTTAATCAGGACATGTGATCCCTTCCTTGTATATTTTGTGTAATTGCCTATATTTAATAGATAACAGGAAGCCCACCATTGTGTGGCAAATCAATCTGTTCTATCGTGGTATTAGAGTGTTTCTGGTTACAAATATTTTCCCCCATCTCATGGTCGTCGCTGAAGCCAATTGGCTCCGCCAACTTGTGGAGGAGCTTCATCGAACTCTTACCAGCGCCACACTTATCTTCTGTGACAACATCAGCACTGTCTACATGTCGATGAATCTGGTTCAGTATCAGCGAACCAAGCACATCAAGATCGATCTTCACTTCATTCGAGATCATTCTGGATATTGATCATTCAAGTTCCATGTTCCTTTGTTTATAATTCGCGAGCATCTTCAGCCAAAAGGCCTCATCATCATTATTAGGCAAACCGAATATGCCCAGCATATACCTAGCATATTCGGTTTATACCCTGCCATATTTAGTGCTTGATATTTAGGCCATTATGGTTAGGATTGGTATCCATGTATATCTTGTGTAAATGCCTTATATATATGTGATGTGAATCACCGGATTTTGGCCAAATGATGGGCCCTTGAAGATTCTTCGTGATATCACGCGTGAGCATCTTTGAAGGCCTTGGGAAGATTTGGGCTTAATTGCCCGTGTACTAGTAGATCGCATCTTAGTTTAGGATTAAAAGATAGAGTTTAACTCATGCAGTTAGGTGCACGCCCAAATTAGAAAGTTTCTATAAATATATCTATTATCGTAAAAGGAGGATAATCACGTTCACAACAAACACAAATCAGGGCATCGCCACCCCTTCTTTCGAGGGGTTTCTCCCGGGTAAGCATCATGCTGCCTAGATCGCATCTTGCGATCTAGGCAGCACACGTTTATTCGTTTACATTGTGTTGCTCGTGCTGAAGCCACTACTAGGAAACAGGCTATCAGTGGCGCACCATGATTTATCATCAGTGGCGCACTAGTGGTGCGCCACTACTATCACGCCACTGCTAACTGTTAGCAGTGGCGCACTAGTGGTGCGCCACTAGTAAGACACTTAGCAGTAGCGCATTACATGATGCGCCATAGTTAGTATTCCCGTGCGCCACCATAACCATCGCAAGAAACCAAAAAAAAAGACTAGTGCGTCATACCTACCATACACATGCGCCACCCCTAACCATCTCACGAAACCAAAAGGAAGGCATGTGCGCCACACAATAGCATTCGGGTGCGCCACACCTAACCTTCGTTGCAAACAAAAAAAAAGTGCAGTCCAAATCATCCACTCAATTAAATTAATTAATTTACTTACAGAGCTGTTTAAAGAAACTTACAGATGAGTTAAATAAAATTACAGACCAAATTTGTAGAAAACACCCTAAACATAAAAAAGAAAAAGCAATCAAGTCCGTCCGTCGATGAGCTGCCGCCGCGCTGCTGGACCTCGTCGGACCTGAGCAGGCCGGCGAGGATGTCCTTGCACCGCCGGGGAGGTCCATGACGTTGACGACGTTGACGATGTTGAGGCCGAGGAGCTGGACCCTTCCGTGGCGTCCCCGCGTCGGCGATGAGGATGCATCAGCGTCGGCATCCTGCACATGCCCGCGTGCTCGTGGCCGACGGGCGCCACCGCTGCCGCCTGGTCGTCTCCATGTCCTCCACAGCCCTGCATGCGCGTGGCCGACAAGCGCCGCCGCTGCCGCCTGGGCGCCTCCGCGTTCTCCACAGCCCCGCGTGCCCGTGGCCGACGGGCGCCGCCGCTGCCGCCTGGGCGCCTCCCCGTCTTCCACAGCCTCACGTGTGCGTGGCCGACGGGCGCCGCCGCTGCCGCCTGGGCGCCGCCGCTGCCGCCTGGGCGCCTCCCCGTCCCCCACAGCCTCGCGCGTGCGTGGCCGACGGGCGTCGCCGCTGCCGCCTACACTTCCTCCACAACCCCGTGTGCGCATGGCCGACGGGCGCTGCTGCTGCCGCCTGGCGCCTCCGCCTGCGAGTGCGAGGAAGTGAGCAGGGAATCGGGTTGGAGGCGAGGAGAGGGGGGAGAGAGAAAGTGGATCGGGAATAGAGGGGGAATCGGGGTTGGGGACGAGAGAGTGGGGTTGGTGCGGGTGGGGGCGCGTGGCCGTGACCGTGGTGGAGGATGCCGCGTGCGCGTGGGCGTGTGGGCCCAAGCAGAGGCGTGGTGGGTGTGGCGCTGAGAAATGCGTGGTGCGGGTGCCAGCACAGCATGCGTGCTGCCATGAATTGTTACTGTGTAGTCTGTGGTGGGTGGGCACCCAGGCGGTGGGCGGGCGGTGGAGCATGCATATATGGTGGTGGGAATTTCGTGCACGCGCGTGGCGCACCACTCCACAGCTATGAAACTACTAGCAGTGGAGCACCTATACGTGGTGCGCCACTGCTAACTCTACACCTCATCTATAATATAGGCTCACACATAGCAATAGCCTACTACTTATAGGTGCGCCACTGCTATGTGAGATAGTAATGGCGCACCACTGAGGGGTGCGCCACTGCTAAGTTTCGGGAAGGGGTGGGATCTGGACGAACTTTAGTGGTGGCGCACCTCAAAAGCAGTGCGCCACTGCTATATTTGTATCAGTGGAGCACCACTTTTTGGTGCGCCACTGCTAACTAGTAGTGGCGCACCAATAAAGATGTGCGCCACTGATAGCAATCTTACGGCTAGGCCTTTTTCTAGTAGTGAGCGTTGTTGATGGCGAGTAGCACTACTTATCGTAGATGTTTTGGGGCTTGCATAGATGCTTTTCTTACGCATATCTGCTTAGCTGTGCCGTCCCTCGATATCTAGCTGCCCTTACACCTATCCAGTGTAAGGGCAGCATCTTGCTTGTTCGTTGTCTAGTAGATCCGATCCGTTATAGTTGCTCCTTGATTCTTTAAGGATTGGTTTAATATCCGTATGGTTAGGCCTTGCAAACGGGTTGAACGATCCGGTAGTGCGTTAGGTATGGTTTGTTAGTCCTAAGAGGGATGTTTCGGGAATTAACTTAATGTTGGTTTTTAGGCCTCTTTTAGGGTTAGTTTTCCATTATCTTTCGTGTCTACTAGGCTCAACTACGCGTAGGATGTTCCGATCATACGGTGAAAACCCTAAACTGTTAGATTGGTTTAGCTTTATACTGATCAAGCAGGAGCCCCATGTCAGCGTTAACCCTACGTAAACCATGGGGCGATCGGCTTTGTGAGCCGATCCACAGGGCAACCCGAGAGCCGATCGCCTATTTAATGTTTACATGTCCGCCATGCAGGAAACTAATCGAAGCAATCCAACACCTTCGACCGGTATAGGTCAGGTGGCACGCCCTGCACCGCAGACGTGTGCGGAGCATTTGCGGGACGACGTCGAGGGACCAGGGCCCACCGCAGCCTGGGCCTCCGGCTCTTCGTGTTGCTTAACCACTGCCGGTGGGTTTTGCAGCAACACATTCAGCACGCCCGGTGGGACATCGGGACAATCTTCCGCAGCAACCACGTCAACATTCGCATCCGAGATGGCGAAGAACCGGTCAAGTACGAAGATCTGCCTCCCGAGCATAAGAAGAAATACGATGATCTCAAGGCCATCTTGGAAGCCGATCTCATCGGCGCTTTTGAGAAAACCGTTCGCACGGGATCAAGTTCAAAGGGTTCCAACCCGAAGGCGCGCTAGAGGGACTAGATCTATCCCTCCTTTCGGACGAACGTACTAGAGCCCTGCGACAGGAGGTTAACTATGCCGTTGCTCACTCTCTTCATCGGCATTCTGAGAGCTTGGTGAATACTCTGGAGCGTGTCGCGCTCAATGTGGTGCAAGAAGTCATGAAGCACAAGTACTCTCCGTCAGGACCTGCTCTAGGAACTCATCAAGGGGAGATACCGCTCTATACCAGGCCGCCACTGCCATACACGACGGCAGCTCCACAACAACCAGGTTCACCGGCGTACGTTGTCTACAAGGTTGGAGGTGATCCGGGCGATTACTGATACGTCTCCAACGTATCGATAATTTCTTATGTTCCATGCTACTTTATTGATGATACCTACATGTTTTATGCACACTTTATGTCATATTTGTGCATTTTCTCGGAACTAACCTATTAACAAGATGTCGAGTGCCAGCCTGTTTTTCGCTGTTTTTGGTTTCAGAAATCCTAGTAACGAAATATTCTCGGAATTGGACGAAATCAACGCCCAAGTTCCTATTTTGCCCGGAAGCATCCAACACCCGAGAGCCGCCCCAGGGCCCTGCATGATGGGTGGCGCGGCTGGGCCCTGGCCGCGCAGCCATGGTGTCGCCGCCTTCGACCTTCCGACGCTGCCCTTTCGCCTATATAAAGCCCCTGCATCGAAAACCCTTACGAGGAAGCCACGGTACGCAAAACCTTCCGAGCCGCCGCCATCGCGAAGCCAAGATCTGGGGGACAGGTCTCTGTTCCGGCACCCGGAACGGGGAAGTGCCCCGGAAGGCTTCTCCATCGACACCGCTGCCATCTCCACCGCCATCTTCATCACCGCTGCTGCTCCCATGAAGAGGGAGTAGTTCTCCATCGAGGCTCGGGGCTGTACCGGTAGCTATGTGGTTCATCTCTCTACTATGTGCTTCAATACAATAATCTCATGAGCTGCCTTACATGATTGAGATTCATATGATGATGCTTGTAATCCTGATGTCATTGTGCTAGTCAAGTGAGTTTTACTTATGTGATCTCCGGAGACTCCTTGTCCCACGTGTGTAAAGGTGACAGTGTGTGCACCGTGTGGGTCTCTTAGGCTATATTTCACGAATACTTATTCGTTATGAATGGCGTAGTGAAGTGCTTATTTATATCTCTTTATGATTGCAATGTGTTTTGTATCACAATTTATCTATGTGCTACTCTAGCAATGTTAAAGTAGTTTTATTCCTCCCGCACGATGTAATGGTGACAGTGTGTGCATCCGTGTTAGTACTTGGTTTATGCTATGATCATGATCTCTTGTAGATTGCGAAGTTAACTATTGCTATGATAGTATTGATGTGTATTATTCCTCCTACATAAGCATGAAGGTGACAGTGTGCATGCTATGTTAGTACTTGGGTTAGTCATGTCGATCTTTCTTGCACTCTAAGGTTATTTAAATATGAACATTTAATTGTGGAGCTTGTTAACTCCGACATTGAGGGTTCGTGTAATCATACGCAATGTGTTCATCATCCAACAAGAGAGTGTAGAGTATGCATTTATCTATTCATTATGTGATCAATGTTGAGAGTGTCCACTAGTGAAAGTCTAATCCCTAGGCCTTGTTCCTAAACACTGCTATCGCTGCTTGTTTACTGTTTTATCGCGTTACTACTGCTCGCGTTACTACGCTTGTTTACTTCCTACAATATTACTACCATCAACTGCACGCCAGTAAGCTATTTTCTGGCACCGTACTACTACTCATATTCATTCATACCACTTGTATTTCACTATCTCTTCGCCGAACTAGTGCACCTATTAGGTGTGTTGGGGACACAAGAGACTTCTTGCTTTGTGGTTGCGTGGTTGCTTGAGAGGGATATCTTTGACCTCTTCCTCCCTGAGTTCGATAAACCTTGGGTAATCCACTTAAGGGAAACTTGTGCTGTTCTACAAACCTCTGCTCTTGGAGGCCCAACACTGTCTACAAGAATAGAAGCACCCGTAGACATCAAGTACTTTTCTTCTGGCGCCGTTGCCGAGGGAGGAAAGGTAAGGCACTCATACTTCTTCCAGGTAACAGTACTTTTCTTGCGCCATTGTGTGTGTGCTCGAAGCTATTTCCTTTAGACTCTGCAATTGCGACATTTGGTTTCTTGTTTACACTAGTTAGGCATAATGGACAACAAAGAGCTTCTTATTCTATTTCCTGATTTAAGACATGGATGGTTTGATGCGAAAATTAAAAAAACCCATGGAACATATTAATATGAATGCTTTGAACACTATTGTTGCTAATGCTATGGAAAATTCTAAGCTTGGGGAAGATGGCTTTGATGAGCATGATATTTTTAGTCCCCCAAGCATTGAGGAGAAAATTTACTTTGATGATACTTTGCCTCCCATTTATGATGATTATAATGATAGTAGTCTTTTGTTACCACCTGTTATGGAGGATAAATTTGATTATGATTACAATATACCTCCTATATTTGATAGCTACTTTGTTGAATTTGCTCCCACTACAATTAATAAGAATGACTATGCCTATGTGGGGAGTAATAATTTTATGCATGAGACTCATGATAAGAATGCTTTATGTGATAGTTATATTGTTGAGTTTGCTCATGTTGCTACTGAAAGTTATTATGAGAGAGGAAAATATGGTTGTAAAAATTTTCATGTTACTAAAACACCTCTCTATGTGCTGAAATTTTTGAAGCTACACTTGTTTTATCTTCCTATGCTTGTTACTTTGCTCTTCATGAACTTGTTTATTTACAAGATTCCTATGCATAGGAAGCATGTTAGACTTAAATGTGTTTTGAATTTGCCTCTTGATGCTCTATTTTGCTTCAAATACTATTTCTTGCGAGTGCATCATTAAAACTGCTGAGCCCATCTTAATGGCTATAAAGAAAGAACTTCTTGGGAGATAACCCATGTGTTTATTTTACTACATCAATTTTTTGTTTTGTTGAGTCTTGGAAGTTGTTTACTACTGTAGCAACCTCTCCTTATCATGTTTTTGTGCCAAGTAAAGTTTCTATGTTAAAGTTGATGTTATATTTGGGATCGCTGCGCAGAAACAGCATTGTTGTCTGTCACGAATTCTGGCACAAGTCTCTGTAGAAAATTCGAAAAAATCTGCCAATTTACGAGCGTGATCCTCAGATATGTACGCAACTTCCATTAGTTTTGATTTTTTCCATTTGAGCAAGTCTTGTGCCATTTTAAAATTCGTCTTTACGGACTGTTCTGTTTTTGACAGATTCTGCCTTTTATTTCGCATTGCCGCTTTTGTTAAGTTGAATGAGTTTCTTTGTTCCATTAACTTTCAGAAGTTTTGTGCAATGTCCAGAAGTGTTAAGAATGATTGTGTCACCTCTGAACATGTGAATTTTTGATTATGCACTAACCCTCTAATGAGTTTGCTTGAAGTTTGGTGTGAAGGAAGTTTTCAAGGGTCAAGAGAGGAGTATGATATACTATGATCAAGAGGAGTGAAAGCTCTAAGCTTGGGGATGCCCCGTGGTTCACCCCTGCATATTCTAAGAAGACTCAAGCGTCTAAGCTTGGGGATGCCCAAGGCATCCCCTTCTTCATCGACAAAGTATCAGGTTCCTTCTCTTGAAACTATATTTTTATTCGGTCACATCTTATGTACTTTACTTGGAGCGTCTGTGTGCTTTTATTTTTGTTTTTGTTTTGTTATCTTAGTTCTCTGAATAAGTTCATCCTTGTGTGGGAGAGAGACACGCTCCGCTGGTTCGTATGAACACATGTGTTCTTAGCTCATAATATTCATGGCGAAGTTTCCTCTTCGTTAAATTGTTATATGGTTGGAATTGGAAAATGCTACATGTAGTAATTGGTAAAATGTCTTGGATAATGTGATACTTGGCAATTATTGTGCTCATGTTTAAGCTCTTGCATCATATGCTTTGCACCCATTAATGAAGAAATACATAGAGCTTGCTAAAATTGGATTTGCATATTTGGTCTCTCTAAGGTCTAGATAATATCTAGTATTGAGTTTTGAACAACAAGGAAGACGGTGTAGAGTCTTATAATGTTTACAATATGTCTTTTATGTGAGTTTTGCTGCACCGGTTCATCCTGAGTTTGCTTCAAATAACCTTGCTAGCCTAAACCTTGTATCGAGAGGGAATACTTCTCATGCATCCAAAACCCTTGAGCCAACCACTATGCCATTTGTGTCCACCATACCTACCTACTACATGGTATTTCTCCGCCATTCCAAAGTAAATTGCTTGAGTGCTACCTTTAAAATTCCATCATTCACCTTTGCAATATATAGCTCATGGGACAAAATAGCCTTAAAACTATCGTAGTATTGAATATGTACTTATGCACTTTATCTTTTATTAAGTTGCTTGTTGTGCGATAACCATGCTTCTGGGAACGCCATCAACTATTCTTTGTTGAATATCATGTGAGTTGCTATGCATGTCCGTCTTGTCGAAGGATCTATCACCTTAATGATTGGAGCATGCAAATTGTTAGAGAAGAACATTGGGCCGCTAACTAAAGCCATGAATCATGGTTGAAGTTTCAGTTTTGGACATATATCCTCAATATCATATGAGAATAATAATTGTTGCTACATGCTTATGCATTTAAGAGGAGTCAATTATCTGTTGTCCATGTTGTCCCGGTATGGATGTCTAAGTTGAGAATAATCAAAAGTGAGAAATCCAAAATGCGAGCTTTCTCCTTAGACATTTGTACAGGCGGCATGGAGGTACCCCTTTGTGACACTTGGTTGAAACATGGCATTGCAAAGATCCGGTAGTCCAAGCTAAGTAGGACAAGGTGCGGGCACTATTAGTATACTATGCATGAGGCTTGCAACTTGTAAGATAAAATTTACATAACTCATATACTTTATTACTACCGTTGACAAAATTGTTTCATGTTTTCAAAATAAAAGCTCTAGCACAAATACAACAATCGATGCTTTCCTCTTTGAAGGACCTTTCTTTTACTTTTATTGTTGAGTCAGTTTACCTATCTCCCTCCACCTTAAGAAGCAAACACTTGTGTGAACTGTGTATTGATTCCTACATACTTGCATATTGCACTTGTTATATTACTTTATGTTGACAATATCCATGAGATATACATGTTATAAGTTGAAAGCAACCGCTGAAACTTAATCTTCCTTTGTGTTGCTTCAACACCTTTACTTTGATTTATTGCTTTGTGAGTTAACTCTTATGCAAGACTTATTGATGCTTGTCTTGAAGTACTATTAATGAAAAGTCTTTGCTTTATGATTCACTTGTTTACTCATGTCATTACCATTGTTTTGATCGCTGCATTCATTACATATGTTTACAAATAGTATGATCAAGATTATGACGGCATGTCACTTCAGAAATTATCTTTGTTATCGTTTTACCTGCTCGGGACGAGCAGAACTAAGCTTGGGGATGCTGATACGTCTCCAACGTATCGATAATTTCTTATGTTCCATGCTACTTTATTGATGATACCTACATGTTTTATGCACACTTTATGTCATATTTGTGCATTTTTGGAACTAACCTATTAACAAGATGCGAAGTGCCAGTTCATGTTTTCTGTTTTTGGTTTCAGAAATCCTAGTAACGAAATATTCTCGGAATTGGACGAAATCAACGCCCAGGTTCCTATTTTGCCCGGAAGCATCCACACCCGAGAGTCGCAGAGGAGGCCCTGTGGGCCCCAGATGATAGTGTGGCGCGGCCTGGGCCCCCGCGCCAGCCTATGGTGTCGTCGCCCCTTCGACCTTCCGACGCTGCCCTTCGCCTATATAAAGCCCCTGCATCGAAAACCCTTACAGAGAGAAGCCACGGTACGCAAAACCTTCCGAGCGCCGCCATCGCGAAGCCAAGATCTGGGGGACAGGAGTCTGTTCCGGCACCCGGAACGGGGAAGTGCCCCCGAAGGCTTCTCCATCGACACCGCTGCCATCTCCACCGCCATCTTCATCACCGCTGCTGTTCCCATGAAGAGGGAGTAGTTCTCCATCGAGGCCGGGGCTGTACCGGTAGCTATGTGGTTCATCTCTCTACTATGTGCTTCAATACAATAATCTCATGAGCTGCCTTACATGATTGAGATTCATATGATGATGCTTGTAATCTAGATGTCATTGTGCTAGTCAAGTGAGTTTTACTTATGTGATCTCCGGAGACTCCTTGTCCCACGTGTGTAAAGGTGACAGTGTGTGCACCGTGTGGGTCTCTTAGGCTATATTTCACAGAATACTTATTCACTGTTATGAATGGCGTAGTGAAGTGCTTATTTATATCTCTTTATGATTGCAATGTGTTTTGTATCACAATTTATCTATGTGCTACTCTAGCAATGTTATTAAAGTAGTTTTATTCCTCCCGCACGATGTAATGGTGACAGTGTGTGCATCCGTGTTAGTACTTGGTTTATGCTATGATCATGATCTCTTGTAGAAGTTAACTATTGCTATGATAGTATTGATGTGTATTATTCCTCCTACATAAGCATGAAGGTGACAGTGTGCATGCTATGTTAGTACTTGGGTTAGTCATGTCGATCTTTCTTGCACTCTAAGGTTATTTAAATATGAACATTTAATTGTGGAGCTTGTTAACTCCGGCATTGAGGGTTCGTGTAATCCTACGCAATGTGTTCATCATCCAACAAGAGAGTGTAGAGTGTGCATTTATCTATTCTCGTTATGTGATCAATGTTGAGAGTGTCCACTAGTGAAAGTCTAATCCCTAGGCCTTGTTCCTAAATACTGCTATCGCTGCTTGTTTATGTTTCTTACGCGTTACTGCTGCGTTACTACTGCTTGTTTACTTCCTACAATATTACTACCATCAACTGCACGCCAGCAAGCTATTTTCTGGCGCCGTACTACTGCTCATATTCATTCATACCACTTGTATTTCACTATCTCTTCGCCGAACTAGTGCACCTATTAGGTGTGTTGGGGACACAAGAGACTTCTTGCTTTGTGGTTGCAGGGTTGCTTGAGAGGGATATCTTTGACCTCTTCCTCCCCGAGTTCGATAAACCTTGGGTAATCCACTTAAGGGAAACTTGCTGCTGTTCTACAAACCTCTGCTCTTGGAGGCCCAACACTGTCTACAAGAATAGAAGCACCCGTAGACATCAATTACCTTCCTGTATGAGCCGCCCAAGGAGATTTCACATGGATACGTGTGCACATACGTGCCGGACTGCAACAACTGGATGACCCAGGTTACAGCAGGAAGGACTGCCACGGCAGGAGGGAGAACGGGAGAAGTTGCCGGAGCAGAAGTTCTGGAGCAGATGCTGAGAAACAGGCGTGGTTAGCCAAATACACCACTGGTACAAGTTATGAACGCTCGGCTTCTGCAGCTCCTACGGTGGATGAGATCACCGCAATCATGAGAGACCAGTTCGGCATCCTGCCGAAGAAGAGAATGATCGGCTATTCCAAGCCGTATCCCAACGATTATGACCTAATCCCACTACCGCCTAAGTATCGGCTCCCTGACTTCACAAAATTCATTGATCAGAAGGAACCAGCTCAATCGAGCACGTGAGCCGATATTTGGCACGTTGGGCATGGTCTCAGCTTCCGACGAGCTACGTGTGAGGTTCTTCTCAAAGTCTCTCACGGGTCCAGCCTTTGGGTGGTACACCTCGTTGCTACCAGACTCGGTTCGGACGTGGAAGCAGCTGGAAGAGCAATTCCATGTACAATACCATTCGGTTAATGAATGGCATTGCCGACCTGACCCAGGTTCGGCAGAGACGAGGAGAGACGGTATCCGAGTACATCCAGAGGTTCAGGACCGTCAGGAACCGATGTTATTCGGTTCGCCTATCTGAGAAGGAAGCAGTCGAGCTGGCGATAGCAGGATTATCAGCGCCGCTCAAAGATGTGACCTTCCAAGCTGACTACAATTCGTTGGCGCATATGGTTCAGAAATTGACATCGTATGAATAGCGCCACCCAGAATTGTACCAGGACAAGTTCGTCGCCCTGATCGAGATGGAAGAAGATGATGATTCTGTAGGAGATCAGGAGGTCGCTGTAGCCGAGTGGACTCGGGGGGCAAAGCCCGTGTCCTGCAAGTGGGTGAAACAACCAGGGCCTGCGAAAGGGTTTGACTTTGATTTGAGCAAAACGGAGCAAATTTTTGATTTGCTACTGAAGGAGAAACAGCTGAAGTTACCCGAAGGCCACAAAATCCCCACACCACAAGAGATGAACGGCAGGCCATACCGCAAATGGCATCACACGTTCACCCATGCCACCAACGACCGCAAAGTCTTGCGCGACAGATTCAGATGGCGATAGAACAAGGCCGATTACTCTTCGGTCAGTTTGCCATGAGAGTTGACACGCAGCCGTTTCCAGACGCCAACATGGTGGATCTCAGCCATTGCATAAGACGCGAGCCAGGTTTCTCTTTTGATATCAACATGGCAGGGCTTGCAGATCGCCATGACGAGGATAAGCCCGAGAGCAGTCGCTCCCGCGGCAAAGGTGAAGAGGAGGCCGATCCACACGATCGGCCCCAAACAATGAAAAGTGGTGAATCCTCAGTAAGCATTACGATGGAAAAGGAGGCCGATTCTAGCGATCGGCTAAAGCCAACCTCAACATGCCTTCTGCCTGTGCGCATGGATTTAGCAGCACGGAAAGCTGGGGTATGGGTTTACATCGGCTGATGAATTGGAAGAGATTGACATTGGCCTCGGGGATAAGCCACGACCAACATTTGTCGCAAAAAGTTGGATCCGAGCCGAAGAGCCAGTTGATAGCCCTGTTGAAGGAATACCCGGATTGTTTCGCATGGGATTACACAAATGCCTGGGTTAGACAGGAGCATTATCGAGCATCGGCTCCCTCTGAAGAAAGGATTTTGGCCGTTCCAGCAGCGTGCACGACAAATGAAGGCCGAAATCTTGGTGGAAGTCAAGAAAGAGATCCAGAAGATGTTAGACGCGGGTTCATCAGGCCATGCAGGTACGCTGAATGGATTTCCAATGTCGTACCTGTGGAGAAAAAGGATGGCCGATGGCGCGTCGCCATAGATTTTCGGAATCTCAACAGTGCCACCCCAAAGGACGAATATCCAATGCCAGTAGCAGAGACTTTGATCAATGCAGTGGCTGGTCATAAAGTTTTAAGCTTCATGGATGGTAATGCCGGCTACAACCAAATCTTTATGGCTCCAGAAGATATAAACAAGACTGCGTTCAGAGTGCCAGGCTCGGTGGGCTTGTTTGAATATGTAGTCATGACATTTGGACTGAAGAATGCTGGCGCAACATACCAAAGGGCCATGAATTACATCTTTCATGATTTGATCGGCAAATTGGTCGAGATTTACATCGATGACGTGGTGGTCAAGTCTGTTTGGTGGACGGACACTTGGGAGATTTACGGCGCGTCCTCGACCGAACTAGGAAGTTCGGACTAAGAATGAATCCAAAAAAGTGTGCCTTTGGTGTGACGGCCGGTCAGTTCTTGGGTTTCCTGGTCCATGAGCGTGGAATTGAGATCGGCCTGAAAAGTCAGGCGGTGCGGACAATGAAGCCACCCACCACGAAGAAGGAGCTCCAGTGTCTCATCGGCAAAATCAATTTCGTCAGAAGGTTTATCTCTAACTGTCGGGACGAATCGAGCCGTTCATGGGACTGGTCAAAATCAAGTCTGATGAGGAGTTTCGGGGGCAGAGCAAAGAAAGCATTTGACGATATTAAGGAATACTTGACGAAGCCACCTATGTTGGTTCCACCACAGCAAGACAGACCCTTCTACATTTACTTATCAGTAGCTGATACCTCTATCGCGTCAGTGGTGGTGCAGGTTTATGATGGTCTGAAAAAGTGGTTTTCTACCTCAGCAGAAGGATGTTAGATGCGGAAACAAGGTACCTCGAGATCGAGAAGTTGTGCCTCTGCCTGTTCTTTACCTGCACCAAGATTCAGCACATCTTGCTGAAAGCAGAAATCATCGTCATATGCAAATCGGATGTCATCAAGCACATGCTGTCGGCTCCTGTATTGAAAGGCCGACTCGGCAAATGGATGTTTGCTCTATCGGAATTTGATATCCGGTATCAACCTGCAAAAGCAGTCAAGGGACAAGCACTGGCTGATCTTATTGCTGAGCGAATAAACACGGACGTAGCGGCACTATCCGTGCGTGCATGGACCATGTTCTTCGATGGATCGGTCTGTGAAGATGGCTGTGGCATCGGCATGCTACTCGTGTCGCCTCGGGGGGCAACATACTCCTTCTCCATCAGGTTATCTACACCTTGCACTAACAATGTTGCTGAATATGAAGCGATATGCAAGGGAATGGAGTTGCTATTGGACGCCGGAGCGGAGGCAGTGGAGATCTTTGGGGATTCCAAATTGGTGATTTCTCAACTCACGGAGGAGTACAAGTGTGAAAGCGGGTCACTTTTCCCATTATGGATGCAATGCCGTGAGCTGATGGCCCAGTTCAGGTATATCAACTTCCATTGGATCCCAAGGACGCAAAATACCGAGGCAAATGACCTTGCACAGACGGCGTCAGGATACAAAGACGTGGTCGAGGAAGCCGATTTTCAGGTGCAGCTCATGGAGCCCGATGATTGGAGAGCCGATATCTTCAATTACTTGAAAGATCCGGCTCGGGGGGCACCTAAACGGATAAGATACATGGCCATGAAGTACGTCCTGATTGGGGATGACATGTTCTACAGGACCTTGGAAGGGTTACTTCTCAAGTGTTTGGGGCCAGCCGAGTCCAATCGGCTCTTACATGAGGTACATGAAGGTGCCTGTGGAACTCACCAATCGGCTCATAAGATGAAGTGGCTGATCAGGCGATCGGGATTTTATTGGCCCACTATGCTTGAAGATTGTTTCCAATACTATAAAGGGTGTCAGGCATGTCAGAGATTTGGGAGCATTCAGATGGTGCCTGCATCAGCAATGAATCCTATCATCAAGCCATGGCCATTCCGAGGATGGGGCATGGATATGATCGGCAAGATTCATCCTCCTTCAAGCAAAGGTCATGTATGGGTTCTGGCCATTACAGATTATTTTACCAAATGGGTAGAGGCCGTCCCTATGAAGGCAGTAAACGCGTCAGATGTTGTCGATTTTGTGAAGGAGCATGTTATCCACAGATTTGGAATTCCCAGACTATTACGACCGATGGAGGTTCGGTTTTTGTTTCTAAGGAGTTTAGAAAATTCTGCGAGGATTTGGGAATCAAGTCGATCAGATCATCCCCATACTATGCCCAGGCAAATGGACAGGCTGAAGCGTCCAACAAGACTTTGATCAAGCTGATTAAAAGGAAGATCGACGAGAATCCTAGACGTTGGCACGAGGTATTGTCAGAAGCCTTGTGGGCTTATCGCATGTCGTGTCATGGAGCAATAAAAACCTCGCCATACCATCTGGTCTATGGACAAGAAGCTGTGTTACCCTGGGAAATCAAAGCTGGGTCGAGAAGGGTTACATTTCAGAATGATCTAACTACTGAAGAATATGCAGCCCTGATGAGCGACAGTATTGAGGATGCAACGGAACTTAGACTTTGGTCGCTTGAGAAAATTAAGGAGAACAAAGCCAAGGTGGCTCGTGCATATAATAAGAAATTGAAGCCAAAGGAGTTCCAGGTTGGTGATTTGGTATGGGAAGCTGTATTGCCGTTGGGGACTAAGGATAAAGTGTATGGAAAATGGTCTCCAAATTGGCATGGCCCGTACAAAGTCGACCAAGTTTTAAAGGGTAATGCATACATGCTAGAACAGTTGGATGGTGTGAAGTTCCCAGTGGCTGTCAATGGCCAACATCTCAAGAAGTACTTCCCAAGCATGTGGGATGATGAGATATGGATATACATGAAAACGGCCATGCGCAGTCATCGACTTTAGAGGAACAAAGCACCATGGTCAGGTCTTAAGTTATCGTCTAAGTCTGAGGATTGCTTGCTTGAACTTGCCTGGTTGGTTATCAGATTGGCTTTATCGGCGTCTGATGGTGAAAAGCCGATACGATGCTATCGGCTCTTGGGGCGTTGACCACCTTTGAAATTGGATGATTGGAAGTTCAATTGGAGGAACATTTTCATTGATTCCAAGGGGATTTTACAACGAAGAGCTAATTGCTCTCAAAAGGGGTCATCTGAGTGCCTAATGCACTGCTACTAACCCTATACTACTCCCTAATCTAAGGGCCGTCACTGCCTTCGTTGTCACCGTCGTCGGCACTGCTACTGACGGGCTCTTCGTCGCTGCTGATGAAGCCGCTAGTAGCGTCTTCATCTTCCTCGTCGTCATCATCATCTGACCAGGCCCACCGGAGGCGCTTGGCCGGCGGGTACCCGGCGGAGGAGGAGTCTTCTTCCTCGACTCCGCTTCTTCTTTCTTCGTCGGAGGAAAGATCCGCCTCCCATGAGAGGAGGTCGTCCTCGCACGCCGCTTCCAGCTCCCCATCGACGAGGAACCGGAGGTCTTCTTCCCCGACGGTGCGGGGCTCGTCGTCCTCTGACTTGATGGTGAAGTCCCATTCTCTCGCGTCCCAATCACTAGTGGAAAAAGGGCTAACTGTGGCGCACCAAAATCAATTTCTGTGGCGCACGAGCCCGTCGCCACAGTTACCACGCGACTAGTATTAAGAATTGCGCGCATGCACGTGCGCCACGAATTTTGAAACTTCGTGGCGCACCATGCCAATATGCGCCACAGAATTCTTTAAAACTTCTGTGGCGCACCAAGCCAATATGCGCCACGATTTTTTTTGAATTTTTGTGGTGGCGATCTAGATCTAGATCTAGATCTAGATTCTGCGGAATTTCGCCGATTTTTTTCGAATCTCGCCGGAAGGTGGTGGTGGTGGTGGTGGTGGGTGGGTGGGTGGTGGGTGGTGGGTGGAGGAGGAGGAGGCCGGCCGGAGGTGGTGGTGGTGGAGGAGGAGATGGTGGAGGAGGAGGTGGTGGTGGTGGTGTTGGCCGGAGGAGGAGGAGGAGGAGGAGGAGGAGGTGGTGGTGGTGGTGATGGTGGTGGCCGGAGGAGGAGGAGGTGGTGGTGATGGTGGTGGTCGGAGGTGGTGGTGGTGGTCGCCGGAGGAGGTGGTGGTGGTCGCCGGTCGCCGGAGGTGGTGGTGGTGCTCGCCGGAGGTCGCCGGAGGAGGTGGTGGTGGTCGCCGGTGGTGGTCGCCGGAGAAGAATGGAGGAGGAGGTGGTGGAGGTGGAGGTGGTGGAGAAGAAGGGATGAGGTGGTGGAGGTGGAGAAGTGAGGAGAGGAGATGGAGAAGTGAGAGGAGGTGGTGGAGGTGAAGTGGAGGAAGAGATTGGCGCCTCCGGTTTTCATATTTTCGGGCCAAACTTCGTGGCACGGCCCCTGGTGCGCCACAGAATTTTTTTTTCAATTTTTCTATTTTGCAGGAAAAACTCTTTATTTTGCCGTAACTTTTTACTCTTTTCGAATTTGGCAATTCTAAAAATTGTCCAACCGGGCAAGCCCGGGTGAATTCGAATGTAGAATTTTCGTGGGAACATTTTGATATATTGTGCATTTTTTTTCGAGTTCGTATGCAACCAGAAATCCAGTTTGATGATTTTCCCACGCAATTTTGCAAAAAAAGTCAAAATTCATGTTTGTTAAATTTCAGTGGTGCTAGATGACATAATATATGGGAATCTCGAAGGATTTTATTTTTTGAAATTTCTATCTATTTTTTTTTATTTTTTACAAAGGTAAAAAAGGCGATCCACGGGGGGGGGGTGGAGTTGCGTGGGGAGAAAAAATCCTGCAATTCTGTGGCGCATATTTTTGGTGCGCCACAGAAATATGAACTGTGGCGCACATGCCACCATGCGCCACGAATTTTGAACTTCGTGGCGCACATGCCACCATGCGCCATAGAAATCTCTTCGCCCATGTGCGTGCTGGATCCCGCGTGGCCCATGGAAATTCGTGGCGCATCCAGCCACATGCGCCAAAGTCGACATTCGTGGCGCACCAGTCCATCCATGCGCCACTAATGTGGACTTTCTGTGGCGCATATTTTGGTGCGCCACAGAAATAATTTTTGTGGAGCATATTTTTTAAATGCGCCACAGATGTCATTTCTATCTATAATGATTTTCCTACTAGTGAATACTCAGGCGCGAGAGCATCGTAGATGGCCATCTGATTGACCTCTGGCTCTAGTTCGCTCGAGGAAGAGGATTGGGAGGAGGAAGAGGAAGACATGGTCACAGAGGAAGAGGGTTTTTTGGCTGACGGCTGGTTTGGAGCAAGGGATTGAAGAGGTGAACTGTTCGATGCTTAAATAAAAGGAGGTATATTGGAGATTCAATGCTCGAACAGTTTCCGAGGATGTGGTGCCAAAACCGTCAAGTCGTGCGGAGAAGTTGAGAAGGCAAGGTGTCATGATGAAGAATACTGCGACGGTTCTGCTCTGCCACGACATGACCCCTCGAAGGAAAAAAAAACAGAGTGGTTTGAAATTATCATTACCAAAAACAGGGGGCATGTGTTATCACCGGATTTTGGCCAAATCAGGAGATGGGCCGTAAGTGAAGATGGGCTTGAAAGATACACGCGTGGAGCATCTTTGAAGCGGCCTTGCACGAAGAGTTTGGGCTTAATTGCCCATGTATCTGTAACATAGTAGATCGCATCTTAGTTTAGGATTAAAAGATAGAGTTTAACTCGTGCACGGTTAGGTGCACGCTCGAATTAGAAAGTCCCTTGGACTATAAATATGTATCTAGGGTTATCGGAAAAGGAGGACAATCACGTTCACAACAAACACAAATCAGGCGCATCGCCACCCCTTCTTTCGAGGGTTTCTCCGGGTAAGCATCATGCTGCCTAGATCGCATCTTGCGATCTAGGCAGCACACGTTTATTCGTTTACCTTGTGTTCCTCGTGCTGAAGCGTTGTTGATGGCGAGTAGCACTACTTATCGTAGATGTTTTGGAGCTTGCATAGATGCTTTTCTTACGCATATCTGCTTAGCTGTGCCGTCCCTCGATATCTAGCTGCCCTTACACCTATCCAGGTGTAAGGGCAGCATCTTGCTTGTTCGTTGTCTAGTAGATCCGATCCGTTATAGTTGCTCCTTGATTCTTCAAGGATTGGTTTAATATCCGTATGGTTAGGCCTTGCAAACGGTTTGAATGATCCGGTAGTGCGTTAGGTATGGTTTGTTAGTCCTAAGAGGGATGTTCCGGGAATTAACTTAATGTTGGTTTTTAGGCCTCTTTAGGGTTAGTTTTCCATTATCTTTCGTGTCTACTAGGCTCAACTACGCGTAGGATGTTCCGATCATACGGTGAAAACCCTAAACCGTCGTAGATTGGTTTAGCTTTATATGAAGCAGGAGCCCCATGTCAGCGTTAACCCTACGTAAACCATGGGGCGATCGGCTTTGTGAGCCGATCCACAGGGCAACCTGAGAGCCGATCGGGCTCGTATTTAATGTTTACATGTCTGCCATGCAGGAAACTAATCGAAGCAATCCAACACCTTCCTGACCAGGTATAGGTCAGGTGGCACGCTCTTGCAACCGCTAGGACGTGTGCGGAGCATTTGCGGGACGACGTCAAGGGACCAAGGCCCACTGCAGCCTTGGAAGCCTCCCGGCTCTTCGTGTTGCTTAACCACTGCTCGCCGGTGGGTTTTGGCAGGCAACAATGAGATGACAGGAAGCCTGCCATTGTGTGGCAAATCAATGTATACTATCACAAATCTATAATTTACATTAATTATATAAATACAGGGGCTACTTGGTAGGAAAATATTTCTGAAAAAAGGCATTTTAAATGGAAACTGCTCGTGGCGAACTACAGTTAAAGAATGATCGCCTGCTCTGGTTAGTGGCAATGCACGGGGTCATGATGAGGTGATGAAGGAAAATTTGAATGTGTAATTCAAAACAAATTAGGATCAATTCTTCAAGGTGTGGAGCTGGAAAGAAAAAAAAAATCTAAAAATTTCAGAAAAGAAATTACGATTGATATAAGAGGATCATCGCCAGGTCTTCAAGCATTCAATTTAAGTTCAGGAATCAGTCTACGGATTGTTCGTTCATCAAAAGAAATGCATTACATAACAAAGTTCAGAATAAGCATTCACTACTAGAAAAACAGGCTTCCGGTAAGCCCCATAAGTCGCGAAGGTAAAGGAACCGCGACTAATGGTACCTTTAGTCGCGGTTCGGGAGGCGAACCGCAACCAAAGGCCGGGCCGGTGGCGCCAGCCGTTGCACGTGGCAGCTTTTTGGCCAGGCCAACCGCGACTAAAGGTGCCCGAAGGCCTTTAGTCGCGTTGGCCTGGCCAACCGCGGCTAAAGCCGCCCCTATATATACCCACCCAGCAGCCAACACTTAGCCATTTGGTGCCATTTTCTTCACAAGCTTCACAAGTGGGTGTTAGGTTTGCTTTTGGTTCCTCTTATGCACATAAGGTGTTTGATGAAATGCCCCAAGAGCATGAAACAAACATGATATGAAGTGTTGGAGCCACACTTAAGCTTTCTCATTTATTTTTTCCTCCTCGATCGCGGTTAGCAACTTGAACCTTTGATGTGTCGTTGATAAAATGTGCATGTGTGTGTAGTTCATTGTTTAATTTATATTGTTTGTATCTAGTTAGTTTAACAAATGCATGATGGTTAATTATATATTTTATATTATAATAATGCAGATGAATCGACAATGGATGTACGGTAACCGACTCTCCGGCGAGTTCAGTACGGGTTTGAATGATTTCCTCGTAGTGGCTAATGCGAACAAGCAGGGGGGTTTTGTTATCTGTCCATGTGTTAAATGTAAGAATCAGAAGGGTTACTCTTCCTCAAGAGATGTTCACTGCACCTGCTTCGGCACGGTTTCATGCCAAGCTATAATTGTTGGACCAAGCATGGAGAAAGAGGGGTTATAATGGAAGAAGATGAAGAAGGGGATGATTTCATCGATGAAAGCTATCTTGCTCATTTCGGTGATACTTTCATGGAGGATGCTGAAGGTGAAGGGGAAGGTGAAGGGGAAGGTGAAGAAGAGGCACGTGATGATCCCGTTGATGATCTTGGTCGGACCATTGCTGATGCACGGAGTCGCTGCGAAACTGAAAAAGAGATGGAGAATTTGGATCGCATGTTAGAGGATCACAGGAAGGCGCTGTACCCCGGATGCGATGATGGTCTGAAAAGCTGGGCTGCACACTGGATTTGCTGAAATGGAAGGCACGGCAGGTGTAGCTGACTCGGCATTTGAAGACTTGCTGAAAATGTTGAAGAATATGTTTCCAAAGAATAACGAGTTGCCCGCCAGTACGTACGAAGCAAAGAAGGTTGTCTGCCCTCTAGGTTTAGAGGTTCGAAGATACATGCATGCAACGACTGCATCCTCTACCGCGGTGAATACGAGAATTTGAATGAATGCCCGGTATGCACTGCATTGCGTTATAAGATCAGAGGCGATGACCCTGGTGACGATGTTGAGGGAGAAACCCAGGAAGAAGGTTCCCGCCAAGGTGATGTGGTATGCTCCTATAATACCACGGTTGAAACGTCTGTTCAGGAACAAAGAGCATGCCAAGTTGTTGCGATGGCACAAAGAGGACCGTAAGTCGGACGGGGAGTTGAGACACCCCGCAGATGGAACGCAATGGAGAAAGATCGACAGAGAGTTCAAAGATTTTGCAGCTGACGCAAGGAACATAAGATTTGGTCTAAGTACGGATGGCATGAATCCTTTTGGCGAGCAGAGCTCATAGCACCTGGCCCGTGACTCTATGCATCTACAACCTTCCTCCTTGGTTGTGCATGAAGCGGAAGTTCATTATGATGCCAGTGCTCATCCAAGGTCCGAAGCAACCCGGCAACGACATCGATGTGTACCTAAGGCCATTAGTTGATGAGCTTTTACAGCTGTGGGTGTCCGTGTGTGGGATGAGCACAAAGAAGAGGAATTTGACCTACGAGCGTTGCTTTTCGTAACCATCAACGATTGGCCTGCTCTTAGTAACCTTTCGGGACACAAATAAGGGATACAATGCATGCACGCACTGCTTACATGAGACTCAAAGTGTACATTTGCCAAATTGTAAGAAGAACGTGTACCTTGGGCATCGTCGATTTCTTCCGAAAGGTCATCCAGTAAGAAAGAAAGGCAAGCATTACAACGGCAAGGCAGATCACCGGCCGAAGCCTGCGGAACACACTGGTGCCGAGGTATTTGATATGGTCAAGGATTTGAAAGTCATCTTTGGAAAGGGTCCTGGCGGACAATCAGTTCCGAAGGGAGCTGACGGGCACGTAGCCATGTGGAAGAAGAAATCTATATTCTGGGAGCTAGAATATTGGAAAGTCCTAGAAGTCCGCTCTGCAATCGACGTGATGCACGTTACGAAGAATATTTGCGTGAACATCCTAAGCTTCTTGGGCGTGTATGGGAAGTCAAATGATACAAAGGAAGCACGGCAGGACCAGCAAAGTTTGAAAGACCCTGATGACCGGTTTCAAGGTCGTGCCAGCTACGCTCTGACCAAAGAAGAGAAGGTCATCTTTTTTGAATGCCTGAGCAGTATGAAGGTCCCGTCTGGATTCTCGTCCAATATAAAGGGAATAATAAACATGGCGGAGAAAAAGTTCCAAAACCTGAAGTCTCACGACTGCCACATGATTATGACGCAATTGCTTCCGATTGCTTTGAGGGGGCTGCCGGAAAATGTTCGAGTAGCCATTGTGAAGCTATGTGCATTCCTCAATGCAATCTCTCAGAAGGTAATCAATCCAGAAGTTCTACCACGGTTACGAACGATGTGGTCCAATGTCTTGTCGTTTCGAGTTGGTGTTCCCGCCATCCTTCTTCAATATTATGACGCACCTCCTGGTTCACCTAGTCGATGAGATTTCCATTCTCGGTCCTGTATTTCTACACAATATGTTCCCCTTCGAGAGGTTCATGGGAGTATTAAAGAAATATGTTCGTAACCGTGCTAGGCAGAAGGAAGCATCGCCAAGGGCTATGGAAATGAGGAGGTAATTGAGTTTTGTGTTGACTTTGTTCCTGACCTTAAGCCGATTGGTCTTCCTCAATCGCGGCACGAGGGGAGACTAAGTGGAAAAGGCACGATCGGAAGGAAATCAACGATATGTATGGACGGCCATTCTCTGACTGAAGCACACAGTTCTGACCAATTCCAGCTTGGTGGCTCCGTACTTTGAGAAACACAAGAATATTTTACGCTCGGACAACCCGGGAAGCCTGAATCCTGGATTAGGAAGGCCCACATGGAGACTTTCGGCAGTTGGTTGAGAAAACATTTAATGAGTGACAATAAGGTTGTAGATCAGCTGTACATGTTGGCCAAGACACCATCTTCGACTATAACGACTTTCCAAGGGTACGAGATAAATGGGAATACATTTTACACGATCGCCCAAGATAAAAAGAGCACCAACCAAAACAGTGGTGTCCGCTTTGATGCAGCAACCGAGAATGGGCAAAAGGTCACATATTATGGTTACATAGAGGAGATATGGGAACTTGACTATGGACCCTCCTTTAGGGTCCCTTTGTTCCGGTGCAAATGGTTCAAGCTAACAGGAGGTGGGGTAAAGGTGGACCAGCAATACGGAATGACAATGGTGGATTTCAACAATCTTGGTTACCTTGACGAACCATTCGTCCTAGCGAAAGATGTCGCTCAGGTTTTCTATGTGAAGGACATGAGTAGCAAACCGAGGAAACGGAAAGATAAGAAAACGATCAGTACATCATGCGATGATCAAAGCGCCACATTGTTCTTTCAGGGAAAAGAAACATCGTGGGAGTGGAGGACAAGACAGACATGTCAGAAGATTATAATATGTTTGCTGAAATTCCGCCCTTCAAAGTGAACACCGACCCAAGCATTAAGTTAAATGATGAGGATGCTCCATGGATACGGCACAATCGCAAGCAGGGACACAAGGGAAGAAATGATGTGTAATAATTTATTATTGTACCAAACTTTGTTGAATGAATCATGTGAATTATATTACCCGTGATGTGTTTGGTGTCCATTTTCGAATGATTCAATTGACTCGAGATAGCACCGATGATACATGAAATTTGGAGTGACTAAGTCATACTCCTGCATACATGAAATTTGGAGTGACTAAGTCATACTCCTGCATAAAGGAAATTTGGAGTGATTTAGTCATACTCCTGCCTAGGCGTATAATATGCATACTCGTAGTCTTCATAGCCGCCGCCGTTGTACCGGTAGTCGTCGCCTTCTAAGTTGCCGCTGCCGTCGTCGCGTCAGCTGTGGCTGCTGGGCGGCGCTCGTGGCTCGAATCGAGGGTAGCGCGCGGGGATATCGCCGGCCGTGATGTAGTCCATGACGCTCTGCGAGTCCGGCCGTACCACCATAGCCGACGGCCGGCCTCGTGGAAGTTTCCGGAGGCGACCGTCCTCTCATACCCGGCGAGCGCCTCTCACGCCGATTGATGAAGAAGGCGTCCCAGTATGCTGGTTATCGGGATGCCAACGGGATTCATCCGCTGCTCCGGCGTGAGGTCGAGGTAGTAGTGGTTCGTGATGGCCGCCGGCGCGCAGACTCGAGGGACGGGAGGGACCCACGCCGCCGGCGCTTAGGCTCCAGCCGGCGGACGCGGTAGCCCGGTGGGCAAGGGTAGTTCGAGGCGCAAAGCTCCTCCACCTGCTGGTAGGTTAGAGTGGGTGCGGTGGAAGCCATGAGAGAGTGATGAGAGATTGTAGAGATCGATGTGATAATGCTGGCCGGGCAACATATATGTAGTGAGAAATGGCGGGAAAAATGGGAGCGGGAAGACAGAGGCGGGAAGAAAGTGGCGGGAAGAAAGAGGCGGGAAGACATGGAAGAAATGGCGGGAAGAAAGAGGCGGGAAGACATGGAAGAAATGGCGGGAAGACATGGAAGAACTTGCGGGAAGATGGGGCCGGCGGAAAGACAGAGGCGGGAAGAAATGGACAAGGTATGAACATTAGTCATTTTAAATGAATTAGTTTTATTTTTCTGAATTTTTTGATATATTATTTGTATTTTTAAGATTTTTAAATGAATTAGTTTTATTTTTCTGAATTTTTTGATATATTATTTGTATTTTTAAGATTTTTAAATGAATTAGTTTTATTTTTCTGAATTTTTTGATATATTATTTGTATTTTTAAGATTTTTAAATGAATTAGTTTTATTTTTCTGAATTTTTTGATATATTATTTGTATTTTTAAGATTTTTAAATGAATTAGTTTTATTTTTCTGAATTTTTTGATATATTATTTGTATTTTTAAGATTTTTAAATGAATTAGTTTTATTTTTCTGAATTTTTTGATATATTATTTGTATTTTTAAGATTTTTAAATGAATTAGTTTTATTTTTCTGATTTTTTTATATATTATTTGTATTTTTAAGATTTTTAAATGAATTAATTTTATTTTTCAGAATTTTTTGATATATTTTACACATTTAGAAATGATTAGTTTTATTATTCTGAAATTTCTGAATTTCGGAAAAGGGCCTTTAGTCGCGGTTGGCCTGGCCAACCGCGACTAAAGCTCGTTTTCCGCGGGAACCGCAAAATCTGGCAAAAATGGGATTTGGTCGCGGTTGGTGTTACCAACCGACTAAAGTACTTTTAGTCGCGGTTGGTAACACCAACGCGACTAAATCCTCCCCTATAAAACGGCGGGCCCGCGCAGATTTCACTCTCGCTCGAACCGAACCGGCTGCGTCGCGCCGACCCCGCGCCCGCCTCGCCGCCGCGCGCCGCCGCGCTCCTCCTCGTCCTCGTCGCGCCGTCGGCCGCCGCGCCTCCCGCCTTCGATCTTCGATCTCCCCGTACGTCGTCCCTCCCGCGCCGCCCCCCCGATCGATCGAACTCCGGCCGTGCCGCCTTTGCCGCCGCAGACGACGCGCTAGTTGCGCGCGCCCGCCGCCTCCGCCGCGCCGCCGCCGCAGAGGGGCGCGCCGCGCCGCGCCGCCCCGGCCGCGGCAGAGATCGAGAGATGGCCAGGCGCCCGCGCCTCTCGGCCGTTTTTTTTAATTTGTAACTTAAGAAAAAAATAACTTAAGAAAAAAATAACTTAGCCAAAATAACTTAAGAAAAAAATAACTTAAGAAAAAAATAACTTAGCCAAAATAACTTAAGAAAAAAATAACTTAGCCAAAATAACTTAAGAAAAAAATAACTTAGCCAAAATAACTTAAGAAAAAAATAACTTAAGAAAAAAATAACTTAACCAAAATAACTTAAGAAAAAAATAACTTAAAAAATAACTTAAGAAAAAAATAACTTAACCAAAATAACTTAAGAAAAAAATAACTTAACCAAAATAACTTAAGAACAAAATAACTTATGAAAAAAATAACTTAAAAAATAACTTAATTGGCATGTTTGGAATTTGGAAAACTTTTGTGTTTTTTTCTAACTAACTACACGGGAATGTTAACTGAAAAATTGACTCTCGGTCACCGCCACCGCTCTCTCGGCACCGCCACCGCTCTCTCGGTCACCGCCACACCGGTCTCTCGGTCACGCGGTTGCGTCCCCGCTTTCAATTCGCCACCGCCACCGGTCTCTCGGTCACCGCTTTTAATTTTGTTTTGACTACATGTTTTCAGGACTGACATATGGCGGACGATAGAGCTGACCCGATTATGGACAACTATGATCCGGACGCTGAAGACCATATGTTCGGCATCATAAACGGCGATATTCAATATGTGCCGACCGGACAAGAAGAAGATGATATCTCTTCTTATCTGAACCTTGACGGTGAAGATGAAGGGCGCCGTCAGCAAGATGATGCCGAAGAAACGTCGGTAAACGACGATCTTCAATTGGAAGTAGCAACCACCTCCGGCGCCGAGGTATATATATACATTGAGCCTCTGGTGATACAAACTAACGATTTGAATAAATATGTGTGTACTAACGCGCGCGACTCTCTTTCTTATTTTAGCCCTCGGCCGGATCATCGAAAAAATCGAGTACGTCGTCGTCAAAGCGTGGCGCAACCAAGACGATGAAACCAAACGAAACATGCACCATCGAGGTTGTCGACGAAGCAACCGGCAGGCCGCTGGAGCCCAGCAAGAACGCCACCAAGTTTATCAGCCAATGCGGAGCCGTTGTTAGAGAGAACGTCTCGATCACCGTCCAGGAGTGGAATGAGCCAAAGAAGGCACGTCTTGGTTTCACTTTTGTCGATAAGAGAACAAAAAAAGATTGCTTCAAGAAGCTTATAGAACATTTCGTTCTACCTCCGGAATACCGCAGATACGATGAGGCGGGTAACAAGATTCAGGAAAACAAGGAGAGGTGCAAGCTAGTCAAACAGTTCGCTCTTTCTAAGATGGCCGACGCATTCCGGAAATACAAGCAAAATCTAGCCCATGACTTTGTCAAGCAGGGCAAGACTCCGGATTTCAAAGGACAATATGAGAAACTGCAACATGATTGGCCAGAATTTGTGAAGCAAAAGAAATCGGAGCAGTTCCTTGAAATGTCGAAAAAATAAGAAGAATGCGGCCAAGAAGGAGTACAATCATATTATGGGGCCAGGAGGGTATCGCTTTTGGCAGCCTAGGTGGGAGAAGATGGAGAACGAGCTGAGGGCGAGGAATCCGTCCAGGTACGGAGGGATGGGACCCAAGGGCCAAAAGCTGGTGGTACGGGCATGGGGGATCGCTGAACCCGGAGACAGGGGAGTGTGTTTATCAGGGCAAAATAATTAAACCCACCCAAAAGCTTATTGAGGCAATGAGGGATGCTCAAGAGGGGAGGATCAAGTTCAACAGAGAGAACGACGCCCTGACAAAAGCCCTCGGGAATCCTGAACACGGAGGACGTGTACGAGGCATGCCCGGGGACATTCCATGGAAAGTAGGGTTCCCCCAGAACGATGACCCGTACGGTTACAGAAGCCGTAAGAGAAAGATGGATCGGGATGCAGATGTTGTGGCGAAGTTGGTAACGGAAATGGATGTGATGAAGAAAACCGTGAGTGTACTAGTAGCCGAAAGAGATGCAGCTCGGGCGCAGCATGAAGATCATCCAATGGATCTCGGAAGCCAGCAGAGAAGAAGCAGCGTGGCTTCCACGGAGGCCTCACCGGCTGGTGCACCGACGATCGAAATTACTGCACCGGAGCATCTGGTGGTCGGTTACTGCACCGGAGCCTCCTCGCTACCCCGTGGACGATATAAAGGAGATGAAAGCATGTCATCTGTATTATCCTATCGGGAACATGTCCATGAAGGTAGCCACCGGCAGTGCTTTACCACCTGGAGCACTCCACCACAACAACCCCATTCCAGATGGCTATGCTCGTGTCACGGTGGAGGAGATAGTCCAAGGGTTTGAGGACCTGGACATTGACATTGCTACACCTGAAGGGGCGACAAGACTTGGAGATGTCAAGCGCCAGTTCATTCTGTGGCAGAAGAAGTTTATCAAGTTTCCAGGCGAGGCGCCAAGGCAAACAAGTCCACCCTCCTGGTGGTGGTGGCGGTGGTGGTGGTGGTGGCTCACCTACACCTCCGGTGGGTAAGCCGACGCCGCCCCCAATTCACCTCCGGCGGGTGCGACGCCGCCCCCCGTCCTCGTCCGGCGGGTGATCGACGCCGCCCCAATCCACCTCCGGCGAAGAAGCAGAAGCAGTCCTGGGTTATTAACCCGGACCCTTACGTACCTGCAACCACAAAGATACCGGAGCCATCACTTAAGCCTCTCCCCAAGAGGTCTTGGGAATGTAGTGCCGAGGAAGTCGAGGCGGGCGCGGCTGCTGATTTAGAGAAATGGAAGGCGAGCTGCAAGAAGAAAATAGAGGGCGAGCCCAAGCCAGTATTTTCTGATGAGCAAAAGAAGTGGGCTAAGACATTTTTGAACACACCGTCCCAAGCCGCGAAGAATCTCCCTGACGACTATGAACGTGAACTTCGTAGGCAAGCACTCACGTTCAGGAGGAAGCAGGAGGAGGCGGAGAAGCAGGAGAAGAAAGCCTTGGAGAAAAAAAAAAAAAAATTAGAAAGGGGGAAACAAGTTGCCCAGCTCGGGGAACAAAGTAAACAGTCGATCCCCCCGCTCATAGTGAAAGCCGCAGGTCCGGACGAAGCCCCTGATGTCATAGCAGCTGCGGCAGCACAGGGATTGACTGTAGCGAAAGCCAAAGAACAAGCGGCAGACTTAGGTCTGACTCTTCGTGTAGCATTAGGCCTTGATGACGTGGCAATGAAGGACGTAGTATTTGGATATGTGAAGGATGGTCCTCTCGTCGAGCCTGCGCAGGAAGAGGATCTACCTCGACAAATGAAAGGTCTGCTAAATTGGTACAAGGGTTACATAAAACTTAAAAACGCCAGAGACTATATTTATGCGGATGTTAGACCTGAGCATCACTTCAAACATTACTCTATAACAATTCAACGGAATGAATTGTTCCAGCTGTTCAATCTGCGCGAGCTCGACAAATCTATCATCAGTTGCTATGTTCTGTAAGTGATTTATTAATTTCTACCCCATCTCGTTCATTGCCTGCACTATATATATATATATATATATATATATATATATATATATATATATATATATATATTGTCCTAACTATCTTGTTGTGTACGCTATTATGCAGATTGAAGAAGCGCGAATAAGGCTCATCCATGATGTTGGGTTCATTGACCCACACATCGTTAATTCATATACGTTAGAACACCACCCCAGGGACGTGGAGGCAGACCTGTGGCGGTTTCTTACAAAACAGGAACTCAAAAGTGATATTCTATTTCCTTACCATTTTGGGTGAGTGTTTCTGTCTTGAGCACATTCTCTTTTGTTTACTCCATGCATGGTATGTGGCTAATCGATGAGTTATGCATGACTGTGCGTGTATCGTGTCCACAGGTTCCACTGGATTCTGCTAGTAATTCAAATTCATAACTCCACAGTTCTCGTCCACGACTCTCTGAATATGGATTCGGCGCTTTGGGGCGACATGAGAAAAATGATGCAAAAGTAATTATTTTCATTCATTTGCGCTCTATATCGATCGGCCTATTTAGTTCATCATTTCCTAATATCAAAAGTAATTATTAATAACTCTCTTGTTCATTTAATTTTCTTTGCCTCGTAGGGTTTGGAGACGGTTCGTAGATCAAAAGGTCGGTGAATTTAAAAAAGAGCTGCAATTTAAAAGGGCAAAGACTGCGCCTGGGGATATTCAGCCACCGGGGACCAATCTATGTGGATACTATGTTTGTGAGAGGATCCGGAGATACACCACTGAGCGGGAGCCGTCTGAGAACAACCTCAAGAGGATTAACCTCCGGGCGACGCTTAGTCCAGAAGCTCGCTTCCGACCAATTCAAGAGGAACTAGCTGGATGGTTGGCGAACCAAGTCATCGATCCTAGAGGAGAACACTATGTAGAGGACGTAGAACTTTATATGCACTTATAAATTATGTATGGAAACTTATTCAAAATTGTATATGTGGTCGTCCGATATTGAATATATATTATTGTATATTCCTCTTGAATTCTTTTTGGTTCTAATGTCAAATTTGTTTGAAATTGTACATTCACATGCATGTATACCATAGAATATGTGAAACTCCTTCAAAATTAAAATAAAACACAAAAGAAATAAAACAATACAACTTAAAAAGTAACCAGGTTAGGGGGGGCTAAAACCCTAAACCTGCGGCGGCCTTTAGTCGCGGTTGGCGAGAAGAACCGCGACTAAAGGTCCTCGAACGCGACTAAAGGTGGGACCTTTATCGCGGAGTCGGTTGCGCAACCGCGACTAATGGCAGTTGCGCACCGCGACCGAAGGCCATTTTTCCACCAGTGATTACATAGCATATTGAGTCCTGGCTCCCCTCCCCCATCAAGATAGGAGAAGTTAAATAGTTATCCCATCTGGACGTAGGTACCGAGCGCGTCGAGGTACCAGCCGGAGCGCACATGGAAGCCGAGGATTTTGCCACCAGCTGCAGGGAGCTTGAACTGCGTGCCTTCCTCCTTCCCGTACGGACCAAAAGTGCGATGGTTGCTGACAAAAGTAAGTGATCTGATGACGAAAGAATTGTTAAAGAAACCGCAGTGGCCTTTGACGCTTGTCAAGTACTCGTCCTGCCGCAAACAGATCTGGGCATGCCAAAATAACATTTTATCAACATCAAGTCATTTTATGAAGTGACACCACTCGAAAAGAAAGAATGAGATAGGTTGTGATTTATACCTCCGACTTTTCTCCCCCAGTTCCTCCCCACAAATTGCTCTCCTCCGCCTGGCCATCCCGCTCATACAACACCGACATGGCATCGACAGCGCAGCCATGGTGGACAACTAACCTCAAAATGCGGTTGATGCCACGCATGTCCATTTTCCAGGAATAGCCACCACCGCCACCACAAGGTCCCATCTTCACAACTGAATCCTACATATGATAGACAATGCCAGGAGGCAAGTTCAGCAGGTATAGTATCAACAATGGGACATTGGTAGGTCTTAGGTATCATAAATTTTCTATGGTTATGTCATACCGTTGAGCTCTTCTTATAATGGATTTTCTTCTTGATCTCACCATTGTTGATAGTGACTTTGATGCTGGTGGAAGGAGAAACCTTTGGGATAACCAGCGTGTAGCAGTCTGTAGATAAGCCCTGGTGCAAGGGAGTTATCTGCATAGTGTTTGATCCAGTGCAGTCACAGACTGCTCTTGGGCACTCCTTCTCATGCTTTTCCATCTCATGGTAGGACATCTTGGCTGTGCAGCCCTTACCAGCGTTGGAGCAAAAGACCTGGAGAGACTCCAGTACGCGCTCCATTGCAAAGCATCGATTGTAGCCTGTGGCGATGGAACACACCTGGCACTTTTCCTTTTCCAGGAGCTTCTCATAGCAGATGGAACACAGAACATGACCAGCTGCACACTGTAAATTATGAAAGAATTTTTCCATGCTTTATGAGCCACCTTACTGGAAAAATAGAATGCTAAACATGCTGAATAGTAAAAAGCTATAAACCACGTAAGTTGATCGATTGATTTATTCCTACTGAAAGTTATAATGACTGAATAACTTGAAAAACATTGTGCAGATAGCAGAATAACTGTAGAAATTTTAACAAAAACCCGTGAACTAGAGTTGTAATTAAGAAGGATACATCATTGAACTAATTTCTATTAAAATATATTAAAGACAGTGGTTGCTTCGTAAGAAAACATTTCTGATATAAGGCATCTGAAATGATCTGTGCATAGCACTTATATGGACACTGCTCGGACAAATTACAGGTAAAGAAATACCGTCCGTTATGTTTAGATGCAATGCACATGGTCATGAGGAGGTTAGGAACGAATATACAAATATGTCATCCAAAGCTAGGAATGGGAATAATTTGAATTCTTCAAGATATGTAGCTCGAAAGAAAACCCTTGCTCAAAAAAATCAGGAATAAATCTTGGTCAAGGCGGTGGCTGAAGCAGTACCAACTTACGCCATGTCTTGTTCCTATTTCCAAGACCTTTTCTCATCAAGTGAACAACATGATCTCAAGGTTTTACTGGAGTCCGCAAGATGTCAGAATTAAGAGAACCAAATACATTGGGACAAGTTGCTGAAATCAAAGAACTTGGGTGCCATGGGCCTCAAATACCATATAGATTCAAATTTTTGTGACACTAGTGTTATTGTGATCCAAATTCAATAAGAAGGCTAACAACAGAGCGAAGTGAGGCCCGTCGGCTAGGGTTTTATCGTTTCATAAGATAACCAGTACAGATCATCATCAAAGCCTATTTATACCTCTGGTAACCCGCCGGCTAGGGTTTTATTACTTCATAAGATAATCCACGGTGTTTATAAAACACTCCCCGATATAGTGAAGTTTTGCTCGCTGACGCCCGTGGTTTTTACCTCTCTTTGTTGGAGAGGGTTTTCCACGTTAAATATTGTGTCTCCCGCTCTGATTTCCTTTTTCGTTCTTCGTTACTGCCTATGCCGTTTATAACAACTAGCATGCCAAGTGTGAAGATCAATACAGAACCCTGAATCTCTTCGCCGTACAGTTCTCGGGGACGAATTACAATCTGAATTCTAGTGTTTAGCAAGTTTAAGCATTTAACAATTGTGAAGAAACAAAAAGTTGTGGCCAGTTGAATTGCTCTTATCTAAAATACTAGTGGTAGCATTGTGGCTGCAAACCTCGCAAAAAAGGTTTTGTGGTTGCCAAGGCAGCCTTTGTGCATTATGTACAAGTTGTGACCCAAGCTCGGAACGGAAGCACTGCCACGCACAATCGCGTTCTTCTTGCCTCCGCAATTGGTCATGTGCCACTAAATCTGATGCTACTAGTGACCCATTGCCATCGGTAGTGGCCGCTCAATTCAGAGTTTGTTCAAGCTTCACCTGGTGACTTAACAATTATGTTGATCTCGTCCACTAGAACATGTAAATCTGATGACCACCCAGTTAGGATCGAGTTCGAGAAGGCAAAGATTTGCCGGTTTGTCGGATGAGCCACAGATTTGTGACTCTGTGATTGTAGGCATTCTTTCCAGCGATTTAATCTGACCCAAAATATGAAACGGTTCCATTCACACGCAGGAACAAAAAAAGGACCAAACAAAGCGCGCGTGCTTCGTCTCCCCCAGCGACGGCGTTCCGCGTCCGACGCAGCGAACCCTAGCCTTAAAACACGGAAACCCTTCCCCATCCTTCCAAGTTCTAACCACCCTGCACGGCCTCGCCGGCGTCCGGCAAGGGCATGCATGACGGATCAGAGTCAGGCACGGATGATTAATCAGTTGATGGTTGCTCGCGCAAAAAGGGAGAAGGAAGAAGGGGTGTGAAAATGAATGACCTGGAAGACCGGAGGCTTGAGGGGGCCGAAGCAGACGGTGCAGTCCAGGTCTTCCAGGTCGACGGTGACATTGGTGGCGACGGCGGCCTTCATCTTTTTTCTTCTCGGTGCCGCCGCTAGGGGTTCCCTTGCCGCTTCTGCTAGCTGCGGTTCGCCGGTTCCTCCCGTATGTTGCCTCGCCCCTCTGCAGACTCGCTCAAGTGACTCTGCGACAGTGGCTTTGCTTTGATTCCTACTGCTCGCTGCAGTAAATGGCGATGCTGGAAGCTGGTCAAAAGCTGTATTGGGAAGCTGGACGGACTGACTGACGCGACGGGACGGAGGAGCCTTTTGCTGTGCACACTCTTGCCATGACTGGCTGCACTGCATGTTGGCAACGTGTTCGAGTGTCCGCGCTCACGAGAGTGTGCCCGTGTATTGAAACATACATCGAGAGTGCCCGTGTATTGACACATGTATTGGCACACTCAAAGTAGAGTGAAAATACAGTTTCCACCGTGCCATGTTTTGAGCACAACGTAGAGTGAAGTGAGATTTTCTTAAGCTCGATCAGTTTTCAAAAAAATACAAATGGAGTTTTGCGAAAATTCAACTTGTACCACAGAAAACTCTATTTACATAGAACATTAAAGGAAATACAGTTTTTTATTGTTCATACAAATTTTCACTATTAAATTGAACTAGGTAAGTGACTGTTACTATTAAATTAAAATAGGAAAGTGCCTGATGTTCACATATAGGCCGGGCAAAAGTTGGGACGGAAGTTGATATCTAGCCGGATTATTTTGCTTGCTAGCTAGGCCCGACACTACAGGAAACACAATGACGGCTCTGATACCATGTTATGTAACTAGGACTTAGAGAAACACAATGACGGCTCGGCCTCCTCTTCCTTTATATACTCAAGGGGTTATAGGTTATACACGTAAAGAATACGTACAATATACACAATACATACCACATTAACACACCAGCCATTGGCAAAGAGGAAGCGGCCGTCGACGTAGAGGTGTGCTGACGGTGGCTGTCAGTGTACGGCCGTCGGCGTAGCACCGATCGGTGTAGCCAAAATCACCATCGGCGTAGCGCAGGCCGTCGGCGTCTTCTCCGTGCCGATGGCTTTCCATCAGCCGTAGACACAGTTCCACCATCGGTGTCACTTTTTCATGGACACGGTCGTTGACGGCATCGGAGATATTCCGACGGCTAGGATGTTGGCACCGCGAAGACGCGTGTCAACACCTAGTGGCTCCTCCTGTGTTGCCGCTACCTTGGATTCATAGGGGGTTGTGAATCGGCAACTTGTGAAAGGGTGTGGGAGTCCCCAACAAAGACAAGAGTCTGGCTAAAGTCATCATAGAATGAGTCCTACACGCATCGTCGCACAGAGAACGTGAATCTACTTACGAACAAAGACATATCTAATGTGGACAATACAAACTATACAACATCATGCTAAATCAGACAAACAATACATGGAAACTGTGGACAGCAGAAACCCTAGCAAGATCATGATAACTCAGCATATTTGGGACAAACGAGGAATGGAAAATGTGGCACCCTAACAAGATCATGATAACTCAACATATTTGGGATTAACCCGTGCAACAAGATCAAACCCTAGGCAAGATCTGTCAACTTCTAATCAAGATCTAAGCATAAACGAGCATGCCTCAAGGAAATCCTTATAGTCATCGCCGAAGTGAAGAATTAGTGATGCACGAGGAAGAAGATGATGTCGCCGAGATGCAGTCGCCGCCGCCACCACCGCCGTCGTCCACCGAAGATCTGTGTGCCGCTTACCTGCTTGCCAACAGGAGGTGGAACTTGAAATTTGGGGGAGAGTGGGCAAGGGGTCAAAATAGACAATGGGGCGCCGTAGGAGGTGACAAAATCTTTCCTGCCCCCCTTTTCACTTTTCACCGATGCGCGACGCAGCTCGCACCAACCCCCTCCTCGTTCCCGCTCGTCCGCCGAAAATTCCCCTTTGCATCAACTCCGTGCGAGAATTGGATGGCTCGCTGAAAACGGCCGATTCGGGCGTTCCTCCTGGGCTTGGCCCGGAGCTGCTTCAAGAAGCGTGTGATGCAACACCGCAGAGGAGACCAGGAAACCAAACAAGCCAAAATCTGGACTCCACATGCGAGCCAAGGGAAACCCAGGCTACCAAACATGTCCATAGAAAATTCAAAATATAATAAGTTTTTTTTTGCAGGTAAAAACACAATAAAGTTGCAGGAACATTTGTTTGGACAAAACACATGAAAAAATATGGGAAAAGTGCATCATTTCTGCACGACTAGTCTAACAAAGAGAGTGGAAGGGATGATCAAATTCCTATGGAATTGTGTCATATAAATCTAATGCATAACGTTTTCAGTCGACCCGATCCAAACTGTTTTTCTAAAGGATGCTACTCGCTGAAAACGACATTCACTTGCGTCCATTTAATCCGAACGCAAGGAGTAACATTTATCCAAAGACAATTCATACGAAAATATATAGAAGGATAGAAATCCCGCAAAAATCTTATGAAATCCCTACAGTCCAAGGACGGGCCTTGAGCTCAGCAATTCAGCATACTTGGCAACCTGTTCGGCTGCTCCCTGACCTTATTATGGTTCCTGACAATCGTGAATAAAAAAAAAGGGATATGGCTTGTTTTTTGAGAACATCAGCATGAACTGGCTAATCCAGATTCAAGATAACGGCATGCATACGATTGAAATAAGAGGACCATCACCAGGTTTTGAAGCATCAAATATAAGTTCCACAGTTACTCTACAGGACTGTTCATTCATCAACGGACAAGTCACAACAGAAGCAAAAGTAATGCGTCAGTACATAACAGAGTTTAGAACAAGCATCTCGCTAGATTAAGCATTACATAGCATCTTAAGTCCCGACTCCCTCCCCCCATCATGACAGAAGTTAAACAGCTATCCCATCTGGACATAGGTGCCAAGAGCGTCCAGGAGGCCACCAGAGCGCCCGTGGAAGCCAATGATCTTTCCACCAGTCGCAGGGAGCTTGAATGGCGCCCCTTCCTCCTTCCCAAATGGCCCGAAATTGCGACGGTTGCTCACGAAAGTAAGTGACCGGATGACGAACCAGTTGTTATAGAAGCCGTAGTGACCTTTGATGCTTGTCAAATACTCGCCCGGCTTCAGGCAAATCTAGACATGCCAAAATGAAAATTTGTCGCTATCAAGTCATTGCATGAAAATTTGTTTCTTGATTGCCCTTTTGCGAAGATAATCTGGCGAATGATGTACCTTACTTATAACATTCCCCCGCCAGCTAATATTACTAATATGTTCGGTAGATGGCTGAATGGGGTGAGAAAAGAGGACAAACAGAAAATTAGAATGGGTGTTTCAGCTCTGTGTTGGGCTATTTGGAGAACTAGAAATGATATTATCTTTAATAAACAAAGTGGAACTAATTTTTTGCAGGTTATCCGGCGAGCTGCTCACTCAATTCAACAATGGGTTTTACTCCTCCCAGTGGACCAGCGGGAGGATATGGTTATTGGATGCAACCGGATGCTAGCGGTTGCTCAGGACTTCTTTTTCCAGGCTACTGGGTGGCGGCATCTTAATAGAATAGCAAATGCATAGCTCTTCTGTTTGCCGTATTTTTAGTTGGTTGATTCTTGTATCGACCTTAGCTATCTCGGGGTTGTAATAAGTGATGATGAATTGGTTGTGACTGGATACTATTTTAATAAAGCAAGCCGTGTGCATCTATTGATGCAGAGGCTGGGGCTATGCTCCTTTATCGAAAAAAAAAAGTCATTGCATGAAGTGATACCGTGACATCTTTCAACAAGAATGTGATGGGTTGCAAGTTGTAACTTATACCTCCGAGCTTTTTCCTCCGGTTCCTCCCCAGAGCTTGGTCTTCTTCTCCTTGCCTTCCTGCTCATAGAACACCGACATGGCATCAACCGCGACGCCATGGCGGACAACCACCTTCAGAATGCGGTTGACGCCACGCATGTCCATCTTCCAAGAATTGCCACCACCACCTCCGCAGGGACCCATCTTCACAACAGATCTCTGCATTTCATAAACAATAACAGGAGAAGCCTTTAGCAGACAAGTTCAATACTAGGAAATGGCTGGATCTGAGCTTTCCTAATTTTTCTACTCTTGTTAAGCCATACCGTTGAACTCTTATTATCACAATTTGAAGTCTTCTTATCATGCATCCTCTTGTCCTCACGATTGCCGATCTTGCTCTCATGATTGTTGATACTGATGTTCATTCTTACCAAAGGGGGCATGGACTGCACGATGTTTGACCCATTGAAGTCACATAATCCTTTCAGGCAGTTCATCTCGTGATCCTGAATCTCATAGTAGGGCATCTTGGCCATGCATCCATACCCAGCATTGGAGCATCGGACCTTGACAGACTGCAGGACACGCTCTACTGCAAAGCACCTGCTGTAGCTGGCGCTGACCGAGCACAGCTGGCAATAGTCTTTCTCCAGGAGCTTCTCATAGCAGGTCGAACAAATAACATGACCAGCGGCACACTGTAAATCATGAAGGGAATAGGCCATGCTTGATGATACTGGTAATTTGAGAAAAATATAGAGTGCTGAACATGCACAAAAGCAAAAAACATATACCATGTAAAATTTGGTTGATTAATCACCGTACAATGTTTCAACAAGAAAACAATGAAGTACAGTTATAGATAAAAAAGGATACATCGTTACAAAGCTATAATTTGCATTAGAACATATAGAAACGAGTGACTGCTTGGTAGGCAAAATTTTCTGACAAAAGGCAATTTAACTGATTGTATGGTCACTCCTAGGTAGAGACAATGCATACCAAGGTCATGAGGGAGACTGTTAAGGAAATTTTGAATATTTCATTGAAAGCTAGGAATGGAAAATACTTCAGTTCTTGAAGAATGTCTGGAGGAGGTTGCGGAGTTGGAATGAAATATCAATCAAGACAAAGCTAAGCAGCACCATTTTACCAAATACATTTGGTAAGTTGGGATAAGTCATTGACAGCGAAGAACTTGGTGCCATGGACCTCAAAGATCTTACAGTAATAGATTCAGAAACTGCGACCAATGTGGAGATTAGTACAGAACTCTGAATAACTTTGTCATACAGTACTCACTACCAGTTACTATCAAAATAAAGTGCCCAGCAAGGTACTAAATCAGTAAATCTGATGATAACTTGTGAACCACCCCGATCATAAGCCATGGATGAAATCTCAAGCTATTTAACAAATCTGAAATTTGAAGAGGCCGGGGATCTCCCTTTTGCGGAAAAAAATAACTATTGGCTACACAACAAGTTCGGAAAGGCAAATATTTCATCTGGCTAAAAAAACTCAAAATATGACGCGGTCCCCATTATATACAACAAAAAAAGGGATCAACGAGCGCACGCGACGCGACGGCTCTGACTCCGCTGCCTCGGCCTCCGCCGCCGGTGTAGCGAACACTAGCCGCAAAATACGGGAACTCTTCCCCTGTTACCCTGTACCCCATATACATCTTACTGTACTGCGCCGTGCAGGGCCTTCCCGTCCAGTACAGGGATGGCATCCCGATTGCAGCGCAATGGTAGATCAAACGAGGTAAGGAAGACCGGCGTATGGAGTTATGAGACCTGGAAGACCGGACGCCGCAGGAGGTCAAGACAGAGGGTGCAGTCAAGGCCCTCCAGGTCGACGGTGACATCGGTGGCGACGGCGGCCTTCATCTTGTTCTTCTTGACGCCACCGGCGCCGCTAGCTTCTCCTTGCTGCTGCTGCTCCTCACCTGCGTCGCCTGCCCCCTCCGCAGCCTCGCTCAGCTCAAGTATCAATGGGTTGCTTTGATTTGTGCTGGTCGCTGGTGGTAGTAAATGGGGAGGTCGCAGAGCTAGTCAAAAAGTGTATCGGGAAGGTGGAGAAACTGACGCGACGCGACAGGGCTAGCCGATCAGGGTCAGCCCAGCAACGACCCAGACATGGGCATCACGATGCAACGCAAGAGGTCCAGCCCAACAGGAGGCACACTGGCCCAGACTGGGTCCAGTAACGAGCCCGGCATTCCCTACTTATCCTCCAAGGCAAATCAGATCAAGGCATCCTCGGGATCAAGGCGAAGAACAACGGCGGCTGGAGTCTGTCTCCTCGCAGTAGAATATTTCTATTTTGAGTTCATATAGTTGTAATCCAAATGCTGTAAACTATCGTCACTATCTGCTACTAAATCGAGAGTATATCGAGTGAGACATCAGGTACCTAACATCTGGTATCAGATTGCCGTTTCGATCCACCAAATTGTCTTTCGTGTTCATCAGGAGACAAGGAAAAGAGCAGGGGATCGTCGTCGCCTACTGCAAACAATGGATTCGTCGCTCCGCGAGTACCTCGATCGTATGGAGCTCAACGCCAATGCTCGGGCGGACTCCATCATCGCGACCCAGCACGGGCTGTCGCAACAGCTCGCCGCGCAGTCGGTTCAACTCCACGATCTGGCGGACCGGCGGCCAGATCTGGAGGCGTGCCTCGCGTCTCTCCAGGACGCGGTGGTGGAGCTGCAACGCTCTCGCTCGTCGACATCATCGGGCGAGGGTGGGACAGCAGCGGCGCATCTCGCCGCCAATCCCCTGCTTCCACGCGACGGGGAGTCCCACGGGCCCGCTGGCCACGGTGTCGTCACTTCTCCCGGGGGTTCTCCGGTGATGAACACCGTTTCATCGCCGGAACTCCCGGTCACGGGTATGCACTCTCTTCAACAAACACTCGCTACTACAGCTCAATTTCGTCACCAACCAACTCATGACTGCCATGGGATCCACAACCTCGGCTATGCTTTTTCCTCAATTCACAGGCGAAAACCCAAACCTATGGAAAACTCTAGCTGAACAGTACTTTCTCATGTTTGCCACCCACGAATCCTACTGGGTGCCAATGGCTACCTTACATTTCAAAGGTTATGCGGGCATCTGCCTCCAAGCCATGCATAAACGCCTTCAGGGATTAGACTGGACGTCTTTCACATCTCTTATTTGTACTCGTTTCGGTAGGGATAGACACCAACTTCTAATCCGCCAGTTTTATGCCATCAAACAAACCACCACAGTTGCTGATTATATTGAGCGATTCGATGTACTTATGAATCATCTTATGTCGTATGCCGAAGATACTCATCCATTCTATTTTCTTACACGTTTCATTGAGGGACTTCGGCCGGATATTCGTTCAGTGGTGATGATTCAGCGCCTAGTGGATATTGACACTGTTGGAGATATGCCCAAGAGGCAATAATAAAGTGGTTATTATAATATATCTTTGTGTTTATGATAAATGTTTGCATACCATGCTATAATTATATTAATCGAAACATTGATACATGTGTGTTATGTAAACAACAAGGAGTCCCTAGTGAGCCTCTTGTATAAACTAGCTTGTTGATTAATAGATGATCATGATTTCGTGATCATGAACATTGGATGTTATTGATAACAAGGTTATGTCATTAGATGAATGATATAATGGACACACACCCAAATAAGCGTAGCATAAGATCATGTCATTAAGTTCAACTTGCTATTAGCTTCCGATACATAGTTACCTAGTCCTTCGACCATGAGATCATGTAAATCACTTATACCGGAAGGATACTTTGATTACATCAAACGCTACTGCGTAATTGGGTGGTTATAAAGATGAGATTTAAGTATTCGGAAAGTATGAGTTAAGGCATATGGATCAAGAGTGGGATTTGTCCATCCCGATAACGGATAGATATACTCTGGGCCCTCTCGGTGCAATGATATCTAATTAGCTTGCAAGCATGTGACTGGTTCACAAGGGATATCATATCACAGTACGAGTAAAGAGTACTTATCGGTAACGAGGTTGAACTAGGTATGGAGATACCAACGATCAAACTTCGGATAAGTAAATATCGCGTGACAAAGGGAATCGGTATCGTATGTGAGTGGTTCTTTCGATCACAAAGTCATCGTTGAATATGTGGGAGCTATTATGGATCTCCAGGTCCCGCTATTAGTTATTGATCGGAGAGGAGTCTCGATCATGTCCGCATAGTTCTCGAACCGTAGGGTGACACACTTAAGGTTTGATGTCGTTTAAGTAGATATGGAATATGGAATGGAGCTCGAATGTTGTTCGGAGTCTCGAATGGGATCCGAGACATCACGAGGAGGTTTGGAATGGTCCGGAGAATAAGATTCATATATGGGAAGTCATTTTCCGGGGTTCGGAAAAAGTCCGGTGTTTTGACCGGAGCTTCTAGAAGGTTTTGGAAGGACCGGAATAGTCCGGAATATTATGGACGGTTCCGGAAGTGTCCGAGATGACCCGGGATGTCTAAGGAAATCCGGAGGGTTCCATAATAGGTGCAACCACGTTGCCTTAAGGGAAAAGGAGTCTTTCCTTAATGCAATTTCGGAATTGGCAAAAGAGTCCGAGTAGGACTAGGTTTTCGGAACCGGAAACCTACCGGAACTCTCCCAAACTTTGGGGGCAGGTCTTGGACGACCCAAGGACCTTTTCCACCTATAAAAGGAGGGCAAGGGGAGCCCCAAGAGGTGCACAAGTCGCAGCCCTAGCTCCCTCTCCCAAACCCTAGCCGCCCCTTCCTCATACTACTCCCATAGCGCTTATAAGCCCCGCGGAGATCTCCACCACCACCGACACCACGCCGTCGTGTTGTCGGGATTCCGAGGAGGATCTACTACATCCGCTGCCCCGCGGAACGGGGAGGAGGACGTCGTCATCAACACCGAACGTGTGACCGAGTATGGAGATGCTGTGACTGTGGCACCGTCAAGATCTTCTACGCGCTTTTGCAAGCGGCAAGTGATCGACTACATCCACCACGAGATCTAATCTCGTTAGGCTTTGGAAATCTTAGAGGGTTAGTCTCATGATCTTCTTGTTGCTACCATCTTATAGATTGCATCTTGGCTTGTTATTCGTTCTTGCGGTAGAACATTTTTTGTTTTCTATGCTACGAATCCCAGTGGTATCAGAGCCGTGTCTATGCATAGATTGGTTGCATGAGTAGAACACAATTGTTTTGTGGGCGTTGATGCTTTTGTTGTCTTTAGTTCGTGTACTTTGCATCTTGCGGGATGGTGGGATGAAGCGGCCCGGGCTAACTTTACATGACCGCGTTCATGAGACTTGCTCCACGCTCGACATGCAACTTGTATTGCATAAGTGGCTTTGCGGGTGTCTGTCTCTCCCACCATAGTGAAGATTCAATCTACTCTTTCTATTGACAACACTAGTATCACCGTTGTGGTTCATGTTCGTAGGTAGATTGGATCCTACTCGAAAACCCTAAACCACGTAAAATATGCAAACCAAATTAGAGGCGTCTAACTTGTTTTTGCAGGGTTTGGTGATGTGATATGGCCATGATGTGATGATGAATATGTATGAGATGATCATTATTGTATTGTGGCAACCGGCATGAGCCTTATGGTTGTCTTTATATTTCATGTTGTAGTATTATTTCAAAGTAGTTGTAATAGTTGCTACACACGGTGAACAACCATGAAGACGGCGCCATGGACCTTGACGCTACACCGACGATGATGGAGATCATGCCCGATGATGATGGAGATCATGTCCGTGCTTTGGAGATGAAGATCAAAGGCGCAAAGACTAAAGGGCCATATCATATCACATATGAATTGCATGTGATGTTAATCCTTTATGCCTTGTTTGGTTGCACGGAATTGATCTCTGAATTGGCTTTGAATTAAAAACCCAAATTCAGCGTTTGGATGTGCGTGGTATTGGCCCCTGGAATCCTGGACCAATTCCGAGCTGACCCCCGCGCCCGCCTAACTTACCTGTGCCCCAATTCAGAGGTCTGACCCTCCGTATTGGCTCCGAATTGAGGGTAACGCTTCGCTCCTTCCAGCTCGCTTCGCTTCGCCTTTGTCCCCAAGTCCTCGCTTCTCTCAGTGCCGCTGCCGCCGCCGCCCACCGTCACCCTGGCCCTGGCCGACCCTCTCCGGCGCCGCCGTTCACCGCCACGGTTCGGCCTCGATCTCCTCCACCAATTCCTCCACAGCGTTCTCTCTCTACGGCCCCGCACGCGTGCCCACGCCCTAACCCTAGCTCGGTCGCCGGCCCCGATTTCGGCGCCGCCTTGCCTCTGCCAGCCCTCCCCCGCCGCCTACGACTCTAATATGGCCTCCTTGAGCCCCAGCTCGAGTTCTAGGCGGTGCGGCCCTCCATACTTGGGTGGATGGGGAACTGCGGTGGGGTGGATGGCGAACTCCTGCCCCGAGCTCTGCAGCGGGAGGCCGTGGGGGCAACGCCTGGAAGGAGAGGCCGCAGGGTATGCCGGCCACGACGGCTACGGCCGGGCCGCGCAGGACGCAGGGATTACGACCGGGTTCGCCGGACGCAGGTATCACGGCCACGCCATGGGAGCGAGCTAGTTCATGATTTGTTTCGCTGATAGCTTAGCCAATGTACTATTTCACAAGTATTTCAGAGTTGAAAAAACAGAATAGACCTGCACAAAAGAGAAATATGGCAAATTATAAAAGAATCATTCATATTAGACAATGTTATGTTGTTCAAAGTCAAAAAAACTTTCAATTCCACACATTGTACAACCAAACAGGATTTGGTATTCCATTGTAACCTTAATTCTAGAGGTGAATACCACGCACATCCAAACACCCAAAATGGTATTCCATTGAATTTGTTGTTTTGGTATTCCATTGTCAATTCAATTCGGAGGCGAATTCTATGCAACCAAACAAGGCATTATGCATCTTATTTTGCTTAGATCGCGATAGTAGCATTATAATATGATCCCTCACATTAATATCAAGATAATAAAGTGTTTCCCCTCGTATGCACTGTTGCTACAGTTCGTCGTTTTGAAGCATCTCGTGATGATCGGATGTGATAGATTCTACGTTCACATACAACGGGTGTAAGCCATGTTGCACACGCGGAAATACTTGGGTTTGCTTGACGAGCCTAGCATGTACAGACATGGCCTCGGGACAACGGAAACCGAAAGGTTGAACACGAGTCATGCATATGGATGATATGATCAACATGTTGATGTTCACCATTGAAGCTACATCATCTCACGTGATGATCGGTTTTGGTGTAGTGGATGTGGATCGTGTGCCACTTAACAACTATGAGGGATGTTGTATTAAGTGGGAGTTCATTAGTAATTAGATTAAAACTTGAACTAATTATCATGAACATAGTGTGAATAGTATTTTGAATTAAATTTGTAGAATTGGCATCCGTTTTCTACCATGCGCTAGTCTTGTAATTGAGATAGAAATACTGTTAAGTCTGACAAGTAACTTTACGGACTGGTACCGTATTGTTAAAGAATCAAGAAATGATTAAGTCCTATTGCAAACTTTTAGTAAACCTCACATTGTTGATTCAAAGAGAAATGGTTTCAATTAGTACCTAAAATCATCTTGTCTCCGTGAAACTTGAAGTTCAAATCCGTTTGAAAAGTAAGGAGCTGAAAATTTTGTTTTCAGAAATAAGCAAGGTATGAGATATATGTGATATCTAAGACCTTATTGCAAGATGATAGAATATAATCTAGTGAGACTACATAAACTCATAAGTTTTATGGGAATGTACGAAGGTTGAAGACGCAAGCGTCCCAATCCTCCAACTAGTTGGGCACTAACGATATTCGCATATCCATGAAGTGATCGTCCTTAGTATGCACCGTTGCTAAGACTCATCGTTCGAAGCATCACGTGATGATCGGGTGTTATAGATTCTACGTGTGCATACAATGGGTGCAAGCCAGATTTGCGCATGCGAATACTAAGATTAAACTTTACGAGCCTAGCATGTACAGACATGGTCTCGCAAAGTCGTCATGATATGATGGATAAAATTATGAGTGAAATTGTTCATCATATTACAAAGTTACTAACAGTGAAATCTGGAACATTTATCATATGATGATCAACTTCAATGTAAGAACCTCAAGGTTATTGGTATTTGACCAATAGACCTAGAAGTTATTGAAGGCGAAGTGTTTTCTGGGAATGAGGAAAGCTAAAAGAGAAACTACGAAAGATATTTTGGAAGAAAGAAAGAAAAGACTAGAAAGTCTAGCTCGGTGTATATAGATGATATACATGTTATGGATATATTCCTTGTTTGGTCACATAATGAAATTCTTGGGTATTTGTACCAGATTGGTTGGTATGAGATGTCATACAATACAACGCAATACAAGAATACGATGGCCTAAATGATTGATAAGGAATATGGTAATAATGCACGTCTGGAACATAATAAAGTGTTGTTATGTTTGTTGTTGGCATTCTACCTAGCCCTTAGAATTTATAATAAAGAACTTAATAATTGTTATTTTGCTCTGGTCAAATGAAAACAATGAGTTGTTCAAATTATGACATTACTCCATGTACGATGGATAAGTTATTATAAATCTTAATGGTGAAACACACATACATATATAACACTGACGCTAAAATGCCATAAGGCAAATGATGTGAATTCCACTTATTTGTGGAATCGCCATTTTAGGTCATGTTAGAAAGGAACGCATGAAGAAACTCCATGAAGATGGATTTTTGGAGTCATTTGATTTATGAATCGTTTGGCACATGCAAATCTTTTCTAAAAGGAATGACTGAAATACCGCTCATAGGCCAAGAGTTGAATGGGCAACTAACTTAGTAGAAACATACATGATGATGTATGTGGTTCACTGGGCATAGTTGTGTGCGGGAGATTCTTCTACTTCATGAAAACTTCCAACAATGAATTGAGTATATATATGTGGATATATTCGATAAGGAAGAAGTTTGAAACATTTGAATGGATTCAAATAAATTTCAGCATGAAGTGGAAATCATCGTAATAGAAAAGTCAAATATCTATGATTGGATCATGGTAGAAATATTTGAATTACGAGTTTTAGCGAACATCTAAAAGAGTTATGAAATTGTTCTACAACTCACGTTTCTTGGAGTATCATAATGATGATGGAGTATCCGAGAGACGTATCCAAACCTTGTTGGGTTAGCGATGAGATAAAATAAAATGACGCCATTATATTTTTGTTGATTATGCTTTAGAGACTACCGCTTTTACACTAAATAGAGCATCATCATGATCCGTTGAAATGACACCATACGAGTTATGGCATGGGTATGAACCCTAATAGTCCTTTCATAAATTTTGGTATGCATAGCATAAGTAAATAAGTTTACAACCAAAATCGGATGAATGTCTTTGTTGGTTATCCCAGAGATTTGATTGGGAATTCTTCCCACTATGGAGACAAAGACAAAAGTGTTTGTCAATGTTTCTTATTTCCAAGAAATTGTTTCTAGAGAAGTATTTGAATGGGAGGACAATAGAACTTGATAAGGTTTATGAACCTGAGCATAATGATCAGAGTAGCGCAACATCGGAAATGGTTCCGGAAGCGGCCACGATGATCATGGCTCCCATGACTACAAAGTGTTTTAGCCATGAAGATCGAAGTACCTATTGAACCTTGTAGGTTTGGTTTACTTTGTGATCAAATAAATGATTTGTGGACAAAGGATTGATTTTGAACAATGATAAACCAACTACATACAAAGAAGTTATGATGGGCCCTGACTCCGTTAAAATGGCTATGCGCCATGAAATCCAAGATAGGTGAATACTTTTTGAAAGTAAATGAATCTATGAAATTGATGGACTTGGATGAAATATCCTTGAAGAAGCTCGACTTGTCGAAAAGTTGTTTACGACAAAGTTCAAAAAGTTGACTACGATAAGATTAGATCTTCCGTAGCAATGCTTATAGTCTATGTGGATTATTCTAGTAATCGCTACATAGTTCATTTATGAGATATTCTAGTAGGATGGCAAATATATTACTTAACAGAAGTGTGTATTAAAGGTGTATACAAGATACAACCAAGATTTTTGCTAGTCCGTGGAATACTAGATAGGTATACGAACTTCAATTAGATGAAGTGAGTATCGCGGAGTTGAAATCTTCACCGGATGAAATAGTCAAAGAGTTTTTGGTTTCATCAGAAACGATGAAGATGCTTGCATATCTCCGTAAGGGCTTGAACAAGACTCCATATGAAATTCTCACCGGCAACAAACCTAATATCTCATACTTCAAGGTGTTCGGGTGTAAGTGTTTCTATAAGATCAAAGGAGTTTGTTTGTCTAAATTTGCTCCTAAAGCTTTGGAGGGTATATTTGTTGGTTACGGTGCCGAATCTCACACTTATAGAGTCTTTGATGTATCCTCCGGGATTATCATTGAATCTTGTAGTGTGAAGTTCGAAGAAAATGATGGCTCCCAAGTGGGGCAAGTTGATGTATGTGCAGGTGATGAAATACCTCAAGATTCCATAGTAAGAATGGGTGTGGGATTTTTCCGCCCCATTGAGGGACACGGTGTGGCATCTCGGGAAGGACTATGCTCTACCACGGTGGAGCCCTCATCTTCTCAACATCAACAAACTCCATCTCTTGAAGCTAATGATGCACCAACCCAAGAACAAGAAGAAAACCCTCCCTCTCATGTACAAGATCAAGGACAAGATCAACCAAGGATTCATGATGGCTCCGATGAGTATCCATTCGATATTTGTGCTTCACCAAATAATGTCCAAGATCAAGCACATGAGGTTGAGCATTCTCAAGAAATTGAGGAAGCTCAAATTGAAGGTCAAGACGGGGACCCAAACGATCAAGTTGATCAAGTGATACCTCCAAGGCCTAGAAGAACCAAGGAGGAGATCGAGGCCCATCGTCTAGCAAGAAGAGATAGGAACCTTGAAATTCGTGAACACACACATGACAAGGTTCTTGGTGATTTAAGGGCAAGAGTTACCACAAGAAGGCAATTGGCTAACTTTAGCAATCATCATGCTTATATCTCCTTAGTGGAACCCAAGAAAGTATTTGAAGCCCTTGAAGATTCGGATTGGTTGGAAGCTATGCACGATGAACTCAACAACTTCAAGCGCAACAAAGTATGGACTTTAGTAGAGAAGCCAAAGGGGTGCCGCAATGTTATAGGCACTAAATGGATTTTCAAGAAAAAGCAAGATGAGTTTGGAAATGTTGTGAGGAACAAGGCAAGATTGGTGGCTCAAGGTTTCTCTCAAATTGAAGGAATTGACTTTGGAGAAACTTATGCTCCCGTGGCTCGCCTTGAGTCCATACGTATCTGATACGTCTCCAACGTATCTATAATTTCTTAGGCTCCATGCTAGTTTTATGACAATACCTACATGTTTTGTTCACCCTTTATGATGTTTTGATGCATTTTCCGGCACTAACCTATTAACAAGATGCCGAAGCGCAGCCTGTTTCTGCTGTTTTTGGTTTCAGAAATCCTACACAGAAATATTCTAATTGGACGAAACAAAATCCCACGGTCTTATTTTCCGTGGAAGGTTCCAGCACCGAAGGAGAGACGGAGAGGGGCGGGGCCCCACCCCACAAGGCGGCGCGGCCGGGGCGGGCGCGCCCCTATGGGGTGGGCCCTCGAGCGCCCTCCGACTCTGCCCTTTCGCCTATATAATCCCTCCGTTGCGAAACCCTAGTACCAAGAGCCACAATACGGAAAAGTTCCCGAGACGCCGCCACCGCCAATCCCATCTCGGGGATTCAGGAGATCGCCTCGGCACCCTGCCGGAGAGGGGAATCATCACCGGAGGGCTCTACATCACCATGCCCGCCTCCGGAGCGTGAGTAGTTCATCCTTGGACTATGGGTCCATAGCAGTAGCTAGATGGTTGTCTTCTCCTCTTGTGCTATCATGTTTAGATCTTGTGAGCTGCCTAACATGATCAAGATCATCTATTTGTAATGCTACATGTTGTGTTTGGAGGGATCCGATGAATATGGAATACTATGTCAAGTTGATTATTGATCTATCGTATATGTGTTGTTTATGTTCTTGCATGCTCTCCGTGCTAGTAGAGGCTCTGGCCAAGTTGATACTTGTAACTCCAAGAGGGAGTATTTATGCTCGATAGTGGGTTCATGCCTCCATTGGACAGTGACAGAAAGTTCTAAGGTTGTGGATGTGCTGTTGCCACTAGGGATAAAACATCAATGATTTGTCTAAGGATATTTGTGTTGATTACATTACGCACCATACTTAATGCAATTGTGTGTTGTTTGCAACTTAATGCTGGAGGGGTGCGGATGCTAACCTGAAAGTGGACTTTTTAGGCATAGATGCATGCTGGATGGCGGTCTATGTTCTTTGTCGTAATGCCCTGATTAAATCTCATAGTGATCATCATGATATGTATATGAATCTTTATTTTTCAATTGCCCACCTGTAATTTGTTCACCCAACATGCTATTTATCTTATTGGAGAGACACCACTAGTGAACTGTGGACCCCGGTCCATTCTTTTACATCTGAAATACAATCTACAATCTGTTCTTTGTTGTTCTTCGCAAGCAAACATCATTCTCCACACCATACGTTTAATCCTTTGTTTTCAGCAAGCCGGTGAGATTGACAACCTCACCGTTAAGTTGGGGCAAAGTATTTTGATTGTGTTGTGCAGGTTCCACGTTGGCGCCGAATCAGTGTTGCGCCGCACTACACTCCTCCACCAACAACCTTTACGTGGCCTTGGTTTCTTAGAGGGAAAACTTACTGTTGTGCTCATCATACCTTCCTCTTGGGGTTCCCAACGGACGTGTGCTGTACCGTCACAAGGAAGCTTCTACACGCTAGCAGCTACTTTTTCGGCGCCGTTGCCGGGGAGATCAAGACACGCTGCAAGGGGAGTCTCTCACATCCAATCTCTTTACTTTGTTTATTGTCTTGCTTTACTTTATTTTATTTTCTGTCTTGTTTGCTTTATATCAAAAACACAAAAAAATTAGTTACTTGTTTTTACTTTATTCTATTCTGTTTGCTTAGTTTACTTTTACTACTGTTAAAATGAATACTCCTGAAAATACTAAGTTGTGTGATTTCACTAGCACACATAATAATGATTTTATATGTACTCCTATTGCTCCACCTGCTACTACAGCAGAATTTTATGAAATTAAACCTACTTTACTAAATCTTGTCATGAGAGAGCAATTTTCTGGTGTTAGTTCTGATGATGCTGCTGCCCATCTTAATAATTTTGTTGAACTTTGTGAAATGCAAAAGTATAAGGATATAGATGGTTATAAAACTGAAACTGTTTCCTTTCTCTTTAAGAGGAAGAGCTAAAGATTGGTTGCTTTCTTTGCCTAAAAATAATATTGATTCATGGACTAAATGTAAAGATGCTTTTATTGGTAAATATTATACTCCTGCTAAGATTATATCTTTGAGAAGTAGCATTATGAATTTTAAGCAATTGGATAATGAACATGTTGCTCAAGCATAGGAGAGAATGAAATCTTTGGTGAAGAATTGCCCTACCCATGGACTAACTACTTGGATGATCATCCAAACCTTTTAAGGATTGAATTTTTCTTCAAGAAACCTATTGGATTCAGCTGCTGGAGGTACTTTTATGTCCATCACTTTGGGTGCTGCAACAAAGCTTCTTGATGATATGATGATCAATTACTCTGAATGGCACACTGAAAGAACTCCTCAAGGTAAGAAGGTAAATTCTGTTGAAGAAACCTCTTCTTTGAGTGATAAGATTGATGTTATTATGTCTATGCTTGTTAATGGTAGATCTCATGTTGATCCTAATAATGTTCCTTTAGCTTCATTGGTTGCTCAAGAAGAGCATGTTGATGTGAATTTCATTAAGAATAATAATTTCAACAACAATGCTTATAGGAATAATTATGGTAACAACAACTATAGGCCATATCCTTCTAATAATGGTAGTGGTTATGGTAATTCCTATGGTAATTCTTACAACAATAATAAGAGTGTACCCTCTGGTCTTGAAGTCATGCTTAAAGAATTTATTAGTACACAAACTGCTTTTAATAAAACTGTTGAGGAAAAGCTTGGTAAAATTGATGTTCTTGCTTCTAAGGTTGATAGTCTTGCTCTTGATGTTGATCTTTTGAAACTGAAAGTTATGCCTGATGAAGTTAAAGATACTAAGTTTGCTAAAACAAATGCTATCCAAGTTCGAATTAATGATAATATTAGAATGTTGGCTGAATTGCATGCTAGGTGGGAAAGAGAAGAAAAAGAAAAACTTGCTAAAGAGAATAATGTAGCTAAAGTTTGGACTATTACCACCACTAGTAATTTTGATGCTTCACATGTTGCTAAACCTCCTACTATCAATGGTAAAATAATTGGTGTTGGCAATGTTTCACTCCTAGTACAAAGCGTGCAAAATTGCCTGAAACTGCTGAAACTGTTTGTGATAAAAGTGCTGAAATTTTTCAGAATGTTGTAGATCATAATGATTTAAATTTTGATAGTTGTCATATTTCTGAAGTTATTAAGTTCTTACAAAAACATGCTAGAAGTCCTAATGCTAGTGCTATAAATTTGGCCTTTACAAAACATATTACAAATGCTCTCATTAAAGCTAGGGAAGAGAAATTAAAACTTGAAGCTTCTATTCCTAGGAAGTTGGAAGATGGTTGGGAGCTCATCATTAAGATGAAAGTCAATGATTTTGATTGTAATGCTTTATGTGATCTTGGTGCAAGTATTTCTATGCCTAAGAAAATTTATGATATGCTTGACTTGCCACCATTGAAAAATTGTTATTTGGATGTTAATCTTGCTGATAATTCTATAAAGAGACCTTTGGGGAGGATTGATAATATTCGCATTACGGTTAACAATAACCTTGTCCCCGTTGATTTTGTTGTCTTGGATATTGAATGCAATGCATCTTGTCCTATTGTCTTGGGAAGACCCTTTCTTCGAACTGTTGGAGCTATTATTGATATGAAAGAAGGAAATATTAAGTATCAATTCCCTCTCAAGAAAGGTATGGAACACTTCCCTAGAAAGAGAATGAAGTTGCCTTTTGATTCTATTATTAGAACAAATTATGATGTTGATGCTTCTTCTCTTGATAATACTTGATTTGCACTTTCTGCGCCTGAAAGGCGTTAAAGAAAAGCACTTCTTGGGAGATAACCCATGTTGTTTTTATTTTTACTACTGTTTAGTTGAGTCTTGGAAGTTGTTACTACTGTAGCAACCTCTCCTTATCATGTTATTGTGCCAAGTAAAGTCTCTGATAGAAGGTTGATACTAGATTTGGATTTCTGCAAAACAGATTTGCTATGTCACGAAACGTCCTTCTCTCTGTAGAAGAATCAAAAAAATCAGCGAAAAATCATGCATGATCCTCAGATATGTACGCAACTTTCATTAGTTTTGAGTTTTTCCATCTGAGCAATTTAAGTGCCTCAGAAAAATTTGTCTTTACGGACTGTTCTGTTTTGACAAATTCTGCTTTTTATTTCGCATTGCCTCTTTTGCTATGTTGAATGGATTTCTTTGTTCCATTAACTTTCAGTAGCTTTGGCCAATGTCCAGAAGTGTTAAGAATGATTATGTCACCTCTGAACATGTGAATTTTTATTATGCACTAACCATCTAATGAGTTTGCTTTAAGTTTGGTGTGGAGGAAGTTTTCAAGGGTCAAGAGAAGAGGATGATATAATATGATCAAGAAGAGTGAAAAGTCTAAGCTTGGGGATGCCCCCGTGGTTCATCCCTGCATATTTCAAGAAGACTCAAGCATCTAAGCTTGGGGATCCCCAATGCATCCCCTTCTTCATCGACAACTTATCAGGTCACTTCTAGTGAAACTATATTTTTATTCCGCCACATCCTATGTTCTTTACTTGGAGCGTCTGTTTTATTTTATTTTTGTCTATGTTTGAATAAATTCGGATCCCAACAATCCTTGTATTGGAGATAGACACGCTCCACTTTTTCATTTGAACACTTGTGTTCTTAGTTTTGCTTTAATGTTCATGGCGAAGGCTGAAAACTGCTTCGTTGATTGCTATTTGGTTGGAACAGAAAATGCTTCATATGGTCTTGAATAATTTGATACTTGGCAATTGTTTTGAGCTCTCATAGATCATGTTTAAGCTCTTGCATCATGTAGTTTAAATCTATTAATGGAGAACTACCATAGAGCTTGTTGAAATTTGGTTTGCATGATTGGTCTCTCTAAGGTCTAGATATTTTCTGGTAAAAGTGTTTGAACAACAAGGAAGACAGTATAGAGTCTTATAATGCTTGCAATATGTTCTTGTGTAAGTTTTTGTTGTACCCGTTCATACTTGTGTTTGCTTCAAACAACCTTGCTGGCCAAAACCTTGTACTGAGAGGAAATGCTTCTCGTGCATCCAAACACCTTGAGCCAAAACCCATGTCATTTGTGTCCACCATAACTACCTATATGTGGTATTTTTCTGCCATTCCAAAGTAAATTGCTTGCGTGCTACCTTTAAAATTTCATTCCTTTGTCTTTACAATACATAGCTCATGGGTAAATAGCTTAAAAACTATTGTGGTGATGAATATGTAGCTATGTATCTTAGTTCTTATAAGTTGCTTGTTGAGCGGTAACCATGTTTCTGGGGACACCATCAACTTTTTACACCTTTGTTGAATATCATGTGAGTTGCTATGCATGTTCGTCTTGTCTGAAGTAAGGGTGATTTCTCATGATTAAATGGTTTGAGTATGCATATTGTTAGAGAAGAACATTGGGCCGCCAACCAAAGCCATGTATCATGGTGGAAGTTTTCAGTTTGGACATTAATCCTCAATCTCTTATGAGAATATTATCTGTTGTTGAATGCTTAAGCATTAAAGAGGAGTCCATTATCTGTTTTCTATGTTGTCCCGGTATGGATGTCCACAAGTTGAGATTTATCAAAAACGAGAAATCAAATGCGATCTATCTCCTTGGACCTTTGTACAGGTGGCATAGAGCACTACAAGAGATGGGGGATTTGTTGACGAAAACCCTGGTGACAAAAATGCATACCGTCATGGATGTGTCCTTATAGGTGACGAATTCATCTTTCGTCAAGCATTTAAGGTAATGCTTGACGGTATGATTTTTCGTCAACAAAAAATCGTCACCCATTACCCAAGCGGGAAGGGCTTCCATCGTGTCTGTTAATAGGTGACGAAATCAAAGATCGTGGTGTATGTAAACCGTGATTTGCATATACAACGGACCCACATAGCAGGTCAATAATACTAAGTTACTTTATTAAATGTTATTAGTTTTATATATCATGCGTGACCCACTTGTCAGGAACATATTTAATTAAGTAAAAATTGTGGTTTGGAAGAATCGAACCAGGGCTTTGGCGTGACCGACGCGGAGTGTTACCGCTAAGGTAGATATAGAATTTTTATCTTGATCCGTAACTAGTCTATTCTACATATTTATTTCAATGGTGTGATCTAGATGTTACGACATAATAATTTCCTTATTAATATTTATGTCGGCCGAGGGTGCCTCGTTTAAGTCGCGCCGCTAGCAGACACGGCCTATATAGGTGATCTTGCTAACAGTCGAATCGACTAGGGTTCTCGTCGAGTTGAGAAGAAATCCGTGAAGGCTCCATTGTGGTGGCGGCGAGACGCATCATCGGTGAGTTCTCCTGATTGTTCGTTAGGTCTAGATTTTTTAATCAGTTGTCAAGATCTGTTCTGAAGAACGTTGGCATGTTCTTAACTGAATTGTAGGCAATGGATCGAAGTTGGATAACTGATGGCACCAAGAAGTTCACAACAAAGTACATGGCAGGTGTTAGGGATTTCATCAAGTTTGCGCGAGAACACTTGGACAATACAGATGAACCAATCTTGTGCCCTTGCAAGGACTGCCTAAATCTGATACGTCAGGATATAAAAACAGTCGAGGATCACTGCAATTGTTCAGGTATGTCCATGACGTATACAAGATGGACTAGACATGGGGAAGGTTTTAGTGATGACGAAGGGCGGGATAGAAACGATGATGGTGCGTATGATAGTGACAACGATGAAGAGGAAGACAATGGTGATTGTTATGTTGATGATTCGTCTAGTATGATCGATGAACTGCAGAAGTCTGGAAATAAAGGTCCTGACCTGCCAAATATGTATGCTAATCTAATTGAGTCAGCGAAAAAAGAACTTCATAAGGGATGCACCACTTTCACTAGGTTGTCGTTCATTATTCAGCTCCTTCATGTCAAATCATACAGCCGGATAACAAACAGAGGATTTGATCTCTTACTTCAGCTTTTACGTACAGCTTTGCCAGATGTGGACTTTCCCAAATCATATGCTGATGCTAAGAGTGTTCTTTCTGATGTTGGGCTTGGTTATGAGACAATTCATGCATGCAAGTTTGATTGTTCTTTATTTTGGGGAGATCACAAGGACGATACGCACTGCCATGTTTGTGGAGTATCAAGATATAGAGACCCTACTGGAAAAAAGAAAATCCCTCACAAGGTGTTAAGGTACTTTCCTATAATTAAAAGGTTGCAGAGACTATTTGTTAAAAAGGAAATGTCGACACATACTAGATGGCACAAAGAGAAGAGGGTTGTTGAGCCCAATGTACTGAGGCACCCTGCTGATGGTGAGGCATGGAAGCACTTTGATGGCAAGTTTGATTGGTTTGCTAAAGATCCTCGTAACATAAGACTAGGTTTTGCCACAGACGGCTTCAGTCCCTTTGGAAGTATGAGTAATCCTTACAGTATGTGGCCTGTTTTTGTGATTCCTTACAACTTCCCACCATGGATGTGCATGGATCAATCGAATTACATGATGGCATTGCTAATTCCCGGAAAGTATTCCCCAGGGAAAGATTTTCATGTATTTATGCAGCCACTGATAAAAGATATGATGCAGCTATGGAGTGGTGTGCAGACATTTGATGCATGCACAGATGAATATTTCCCATTGCATGCTGCGTTTCTTTGGTCTATTCATGATTATCCTGGATATGCCACTATGTCAGGCCGAAGCACAAGAGGATTTCATGCGTGTGTGCATTGCGATGAGAATCCTTGCGCTGAATCTTTGAAAAACAAAATTGGATATATTGGGCATCGGCGATTTCTTGATAAAAGTCACCCATACAGGAGAAGCAGACTTTTCAATGGTAAAGCTGAGACTAGAGAACCACCAAGGAAGTACACACCCAAAGAGGTAGCTGGGAAGGTGATACGTCTCCAACGTATCTATAATTTCTTATGTTCCATGCTACTTTATTGATGATATCTACATGTTTTATGCATACTTTATGTCATATTTATGTTTCGGAACTAACCTATTGACGAGATGCCGAAGGGCCAGTTCCTGTTTTTTTGGTTTCAGAAATCCTAGTAAGGAAATATTCTCGGAATCGGACGAAATCAATGCCCGCATCCTATTTTTCCACGAAGCTTCCAACACCCGAGAGCGCCAGAGAGGGGCCACAGGGGGCCCACACATGGTGGCGCGGCCGGACCTGGGCCGCGCCCGTTGTTTGGCCGCCTCGTCGCCCTCCGACTCCGCCTCTTCGCCTATATAAAGGTCCCTGACCTAAAACACGATACGAATAAGCCATGGTACGCGAAACCTTCCAGCCGCCGCCATCGCAAGCCAAGATCCGGGGACAGGAGTCTCTGTTCCGCACGCCGCCGGACGGTGCCCCCGGAAGGCTTCTCCATCGACACCGCCGCCATCTCCACCGCCATCTTCATCAACGCTGCTGCTCCCATGAGGAGGGAGTAGTTCTCCATCGAGGCTCGGGGCTGTACCGGTAGCTATGTGGTTCATCTCTCTCCTATGTACTTCAATACAATAATCTCATGAGCTGCCTTACATGATTGAGATTCATATGATGATGCTTGTAATCTAGATGTCATTATGCTAGTCAAGTGAGTTTTACTTATGTGATCTCCGGAGACTCCTTGTCCCACGTGTGTAAAGGTGACAGTGTGTGCACCGTGTGGGTCTCTTAGCCTATATTTCACAGAATACTTATTCACTGTTATGAATGGCGTAGTGAAGTGCTTATTTATATCTCTTTATGATTGCAATATGTTTTGTATCACAATTTATCTATGTGCTACTCTAGTGATGTTATTAAAGTAGTTTTATTCCTCCTGCACGGTGTAATGGTGACAGTGTGTGCATCCGTGTTAGTACTTGGCGTAGGCTATGATTATGATCTCTTGTAGATTATGAAGTTAACTATTGCTATGATGGTATTGATGTGATCTATTCCTCCTACATGGTGTGAAGGTGACAGTGTGCATGCTATGTTAGTACTTGGTTTAGTCGTGTCGATCTTTCATGCACTCTAAGGTTATTTAAATATGAACATTGAATTGTGGAGCTTGTTAACTCCGGCATTGAGGGTTCGTGTAATCCTACGCAATGTGTTCATCATCCAACAAGAGAGTGTAGAGTATGCATTTATCTATTCTGTTATGTGATCAAAGTTGAGAGTGTCCACTAGTGAAAGTCTAATCCCTAGGCCTTGTTCCTAAATATCGCTATCGCTGCTTGTTTACTGTTTTACTGAATTACTACTGCTGCGTTACCGCATGTTTACTTCCTGCAATATTACTACCATCAACTGCACGCCAGCGAGCTATTTTCTGGCGCCGTACTACTGCTCATATTCATTCATACCACTTGTATTTCACTATCTCTTCGCCGAACTAGTGCACCTATTAGGTGTGTTGGGGACACAAGAGACTTCTTGCTTTGTGGTTGCATGAGAGGGATATCTTTGACCTCTTCCTCCCCGAGTTCGATAAACCTTGGGTGATCCACTTAAGGGAAACTTGCTGCTGTTCTACAAACCTCTTCTCTTGGAGGCCCAACACTGTCTACAAGAATAGAAGCACCCGTAGACATCAAGCACTTTTCTGGCGCCGTTGCCGGGAGGAAAGGTAAAAGGTACTCACACTCCGGATCTCGGCTACTAAGCTATTTTCCCGCCGTTGTAAGTACTCTATTTCCTTTAGACTCTGCAATTGCGACATTTGGTTTCTTGTTTACACTAGTTAGGCATAATGGACAACAATGACCTTCTTATTCTATTTCCTGATTTAAGACATGGATGGTTTGATGCGAAAATTAAAAAACCCATGGAACATATTAATATGAATGCTTTGAACACTATTGTTGCTAATGCTATGGAAAATTCTAAGCTTGGGGAAGCTGGTTTTGATGAGCATGATATTTTTAGTCCCCCAAGCATTGAGGAGAAAATTTACTTTGATGATACTTTGCCTCCCATTTATGATGATTATAATGATAATAGTCTTTTGTTACCACCTGTTATGGAGGATAAATTTGATTATGATTACAATATACCTCCTATATTTGATAGCTACTTTGTTGAATTTACTCCCACTACAATTAATAAGAATGACTATGCTTATGTTGGGAGTAGTAATAATTTTATGCATGAGACTCATGATAAGAATGCTTTATGTGATAGTTATATTGTTGAGTTTTCTCATGTTGCTACTGAAAGTTATTATGAGAGAGGAAAATATGGTTGTAAAAATTTTCATGTTACTAAAACACCTCTCTATGTGCTGAAATTTTTGAAGCTACACTTGTTTTATCTTCCTATGCTTGTTACTTTGCTCTTCATGAACTTGTTTATTTACAAGATTCCTATGCATAGGAAGCATGTTAGACTTAAATGTGTTTTGAATTTGCCTCTTGATGCTCTCTTTTGCTTCAACTCTTATTTCTTGCGAGTGCATCATTAAAACTGCTGAGCTCATCTTAATGGCTATAAAGAAAGAACTTCTTGGGAGATAACCCATGTGTGTTTTTTTACTACAGTACTTTGTTTTATATTTGTGTCTTGGAAGTTTTTACTACTGTAGCAACCTCTACTTATCTTAGTTTTGTTGCATTGTTGTGCCAAGTAAAGTCTCTATAGTAAGGTTCATACTAGATTTGGATTACTGCACAGAGACAGATTTCTTTGTTGTCACGAATCTGGGCCTAATTCTCTGTACGTAACTCACAAAATTATGCCAATTTACGTGAGTGATCCTCAGATATGTACGCAACTTTCATTAGTTTTGAGTTTTTCCATTTGAGCAAGTCTGTTGCCATTTTAAAATTCGTCTTTACGAACTGTTCTGTTTTGACAGATTCTGCCTTTTATTTCGCATTGCCTCTTTTGCTATGTTGGATGAATTTCTTTGATCCATTAATGTCCAGTAGCTTTATGCAATGTCCAGAAGTGTAAAGAATGATTGTGTCACCTCTGAACATGTAAATTTTTATTGTGCACTAACCCTCTAATGAGTTTGCTTGAAGTTTGGTGTGAAGGAAGTTTTCAAGGGTCAAGAGAGGAGTATGATATACTATGATCAAGAGGAGTGAAAGCTCTAAGCTTGGGGATGCCCCGTGGTTCACCCCTGCATATTTCAAGAAGACTCAAACATCTAAGCTTGGGGATGCCCAAGGCATCCCCTTCTTCATCGACAAAGTATCAGGTTCCTTCTCTTGAAACTATATTTTTATTCGGTCACATCCTATGTATTTTACTTGGAGCGTCTGTGTGCTTTTATTTTCGTTTTGTTATTTTCATTCTCTGAATAAGTTCATCCTTGTGTGGGAGAGAGACACGCTCCGCTGGTTCATATGAACACATGTGTTCTTAGCTTTTAATGTTCATGGCGAAGGTTGAAACTGCTTCGTTAATTGTTATATGGTTGGAAAGAAAATGCTACATGTAGTAATTGGTAAAATGTCTTGGATAATGTGATACTTGGCAATTGTTGTGCTCATGTTTAAGCTCTTGCATCATATACTTTGCACTCATTAATGAAGAAATACATAGAGCTTGCTAAAATTTGGTTTGCATAATTGGTCTCTCTAAGGTCTAGATAATTTCTAGTATTGAGTTTTGAACAACAAGGAAGACGGTGTAGAGTCTTATAATGTTTACAATATGTCTTTTATGTGAGTTTTGCTGCACCGGTTCATCCTTGTGTTTGTTTCAAATAACCTTGCTAGCCTAAACCTTGTATCGAGAGGGAATACTTCTCATGCATCCAAATCCTTGAGCCAACCACTATGCCATTTGTGTCCACAATACCTACCTACTACATGGTATTTCTCCGCCATTCCAAAGTAAATTGCTTGAGTGCTACCTTTAAACATTTCAAAAGTTATCACCTCTGATTTGTGTCAATGTTTTATAGCTCATGAAGAAGTATGTGGTGTTTATCTTTCAATCTTGTTGGGCAACTTTCACCAATGGACTAGTGGCTTTATCCGCTTATCCAATAATTTTGCAAAAAGAGCTGGCAATGGGATTCCCAGTCCCAAATTAATTAACAAAAATAGACACTCCTCCATGGTATGTGATTGTTGGACGGCACCCGAAGGATTCGGTTAGCCATGGCTTGAGAAAGCAAAGGTGGGGAGGAGTGTCATCATAATAAAACTAAAATAAAAAGGCACTCCTTCATGGTATGAGATTGTTGGCAGGCACCGAGGATTCGGTTAGCCATGGTTTGTGAAAGAAAGGTTGGAAGGAGTGCCACCCAAAAATAAAATAAAATGGGAGCCGCTCTTTGAAGGTTTGGCAAGGGGGTTAGATTACCCGCTACCATTCGTTGACAACAACAAACACCTCTCAAAACTTTATTTTTATGCTCTTTATGTTTTCAAAATAAAAGCTCTAGCACAAATATAGCAATCGATGCTTTCCTCTTTGAAGGACCTTTCTTTTACTTTTATTGTTGAGTCAGTTCACCTATCTCTCTCCACCTCAAGAAGCAAACACTTGTGTGAACTGTGCATTGATTCCTACATACTTGCATATTGCACTTGTTATATTACTCTATGTTGACAATATCCATGAGATATACATGTTATAAGTTGAAAGCAACCGCTGAAACTTAATCTTCCTTTGTGTTGCTTCAATACCTTTACTTTGATTTATTGCTTTATGAGTTAACTCTTATGCAAGACTTATTGATGCTTGTCTTGAAGTACTATTCATGAAAAGTCTTTGCTTTATGATTCAGTTGTTTACTCATGTCATTACCATTGTTTTGATCGCTGCATTTATTACATATGTTTACAAATAGTATGATCAAGATTATGATGGCATGTCACTTAAGAAATTATCTTTGTTATCGTTTTACCTGCTCGGGACGAGCAGAACTAAGCTGGGGATGCTGATACGTCTCCAACGTATCTATAATTTCTTATGTTCCATGCTACTTTATTGATGATATCTACATGTTTTATGCATACTTTATGTCATATTTATGCATTTTCCGGAACTAACCTATTGACGAGATGCCGAAGGGCCAGTTCCTGTTTTCTGCTGTTTTTGGTTCCGAAATCCTAGTAAGGAAATATTCTCGGATCGGACGAAATCAATGCCCACATCCTATTTTTCCACGAAGCTTCCAACACCCGAGAGCGCGAGAGGGGCCACGGGGCCCACACATGGTGGTGGCGCGGCCAGGACTGGCCGCCCCGTTGTTTGGCCGCCGTCAGCCCTCCGCCTCTTCGCCTATATAAAGGTCCCTGACCTAAAACACGATACGAATAAGCCAAGGTACGCGAAACCTTCCAGAGCCGCCGCCATCGCAAGCCAAGATATGGGGGACAGGAGTCTCTGTTCCGGCACGCCGCCGGGACGGGGAATTGCCCCCGGAAGGCTTCTCCATCGACACCGCCGCCATCTCCACCGCCATCTTCATCAACGCTGCTGCTCCCATGAGGAGGGAGTAGTTCTCCATCGAGGCTCGGGGCTGTACCGGTAGCTATGTGGTTCATCTCTCCTATGTACTTCAATACAATAATCTCATGAGCTGCCTTACATGATTGAGATTCATATGATGATGCTTGTAATCTAGATGTCATTATGCTAGTCAAGTGAGTTTTACTTATGTGATCTCCGGAGACTCCTTGTCCCACGTGTGTAAAGGTGACAGTGTGTGCACCATGTGGGTCTCTTAGGCTATATTTCACAGAATACTTATTCACTGTTATGAATGGCGTAGTGAAGTGCTTATTTATATCTCTTTATGATTGCAATATGTTTTGTATCACAATTTATCTATGTGCTACTCTAGTGATGTTATTAAAGTAGTTTTATTCCTCCTGCACGGTGTAATGGTGACAGTGTGTGCATCCGTGTTAGTACTTGGCGTAGGCTATGATTATGATCTCTTGTAGATTATGAAGTTAACTATTGCTATGATGGTATTGATGTGATCTATTCCTCCTACATGGTGTGAAGGTGACAGTGTGCATGCTATGTTAGTACTTGGTTTAGTCGTGTCGATCTTTCATGCACTCTAAGGTTATTTAAATATGAACACTGAATTGTGGAGCTTGTTAACTCCAGCATTGAGGGTTCGTGTAATCCTACGCAATGTGTTCATCATCCAACAAGAGAGTGTAGAGTATGCATTTATCTATTCTGTTATGTGATCAAAGTTGAGAGTGTCCACTAGTGAAAGTCTAATCCCTAGGCCTTGTTCCTAAATACTGCTATCGCTGTTTGTATTACTACTGTTGCGTTACTACCGCATGTTTACTTCGCAATATTACTACCATCAACGCACGCCAGCTATTTTCTGGCGCCGTACTACTGCTCATATTCATTCATACCACTTGTATTTCACTATCTCTTCGCCGAACTAGTGCACCTATTAGGTGTGTTGGGGACACAAGAGACTTCTTGCTTTGTGGTTGCAGGGTTGCATGAGAGGGATATCTTTGACCTCTTCCTCCCCGAGTTCGATAAACCTTGGGTGATCCACTTAAGGGAAACTTTTCAATGGTACAAACTGAGACTAGAGATCCACCAAGGAAGTACACACCCAAAGAGGTAGCTGCGAAGGTAGAAAGGGTTAAGGATTTTGAACATGGGAAAAATCCAATAAGTAGAAAGCGGAAGCGTGCAACTGTACCCGGTGAACCAACATGGCACCTGAAAGTCAGCTTACATCATCTACCGTACTGGCCAGAACTTAAGATAGCTCACAACTTAGATGTGATGCATATTGAGAAGAACATATGTGACAATATTGTTGGTACACTACTTGAACTTGAGGGCAGGAATAAGGACACTGTTAGTGCTAGAATTGATTTGAAGAAATTCAAAATCTGGGAGAAGTATTGGTTGAAGAAAATTGTGAAGGATGATGATGATGCAGCAGTAACTTATGCGAAGCCCCCTGCACCGTGGACGCTTTCGAAGGAACAGAAGAGACATTTGTGTAGGTATTTGGCAAACACTAGGTTCCCAGATGGTTATTGCGCAAACTGGGGAAGATGTGTGAATATTGATGGTTGTAAGGTTACCGGTATGAAGACGCATGATTGCCACATACTTCTGCAGCGAGTGTTGCCGGCTGGGCTCAAGGGAATTGCATCCAAGGAAATGTATGTGGCTATTGCAGAGCTAGGAAGATTTTTTAGGGAGCTGTGTGCCAAAACACTGAAAGTTGATGTGCTGAATCGATTGAAGGTTGAAATTGTTGTGATCCTATGCAAACTTGAGAAGCTCTTCCCCCCAGCTTTTTTTGATGTAATGGTGCACTTAGCTATTCATCTTCCTGACGAGGCTCTTTTGAGGGGTCCTGTTCATTATGGTTGGATGTATCCAGTTGAGAGAAGATTAGGTTATCTAAAGTCTACGGTCCGTAACAAAGCAAGGCCAGAAGGTTCTATCGCAGAGGGCTACATTGTTGATGAGTGTTTGATTTTTTGCTCTAGATTTTTCAAGGATGGCACAGAAACAAGATTTAACAAAGATGATAGGAACCAAGACATACGGCGAAAACCTGATCGTGACGAGATGGAAGTATTTTCAGTTGGAGCTAAAGGTCTTGGGAAATCCATTTTGAAACATTTTGACAAGGAATTTGACAAAATGGTTTGGTATGTGCTGAACAACTGTGACGATGTAGAACGTTATATCAAGTAAGTAGTTAGCTTCACTTTAATAACTACTTCTCAATGTTGCAGACATAATTGTCCTGTATTTCATATGTGTTTTTTCTATGTTTCAGTGAATTCCGACAAGAATTGGGAGGTAGGGGTGTGCGTGACATCGAGGAGACGGTTCAGAGAGAGTTTGCAGGTTGGTTTGCAAACCATGTGAGACAGTTGGACAATGCATCAGAAGATTTGAAGTCTCTGGCTGCTGGGCCAGACCGGCGTGTAGTAGTATACGCTGGTTGCAACGTAAAGGGTGCGAGGTTTCGCACGCTTACTCGGGATAAAGACCTGAAGACTCAAAATTCGGGCGTAGCGACTAAGGGATCTTTTGGTGATGCAGATGAGACCGAGTACTATGGTGTTCTGCAAGAAGTTCTTGAACTGCAGTACGGGAGTAACAAGCACGGTGACAGGTCCGTGTACTTGTTTCGTTGCGACTGGTTCGACCTTGCGAGCAGGGGTTCCAAGATAAAAGATGATGGTTATTTTAAAAGCGTTAACACTTCTGTCCTATGGTTCAAGAATTCACCATTCATATTGGCCAGTCAAGCTGAAACATGCTTCTATTTGGAGGATACAAAGTTTGGTGATCCGTGGAAAGTGGTGCAGAAGTTCAGCCATAGACACGTGTACGACGTTCCAGAATTAGAAGATGGTAACGATGATGCATTTGTACGGAATGAAGACGCATACCAGGAGGATGAAGGTTCAGTCGACCATACATTTCATGATGTTGTCGACCTAGACGAGGAAGCAGAGGTGGAAGCAGAGGAGGATGATCATCGTGCTGATGAAGTTGTACGTATTCATGATGCTCGTACAATTCGTGAACTAGAGAATGGGGAAGATAGTCCCAATGTTGACATGGATATGAGCGAAGATGAACTACAGAATGAGGAAGAGAGTCTCATATTGGAAGAGAACATACATGATGACGAGGGAAAAAATTCAGAAGAAGATAGTGATGTTGATTGATAGAAACATGTAATGCATACATACAACTATATGTTTTGTTCCAAACATTTGAAATGTTCTTATTTATATGTTCGGTAACATAACTTTGACAATGGTTTTAATTAATCGACACTTGACACGATTACAACCAGCAGCACGATATGACTAACTATTGTTTTAACACAAGCAAAATCGACAATCGCATAAAGAGTTTTACAACTTAATTTAAACCTAAAGGGGCTGCATAGTTGGACTCACGGGCACCATGAATCACTGACTAGTTACTCCAGATCGATTTCAGGCACATGGGTAGCAAACAAGTAAACCCCTGCATTTCCCAGGTAAAGCAAGAACAACATCTTGTCACCCATCTCAAGGTGCTTTTCCTTGTCCATGAACTCCTTCCACCCACTGACGCAGAGACGACCATCGTCAGAAGAAATTGCGTAGGACGCACGCACCAAAGTACTGGGATGGCACACAATACTGATTGCACCATATTGTTCCATATCTTTAGGAACCAAACGGCTAGGGATTTTCTGTTCCAACAGTAGAGACATAGTTTAGTTAAACACTTGTACGTAATGTAGGTCGCAAAGTTAATGAAATGATATGATCTACTGCTTACCACGTGTTTGTTGTAATTTTCGCTGTTTGTCCAATTCAGAGTATGCAGCATTGGGACAACTAGTGCTCCTTGATCATAATCTCCAGCATTGTGGTACTCAACAAGGTAGTCCAAGTTGTCCACCTGAAGAATGACGGTATGCATCATCCTCCAATTTATCATTGTTCCATCAGTAGTACTGAGCGAGTCAACAATGTCACGCTTCGTACGGGACAACTGGTAGTAAGCTGCATAATTAAAATAACTGACTTAAGATGGAATAATTAATATGATCAATCATTCTGTCCAAAGGTGGAAAATTACCTGGATGGATTAGTGGTTCAGTTCCAGTTATTACAAGAGTATCCTGACCAGATGAGTTAATTCTGAAAATTAACTCCATGCCAACCTTAAAATTGTACACTCTAGCAAATTCGTTCCAAAATCTTCCGTTGATATAGGTTCTGCCAGCTCTGTTGGTAACATTAACAACAAATGCATGGCCATCTTTGGTTCTAAGTGCAACTTCAAAAGTTGTCCTGTCGGAGGTCTGGACACCATACTTCTGAAGGAAATACGGTCTATAGTAGCAAGGGATGACCTAAATTCAGTAGAGTTAATACAAAAGTAAGTTAACTATTCTCAGATCTCATTAATATATAGGGGAGGTACATTGTTGCGCAAGTAATACATCGTATGTATCTAGGACTTCTATCAGCACATATCTGAACTTCTATCAGCACATATCTGAACTTCTATCGGTATAGGACTGAACTTCTATGAGCACATATCTGAACTTCTACCGATACCTCTATCTCTAACAGCTACAACTATCGTAAAACTCATATGAACGTAAAAGTTATCACAACTATCCTAAAACTCAACCATAAATAAGCGGTTAATACATATGGTGAAGAACAATTATTACACACATCTGAATAATAGTACTAAACTAGCAATAACTACTAGGATCACGTGTTAAACTTTGATGTGGCGGTGAATTAATAAAACATCTGAATGAATTTTAAACTTATAAGCGCATGTACCGTCTTCTCCTCAAAACCCTCTTGTAGTGTTTGCACGAAAAAACCTAACGTGACTCCCCCTCCGCCGCACATCCCCTTCTTGTCAAAGCAAACTGGACACTGCAAAAAATATGAAGAAAGATTACAAATCGGAAACAACGATCGATCGCGAGACGTACATTTTATTTACTTACTCCACTAGTAGGCGCCATCCTTGGTCTCGACGCGGAGCGAGAGTCTTACAAGTCTCGCCGGCGAGAGACGTGGCGAGCTGTGGCGGCGAGAGACGTGGCGAGATCTGGCGGCGGCTGAAGGAGGTCGTGATATGATGGCCAGTTATATCGTGGAGTAAATTTCGGTAGGTCAAGAGGAGGGCAAATGGGCGGTGCTGGGTTTTGACGTGACAACACGATCGAATGCGCAGGCCCCACTGGTCAGTTGGACTGCACGTCAGAAGTCAAGACCCGCGTCAATATTCTCGTCGTCTACGCGTCTCAATATTCGCACGGAGTAATTAATGGGGATGATTTTTATCCCCTTCCCCCTCCCCTACCGTCTCAATATTCGCACCGCTTCCTGGTTTCCCACTTCTCGTCGTCTCCGCTCCCTCAGTGTCCTCGTCTCCCGCCGCCGCGTCGCCATGGACATGGATGAGCAGGAAGTGTACTACTGGTCCAGCACGCGCGCAGTCCACATCCACGACGGCCAGGAACTGGAAGTCGTCTACACCAACGACCCCTGGCAAGTGCGCCGCGTCCTCGACATGTACACGGAGTGGCTCAAGGAGGAGGAGCACAAGTTCGTGGGCCTCGACTTCGAGTACACCAACCATCGAGCCGAGGACGAGAAGAAGATCGCCGTGGTTCAACTCTGCATGCGTCGACATGTGCTGGTGTTCCACTACGCAGCGTAAGAACTAATCCCCTTTTTGAATCTTTCGATTGGGGTTTTTTAGTTTCCGCCGTTGTGTCTCTCTTCGACTCTCGTTAGACATTGTTCCCGAAAATCAGTACATTCCCGATCTACAACTGCTAGACATTGTTCCCGAATATCAGTACATTCCCGATCTAAATCTGCTAGACATTGTTCCCGATTTATTAATTTGTTTCATCTTCGTCTCCTATGTAGGTTCTTGCATATTTGCTACTTAGTTTACTTGATTCGTCATACGATTGACTAGTTCATATGCTCGATCTGTGACTCCTTTTTAGTTTTCTTGATTCCTCATTTGATTGACTAGTTCATATGCTCGATCTGTGACTTCCTTTTTACATTACTTGATCCCTAATTTGTTTCCTAGTTCATATGCTCGATCTGTGACTAGTACATTACTTTGTTTACTGCAGTGCTGCCCGGTGGGACGCTCCGGCTATCTGCGATTTCTTTCGAGAAGGAATCACGTTTGCGAGTGTTGACATCCGTGGTGACACGAAAGTTCTGTGGAGGTCATGGCACATGCAGATTCCTCCTGAGTACTACGTCGATCTCCAGGACGAGTACTTCAAGTACACTGGTCATCCGAGGGCTGGCATGGCTACCATGGCAGCCAGACTCATTGATTCATCTTACGGTGATATGAAGAAGAAGTTCCACCACCATCGGCACAGACTGTGGGGGGACTTCCCACTTCCAAATATGAACATCGACTATGCAGCCATTGATGCTTGGGTCTCTTACGAGCTCTACCGCAAGATCGTGGTCGACAGAGTCCTTAATGCTGCATGACCCCCTGATCTTTTGGTTTGGTCTCCCTCCTGCGTGAGGTGTGATACGTCTCCAACGTATCGATAATTTCTTATGTTCCATGCTACTTTATTGATGATACCTACATGTTTTATGCACATTATATGTCGTATTTACGCATTTTCTGGAACTAACCTATTAACAAGATGCCGAAGAGCCAGTTGCTGTTTTCTGCTTTTGGTTTCAGAAATCCTAGTAAGGAAATATTCTCGGAATTGGACGAAATCAACGCCCAGGGTCCTATTTTTGCACGAAGCTTGAAGACCGAAGGGGAGTCGGGGCCACCGAGGTGGCCAGTGACAGGCGGCGCGGCCCAGGCCCCGGCCGCGCGCCCTGTCCCCTGGGCCCCTCGTGCCGCCTCTTGACCTGCCCTTTCGCCTACTTAAAGCCTCCGTCGAAACCCCGCCGAGAGCCACGATACGGAAAACCTTCCAGAGACGCCGCCGCGAATCCCATCTCGGGGATTCGGAGATCGCCTCCGGCACCGCCGAGAGGGGATTCATCTCCCGGAGGACTCTACACCGCCATGGTCGCCTCCGGAGTGATGAGTGAGTAGTTCACCCCTGGACTATGGGTCCATAGCAGTAGCTAGATGGTCGTCTTCTCCTAATTGTGCTTCATTGTTGGATCTTGTGAGCTGCCTAACATGATCAAGATCATCTATCTGTAATACTATATGTTGTGTTTGTCGGGATCCGATGGATAGAGAATACTATGTTATGGTGATTATCAATCTATTGTTTATGTGTTGTTTATGATCTTGCATGCTCTCCGTTATTAGTAGAGGCTCTGGCCAAGTTTTTGCTCTTAACTCCAAGAGGGAGTATTTATGCTCGATAGTGGGTTCATGCCTTCATTGATACCTGGGATCGTGACAGTAGGTTCTAAGGTTGTGTTGTGCTGTTGCCACTAGGGATAAAACATTGATGCTATGTCTAAGGATGTAGTTGTTGATTACATTACGCACCATACTTAATGCAATTTTCTGTTGCTTTGCAACTTAATACTGAATGGGGTTCGGATGATAACCTGAAGGTGGACTTTTTAGGCATAGATGCAGTTGGATGGCGGTCTATGTACTTTGTCGTAATGCCGGATTAAATCTCACTATATTTATCATATCATGTATATGCATTGTTATGCCCTTCTCTATTTGTCAATTGCCCGACTGTAATTTGTTCACCCAACATGCTTTTATCTTATGGGAGAGACACCTCTAGTGAACTGTGGACCCCGGTCCTATTCTTTACATCGCATACAATCTACTGCAATACTTGTTTTACTGTTTTCTTGCAAACAATCATCTTCCACACAATACGGTTAATCCTTTGTTACAGCAAGCCGGTGAGATTGACAACCTCACTTCGTTGGGGCAAAGTACTTTGGTTGTGTTGTGCAGGTTCCACGTTGGCGCCGGAATCCCTGGTGTTGCGCCGCATCACATTTCGCCACCATCAACCTTCAACGTGCTTGGGTCTCTTACGATTAAACCTTGGTTTCTTGGTCGACAGAAAACTTGTGCTGCATCATACCTTCCTCTTGGGGTTTGACGTGTCTCCTGCATCAAGGTGCTTTTGGCTAGTAGTCAGTTCTTTTCAAACTGTAGATGCTTTTTGCTAGTTGTTTATATGTATGCATGGTCTGCAACCCAGCACTGGTTTCTACTATATATAAGTAAATATTTTGCCATGAAATGTCAACAATTGTACTGTGAGGTTTCAATTTTGCTGATTACCAACACAGATTGTATTTATGAAAACAAAACTTGAAACTAACAACAGCAACTACAAGTCGAAAAAAGGAGACATAAAAGTACTAAACTTGTGGGACAAAGGGATATGTAATCTACACAACTCTTCACGCAAAAAAGATAAACCATCAACGATTTGTTGTACCCATTTGTTCAATTTCCGTCAAGATAGTCCGCATTACTTTTTTGTTGAGATATATACCCCCACAACGGTCTTCTCCTCCATAATTTATTGTGTAAACCCCCACAACGGTCATCTCCTCCTTATTTTATTGTGTAAACACCTACAACGGTCATCTCTCCCTTATAAACACCCACACGGCCATCCCTTCTGTCAATAGGTTCTGCCTCTCTCTTCTTTGTTCACATACACTTGATCCATTGCCATGGCTTCCACGTCTCGGACGCGGACCGGAAGGGGAAGGGGAAGGGGAAGTGGATCATCATCATTGCCACCACCACCGTCAACACTGCCATTGATCATAGAGGAGTTCTTCATCGTCGTCTATGAAGACCCTTTGGTCAAGAAGGTATGTACGCGTTCCCACATATATGATGCATGTGATTAATTATGGGCATGTTTTAAAAAACCTTTAATTTCAAACGATCGGCGCTCGATCTCTTTGCAGGAACTACCAAAAAAATTTGCGGACTATCTTGACGGCCAGGAGCCAGCTAAGGTGTATCTGCGAGCAGCTGACTGCGGTCCTCGTCTCTGGACCGTGGAGGTCCTATTTGACGGACAAGGCCGGATGTACCTCGACAAGGGCTGGGAGAAATTCGCCATCGCGCATGGTGTGGATTTCGGCTGGTTCTTACACTTCAAATATGAAGGCGATGATGTGCTCACAGTGAAGGTGTTCGACGGAACAATGTGCAGGAGGTACTACTACTCAGACGACGAAGATAGTGACGATGAAAGCGACGACGACGTGAAGCCATGCATCCATCCCCTTTAGATAAGGGTATTATGACCAAGAATATATATGTAGCTTCATATGCATCGATTTAGAGATCTAGCTATTTTCTATATATTATGCATGTAAAAAATAATATCGCATTTCCACTATTATTCGAGCACCACATCCTCCAAATTGTCCTGTGAGGTTTCAATTTTGCTGATTACCAACACAGATTCTATTTATGAAAACAAAACTTGAAACTAACAACAGCAACTACAAGTCGAAAAAAGGAGACATAAAAGTAGTAAACTTGTGGGACAAAGGGATATGTAATCTACACAACTCTGCTGTAGCCAAACATTGGTAGTCGAAATTAACTCGAAACTTGCTTAGCTACAGAATAAAACATCTACACAAATGCAGCGTGCATCAACATGAAAAAAGAGATAACATGTGCAGCAGTAATGCTTCTGCAAGAGCAAACAACATATAAACATGACATAGTCTTAAACAACTGGGTATGATTGCCCAGGTTCCAAATAACAAAAGTAGAACATAGTCTTTGAAACATGACATAGTTTAACCATGAACCTCCAGGGGAACAACTAAACAGAAACTAAATTTAGTGGACAACATGAGGGCCAACAGCTGGACCGACGAGCGGGATGAGGCCAGTCTTGACGTAGTCCCTGAGGAACTTGCCAAAGGCAGCGTGCTTCGCCTTGCTAGCAGCCTTGTGCTTGTGCGCGCTACCTTTTCCAACTCCCGTCGCGTGCTGGATCAGACTCTCAATATCCTTCGGGAAAACCCTGCCGCAGAATGGGCAATTAGGCTTACCGTCCCGGCGGAAAGGGATCTGGCCAGTCTTCAGCTTCTTCAGAACGAAGCGGCTCTTCCGGTCCCGGTCCTCCTTGTCGCTGCCAATGTCCTCAGAGTCTTCCTGCGAATTTGAAAGTAAAGAAGAAGTGAGAGAAGGAAATTAACTGAAATACAATTCAAGCATTAAATATTTTTTATGAACATTACTAAGAATTAATCATCATGTAGAATCAACATTTATGATCCAGATCCAACCATAGATAATTAGTTCACTAATAAAAATAAGCACCAATTTAAACTGTTGTCACAAATTGTTCATGGGTAGTCCAATCATTATTTCAGTAATATAACTAACCACCAATTTAAGAGAAAATGGTGATTATAAATTTCATGGATCAGGGATCAATCATTTGTTCCCTGAAGATGTACTGATTCATAAAACAATATGGATTCATCACGTCAATAAGCAGGAATTCAAGAAAAATGGTGGTCATAATTTACATGCATCTGATCATTCATTTGTTTCCTAAATAAAAATGATGTACACACTATGGTTTCATCGTATAAATAAGCACCAGTTTAAGACAAATGGTGATTATAAAATCCATGGATCAGATCAATTAATAGTACCTATAATATAATTCTTGTAATCATAATCACACACAAGGAATCATGACCTAATTAAGATAAGTGTCATCTACTAATTTGAAACATGCATGAATATTCATGGTACCATAAATCATTTGGTTGATACTTTCGTACAGTTGAATCAAGATGTGCATCAAATATTACAAATCTACTAACTACGAACCACAAATCAGATGATTAAGAACCCCACAATCATCAATTTGTACAAGAAGTAGCAGACAGGTGATACGTCGCAAACGTATCTATAATTTCTTATGTTCCATGCTACTTTTATTACAATAGTGTTTTACACATACTTTACAGCGTTATTTTACATTTTCCGCACTAACCTATTAACAAGATGCCGAAGTGCCGTTGTTTTTCTTCTGTTTTTGGTTTCAGAAATCCTAGTAAGGAAATATTCTCGGAATTGGACGAAATCAACGCCCAGGGTCCTATTTTTGCACGAAGCTTCCAGAAGACCGAAGAGGAGACGAAGTGGGGCCACGAGGCGCCGACACAACAGGGCGGCGCGGCCTGTGCCCTAACCGCGCGGCCCTGGTGTGTGGGGCCCTCGTGACGCCCTTTGACCTACCCTTCCGCCTACTTAAAGCCTCCGTCGCGAAACCCCCTGTACCGAGAGCCACGATACGAAAACATTGAGAGGCCGCCGCCGGGAATCCCATCTCGGGGATTCAGGAGATCGCCTCCGGCACCCTGAGAGGGGAATCATCACCGGAGGGGCTCTACATCATCATGCCCGCCTCCGGATTGATGCGTGAGTAGTTCATCCTTGGACTATGGGTCCATAGCAGTATCTAGATGGTTGTCTTCTGTCAACACCCGGATTTTTAAGTCCAGATGCCTATTATGTCATTCCTCGCAATCCCAGGAATAGTGTTGTTGCGAGACATAATAGTCGAATATCATAGAGTCATCATTTATTACAACGCATAATCGTCTTACACATGGAGATCACATGATCCAATATTACAATAGTAGTTGATCTATTGATCAACGAACACACAAATAGCGGAAGCGGAGTAGTAGCGGATTCTCTAGTCCACAGGCCAACGCTTGACGTCAGGAGCGATCCTAGTTGTCGTAGACGTTCTGTGGTCCATCCTCTTCGTACTGCTGCTCTCCTTCATAGCCTGGCCATTTGAATAGCCAGGGACAAAGCCATGAGTACTTTAAAGTACTCGCAAACTAATACTAGTGTAAACACTATCAATTCTAGTAAGGGGATGCTAAGCTCTAGGTTTATTTGCATAAAGCCAAGTTTATTTCATAAACATTTAGTAAAGATGCTTGAATCGCTAGACTACCTCAGGTGGGAACATTAAGGTTATTCCCACAACTCTGTTGTGATTCAATTCAAAGTCACCGTTCACCTTTCAAATCACAAATCACCCTTCACATGTCATATTTTTGAAAAATGGTCTGATGACGGAACAGTATGGCCTTTCCAATCGTCCGTAACCGTGGACACGGCTATTCAAATAGTTCTACACTCTGCAGAGGTCGTACACTTGTGCCACAACATTTGCAATAATCCGTCAGGGTTAACTGGCCCTGATTTATCACACTCCGTGTGCGGACTACCAACCATAACCTTTCACCTACATACCCTAGTATAGGCACCTCTCCCCATGAGCTTGGCCTCCCAGTGAAGACAGACAGTCAGCCTGGGAACTGCACAGGGCTTGGGCCGGACAAGTCACCTCATTCACGTCATTTCATAATCAATTCACTTTTTGACGGAGGCAGCCTCGGCATAACCCCTATGACGTTTGTTTAGAGGGAACCCATACTAAAGCACATAAATTTCTAGTTAAGCCCTTACCCATATTGGGTATTGTGGGGGTACTTTCAAAATTGGAATGGTATCGCATCCGAACCCAACCATCAGTTTTATATCAAAAATCACCATCTTCTCTTGGTCATATTCACCTTCAAAATCATTCAATGGAATGAACCATCATTCCAAGGTTTCCACTTCATTTCAAAGTCACATGTTCCCATCTAGAGTAGTCAATTTTTAAGTGATTAGCACTAGCAACTATTTCATGAGGGGTGCTATCTAGCTTTGGACTGGTTCTAATATGACCTTTGATCTTGCTCTTTTCTATTCCAAAAGAAATCATATACCAAAAATTACTTTGATGTAAACAAGCGAGATTAATTGCAAAGTAAAAGCATGGGATAGGTAAAACATAAATTTAAAGGGGTGATGGTGCTTTGCTCTTGTAGAGCTTTGCATCATGGTGGTTAGCAAGTTTATTAGCTTGCATTGGTAATAGCTGGCATTAATATTATCTTGCCTTGATTGGTGAGGTGATCAAAGTGTTCTTCTTCTTCCTCTTGGTAGAATACCTCCTCCTCTTGATAGTCTCCGGTACTAGCGTCTATAAACGAATACGAGGATACAATCACCAAACAATCCTTAAGTGCTAGACTAATCACACAAATAGTTCACACCAATTAGTCTAACATCACCACATTATTCACTTGTTAGTTGACTTGGTTTCTCTTTAAAAAAAATAATTTCCTCTCATTACAAATATTAATTTAGTGTCCCATTTTATTCTTTGAGAAATAATTTCCTCTCATTGAAATATTTATTAGGGTTTCTATTTATTTATTATTTCCCTTTGTTGAACTTTGTTAAGATTGAATCTCCTCAATTGACAAGGTATGATCACATGTTGACTAAGGTCAACATTTCACACTTATCCTTTGAACAGTATGACTTAAATGAGGGAATACACCTCATGCAATTTAATACTATCTTATTAAGAGGTTAATATCATCAATTCATACAGCATGAGATTTATTATATTAAGGTCATTACCTTATGTTGAATTTACTTGAGACAAAGATTTAAATGAGACCAATACATCTCATATGATTTAATAAATAGTTTGGAACAATTTAAACACTACTATACAAATGATTTAATATCTTTAATTAGAACATATGGGTCTTGAAGACTAAGGTCCTTATCCCATGCATTTTAGATGCTACTTTGGTTTAAGATCCTTAAGTGAGCAAATATGAGATTATGAACAAAGGTCATCACATTGCTTTTAGAGCACATGGGAAAGTTATTTAATTTAGGTAATATAGTTCATACAATTTAGTATTAATCATGGTAATGATTTAATATCCTCAAACCAAACATATGAGAACCTAAATTACCAGAGTCTCTACCTTATTTGGGAATTGTTTGTGACAAGATTTAAATGAGAGAAACACTCCCATATGATTTATTAATAGTTTTGGCCAATACTTTTGACTATAAATAGCCATATAGTCTTTTAATTAAACTAGGCCATGATCATTCAAAGTAAGCATGGCATATTTTTGCAGAAACAATTAATACAAGTGTAATGTGATTTATAGGAGTTGGAATTAACTAAAAAGCATTTGTGGTTGATTTTTAATAATTATTCTAAGGCAGAAAAGTCCCTGTCTTGTTTATTTTCCTATTTTAATTCTATAATGAATCTAGGATTCAATCCAGTGGCATGTTGTAGATAAAATTCTAAGCTTTCCAAATATATAAAATTTGTAAAATTTGGCCAAGTGGATTTGTAGTTATTAATTTTCTAACAAGGCATCTGAGAGACATTTGAATTAATTAAATTAAATTGAATTTGAGTATTTGGGCCAGCGCGGGAAACGAATTGGGCCAAAACATTTAAAACGCAGCAGGCCAGCCCAGTAACGCTTCAGCGTGCCACGGGCCAACTGACAGGGTGGGGCCTGCGCGTCAGTCACTCTTAATCACCGAAACGGTACCTGTGAGTGTGAGCCGCTGGATCAGAAGGAGATCTGACGGTGGAGGTGCGTCGTCGTCGTCGACGAGATGCAGACGCGGGCACGGCGGAGGTAGGGGGTCGACGGCGAGCTGGGACTCCGGCGAGGGGCGGCGCTGGTGCTAGGCGGCGTTGTCGACGAAGAGGAGTCGCCTGGTACCGGTGGCGTCTCCAATGGTGGCCGAAATCGTCGTGTCGATCTGCGGCGGTCTCCGGCGATCGACGGAGCAATTGGAGCTATCTGTGGCCTAATCGAAGGGGAGCTGGCGTTGAGGAGGTTCAGAAGAGGGAGTGGAGCAGGTTTGGTGTGGGAAGGGAAGGCTGAGGGGGTCGCTATTTATAGGGCGAAGTGGTGGCCGTGGCGGAGCGGCAGGTCGTCGATGGCGCCGGCGATCCAGGACGCGAAGGGGCAAGGGCATGGGCGCAGGAGGTAGGCGACGCCTAGGAGGTGCTAGAGCGCTTGATGGCTTTGCTAGGGGAGGACAGGAGCGTGCGGCGTCATCGTCGTCCTCGCAGTACCGGCGCGGCAGAGCTTGATGATGGCGTCGTCTACGGCGCCGGTGAGGGCCAATGGCGGTGTCCGTCGGTGTCCTGGTGAGGTGTGGAAGGCGCATGCGCAAGGAGAGAGAGGGAGGAGCTCGACAGCGACCAGGCGACGCGGGGTACTGGCGCGTCCAGGACGGTGCCCATGCGCGCTCTGGCGCGCCACGACCGGCATGGGCGCGTCTGGGCGCGTTGGATTTTGGCCAATGTGGTGCTCGCGCGCGTTTGGGCCGTGCACCGTCATGATCAGCAAGTGTATGGGAGTGTACTGGACATGATCATAACGAAAGAGAAGGGCCAGAGAGAAGAGAGGGGTGGAGGTGGCCGGCATGGGCACGGCATGGCCAAGTGCACTCTCCATTTTCTTCATGGCATGCAAGGACAGGGCTTGATGCAGGGGACCTAGGAGAGCAATGATCATCAAAGAACTAGAGAGGTTTAGGCTTTGGACCAAAGGTTAAAAGGGTGCATGTCAATTTGAGGTTTATGCCTACCAGGTGTTTGTGTTAATGGCCGCAAGAGAGTTTTGTTTGAATTTTTGAAATCTTTTTGGTGGAGCTCATTCATATAAATAATGTGATATAATGGTGGTGGTGGTGATCATTTTGGTGGTGATTTGTAAGAATTCAAAAAGTGGGGTGATCTACACTTTGATTCAAAGTCCCTTCTTGTCTCCTTTGTTCTGGTCAACCTAGTCAAAGTTAGCATGGGTGGTCAACATCAAAGTTGTTGACTTTCACATGGTCTTGGATGAGGTGTCAATGGTTGACCAAGTTTAGTTTAAGAAAGAATAAAACCAGAGGGGTAAAGTGAGGAACATGTTAAAAAGTGCACATATGACCATGATCATATGTGAGATGGTTTTGAGATTTATTTGGATTTGATTCTGGTTTCTTTGGTGCATTTGGGTTTGTTTAAGACATATAAGTATTTTAGAAACCAAAGATCAAGCAATGGTAGCCTTTGGTGAGGATTTGCAAAATTGACCTATGTGTATGTGAGTGAATAAATAGGATTTTCTCACCATTTGATTTCTTTCTATTTGATTTGTCTTTTCCTTATTCCAAAGTGATTCTTATTAGTTTAGAAACCTTTTACAAGCATTGAAACCATTCAAAAGGTCTAGCTCAAAAATTTGCAAAAATGGCCATAACACATAAGAGATGGTATCCTTATTTTTATTATTTTCCTCTTTTATTTATCTTATATTACTTGGGCATGGGTTAGGATCAAATTAGTGTGAGCTTAAGTTTAGAGAAGGTTTCACACCATTTGGTCAAGGTAAAAAGGCATAAGGCAATAATTGGATAAATTGGTGATGTGCCACATATACCTCTATGCATAGATTGCATTAGATTGTTAATTTAATTTGGCTTGACCCTATTGAGGTTATTGAGTGTTGAGGTGGTATAGAGAGATGATCCAACCACTCACAACATGTCTTAGGGTTAAGATTCTCAAATCCACAACTTGACATTTTTCTCTCATATGCCTCTATGGCATTTTTAGTTTCTTTTTAATTTCTTGAGATTCAACTTGGGTTTGATGTAATAAGCACTAGGTAAGGTGTATGAAGGTGTTCCAAACTTCTAACCAAGTAGAAAAGTTTTAGGGTAAAGATTTACCAAAAATAACCATAGGCACATATGTCCCTTTCTTATTTAATTTCACTTCTTTTTATTCATTTTCTATTGGATGGTGAATAATGGGATGAGGCTTAGGGTTTAGTGAGGTTTAGTAGATGGTTTACCATTAGTGAGAAAATTAGGATGAGTGGTAGTCAAGATTTGCCTACTAGTCTTTATGCCCACAGATGTCTTTTTATTTTATTTTTGGTTTCTTCTTATTTGACCTAATGAGTAGTTGAAGTTAGGGTTTAGGGTGTTTGAAATTATGTTGAATGGAGTAATCAAACATTCATGGCAATAACACAAGTATTAAACCAGGTTACTATGTGTCTAACTAAATTTAATAAAAGTTTTTGTTGGTTCCAAAATTTGGTAATTGGAAAAATTCATTTTCTTTATTTTTAAATTTTTGGGGTGTTACAAACCCTTCCCCCTTAAACAAATCTCGTCCCGAGATTTTAAGAAAAGATTGGGTTTCCTAAGAGGGATTGAGTAGCGTAATTAACCGGAAAACATACTTGGCATGGTCTGGAGTGCTTCCTGGGCTTCAGTGGCTTCCATGTGGTAGAAGCGACCGTTGTTGTTGTTCTGGTTCCTTCTACCTGCAAAACGACGTTGTTGCTGGGCAGGTGCAGCAGTATTAGGGGCAGTTTTGGCAAGTTTATTGGGGCATTCCTTCGAGTAGTGGCCTACGGTGCCACAATTATAGCAGGTGATTGTTGCCTTGTCCTTGGTGGTGATAGGGGTCGCATTGCTTCCAGTTCTCGGGCCAGTGTTGGTGTTGTTATTATTCCCATTGGGGTGGTGGTTGTTGGGGTGGGTGTTGCTGTTGTTGTGGTTGGGGTTGCCTCCGGGCTTCGGGGGTCCTCCGTTGTTATGGGTGTGGTTGGGGCGGTAACTCTGAGCAGGGGGCTTGTTGTATCTTGGGGCAAGTCCTCCACTCGAATGGTTGCGGTGCCTGATACGTCTCCAACGTATCGATAATTTCTTATGTTCCATGCTACTTTATTGATGATACCTACATGTTTTATGCACATTATATGTCATATTTATGCATTTTCTGGAACTAACCTATTAACAAGATGCCGAAGAGCCATTGCTGTTTTCTGCTATTTTTGGTTTCAGAAATCCTAGTAAAGAAATATTCTCGGAATTGGACGAAACTTTCGCCCAGGGTCCTATTTTTGCACGAAGCTTCCAAGACCGAAGACCTAAAGTGGGGCCACGAGGCGGCCAGAGGGAGGCCGGCGCGGCCCAGGCCCTGGCCGCGCCGACCTACCCCCGGGCCCCTCGTGTGGCCCCCGCGTTGACCCTCCGCCTACTTAAAGCTTCGTCGCGAAACCCCAGCACCGAGAGCCACGATACGGAAAACCTTAGAGACGCGCCGCCGCGAATCCCATCTCGGGGATTCGGAGATCACCTCCGGCACCCTGCGGAGAGGGGATTCATCTCCCGGAGGACTCTACACCGCCATGGTCGCCTCCGGAGTGATGAGTGAGTAGTTCACCCCTGGACCATGGGTCCATAGCAGTAGCTAGATGGTCGTCTTCTCCTTGTTGTGCTTCATTGTTAGATCTTGTGAGCTGCCTAACATGATCAAGATCATCTATATGTAATACTATATGTTGTGTTTGTCGGGATCCGATGGATAGAGAGTACTATGATTATGGTGATTATCAATCTATTGTTCATGTGTTGTTTATGATCTTGCATGCTCTCCGTTACTAGTAGAGGCTCTGGCCAAGTTTTTACTCTTAACTCCAAGAGGGAGTATTTATGCTCGATAGTGGGTTCATGCCTCCATTGAATCTGGGACAGTGACAGAAAGTTCTAAGGTGGATGTGCTGTTGCCACTAGGGATAAAACATTGATGCTATGTCTAAGGATGTAGTTGTTGATTACATTACGCACCATACTTAATGCAATTGTCTGTTGCTTTGCAACTTAATACTGGAGGGGGTTCGGATGATAACCTGAAGGTGGACTTTTTAGGCATAGATGCAGTTGGATGGCGGTCTATGTACTTTGTCGTAATGCCCAATTAAATCTCACTATATTTACCATGTCATGTATATGCATTGTTATGCCTTTCTCTATTTGTCAATTGCCCGACTGTAATTTGTTCACCCAACATGCTTTTATCTTATGGGAGAGACACCTCTAGTGAACTGTGGACCCCGGTCCTATTCTTTACATAGCATACAATCTACTGCAATTGTGTTTACTGTTTTCTTTGCAAACATCTTCCACTCGATACGTTTAATCCTTTGTTACAGCAAGCCGGTGAGATTGACAACCTCACTGTTTCGTTGGGACAAAGTACTTGGGTTGTGTTGTGCCGCGTTGGCGCCGGAATCCCTGGTGTTGCGCCGCATCACATTTCGCGACCATCAACCTTCAACGTGCTTCTTGGCTCCTACTGGTTCGATTAAACCTTGGTTTCATACTGAGGAAACTTGCTTCTATACGCATCATACCTTCCACTTGGGGTTCCCAACGGACGTGTGCATCTACGCGTATCAAGCTAAATTTCTGGCGCCGTTGCCGGGGAGATCAAGACACGCTGCAAGGGGAGTCTCCACTTCTCAATCTCTTTACTTTGTTTTTGTCTTGCTTTATTTTATTTACTACTTTTTTTGCTGCACTAAATCAAAACACAAAAAAATTAGTTGCTAGTTTTACTTTATTTATTGTCTTGCTCTCTATATCGAAAACACAAAAAAATTAGTTACTTGCATTTACTTTATCTAGTTTGTTTTATTTACCGTTGCTAAAATGAATACTCCTGAAAATACTAAGTTGTGTGACTTCACAAATGCAAATAATAATGATTTCCTATGCACACCTATTGCTCCACCTGCTACTACAGCAGAATTCTTTGAAATTAAACCTGCTTTACTAAATCTTGTCATGAGAGATCAATTTTCTGGTGTTAGTTCTGATGATGCTGCTGCCCATCTCAATAATTTTGTTGAACTTTGTGAAATGCAAAAGTATAAAGATGTAGATGGTGATATTATTAAATTGAAAGTGTTTCCTTTCTCATTAAGAGGAAGAGCTAAAAATTGGTTGCTATCTTTGCCTAAGAATAGTATTGATTCATGGACTAAATGCAAGGATGCTTTTATTGGTAGATATTATCCTCCCGCTAAAATTATATCTTTGAGAAGTAGCATAATGAATTTTAAGCAATTAGATACTGAACATGTTGCTCAAGCATGGGAGAGAATGAAAACTTTGGTAAAGAATTGCCCAACCCATGGACTGACTACTTGGATGATCATCCAAACCTTCTATGCAGGACTAAATTTTTCTTCGCGGAATTTATTGGATTCAGCTGCTGGAGGTACCTTTATGTCCATCACATTGGGGGCGGCTACAAAACTTCTTGATGATATGATGATAAATTACTCTGAATGGCACACGGAAAGAGCTCCACAAGGTAAGAAGGTAAATTTTGTTGAGGAAACCTCTTCCTTGAGTGATAAGATTGATGTGATTATGTCTATGCTTGTGAATGGTAGATCTAATGTTGATCCAAATAATGTTCCTTTAGCTTCATTGGTTGCTCAAGAAGAAAATGTTGATGTGAATTTCATTAAAAATAATAATTTCAACAACAATGCTTATAGGAACAACTCTGGTAATAACTATAGGCCATATCCTTCTGCTAATGGTAATGGTTATGGTAATTCTTATGGGAATTCTTACAATAATAATAGGAATGTACCCTCTGGTCTTGAAGCCATGCTTAAAGAATTTATTAGTACACAAACTGCTTTTAACAAATCTGTTGAGGAAAAGCTTGATAAAATTGATACTATCGCTTCTAGAGTTGATAGACTTGCCTCTGATGTTAATCTTTTAAAATTGAAAGTTATGCCTAATAATGATATTGATAATAAGATTACTACTACAGCAAATGCCATCCAAGTTAGAATTAATGAGAATATAAGATTAATGGCTGAACTGCGTGCTAGGTGGGATAGAGAAGAAAATGAAAAACTAGCTAAAGAGAATAATGTAGCTAAAGTTTGGACTATTACCACCACTAGTAATGCTAATTCTCCACATGTTGCTGCACCTCCTACTATCAATGGTAATATAATTGGTGTTGGCAATGTTTCCACTCCTAGTGCAAAGCGTACAAAACTGCCTGAAATTGCTAAAACTGCTGAAACTGCTTGTGATAAAACTGCTGAAATTTTTTCCAACCTTGGGAACAATGATCCCATTGCTGTAGCTCATAATGATTTAGATTTTGATGATTGCCACATCTCTGAAGTTATAAAGTTCTTACAAAAACTTGCTAAAAGTCCTAATGCTAGTGCTATAAATTTAGCCTTTACAAAACATATTACAAATGCTCTCATAAAAGCTAGAGAAGAGAAACTAAAACTTGAAACTTCTATTCCTAGAAAGTTAGAAGATGGTTGGGAGCCCATCATTAAAATGAAATTCAATGACTTTGAATGTAATGCTTTATGTGATCTTGGTGCAAGTATTTCTGTTATGCCTAAAAAGATTTATGATATGCTTGACTTGCCACCATTGAAGAATTGTTATTTGGATGTTAATCTTGCCGATAATGTTAAAAAGAAACCTTTGGGGAGGATTGATAATGTGCACATTACGGTTAATAATAACCTTGTCCCCGTTGATTTTGTTGTCTTGGATATCGAATGCAATGCATCTTGTCTAATTGTGTTGGGAAGACCTTTTCTTCGAACTGTTGGTGTTGTTATTGATATGAGGGAAGGTAATATTAAATATCAATTTCCTCTCAAGAAAGGTATGAAACACTTCCCTAGAAAGAGAGTGAAGTTGCCTTTTGATTCTATTATTAGAACAAGCTATGATGTTGATGCTTCTACTCTCGATGTTACTTGATTTGCACTTTCTGCGCCTAGCTGAAAGGCGTTAAAGAAAAGCGCTTATGGGAGACAACCCATGTTTTTACCTACAGCAATTTTTTGTTTTGTTGAGTCTTGGAAGTTGTTTACTACTGTAGCAACCTCTCCTTATCATGTTTTTGTGCCAAGTAAAGTTTCTATGTCAAAGTTGATGTTATATTTGGGATTGCTGCGCAGAAACAGCATTGCTGTCTGTCACGAATCTGGGCACAATTCTCTGTAGAAAATTCGAAAAAATCTGCCAATTTACGAGCGTGATCCTCAGATATGTACGCAACTTTCATTAGTTTTGAGTTTTTCCATTTGAGCAAGTCTGGTGCCATTTCTAAATTCGTCTTTACGGACTGTTCTGTTTTTGACAGATTCTGCCTTTTATTTCGCATTGCCTCTTTTGCTATGTTGGATTTATTTCTTTGATCCACTAATGTCCAGTAGCATTATGCAATGTCCAGAAGTGAAAATAATGATTGTGTCACCTCTGAATGAGTGAATTATTAATTGTGCACTAACCCTCTAATGAGTTTGCTTGAAGTTTGGTGTGAAGGAAGTTTTCAAGGGTCAAGAGAGGAGAATGATATACTATGATCAAGAGGAGTGAAAGCTCTAAGCTTGGGGATGCCCCGTGGTTCACCCCTGCATATTTTAAGAAGACTCAAGCGTCTAAGCTTGGGATGCCCATCCCCTTCTTCATCGACAACATCATCAGGTTCCTCCCCTGAAACTATATTTTTATTCAATCACATCTTGTGTTCTTTACTTGGAGCGTCGGTTTGTTTTCGTTTTTGTTTTTGTTTGAATAAAATGGATCCTAGCATTCACTTTGTGGGAGAGAGACACGCTCCGCTGTTGCATATGGACACATGTGTCCTTAGGTTTTACTCATAATGTTCAAGGCGAAGTTTCTTCTTCGTTAAATTGTTATATGGTTGGAATTGGAAAATGCTACATGTAGTAATTCTAAAATGTCTTGGATAATGTGATACTTTGCAATTGTTGTGCTCATTTTTAAGCTCTTGCATCATATGCTTTGCACCCATTAATGAAGAAATACATAGAGCTTACTAAAATTTGATTTGCATATTTGGTCTCTCTAAGGTCTAGATAATATCTAGTATTGAGTTTTGAACAACAAGGAAGACAGTGTAGAGTCTTATAATGTTTACAATATGTCTTTTATGTGAGTTTTGCTGCACTTGTTCATCCTTGAGTTTGCTTCAAATAACCTTGCTAGCCTAAACCTTGTATCGAGAGGGAATACTTCTCATGAATCCAAAATCCTTGAGCCAACTACTATGCCATTTGTGTCCACCATACCTACCTACTACATGGTATTTCTCCGCCATTCCAAAGTAAATTGCTTGAGTGCTACCTTTAAAATTCCATCATCCACCTTTGCAATATATAGCTCATGGGACAAAATAGCCTTAAAAACTATCGTAGTATTGAATATGTACTTATGCACTTTATATTTTATTAAGTTGCTTGTTGTGCGATAACCATGCTTCTGGGGAACGCCATCAACTATTGTTGAATATCATGTGAGTTGCTATGCATGTCCGTCTTGTCTGAAGGTCTATCATTTTGGTGGTTGGAGCATGCAAAATTGTTAGAGAAGAACATTGGGCCGCTAACTAAAGCCATGAACCATGGTGGAAGTTTCAGTTTTGGACATATATCCTCAATCTCATATGAGAACAATAATCATTGCTACATGCTTATGCATTTAAGAGGAGTCCATTATCTGTTGTCCATGTTGTCCCGGTATGGATGTCTAAGTTGAGAATAATCAAAAGCGAGAAATCCGAAATGCGAGCATTCTCCTTAGACCTTTGTACAGGCGGCACATGGCATGCGAAGACCCGGTAGTCCAAGTTAAGTAGGACGAGGTGCGGGCACTATTAGTATACTATGCGTGAGGCTTGCAACTTGTAAGATATAATTTTCATAACTCATATGCTTTATTACTACCGTTGACAAAATTGTTTCATGTTTTCAAAATAAAAGCTCTAGCACAAATACAGCAATCGATGCTTTCCTCTTTGAAGGACCATTCTTTTACTTTTATTGTTGAGTCAGTTTACCTATCTCCTTCCACCTTAAGAAGCAAACACTTGTGTGAACTGTGCATTGATTCCTACATACTTGCATATTGCACTTGTTATATTACTTTATGTTGACAATATCCATGAGATATACATGTTATAAGTTGAAAGCAACCGCTGAAACTTAATCTTCCTATGTGTTGCTTCAACACCTTTACTTTGATTTATTGCTTTATGAGTTAACTCTTATGCAAGACTTATTGATGCTTGTCTTGAAGTACTATTCATGAAAAGTCTTTGTCATATGATTCACTTGTTTACTCATGTCATTACCTTTGCTTTGATCGCTGCATTCATTACATATGTTTACAAATAGTATGATCAAGATTATGATGGCATGTCACTTCAGAAATTATCTTTGTTATCGTTTTACCTGCTCGGGACGAGCAGAACTAAGCTTGGGGATGCTGATACGTATCCAACGTATCGATAATTTCTTATGTTCCATGCTACTTTATTGATGATACCTACATGTTTTATGCACATTATATGTCATATTTATGCATTTTCTGAACTAACCTATTAACAAGATGCCGAAGAGCCGCTGTTTTCTGCTGTTTTTGGTTTCAGAAATCCTAGTAAAGAAATATTCTCGGAATTGGACGAAACTTTCGCCGGGTCCTATTTTTGCACGAAGCTTCCAGAAGACCGAAGACCTAACGAAGTGGGGCCACGAGGCGGCCAGGAGGGAGGCCGGCGCGCCCGGCCCTGGCGCGCCGATCTACCCCTGGGCCCTCGTGTGGCCCCCGCGTTGACCCTCCGCCTACTTAAAGCTTCCGTCGCGAACCCCCAGGAGAGCCACGATACGGAAAACCTTACAGAGACGCCGCCGCGAATCCCATCTCGGGGATTCGGAGATCGCCTCCGCACCCTGCGGAGAGGGGATTCATCTCCGGAGGACTCTACACCGCCATGGTCGCCTCCGGAGTGATGAGTGAGTAGTTCACCCCTGGACCATGGGTCCATAGCAGTAGCTAGATGGTCGTCTTCTCCTTGTTGTGCTTCATTGTTAGATCTTGTGAGCTGCCTAACATGATCAAGATCATCTATATGTAATACTATATGTTGTGTTTGTCGGGATCCGATGGATAGAGAGTACTATGATTATGGTGATTATCAATCTATTGTTCATGTGTTGTTTATGATCTTGCATGCTCTCCGTTACTAGTAGAGGCTCTGGCCAAGTTTTTACTCTTAACTCCAAGAGGGAGTATTTATGCTCGATAGTGGGTTCATGCCTCCATTGAATCTGGGACAGTGACAGAAAGTTCTAAGGTTGTGGATGTGTTGTTGCCACTAGGGATAAAACATTGATGCTATGTCTAAGGATGTAGTTGTTGATTACATTACGCACCATACTTAATGCAATTGTCTGTTGCTTTGCAACTTAATACTGGAGGGGGTTCGGATGATAACCTGAAGGTGGACTTTTTAGGCATAGATGCAGTTGGATGGCGGTCTATGTACTTTGTCGTAATGCCCAATTAAATCTCACTATATTTACCATGTCATGTATATGCATTGTTATGCCTTTCTCTATTTGTCAATTGCCCGACTGTAATTTGTTCACCCAACATGCTTTTATCTTATGGGAGAGACACCTCTAGTGAACTGTGGACCCCGGTCCTATTCTTTACATAGCATACAATCTACTGCAATTGTGTTTGTTTTCTTTGCAAACATCTTCCACTCGATACGTTTAATCCTTTGTTACAGCAAGCCGGTGAGATTGAAAACCTCACTGTTTCGTTGGGACAAAGTACTTGTTGTGTTGTGCAGGTTCCGCGTTGGCGCCGGAATCCCTGGTGTTGCGCCGCATCACATTTCGCGACCATCAACCTTCAACGTGCTTCTTGGCTCCTACTGGTTCGATTAAACCTTGGTTTCATACTGAGGGAAACTTGCTTCTATACGCATCATACCTTCCACTTGGGGTTCCCAACGGACGTGTGCATCTACGCGTATCAGTGCCTCTGGTTATGGTGGGGTCCATTCTGGTTCATCATCCCGCGCTTGCGGTTTTCAATGGCCTGATGCAGCTTTCCTTCCATTTGTATGGCTGAGTCCACGAGGGCTTCGAGGTCAGCGAACGGAATGTTCACTAACACCGTTTGCATTTCGTCATGCAGTCCATTCAGAAATCTTTCCCTCCTTTTCTCATCGGTGTCGGTCTCGTCCGGGGCATACCTTGACAGGGTGAGGAATTTGTCGCGGTATTCCACCACGGTCATTCTTCCTTGCTTGAGTTCGCGAAACTCGTCTCTCATTTTCTTGATTAGTCCTTGGGGTACATGGTATTTGCTGAATTTCAGCTTGAAATCTGCCCAGTTCATTATCTGTCCATTATTCATGGCACGCGTACTTGTCCACCATGCTCTTGCAGGTCCTGACAGATAGTGGGTGGCGAATAGTACTTTCTCTGCGGCTTCCACTCCCGCAACTTCTAAGTTGTTCTCTATTGTTTGGAGCCAATCGTCTGCGTCAAGGGGTTCTTCCGTCTTACTGAACATTGGTGGGTTGGTGTTCTGAAAGTTCTTCAGCTTTGAACCAGGGTGGTCGTGGTTTCCATGACCCTGATTGTTCTGAGCTATCTGTTGGAGTGCAACAATGTTGGCTTGTCGTTCGGCTCTCTCAGCTTCTCGGTCTGCCATCAGAGTTTGTAATAGTTGCATCATTGCGTCTTGATTAGCACCGCGATTCGGAGGGGCCATCTGATCATTAAGGTATATGATAAGATAAGAGGGAAATTGCTATGGTTCGTTTTGAGTGAATTTAAGACTTTAAAAACTTGGATTCTTTTTGGATGATACAGATAACACATATTTATTTATTTATTCCGCATATATTACAAACTAACACACCACACTAATGGTTTTAAGAACCATTCTTCTCCAGCTACGATACAACGGGCGGGGGTACAACTCACACCTACACAAGTGACTAGGTGCAGCTACTCTTCATCATCTTCATCCACATCGATGGGAATGATCCCATCCTCTCCAGACTCCAGAAACTCGTAGTCCTCCTCCTCAGTGAGCTCGTCTTCCTCAAAGTCGTTGTCGTCACTCAGGAAGTCCTCGCCTCCCTGGATGTCTTCTCCATTCTCCTCCATTTCCTGGATCTGGTCCTGCTGGGTCCGGACAGTCACCTCCAAGGTGCGTATCTTCTCGCGAAGACGTGCGATAGTAGCATCCTTCTTGGCGCGCTGCAGGCGGAGTGACTTGCGGTCCTTGGCGAGCATCCTGATGGCGTCGGCATGATGAGCCAAAGCCATCTGGGCACGGTGGGCGTGAACACGCGTCAGCTCCAGGTCCTTCCGGGTCTCATGAAGCATAAAGTCCAAATGCTCCACATGAATCTTGAGCACCGGGTGCGAAGAGAGTGCCATGGGCTCTCCCATGGTGTCGTGCCTCGCGAAGTGGGCGAAGCGGCTTCCCCGGAGTGCGGCGATGTTCTGTCCGCACACCCGAGCAAGTCCCTCCTGAAGGGCGTGAGCAAGACCGTCCACCCAGCTGTATGCCTTGAAGGAGAAAAGGATCCTCTCCGAGATGGGAGGCTCCGGGCTTCCCTTCAAGTCAGCGGTGATCATCCACTGCTGCTCCCCGGTGGGGGTGTTGTGGATCCGGACTCCGTGGAACTGGGGAGGTGGGCGTTCGAGCTTCTCGGACACCAGGTACAAGTCGCGCTCAAACACCAGACTTCCTCCGTTTCCCAGCTAGGACTCCGTCTGGACGTAGGGATCCATCTGAAAGTGAAATGGATGAGTAAGTTAGAGATGTGAACAAGTGTGGCAAAAAATTTAGATGGATTTAAAAGAAGGTGCATGGCTTATTATTTTTAAGAGGATCTGATAGAGAAGGGAATGAATAAGTTTTTCACAAATACTCGCTTCATTTGTTTTAGAAACGAAAATTTTCCGAACGTCCATTCTAACTAGGGTCTCCTAAGGTCAAACAATGGCTCTGATACCAACTTGTCAACACCCGGATTTTTAAGTCCAGATGCCTATTATGTCATTCCTCGCAATCCCAGGAATAGTGTTGTTGCGAGACATAATAGTTGAATATCATAGAGTCATCATTTATTACAACGCATAATCGTCTTACACATGGAGATCACATGATCCAATATTACAATAGTAGTTGATCTATTGATCAACGAACACACAAATAGCGGAAGCGGAGTAGTAGCGGATTCTCTAATCCACAGGCCAACGCTTGACGTCAGGAGCGATCCTAGTTGTCGTAGACGTTCTGTGGTCCATCCTCTTCGTACTGCTGCTCTCCTTCATAGCCTGGCCATTTGAATAGCCAGGGACATAGCCATGAGTACTTTAAAGTACTCGCAAACTAATACTAGTGTAAACACTATCAATTCTAGGAAGGGGATGCTAAGCTCTAGGTTTATTTGCATAAAGCCAAGTTTATTTCATAAACATTTAGTAAAGATGCTTGAATCGCTAGACTACCTCAGGTGGGAACATTAAGGTTATTCCCACAACTCTGTTGTGATTCAATTCAAAGTCACCATTCACCTTTCAAATCAAAAGTCACCCTTCACATGTCATATTTTTGAAAATGGTCTGATGACGGAACAGTATGGCCTTTCCAATCGTCCGTAACCGTGGACACGGCTATTCGAATAGTTCTACACTCTGCAGAGGTCGTACACTTGTGCCACAACATTTGCAATAATCCGTCAGGGTTAACTGGCCCTGATTTACCGCACTCCGTGCGCGGACTACCAACCATAACCTTTCACCTACATACTGATACGTCCCCGACGTATCCATAACTTCTGTCGTTCCATGCTTGTTTTATGACAATACTTACATGTTTTGCTTGCACTTTATGATGTTTTTATGCGTTTTCCGGAACTAACCTATTAACAAGATGCCACAGCGTCTTTCCTGTTTTTGGTTCCGAAAGGCTGTTCGGACAATATTCTCGGAATTCGACGAAACGAAGACCAAACCTCCTATTTTTCCCGGAAGGCTCCAGACCGAAGAAGAGTCGGAGAGGGGCCGAGGGCCACCACACCATAGGGCGGCGCGCCTGGCCTGGGCCCGCGCCGGCCTGTGGTGTGGAGCCCCAGTGCCCCCCGCGCCGCCTCTTCGCCTATAAAATCCCTTTCGACCTAAAAACACCGTACCTCTTGACGAAACTCCAGAAAGACAGGGGCGCCGCCACCATCGCGAAACTCCAATTCGGGGGAAGTCTCTGTCCCGGCACCGCCGGACGGGGAAGTGCCCCGGAAGCCATCTCCATCGACGCCACCGCCTCCATCATGCTCCGTGAGTAGTTCCCTCATGGACTACGGGTTCTAGCTGTAGCTAGTTGGTATTCTCTCCCCATGTACTTCAATACAATGATCTCATGAGCTGCCTTACATGATTGAGATCCATCTGATGTAATCGGTGTTGTGTTTGTTGGGATCCGATGGATGATACATTATGATTAGTCTATCTATAAAGTTTGTGAAGTTATTGTTGCTGCAATCTTGTTATGCTTAATGCTTGTCACTAGGGCCCGAGTGGCATGATCTTAGATTTGAGCTCTATAATTATTGCTTAGATTGTATCTACAAGTTGTATGCACATGTCACTGTCCGGAACCAAAGGCCCCGAAGTGACAGAAATCGGGACAACCGGAGGGGATGGCGGTGATGTGAGGGACACATGTTTTCACGGAGTGTTAATGCTTTGCTCCGGTGCTCTATTAAAAGGAGTACCTTAATATCCAGTAGTTTCCCTTGAGGCCCGGCTGCCACCGGCTGGTAGGACAATAGATGTTGTGCAAGTTTCTCATTGCGAGCACGTACGACTAATTATGGAAAACATGCCTACATGATTAATGAATTGATGTTCTTTCTTAATGCCTTATCAATCCTATCAATTGCCCAACTGTAATTTGTTCACCCAACACTTGTTATTGGAGAGTTGCCACTAGTGTAGATAGCTGGGAACCCCGGTCCATCTCGCATCATTATATACTCGTTCTACATGTCAACTATTTTCTGGTACCATTGCTCTTATATTACTACTGCTGCTGTGTTACGTTACTATTGCTCTCATATTACTGCTACTTTCACATCACCCCTGTTACTAGTGCTTTTCCAGGTGCAGCTGAATTGACAACTCAGTTGTTAAGGCTTATAAGTATTCTTTACCTCCCCTTGTGTCGAATCAATAAATTTGGGTTTTACTTCCCTCGAAGACTGTTGCGATCCCCTATACTTGTGGGTCATCAAGACTATTTTCTGGCGCCGTTGCCGGGGAGGCATAGCTCTACTCATAAGTTCACCTGGGGAGTACACTCTACATCTCTCTCTGCTTTTATTTTATTTTGTCTTGCTAGTTTATTTCTGTCTAGTTTTACTTTGCTTAGTTTACTTTTGTCTAGTTTATTTTTGTCTTGTTTTATTTTCCCTATATACCCGAAAATCCATAAAAATTTGAAAAACCTAAAAATTAAAAACTGCTGTTATGGGAGAACCTACAACCTACTTGGAGCTTATAGAATGTTATAATAATTATAGAGAATCAAGAACTGGTAAAATATTGAGTGCTATGATAGAAAAATTGAATACAATGGCTGAAATCTTGCTTGAACGCCATAATATAAACTGTTGCTCTCAACAGGATACTAAACATCTTAAATTTCAATGTGGCTTTAGTGAGGAATTTTTAATTAAGAACTATAATCGGAATTGCTATATTCATTATGGGTTCGAAGAGGTAGAACAATTTGTCTTATTTATGGGAGCCTCCGAGATAGAATCCTTCATGGTTGAGAATTATGAAACTTGTGTTGTTTGTAAGGGCCTTAAAGATTATGTCTCTACTATCCTTAATTCTTGCATAGAATGCTACAGTAGGAATCCTTATATCCTTGATTATAAAGAGAGACACATTAATGCACAAGAATGCACTCACAATTTGCAGGAACCGGTGGAAGAAGAAATTGATGAACCTGAAAGCTCATTGGATGAAAAAGAGGAAGAGAGCGACGAACAAAAGGAGGAAGAATGGATTAGCTACCCATGTCAACCTTCTAATGAGAGTAACTCTTTATCTCTTACACTATTTGATTGTCCTCCATGCTTACCGGAAGAGGTTGAATGTTATGTTCCTGTGGATTCTCTTGAAATAGTACCTATGAGTAATACTTGTGAGAATGATTATGCTACTGTTATTTATGATAATCCATGCTACTTTGATAAATCTTATGATAATGCTTTGTTTGTGCCTGATGTCGAAATGCATGGTACTAAAGAATTTTGCTTGGCAAATGTTTATGACAAAGCTCTAGATGATGGTCCTATGTTACTTGATAATATTAATTGTACTACTAATGAAAATGGGATTGGAAAAGTATTGACTTTATTTAAGAGTCCCATATCTCTTGAGATTGATCGATCACCTTGTTATATTATTGATAAAAGTGAGTTTGGAAGTTTTGATCCTACTATATTTGAGCTTGATAAAAATTATGTGTTTGGAAATCATGAAAAGTATGCTGCATGTGATAGTTATATTGTTGAGTTTGTTCATGAAGATACTGAAAATTATTATGAGAGAGGAAAATATGGTAGTAGAAATTTTCATGGTGCTAAAACACCTCTCTATGTGCTGAAATTTTTGAAGCTACACTTGTTCTATCTTCCTTTGCTTGTTACCTTGCTCTTCATGAACTTGTTTATTTACAAGATTCCTTTTCATAGGAAGCATGTTAGGCTTAAATGTGTTTTGAATTTTCCTCTTGATGCTCTCTTTTGCTTCAAATACTATTTCTTGCGAGTGCATCATTAAAACTGCTGAGCCCATCTTAATGGCTATAAAGAAAAGAACTTCTTGGGAGATAACCCATATGTTATTTTGCTACAGTACTTTGTTTTATATTTGTGTCTTGGAAGTTTTTTACTACTGTAGCAACCTCTCCTTATCTTAGTTTTGTGTTTTGTTGTGCCAAGTGAAGCTTCTAATCGAAGGTTGATACTAGATTTGGATTTCTGCGCAGAAACAGATTTCTATCTGTCACGAATCTGGGCTTATTTCTCTGTAGGAAACTAAGAAAAATCTTCCAATTCACGTGCGTGATCCTCAGATATGTACGCAACTTTCATTAGTTTTGAGTTTTCTGATTTGAGCAACGGAAGTACCATTTTAAAATTCGTGTTTACTGGCTGTTCTGTTTTGGCAGATTCTGTCTCTGTTTTTTGCATTGTCTCTTGTGGACTTTAAGTGAGGCTTTCTAGACGTGGAGAGCTGTAGCTAATGTTTTATTGAGTTCTTGCAATGTGTCACTACAGGACCAAGGTGGATTAAAGTTTTTTGAGTACTAACCCCTCTAATGAAGTTTATGAGAAGTTTGGTGTGAAGGAAGTTTTCAAGGGTCAAGAGAGGAGGATGATATATGATCAAGAAGAGTGAAAAGTCAAAGCTTGGGGATGCCCCGTGGTTCATCCCTGCATATTTCAAGAAGACTCAAGCGTCTAAGCTTGGGGATGCCCAAGGCATCCCTTTCTTCATCAACTTATCAGGTTCCTCCCCTGAAACTATATTTTTATTCGGTCACATCATATGTGCTTTACTTGGAGCGTCTGTGTGCTTTTATTTTTGTTTTGTTTGAATAAATTCGGATCCTAGCAATCCTTGTGTGGGAGAGATACACGCTCCGCTTTTTCATATGAACACTTGTTCTTCGTTTTACTTTTAATGTTCAATGATAAAAGTTGGAAGCTACAATACTTATTGGTATTTGGTTGGAAATAGAAAATGCCTCATAATGTCTTGAATAATTTGACACTTGGCAATTGTTTTGAGCTCTCAAGTAGATCATGATTAAGTTTTTTTCATGTAGTTTAAACCTATTAGTGGAGAACTACCGTAGAGCTTGTTAAAATTGGTTTGCATAATTGATCTCTCTTAAGGTCTAGATATTTTCTGGTAAAAGTGTTTGAGCAACAAGGAAGACAGTGTAGAGTATTATAATGCTTGCAATATGTTCTTATGTAAGTTTTGCTGTACCGGTTCATACTTGTGTTTGCTTCAAATAGCCTTGCTAGCCTAAGCCTTGTATCGAGAGGGAATACTTCTCATGCATCCAAAATCTTTGAGCCAACCACTATGCCATTTGTGTCCACCATATCTACCTACTACATGGTATTTCTCCGCCATTCCAAAGTAAATTGCTTGAGTGCTACCTTTAAACAATTCAAAATTTATCACCTCTGATTTGTGTCAATGTTTAATAGCTCATGAGGAAGTATGTGGTGTTTATCTTTCAATCTTGTTGGGCAACTTTCACCAATGAACTAGTGGCTTCATCCGCTTATCCAATAATTTTGCAAAAAGAGCTGGCAATGGGATTCCCAGTCCCAAATCAATTAACAAAAATAGACACTCCTCCATGGTATGTGATTGTTGGACGGCACCCGAAGGATTCGGTTAGCCATGGCTTGAGAAAGCAAAGGTGGGGAGGAGTGTCATCATAATAAAACTAAAATAAAAAGGCACTCCTTCATGGTATGAGATTGTTGGCAGGCACCCGAGGATTCGGTTAGCCATGGTTTGTGAAAGAAAGGTTAGAAGGAGTGCCACCAAAAAATAAAATAAAATGGGAGCTGCTCTTTGAAGGTTTGTCTGGCAAGGGGTTAGAGTGCCCACTACCATTCGTTGACAACAACAAACACCTCTCAAAACTTTACTTTTATGCTCTTTTTATGTTTTCAAAACCAAAGCTCTAGCACAAATATAGCAATCGATGCTTTCCTCTTTGAAGGGCCATTCTTTTACTTTATGTTGAGTCAGTTTACCTACTTCCTTCCATCTTAGAAGCAAACACTTGTGTCAACTGTGCATTGATTCTTACATACTTGCTTATTTGCATTCATCATATTACTTTGTGTTGACAATTATCCATGAGATATGCATGTTACAAGTTGAAAGCAACGGCTGAAACTTATATCTTCCCTTGTGTTGCTTCGATGCCTTTACTTTGAACTTATTGCTTTATGAGTTAACTCTTGTGCAAAACTTTTGATACTTGTCTTGAAAGTACTCTTCATGAAAAGTTTTTCTATATGTTATCTATTTGTTAGCAACTATAGATCATTGCCTTGAGTCACTTCATTCATTTCATATGCTTTGTAATAGTATGATCAAGGATATGTAAGTAGCATGTCACTACAAAAATTATTCTTTTTATCGTTTACCTGCGGGACGAGCAGAACTAAGCTTGGGGATGCTGATACGTCCCGACGTATCCATAATTTCTGTCGTTCCATGCTTTTTTTATGACAATACTTACATGTTTTGCTTGCACTTTATGATGTTTTTATGCGTTTTCCGGAACTAACCTATTAACAAGATGCCACAGTGCCAGTTCCTGTTTTCTGCTGTTTTTGGTTCCAGAAAGGCTGTTCGGACAATATTCTCGGAATTCGACGAAACGAAGACCAAACCTCCTATTTTTCCCGGAAGGCTCCAGAACACCGAAGAAGAGTCGGAGAGGGGCCAGAGGGCCACCACACCATAGGCGGCGCGGCCTGGCCCGGGCCTGTGGTGTGGAGCCCCCAGTGCCCCCCTGCGCCGCCTCTTCGCCTATAAAATCCCTTTCGACCTAAAAACACCGTACCTCTTGACGAAACTCCAGAAAGACTCCAGGGCGCCGCCACCATCGCGAAACTCCAATTTGGGGGACAGAAGTCTCTGTCCGGCACCCTGCGGGACGGGGAAGTGCCCCGGAAGCCATCTCCATCGACGCCACCGCCTCCATCATGCTCCGTGAGTAGTTCCCTCATGGACTACGGGTTCTAGCTGTAGCTAGTTGGTATTCTCTCCCCATGTACTTCAATACAATGATCTCATGAGCTGCCTTACATGATTGAGATCCATCTGATGTAATCGGTGTTGTGTTTGTTGGGATCCGATGGATGATACATTATGATTAGTCTATCTATAAAGTTTGTGAAGTTATTGTTGCTGCAATCTTGTTATGCTTAATGCTTGTCACTAGGGCCCGAGTGGCATGATCTTAGATTTGAGCTCTATAATTATTGCTTAGATTGTATCTACAAGTTGTATGCACATGTCACTGTCCGGAACCAAAGGCCCCGAAGTGACAGAAATCGGGACAACCGGAGGGGATGGCGGTGATGTGAGGGACACATGTTTTCACGGAGTGTTAATGCTTTGCTCCGGTGCTCTATTAAAAGGAGTACCTTAATATCCAGTAGTTTCCCTTGAGGCCCGGCTGCCACCGGCTGGTAGGACAATAGATGTTGTGCAAGTTTCTCATTGCGAGCACGTACGACTAATTATGGAAAACATGCCTACATGATTAATGAATTGATGTTCTTTCTTAATGCCTTATCAATCCTATCAATTGCCCAACTTTAATTTGTTCACCCAACACTTGTTATTGGAGAGTTGCCACTAGTGTAGATAGCTGGGAACCCCGGTCCATCTCGCATCATTATATACTCGTTCTACATGTCAACTATTTTCTGGTACCATTGCTCTTATATTACTACTACTGCTGCTGTGTTACTGTTACTATTGCTCTCATATTACTGCTACTTTCACATCACCCCTGTTACTAGTGCTTTTCCAGGTGCAGCTGAATTGACAACTCAGTTGTTAAGGCTTATAAGTATTCTTTACCTCCCCTTGTGTCGAATCAATAAATTTGGGTTTTACTTCCCTCGAAGACTGTTGCGATCCCCTATACTTGTGGGTCATCACATACCCTAGTATAGGCACCTCTCCCCATGAGCTTGGCCTCCCAGTGAAGACAGACAGTCAGCCTGCGAACTGCACAGGGCTTGGGCCGGACAAGTTACCTCATTCACGTCATTTCATAATCAATTCCCTTTCTGACGGAGGCAGCCTCGGCATAACCCCTATGACGTTTGTTTAGAGGGAACCCATACTAAAGCACATAAATTTCTAGTTAAGCCCTTACCCATATTGGGTATTGTGGGGGTACTTTCAAAATTGGAATGGTATCGCATCCGAACCCAACCATCAGTTTTATATCAAAAATCACCATCTTCTCTTGGTCATATTCACCTTCAAAATCATTCAATGGAATGAACCATCATTCCAAGGTTTCCACTTCATTTCAAAGTCACATGTTCCCATCTAGAGTAGTCCAATTTTAATTGATTAGCACTAGCAACTATTTCATGAGGGGTGCTATCTAGCTTTGGAATGGTTCTAATATGACCTTTGATCTTGTTCTTTTCTATACCAAAGAAATCATATACCAAAAATTACTTTGAAGTAAACAAGCGAGATTAATTGCAAAGTAAAAGCATGGGATAGGTAAAACATAAATTTTAAGGGATGACGGTGCTTTGCTCCTGTGGAGCTTGGCATCATGGTGGTTAGCAAGTTTATTAGCTTGCATTGGTAATAGCTTGCACTGGTAATAGCTGGCATTAATATTATCTTGCCTTGATTGGTGAGGTGATCAAAGTGTTCTTCTTCTTCCTCTTGGTAGAATACCTCCTCCTCTTGATAGTCTCTGGTACTAGCGTCTATAAACGAATACGAGGATACAATCACCAAACAATCCTTAAGTGCTAGACTAATCACACAAATAGTTCACACCAATTAGTCTAACATCACCACATTATTCACTTGTTAGTTGACTTGGTTTCTCTTTAAAAAAAATAATTTCCTCTCCTTACAAATATTAATTTAGTGTCCCATTTTATTCTTTGAGAAATAATTTCCTCTCATTGAAATATTTATTAGGGTTTCTATTTATTTATTATTTCCCTTTGTTGAACTTTGTTAAGATTGAATCTCCTCAATTGACAAGGTATGATCACATGTTGACTAAGGTCAACATTTCACACTTATCCTTTGAAAATATGACTTAAATGAGGGAATACACCTCATGCAATTTAATACTATCTTATTAAGAGGTTAATATCATCAATTCATACAACATGAGATTTATTATATTAAGGTCATTACCTTATGTTGAATTTACTTGAGACAAAGATTTAAATGAGACCAATACATCTCATATGATTTAATAAATAGTTTGGAACAATGTAAACACTACTATACAAATGATTTAATATCTTTAATTAGAACATATGGGTCTTGAAGACTAAGGTCCTTATCCCATGCATTTTAGATGCTACTTTGGTTTAAGATCCTTAAGTGAGCAAATATGAGATTATGAACAAAGGTCATCACATTGCTTTTAGAGCACATGGGAAAGTTATTTAATTTAGGTAATATAGTTCATACAATTTAGTATTAATCATGGTAATGATTTAATATCCTCAAACCAAACATATGAGAACCTAAATTACCAGAGTCTCTACCTTATTTGGGAATTGTTTGTGACAAGATTTAAATGAGAGAAACACTCCCATATGATTTATTAATAGTTTTGGCCAATACTTTTGACTATAAATAGCCATATAGTCTTTTAATTAAACTAGGCCATGATCATTCAAAGTAGGCATGGCATATTTTTGCAGAAACAATTAATACAAGTGTAATGTGATTTATAGGAGTTGGAATTAACTAAAAAGCATTTGTGGTTGATTTTTAATAATTATTCTAAGGCAGAAAAGTCCCTGTCTTGTTTATTTTCCTATTTTAATTCTATAATGAATCTAGGATTCAATCCAGTGGCATGTTGTAGATAAAATTCTAAGCTTTCCAAATATATAAAATTTGTAAAATTTGGCCAAGTGGATTTGTAGTTATTAATTTTCTAACAAGGCATCTGAGAGACATTTGAATTAATTAAATTAAATTGAATTTGAGTATTTGGGCCAGCGCGGGAAACGAATTGGGCCAAAACATTTAAAACGCAGCAGGCCAGCCCAGTAACGCTTCAGCGTGCCACGGGCCAACTGACAGGGTGGGGCCTGCGCGTCAGTCACTCTTAATCACCGAAACGGTACCTGTGAGTGTGAGCCGCTGGATCAGAAGGAGATCTGACGGTGGAGGTGCGTCGTCGTCGTCGACGAGATGCAGACGCGGGCACGGCGGAGGTAGGGGGTCGACGGCGAGCTGGGACTCCGGCGAGGGGCGGCGCTGGTGCTAGGCGGCGTTGTCGACGAAGAGGAGTCGCCTGGTACCGGTGGCGTCTCCAATGGTGGCCGAAATCGTCGTGTCGATCTGCGGCGGTCTCCGGCGATCGACGGAGCAATTGGAGCTATCTGTGGCCTAATCGAAGGGGAGCTGGCGTTGAGGAGGTTCAGAAGAGGGAGTGGAGCAGGTTTGGTGTGGGAAGGGAAGGCTGAGGGGGTCGCTATTTATAGGGCGAAGTGGTGGCCGTGGCGGAGCGGCAGGTCGTCGATGGCGCCGGCGATCCAGGACGCGAAGGGGCAAGGGCATGGGCGCAGGAGGTAGGCGACGCCTAGGAGGTGCTAGAGCGCTTGATGGCTTTGCTAGGGGAGGACAGGAGCGTGCGGCGTCATCGTCGTCCTCGCAGTACCGGCGCGGCAGAGCTTGATGATGGCGTCGTCTACGGCGCCGGTGAGGGCCAATGGCGGTGTCCGTCGGTGTCCTGGTGAGGTGTGGAAGGCGCATGCGCAAGGAGAGAGAGGGAGGAGCTCGACAGCGACCAGGCGACGCGGGGTACTGGCGCGTCCAGGACGGTGCCCATGCGCGCTCTGGCGCGCCACGACCGGCATGGGCGCGTCTGGGCGCGTTGGATTTTGGCCAATGTGGTGCTCGCGCGCGTTTGGGCCGTGCACCGTCATGATCAGCAAGTGTATGGGAGTGTACTGGACATGATCATAACGAGAGAGAAGGGCCAGAGAGAAGAGAGGGGTGGAGGTGGCCGGCATGGGCACGGCATGGATGCAAGTTCTGCACTCTCCATGCTTTGATCTACCATGGCAAGGACAGGGCTTGATGCAGGGGACCTAGGAGAGCAATGATCATCAAGGAACTAGAGAGGTTTAGGCTTTGGACCAAAGGTTAAAAGGGTGTATGTCAATTTGAGGTTTATGCCTGCCAGGTGTTTGTGTTAATGGCCGCAAGAGAGTTTTGTTTGAATTTTTGAAATCTTTTTGGTGGAGCTCATTCATATAAATAATGTGATATAATGGTGGTGGTGGTGATCATTTTGGTGGTGATTTGCAAGAATTCAAAAAGTGGGGTGATCTACACTTTGATTCAAAGTCCCTTCTTGTCTCCTTTGTTCTGGTCAACCTAGTCAAAGTTAGCATGGGTGGTCAACATCAAAGTTGTTGACTTTCACATGGTCTTGGATGAGGTGTCAATGGTTGACCAAGTTTAGTTTAAGAAAGAATAAAACCAGAGGGGTAAAGTGAGGAACATGTTAAAAAGTGCACATATGACCATGATCATATGTGAGATGGTTTTGAGATTTATTTGGATTTGATTCTGGTTTCTTTGGTGCATTTGGGTTTGTTTAAGACATATAAGTATTTTAGAAACCAAAGATCAAGCAATGGTAGCCTTTGGTGAGGATTTGCAAAATTGACCTATGTGTATGTGAGTGATTAAATAGGATTTTCTCACCATTTGATTTCTTTCTATTTGATTTGTCTTTTCCTTATTCCAAAGTGATTCTTATTAGTTTAGAAACCTTTTACAAGCATTGAAACCATTCAAAAATGGTCTAGCTCAAAAATTTGCAAAAATGGCCATAACACATAAGAGATGGTATCCTTATTTTTATTATTTTCCTCTTTTTATTTATCTTATATTACTTGGGCATGGGTTAGGATCAAATTAGTGTGAGCTTAAGTTTAGAGAAGGTTTCACACCATTTGGTCAAGGTAAAAAGGCATAAGGCAATAATTGGATAAATTGGTGATGTGCCACATATACCTCTATGCATAGATTGCATTAGATTGTTAATTTAATTTGGCTTGACCCTATTGAGGTTATTGAGTGTTGAGGTGGTATAGAGAGATGATCCAACCACTCACAACATGTCTTAGGGTTAAGATTCTCAAATCCACAACTTGACATTTTTCTCTCATATGCCTCTATGGCATTTTTAGTTTCTTTTTAATTTCTTGAGATTCAACTTGGGTTTGATGTAATAAGCACTAGGTAAGGTGTATGAAGGTGTTCCAAACTTCTAACCAAGTAGAAAAGTTTTAGGGTAAAGATTTACCAAAAATAACCATAGGCACATATGTCCCTTTCTTATTTAATTTCACTTCTTTTTATTCATTTTCTATTGGATGGTGAATAATGGGATGAGGCTTAGGGTTTAGTGAGGTTTAGTAGATGGTTTACCATTAGTGAGAAAATTAGGATGAGTGGTAGTCAAGATTTGCCTACTAGTCTTTATGCCCACAGATGTCTTTTTATTTTATTTTTGGTTTCTTCTTATTTGACCTAATGAGTAGTTGAAGTTAGGGTTTAGGGTGTTTGAAATTATGTTGAATGGAGTAATCAAACATTCATGGCAATAACACAAGTATTAAACCAGGTTACTATGTGTCTAACTAAATTTAATAAAAGTTTTTGTTGGTTCCAAAATTTGGTAATTGGAAAAATTCATTTTCTTTATTTTTAAATTTTTGGGGTGTTACTCCGCTTGTGCTTTCATTGTATTAGATCTTGTGAGCTCCCTAACATCATCATGATCATCTATTTGTAATGCTACATGTTGTGTTTGGTGAGATCCGATGAATAGAGAATATTATGTTAAGTTGATTATCAATCTATCATATATGTGTTGTTTATGTTCTTGCATGCTCTCCGTTGCTAGTAGAGGCTCTGGCCAAGTTGATACTTGAAACTCCAAGAGGGAGTAATTACGCTCGATAGTGGGTTCATGCCTCCATTAAATCTGGGATCGTGACAGTAGGTTCTAAGGTTGTGGATGTGCTGTTGCTACTAGGGATAAAACATTGATGCTTTGTCTAAGGATATTTGTGTTGATTACATTACGCACCATACTTAATGCAATTATCTGTTGTTCGCAACTTAATACTGGAAGGGGTTCGAATGATAACCTGAAGGTGGATTATTTAGGCATAGATGCATGCTGGATAGCGGTCTATGTACTTTGTCGTAATGCCCTGATTAAATCACATAGTAATCATTGTTGATATGTATTGAATCTTTATTTGTCAATTGCTCACCTGTAATTTGTTCACCCAGCATGCTAGTTATCTTATTGGAGAGACACCACTAGTGAACTGTGGACCCGGTCCATTCTTTTACATCTGAATACATTCTACTGCTTTTACTGTTCTTTGCAAACTAACACCATCTTCCATTCGATACGTTTAATCCTTTGTTTTCAGCAAGCCGGTGAGATTGACAACCTCACTGTTACGGGGCAAAGTACTTTGATTGTGTTGTGCAGGTTCCACGTTGGCGCCGGTTTCACTGGTGTTGCGCCGCACTACATTCCTCCACCAACAACCTTCAACTTCTTGCTCTACTATTCGATAACCTTGGTTTCTTTCGAGGGAAAATTGTGCGCATCACACCTTCCTCTTGGGGTTCCCAACGGACGTGTACATCTACGTGCATAAACAGGGAAACCAATCTACCCTATGAGCAAACCCTAAGGTGAACAGTAAGATCAAGAAAAACAGGGGATCGATCGGAATAGTATAGTACCTCGCTGCAGTTGTCGGAGGCCTCCTCTTCGAACTCGTCGCACTCTCTGGGGCCATATAGCTCGCGGTACTGCCTGGAGTGGCGGTAGTACGGGTCATTCGGATCGAAGCCCTGGTCATCTGCTTCTGCCGCGGGAGCGAGGACGTCTCCCTTGGCCTCATCAGCGACGGCGACCACGGCCGGTTGGGCGGAGCCCTCCACGGTCACGGCGCGGCGAAGAGCGGCTCTAGTTCCGGAAGAAGATCCCGCCTCCGCGGCGTCGACTACTGCCGGAGCATCGCCTTCGCCTCTGTCGACGTTGACGACCGCACTCGCCTCCGGCTCGTCTCCGCGAACACGCTTCATCTTCGGGATCTTCGGTGGAAGGGGAGGTCGGTGGTGCGCTGGTGGAGGTGCAAGCAGGGTTTTTCGCCAGAGATTGGGGAATAGAAGTTGCGGGTGGGAGAGACGATGGGGCCGATGGATATACAGTAAGTGCTGCCGTTTGGGTTCCTCTGTGTGACGCGTGCGTGTGAAAACGTGGATTCGTGCATCTAGTCCACTTTCCCATTACTTTGACATGGGTCCCACGCATGACGGATGGGCAGGCACAGAATTTTCAGTATGGGTATTAAAAACTATAAAATATTTTAAATACGAATTAGTGATCACACATAGTGAAGGATATTTGTTTACAAACCTTTCCCACCTTTAACATGGAGTCTCCATACGAAGAAAGTAAGAAAGAAATAAATAAAAAATGAATCGAGTATGTAAATTCTTTCAAATTTCTAAGAATTTCATACCATGATTAGGGCTGGAATTTTGAGTGTTAGGTCAAACCTAGGTCCCCATGGTGTAGATGTGTCGAAAGAGGGGTTTTCGGACGAAAAGAGGGGGAATGGCCAAAAACTGACCAAACCACCATGGATTGGGGCAATATTTGGCACCCTTGTGCACATTGTGATATGACACCTTGGTTTCTATGGGTTTTGATTTTTTGGAGTTGGTGGCATGGTGTCCCCATGGTGTAGATGTGTCGAAAGAGGGGTTTTCGGACGAAAAGGGGGGAATGGCCAAAAACTCACCAAACCACCATGGATTGGGGCAAGATTTGGCACCCTTGTGCACATTGTGATATTCCACCTTGGTTGCTATGGGTTTTGATTTTTTGGAGTTGGTGGCATGGTGTCCCCATGGTGTAGATGTGTCGAAAAAGGGGTTTTCGGACGAAAAGAGGGGGAATGGCCAAAAACTGACCAAACCACCATGGATTGGGGCAAGATTTGGCACCCTTGTGCACATTTTGATATGACACCTTGGTTGCTATGGGTTTTGATTTTTTGGAGTTGGTGGCATGGTGTCCCCATGGTGTAGATGTGTCGAAACAGGGGTTTTCGGACGAAAAGAGGGGGAATGGGCAAAAACTGACCAAGCCTCCATGGATTGGGGCAATATTTGGCACCCTTGTTCACATTGTGATATGAAACCTTGGTTGCTATGGGTTTTGATTTTTTGGAGTTGGTGGCATGGTGTCCCCATGGTGTAGATGTGTCGAAAGAGGGGTTTTCGGACGAAAAGAGGGGGGAATGGGCAAAAACTCACCAAACCACCATGGATTGGGGCAAGATTTGGCACCCTTGTGCACATTGTGATATGACACCTTGGTTGCTATGGGTTTTGATTTTTTGGAGTTGGTGGCATGGTGTCCCCATGGTGTAGATGTGTCGAAAGAGGGGTTTTCGGACGAAAAGAGGGGGGAATGGGCAAAAACTCACCAAACCACCATGGATTGGGGCAAGATTTGGCACCCTTGTGCACATTGTGATATGACACCTTGGTTGCTATGGGTTTTTATTTTTTGGAGTTGGTGGCATGGTGTCCCCATGGTGTAGATGTGTCGAAACAGGGGTTTTCGGACGAAAAGATCAAAAAACTCACCAAACCACCATGGATTGGGGAAAGATTTGGCACCCTTGTGCACATTGTGATATGCCACCTTGGTTGCTATGGGTTTTGATTTTTTGGAGTTGGTGGCATGGTGTCCCCATGGTGGACGAAAAGAGGGGGAAATGGGCAAAAACTGACCAAACCACCATGGATTGGGGCAAGATTTGGCACCCTTGTTCACATTGTGATATGCCACCTTGGTTGCTATGGGTTTTGATTTTTTGGAGTTGGTGGCATGGTGTCCCCATGGTGTAGATGTGTCGAAAAAGGGGTTTTCGGACGAAAAGAGGGGGGAATGGCCAAAAACTGACCAAACCACCATGGATTGGGGCAATATTTGGCACCCTTGTTCACATTGTGATATGACACCTTGGTTGCTATGGTTTTTGATTTTTTGGAGTTGGTGGCATGGTGTCCCCATGGTGTAGATGTGTCGAAAGAGGGGTTTTCGGACGAAAAGAGGGGGGGGCAAAAACTCACCAAACCACCATGGATTGGGGCAAGATTTGGCACCCTTGTGCACATTGTGATATGCCACCTTGGTTGCTATGGGTTTTGATTTTTGGAGTTGGTGGCATGGTGTCCCCATGGTGTAGATGTGTCGAAAGAGGGGTTTTCGGACGAAAAGAGGGGGGAATGGGCAAAAACTCACCAAACCACCATGGATTGGGGCAAGATTTGGCACCCTTGTGCACATTGTGATATGACACCTTGGTTGCTATGGGTTTTGATTTTTTGGAGTTGGTGGCATGGTGTCCCCATGGTGTAGATGTGTCGAAAGAGGGGTTTTCGGACGAAAAGAGGGGGGAATGGCCAAAAACTGACCAAACCACCATGGATTGGGGCAATATTTGGCACCCTTGTGCACATTGTGATATGACACCTTGGTTGCTATGGGTTTTGATTTTTTGGAGTTGGTGGCATGGTGTCCCCATGGTGTAGATGTGTCGAAAGAGGGGTTTTCGGACGAAAAGAGGGGGGAATGGGCAAAAACTCACCAAACCACCATGGATTGGGGCAAGATTTGGCACCCTTGTGCAAATTGTGATATGCCACCTTGGTTGCTATGGGTTTTGATTTTTTGGAGTTGGTGGATGGTGTAGATGTGTCGAAACAGGGGTTTTCGGACGAAAAGAGGGGGGAATGGGCAAAAACTCACCAAACCACCATGGATTGGGGCAAGATTTGGCACCCTTGTGCACATTGTGATATGACACCTTGGTTGCTATGGGTTTTGATTTTTTGGAGTTGGTGGCATGGTGTCCCCATGGTGTAGATGTGTCGAAAGAGGGGTTTTCGGACGAAAAGAGGGGGAATGGCCAAAAACTCACCAAACCACCATGGATTGGGGCAAGATTTGGCACCCTTGTGCACATTGTGATATGCCACCTTGGTTTCTATGGGTTTTGATTTTTTGGAGTTGGTGGCATGGTGTCCCCATGGTGTAGATGTGTCGAAAAAGGGGTTTTCGGACGAAAAGAGGGGGGAATGGGCAAAAACTGACCAAACCACCATGGATTGGGGCAAGATTTGGCACCCTTGTTCACATTGTGATATGACACCTTGGTTGCTATGGGTTTTGATTTTTTGGAGTTGGTGGCATGGTGTCCCCATGGTGTAGATGTGTCGAAAGAGGGGTTTTCGGACGAAAAGAGGGGGGAATGGGCAAAAACTCACCAAACCACCATGGATTGGGGCAAGATTTGGCACCCTTGTGCACATTGTGATATTCCACCTTGGTTGCTATGGGTTTTGATTTTTTGGAGTTGGTGGCATGGTGTCCCCATGGTGTAGATGTGTCGAAAAAGGGGTTTTCGGACGAAAAGAGGGGGGAATGGCCAAAAACTGACCAAACCTCCATGGATTGGGGCAATATTTGGCACCCTTGTTCACATTGTGATATGACACCTTTGTTGCTATGGGTTTTGATTTTTTGGAGTTGGTGGCATGGTGTCCCCATGGTGTAGATGTGTCGAAAGAGGGGTTTTCGGACGAAAAGAGGGGGAATGGGCAAAAACTCACCAAACCACCATGGATTGGGGCAAGATTTGGCACCCTTGTGCACATTGTGATATGCCACCTTGGTTGCTATGGGTTTTGATTTTTTGGAGTTGGTGGCATGGTGTCCCCATGGTGTAGATGTGTCGAAAAAGGGGTTTTCGGACGAAAAGAGGGGGAATGGCCAAAAAATGACCAAACCATCATGTTCCATTCATGTGTCGAAAGAGGGGTTTTCGGACGAAAGGAGGGTGCCAAATTTAGATTTTTTTCATGCGTCCCATTCATGTTCTGGTATTTTTTAATTAAAATATACATGTACAGTTCCATTTTCAGAGTAATATTTTTTCTTCCACGGCAAAAACTTGTTCCCTCCAAATTGTAGTACGACGGCTGCCAAAACACACAAATTTTTCGTTCCCTCCACTCCTCCCGCGCACCCCACCTATCAAATATTTCGCCCTCCCTTATATACGTCGTGCCTCTCCCCCATGATTTACGAGCATCTTAACTCCCCACCCCCCGACCTCATCCTCTCGTGCTCACCCCGATCCGGTGTCTTCGCCGGACGTTCTTCCATCTCGCATCTATCTCCCCGGCCGGTGGTCGCCATGGCCGGCAGTCGTCGAAACGTCGGGGGGAAGGAAAATCGCACACACACGCCGAAGAAGGCGCCCAGCTCGAAGAAACGCCAAGGTAAATCTGTCGGTGATCGGCTTGTTGTTGTGTTTTTCGGATGGTTCGATCGAGAGATCGGTTTTACATGTCTACCACGCCCGTTTGACCTATATCTAGATCTTGCATATTTCATAGATCCAATCCCGACATCATACGTATAGGGTTTATCGTTTTTATTCCAGAGACAATCATGCCGTGCTATACAATCTTTGCCATCCCGCTGCTGTACAATCTTTTGCATAGACAATTGTTTGCCGAAACACTTAACTGAACTAATTCCAGCCGTTGCCGAAAACAGCCTGACGAGCTACAGTGAACAACGACATTGCTTCAGACTTTTATTCCTCAGTTTCAGAGGGAAGCAGAGTTTGATCTAGAACAATTGTTTGTTGTTTTCTATGGAACTAGTTAGTTTGCACGTGCAATGCACGTCTTAACAATGTAATGAAGTTTTTTTAATCATGTACTTTGTTTCATCAGTCTATTTATTTCCACAATTTTTGTTTATCTATGTCTTTCAAAAGTCAAAAATCAAATTTCAGCACATATCTGAACTTCTATCAGCACATATCTGAACTTCTATCAGCACATATCTGAACTAGGTTCTCTGTAGGAATGGACTTCACATCCCCGATCTGCTTGATATATCCACTCACAAATCGGTGAGACCCAATAATAGGGGGTAGTGGCTTATCATGAGTAACCTCATTACGTGCATACCAAGCCCGCCAAGCAACCAGAAGGGTAGTATCCACCATGTGAGGTGGTACTTGTCCAATAACAGACTGAAACCAGCTATCAACAGACATGCATAATTCAGTGTCCGAGGGGAGTCTCATGTGTCAATTATTTGTTACGAGTAGATATCTAAAAGCACATGATGTCCCTTAGCCTGGCATATGCCCCCTCTTATGTTTTGTTCGCCGACATCATACGTAGACTCTTATGTTTTCAATCATTTGCTGCTGTACAATATTTTGCAAAGACAATTATTTGCTGTTTTCTATGGAATTGGCCCCCTCTTATGTTTTGTTCACGCTCCGCTCTTCCGATTATTTCAGCGGAGACACAAAACCCCGTCAAGCCGGCATATGAGCTTGCCAAGGAGAAACAAATGCAAGAAAATATAGTACGCATGGAAAAAAATTTCGCTGAAAGATATGGACCTGGCCACAAATTTCAGAAAGATTTCTCTGGTTTTGCACGTTCATTAGTGTATGGTGGGTGTAACACCCCAAATTTCAAAACAAAGAGAAAATGAATTTCATTTTTCCAAAAATGAGAACCAACAAAAACTTTTCTTACATTGGGTGCTATGCATAGTGCTCATACCTAGTATTTGTGTTTTGCCATGATGAGTGTTAATATGCTTATGTGCTAAACCCTAAAACCCTAAAGTGATCAAGTGAAGATCACCAACCAAATAAAATAAAAGAGAAAGAAATCAAATAAGAAAAACCCTAAACCCTAACCTTCTCAAAAATCATTTGGATCTATTTTGAGAAATCAAAATAAAAGAAAAGACATACGTGGGCATATAGCCCTAATAGGTAAATCTTGAACCCTACCTTTAATATTTTTGCTAAATAGTGGTGAACCATGGAGAACCCCACTAAACCCTAAACCTCATCTCTCTTGTCACCAATCTTTGAAAAACCAAAATAAAAAGAGGTGATCTTAAATAAGAAAAAGGCATTTGCAAGCCTATGGCTACTTTTTGCAAATGCTCCAACCTTGAGTGTTAACCTTGGTAGATGTTTTGAAATACATCAACACACTCAACAAAGTACTTACCAACCAATTCAAGTGAGAAACAAAATAAAAGAGGAAGGTATGATGCGCACAGTAGCAAGTTTTCCCTCAGAAAGAAACCAAGGTTTAATCGAACCAGGAGCCAAGAAGCACGTTGAAGGTTGATGGTCGCGAAATGTGATGCGGCGCAACACCAGGGATTCCGGCGCCAACGCGGAATCTGCACAACAAAACCAAAGTACTTTGTCCCAACGAAACAGTGAGGTTGTCAATCTCACCGGCTTGCTGTAACAAAGGATTAAACGTATCGAGTGGAAGATGATTGTTTGCAAGAAAATAGTAAAACACAATTGCAGTAGATTGTATGCTATGTAAAGAATAGGACCGGGGTCCACAGTTCACTAGAGGTGTCTCTCCCATAAGATAAAAGCATGTTGGGTGAACAAATTACAGTCGGGCAATTGACAAATAGAGAAAGGCATAACAATGCATATACATGATATGATAAATATAGTGAGATTTAATTGGGCATTACGACAAAGTACATAGACCGCCATCCAACTGCATCTATGCCTAAAAAGTCCACCTTCAGGTTATCATCCGAACCCCATTCATTAAGTTGCTAAGCACAATTGCATTAAGTATGGTGCGTAATGTAATCGACAACTACATCCTTAGACATAGAATCAATGTTTTATCCCTAGTGGCAACAGCACATCACAACCTTAGATCTTTCTGTCACTGTCCCATGTGTCAATGAAGGCATGAACCCACTATCGAGCATAAATACTCCCTCTTGGAGTTAAGAGTACAAACTTGGCCAGAGCCTCTACTAATAACGGAGAGCATGCAAGATCATAAACAACACATAAACAATAGATTGATAATCACCATAACATAGTATTCTCTATCCATCGGATCCCGACAAACACAACATATAGTATTACAGATAGATGATCTTGATCATGTTAGGCAGCTCACAAGATCCAACAATGAAGCACAACAAGGAGAAGACGACCATCTAGCTACTGCTATGGACCCATAGTCCAGGGGTGAACTACTCACTCATCACTCCGGAGGCGATCATGGCGATGAAGAGTCCTCCGGGAGATGAATCCCCTCCGGCAGGGTGCCGGAGGCGATCTCCTGAATCCCCGAGATGGGATTCGGCGGCGGCGTCTCCGGAAGGTTTTCCGTATCGTGGCTCTCGACCGGGGTTTCGCGACGGAGGCTTTAAGTAGGCGAAAGGGCAACGCGGGGGCCACATGAGGGCCCCACACCCTAGGTCGGCGCGGCCAGGGCCTGGGCCGCGCCGCCCTATGGTGACGGCGCCTCGTGGCCCCACTTCCTTCCCTCTTCGGTCTCTGGAAGCTTCGTGCAAAAATAGGACCCTTGGCGAAGATTTCGTCCAATTCCGAGAATATTTCCTTACTAGGATTTCTGAAACCAAAAACAGCAGAAAACAACAACTGGCCCTTCGGCATCTTGTTAATAGGTTAGTTCCATAAAATGCATAAATATGACATATAATGTGCATAAAACATGTAGGTATCATCAATAAAGTGGCATGGAACATAAGAAATTATCGATACGTCGGAGACGTATCAGCATCCCCAAGCTTAGTTCTGCTCGTCCCGAGCAGGTAAAACGATAACAAAGATAATTTCGGAAGTGACATGCCATCATAATCTTGATCATACTATTTGTAAACATATGTAATGAATGCAGCGATCAAAACAAAGGTAATGACATGAGTAAACAAGTGAATCATATGACAAAGACTTTTCATGAATAGTACTTCAAGACAAGCATCAATAAGTCTTGCATAAGAGTTAACTCATAAAGCAATAAATCAAAGTAAAGGTGTTGAAGCAACACAAAGGAAGATTAAGTTTCAGCGGTTGCTTTCAACTTATAACATGTATATCTCATGGATATTGTCAACATAAAGTAATATAACAAGTGCAATATGCAAGTATGTAGGAATCAATGCACAGTTCACACAAGTGTTTGCTTCTTGAGGTGGAGGGAGATAGGTAAACTGACTCAACAAAAAAAGTAAAAGAAAGGTCCTTCAAAGAGGAAAGCATCGATTGCTGTATTTGTGCTAGAGCTTTTATTTTGAAAACATGAAACAATTTTGTCAACGGTAGTAATAAAGCATATGAGTTATGTAAATTATATCTTACAAGTTGCAAGCCTCATGCATAGTATACTAATAGTGTCCGCACCTCGTCCTACTTAGCTTGGACTACCGGATCTTTGCATGCCATGTTTCAACCAAGTGTCACAAAGGGGTACCTCCATGCCGCCTGTACAAAGGTCTAAGGAGAATGCTCGCATTTTGGATTTCTCGCTTTTGATTATTCTCAACTTAGACATCCATACCGGGACAACATGGACAACAGATAATGGACTCCTCTTAAATGCATAAGCATGTAGCAATGATTATTATTCTCATATGAGATTGAGGATATATGTCCAAAACTGAAACTTCAACCATGATTCATGGCTTTAGTTAGCGGCCCAATGTTCTTCTCTAACAATTTTGCATGCTCCAACCACTAAAATGATAGATCCTTCAGACAAGACGGACATGCATAGCAACTCACATGATATTCAACAATAGTTGATGGCGTTCCCCAGAAGCATGGTTATCGCACAACAAGCAACTTAATAAAAGATAAAGTGCATAAGTACATATTCAATACTACGATAGTTTTTAAGGCTATTTTGTCCCATGAGCTATAGATTGCAAAGGTGAATGATGGAATTTTAAAGGTAGCACTCAAGCAATTTACTTTGGAATGGCGGAGAAATACCATGTAGTAGGTAGGTATGGTGGACACAAATGGCATAGTAGTTGGCTCAAGGATTTTGGATGCATGAGAAGTATTCCCTCTCGATACAAGGTTTAGGCTAGCAAGGTTATTTGAAGCAAACTCAAGGATGAACAGGTGCAGCAAAACTCACATAAAAGACATATTGTAAACATTATAAGACTCTACACCGTCTTCTTGTTGTTCAAAACTCAATACTAGATATTATCTAGACCTTAGAGAGACCAAATATGCAAATCAAATTTTAGCAAGCTCTATGTATTTTTTCATTAATGGGTGCAAAGCATATGATGCAAGAGCTTAAACATGAGCACAACAATTGCCAAGTATCACATTATCCAAGACATTTTAGAATTACTACATGTAGCATTTTCCAAATCCAATCATATAACAATTTAACGAAGAAGAAACTTCGCCTTGAACATTATGAGTAAAGCCTAAGGACATATTTGTCCATATGCAACAGCGGAGCGTGTCTCTCTCCCACAAAGTGAATGCTAGGATCCATCTTATTCAAACAAAAACAAAAACAAAAACAAACCGACGCTCCAAGTAAAGAACACAAGATGTGACTGAATAAAAATATATTTTCAGGGGAGGAACCTGATGATGTTGTCGATGAAGAAGGGGATGCCTTGGGCATCCCCAAGCTTAGACGCTTGAGTCTTCTTAAAATATGCAGGGGTGAACCACGGGGGCATCCCCAAGCTTAGAGCTTTCACTCCTCTTGATCATAGTATATCATTCTCCTCTCTTGATCCTTGAAAACTTCCTTCACACCAAACTTCAAGCAAACTCATTAGAGGGTTAGTGCACAATTAATAATTCACACATTCAGAGGTGACACAAACATTCTTTACACTTCTGGACATTGCATAAAGCTACTGGACATTAATAGATCAAAGAAATGAATCCAACATAGCAAAAGAGGCAATGCGAAATAAAAGGCAGAATCTGTCAAAAAAGAACAGTCCGTAAAGACGAATTTAAAGCTGGCACCAGACTTGCTCAAATGGAAAAACTCAAAACTAATGAAAGTTGCGTACATATCTGAGGATCACGCTCGTAAATTGGCAGATGTTTTCGAATTTTCTACAGAGAACTGTGCCCAGATTCGTGACAGACAGCAATGCTGTTTCTGCGCAGCGATCCCAAATATAACATCAACTTTGACATAGAAACTTTACTTGGCACAAAAACATGATAAGGAGAGGTTGCTACAGTAGTAAACAACTTCCAAGACTCAACAAAACAAAAAATTGCTGTAGTAAAAACATGGGTTGTCTCCCATAAGCGCTTTTCTTTAACGCCTTTCAGCTAGGCGCAGAAAGTGCAAATCAAGTAACATCGAGAGTAGAAGCATCAACATCATAACTTGTTCTAATAATAGAATCAAAAGGCAACTTCATTCTCTTTCTAGGGAAGTGTTCCATACCTTTCTTGAGAGGAAATTGATATTTAATATTACCTTCCCTCATATCAATAACAGCACCAACGGTTCGAAGAAAAGGTCTTCCCAACACAATAGGACAAGATGCATTGCATTCGACATCCAAGACAACAAAATCAACGGGGACAAAGTTATTGTTAACCGTAATGCGCACATTATCAATCCTCCCCAAAGGTTTCTTTTTAACATTATCGGCAAAATTAACATCCAAATAATAATTCTTCAATGGTGGCAAGTCAAGCATATCATAAATCTTTTTAGGCATAACAGAAATACTTGCACCAAGATCACATAAAGCATTACATTCAAAGTCATTGAATTTCATTTTAATGATGGGCTCCCAACCATCTTCTAACTTTCTAGGAATAGAAGTTTCAAGTTTTAGTTTCTCTTCTCTAGCTTTTATGAGAGCATTTGTAATATGTTTTGTAAAGGCTAAATTTATAGCACTAGCATTAGGACTTTTAGCAAGTTTTTGTAAGAACTTTATAACTTCAGAGATGTGGCAATCATCAAAATCTAAATCATTATGAGCTACAGCAATGGGATCATTGTTCCCAAGGTTGGAAAAAATTTCAGCAGTTTTATCACAAGCAGTTTCAGCAGTTTTAGCAATTTCAGGCAGTTTTGTTTGCTTTGCACTAGGAGTAGAAACATTGCCAACACCAATTATTTTACCATTGATAGTAGGAGGTGCAGCAACATGTGAAGAATTAGCATTACTAGTGGTGGTAATAGTCCAAACTTTAGCTACATTATTCTCTTTAGCTAGTTTTTCATTTTCTTCTCTATCCCACCTAGCACGCAGTTCAGCCATTAATCTTATATTCTCATTAATTCTAACTTGGATGGCATTTGCTGTAGTAGTAATCTTATTATCAATATCATCATTAGGCATAACTTTCAATTTTAATAACTTAACATCAGAGGCAAGCCTATCAACTCTAGAAGCAATAATATCAATTTTATCAAGCTTTTCCTCAACAGATTTGTTAAAACAGGTTTGTGTACTAATAAATTCTTTAAGCATAGCTTCAAGACCAGAGGGTACACTCCTATTATTGTTGTAAGAATTCCCATAAGAATTACCATAACCATTACCATTAGGAGAAGGATATGGCCTATAGTTATTACCAGAGTTGTTCCTATAAGCATTGTTGTTGAAATTATTATTTTTAATGAAATTCACATCAACATTTTCTTCTTGAGCAACCAATGAAGCTAAAGGAACATTATTTGGATCAACATTAGATCTACCATTCACAAGCATAGACATAATCACATCAATCTTATCACTCAAGGAAGAGGTTTCTTCAACAGAATTTACCTTCTTACCTTGTGGAGCTCTTTCCGTGTGCCATTCAGAGTAATTTATCATCATATCATCAAGAAGTTTTGTAGCCGCCCCCAATGTGATGGACATAAAGGTACCTCCAGCAGCTGAATCCAATAAATTCCGCGAAGAAAAATTTAGTCCTGCATAGAAGGTTTGGATGATCATCCAAGTAGTCAGTCCATGGGTTGGGCAATTCTTTACCAAAGTTTTCATTCTCTCCCATGCTTGAGCAACATGTTCAGTATCTAATTGCTTAAAATTCATTATGCTACTTCTCAAAGATATAATTTTAGCGGGAGGATAATATCTACCAATAAAAGCATCCTTGCATTTAGTCCATGAATCAATACTATTCTTAGGCAAAGATAGCAACCAATCTTTAGCTCTTCCTCTTAATGAGAAAGGAAACACTTTCAATTTAATAATATCACCATCTACATCCTTATACTTTTGCATTTCACAAAGTTCAACAAAATTATTGAGATGGGCAGCAGCATCATCAGAACTAACACCAGAAAATTGATCTCTCATGACAAGATTTAGTAAAGCAGGTTTAATTTCAAAGAATTCTGCTATAGTAGCAGGTGGAGCAATAGGTGTGCATAGGAAATCATTATTATTTGCATTTGTGAAGTCACACAACTTAGTATTTTCAGGGGTATTCATTTTAGCAACAGTAAATAAAACAAACTAGATAAAGTAAATGCAAGTAACTAATTTTTTTGTGTTTTTGATATGGAGAGCAAGACAGTAAATAAAGTAAAACTAGCAACTAATTTTTTTGTGTTTTGTTTAGGTGCAGCAAACAAAGTAGTAAATAAAATAAAGCAAGACAAAAACAAAGTAAAGAGATTGAGAAGTGGAGACTCCCCTTGCAGCGTGTCTTCTCCCCGGCAACGGCGCCAGAAAAAGAGCTTGATGGCGTGTAACTCACACGTTCGTTGGGAACCCCAAGAGGAAGGTATGATGCGCACAGTAGCAAGTTTTCCCTCAAAAAGAAACCAAGGTTTAATCGAACCAGTAGGAGCCAAGAAGCACGTTGAAGGTTGATGGTCGCGAAATGTGATGTGGCGCAACACCAGGGATTCCGGCGCCAACGCGGAATCTGCACAACAAAACCAAAGTACTTTGTCCCAACGAAACAGTGAGGTTGTCAATCTCACCGGCTTGCTGTAACAAAGGATTAAACGTATCGAGTGGAAGATGATTGTTTGCAAGAAAATAGTAAAACACAATTGCAGTAGATTGTATGCTATGTAAAGAATAGGACCGGGGTCCACAGTTCACTAGAGGTGTCTCTCCCATAAGATAAAAGCACATGTTGGGTGAACAAATTACAGTCGGGCAATTGACAAATAGAGAAAGGCATAACAATGCATATACATGATATGATAAATATAGTGAGATTTAATTGGGCATTACGACAAAGTACATAGACCGCCATCCAACTGCATCTATGCCTAAAAAGTCCACCTTCAGGTTATCATCCGAACCCCATTCAGTATTAAGTTGCTAAGCAACAGACAATTGCATTAAGTATGGTGCGTAATGTAATCGACAACTACATCCTTAGACATAGAATCAATGTTTTATCCCTAGTGGCAACAGCACATCACAACCTTAGAACTTTCTGTCACTGTCCCAGGTGTCAATGAAGGCATGAACCCACTATCGAGCATAAATATGGAGTTAAGAGTACAAACTTGGCCAGAGCCTCTACTAATAATGGAGAGCATGCAAGATCATAAACAACACATAAACAATAGATTAATAATCACCATAACATAGTATTCTCTATCCATCGGATCCCGACAAACACAACATATAGTATTACAGATAGATGATCTTGATCATGTTAGGCAGCTCACAAGATCCAACAATGAAGCACAACAAGGAGAAGACGACCATCTAGCTACTGCTATGGACCCATAGTCCAGGGGTGAACTACTCACTCATCACTCCGAGGCGATCATGGCGATGAAGAGTCCTCCGGAGATGAATCCCCTCTCCGGCAGGTGCCGGAGGCGATCTCCCGAATCCCCCGAGATGGGATCGCGGCGGCGGCGTCTCTGGAAGGTTTTCCGTATCGTGGCTCTCGGTACTGGGGTTTTCGCGACGGAGGCTTTAAGTAGGCGAAAGGGCAACGCGGGGGGGCACACGAGGGCCCCACACCCTAGGTCGGCGCGGCCAGGGCCTGGGCCGCGCCGCCCTATGGTGACGGCGCCTCGTGGCCCCACTTCCTTCCCTCTTCGGTCTTCTGGAAGCTCCGTGCAAAAATAGGACCCTGGGCGAAGATTTCGTCCAATTCGAGAATATTTCCTTACTAGGATTTCTGAAACCAAAAACAGCAGAAAAGAAATGGCTCTTCGGCATCTTGTTAATAGGTTAGAAAATGCATAAATATGACATATAATGTGCATAAAACATGTAGGTATCAACAATTGGTAGATGGAAATACATCAACACACTCAAGAAGTACTTACCAACCAATTTAAGTAAGAAACAAAATAAAATTAAACATATGCATAGAGGCATATGTGGCACTTAGCCAAAATATCAAATCTTGACCTAGGCACCCCCATTGTCCTAAAATGGTTTGAACCTTTTACCCAACCCAATCTAACACCAAATAAACCTCACTCTTGTCAAAATGAAGCAAAGAGAAATAAAAGAGTAAAAGTTAGAAAATCACAAGACCCTCACATATGGCTTATACCATTTTTCCAAATCTTGGCCCTAGATCAATTTGGCCTTCACCATTAGTTTTAATATGCTAATAAACACTTATTACAACTTTTGGAACCAAAGAAACACAATTCAAATCAAAATCCAACTCAAATTGTGCTCACATATGATGATGGTCAATTCTGCCAATTATATTCTGGTCACCACTTTGAGCCCCTGCAATTCAATATTTTCAAACTAAACTTTCTCAACTCTTTGCATGTCATCCAAGAGGACATCAAGATGAACAACTTTTGTAAAGACAACCATACCAAATTCACTTTGGATAAAAATCTATGCTCATGCAAAGTTAGGACTTTTTAATATTTGGAACAATCTTACACTTAGCCAATTTGCAATTCTTGGAATTTCTAAAATCCACCACCACCTCTCATTCTCTCTGGTCATCTCTAACTCAACCAAACTAATCACTTTCCATTCTTGAACCCATTTTGAACTCAACCAAGTTTGGGCAAATATTGCAAAATTCAAATATGGAGAAACACAAAACAATATTTGAAATAGTGTTCTACTCCAAACTTCACTCGCCCCATTTCACTCTACATGTTTCCCCTGCCCTCTCTCTGCCTCACACCACCACAGAAAACTTAAGGAGGGCATGCATAGCATGCATGCACACACCATGCCGGCCATGGCCGTGCCCCCTCTCTCTCCCCTCAGCCCCGGCCACCATGTCCAGTACCTCCACCATACCACCCTAGCACCACCTAGCACCGCCGCGGTCGCGGAGAACGCCGACAGCTGCGAGATCGCGCGCCCGATCACCCAGACCATGCCCGATGCCGCGCGGGTACGCCCAGGACGCCCAAGGACGCGCACTGGACACGCGCCGCGCCACCACCTCGCTCACGCCCTGGACCTCCTCTCGACGCGCGTGCATCGCCGCCATGCCCAAAGCGCGCCAGACAAGCTCTTGACCGCGACCCGTGACCGCCGCCGCCGGTGACGATGACCAAATCCCGCCGCGCCGCGCCGCAAACCGACCGTCGTACCTCGCCGTACCGCGCCATTAACAGTACGCCATGACGTCGCCTACCTCGCCGCCCCTTCCTCGCTCCTTCGCCGCCGGACGACCGCTCGCCGTTGACCTCACCCGCGCCTCACAGCACCTCGAGCGCCTATAAAAGGAGAGCTCATCCTCTCCTCGAGCACTCCCTCGACTTCCCTCCCTCCTCGAGCCTCCTCGCACTCTCTCCGCTCAACATTGCGCACCACCGCCGCTCAATTGCACCATCGCCGCCCGTGCTCCGCCGCAGAAGCCGCCGGAGCTAGAAGCCACCCCAGGACCTGCGACTTGTTCGAGAAGCACCGCCGTCGTCGACAACCTCCTCCTGCCTCTCGCCGACCCTCGCCGGAGTCCCTGCTCGCCGTTGACCCCCTACTCCGCCGTGCCAGCGCCTCTTCTCGCCGACGACGACGACGATCCCCCGCCGTCCGATCTCCTTCTCGATCTAACGCTCCCAGATCCCGTACTGATTCGGTAAGAATTAGTCACTGACGCGAGGGCCCCGTTGTCAGCTGGCCCGCCGCGTTAGTTGGGCTGACCCCTGGCTTTTTAAATCTTTCGGCCCAACTATTTCCCGCCTAGCCCATTTACCAAATTCCAAATTCATTTGTTTTAGAGAATTTCCAATACTGGCTATAACTTTGAAAATTCATAGAATCTGTTTGGCTTGGCCAAATTTAACAAATTTTATATTGTTGGAAATCTGATGAAAAGATCTATCCAACCACAATGGTCTCTCTTTGAAATCTGTTGTAGAATTAACGACAAAAATAACAATTCAGAGACTTTTTCATATTCAAATAATTATTAAAAATCAACCAAAATAGATATTGAAGTAATTCCAACTCTCATAGCTCAAATTTGACTTACACTAATTGTTTATGCAAAAATATGTTATGGTTACTTTGAATGATCATGGCCTAGCTTAATTAAAGGACTATATGGCTATTTCTAGTCAAAGATATTGTTCAAAACTATTAATAAATCATATGGGAGTCTTTCTCTCATTTAAATCTTGTCATGAACATTTCAAAATGAGGTAGAGACTCTGGTCATTTAGGTCTCATATGAATTGTTTGATGATATTAAGTCTTTACCATATTAAGATTAAATTGTAGGAGGTGCTTCACCTCATTTAAATCATCTTCTTAAATGATGAGTATGAAGAGGTTGACTTAGTCAACCTAGGTCATATATTATTCATGAGAGAAATTAAATCTTAATAAGATAATGAGAGGAAATTATTTCTCTAAGTACTTAAAAGTAACACCTTTATTAGTATGAGAGGAAATTATTTTTCTTAAATAAGAAAAACACATCTACCCACTTAATAGTAATGTGTGATGCTAGTTTAATTTGTGTAAATCATATGAGGTGTTTCATTTCATTTAAATCTTGTCCCAAGTACTTTCATCTGAATTTTTAACCACTGGTCACATACTCTCACATGAAATACTTGGAGATATTAAATCATTTGTAGAATTGTTAAATAGTATGAGGTATCTCTACCTCATTTAAATCATTTTCTCAAATGATGATGATGAATGGTTGACTTAGGTCAACATGAATTCATGTATGATTATTTGAGAAATTAAATCTTAAAGAAGATTTCAAGGAGAGGAAATTATTCCTCAAGAACTATATGGAAACTATCATTTACATATGAAATGAGAGGAAATTATTTTTCCTTAAGCAAGACCACCAATGCACCAATTTGTATTAATTGTGTGAATAGAATAATTTGTGTGAATACATGTGATGTTTAGAATAGCCAATGAATTGCTTGGTGATTGTATCCTCGTATTCGTATATAGACGCTAGTACCGGAGAATACCAGGAAGAGGAAGGATTCTACCCAGAAGAAGAAGAGCACTTTGATCACCTCAACCACCAAGGCAAGCTAATATTCTTGCAAAGTGCAAAGCTCTACTAGAGCAAGGCACCCTCACCAATTTACTTTACGCTTCATGATCCCATCCCAAGTTTTATTCTTACAAGCTTTTACTTTGATTATTATAACTTGCTTTTATAGTTAACTTTGGTCTAGAGATAGAATACTACAAGAGTATCAAAGTTAGCCTAGAACAATCAAAGCTAGTTAGCACCCCTCATGACTAGTTGCTAGTGCTAACTAAATAAAATTGACTACTGTAGATGGGAACATGTGAAATGACATGACTTTGAAAACCTTGGAATGAGAAGTCATTCTATTGAAAGATTTTGAAGGTGAATGTGAATTGTGAATGACATGGTGAATTTTACAAAAACTGATGGTTGGGTTCGGATGCGATACCATTCCAATTTTGCAAGTACCCCCACAATACCTAATTATGGGTAAAGGCTTAACTAGAAATTTATGTATCTTAGTATGGGTTCCCTCTAAACAAGCGTCATAGGGGTTATGCCGAGGCTGCCTCCAATTGAAATGTGAAATGATGTGAAATGAGGTGAATGTCCGGCCCAAGCCCTGTGCAGTTCCCAGGCTGACGGTTTGTCTTCACTGGGAGGCCAAGCTCATGGGGAGAGGTGCCTATACTAGGGTATGTAAGTGAAAGGTTATGGTTGGTAGTCCGCACACGGAGTGTGATAAATCAGGGCCAGTTAACCCTGACGAATTATTGCAAATGTTGTGGCACCAGTGTACGACCTCTGCAGAGTGTAGAACTATTCGAATAGCCGTGTCCACGGTTACGGACGATTGGAAAGGCCATACTGTTCCGTCATCAGACCATTTTCAAAAATGTGACAAATGACTTGTGATTTGAACTTGAAATGGTGACTCTGATTTGAATCACCACAGAGTTGTGGGAATGACACTAATGTTCCCACTTGAGTTACTTAGCACATGAAGAGTCTTTATTTCAAATACTTGTGAACTAAAATTGGCTTTATGCAAAAGAAACTAGAGCTTAGCATCCCCCTTACTAGAATTGCTAAGTACTTACATTAGTATTAGTTTGCGAGTACTTTAAAGTACTCATGGCTTTGTCCCTGGCTATTCAAATGGCCAGACTATGAAGAGGAGGACCAGTACCAGGATGATGGACAGCAGGACGTCTACGACAACTAGGACTACTCCTGACGTCAACAGTTGCCTGTGGAACAGATGGACCAAGACCGCTACTTCGCTTCCGCTATATGTGTTTTGTATTTGGATCTCTAGATCCACTATGTTGTAAGACTGGATCATGTGATCCTCTATTTGTAAGACGATTATGGTATGTAATGAATGATGTGTTGTGATATCAATCTATTATGTCTCGCAAAAACAATATTCCTGGGATTGCGATGTATGGCATAATAGGCATCTGGACTTAAAAATCTGGGTGTTGACAAGTTGGTATCAGAGCCATTGTTTGACCTTAGGAGACCCTAGTTAGAATGGACGTCCGAAAAACTTAGTTTCAAAACAAATAAGTATTTCTAAAAACTTATTCTCACCCTTATCTTGAGATCTGTTCAAAAATAATAAATCCATGTTCTACTTTTCTTTGTAATTCAATATAAAATTTTGCACACTGGATCACGTCACTAACCTACTTATCCTAATTGCTCACAGATGGAGTACCAATGGGAGTTCTATCAGCTTGGTCACGGAGGCGACCTAAGGTTCGAAAAGGATTTGAAGCAACTAGTGGAATATCTAGGACACCCGTATCCCGAGTTCTTCGGAATACCCCTCAATAATCAGTTGGGAGAACCCCCTCGGTGGGAAGTTTCTACTGATCTACGAAGAAAGCTTGGAGCCCCGGTATGGGAAACCATATGGTTTTCTGTAACGGGAAGCACCTGGAAGGAAGGACTAGTCAGAGCTATGCAAGAAGCCATTGCCCGTCTGTGTGGACAAAATGAGAACAAGATCCGGAACACTCGCTTCATCTACTACCCAAGACATGACTCCATGGGAAGATCGATGACCATGCCACCACACACGGAGATGAACCACTATGTAGCACACCAGGACTTCAGGCTGTACAAAACCCGCAGGGATTTGGACAACGCCCTCGCCTCTCGCCAAGCACATTACCCGTGAAGACGAAGAATCCACCCGGAAGAGTAGTATCACTCCAGCACTTAAGTAGGTGTGAGTTGTATCAGGATCCCCTTGTATCGTAGAGCGAATGAATGGTTCTTCAAACCAACGGTGTGTTAGATTGGTAATGTGTGATGTTTGGTATGAATGAAAAAGTGTTGTCGGTTTTACCCCCTCAACACTACTCAAGTTTTCAAGTTTTGAACTTTTTGAACTTTAAATCAAACAAAACATAGAAATTTCCCTCTTATCTTATCATCTACCTCAATATTCAGATGGCCCCACCAACCCGCAGCGCCAACCAGGACGCCATGATGCAGATGCTAGAGATGATGATGGCCGACCGCGAAGCCGAGAGAGCTGAACGCCAAGCCAACATAGCCGCACTGCAACAGATCGCTCAGAACAACAACGGCCATGGAAACCACGACCACCCTGGGTCAAAACTGAAGAACTTTTAGAACACCAACCCACCTATTTTCAGCAAAACCGAAGAGCCCCTCGACGCAGATGACTGGCTCCAGACTGTGGAGAACAACCTTGAAGTTGCGGGAGTTGAAGCCGCAGAGAAAGTACTGTTCGCCACCCACTACCTGTCAGGACCTGCAAGAGCCTGGTGGACAAGCGCCCGCGCAATGAATGCGGGACAGATGATGAACTGGGAAGACTTCAAGCTGAAGTTTAGCAAGTATCACGTGCCCCAAGGACTGATCAAGAAGATGAGAGACGAGTTCCGTGAACTCAAGCAAGGCAGAATGTCCGTTGTAGAATACCGCGATAGATTCCTTACTCTGTCAAGGTACGTGATGGCGTGTAACTCACACGTTCGTTGGGAACCCCAAGAGGAAGGTATGATGCGCACAGTAGCAAGTTTTCCCTCAGAAAGAAACCAAGGTTTAATCGAACCAGGAGGAGCCAAGAAGCACGTTGAAGGTTGATGGTGGCGAAATGTGATGCGGCGCAACAACAGGGATTCCGGCGCCAACATGGAATCTGCACAACAAAACCAAAGTACTTTGTCCCAACGAAACAGTGAGGTTGTCAATCTCACCGGCTTGCTGTAACAAAGGATTAAACGTATCGAGTGGAAGATGATTGTTTGCAAGAAAATAGTAAAACACAATTGTAGATTGTATGCTATGTAAAGAATAGGACCGGGGTCCACAGTTCACTAGAGGTGTCTCTCCCATAAGATAAAAGCATGTTGGGTGAACAAATTACATCGGGCAATTGACAAATAGAGAAAGGCCTAACAATGCATATACATGATATGATAAATATAGTGAGATTTAATCCGGCATTACGACAAAGTACATAGACCGCCATCCAACTGCATCTATGCCTAAAAAGTCCACCTTCGGTTATCATCCGAACCCCATTCAGTATTAAGTTGCTAAGCAAACAATTGCATTAAATATGGTGCGTAATGTAATCGACAACTACATCCTTAGACATAGAATCAATGTTTTATCCCTAGTGGCAACAGCACATCACAACCTTAGAACTTTCTGTCACTGTCCCAGGTGTCAATGAAGGCATGAACCCACTATCGAGCATAAATACTCCCTCTTGGAGTTTACAAACTTGGCCAGAGCCTCTACTAATAACGGAGAGCATGCAAGATCATAAACAACACATAAACAATAGATTGATAATCACCATAACATAGTATTCTCTATCCATCGGATCCCGACAAACACAACATATAGTATTACATATAGATGATCTTGATCATGTTAGGCAGCTCACAAGATCCAACAATGAAGCACAACAAGGAGAAGACGACCATCTAGCTACTGCTATGGACCCATGGTCCAGGGGTGAACTACTCACTCATCACTCCGGAGGCGATCATGGCGATGAAGAGTCCTCCGGGAGATGAATCCCCTCTCCGGCAGGGTGCCGGAGGCGATCTCCCGAATCCCCCGAGATGGGACGCGGCGGCGGCGTCTCTGGAAGGTTTTTCCGTATCGTGGCTCTCGCTCGGGGTTTTCGACGAGGCTTTAAGTAGGCGGAAGGGCAACGCGGGGGCCACACGAGGGCCCCACACCCTAGGTCGGCGCGGCAGGGCCTGGGCCGCGCCGCCCTATGGTGTCGGCGCCTCGTGGCCCCACTTCCTTCCCTCTTCGGTCTTCTGGAAGCTCCGTGCAAAAATAGGACCCTGGCGAAGATTTCGTCCAATTCCGAATATTTCCTTACTAGGATTTCTGAAACCAAAAAGCAGAAAACAGCAATGGCTCTTCGGCATCTTGTTAATAGGTTAGTTCCAGAAAATGCATAAATATGACATATAATGTGCATAAAACATGTAGGTATCATCAATAAAGTGGCATGGAACATAAGAAATTATCGATACGTCGGAGACGTATCAGTACGCCCCGGACGAAACCGACACCAATGAGAAACGGAAAGAAAGATTTCTGAACGGATTACACGACGAGATGCAGACTGTACTGGTCAACATTCCCTTTGCTAACCTAGAAGCCTTAGTGGACTCCGCCATCCAGATGGAAGGCAAGCTGAACCAAGCCAACGAGAATCGCAAACGCCGGATGATGAACCAGCATGGGTCCAGCAATACCCAGAAGTACCGCAACAACTCATCTGGAGGATTTACTCCAAAATACAACAAGCCTACTGCCCAGAATTACCGCCCAAACTACACCAACAACCACGGAGGACCCCCGAAGCCCGGAGGCAACAACAACAACAATCACAACAACACCACCAACCCCAACAGCAACAACAACAACGGGAACAACAACAACAACACTGGCCCTAGGACTGGAAGCAACGCCATCCCCGTCGCCACCAAGGACAAGGCCACCATCACTTGTTATGAGTGTGGAGTGGTTGGGCATTACTCCAATGAGTGCCCCAAAAGGTTAGCCAAGATTGCCGCCAACACCGCTGCACCTGCTCAGAACCAGCGCCGCTTTGCCGCAAGAAGGAACCAGAACAACAACAACGGCCGCCTCTACAACATGACTGCCACAGAAGCCCAAGAAGCACCTCAGGCCATGCCAAGTAGGTTTTCCTGTTAAATCATATCGCCCAATCTCTCTTAGGAACCTAACTTTTCTTAAAATCTCGGGACGAGATTTGTTTAAGGGGAAGGGTTTGTAACACCCCAAATTTGAAAACAAAGAGAAAATGAATTTCATTTTTCCAAAAATGAGAACCAACAAAAACTTTTCTTACATTGGGTGCTATGCATAGTGCTCATACCTAGTATTTGTGTTTTGCCATGATGAGTGTTAATATGCTTATGTGCTAAACCCTAAAACCCTAAAGTGATCAAGTGAAGATCACCAACCAAATAAAATAAAAGAGAAAGAAATCAAATAAGAAAAACCCTAAACCCTAACCTTCTCAAAAATCATTTGGATCTATTTTGAGAAATCAAAATAAAAGAAAAGATATACGTGGGCATATAGTCCTAATAGGTAAATCTTGAACCCTACCTTTAATATTTTTGCTAAATAGTGGTGAACCATGGAGAACCCCACTAAACCCTAAACCTCATCTCTCTTGTCACCAATCTTTGAAAAACCAAAATAAAAAGAGGTGATCTTAAATAAGAAAAAGGCATTTGCAAGCCTATGGCTACTTTTTGCAAATGCTCCAACCTTGAGTGTTAACCTTGGTAGATGTTTTGAAATACATCAACACACTCAACAAAGTACTTACCAACCAATTTAAGTAAGAAACAAAATAAAATTAAACATATGCATAGAGGCATATGTGGCACTTAGCCAAAATATCAAATCTTGACCTAGGCACCCCCATTGTCCTAAAATGGTTTGAACCTTTTACCCAACCCAATCTAACACCAAATAAACCTCACTCTTGTCAAAATGAAGCAAAGAGAAATAAAAGAGTAAAAGTTAGAAAATCACAAGACCCTCACATATGGCTTATACCATTTTTCCAAATCTTGGCCCTAGATCAATTTGGCCTTCACCATTAGTTTTAATATGCTAATAAACACTTATTACAACTTTTGGAACCAAAGAAACACAATTCAAATCAAAATCCAACTCAAATTGTGCTCACATATGATGATGGTCAATTCTGCCAATTATATTCTGGTCACCACTTTGAGCCCCTGCAATTCAATATTTTCAAACTAAACTTTCTCAACTCTTTGCATGTCATCCAAGAGGACATCAAGATGAACAACTTCTGTAAAGACAACCATACCAAATTCACTTGGTATAAAAATCTATGCTCATGCAAAGTTAGGACTTTTTAATATTTGGAACAATCTTACACTTAGCCAATTTGCAATTCTTGGAATTTCTAAATTCCACCACCACCTCTCATTCTCTCTGGTCATCTCTAACTCAACCAAACTAATCACTTTCCATTCTTGAACCCATTTTGAACTCAACCAAGTTTGGGCAAATATTGCAAAATTCAAATATGGAGAAACACAAAACAATATTTGAAATAGTGTTCTACTCCAAACTTCACTCGCCCCATTTCACTCTACATGTTTCCCCTGCCCCTCTCTGCCTCACACCACCACAGAAAACTTAAGGAGGGCATGCATAGCATGCATGCACACACCATGCCGGCCATGGACACCATGCCGAGCCCCCTCTCTCCTCCTTCTCCTCAGCCCTGGCCACCATGTCCAGTACCTCCACCATACCACCCTAGCACCACCTAGCACCGCCACGGTCGCGGAGAACGCCGACAATGCCGAGATCGCGCGCCCAGCACCCAGACCATGCCGATGACGTCGCGCGGGTACGCCCAAGGACGCGCACTGGACACGCGCCGCGCCACCACCTCGCTCACGCCCTGGACCTCCTCTCGACGCGTGGAGCATCGCCGCACATGCCCAAAGCCGCCAGACACGCTCTTGACCGCGACCCGTGACCGCCGCCGCCGGTGACGATGACCAAATCCCGCCGCAGCCGCGCCAGACGCGCGCATCGCCCGACCGTCGTACACCTCGCCGTACCGCGCCATTAACGCCAGTACGGCCATGACGTCGCCTACCTCCTGCGCCCCTTCCTCGCTCCTTCGCCGCTTTGGACCGACGACCTCGCCGTTGACCTCACCCGCGCCTCACAGCACCTCGAGCGCCTATAAAAGGAGAGCTCATCCTCCTCCTCTGAGCACTCCCCTCGACTTCCCTCCCTCCTCTGAGCCTCCTCGCACTCTCTCCGCTCAACATTGCGCACCACCGCCGCTCAATTGCACCATCGCCGCCCGTGCTCCGCCGCAGAAGCCGCCGGAGCTAGAAGCCACCCCAGGACCTGCGACTTGTTCGAGAAGCACCGCCGTCGTCGACAACCTCCTCCTGCCTCGTCGCCGACCCTCGCCGGAGTCCCTGCTCGCCGTTGACCCCCTACTCCGCCGTGCCGCCTCTCTCTCGCCGACGACGACGACGATCCCCCGCCGTCCGATCTCCTTCTGATCTAACGCCTCCCAGATCCCGTACCGATTCGGTAAGAATCAGCCACGACGTGCGTGCCCCGTTGTCAGCTGGCCCGCCGCGTTAGTTGGGCTGACCCCTGGCTTTTTAAATCTTTCGGCCCAACTATTTCCCGCCTAGCCCATTTACCAAATTCCAAATTCATTTGTTTTAGAGAATTTCCAATACTGGCTATAACTTTGAAAATTCATAGAATCTGTTTGGCTTGGCCAAATTTAACAAATTTTATATTGTTGGAAATCTGATGAAAAGATATATCCAACCACACTAGTCTCTCTTTGAAATCTGTTGTAGAATTAACGTGACAAAAATAACAATTCAGAGACTTTTTCATATTCAAATAATTATTAAAAATCAACCAAAATAGATATTGAAGTAATTCCAACTCTCATAGCTCAAATTTGACTTACACTAATTGTTTATGCAAAAATATGTTATGGTTACTTTGAATGATCATGGCCTAGCTTAATTAAAGGACTATATGGCTATTTCTAGTCAAAGATATTGTTCAAAACTATTAATAAATCATATGGGAGTCTTTCTCTCATTTAAATCTTGTCATGAACATTTCAAAATGAGGTAGAGACTCTGGTCATTTAGGTCTCATATGAATTGTTTGATGATATTAAGTCTTTACCATATTAAGATTAAATTGTAGGAGGTGCTTCACCTCATTTAAATCATCTTCTTAAATGATGAGTATGAAGAGGTTGACTTAGTCAACCTAGGTCATATATTATTCATGAGAGAAATTAAATCTTAATAAGATAATGAGAGGAAATTATTTCTCTAAGTAATTAAAAGTAACACCTTAATTAGTATGAGAGGAAATTATTTTTCTTAAATAAGAAAAACACATCTACCCACTTAATAGTAATGTGTGATGCTAGTTTAATTTGTGTAAATCATATGAGGTGTTTCATTTCATTTAAATCTTGTCCCAAGTACTTTCATCTGAATTTTTAACCACTGGTCACATACTCTCACATGAAATACTTGGAGATATTAAATCATTTGTAGGATTGTTAAATAGTATGAGGTATCTCTACCTCATTTAAATCATTTTCTCAAATGATGATGATGAATGGTTGACTTAGGTCAACATGAATTCATGTATGATTATTTGAGAAATTAAATCTTAAAGAAGATTTCAAGGAGAGGAAATTATTCCTCAAGAACTATATGGAAACTATCATTTACATATGAAATGAGAGGAAATTATTTTTCCTTAAGCAAGACCACCAATGCACCAATTTGTATTAATTGTGTGAATAGAATAGTTTGTGTGAATACATGTGATGTTTAGAATAGCCAATGAATTGCTTGGTGATTGTATCCTCGTATTCGTATATAGACGCTAGTACCGGAGAATACCAGGAAGAGGAAGGATTCTACCCAGAAGAAGAAGAGCACTTTGATCACCTCAACCACCAAGGCAAGCTAATATTCTTGCAAAGTGCAAAGCTCTACTAGAGCAAGGCACCCTCACCAATTTACTTTACGCTTCATGATCCCATCCCAAGTTTTATTCTTACAAGCTTTTACTTTGATTATTATAACTTGCTTTTATAGTTAACTTTGGTCTAGAGATAGAATACTACAAGAGTATCAAAGTTAGCCTAGAACAATCAAAGCTAGTTAGCACCCCTCATGACTAGTTGCTAGTGCTAACTAAATAAAATTGACTACTGTAGATGGGAACATGTGAAATGACATGACTTTGAAAACCTTGGAATGAGAAGTCATTCTATTGAAAGATTTTGAAGGTGAATGTGAATTGTGAATGACATGGTGAATTTTACAAAAACTGATGGTTGGGTTCGGATGCGATACCATTCCAATTTTGCAAGTACCCCCACAATACCTAATTATGGGTAAAGGCTTAACTAGAAATTTATGTATCTTAGTATGGGTTCCCTCTAAACAAGCGTCATAGGGGTTATGCCGAGGCTGCCTCCAATTGAAATGTGAAATGATGTGAAATGACGTGAATGAGGTGAATGTCCGGCCCAAGCCCTGTGCAGTTCCCAGGCTGACGGTTTGTCTTCACTGGGAGGCCAAGCTCATGGGGAGAGGTGCCTATACTAGGGTATGTAAGTGAAAGGTTATGGTTGGTAGTCCGCACACGGAGTGTGATAAATCAGGGCCAGTTAACCCTGACGGATTATTGCAAATGTTGTGGCACCACGACCTCTGCAGAGTGTAGAACTATTCGAATAGCCGTGTCCACGGTTACGGACGATTGGAAAGGCCATACTGTTCCGTCATCAGACCATTTTCAAAAATGTGACAAATGACTTGTGATTTGAACTTGAAATGGTGACTCTGATTTGAATCACCACAGAGTTGTGGGAATGACACTAATGTTCCCACTTGAGTTACTTAGCACATGAAGAGTCTTTATTTCAAATACTTGTGAACTAAAATTGGCTTTATGCAAAAGAAACTAGAGCTTAGCATCCCCCTTACTAGAATTGATAAGTACTTACATTAGTATTAGTTTGCGAGTACTTTAAAGTACTCATGGCTTTGTCCCTGGCTATTCAAATGGCCAGACTATGAAGAGGAGGACCAGTACCAGGATGATGGACAGCAGGACGTCTACGACAACTAGGACTACTCCTGACGTCAACAGTTGCCTGTGGAACAGATGGACCAAGACCGCTACTTCGCTTCCGCTATATGTGTTTTGTATTTGGATCTCTAGATCCACTATGTTGTAAGACTGGATCAGGTGATCCTCTATTTGTAAGACGATTATGGTATGTAATGAATGATGTGTTGTGATATCAATCTATTATGTCTCGCAAAAACAATATTCCTGGGATTGCGATGTATGGCATAATAGGTTTTGCACGTACATTAGTGTATGGTGGGGTACAAATAGGAACTAGTAACAATCTAAAGGACACAGACTGCGAAGAGAAGGAGGTCGAAGAGGACCCTTCGTATGAACCGAATCCAGAAGAGATAGCTACTGCTGATGATGATCTTCATTCAGATGAGGATCAGCGCACTGTCGGCAAAACTTCAGCTCAGGTCTGTGGAACTATGTCTGAACTATGATAGGAAATACGTACATGCTAAATGTTTCCTACTAATGTAGCCTCTACTTTGCTTGCAGATAGTTGCTTCTTCTGCAATAGTTGCACAGAAGAAGCGATCCATACCTGAAGTTGCACCATCCAACATTGCAACAAGATCAATGGCAACAACTGAACCTGAAGCTGGGTCATCTGATGAGCCGACGGCCACTGCTGGTCTGAACACTGAAGGAGCACCCTCACCTAACCAGATCATGACATCTGGAGGCAGCACCTCATCTCCTGAGGACAATCAAATTGTAAACTTTGAGCGGCAAGGTATGAAAGTTTGTAAAAACTAAACACTGTACCGCATATTTTCATATAAAAGAGAATCATTTCATATCTCTTATTTCAGAGACATTGACAACATCTGGCGGTAGTAAGAGAAAGAGAGGTGGACGCAGACGTACCATGGGCCATGGACTACATGAGTACACAAGAAGACATGGTGGCAATAAGATGCCAATTGAATTCACTCCTGGTGTCAGGAGACCCAAGGATTATGTCCAGTCAGCAAAGCTGAGCAATGAGGTTGGTATTCACATCCGTGAAAAAATGCCGCTTGCAACACACTGGACACAGTACAAGAAAGATGAAACTCTCAGACATGTCATTCCTCATGCTATAAGTACAGTAGCGGTGAGTCCTGTACAATCTTGGTTTAACCTAATTAGTATGCTACATGATCAACTATCTAAGAATCTACTGATTAATGCATCACTATTTTGCAGGGAAAGTTTAGTATGGACAAAAATGATGAGGTGGCTCAAGATGTGTGCACTGATATGCTGCAAGTTAGTATTCGGCAGTTCCGATATAGGCTTAAAAAGGAGTATTGGCCGAAAATTAAAAATCTCACACTGGAGCAAGCATATCTCAAGAAGCCAGGTCATGTAGAAGAGAAAAGCTGGAAAGAACTGGTGAAAAGATGGTTTGATGAGAAGTACCAGGTACATAAACGTTATTCCTTTCAATAACAGCTACTGAATTCTTACATTTCTCTGATCTGGATAAATAAAATGCATGTACTGAACATAGGGACTGTGTGTAATAAATGGAAAGAACAGAGAAGCTGTGAAACAGTTCCATACCACTGGATCTCGAAGCTATGTTGCTCACTGGGAACATCTAGTAAGTGTTCTGAATTTCCCAATACAGTTCATACTTCTGTCATACACAGTGTACAATGGTAATGTGCATTCTACATTTTTTCAAGCAGAAGGCTAAGCAGCAGGAACAAGAAACCTCTCCAATTGAATTTTTTAGAATCACACTGATGCGCGTAGATGTACACGTCCGTTGGGAACCCCAAGAGGAAGGTGTGATGCGCACAGCAGCAAGTTTTCCCTCAGAAAGAAACCAAGGTTATCGAACCAGTAGGAGCCAAGAAGCACGTGAAGGTTGTTGGTGGAGGAATGTAGTGCGGCGCAACACCAGTGAAACCGGCGCCAACGTGGAACCTGCACAACACAATCAAAGTACTTTGCCCCAACGTAACAGTGAGGTTGTCAATCTCACCGGCTTGCTGAAAACAAAGGATTAAGCGTATCGAGTGGAAGATGGTGTTTGTTTGCAAAGAACAAAAAAGTAGAATGTATTCAGATGTAAAAGAATGGACCGGGGTCCACAGTTCACTAGTGGTGTCTCTCCAATAAGATAACTAGCATGCTGGGTGAACAAATTACAGGTGAGCAATTGACAAATAAAGATTCAATACATATCAACGATGATTACTATGTGATTTAATCAGGGCATTACGACAAAGTACATAGACCGCTATCCAGCATGCATCTATGCCTAAATAATCCACCTTCAGGTTATCATCCGAACCCCTTCCAGTATTGTGCGAACAACAGATAATTGCATTAAGTATGGTGCGTAATGTAATCAACACAAATATCCTTAGACAAAGCATCAATGTTTTATCCCTAGTAGCAACAGCACATCCACAACCTTAGAACCTACTGTCACGATCCCAGATTTAATGGAGGCATGAACCCACTATCGAGCATAATTACTCCCTCTTGGAGTTACAAGTATCAACTTGGCCAGAGCCTCTACTAGCAACGGAGAGCATGCAAGAACATAAACAACACATATATGATAGATTGATAATCAACTTAACATAGTATTCTCTATTCATCGGATCTCACCAAACACAACATGTAGCATTACAAATAGATGATCTTGATCATGTTAGGAAGCTCACAAGATCTATAACAATGAAAGCACAAGCGGAGAAGACAACCATCTAGCTACTGCTATGGACCCATAGTCCAAGGATGAACTACTCACGCATCAATCCGGAGGCGGGCATGATGATGTAGAGCCCCTCCGGTGATGATTCCCCTCTCCGCAGGGTGCCGGAGGCGATCTCCTGAATCCCCCGAGATGGGACTCGCGGCGGCGGCCTCTCGTAATGTTTTCCGTATCGTGGCTCTCGGTACAGGGGGTTTCGCGACGGAGGCTTTAAGTAGGTGGAAGGGTAGGTCAAAGGGCGTCACGGGGGGCCCACACACTAGGCCGGCGCGGCCAGGGCTTGGGCCGCGCCGCCTTGGTGTGTCCCCACTTCGTGGCCCCACTGCCTCCTCTTCGGACTTCTGGAAGCTTCGTGCAAAAATAGGACCCTGGGCGTTGATTTCGTCCAATTCCGAGAATATTTCCTTACTAGGATTTCTGAAACCAAAAACAGCAGAAAACAGAACTGGCACTTCAGCATCTTGTTAATAGGTTAGTGCCGGAAAATGTAAAATAATGCTGTAAAGTATGTATAAAACATTCAAGTATTGTAATAAAAGTAGCATGGAACATAAGAAATTATAGATACGTTTGCGACGTATCAAGCATCCCCAAGCTTAGTTCCTACTCGTCCTCGAGTAGGTAAACGATAACACAAATAATTTCTGAAGTGACATGCTACCAACATAATCTTGATCAACATTATTGTAAAGCATATGAGATGAATGGAGTGATCTGAACAAAAGATTGCTAACAAAGATAATGACTAAGCAAATGAATCATATAGCAAAACTTTTCATGAATAATACTTTCAAGACAAGTATCAATAAGACTTGCATAAGAGCTAACTCATAAGCAATAAATTCAAAGTAGAATGAATTGAAGCAACACAAAGGATGATTAAGTTTCAGCAATTGCTTTCAACTTGTAACATGTATATCTCATGGATATTTTTCAACATAGAGTAATATAACAGGTGCAATAAGTAAACATGTAAGAATCAATGCACACAGTTAACACAAGTGTTTGCTTCTAAGATAGAAGGGAATGGGTAAACTGACTCAACAATAAAGTAAAAGATTGGCCATTCGCAGAGGGAAGCATTGATTACTATTTTTGTGCTAGAGATTTTTGTTTTGAAAACATAGAATATTTTTTGTCAACGGTAGTAATAATTCATATGTGCTATGCATAATACTTCCTACAAGTTGCATGCCTCATGCATAGAGTACCAATAGTGCTCGCACCTTGTCCTACTATCTCGGAAAACACGGATTCTCATCGCATAACATATGCTTCAACCAAGTGTCACAAAGGGGTACCTCTATGCCGCCTGTACAAGTGTCTAAGGAGAAAGCACGCATTAGATTTCTCGCTTTTGATTATTCTCAACTTAGACATCCATACTGGGACAACATAGACAACAGATAATGGACTCCTCTTTCTAATGCTTCAGCATTCAACAATAGTTAATATTCTCGTAAGAGATTGAGGTTGTATGTCCAAAATGAAACTTCCACCATGATACATGGCTTTAGTTAGCGGCCCAATGTTCTTCTCTAACATATGCATACTCAAACCATTTGATCATGAAATCCACTACTTCAGACAAGACGAACATGCATAGCATCTCACATGATATCCAACAAAGATAAAGTTGATGGCGTCCCCAGAAAACATGGTTACCGCTCAACAAGCAACTTATAAAAATTAAGACACATAACTACATATTCATCACCACAATAGTTTTTAAGCTATTTGTCCCATGAGCTATATATTGTAAAGGTAGAGGAATGAAATTTAAAGGTAGCACTCAAGTAATTTACTTTGGAATGGCAAGAAATACCACATAGTAGGTAGATATGGTGGACACAAATGGCATGGAGTTTGGCTCAAGGTATTTGGATGCACGAGAAGCATTTCCTCTCAGTACAAGGTTTGGGCTAGCAAGGTTGTTTGAAGCAAACACAAGTATGAACAGGTACAGCAAAACTCACACAAGAACATATTGCAAGCATTATAAGGCTCTACACTGTCTTCCTTGTTGTTCAAACACTTTACCCGAAAATATCTAGACTTAGAGAGATCAATCATGCAAACCAAATTAAACAAGCTCTACAGTAGTTCTTCATTAATGGATTAAACTACATGATGCAAGAGCTTAAACATGATCTAAGAGAGCTCAAACAATTGCCAAATTGTCAAACCATATGCATCATTTTCCAATTCCAACCAAATAGCAATCTAACGAAGCAATTAGCTTTCGCCATGAACATTAAAGCACAATTAAGAACACAAGTGTTCCATATGAAAAAGCGGAGCGTAATATCTCCAATATAAGAATGGAGAGATCCAACTTTATTCAAAACAAAACAAAAATAAAAACAAACCGACGCTCCAAGTAAAGAACATAAGAATGTGATGGAATAAAAATATAGTTTCACTAGAAGTGACCTGATAATGTTGTCGATGAAGAAGGGGATGCCTTGGGCATCCCAAGCTTAGATGCTTGAGTCTTCTTAAAATATGCAGGGATGAACCACGGGGCATCCCCAAGCTTAGACCTTTCACTCTTCTTGATCATAGTATATCATCCTCTTCTCTTGACCCTTGAAAACTTCCTTCACACAAACTTCAAGCAAACTCATGAGAGGGTTAGTGCTTAACCAAAATTCATATATTCAGAGGTGACACAATCATTCTTAACACTTCTGGACATTGCACAAAGCTTCTGAAAGTTAATGGAACAAAAAAACTCATTCAACATAGCAAAAGCGGCAATGCGAAATAAAAGACAGAATCTGTCAAAAACAGAACAGTCCGTAAAGATGCTTCTGGACTGGGCACTTAACTTGCTCAAATGGAAAAACTCAAAACTAATGAAAGTTGCGTACATATATGAGGATCACGCTCGTAAATTTGCAGATTTTTTGGATTTTTTTACAGAGACTTATGCCAGAATTCGTGACAGACAGCAATGTTGTTTCTGCGCAGCGATCCCAAATATAACATCAACTTTAGCATATAAACTTTACTTGGCACAAAAACATGATAAGGAGAGGTTGCTACAGTAGTAAACAACTTCTAAGACTCAACAAAACAAAAATTGCTGTAGTAAAATAAACACATGGGTTATCTCCCAAGAAGTGTTTTTCTTTAACGCCTTTCAGCTATGCGCAGAAAGTGCAAATCAAGTAACATCAAGAGTAGAAGCATCAACATCATAGCTCGTTATAATAATAGAATCAAAAGGCAACTTCATTCTCTTTCTAGGGAAGTGTTCCATACCTTTCTTGAAAGGAAATTGATATCTAATATTACCTTCCTTCATATCAATAACAACACCAACGGTTCGAAGAAAAGGTCTTCCCAACACAATAGGACAAGATGCATTGCATTCGATATCCAAGACAACAAAATCAACGGGGACAAGGTTATTGTTAACCGTAATGCACACATTATCAATCCTCCCCAAAGGTTTCTTTTTAACATTATCAGCAAGATTAACATCCAAATAACAATTCTTCAATGGTGGCAAGTCAAGCATATCATAAATCTTTTTAGGCATAACAGAAATACTTGCACCAAGATCACATAAAGCATTACACTCAAAGTCATTGAATTTCATTTTAATGATGGGCTCCCAACCATCTTCTAACTTCCTAGGAATAGAAGCTTCAAGTTTTAATTTCTCTTCCCGAGCTTTAATGAGAGCATTTGTAATGTGTTTTGTAAAGGCTAAATTTATAGCACTAGCATTGGGACTTCTAGCAAGTTTTTGTAAGAACTTTATAACTTCAGTAATATGACAATCATCAAAGTCTAAACCATTATGTTCTACAGCAATGGAATCATTGTCACCAATATTTTGAAAAATTTCAGCAGTTTTATCACAAACAGCAGTTTCAGCAGTTTCAGGCAGTTTTGTGCGCTTTGCACTAGGAGTAGAAACATTGCCAACACCAATTATTTTACCATTGATAGTAGGAGGTGCAGCAACATGTGAAGAATTAACATTACTAGTGGTGGTAATAGTCCATACTTTAGCTACATTATTTTCTTTAGCAAGTTTTTCTTTTTCTTCTCTATCCCACCTAGCATGCAATTCAGCCAACAATCTAATATTATCATTAATTCTAACTTGGATGGCATTTGTTTTAGCAAACCTAGCATCTTCAACTTTCTCAGGCATAACTTTCAATTTTAAAAGATCAACATCAAGAGCAAGACTATCAACCTTAGAAGCAAGAATATCAATTTTACCAAGCTTTTCTTCAACAGTTTTATTGAAAGCAGTTTGTGTACTAATAAATTCTTTAAGCATCACTTCAAGACCAGAGGGTACACTCTTATTATTGTTGTAAGAATTACCATAAGAATTACCATAACCATTACCATTATTAGAAGGATATGGCCTATAGTTGTTGTTACCATAATTATTCCTATAAGCATTGTTGTTGAAATTATTGCTCTTAATGAAATTCACATCAACATTTTCTTCTTGAGCAACCAATGAAGCTAAAGTAACATTTTTAGGATCAATATGAGATCTACCATTTGCAAGCATAGACATAATAGCATCAATCTTATCACCCAAAGAAGAGGTTTCTTCAACATAATTTACCTTCTTACCTTGAGGAGTTCTTTCAGTGTGCCATTCAGAGTAATTGATCATCATATCATCAAGTAATTTAGTTGCGGCGCCCAGAGTGATGGACATAAAAGTACCTCCAGCAGCTGAATCCAATAGGTTCCTTGAGGAAAAATTCAATCCTGCATAAAAGGTTTGGATGATCATCCAAGTAGTCAGTCCATGGGTTGGGCAATTCTTTACCAAAGATTTCATTCTCTCCCATGCTTGAGCAACATGTTCATTATCAAATTGTTTAAAATTCATTATGCTACTTCTCAAAGATATAATCTTAGCAGGAGGATAATATTTACTAATAAAAGCATCTTTGCATTTAGTCCATGAATCAATACTATTTTTAGGCAAAGAAAGCAACCAATCTTTAGCTCTTCCTCTTAATGAGAAAGGAAACAATTTCAGTTTTATAATATCACCATGTATATCCTTATACTTTTGCATTTCACAAAGTTCAACAAAATTATTAAGATGGGCAGCAGCATCATCAGGACTAACACCAGAAAATTGCTCTCTCATAACAAGATTCAGTAAAGCAGGTTTAATTTCATAGAATTCTGCTGTAGTAGCAGGTGGAGCAATAGGAGTACATATAAAATCATTATTATTTGTGCTAGTGAAGTCACACAACTTAGTATTCTCAGGAGTACCCATTATAGCAGTAGTAAAAGTAACTAAGTAAATAAAGTAAAGACAAGTAACTAATTTTTTTGTGTTTTTGATATAAAGAACAAGACAGTAAATAAAGTAAAGCTAGCAACTAATTTTTGTGTGTTTTGTTTAAGTGCAGCAAACAAAGTAGTAAATAAAATAAAGCAAGACAAAAACAAAGTAAAGAGATTGGAAGTGGAGACTCCCCTTGCAGCGTGTCTTGATCTCCCAACAAGCGCCAGAAAAGAGCTTGAGATGTACACGTCCGTTGGGAACCCCAAGAGGAAGGTGTAATGCGCACAGCAGCAAGTTTTCCTCAGAAAGAAACCAAGGTTATCGAACCAGTAGGAGCCAAGAAGCACGTGAAGGTTGTTGGTGGAGGAATGTAGTGCGGCGCAACACCAGTGAAACCGGCGCCAACGTGGAACCTGCACAACACAATCAAAGTACTTTGCCCCAACGTAACAGTGAGGTTGTCAATCTCACCGGCTTGCTGAAAACAAAGGATTAAGCGTATCGAGTGGAAGATGGTGTTTGTTTGCAAAGAACAGTAAAAACAGTAGAATGTATTCAGATGTAAAAGAATGGACCGGGGTCCACAGTTCACTAGTGGTGTCTCTCCAATAAGATAACTAGCATGCTGGGTGAACAAATTACAGGTGAGCAATTGACAAATAAAGATTCAATACATATCAACGATGATTACTATGTGATTTAATCAGGGCATTACGACAAAGTACATAGACCGCTATCCAGCATGCATCTATGCCTAAATAATCCACCTTCAGGTTATCATCCGAACCCCTTCCAGTATTAAGTTACGAACAACAGATAATTGCATTAAGTATGGTGCGTAATGTAATCAACACAAATATCCTTAGACAAAGCATCAATGTTTTATCCCTAGTAGCAACAGCACATCCACAACCTTAGAACCTACTGTCACGATCCCAGATTTAATGGAGACATGAACCCACTATCGAGCATAATTACTCCCTCTTGGAGTTACAAGTATCAACTTGGCCAGAGCCTCTACTAGCAACGGAGAGCATGCAAGAACATAAACAACACATATATGATATATTGATAATCAACTTAACATAGTATTCTCTATTCATCGGATCTCACCAAACACAACATGTAGCATTACAAATAGATGATCTTGATCATGTTAGGCAGCTCACAAGATCTATAACAATGAAAGCACAAGCGGAGAAGACAACCATCTAGCTACTGCTATGGACCCATAGTCCAAGGATGAACTACTCACGCATCAATCCGGAGGCGGGCATGATGATGTAGAGCCCCTCCGGTGATGATTCCCCTCTCCGGCAGGGTGCCGGAGGCGATCTCCCGAATCCCCCGAGATGGGATTCGGCGGTGGCCTCTCGAATGTTTTCCGTATCGTGGCTCTCGCAGGGGGTTTCGCGACGGAGGCTTTAAGTAGGCGGAAGGGTAGGTCAGGGCCACGGGGCCCACACCAGGCCGGCGCGGCCAGGGCTTGGGCCGCGCCGCCTTGGTGTGTCCCCACCTCGTGGCCCCACTTCGTCTCCTCTTCGGACTTCTGGAAGCTTTGTGCAAAAATAGGACCCTGGGCATTGATTTCATCCAATTCCGAGAATATTTCCTTACTAGGATTTCTGAAACCAAAAACAGCAGAAAAACAGCAACTGGCACTTCGGCATCTTGTTAATAGGTTAGTGCCGGAAAATGTAAAATAATGATGTAAAGTATGTATAAAACATTCAAGTATTGTAATAAAAGTAGCATGGAACATAAGAAATTATAGATATTGAATTTTTTAGAATCACACACACTAACAAGGATAACATTATGAGTGCTGAAGCAAAAAGTGCATATGTAAGAAATATTTCTTATTAGCACAATATAATATAATCCAGTTTTGTATGTTGTCCATGCAATGATTGTAATCTTTATGCAGGATAAAATGGTGGCAAAAAAAGCGGCGCCACGCAATGAAGATGAACCTGATTTGACTGATTTGCAAATTGTTCAGCTAGTTCTGAGCGAGAAAAGCCCATCCACCACCTGCAACAGCACATTCCTACCAAGATTGGGCGTCGCAACAAGTTCCAGGAAGTCTTCTGTCTCAGCTACACGCATCCGAGAGCTACAACAAAGACTGGCAGATCAAGAGCAGAACTCCATACAGGCAGCTGAAACGTACCACAGTGAGATGCAGGCAAGACTGCAAGAACAAGATCAAAAATTTGAAGAGATCAGGAAGAAGCAGGAGGAAGAACTTGAAGCTGTGAAGAAAGCCCAAGAAGAAAAGACTCTGGCTTATGAAAAGAGGCTGACAGAAATGGATGCCGTGCTTAATTTGCTCTTGAGGACATCCCAGCCACCATCCATGTCTCAATCCCAGGGCAACTAATCTATTGCACCACCGTCCTACAACATTATTAATCATAGGTCTTTTAATTTCTTTGTGTTCCAATTGTAATTTTCTTATGAATCTTTCGGTCTGTGAGAGACATATATACTTCTTGTGCCACCATTTATGTATGATATTTATTGTCTATTTTTTGATATTTCGCCAGTTTTTTTGTTTCCCAAATTTCGCAAATAATTCAAATGCTCTCAAATTTTGTCAAATTCAAAAGGTGACGGAAAATGTCACAACGTCACTATTAAATGAAACCACGTGGCACCAATTTCTGGTCCCACTTGTCAGAATTTGTGGGTCCCACCAGTCAGCATTATTGGGACCCATATGTCGGCAACAACCTGGTCCCACTTGTCTGAATTTTGTGGATCCCACCGGTCAGAATATTGTGGGTCCAGCTTGTCATAATATTTTGTGGGTCCCACCAGTCAGCACCATGCCGGTCCCACATGACAGATATCCATGTCAGCGCCGTCGGACCCATGTTGTCAGAAGCCAAATGGGACCCACATGTAAGGCCACGTATGCTTTTTTTGGACCAATCAGAAACTTCCCAAGATTTAGATATTGACGAAAGTTGCAATTTTTCGTGACAAACCTGTCTGTCAACAATGAACCTTTGATGTTGACGAATTTGCAGGTCGTCACCATCAAACATTTGACGTTGACGAAAAAATGCATACCGTCACCCCCGATATTTTATGACGGAGCTTCCTTGACGAACCCCATGACGATCAAATTTTGTCACCGCGAAGTAATCCTTGACGAAAATTGGCCTTAATATGACGAAAGTGATTTGTCAAAAAAATTGTTTTCCTTTGTAGTGGAGGTACCCCTTTGTGGCACTTGGTTGAAACATATGTAATGCAATGATAATCCATGGAAATCCGAGCTAATTAGGACAAGGTGCGAACACTATTGGTATTTGATGCATGAGGCTTGCAACTTGTAGGAAGTTTTATGCATAACACATATGAATTATTACTACCGTTGACAAAATTGTTTCTATGTTTTCAAATAAAAAGCTCTAGCACATGAGTAATCCATGCTTCCCTCTGCGAAGGGCCTTTCTTTTACTTTATGTTGAGTCAGTTTACCTACTTCTTTCTATCCAAGAAGCAAACACTTGTGTCAACTGTGTGCATTGATTCTTACATGTTTACTTATTGCACTTGTTATATTACTTTATCTTGACAATTATCCATGAGATATACATGTTACAAGTTGAAAGCAATTGCTGAAACTTAATCATCCTTTGTGTTGCTTCGAAACCACTTACTTTAAATTTATTGCTTTATGAGTTAGCTCTTATGCAAGTCTTTTTGATACTTGTCTTGAAAGTACTATTCATGAAAAGTTTTTGCTATATGATTCAGTTGTTTAGTCATTATCTCTTTGTTAGCAATCTATTGCTTCGAATCACTTCATTCATCTCATATGCTTTACAATAATGTTGATCAAGATTGTGTTGGTAGCATGTCACTTCAAAAATTATTGTTTTTATCGTTTACCTACTCGAGGGCGAGTAGGAACTAAGCTTGGGGATGCTTGATACGTCTCCAATGTATCTATAATTTCTTGTGCTCCATGCTAGTTTTATGACAATACCTACATGTTTTGTTCACACTTTATGATGTTTTGTTGCATTTTCTGGCACTAACCTATTAACAAGATGCCGAAGCGCTAGTTCCTGTTTTCTGCTTTTGGTTTCAGAAATCCTACACAGAAATATTCTCGGAATTGGACGAAACAAAAGCCCACGGTCTTATTTTCCGCGGAAGGTTCCAGAGCACCGAAGGAGAGACGGAGAGGGGCCAAGGGGGCCCCACCCCACAAGGCGGCGCGGCCGGGGCAGGGTGCGCCCCTATGGGGTGGGCCCCTCGAGCGCCCTCCGACTCGCCCTTTCGCCTATATTATCCCTCCGTCGCGAAAACCCTAGTACCGAGAGCCACGATACGGAAAAGTTCAGAGTCGCCGCCACCGCCAATCCCATCTCGGGGATTCAGGAGATCGCCTCCGGCACCCTGGAGAGGGGAATCATCACCGGAGGGCTCTACATCACCATGCCCGCCTCCGGACTGATGCGTGAGTAGTTCATCCTTGGACTATGGGTCCATAGCAGTAGCTAGATGGTTGTCTTCTCCTCTTGTGCTATCATGTTTAGATCTTGTGAGCTGCCTAACATGATTAAGATCATCTATTTGTAATGCTACATGTTGTGTTTGGTGGGATCCGATGAATATGGAATACTATGTCAAGTTGATTATTGATCTATCATATATGTGTTGTTTATGTTCTTGCATGCTCTCCTTTCCTAGTAGAGGCTCTGGCCAAGTTGGTACTTGTAACTCCAAGAGGGAGTATTTATGCTCGATAGTGGGTTCATGCCTCCATTGAATCTGGGACAGTGACAGAAAGTTCTAAGGTTGTGGATGTGCTGTTGCCACTAGGGATAAAACATCAATGCTTTGTCTAAGGATATTTGTGTTGATTACATTACGCACCATACTTAATGCAATTGTCTGTTGTTTGCAACTTAATACTGGAGGGGGTGCGGATGCTAACCTGAAAGTAGACTTTTTAGGCATAGATGCATCGCATCATGATGCGCGTAGATGTACACGTCCGTTGGGAACCCCAAGAGGAAGGTATGATGCGCACAGTGGCAAGTTTTCCCTCAGAAAGAAACCAAGGTTTAATCGGACCAGTAGGAGCCAAGAAGCACGTTGAAGGTTGATGGTGGCGAAATGTGATGCGGCGCAACAACAGGGATTCCGGCGCCAACGTGGAACCTGCACAACAAAACCAAAGTACTTTGCCCCAACGAAACAGTGAGGTTGTCAATCTCACCGGCTTGCTGTAACAAAGGATTAACCGTATTGTGTGGAAGATGATTGTTTGCAAGAAAACAGTAAAACAAGTATTGCAGTAGATTGTATGCGATGTAAAGAATAGGACCGGGGTCCACAGTTCACTAGAGGTGTCTCTCCCATAAGATAAAAGCATGTTGGGTGAACAAATTACAGTCGGGCAATTGACAAATAGAGAAGGGCATAACAATGCATATACATGATATGATAAATATAGTGAGATTTAATCCGGGCATTACGACAAAGTACATAAACCGCCATCCAACTGCATCTATGCCTAAAAAGTCCACCTTCAGGTTATCATCCGAACCCCATTCAATATTAAGTTGCAAAGCAACAGACAATTGCATTAAGTATGGTGCGTAATGTAATCGACAACTACATCCTTAGACATAGAATCAATGTTTTATCCCTAGTGGCAACAGCACATCACAACCTTAGAACTTTCTGTCACTGTCCCAGGTATCAATGAAGGCATGAACCCACTATCGAGCATAAATACTCCCTCTTGGAGTTAAGAGCAAAAACTTGGCCAGAGCCTCTACTAATAACGGAGAGCATGCAAGATCATAAACAACACATAAACAATAGATTGATAATCACCATAACATAGTATTCTCTATCCATCGGATCCCGACAAACACAACATATAGTATTACAGATAGATGATCTTGATCATGTTAGGCAGCTCACAAGATCCAACAATGAAGCACATAAGGAGAAGACGACCATCTAGCTACTGCTATGGACCCATAGTCCAGGGATGAACTACTCACTCATCACTTCGGATGCGATCATGGCGATGAAGAGTACTCCGGGAGATGAATCCCCTCTCCGGCAGGGTGCCGGAGGCGATCTCCTGAATCCCCCGAGATGGGATTCGCGGCGGCGGCGTCTCTGGAAGGTTTTCCGTATCGTGGCTCTCGTACGGGGTTTCGCGACGGAGGCTTTAAGTAGGCGAAAGGGCAGGTCAAGAGGCGGCACGAGGGCCCAGTGACAGGCCGCGCGGGCCTGGGCCGCGCCGCCTCGTCATCCACCTCTGGCCCCACTTCGACCCCTTCGGTCTCTGGAAGCTTCGTGCAAAAATAGGACCCTCGGCGGTGATTTCGTCCAATTCCGAGAATATTTCGTTACTAGGATTTCTGAAACCAAAAACAGCAGAAAACAGCAACTGGCTCTTCGGCATCTTGTTAATAGGTTAGTTCCAGAAAATGCGTAAATACGACATATAATGTGCATAAAACATGTAGGTATCATCAATAAAGTAGCATGGAACATAAGAAATTATCGATACGTTGGAGACGTATCAGCATCCCCAAGATTAGTTCTGCTCGTCCCGAGCAGGTAAAACGATAACAAAGATAATTTCTGAAGTGACATGCCATCATAATCTTGATCATACTATTTGTAAACATATGTAATGAATGCAGCGATCAAAACAATGGTAATGACATGAGTAAACAACTGAATCATAAAGCAAAGACTTTTCATGAATAGTAGTTCAAGACAAGCATCAATAAGTCTTGCATAAGAGTTAACTCATAAAGCAATAAATCAAAGTAAAGGTGTTGAAGCAACACAAAGGAAGATTAAGTTTCAGCGGTTGCTTTCAACTTATAACATTTATATCTCATGGATATTGTCAACATAAAGTAATATAACAAGTGCAATATGCAAGTATGTAGGAATCAATGCATAGTTCACACAAGTGTTTGCTTCTTAAGGTGGAGAGAGATAGGTAAACTGACTCAACAATAAAAGTAAAAGAAAGGTCCTTCAAAGAGGAAATCATCGATTGCTGTATTTGTGCTAGAGCTTTTATTTTGAAAACATGAAACAATTTTGTCAACGGTAGTAATAAAGCATATGAGTTATGTAAATTATATCTTACAAGTTGCAAGCCTCATGCATAGTGTACTAATAGTGCCCGCACCTTGTCCTACTTAGCTTGGACTACCGGATCTTCGCAATGCCATGTTTCAACCAAGTGTCACAAAGGGGTACCTCCATGCCGCCTGTACAAAGGTCTAAGGAGAAAGCTCGCATTTTGGATTTCTCGCTTTTGATTATTCTCAACTTAGACATCCATACCGGGACAACATGGACAACAGATAATGGACTCCTCTTTAATGCATAAGCATGTAGCAACAATTATTATTCTCATATGAGATTGAGGATATATGTCCAAAAATGAAACTTCAACCATGATTCATGGCTTTAGTTAGCGGCCCAATGTTCTTCTCTAACAATATGCATGCTTGATACGCGTAGATGCACACGTCCGTTGGGAACCCCAAGTGGAAGGTATGATGCGTATAGAAGCAAGTTTCCCTCAGTATGAAACCAAGGTTTAATCGAACCAGTAGGAGCCAAGAAGCACGTTGAAGGTTGATGGTCGCGAAATGTGATGCGGCGCAACACCAGGGATTCCTGCGCCAACGTGGAATCTGCACAACAAAACCAAAGTACTTTGCCCCAACGAAACAGTGAGGTTGTCAATCTCACCGGCTTGCTGTAACAAAGGATTAAACGTATCGAGTGGAAGATGTTTGCAAAGAAAACAGTAAAACACAATTGCAGTAGATTGTATGCTATGTAAAGAATAGGACCGGGGTCCACAGTTCACTAGAGGTGTCTCTCCCATAAGATAAAAGCATGTTGGGTGAACAAATTACAGTCGGGCAATTGACAAATAGAGAAAGGCATAACAATGCATATACATGATATGATAAATATTGTGAGATTTAATTGGGCATTACGACAAAGTACATAGACCGCCATCCAACTGCATCTATGCCTAAAAAGTCCACCTTCAGGTTATCATCCGAACCCCATTCAGTATTAAGTTGCTAAGCAACAGACAATTGCATTAAGTATGGTGCGTAATGTAATCAACAACTACATCCTTAGATATAGAATCAATGTTTTATCCCTAGTGGCAACAGCACATCCACAACCTTAGAACTTTCTGTCACTGTCCCAGATTTAATGGAGGCATGAACCCACTATCGAGCATAAATACTCCCTCTTGGAGTTAAGAGTACAAACTTGGCCAGAGCCTCTACTAATAACGGAGAGCATGCAACATCATAAACAACACATAAACAATAGATTGATAATCACCATAATCATAGTACTCTCTATCCATCGGATCCCGACAAACACAACATATAGTATTACATATAGATGATCTTGATCATGTTAGGAAGCTCACAAGATCCAACAATGAAGCACAACAAGGAGAAGACGACCATCTAGCTACTGCTATGGACCCATGGTCCAGGGGTGAACTACTCACTCATCACTCCGGAGGCGATCATGGCGATGAAGAGTCCTCCGGGAGATGAATCCCCTCTCCGGCAGGGTGCCGGAGGCGATCTCCCGAATCCCCCGAGATGGGATTCGCGGCGGCGGCGTCTCTGGAAGGTTTTCCGTATCGTGGCTCTCGGTACGGGGTTTCGCGACGGAGACTTTAAGTAGGCGGAAGGTCAACGCGGGGGGCCACACGAGGAGCCCAGGGGGTAGGGCCGCGCGGCCAGGGCCAGGCCGCGCCGCCCTGTCCCCTGGCTGCCTCGTGGCCCCACTTCGTTATCTCTTCGGTCTTCTGGAAGCTTCGTGCAAAAATAGGACCCTGGGCGAAAGTTTCGTCCAATTCCGAGAATATTTCCTTACTAGGATTTCTGAAACCAAAAACAGCAGAAAACAGCAACTGGCTCTTCGGCATCTTGTTAATAGGTTAGTTCCAAAATGCATAAATATGACATATAATGTGCATAAAACATGTAGGTATCATCAATAAAGTAGCATGGAACATAAGAAATTATCGATACATTGGAGACGTATCAGCATCCCCAAGCTTAGTTCTGCTCGTCCCGAGCAGGTAAAACGATAACAAAGATAATTTCTGAAGTGACATGCCATCATAATCTTTGATCATACTATTTGTAAACATATGTAATGAATGCAGCGATCAAAACAAAAGTAATGACATGAGTAAACAAGTGAATCATATGACAAAGACTTTTCATGAATAGTACTTTCAAGACAAGCATCAATAAGACTTGCATAAGAGTTAACTCATAAAGCAATAAATCAAAGTAAAGGTATTGAAGCAACACATAGGAAGATTAAGTTTCAGCGGTTGCTTTCAACTTATAACATGTATATCTCATGGATATTGTCAACATAAAGTAATATAACAAGTGCAATATGCAAGTATGTAGGAATCAATGCACAGTTCACACAAGTGTTTGCTTCTTAAGGTGGAAGGAGATAGGTAAACTGACTCAACAATAAAAGTAAAAGAATGGTCCTTCAAGAGGAAAGCATCGATTGCTGTATTTGTGCTAGAGCTTTTATTTTGAAAACATGAAACAATTTTGTCAACGGTAGTAATAAAGCATATGAGTTATGTAAATTATATCTTACAAGTTGCAAGCCTCATGCATAGTGTACTAATAGTGTCCGCACCTCGTCCTACTTAGCTTGGACTACCGGATCTTTGCATGCCATGTTTCAACCAAGTGTCACAAAGGGGTACCTCCATGCCGCCTGTACAAAGGTCTAAGGAGAATGCTCGCATTTTGGATTTATCGCTTTTGATTATTCTCAACTTAGACATCCATACCGGGACAACATGGACAACAGATAATGGACTCCTCTTAAATGCATAAGCATGTAGCAATGATTATTATTCTCATATGAGATTGAGGATATATGTCCAAAACTGAAACTTCAACCATGGTTCATGGCTTTAGTTAGCGGCCCAATGTTCTTCTCTAACAATTTTGCATGCTCCAACCACTAAAATGATAGATCCTTCAGACAAGACGGACATGCATAGCAACTCACATGATATTCAACAATAGTTGATGGCGTTCCCCAGAAGCATGGTTATCGCACAACAAGCAACTTAATAAAAGATAAAGTGCATAAGTACATATTCAATACTACGATAGTTTTTAAGGCTATTTTGTCCCATGAGCTATATATTGCAAAGGTGAATGATGGAATTTTAAAGGTAGCACTCAAGCAATTTACTTTGGAATGGCGGAGAAATACCATGTAGTAGGTAGGTATGGTGGACACAAATGGCATAGTAGTTGGCTCAAGGATTTTGGATGCATGAGAAGTATTCCCTCTCGATACAAGGTTTAGGATAGCAAGGTTATTTGAAGCAAACTCAAGGATGAACCGGTGCAGCAAAACTCACATAAAAGATATATTGTAAACATTATAAGACTCTACACCGTCTTCCTTGTTGTTCAAAACTCAATACTAGATATTATCTAGACCTTAGAGAGACCAAATATGCAAATCCAATTTTAGCAAGCTCTATGTATTTCTTCATTAATGGGTGCAAAGTATATGATGCAAGAGCTTAATCATGAGCACAACAATTGCCAAGTATCACATTATCCAAGACATTTTAGAATTACTACATGTAGCATTTTCCAATTCCAACCATATAACAATTTAACGAAGAAGAAACTTCGCCATGAACATTATGAGTAAAGCCTAAGGACATATTTGTCCATATGCAACAGCGGAGCGTGTCTCTCTCCCACAAAGTGAATGCTAGGATCCATTTTATTCAAACAAAAACAAAAACAAAAACAAACCGACGCTCCAAGTAAAGAACACAAGATGTGACTGAATAAAAATATAGTTTCAGGGGAGGAACCTGATGATGTTGTCGATGAAGAAGGGGATGCCTTGGGCATCCCCAAAGCTTAGATGCTTGAGTCTTCTTAAAATATGTAGGGATGAACCATGGGGGCATCCCCAAGCTTAAAGCTTTCACTCCTCTTGATCATAGTATATCATACTCCTCTCTTGACCCTTGAAAACTTCCTTCACACCAAACTTCAAGCAAACTCATTAGAGGGTTAGTGCACAATTAATAATTCACATGTTCAGAGGTAACACAAACATTCTTTACACTTCTGGACACAAAGCTACTGGACATTAATGGATCAAAGAAATTCATCCAACATAGCAAAAGAGGCAATGCGAAATAAAAGGCAGAATCTGTCAAAAACAGAACAGTCCGTAAAGACGAATTTTAAAATGGCACCAGACTTGCTCAAATGGAAAAACTCAAAAATAATGAAAGTTGCGTACATATCTGAGGATCACGCTCGTAAATTTTCAGATTGTTTCTAATTTTCTACAGAGACTTGTGCCCAGATTTGTGACAGACAGCAATGCTGTTTCTGCGCAGCGATCCCAAATATAACATCAACTATAACATAGAAACTTTACTTGGCTCAAAAACATGATAATGAGAGGTTGCTACAGTAGTAAACAACTTCCAAGACTCAAATATAACACAAAGTACTGTAGTAAAAACATGGGTTGTCTCCCATAAGCGCTTTTCTTTAACGCCTTTCAGCTAGCGCAGAAAGTGCATATCAAGTATTATCAAGTGATGGAGCATCAACATTATTGCCTTGGGAGCTGGGAGTTTCCTCAACAATGCATTGTATCTGGTCTATATAAGTAACTCCTCTCTCATTGCTCCTAGGCTTACTATTCTCATCAAACAAATTTTCAGGAACAAGCCAAGCATAGTTATTCTCCAAAGCTTCATGCATCCCTAGTAGTTTACTAGGTATTGGCGCTTTAATTTCCCTACCATCATTAACATTATTAGTATACTTAATTCTATCCATATCCATATTTTCAAGTATTTGTTTAAAATTAGGAAAGAAACCAAGCCTCTTATGCTTAATAAAAACTTTTCTAGCTTCTTTAACTATATCCTCAAATTCTCTAACAAGGACTTTTAAAACAAAATTTCTCTTTTCCCCCATCTCCATATCCGAAAGTGTAAGAAACATATGTTGTATTATGGGATTGAGATTAACAAATCTAGTTTCTAACATGTGTATCAAACAGGCAGAAGCACTTTCATAAGTAGGAGCAGTTTTTAATAATGGTATATCTTCAAAATCTTCATCCATACTAACATGGGTGAAAAATTCTTCTATATTATCTCTTCCAATGATACACCCTCGTCCTACCGGTATCTCTTCCAAAGTAAACTTAGGATTAAGCATGATGAAATAAGCAAAAAGTAAACTAGGCAAATAAAGTAAAGACAAGTAACTAATTTTTTTGTGTTTTTGATATAGAGAGCAAGAAAGTAAATAAAGTAAAACTAGCAACTAATTTTTGTGTGTTTTGTTTAGGTGCAGCAAACAAAGTAGTAAATAAAATAAAGCAAGACAAAAACAAAGTAAAGAGATTGAGAAGTGGAGACTCCCCTTGCAGCGTGTCTTGATCTCCACGGCGCAGAAAACATGCTTAATGCGCGTAGATGTACACGTCCGTTGGGAACCCCAAGAGGAAGGTATGATGCGCACAGTGGCAAGTTTTCCCTCAGAAAGAAACCAAGGTTTAATCGGACCAGTAGGAGCCAAGAAGCATGTTGAAGGTTGATGGTGGCGAAATGTGATGCGGCGCAACAACAGGGATTCCGGCGCCAACGTGGAACCTGCACAACAAAACCAAAGTACTTTGCCCCAACGAAAGTGAGGTTGTCAATCTCACCGGCTTGCTCTAACAAAGGATTAACCGTATTGTGTGGAAGATGATTGTTTGCAAGAAAACAGTAAAACAAGTATTGCAGTAGATTGTATGCGATGTAAAGAATAAGACCGGGGTCCACAGTTCACTAGAGGTGTCTCTCCCATAAGATAAAAGCATGTTGGGTGAACAAATTACAGTGGGCAATTGACAAATAGAGAAGGGCATAACAATGCATATACATGATATGATAAATATAGTGAGATTTAATCCGGGCATTACGACAAAGTACATAGACCGCCATCCAACTGCATCTATGCCTAAAAAGTCCACCTTCAGGTTATCATCCGAACCCCATTCAGTATTAAGTTGCAAAGCAACAGACAATTGCATTAAGTATGGTGCGTAATGTAATCGACAACTACATCCTTAGACATAGAATCAATGTTTTATCCCTAGTGGCAACAGCACATCACAACCTTAGAACTTTCTGTCACTGTCCCAGGTATCAATGAAGGCATGAACCCACTATCGAGCATAAATACTCCCTCTTGGAGTTAAGAGCAAAAACTTGGCCAGAGCCTCTACTAATAACGGAGAGCATGCAAGATCATAAACAACACATAAACAATAGATTGATAATCACCATAACATAGTATTCTCTATCCATCGGATCCCGACAAACACAACATATAGTATTACAGATAGATGATCTTGATCATGTTAGGCAGCTCACAAGATCCAACAATGAAGCACATAAGGAGAAGACGACCATCTAGCTACTGCTATGGACCCATAGTCCAGGGGTGAACTACTCACTCATCACTCCGGAGGCGATCATGGCGATGAAGAGTCCTCCGGGAGATGAATCCCCTCTCCGGCAGGGTGCCGGAGGCGATCTCCCGAATCCCCCGAGATGGGATTCGGCGGCGGCGTCTCTGGAAGGTTTTCCGTATCGTGGCTCTCGGCGGGGGTTTCGCGACGGAGGCTTTAAGTAGGCGAAAGGGCAGGTCAAGAGGCGGCACGAGGGGCCAGGTGATAGGGCCGCGCGGCCCCGGGCCGCGCTGCCTGTCATCCTGGCCACCTCGTGGCCCCACTTCGACTCCCCTTCGGTCTTCTGGAAGCTTCGTGCAAAAATAGGACCCCGGTGATTTCGTCCAATTCCGAGAATATTTCGTTACTAGGATTTCTGAAACCAAAAACAGCAGAAAACAGTTAATAGGTTAGTTCCAGAAAATGCGTAAATACGACATATAATGTGCATAAAACATGTAGGTATCATCAATAAAGTAGCATGGAACATAAGAAATTATTGATACGTTGGAGACGTATCACATCATAACTTTAAGTTACAACAAATGGATGTGAAAAGTGCATTTCTTAATGGTCCTTTGCATGAAGAGGTTTATGTTAAGCAACCCCCGGGGTTTGAGGATCTCGACTTTCCTAACCATGTCTATAAGCTTGATAAAGCACTTTATGGTCTCAAACAAGCTCCTAGAGCTTGGTACGAGCACCTTAAAGAATTGTTGATAGACCGTGGGTTTGATGTTGGGCTAATCGATCCCACTCTTTTTACTAAGAGGGTTAATGGGGAGCTTTTCATTTGCCAATTATATGTTGATGATATTATCTTTGGCTCTACTAACAAAGCTTTCAATGATGAATTCTCAAAGCTTATGACCGATAGGTTTGAGATGTCTATGATGGGAGAGATGAGGTTCTTTCTTGGTTTTGAGATCAAGCAATTGAGAGAAGGGACTTTCATCAATCAAGCAAAGTATCTCCAAGACATGCTCAAGAGGTTCAAGATGACGGAAATGAAGGGTGTAGCCACTCCAATGGTTACTAAATGTCATCTTGCACTTGATCCCAATGGTAAAGAGGTGGATCAAAAGGTATATCGCTCCATGATTGGATCCTTGCTTTACCTTTGCGCATCTAGACCGGACATAGTGTTGAGTGTTGGTGTGTGTGCAAGGTATCAAGCTTCTCCTAAGGAGAGCCACATGATGGCTCTCAAAAGAATCTTTCGATATTTGGTTGATACCCCAAGATATGGTCTTTGGTATCCTAAAGGCTCAAGTTTCATTCTCAATGGATATACCGATGCGGATTGGGCGGGAGACAAGGATGATAGGAAATCAACCTCCGGGGCTTGCCAATTCCTTGGTCGGTCCTTGGTGTGTTGGTCTTCTAAGAAGCAAAATTGTATATCTCTCTCCACCGCCGAAGCCGAATATGTTGCCGCCGCAAGTGGATGCACTCAATTGTTATGGATGAGGCAAACTTTAAAGGAATACGGTGTCACTTGTGACAAAGTGCCTCTTTTATGTGACAATGAAAGTGCCATCAAGATTGCTTATAATCCGGTGCAACATTCAAGAACGAAGCATATTGAGATCCGGAATCATTTTATTAGGGATCATGTTGCCCGTGGTGATATTGAGCTATGCTATGTTCCTACCAAAGATCAACTTGCCGATATATTCACGAAGCCTCTTGATGAAGCAAGGTTTTGCTATTTGAGGAATGAGCTAAATATCATTGATTCAAGGAGTATAGCTTGACCATCTTGCAAACACACCTTTGTCTCAAAACTTTATTTGGTTTAGATGTGGGCATGGAAATAGGGGGAGTGCGGTTTAAACTATTGAGCTATCCCTCCCCCCATAATGCCAACATTAAGAAATCATTCTCTTTATATCATATGTTGATATGTGAGCTTCAATGATGAGTAGTGGTTTTGGGCCCAAGATATATCTTCGCGGTGCCATGCCATAACACTCATATATGGTGGCCTAGGCCACCACACTCTTCTTTGTGAAGAGTTGGTGTTATTTGAATCTTATGGATCTTTATTTGCCATCTACATGTTCTTATGGGAAATCTCTCATTTTTGGTCTTCATTTGCATTACTTGCAAAAATGAGTGATCATGTACCATCCTACAGTTTGGATCATCTGTCCTAAGCCCATCGCATCTAAACCCTATCCTCTTCCCACTCCGAGTGCACATGGTTCTTGTCAAAATTCCTGTTCTGGCCTAGTTTTCTGCTTCACCGGAAGTTCCCGTCGTCCCGACCGGTACTTCCGGCTGGATCCTCTGGGCATCTCCTGCGACACGTTTCGTTCTTGGGACCGGAAGTTCGGCCCCGAGCGGAACTTCCGCTCGTACCTTTTCCCACATAATGGCTCGGGGACGGGGAGACTGTTTCCTCTCCCCAATTTTCCCCATCTCATCTTCTGTTCGTGGACTGCTCCCTCCTGTGGCGCCGGCGACCCCCCCGGCCAGATCTCCCTCCCCCGGCGTCCTCCGCCGGATCGGCTCCGTGGATCTGCATCCTCTCCCTCTCCTCCACCATGGCTCCCCCCGGTTTGTGCTCTTTCCCTCTCTAGGTGTGGGTTGACCTCACTAGATAAAATTTAGGGAATACTCTAGGTCAAGCCTTGGTAGACTCTTTCTAGATGCATATCCCCTGCTAGTTCTTGTCTAGAATGTTGGAGTAGAACGGTTCACCTCGCCATTGCCGCAAATCCGAAGGAAAACTGTGTTGTCTTCGTGGAGCCGGAAGTTCCGGCAGCTTGCGCTGGAACTTCCGCTCGGGCGGAACTTCCGCTGGTTCCCTCCGGAACTTTCATCCTGGCATGTTTATCTGTACTCTATGTTCTGTTCAGGATCTGGTTTTGTCCTCCACTTGTTTGTGTGCACTCATCTATCATCTACCATCTTTATATATGTATCTCAGGTGGTTCGAAGAAGAGAGGCAAGGGGATTTCTGAAGACGAAGAAGAAGAGTTTGAGCTTATTCGTCCTTCCAAGCTCACGGCACGCCAACAGGCGTCACAAAGGAATGTCAAGTCACCCGCCGACATAGGCATCCCCAATGGGCCTGCCGAAGAAGGTATTCGGGGTTTACTGAAGGCCCACGACCCGAAGTTTATGAAGCCCGGAAGCCCAGTTATGAATTAGTTTGGAAATATAGAGTTGTATTAGGAATAATGACTTGTAACTATTACGGGACAAACTCAAAGAGTCTCCCGGACTTTGTAACTTGTGTATCACGAAACCCTCGGCTCCGCCTCCTATATAAGGGGGAGTCGAGGGACAAAGAGAGGATCGAATCATTGTCAACATAACCCTAGTTTTCATAGCAGCGAGTACTTTTCCGGCTGAAACCCTCGAGATCTACTTGCCCTCTACTTCTAACAAAACCCTAGTCTTCAACTTGTAGGCATTGACAAGTTAATCCCTTGTCACCCATGGTTCGTGGCAAGAAAGTTCATGTGTCAGTCAAGAACATGCATTATCTCGAGTACAAGGAGCTGCGGCAAGGGAACCCTTATCTCATCCCTCGGAACACTAGGGTTGGGGATAAGCGCTTCCACAATAAGTCCCAAGAGGAAATCTTTTATGAGATCTATGTGACCTTCAAGAAGGGTATAGTCACTCAACACTCCATTGACACCGCCAAGATGGCCGCCACAAAGTACTTTGATGAAGCCTATGCAATGTGTGGTGAGTTTGGGCTCTATCCCATTATGGAGCTCAACAAGGACTTCGACATTGGGTTGATTCAACAGTTCTCTGCCACCGTTCACTTTCAACAAGATGAAGCAAGAACTTTCCGGTGGATGACACATGAGGCTCTCCTTGAGGCCAACTTGGCAAGCTTTGGGGCATCTCTTGGATACCCTCGCTCTCCGGCTGTGAATGCAAATGGTTGGTGGTCGCATGATAGCTCGTTTGCTCTCACCAAGGAGGTGTTGGAACCTCTCTATATTAAGGGATGGGGAGTTCCGGGGAAGAGTGCGGATTTTCTCCCTACTTGGGACATCATGCTTCGTGTCTACCGGGAGACTATTGGACCCAAGGGTGGCAACCTTGATGAGTTGCATACATATGAAGTGGATCTTATGGCAAACTCTCATGCCAAGCAAGGGACCGGTGAGAAGCTCGATGTGATGGACTACATCTACAATGAGATGTGGTCATGTGTGATGGAGAAGAAGCTTCCTCTCTTTGCTCCTTTCATCATGAAGCTTATTGAAGACACTTGGATATCTACATGTCAGGCTCCTCTCTCTCACTCCATTCCTCTCAACATCACCCCTCATGAAGTGAAGAGCCTCAGGGTCAAGCGCCACAATTCGCCCATAGAAGATGTTCCTCCCATTCATGAGAAGCCACCAAGCTGGGCCTCTAAGCCTGCCCGCCGCTTGCAACTGATCTTTTGTCTCACATCAGCTGTCAACCACCGTCAGTATCAGCAGCATTCTGAGGCCAAGAAATCTCGGGCTCGTCAGAAGAGCATCATGAGGGCTCTCAATGTGGAAGTATCTCCTCCCGGATCCGAGGAGAACATTACTCCGGAGGCTGAGTGGGTCTCTCGGCATGGCATTCCTCTCCCAGCAGATGGTGTCAAGATCGAGTCTCCCCCTCACACTCCACCTTACCCCGACGCTCCATCTGATCTTCCTCCCGGCTAGGCTAACGCCGACCCTTGGGACGCGTAGTTCCTCCTATCCCTTTTTGGTGCCTTGGTGCCCAAGGGGGAGAGTGAGCCATTATTAGGTTGCTCCGTTGGGTATTTGCATGGGGGAGTCACAAGCTCGTATGTTCGTTGATTTCTATCGCTTGTGATTCCATTTTATTATCTATTTGATGTCGAACTATGTTTCTAGATATTATCATTGTATGAACCTTATCTATGTGTTTGGTAAACTCCGTATGCGTGAGTCTTCTATGGTTATCTATGTGTGCATGATCTATCTTTCTATATGCTTATCACTATGTTGAATTGTTAACCCATGGAAGATGGTTGCAAGATATAGGGGGAGCTTCTTATGTACCATTGCTCATATCTAGGGGGAGCTCCTCTATATCTCTCACACTTGTTGTTTACTTTGATCATTCCTTGCAAATACTTGTGTTGTCATCAAACACCAAAAAGGGGGAGATTGAAAGAACATTTCCCGCCCTTTTGGGTTTTGTGTGTTTGATGTCAACAATAGGTAACTATTTATGTGTGTTGATGTAGACAGGTACATGGTATCATTATATATTCATGGATGGTGGAATGGATTGATAAAACTGAAGAGCCTTTTTGCTTCAGCGGAAGTTCCGGCGGCGGAACTTCCGCCCGATGCTTCACTCAACAGGATCTCCCTCACGTTGACGGGAAAGGCCGGAAGTTCCGGTGAAGTAGACCGGAAGTTCCGGTCAGCGGAACTTCCGCCCTACTTTCGGGCAAGTTCCGAAAACGGCGTATTTTGTTACAGATTATTCCAGTATGGTTTTCGCGCCGTTCCAGAAGTTGGCCGGAACTTGGACGGAACTTCCGGTCACCGGAAGTTCCGCCCTAGTTCCGCCCGCTCTCAGTATGCCAGTTACTCTGATGCGAAAGCATCCAGCTGGAACTTCCGGCCCTCCTGGCCGGAACATCCGATGTTACACGAAAACTCCCACAACGGTCAGATCTAAAGCCCCACTCATATAAATAGCTTTCTTCTCCCTTGGGACAAGCTGCTCAATTATTGCACAAGGTCATCCACCATTAGAGCCACCTCAAGAAACACAAGATTCACAAGATCTTCTCCTCCAACCATCCAAAGCTCTTGATCTTTGGAGATCCGAAGGAGAAGACCCCGATCTACATTCTCACCGAAGCGATTCTCATTTCCCCCTCATATGATTGAGGGCCCCTTTGCTAGTGTTCCTCTTTGGATCCCTAGTTGTTTGTTGTTGATGTATTCTTGTTGATTGTTGTGTTGTTACAGATTTGGGAGCCTCCAATTTGGTTGTGGATGTGTGCCCCAAGAACCTTGTAAAGACCCGGTTTCCGCCTCGAGGAAATCCCTTAGTGGAAGTGGGCTAGGCCTTCGTGGCGGTGCTCACAGGAGACCTGAGTGAAGCCTTCGTGGCGTTGGTCTGGCTTTCATAGCGACCACACTCCTCCGAACGTAGACGTACCTTCTTGCAAAGGAAGGGAATTATGGGAATCAACTCCGTGTCTCCGCGTGCTCCACTCTTGGTTACCTCTATCCTTTATCTCCCCTATATATTGTGTAGCTATATCTTGCTTAGTCGTTGACCTTGTCATATAGGTAAATTCACATAGTTGCATATCTAGAGAATTTACCTTTGTGTCAAGCCTAAATTGAAAAAGAACTAAAAATTGGTTAGCACCTATTCACCCCCCTCTAGGTGCGGCATACGATCCTTTCACTGAGGCCACTAAAAAAAGCAATGTTAGTCCAAGTTTCAACAATTAGTGACTATGACAATGAACCATTAACTATCACTTTTCACCATGGCCTTACTTCCGATGAGATTTTTAGCAGAACTAGACCACATACTTGTACAAAAAATACATATAGTTGCCTCACTTCCAATGACATCTTTCCCTTATCTCATTTCTCTTTTTTCGTCTTCAAAGCTACCATCCAGAGACATTAGAAGTTGGCACCATATTTGTACCAAAAGTATACTATCGAATAGCTCAAAAATTAGCATAACTTTCTCGTAAGTTTGGACAACAGTTTTCTAAACAGATCTCTATGACATCTACTATTACTGATACAACTAGACCGTAAAAAGCGCACGTTGCCTGCGCCCATCCATCTTAATATGAAGTAAATTTGGATAGTTGACACATTTTATAAAAAAAGAATGCTTTGAGTTTCAATGAATTGATTTAGGTGACAGCGTAAATTTATATCAAGATATATATATTTAATATACCCACATAACCAGTTTCTCTTTTACTTATTGTCAAAATCACATACACGAGAAAGATGATAAAATAAAGAATGTATATAGCAACAACTTACACCGTTCCATCATTTAAAACCCTAACATCGTCTACTCTTCCACCTAGTTTAACTCTAATTTGAATGTCACATTCTCAAGAAACTCAAATCTTGCATTACCGGAATTGACTATTTATAGACTAAAGTACTAAATAACTGTATTATAAAACCAACTGATCTTAATACCCTAGCCTGCTGAAGCATATCAGAGTCTGTGTACCAAAGCAAAGGCATTATATCCTCAATTTCTAGAGGAGAGGTATCAATATACTGGCACAGAACATTTAAATCCTCTCGGCTTAACCCATGTGCCTGAGGAGTTTAAGTGCAACAGTTAGGATTATATAACGTACAACCATTAGCAAAGTAAGAACAACAACCACCGGAGCAATTCATCGTCCTGGAAAACTTAAATATGATTATGAAGATATGCCAATGACGTTGGCAAAATTGCACATGATACCGAGGGACATTAAGAGACAAACAAGGGGCTCAAAGCTGATCAAATCTAAATGAATATTGGACGAACACTAATGCAAATTATTTTAATTGCTAAAAATGAATGACAAAATGAAGTTGCAACATTGGAAATATTGATGTCCAAAGCCGAACACATACCATCATCTAGGAAATAAGTAAGAATCATAACAGTCATCGGAGAAATATGAGCGGTAATCTGCAAGTAAATTAGTGAATTGTTGTTTTTTCCAAATTTAATCCAGCCTTGCTATATACAGCAGACACTCAGAACCGTTATTTGTCCAAAAAGAGTTGAGGGCCAAGTTGGAAAGATTATAGAAACATATTTTTACTTTTCGATTAGCATGAAAAATTACAGAAAAAGAATGACGAAAAGTAGAAGTATGCAGAATATGAAAGTACCCATAATTGGATCACCATCTGCGGAATATCATTTATTCCCGGTCAGTTCATGGACAGCATTCATGTATTTCATACGAACGATATATAGGAATACAATTTATTTCATCTGACATACATACGGAGACCCAGAGGACATATCAAAGCTATTTCAGTGCAGTCGAAGGAACTTTTTTTGATTACAGGACAGTTAAGACTAATGGTCACTGCAGAAGATCTACAAATCCAGAGCATACAGAATATGTTGTTATTTCTCATGTGCACGATTGATTGCAGACAACAATTCGCTGGGTGGCGGACCTAGGATTTTGCCGATGGGTATGCCGCGCAAAACTTTGACGCGCATTTGGCTAAATCATTTACCGATTTAGTAATTAGTCTCATTGTACTTCAGTATGCAAGCAATAACTAACATAACTCGGAGATTTAAGTTGCAAAGTTGGATTATAATCTGCTATACTAATAGTTTGGGATATATGCATCATATAGGAGTATTTGTTTTGATGACTTGTGAGAATATATATATAAAAATCAATCTAGAAAGAATAGGTTACCAGGCTGATTAACTTGCAACCTGCGTGTGGGGATGCAGCGTCTCGACGTCCATTGTTCGTGGCCTTGTGCTCATGGGCTCCCAGTGGACGACCAAAGGCAATTGTCGATTTTTTTTTTTTTGAGAGAGAACCTGCGTATTATATTAAAAGCCAAATACAGCACATACAGACTCCGCTCGAAACTTCGAGACGGGACAACTGTCCAACAGTAAAAGCACAAGGACCTCAAGAAAAAGAAAAATTACAGATAGGCCCCTGGAGGTCCTCAAGCTCCACCGACACCATGGCCGCTCCTCCCCGAGGAGAAGACAACGCGCGGCCCGACCAACTAGCCCAGCAAGAACCGGAGTCGCTCCATCGCCGTCAAGCGGCTTTACGAGTCGATTTAGAACTCCGCCACCGACGGAGCTTCGACCATGGGGAGCGTCGACCGGGGATCTTCCCAAGCAGCTCCGGCCCAGATCCGGCCAAACCCATCGACGCTGTCGAGAGTAGGCACCAGATCCGCCTCCTTCGCGCCACGGACCTTGCTCCTGCACAAGTCCAGCTCGAAGCGCCGGCGACGCCGCAGCTGAACTGCACAACGCCGACCGGAACCCTCCTATACAAATCCCCTCTCACCCATCGCCGGAGATGGAGACGACACCGACAAAGAGGGAGCGGAGAGAGGAGAACAAAGACCACGGCCGAGCCGCCGCCGCCACCACGGCAACTCCGCCCGGACACACACAAAGCCAAACCAGATCCTTGGAGGACGCCGGCAGAAACCGCCCCATCTCCCGCCGATCTGGAGGCCCCTTATTGACCCCCGCCATCACCGCCACAGAGCAGAGACATTGGGAGGACAAACCGAAGCACCTAAGACTAAACCTAGCCTACTGCTATACAGATCCGGACGCCGGATCCGGCAACTTCTCCACCACCGACGAGCACGAGGCCCTCGGGGCGGAGAAAAGGCCGGAACTAGCGCCGGCGGATTGGTCGCCTCTCTGGTCGCCCTGGTTAGGTGGGAGAGAAGAGAGCGAAGGGGGGTGAGTACTAAGTAGGCAATTGTCGATTGGGCGAACTGGTGGCGTGTACTTCGGCGAGACGGCGAACTGTGTCCGGCGTGGCGGAGAACTGCAGCGCCGGTGGACTGTGGCGGAGTACGAAGTGCCGATGAACTGCCGTAGCGTGGCGGAATTGCCATTCAGTTTTTTTCACAACCCGACCTGTTTTTTCGTTCGTGGCCGTGCCCGTCTCCACACCGTCGTAGTTTTTTATGCCCTGCTCCAGTGCTGTGTACGGCTACTCGGCTGGGCCCCAGGGTATGCCATGGCCCACCCGGCATACCCCCTCAGGGCCGCACCTGAGAAAATGAGGGCCCGGTGCGAACAAAAAAATTAGGCCCTTAACATAACCATTGCCAATTAGAAAAACACAGTTTTGTATATTGTATATTTATTATTACGTTGGTGGTACGATTTTTTTGATAAATAAGATCTTATGGGAAAGCAATTTCAAAATTCATAAACACTTCATTATTTAGCAGAAACATGACATCGTTCTAGTATTTCTTGAGATAAAATCTTCAATTAGTTCTGGCCAGGTATCCAACTCGAATTGATGCACCAGATTGCAGTTGTGGAAACAGCAAGGGGGTCGCTATATCGGAAGAAGCGGAGCACTGAAAAAAAGAGATTTATAGATGGGAAATTGAAAAGAGAACATCAAATTATTTGATAGCCTATTGAGAATGCAACCTTCAGCAGATTTATTCGGGAAAGCCATGGCGAAATTAAATCGGCGATGGAAGAAAGAACTTGAAGAAGATAGAGATGAGGAGATGTGCATGGGTTGGGGGTTGTGGTGCTAATCTGTGGCCAATTCTCACGCGTGAGTTGAGAGCCGTGGGTCAATGAATTTAGTAGGCCCAATTAAATCTGCCATTATGATCACTAAGTAGTACTAATTAATTTTTTTTGGAGGCCCTCCTATTTTGGAGGCCCTGTGCGGTCGCACATCCTGAACCTGCTTCCCATACGGGCCTGTACCCCCTGGGTCCGCAACTGGAGGCTATTATCGTGAAGGTCACATTTATACTGCTTCATGATAATTCACGGTGGGAAAAAACCGATAACCGTGGACCAAACCCAAAAAGACCGAGACCGAACCCGAAAAGATCGAGATCGAAATGACCGATAAAATATTGGGTTAAACAATTTTATAGATCGAATTAAGTTTGGTTAATTCGTTCATTTTGTTCCGAGTAACCGAATAGACCGAACTGACCGAATTTTACGTAAGACTGTCCCAATCTTTAGATTTTGTGATATGCGTGAGATGTGATATTGTTGAATGTTCATAAAATTCTCTAGGGTTGTTACATTTTTGTTTAGATTGTTGAACATTTATTCGTGCCAACTGATAATAATATATGCAATGTTGCCAACCTTTTACTAAATAATGTCTAAGTTTTGCGTTGACAACATCGGCCACACTGTTCGGTCATGACCGAACCCGAACCCAAATTATTGGTTACCCGAATTTTCCAGGTAGTAAAAGTAACAAATATATTTCAGTCTTCATTTTTTTCTGACCGAATTTGAAATAGACCGAAATACGAAAACCAAATTTTCGGTCATGCCCACCATACAAACAAAACAGAAAGTCCAAACGTATAACAATTCGCAAAGTAAGAAACCAGAACAGTCGGAGCAATTCATCTTCCTAAGAGCATGTCTAACAGGCAACTCAAAACGCGCCCATCCCGTAAAATTCCGGCGGGATAGGGGGTGAGCGCAGTTTGGGCGGTCTAGCAGGCCCCGTGTTCGGGCTGGTCCATTTTGGCGGAATACGGGCCCCAACAAAACCACACCGTCGCCCCCTACAAATACAGGGCGAAGGTGCGAGTGGGGGTCGAACCCCTCACTCGCAGCCCTAGCTCCGCCGTGCTCCGCCGCCTCCCCGCTAAGCTCTGGCGAGAAATTCCGCGCTGCTCGCCTCCGCATTACCACCGCCGCTCGCCATGTCTTCACGCCGCAGCAGTTCTGCGTCGCCCGCGAGCGGATCGAAGCGATCCCGCTCGCCGAACACGCTCGAGAAGGCGTGGCGGCGCCAGTGCAAGCTGTCGGCGTGCGGCGTGCAGGTACGCCGGTGCCCTGTACGTGCCGTCGAAGCTCCGCGAGTTCGCGGCGGGCGGGCGCTGGTACATGGCAGATCCGCCGCTCAAGCCGATGAGCGGCCCTGACTTCGAGAAATGGCGCGCCGACTTGGAGATGAACCGCCGGTTGAAGGCGGCGTCGGAGGCGAGCACCAGCGGCGGAGGAGCGCCGCCAGCCGGCGAGGAGGCGGAGGAGGGGGAAGACCCCTTGATGTCTACGGGTGCTTCTATTCTTGTAGACAGTGTTGGGCCTCCAAGAGCAGAGGTTTGTAGAACAGCAGCAAGTTTTCCCTTAAGTGGATCACCCAAGGTTTATCGAACTCAGGAGGAAGAGGTCAAAGATATCCCTCTCAAGCAACCATGCAATCACGATACAAGAAGTCTCTTGTGTCCTCAACACACCTAATACACTTGTCAGATGTATAGGTGCACTAGTTCGGCGAAGAGATGGTAAAACACAGGTGGTATAGATGGTGGTAATATTGCAGAAAGTAAAGATGCAGTAAAACAGTAAACAAGCGGCGCCAGAAAATAGCTTGCTGGCGTGGGAAGCAATTCTTTGTGGTGGAAACAAGGCCTAGGGATCATACTTTCACTAGTGGACACTCTCAACATTGATCGCATAATAAATAACTCTTTCTCATATGTGCTACATATACTCTTGTTTGATAATGAACACCATTCGTTGCGTAGGATTACACGAACCCTCAATGCCGGAGTTAACAAGCTCCACAACATTCGATATTCATGTTTAAGTAACCTTAGAGCATAATAGATCATTGCAAAATAAACCAAGAACTAACATAGCGCACACACTGTCCACATTACACTATGAAGGAGGAATAGATCACATCAATACTATCATAATGATAATTAACTCCACAATCTACAAGAGATCATGATCATAGCCTACGACAAGAACCACACGGTGCACACACTAGTCACCTTTACACCATGCAGGAGGAATAGACTACTTTAATAACATCACATGAGTAGCACACAACTAGTAGCGATACAAAGCTCATCATATGGATCTCAATCATGTAAAGCAGCTCATGAGATTATTGTATTGAAGTACATAGGAGAGAGATTAACCACATAGCTACCGGTACAGCCCCGAGCCTCGATGGAGAACTACTCCTCCTCATGGGAGCAGCAGCGTTGATGAAGATGGCGGTGGAGATGGCAGCGGTGTCGATGGAGAAGCCGGGGGCACTTCCCCGTCCCGGCGGCGTGCGAACGAGACTCCTGTCCCCAGATCTTGGCTTCGCGATGACGGCGGCTCTGGAACTTTTCTCGTACCGTGGCTTATTCGTCTCGGGGTTTTAGGTCAGGGAGCTTATATAGGCGAAAGGACGGAGTCGGAAGGGCTACGGGGGGCCCACACACTAGCCCGGCGCCCCCCCCTCTGGCCGCGCCGCCATGGTGTGTGGGGCCCCTGTGGCCCCCCTGTGGCTCCTCTCGGGTGTTCTGGAAGCTTCGTGTAAATATAAGATATTGGGCGTTGATTTCGTGCAATTCCGAGAATATTTCCTTACTAGGATTTCTGAAACCAAAAATAGCAGAAAACAGGAACTGGCACTTCGGCATCTCGTCAATAGGTTAGTTCCGGAAAATGCATCAAAACGATATAAAGTGTGAACAAAACATGTAGGTATTGTCATAAAACAAGCACGGAACATCAGAAATTATAGATACGTTTGAGACGTATCACCCCTCTTGTTGCAGGCGCTGGCTTAGTTCCTACTCGTCCTCGACTAGGTAAACGATAACACAAATAATTTCTGAAGTGACATGCTACCATCATAATCTTGATCAACATTATTGTAAAGCATATGTCATGAATGGAGTGATTCAAAGCAATATCTATAGTTTGACAAATAGATGACATATAGCAAAACTTTTCATGAATAGTACTTTCAAGACAAGCATCAAAAAGTCTTGCATAAGAGTTAACTCATAAAGCAATAAATTCAAAGTAAATGCATCGAAGCAACACAAAGGAAGATATAAGTTTTAGCAGTTGCTTTCAACTTTCAACATGCATATCTCATGGATAATTGTCAACACAGAGTAATATGATGAATGCAAATAAGCAAGTATGTAAGAATCAATGCACAGTTGACACAAGTGTTTGCTTCTAAGATGGAAGGAAATGGGTAAACTGACTCAACATAAAGTAAAATATAGGCCCTTCGCAGAGGGAAGCAGGGATTAAATCATGTGCTAGAGCTTTTCAAGTTTTGAAATCATATAGAGAGCATAAAAGTAAAATTTTGAGAGGTGTTTGTTGTTGTCAACGAATGGTAATGGGTACTCTAACTACCTTATCAACCATACTTTCAAGAGCGGCTCCCATGAAGGACGTTATCTCTACCAGCAAGGTAGATCATCCCTCTTCTCTTTTGTTTACACATGTACTTTAGTTTTATTTATTAGATGACACTCCCCCAACCTTTTGCTTACACAAGCCATGGCTAACCGAATCCTCGGGTGCCTTCCAACATTCACATACCATGGAGGAGTGTCTATTTGCAAATTTAAGTTGCTTACTGATAGATCAGAGCAAAACATGTGAAGAGAATTATTAATGCAAGTTAATTAATTGGGGCTGGGAACCCCATTGCCAGCTCTTTTTGCAAAATTATTGGATAAGCGGATGAAGCCACTAGTCCATTGTGAAAGTCTGTCAAAAGTAAATGACAAGATCGAAAGATAAAACACCACACACTTCCTCATGAGCTATAAAACATTGACACAAATAAGAGATAATAGCTTTTGAATTGTTTAAAGGTAGCACATGAAGTATTTACTTGGAATGGCAGAAAAATACCACATAGTAGGTAGATATGGTGGACACAAATGGCATAGGTTTTGGCTCAAGGTGTTTGGATGCACGAGAAGTATTCTCTCAGTACAAGGCTTTGGCTAGCAAGGTTGTTTGAAGCAAACACAAGTATAAACCGGTACAAAACTTACATAAGAACATATTGCAAGCATTATAAGACTCTACACTGTCTTCCTTGTTGCTCAAACACTTTTACCAGAAAATATCTAGACCTTAGAGAGACCAATCATGCAAACCAAATTTCAACAAGCTCTACGTAGTTCTCCACTACTAGATTTAAACTACATGATGCAAGAGCTTAAACATGATTTATGAGAGCTCAAAACAATTGCCAAGTATCAAATTATTCAAGACCATATGAAGCATTTTCTTATTCCAACCAAATAGCAACAAGTGAAGCGATCAACTTTCGCCCTTGAACATTAAAAGCTAAGAACACATGTGTTCATATGAAAAAGCGGAGCATGTCTCTCTCCCACACAAGGATGAACTTATTCAGAGAATGAAAATAACAAAACTAAAATAAAAGCACACAGACGCTCCAAGTAAAGTACATAAGATGTGACGGAATAAAAATATAGTTACACTAGAAGAAACCTGATAAGTTGTCGATGAAGAAGGGGATGCCTTGGGCATCCCTAAGCTTAGATGCTTGAGTCTTCTTAAAATATGCAGGGATGAATCACCGGGGGATCCCCAAGCTTAGACCTTTCACTCTTCTTGATCACATTATATCACCCTCTTCTATTGACCCTTGAAAACTTCTGCCACACACTACAAGAAAAGTTCTGATAGACAACGTCCCAAAATCGTCAACTAAGGGGCATTTTTCGTCGCCTATGGGCCTAACCCGACGATATGGGTTCCGTTGTCGAAACTGCGTCAGGCAAAGTCCAACGAAGATTTTTTCGGTCCGTCGCGCTTGGGCGCCCTTCCGCCACGGAAAATCGGACGTTGCGGAAGTGTTTTGAGCCCGTTGACTGCGACGCATGCAACCGACACGTGGCGACGCCGTTAATCGCAAAACGGCGTTAACCGCTGAAACCCCGTGGTAGATGGTAGGCCCACACGAGGCCGCCACGTCCGGGCCAGATGACATAGTTTGACCGGTCAACTATATAGCTGGGCTGGTCCATTAGTTACGTGGGCCGGGCCTAACCTCTAATGTTGATGGTCAAAGTTAAATGGGCCGGCCCATTTAACATGTGGGTCCCCCTTACAGCAACGGGCCGGCCCAAGAAGCAAGTGGGCCGGCCAAAAACACAGTGGGTCCCACTATCCTATTAAAAGGCCGGCCCATTTGATGTGTGGGGTCCACCATATAGCAAGTGGGCCGCCCAACAAGCTAGTGGGCCGGGCCAAAAACACATGGTGGGTCCCACTATCTGTTAAAGGGCCGGCCCATTTAGTATGTGGGGTCCACCATATAGCAAGGGCCGGCAAAACACGTGGGTCCCACCTTCCATTAAAGGGCCGGCCCATTTAGTATGGGGTCCACCATATAGCAAGTGGGCCGCCCACCAAGCTAGTGGGCGGCCAAAACACAGTGGGTCCCACATTTCTTTTAATGGGCCCCATTTGGTATGGGGTCCACCATATAGAAAGTGGGCCGCCCAACAAGATAGTGGGCCAAAAACACAGTGGGTCCCACCTTCCTATTAAAGGGCCACCGTTTACCATGGACCACCATATAGCAAGTGGCCGGCCCAACAAGATAGTGGGTCGGCCAAAAGCAGTGGGTCCCACTTTCCGTTAAAGGGGGCCCAATTAGTGTGTGGGGTCCACCATATGTGGGCCGCCCAACAAGATAGTGGGCGGGCCAAAAACACAGTGGGTCCCACTTTCCTCTTAAAGGGCCGCCCATTTAGTATGTGGGGTCCATCACAAAAGCAATTGGGCTGGCCCAACTAAGTAGTGGGAGGGGTCCACCTAAAAGCAAGTGGGCCAGCCCAATTAGAGTGTGGGGTCCACCTTCAATCAAATGGGCTGGCCCAATAAGTAAGTGGGCCAGCCCGTTTAGTTGCTGTTTATATGCCGGCATAATAGGCGCTATAGGAATTTGCGGGCAGGCACATATGTGATTTCGCTTAATTGGGCCGTTTAAGGGATGGGAATTCGTGATTTAGATACTGAGAATATTTACGCAGCATTGATTTCTGTCGGATAGCCTCACTTACCACAAGCACCAAAGAAAAAATGCGCGAAAGAACTATAAAAACTAACTAAATATTACATCAGCTGCAAGGCATTGAAAAAATATTACAGAACCCAGAGAAATTGAATGGTAATTAAACCTAGCAATACAAGAAGCGATCCGGCAATCTTTTAAGTTGTCCATGCAGCACCTATATCTGAAACAAAGACATTACAAGTTAAGACAGCAACAATGGAAAGGCAAAGACACTACAATATTGTTTGGCAAAGAATTTGGAACTCATCATTTCGTCGTTATAACAAGATCATTGTAATGCGCACAATAAGCAAACAAAGAGTGCATGCCGCATACCAACAGCCAATATAACAGAGCATGTTAGAATGAAACAGCAGACTTACTACTGTCGAGTCCCATGCAAACCAACATGTTCAGGGTGTACAAAATTGGCATGAACAACATAGTAGCAGGCTATAAATTTTGTAACAACGACTGAGCAAGATGAAGTTATGATGGCTACATCTACAGAGCAGGGAATGTAAACCAAAAATAGAAGTTACGATGGCAAAAGCTAAAGAGGAGGGAATGTGAACCAACATGTGCCAAGTGCAATTACTTCATTTTGGCCGTGAACTAAATAATACTCCTGAACTTATAGTGAAGGGGATGCAAATCAAGATGTTTCGGGATATAAACTTGTAATGAGCAACACATAGAGGATAGTTAATGCTGGAGCTTAGGATGGACCAGATACAGAATATAGTGGGATCACCTGTGAACTTGTATAAGAGGGAATGCAAACCAATATGTTCAGCTTTCCATATGTGAGCGTCATGCCAAGTCAGAGAAACAAGTCAATAATGCAGCTTTTGAAGAACAAGATGGCACGCAAAATTATTATCTAGTAGTATGACAAGTTTATTTGTACTACAGGCTAGATAGCAGAGTGATAGCATGCCAAACTAAGTCCTTACTTTGTTAGCTTACAATGAACTAGATACAAAACAATGGCATCACCTGTAGTACAGGGAATGCAAGCCAACATGTTCATGGAGTAAAAAATTGGCACAAACAACATAGTAGCAGGCCATAATTTTTGTAACAACGACTGAGCAAGATAAAGTTATGATGGCTAGATCTACAGAGCAGGGAATGTAAACCAAATATAGAAGTTACGATGCCAAAAGCTATAGAGCAGGGAATGCGAACCAACATGTGCAATTACTTAAAATTGGCCATGAACTAAATAATAGCAGGATGTTACTATAATACCTATAATTTTTGTAACAACGACTGAGCAAGATAGAAGTTATGATGGCTACATCTACAGAGCAGGGAATGCAAACCAAAATGTTCAATCGCTTAAAGTTAGCAATGAAGTAGAAAATAGCAAGATGTTACGGTCATAGCTAGGAATGAACTAAAAGAGCTTCAGACAAACAAGCATCTGAACCCAGAACATGGCGCTAAAACAAGGGACTTACATTAGGAGAAGCACTCTGTGGGAGTCACAGCAGATCTTCCTGGGGTTGATAGATCCGGTGATGAAGTACGCTACATGTGCTACTTGGGGTTGGAGAGACGGCCATTACACTTCATGGTTACTCATCTCATCTGCAAAAACGTAACGGCGCGTCGTTAGCACAAACAGGTTCCCCCAAGATTAAACAAGAACTTGCAGGCAAGCAATAGAAAAGCGACAGTAGAAGAGTTTAGATCATGCACGGCGCCGGTGAAGCAGATCCGGTTCATGCACAGCGGTGTCGGTGAGCAAGATCCGATGCGGTGGACGACGGATCCGGCGAAGCGGCTCCGGTGGGGTGGACGATACCGCAGCTGAAGCGACTGCGGTAGACTGCTGGATGAGTATATGGTTTCGAGGTTCGGCGGGGATGATCCGGTCCGGTTGATGACGGCGTCGATGAAGCGGCTCCGGCAGACAGCCGGATGACGAGGATCGCGAGGGCTCGGGTAGGCCAGGGAAGTCCGGCGGGGATGTTCCGGTGCGGTGGTCGTGGAGGTGGGAGAGAGAGGGACTTGGGAAGTTCCGGTGGGTGGTCTCAGAGGAGAGAGTGAGGGAAATGAATTTTTTTTCGGGGAGTTTCGGAGCTAGGGAGGTGGTGATCGAAAAAAATGACGGGTAGACCCCCCACCAACCGACTTATGCATGGACATTGTTGTCATCTTTACGAGGGTAGAATGGGAAGTTAGAGGCGTGTGAAATATTTGTATTTTTCGAGCGGGAAGTTTTGCCGCTGGAATGAGATTTCGAATTTGGCTATAGTCCAAGTAATACAAAAATATGAGACCGTACTAGTACGGTCAAGTGTCACATCAAGTCATCATCACGTTGAAAATCGGTTACCACGAGCATAATCATGATATATCTTGAAAATCAATTTTGAAAAGCCCTTCTGAAATATTTCGGGATTGGTACTAGGAGATTTTGCAGCTTGACTAAGTAATTTTTTTTCTTCGAAAAGGGGATATGACCCCAGCCTCTGCATCGTGGTGATGCACACGGCTTTTATTAATAATCCAGTCGCAACAAATGTATGTTTTTTTTTGCAAGGAGCAACAAAAGTATGTTGTACAGATGGTCCAAGTAATATAGACTCGTGATTGTAATATAAGGCCAGGGGTAGACCGGAACCATATCCTCTAACGTAGAGATGACAAGTCAGGTAAGCACAGTGCTTAAGTAGTGCAAAACGTAGAAGAAAAATCAGGAAAATGTAACAAATACTGTACGTATTTACTGTAGCAACCACTGTATATTTTTACTGTATAAAAAATCGTATAAATATTTAAAAAAGATAGTCATAATTTTGATTGTTACTAATTATCGTAAATGCATATGGCTTACATATATTATGGAAGTTAATTTAGATCAAATTAGACGTAATCATGTAGATGTGGAGAAGGAAAATTAGAGAGGTGTAGCTTACCCGACTTGTCTATTGCACGTTAGAGGATCTACTTCCGGGGTAGACCATGCTACTTAGACTACTCATAGTGGGAGTAACTAAGGAGTATTAACATAGAGCTGGTTGTGGTAACTAGCTATGTTACCATAACACTTTTCAAGATAGAATGAGTCTACATACTAACTAAAACAATCATGCATGATAGTACTACATCTAAGTTACTATGCATTATGAAGGTAGTAACATAGAGTAGTGTCATATGCATGCGGAAATTCAATTTGGCTCCCGGGTGCATATGCTCCCTCTACCAAAAAATCATATTTTAAAATGTCGAAAAAAATTAGCAAAAAATTTACATGTACATATTCATAATATATGTTCGTTCGTCAAGTTTCACGAAAAACCAATATTTTTTGTGGTCTATGTAAAAAAGAGAAAACTTATCTTGTGAAAAGCATTATTTTTAGTACTGTGTTTTATCTTTTTACACACGTCACACGACAAGTCGCAACTTTTTAAGGGCGTAGCACGAGAAGATGTACATGCGAATTTTTTGTTTCATTTTTTTTGAAATTCAAAATATGTGTAAGATGCATTTCAAAATGGAGGGAGCATATGCTCCTATGTTTCAAAACACCAGTCCCGCATGCGCATGACACTACTATACGGTCACATCAAGTCATAATCACAACCAAAATCAGTTCCCATGTACAAATATTTTGGATTTTATTGGCGGGAGATTGTAGCGCTTGACAGATATTTTCAATTTAGCTGGCGCTAAAAAAATACTGTACTAGCAAAATTGGTAGCTTACTGTAGTACTGCCTCCTTTCAGGGATACAAGGACAAGGACCAATCAACTAAAATAATGTATGAAAATGGTCACCAATGGGCCAACTAATAGTTATACTTTTCCCATGCAGCGCAATATAAAAAATACTACAAATCAGATTAAACCTTGATTAAATATTGGTGCATCCAATCCATTCAGTTTTCATTTAATCCACATCACCAAGGAAACAACCACCAGGTACATAACAAGTGCAGATAGAAGCACCAACAAAATAGTTCAGCATCACAAACCCTTTCACACAACCAAGGGACACCTTTGACTGTCAGTGTTCACTGTGGTATTCAGCATCTCCCACACTTTCTCAGGATGTTGCCCAGGTGGGCTTGACTTGCTTCTAATCCTGCAGTTATACGGTGGATGACTACTCTTTGTGCAGCCACTATTGCTCGTTCCTCTTTGAGTAGTTCCTCGAGAACATAAAAAGACAATGACTTGGACCTCAACCTGCGCTTGGGCTTTGACTTGGACTTGGACCTCGACAAATTAGTTGTGAACCCAGCATTACGCAGGAATGTGTTGTTGGCTATACCATGACATTGTAGTACCTTGGAAAATGAATTCAGACATTCTTCCTGGGTTTTTTCTATACCATCTTTCTTTGGTTTTGCCAGCTCCACTTTCATGTCAGACTGAGGAGTTTTCAGTTGTTACACATGTGTAAGAGAAGAGATTATAATGTGAAGACATGTGTATGAACTACCTCTAATAATCCTACAAACTGGCATGGCTGATTACCGCATATACATTTTAGTAAGAGCATGTTACATCATATTGACATGTCTTCTATTGCTAACACGTAATAGCAGGACTATAAAAATATGCATGGATCCATGTGTAGAATTCGTAATGTGCATGATATTGCTGAGAAGTATATAAGTGAATTGTACTAGCCCTTTCCAGCAGTTCAGACATTTGGTTGTGTTGGCTAGTGCATGAAGCTTGACAAATATGACAAGATATTTCTGAATACAATTGAAAACCATAACTGACATTAGTAGAGAATACTTACAATAACACTCTGTGCAAAATGTCCAGTCAAACCATTTCTGCTCGTCTGGCACACCTTGAATTGCTCAAGTAGACTCATCTCTCTGTCTGTACTCTCACAGTATGCTTGCCTTGCCTTCTGATATTTTCGCAAGAGAAAATATAAATTAGTTTCACAACCACGTCACATGCCGACATGCGACAATTGAAAGTTTTCAAAAAAAAAAAACAGAGACATCAATTTACGATGTATATTGTGCATCTATAAATTCTAAATGATTTACTAATTTAAATATAGTTGTACAGATAACATTCCTTACCATACAGTAGAGGTGTCCAATCAAGCTACGAGATCCTGTACGCTGTTGTAAACGTACATTATTACGAGCACGCATGTTACTTCGAGCGATGAACTACAAATGAAGACTTGTGAGACACATGCTTAAAAAGGAATCAGTAATGTGATCTTGTCTCACTGTCTTCACAGAACATACCAAATTCTTTTGAGCAGACCAATACTCAACAAGATCACACCATTGATCATCAGTCATCTGTAGTATAGGAGAGGTTGTTGGAATATCGCTAGGAGTCCTCCCAGCAAAGTATCTCATCTTTAGCCTATGGCGCTCCTGGCGCAACGCTGAAGAGAATATGCTCCTGATAACAGTGATTACATTCTTCATGTCATCATCAAACTCAAGACATGTCTGTTTACAACAATGGGAACCGTTCATGTGTTAGATAGCTAGCCAACAGAAAGCTAGAGGGAATGTGAACGAGCAACATGGTATTGTTTACGAAAATGACTTACATGTAACATGTGCAGTAAACCTTCAAAATGAGAAGGGGTGTTTACGTGTTGTTTCCATGATGGAAAGATAGGAATTTGAGTCCTGACAAAAACGCCTGTGATCGATGCTATATTAGATGATTCTTGTGGATCCAGTGGCCTTCTGATACCTGCTATAACTGATGTGATGGGAAATCTTGTTCCCATTCGGGCAATCTTATTTTTAAGTGATTTCAAAGTCGTTGGCCCCCTTCGTTTTCTTGGTCGTGGTGGAACTGCAAATTTAAGCATTACATCAAGCTATCAAGGTATTTATGTAACGGAGCATGTAAGGGAACACGTACCTAATTCGGCCCCACCATCATCTTTAAGGAAGAAGTTGTCTCTGGCAGGACTAAATGTCAGCGGGCGATCGTGATTAGTTAGGTGTTGAGAACCTGCTGTTGAAACTGGGTCTGCTGTGAATTGTTCTTGGGTAACTGGATTGGCAACAGGTGGCTGGGGAACATGTGGTTTGGTATTTGCTCCGTCTACAGCTTTTAGACCAACCGATGTGGGGTTAGGTCGAAGCTTTTTATGTTGGTGTTTCGCATTACAATATTTTTTTGCCTGGTCATCATTTTCAACTAGATTAGAGTGACTCTGAGTCTGAGACCTTGTTTTTACTCTGTTCACTGCATTTGTTTGTGATCTGACATGACCAGCTTGAACCCTTTTTATTTTTAGGTGAGCTGTCAGATATTGATCTTCCTGTTGAACTATGTTCTTCACCTTGTTGGTATTTGAAACGTCCTTACGTGAAGTCCCTGATGCCTGCCAGAGATAAACGGTACTTCAATCAACAAAATCATATACATGCTTGATACGATTATGGAACATAAGAACAGCAAGCCAAGACATGATGAAACATATGTTATTATTATGTGTTAACTGAGCAGATGATAATGCTATAACTTGGGCTGGGTTGGACAGATACATCACAGTTATTGAAGATGCAACAATAATGCCAATGAAAAGAGCGAGCAATCACCTTGGGTGGTGGAGTAGGGTGCTTGACAAGGGCATCCTCTTTACTCAGGTCTCCCTCAGACTCTTGTTCAGTAGGATCAAGTTCTGAATAAGAAAATGATTGTTATCGATGGAGACAGGAGAGGTGTTTGATTGTTCACTGGTGATGCCTATATTTTCTCTCCGGCCCTCTTTGTACTCTACTACAGTATCTTTAGCATGCATTAGAAAAAAATGCTAACGAGATTTATCATGGAACTTTGAGTAGAGCAGTAGAAGGGCAAATTAGTAGTAGCAAGTAGATGATAGCTCAAAAAGGAATAAAGCGTAGATCAAAAATAAATGATTTCCCTGTGCATGCCAATTGATGATTACAAGATTTATAAACATGCAGTTTAATAATGTCGACTAATCACTCTGCAGGCTTGACTTCTACTACAGTCATACCAGATAGCACCAAACAGATTGTAGGAAAAGTAAACTTGAAACCCCAGATCGCACGAAACTGATGTTCGGAAATGAAATGCATAACGGAAGCGGCTAAACACCAACCTTCGCATGGGGAGTGGACGGCTTTACGCTTTGGTTTCGCGCGGTGGACCGGTTGGGCGCGGGGTCTACCCATTTCACCGTGCGGTAGACCAGGGAGTCGGGAAGCAGATCCGACGCAGCGGCGGAGGTGGACGGCGTCCCTGAGCAGGATCCGGCGCGGTGGGCGTCGGCTACGGTGGAGCACAAATGGTGCGGTGTGCGCCTTCGTAGGGGAAGCGGCTCCGGCTTGCTTGACAACGTCTTCTCGGACACTACAGCGTCTGGTCAGGAGGCTGTGGTGGCGAGGTGGGACGGTGGTGCACTGCCGTCGTCGGGCGAGATGCTCCGATTCGGTGTGTGACGCGTGAGAGATGTGGGATTCGGCGCCTGTGCCGGTGGTATGTTTTAATGGCTGGGGTGAGATTGGCCTTGGCCAAGAGAAGAACCGCTGGGGACGTTTTTGATGAAAGGATAAGATCGGAAATTCGAACATTTGAAAATTGGAGGCGGCAACCCGAGCTATTTTCGCCGCTGTTTTGGCGCTTCGTTGAAATGGTTTGGTGGATGCGCGAAAAAAAATGGACGCGGTCCGACCCCATCAAGGTCTCATTTGTAAGCATGGGCGGTACGGCAGCCATCCTACCTTGATTTTTAGTGAATATCCATCCATTCATATATATGTGTTTTTTTCTGAATATTTGAGTACTTAAAACGGACTTCATATGACAAAGTTGCGCCTATTTTAGTGAACACTGCGTGGAGCCGATTTCGAAAACAAAACATGGACTAGGTACCAAAAAACATATATAGACTCGTTCTCCGCATTAAAAAGATTGATGTATCATGGATCTTAGTATATGTAAAATAACCTTGAGCTATTCATTATCATACGCGTAGAATTGAAGACTTCAGATATTTCTTTATATTTGAAAGAAACGCCATGTTTCATCCGACAACATTTATCATCTCATTGAGTTGGCGCTGATTTTATATGTGGTGACGAAAACAACTGAGGCTCCTTTGATTTATAGGATTTAGATCCTACGGGAATTATTCTACACTATTGGTTATATTCAAAGGGAACATATCCCATATGAATCTTGTACTACAAATCCTATATGAACAAAACATTAGGTCATCCCTCATGGAAAAATCCCTTTGGTACAATCAAAGAAACTCATATTCCCATAGGATTCAAATAGACAAGATGTACATACGTTTTTCCTATCCTATGACTTAAAGGACTCCTGAAATGGCTCGACAACAAAGATCATAAATTCCGAGTTGTGCATCGAGCAAAAGATATTGAAAAAATTCTTGATCGATCCAATTACAAAATGATTTTCAAAAGAACTAAAGTTTTGCCATTGATCACATAATTGGTATGTATATAGGTTCTACTTATAATAAAATATGTTTTGGTTTATTGGGATTGCGTTAGAATTACATGCATCACAATGTCTCGGGACTATTTCGGTATTTACCTCTTCTTTTAGAGTTCGCCCTATCTAAGATTATTTCCGACATTCGCCAATGTTTGCAAGGAATGGCATGCAGTCGATTCCCACCCTGTTTCAGAAAAAAATGAAGAAAAAAAAGTGAACTTGTGGCTATAAAATGATAAGCTTGAATTTTGATATGTTTTTTTAAAAAAAACTAGCTTCAAAATATGGCCTACCATTTTATATAAAAAACCATGGGTCTTAACAAAAATGCCCAAGGTAAAATGTGCATTAACATTTTGGGGAAAGGTGCAATAAGATTTCATTTTATTGTGGGAAACAAATTGTTGTTGTTTTTTTGCCTTTTCTGAATAGCTAAAAAGGTGTCATCTTTTTTCCATACATTCCATAATGTCATAGAACATAAGCATCCGGTGTCCAGATATAGCAACAATTCAGTATAAGACAATACTAACATAGTTTCCATAAAGTACTGCTAACACATAAGAAAACAAAAGATCTAGATGATGACCCAAGAAACATCCTTGTATATAATAACAATCTATTGACCATATGGCGGCTTTTGCATCACCCTATCAAAATCATCTGCCTTCAAGCACGAGAGCAGAATGTCGACACGTGCTTCAACATGTTCCAAGATCCTCTTGATGATCTCATGGATATCTGCATCAGCCGAATAGGAATCAAAGTTGTCAGCCACTAGCTTCTGATAGAAAGAAACATCAGTGTTGAAGGCGTCGATCTTAGGAGTCCCCACATTTCATTACTTGCAAGACCAAGATGATCAAATTCCCTTTACTTCATAAGAATGTCTGGATCGCTGACACGATCGAAATCTTTGCTAGTACCCTCCTTTGGCCGAATTCAAATTTGCATCAGATCTTGGTGCCCATGCCTTTGGTACATGCGGGTAATTTTTTGCCAATATGTCGTGCATTGCACATAGCGTCCTACTGTACAGGGGTATTTCTACATATCTTCTTCCAAATATAATTTAATTTATTTCGGGTTGGATTCAATTTGTTTCAAAATTGTCTGATATACCATTTGTATTGGTAGGAGATGCAGCTTTGAATTTTAATCATTGTTTCTAGGTGCCACACTTGCAGGGTACAGTCAAAGATTTTATCCAATGTTTCATGTCTTGACAAATCCTTTTCGTAATGGAAGTTGAGACCCCCAGCCTCTGCATCAAAATGATGCACATGGAATTTTTTAGTATGGTATTCAACAAAATATGATAATATGCAAAAATCAAACCTTGGACAAATATGACACATGCTCACTTGGGTAGAAAGCCAATCAAACTGATACAAATTACATTGCAGAGTCCTTGCATGTTAAACTATATATTGCCAAACACCACATATATTAAGGGATACATATTAATTTCGATACTACTACTTTTACGATAGAAGATTTGTAACTACAAACGTTGTGGGTTGTGGCTGCCCTCCTCAATCTACTCACTTGTCTCATCGGCAACCGTCTCCACCTCTCTACATGCACATATGGGTACAACTTCTTCACACCCGAAGAAGATTACTTGTTTCCTGTCATGCTCCGCCACTTGTAGTAGGTGTGCTCCTTTTTCAGAGATGAATTCTCTTTTAGGATGGAGATGTTCTCCTTTTTCAGAGATGAGTTCTCTTTTAGGATGGAGATGTTCTCCTTCGTTAGAGACCCGTTCTGATTTACCATGGAGAGGTTCTCCTTCGATAGAGATGAGTTCTCCTTTGATAGAGATGAGTGCTCATTCAAGAGTACGGCATACTCATTCCATAGCTTCATAGCACGGTTTACCAGATGTGCGTTCACATCTCGGAGCTTGGACGCATGGTCAATCAACTCGCGCGACTCATCCAGGAGCGACCGCCGGATTACTTGCAGAGACGCTTCATGTTGTCGTCCTTCATTAGATGGTAGATTCACAGAGCGACCCTGTGTGACACATGATATTATACTAATAAAGTGCAAGAGTGTAACTTCAATAGTAAAAATATAGTACTCCGAAAGTTTGCAGGACTTAAACTTCAATACTCATAGTAATATGTACAAGACTAACTTCAATAGTAATTGTAATATGTATAAATTTCAATTGCAATACTGTAGTAATATGAGTACTCCGGAGCTTGGAGTAATAAAGTTTCAAACTAAGAACGAAACATGAACTAATAAAGTTTGCCCTATGCATCAATCGATGGAGAGGCTGGATCTCAAGTTCGAAAGGGGGAAAAAGACTGCAGTGAAGTTTCAAGTTTGCATTGAAGTTCGAAAGTGGTAATGCAGCTAGTATTAGTGCAGTAGAAATCCCTTGTGCCTTGTTTGGTTGACGTGTTTTCACATGGTTCAGTGAGTAATATCTGGGTCTTTCTTAATTAGAACACATTTTATCTGTTTGGCAGAAGAGTATTGGACAGGATCAGAGTCGCGGGGATCCTCAGGAAACACTTCCGCGCACGTCGGGTGGACGTGGAACCGCAACACCTCTATGCTCTCGCGTTTCTGGTCGTTCCGCATACGTGCTCCGATTGCTGCTTCTCCTTCCAGGCATCCACCCCGTTCCAGCATGGATCAGGCTGAGGGATTGATTCCAATGCAAAATTACAAGTCCTGAGGCCTGCTGGCATGGATTACGTGAATAGAAATTGGACGCTTCACTAATAAGGCCCGAGGAACCCCTCAAAAAAAAAACTAATAATGCCCCAGGACAGGCTATCTCTCAGGTTGTCCTGATCTGCCGCAAATACTCACGCCAAAACATGGTGAATGAAGTATTTTGCATCAAATCCCCTCCGAATAATACTCAGTAGGGGGCTAACTAGTTTTAAACCAATGATTAAACTACATTAACCACTGACCTCGAAGCTCTCCTCCTTGGAGAGGACCGACTCCCCGGCGACGGCGAGGTTGTCTTGCAGCTGCAGCAGGACTGTCACGTCTGAGCCCACGGAGAGGTCGTTGATCCGCTGCCGCTTGGTGGGCACATCAGACTCAACGGCGAGGCCGCCATGCGCCTGCTGCAGCAGCTGTAGGGGGGCGTGCGAGTTGGCGGCGAGGTCCTGTAGTTGCTGCTGGGGGATTACGACGGTGGGCCGCACACCTAACAGGCCCCCTTGTCCACTCGTGGGATTCATCGCCGGAAGATGGGGGTGCAGGGAGGCGCTAATACAGAGGTTGTGGATGGTACAGCCGCCGACGAGCACTGTACAGGTTGGGGCTATAGGATTTTGAAGATGAATGGGGAGAGGCGGCAGGGGCCTATATAAATCGAGAGGAGTGAGGTAGCGAGAAGTGAAGTGAATGGGGAGAGGCGGCAGGGGCCTATAAATCGAGAGGGCTATAGGTTGGGACATGATTTTTACGCAATATTTAAATTTAGATTTAAGCCGCATGTCACCAGGTGACATGCGAAAGGTGCATGTCACCTGATCTCTATCCGTGAAGGACACAGGTCACTCGCAACACTGTACATGGTGTACTGTAGGGACGCGAAACAGTATTGTTCACTGTTCGTAGTGTTTTTCATTTTTCTGATTTTTTTGAATTTTATGCCCATTTGAATCTTTTGGTCAAATCCTAGGTTTGACAAAGATTTAAACAAGTTTAAAATATATGAAAAGGTAAGCATGGATCCTTCTTAGTCACTCTAAAATGAAGCTTTTGGGATGTTCTTGAAATTTCCATGCTTGACTTCATAAGACAGAGTTTAGGGTTAGGGGTAGATATATACATGATTTGTTTGGTTTGAATATGTCTAGACCTTGTTTATCAACTTTAATTCTTACTATATGACATAAGAAAACTATTTGCTTTGGTTTTTCATTTTTCTGATTTTTTTGAATTTTGATGCCCATTTGAATCTTGTCAAATCCTAGGTTTGACCAAGATAATTTAAACAAGTTTAAAACATGGAAATGAAAAGGGAAGCATGTATCCTTCTTAGTCACTCTAAAATGAAGTTTTTGGGAGGTTTTTGAAATTTCCATGTTTGAAACCCAAAACCACTTCTCTTCATGCTTGACTTCATAAGACAGAGTTTAGGGGTTAGGGGGTAGATACATGGTTTGTCTAGTTTGAAACTTTGAATATGTCTAGACCTTGTTTATCAACTTGAATATGCTTACTATATGACATAAGAAGACTATGTACTTTGGTTTTTCATTTTTCTGATTTTTTTAATTTTCTGCGCATTTGAATCTTGGTCAAATCCTAAATTTGACCAAGATTTAGACAAGTTTAACACGTGAAAACGAATAAGTAAGCCTGGATCCTTCTTAGTCACTCTAAAATGAAGCCTTTGGGAGGTTCTTGAAATTTCCATGTTTGAAACCCAAAACCACTTCTCTTCATGATTGACTTCATAAGATCGACAGATTAGTTTAGGGTTAAGGGTAGATATATACATGATTTTTCTGGTTTTAATATGTCTAGACCTTGTTTATCAACTTGAATGCTTACTATATGACATAAGAAAACTATTTGCTTTTGTTTTCATTTTTCTGATTTTTTTTTAATTTTGATGCCCATTTGAATCTTGTCAAATCCTAGGTCGTTTGACCAAGATAATTTAAACAAGTTTAAAACATGAATATGAAAAGGGAAGCATGTATACTTCTTAGTCACTCTAAAATGAAGTTTTTGGGAGGTTTTTGAAAATTCCATGTTTGAAACCCAAAACCACTTCTCTTCATGCCTGACTTCATAAGATAGAGTTTAGGGGTCAGGGGGTGTAGATACATTTGGTTTGTCTAGTTTGAATATGTCTATACCTTGTTTAACAACTTTAATGCTAACTATATGACATAAGAAGACTATGTGCTTTGGTTTTTCATTTTTCTGATTTTTTTGAATATTGTGCCCACCCATTTGTATCTTCATGAAATCCTAGGTTTGACCAAGATAATTTAAACAATTTTAAAACATGAAATGAAAAGGGAAGCCTGGATCCTTCTTAGTAACTCTAAAATGAAGCTTTTGGGAGGTTCTTGAAATTTCCATGTTTGAAACCCAAAACCACTTCTCTTCATGATTGACTGAGTTTAATTAGGGTTTTAGGGGTAGATATATACATGATTTTTCTGGTTTTTCATTCTTTTGATATTTTTCTGAATTTTTAGGGCCATTTGAATCTTGGTCAAATCCTTGGTTTGACCAAGATTTAAACAAGTTTAAAACATGAAAATGAAAAGGGAAGTCTGTATCCTTCTTAGTCACTCTAAAATGAAGCTTTTGGGATGTTCTTGAAATTTCAATGTTTGAAACCCAAAACGACTTCCCTTCATGCTAGACTTCATAAGATCGAAAGGGGGTAGATACACGATTTGTCTGGTTTGGATATATCTAGACCTTGTTTATCAACTTGATTGCTTACGATATGACATAAGAAGACTATGTGATTTGGTTTTCCATTTTTCTGAATTTTTTAATTTTTTGCCCACCCATTTGTATCTTCGTCAAATCCTAGGTTTGACCAAGATAATTAAAACAAGTTTTATAAAACATGAAAATGAAAAGGGAAGCATGTATCCTTCTTAGGCACTCTAAAATGAAGCTTTTGGGAGTTTTTTCAAATTTCCATGTTTGAAACCCAAAACCACATCTGTTCACATGCTTGACTTCATAAGACAGAGTTTAGGGGTTAGGGGTATAGATACATGATTTGTCTGGTTTGAATATGTCTAGACATTGTTTATCAACTTTAATGCTTACTATATGACATAAGAAAAATAATGTCATGTAAATGAGTTAACTTGGATTTCCTACCCTTGAATCCATAGGAAACTTTGTTCTAATGCACTATAATAATCAACCGAGTTTTTACACCAACAGGTCTGTCACTTACGTGTGGTGCCCACGCGTGAGGTCCCACACTTCAGTGAGCACAAGTCACGTGCAATAGGTACGCAAACTCCCAGCCATCTTCTTTGTCAAGAGAAGACGCATCAGGATGCGTATTGGAAGTGGGTCCTTCTGGATCCTTCGGTTGTCCCTCTCACAAAAAAAAAAAACAAATCTCTCTCATTCTCGGCCTCGCTCGACTCGCTCGCTCGCACCTCCTGCTCACTGACAAACCCTGCACAAAAGTCAACATCATCACCCGAAAAAGGGGAGACACCATAATTCTCTCCCTTCTTCTCTCCTTCCGAGTGATCCCTCTTCCTCCGAGTTTCACTCGACGGGCAAACACACTTTTTTTAATTTTCTGCCCATTTGAATCTTGGTCAAATCCTAGGTTTGACCAAGATTTAAACAAGTTTAAAACATGAAAATAAAATGGTAAGCATGGATCCTTCTTAGTCTCCCGAAAATGAAGTTTTTTTTTTTGAAATTTCCATGTTTGAAACCAAAAACCACTTCTCTTCATGCTTGACTTCATAAGACATAGTTTAGGGTTAGGGGTAGATATATACATGATTTTTCTGGTTTGAATATGTCTAGACCTTGTTTATCAACTTGAATGCTAGCTTACTATATATGACATAAGAATGCTATGTGCTTTGGTTTTTCATTCTTTTGATTTTTTTCTGAATTTTTATGCCCATTTGAATCTTGGTCGAATCCTAGGTTTGACCAAGATTTAAACAAGTTTAAAACATGAAAATGAGAAGGGAAGCATGTATCCTTCTCAGTCACTCTAATTAAAATGAAGATTTTGGGAGGTTTTTGAAATTTCCATGTTTGAAACCAAAAACCACGTCTCTTCATGCTTGACTTCATAAGATATATAGAGTTTAATTAGGGGTTAGGGGTATAGATACATGATTTGTTTGGTTTGAATATGTCTAGACCTTGTTTAACAACTTGAATGCTTACTATATGCCATAAGAAGACTATGTACTTTGGTTTTTAATTTTTTTGATTTTTTAAAATTTTCTGCCAATTTGAATCTTGGTCAAATCATAGGTTTGACAAAGATTTAAACAAGTTTAAATTGTGAAAATGAAAAGGTAAGCATGGATCCTTATTAGTCACTCTAAATTAAATCTTTTGGGAGGTTCTTGAAATTTCCATGTTTGAAACCCAAAACCACTTCTCTTCATGATTGACTTCATAAGAAAGAGTTTAGGGTTTTAGGGGTAGATATATACATGATTTTTCTGGTTTGAATATGTCTAGACCTGGTTTATCAACTTGAATGCTTACTATACATATGACATATATAAGAATGCTATGTGCTTTGGTTTTTCATTCTCTTTTGATTTTTTTTCTAAATTTTTATGCCCATTTGAATCTTGGTCAAAATCTTTGGTTTGACAAGGATTTAAACAAGTTTAAAACATGAAAATGAAAAAGGGAAGTCTGTATATCCTTCTTTTAGTAACTCTAAAATGGAAGCTTTTGGGATGTTCTTGAAATTTCCATGTTTGAAACCGAAAACAACTTCCCTTCATGCTAGCTTCATAAGATCGACAGGGGGTAGATACATGATTTGTCTGGTTTGAATATGTCTAGACATTGTTTATCAACTTTAATGCTTACTATATGACATAAGAAAAATAATGTCATGTAAATGAGTTAACTTGGATTTCCTACCCTTGAATCCATAGGAAACTTTGTTCTAATGCACTATAATAATCAACCGAGTTTTTACACCAACAGGTCTGTCACTTACGTGTGGTGCCCACGCATGAGGTCCCACACTTCAGTGAGCACAAGTCACGTGCAATAGGTACGCAAACTCCCAGCCATCTTCTTTGTCAAGAGAAGACGCATCAGGATGCGTATTGGAAGTCTGTGGGTCCTTCTGGATCCTTCGGTTGTCCCTCTCACAAAAAAAAACTCTCTCATTCTCGGCCTCGCTCGACTCGCTCGCTCGCTCGCCTCCTGCGCACTGACAAACCGTGCACAAAAGTCAACATCATCACCCGAAAAAGGGGAGACACCATAATTCTCTCCCTTCTTCTCTCCTTCCTCCGAGTGATCCCTCTTCCTCCGAGTTTCACTCGACGGGCAAACACACTTGTGCTGCATAGTAATAATAAAAAGGTATAGAAAAATCAACCTACGAATCTATAATTAAATAGGTTAGTAATAATAAAAATGTAGAAAAATCAACCTACGAATCTATAATTAAATAGGTTAAACTAGGGTTTTGCCCACTACTACAGATCAAGGTTCAAACCTTGTTTATCAACTTGAATATGCTTACTATATGACATAAGAAGACTATGTACTTTGGTTTTCATTTTTCTGATTTTTTAAATTTTCTGCGCATTTGAATCTTGGTCAAATCCTAGGTTTGACCAAGATTAGACAAGTTTAATTAACACGTGAAAACGAATAAGTAAGCCTGGATCCTTCTTAGTCACTCTAAAATGAAGCATTTTGGGATGTTCTTGAAATTTCCATGTTTGAAACCCAAAACGACCTCTCTTCATGCTACACTTCATAAGATCGACCGAGTTTAGGGTTAGGGGTAGATACATGATTTGTATGGTTTGAATATGTCCAAACCTTGTTAATTTATCAACTTGAATGCTTACTATATGACATAAGAAGACTATATGCTTTTGTTTTTCATTTTTCTGATTTTTTTTGAATTTTATGCCCATATATTTGAATCTTGGTCAAATCATATGTTTGACAAAGATTTAAACAAGTTTAAATTGTGAAAATGAAAAGGTAAGCATGGATCCTTATTAGTCACTCTAAATTAAATCTTTTGGGAGGTTCTTGAAATTTCCATGTTTGAAACCCAAAACCACTTCTCTTCATGATTGACTTCATAAGAAAGAGTTTAGGGTTTTAGGGGTAGATATATACATGATTTTTCTGGTTTGAATATGTCTAGACCTGGTTTATCAACTTGAATGCTTACTATACATATGACATATATAAGAATGCTATGTGCTTTGGTTTTTCATTCTCTTTTGATTTTTTTTCTAAATTTTTATGCCCATTTGAATCTTGGTCAAAATCTTTGGTTTGACAAGGATTTAAACAAGTTTAAAACATGAAAATGAAAAAGGGAAGTCTGTATATCCTTCTTTTAGTAACTCTAAAATGGAAGCTTTTGGGATGTTCTTGAAATTTCCATGTTTGAAACCGAAAACGACTTCCCTTCATGCTAGACTTCATAAGATCGACAGGGGGTAGATACATGATTTGTCTGGTTTGGATATATCTAGACCTTGTTAATTTATCAACTTGAATGCTTACGATATGACATAAGAAGACAATGTGATTTGGTTTTTCAATTTTCTGATTTTTTTGAATATTGTGCCCACCCATTTGTATCTTCATGAAATCCTAGGTTTTACCAAGATAATTTAAACAAGTTTAAAACATGAAAACGAAAAGGGAAACATGTAACCTTCTCAGTCACTCTAAAATGAAGTTTTTGTGAGGTTTTTGAAATTTCCATGTTTGAAACCCAAAACCACTTCTCTTCATGCTTGACTTCATAAGACAAAGTTTAGGGTTAGGGGGTATAGATACATGATTTGTATGGTTTGAATATGTCCAAACCTTGTTTATCAACTTGAATATGCTTACTATATGACATAAGAAGACTATGTACTTTGGTTTTTCATTTTTCTGATTTTTTTAATTTTCTGCACATTTGAATCATATCTTGGTCAAATCCTAGGTTTGACCAAGATTTAGACAAGTTTAACACGTGAAAACGAATAAGTAAGCCTGGATCCTTCTTAGTCACTCTAAAATGAAGCTTTTGGGAGGTTCTTGAAATTTCCATGTTTGAAACCCAAAACCACTTCTCTTCATGATTGACTGAGTTTAATTATATAGGATTTTAGGGGTAGATATATACATGATTTTTCTGGTTTGAATATATATGTCTAGACCTTGTTTATCAACTTGAATGCTTACTATACATATGACATATCTAAGAATGCTATGTGCTTTGGTTTTTCATTCTTTTGATTTTTTTCTGAATTTTTAGGGCCATTTGAATCTTGGTCAAATCATTGGTTTGACCAAGATTTAAACAAGTTTAAAACATGAAAATGAAAAGGGAAGTCTGTATCCTTCTTAGTCACTCTAAAATGAAGCTTTTGGGATGTTCTTGAAATTTCAATGTTTGAAACCCAAAACGACTTCCCTTCATGCTAGACTTCATAAGATCGAAAGGGGGTAGATACATGATTTGTCTGGTTTGGATATATCTAGACCTTGTTTATCAACTTGATTGCTTACGATATGACATAAGAAGACTATGTGATTTGGTTTTTCATTTTTCTGATTTTTTTGAACATTGTGCCCACCCATTTGTATCTTCATGAAATCCTAGGTTTGACCAAGCTAATTTAAACAAGTTTAAAACATGAAAATGAAAAGGGAAGCATGTAACCTTCTCAGTCACTCTAAAATGAAGTTTTTGGGAGGTTTTTGAAATTTCCATGTTTGAAACCCAAAACCACTTCTCTTCATGCTTGACTTCATAAGACAAAGTTTAGGGTTAGGGGGTATATATAGATACATGATTTGTATGGTTTGAATATGTCCAAACCTTTTGTTTATCAACTTGAATATGCTTACTATATGACATAAGAAGACTATGTACTTTGGTTTTTCATTTTTCTGATTTTTTTTAATTTTCTGCGCATTTGAATCATATCTTGGTCAAATCCTAGGTTTTACCCTATGACATAAGAATGCTATATATGTGCTTTGGTTGTTCATTCTTTTGATTTTTTTGATTTTTTAGGCCCATTTGAATCTTGGTCAAATCCTAGGTTTGACCATGATTTAAACAAGTTTAAAACATGAAAATGAAAAGGTAAGCATGGATCCTTCTTAGTCACTCTAAAATGAAGCTTTTGGGATGTTCTTGAAATTTCCATGTTTGAAACCCAAAACGACTTCGATCTCTTTATGCTAGATTTCATAAGACTGAGTTTTAGGGGTTAGGGGGTAGATACATGATTTGTCTAGTTTGAATATGTACATAGTACTCCCTCTATAGGAACTTGGAGAAAGCAACTGTTGTGCCACACAATTTTGTTGTTTTCCTATTTTTCTTTCATGAAGCTTTACGATGTGGTTCGTGTGTGGGGATCAAGCTCGTAATCTCGTTTCAATTACACAACCAACTACTCTGCTCATCCTTGCATGTAATTAACCAATATAGGAATTTGATTCCACGGAACTTTTTCAGTACATAAGTCTCCTCCTTAACTCCTCTAGTCTCTACCAAGCCGGCCGCCTCGCTACTTCCCTAGCTTCCTCCCTACAGCACACCTCGCCCCCGTACGCGAGCTAGGTCCAGCCGGAGATGGGGCACAGCCGCCCCCGCTGGAAGAATGCTCAGAGGAAGTCCGGGCAGGAGGACAAGGGTGACGCCATCCCGGATGAACTTCTCGGGCTGGTGTTCCTGCGCCTCACCTCGCCTCTGGATCTCGTCCGCGCCGCGTTCGCCTGCAGGAGCTGGCGCAAGGTCATCGCGGCGGAGGACTTCCGTGTCCTCTCCGCTCGCCACGGCGCGCCATCCTCCATAGTCGCCGGCCACTACCACATCAGCTTCTCCCATTGTCACTATCGGCCGTCTGGCTTGCTGCCCCACTTCGTTCCCTCTTCCTCGTCATGTTGGGCCGGGGTCGCCGCAAATAATCTCGCGCTCGACTTCCTCCCACGGGCGCCAAACGGCGACCTCAGTTTGGAGCTCGCCGACTCTCGGGGCGGCCTCCTACTCCTTGCGGACTTCGACCACACCGAACACGGAAAGCCTTTCGAGCAGCCTTCACGTCTCGTCGTCTGCGATCCCCTGGCAGGTCAGTACGTGACGGTCCCTCCACCCCCTGCTGTTTCGCACACAACATTCGTAAGCTTGTTCCTGGGCGCCGCCCTCCATGGCGAGGACGCTGCGGCGCGCATCAGTCTGTCAAATTACAGGGTGACGTGCCTGATCTATCATGACGGCATCTGCAAGACCTGCGTGTTCTCGCCTGGCCCTGGTGGCCACGCTTGGACCTCCTCCGGCGCCATCGTGCCTCTCCACGCCACGCACACAGGCCGGTCGGATATCCTCTTTGTGGGGTGCAACGCCCGTTTCTTCCAGTGGTACGTGTTCGGTGGGCTCGGAAACTTCATTCTTGCTCTCGACAGAGAATCCGGCGAGCTCTCACGCTTCGAGAGAGCTCGAGACGAGGACTGGCTTCACACCGTGCCGATTGAGATGCTGGGCGGGCCCTCGCGCGTGCTGAATTGGTACGTGCTAGAGCTTCCGTGGCCACCTACCTTCCGAGCTTGCTTATCCTAGGATTCTGGCTTCCTGGGTTGGATTAGTGTCGGCCATGGTGTCGTCGACATGGTCTGGAGGTTGAAGACGAAGGGCATCTCTAGGATTTTGTTGTAATTTCGTTTTTTTTCAGGTGTTTTGTACTATTTGATGTTTCTCTTAATGCCAGAGGGTTTATTTGCACTAGTCATACTTGACATAGCTGTACGTTTTGAAGATTAACTTGTTCATCATGATCCGAACTTCTCATACTCTTAATGCCAGAGGGTTTATTTGCACTAGTCATACTTGACATAACTTCGAACTTGTTTTGAGTAATACGTAGTATGGTATAGTACTAGAATAGGAGGAGTAACACTTTTCGCATTTGGGCCAAATATAAAGTACTACCTCCATTTCAAGGAATAAGGCGCACGCGTACTCCAAGACGTATCTTTTGGTCAGATTACCTTGACCATTGAATTGACAAGACAACACACAGAGCATTGGGGCGTGCTCGATGGTGCTAGCTGCGGCTATACAGACATGTGATAGGCATCGCGGAAGCGTCGCAAATAGAAAACAAATCATATTTTTTGGGGGAGGATGTTTTGGCTCCTGGTTGCGTATGCTCCCTTTAGTTTGAACTGCAACATCTATATATTTTGAAATGTAAAAAAAATCCAAACAAAAAATTAATCTTTTCATCTTCACATGCTAAGAGCGCATAAAGTCTTTCCATAAAAAACTAAATTGTCGTTTGGGCTATGTAAAAAAGATAAAATTTATTGCTAAAAATAAAGCTGTTTACATCAACCACAAAAAATATCGGCTTTTCACGAAACTACACGAACACACATAGATTATCGAGAAGTACATGCGGATTTTTTTGTTAGAATTTTTTGAAAATTAAAAATATGTTTTTTTGGGTCGAGGTAGCATATCCGCCCAATAGCCGAATTAAATTTCCGATTTTTTTGGACTGACAATTTCATCGGGAAGACATGGATGCGCGCAGACGGCGTGCAAGGCAAGGCATCGATTTGACCGGACGTACTTAGGGCAGGTCAGGCTGCCAGCGTACTTATTCCGGGCAGGTGAGGTACTAGAACTCAAAGTCCTCCTCAGCGTCTCTCCTCTCTCTCTGTCTTTATTGAGTGTACTAGCGCGCAGGGACTCAAAGTCAGGGAAATGTTTGAGATGCAAAGTAAGAGAATATTTACCAGTATAATTGGTTGATTAGAAGATTAAGTGGTGAAATCACAACAGATTGGAGCAGTACATGGTGGAAACCGCAAAATATCCTTCCAAATGGTGTTTTTGTGCAACATACGAAGTATGAGGTGGTGGAACTTGAGGCCAGTGACTTTACTTACTCCAAAATGCAACTTTACGTACATGAGCCATCGGATCAAGATCCAACGGACACAGTTGATCCAGAATTTGTAGTCACATTTTAAGTTGCTCGAAAAAAATCGAAAACATTACAGTAAGATATATATCTTTCTTAAGTATTCTGGTAAAGTTTTACTTCATTTGAAAATTGAGTTTAATTTTAAGTTTAAAATTTGGATCAACCATGTGCGTTGGATCTTGATCGAATGACTCACGTACAAGTCGCCAGTGAAGTTACTGGATCTCGTTCCTTGGTGGAATCTGCAATTCCCTCCCCTATATATACTATACAAGTCGAAGACTACGACCCTCTATCCCTATCTCCTTCACATCCTCTAAATTCATATTCCCATTTAGAATCGTTGGGCATGGAGGTTCCCCCTGGTAGCTTTAGATCGAGCTTTTGTCGACGATGCTAATTTGAGAAGACTGCTCACCTACGGTTTGTGCTCTCAATCCGCACAACCTCCATTTTGGTGGGTTAGTACTTTCTTCACTAGGTTCATCAAGATGTATTTTAATTTGGGCTAACAGTCGTGTTAATTTCCTTGTATTAAGCAGTGCTGTTCGTGCAAGAAGGTTGCATGCGACAGCTGCGCTAGGAACCTGCCCGGTGGCGCGTGCCCGGGATGCCAGGGCGTCTTCCAAGGTGAAAGTCCTCCATCTGAAAGCATGTACTTTTCCCGTGAATGTGTTATGGAAAAGAATGTGGTGAGAAGAACGTTCATCTGCGGTTTGTGCTCTCAAATCGCACGACGTCCACTATAACGGGTTAGTACTTTCTTCACTAGGTTCCACCCAACTATATTTTTCTTTGGGCCAACAGTCATGTAAATTTCCTTGTATTAAGCAGTGCATTCGCATGGGGGAGGGACATCACATTGCATGCGGAAGCTGCTTAAGAAACCTACCCAGTCTCGTGTGCCCGAACTGCGATGGCATCTACGAAGAGGATGAGGATTTAAGTAGATTTGCCTCCTTGTTTAAGGTGGATTGCAGCAACGATGGTTGCGACATGAGCGGCGACTTGCTCGAATACTTTCAACATGAGGCGACGTGCCCGCATGCGCCAACGAGACGGTAGGTGGTTGATCTTGCCGGTCTCGATGGAGAAGATGATCACGCTTTGAGGCTAATCTGAGCTCGGTGGAGAAGGACCGGATGGAGTTTCCTTTTCTAGAACTAGAGTTCTTTTTGTACTTTTGGATGTCTTGTCTGTAGTTTCCTTTTACTTGGAGGGTCCTCCTAGCTTGCAGTCTGTAATCCCACCGTCATCATAATATAAAAGCAGTGTCACGAGGTCCTTCGGGACATTTCTGTGTTCAAAAAATGTATGATTTTAGACATGTCGTCTATTTATGTGTGCGATGTTGTATCATCTATTACCGTGATTAGTTTGAACGTGTCCATGTCCTAGAACAAAACTTCGGCATGATGTACTTGTATGTTTAATTGAATTCGACCAAGTATAATGTGGAACCGATCATTGCGAGCATATGGAGATTGCGAACCGGTAATTGACAGGTGGTACATGCTCTATCTTAATCTTGTTTATCTAATGGTAATTGCAATTTATGCGGTACTGAAATAATTAGTTTTAGTTATAAACAGGGACTCTTCGGACGGGGGCTCCTTTTCAAACAAGACCGGGGAGATTTATGAAGTGCTAGAAGGGAACAAATTACTACATGAGTGTTTTGCGTGAAATGGTTAAAATTTGTAGTGGCAGATTGCCGCCAATGCAATTTTTTCATGTGGTTGATATGGTAGGATGGACATTTCAAAATTTCACGAATTATTTCGGTTTGTGACCATATATTAAATTAGTTCTGGGCTCATTTCCATATAATTTGAAATTTCAACGCGAAGTACACGAAGTACAATTAAAAAAGGGGAAACTATATATACGTGATGTGCACTAAATGTGTGGTACCCCCCAAAAAATGACCAAACATATGCGTTGCATCCAAGTACGTAACACCCATATGGCAAACGAAAGCATTGAGTAGTTGTTTGTGATGTAAGTAATCTACATATATATCAAAATACCAAACATGGCACACCAAAATATTTTTTAGAAGAACTTACCAGATTTTGGCACCATGCATGTTGGAGTTTTTTTTTGACAGAATCCATCTTGGAGTTCGCATGGCTCTCTTCCGAAGTGAGAGGTGAGTTGGTTAATGCTAGAACCATGGCAAACTTCCGAATGTTAGTAATTTATCATGGATTCATCATTTGTGATGAAATACCTAGGAACAATGCCAAACATGACCTACCTATGTTCTTGAGAATATTCCCTTTCACCGATTTTGGCACCATGTGTGTTTTTAAGTACGTTTGCATGCCTTCTTGATTGGTTATTAAAATACCATGTCAAACTGTCGATACATGGAAAATTCCTTTGCTACAATCAAATAAACTTCGGGCTCCTTTTATTCAAAGGAATATGGAGGGCGTAGGAATATGAAAGGTGCATGATTGGAATGTTATGCCAAGTTGAATCCTATAGGAACATGATGTGTCTTTGATTGTGGCAAAGGAACTTTTCCATGAGGTATTAGCTAATGGTTTTTTCCTATAAGATTTGCACTACAAGATTCCTATATGAATAGTTCCTATGAATCAAATGACTTGTATAGGAATTTTTCCCATAAGAACCGAATCCAACATAATTCCTATGACAATCATATGAATCAAAGGAGCACGATTCCCATAGGATTGAAGTAGACATGACATCCCAATTCTATGATTTTCCTTTTCCTATACTTTCCATTTCCTATGAACCAAAGGAGGCCTAACTAGTTGGCCATACTGAAACAATTGCCAAATAAATGCCGTGCATCCTATGGCCCCCGTGAGTTTGACCTAAATTTGAAATCATGGTAAAAGGTGCTTAAAATAGGCAAATAAAAGCATGTAGTCAATTTTTTTTAGGATGTAGTACTACCTAGGGAAAATACCAAACATGCCATAATGCAAACTGTGTTTTAGAGAGTAGCCCTTCAAAAAAGTTGGCATCCACTTGTTGATTTTGCTATCGACATGACAAAATAACTGATCAGATGACCAAGTGGTAAAAATTGCAACAGATTAGACCACCACATGGTGGAAACTGCTAAAAATCATGAAAACTGCGAAGAAAAAGTTAAAGTGGTGGTTTGTGCAGCATATGGAGGATTGAGTAGTACAAGTTGGATGTGCACTACCGTGTGCCCGTGGTAAATGTTCGCCTATTATGATGATGGCAAGAAAAAATGATGTTTTCTCTGCTGAAACTGTCCCGAGCTGATTTGACGAGACAAAATACAGCTACACGGCGTGCAAGGGACGGCTATACAGTACATTAGCTTCTTCTCGGGTCACACGCCTGCACCACAGGTGCAGTAAGTGCAGCAGAGACCAGAGAGAGAAGGAACGCCCGTATTATATTTGATTTCAATTCATATTGTTTTTTTCCTTGCCTCTCCGTCTTCTTCACCGCCATCTTCTCGGTGTTTTCAAGAGTGATTATCAAGTGGAGAGACAATTGCATTGGGAAAGTCTCTCCACTTGATAATCTCTGTTGAAAAACTCGCACGTCTTGTGAAATGTGAAGGCTGCACGCGTGGGGAAGGGAGACGCAAACGCCGCACCGCATCATTAGTAGTATACCTTTCTCTCCTCAGGCACCCCGGCTGGCCGCCCGCCGCAATAGTTCCTTGCATAGCGCTTGCCGTCTCCTCCAAAAACCCCCAGCGCACTTGCATCCGCCATCCACCTAAATCCACCGCCGAGTACCTTTCTGTCCTCACCACCGCCGCTGCGCCTATTCCCCTGTCCAGCAGACGACTGCGGCGTTGCGTGTGTCGCCGCCGTGTCAGATGGAGGCGGAGCCGCTCAACTCCCGAAGGCGGGTCGAGCCAGATCGGGAAGAGCCTCCGTCGAGCCTCGACCTCATCAGCCGCCTCCCCGACGAGATGCTGCACATCATCATCTCCCTCCTGCCCATGATATCCGCTGTAAGGACAACATTGCTCTCCAAACGGTGGCGCCACCTCTGGCGCTCCGTCCCACTTAACCTCCTCGTCGGCGACAACGACCTCATCAGCCGCCTACCGGACCAGATTCTCCACATCATCATCTCCCACCTGCCCACTGTATCCGCTGTAAGCACAACCTTGGTCTCCAAACGGTGGCGCCACCTCTGGCACTCCGTCCCACTTAACCTCGAGATCGACGACGAACTCGCCAAGCAAAACCACAAACGCATCGCCGCGGTCTCCAGTATCCTCGCCGCTCACCCTGGCCCCGCCAGAAGCGTGTCAATCGACCCCTTCAGAACCACTTGCAAGGTCGACACCACGCTCGACAGCTGGTTCCGGTCCAGCACCCTATCTTGCGTCGAGAACCTCAGATTCGATGCTGGAACTGTGATGCGCTCCTTCCCGCTGTCCGCGTTCCGCTGCGCGCCCACGCTGCGCATTGTCAGCATTTCTACTTGCTATTTGCCCGAGATTCATGCCAACTCCATGCTTCTTTTCCCCCAACTCAAAAGGCTCTTGCTCTATGACGTCTACATCTGTAAGGCGACGAACATCGACCGCCTGTTCACCCGCTGTATTGTGCTCGAGGCACTTCACCTTGAGGGGGTCCACGGGTTCACCCAACTCAACATTCAAATGCCAAATCTTCGTACAATTAGTGTGGCTAGCTATTGGAAACGCAACACCACCGAACTTATTCAGTTAGACACGGTGCAAATTATGGATGCATCTTGCCTCGAGAGATTGGTCATATGCGTTGATGATGTTCCACTACTAATCCAGGTCGCCAACGCACCAAAGTTGATGGTGTTGGGCTTTGCGTCGTACCCTGGCTGCCAACTTGTTATTGGACGCATAAACTTTTTGGTAGAACAGCCTTCTTCTTGTTGAATTAACTCACATTTTTGTTATTTTTTTGACATATGTACCATTGTCCTGTAGAGGATGATGCCCATAAGCTTGGAAAATTCTCTGTGCACAGTGAAGAACTTGGTTCTAAAATCTGACGGCCCTCGTCTGGATCAACTACTTGCATTTCTTAGATGCTTTCCCTGCACGGAGAAGCTATATATCCAGGTAAATTCGTTGTTGTTAACTGTTTACCACTATGAGCAAAAACTGTAGAGTTACATGGAGTTAACCTGTTATTACTTATTAGCCTAGATCAGTTGAACAATTGTACTAGAAGAACATCCACAATGGAGTTATATTATGTTGGTTCAAAACTAAACTTCTTGTCATACAATGTGTTGTATCTTGTGCATCTGTGAAGTTTCATATAAACACATGATAATATGTGATCTGTGTAAAAAAGAGAAGACATATGTAAATAGTGTGACTTACTATTTACACATCATTTGTTCTTTTTTTGTGTAGATCACATATTATCATATTTTTGGATGAAACTTCACAGAAGCACATGATAGAACACAATGTATGTCCAGACTTTTAGTTTACATTTTTTTTGGAAACTTGGAAGTGTCAAAAGAAAAATGGGGTGCACCCGCAACTAGTTGCGGATTGGAGTTTCCCATGTTGGTAACCTTTCCCCAACTTTACAATGACAATAACAGATGTAAAAAATATTATCAAATTTAAGTGCAGGAATAGTTTTCCAAAAAAATTAACCATGATTCAACTCACCTGAGATATTCATTAATAGCTATCGACCGATCGCGGGCGCGGGGCGCAGACCTTATCGGTCAGCAGCCACCGATCGGTCGATCAGGCCGACCGTGCATGGCATCTTCTGCCGCCCCGCGACGCTCCTTGACGCCGTTCTCTTTCTTCTTCCTTCCTCTTTTCTTCTTCCTCTAGCTGTTCGTCGGCTGCACACGAGAAGAGCTCCAAAAACTCCGTTTTTCTCAGATCCCCACTGATTTAGCCAATAAAACTTCACCATTTTGCTGGTATTAGTTGAGGGAAGCCCGATCTACAGATGGGTTAGGGTTTGGAGGCGTTTGGTGGTGCTGTTTAGCAGCAATGGTGATGAAGTGGTGGAGGTTGATGGTGGTGTAAGGGGCTGAGCTGCTGCTGTGGATTGGTGGTGGTGCTGATCTGCTGCGTGCTGTTCGTGCTGCTGCTGTTGGAGAGGCTGCTCACGCTACAAGGGTAAACCCTAATCTTTCTATATTAGTGTTAACTGTGTAGGTTAATGTAGGCTGGTTTTAGTGTTAGTGTATTTATGTGGGCCGGTATTAGTAGTTGACGCAGACGGAATTTTTTTTAGGTGAGCAAAGATGACAGATGTAGTGAAGATAGTATTTTATTATGGTATGGGTAGTGTCCGATCAGATGAAATGGGAGTTAATCTGAGTGAGTTCAAATCTGTAGAGATGAATATGACTGCTCCTAGAACATGGACAATTGAGCAGGTGAAGGACTGGTTGACAGAATGTTTCGGGCTTAATCCTGAAGTGCACACAGTGGGTGTGCATGCATTGTGGACTAAGTCGATCACAAACATTTTGTGGTATCTGAGGCCTGTAGATGATACCTCTAAGTGGGTGAGCTGGTTAAAAGGGTCTGAAAGGAGAGGAACTAACCCTGTGGCATTAGTTCTTCCGGTGGCGAAGGAGGTAGCGCCTCCTGAAGGCGGTTACAGTGGAGGAGGTGGTTACGAATCAGGCCAGAGCAGTCAAGCACCCGGCGGTGGCGGTGGTTACGAGCCTGAACAGAGCAGCCATGCAGAAGATGTTTATAGTGGCCAAGGTGATGGTTACAGTGGAGAAGACGGTGAGGTTGATGGTGACGAAGAAAATGGATACAGGCAGAACCAGATGGAAGAGGAAGATACAGAAGGTGAAAGTGATGCTGGTGATTCCGATGAGTCTGATGATGGGGAGGAGGTGCCTATTCCTGGCAGATGGAATCATAACTTTTCGTCTGCAATGACAATCAACGATGGTCTTGATTCTAACTGGGAGTATCACCAGAACAATGTCGCCGTAGGGGCCATGTTTCCGTCGAAGCGACATATGCAGGATGCAATAATTAAGTGGGCAATGGCGAGTCAGAGGCAGCTGAGAACAACCGTGTCATCTGGAAAATACCTGACGATGGAATGTGTGGACATCAATTGTCCCGGAAGGGTGCATGGGTATGTTCCTAAGTATGACACAACTTGGCGTGTGAGCGACTTTGTGCCGCATAGTTGTGAGCTTGCAAGTATCCGCAATGATCATTGCAACCTGTCGTCTAATCTCATAGCTCGGCTGTTGTACACTGAAATAGTGGAAGGGCAAGCCATGAGAGTAAACGCCATCCAGAAGAATGTTAAGAAGCATCATTTTTACACCATATCTTATGGCAAGGCTTGGAGGGCTAAGCAGAGGGCGATGGAAATGAGGTTTGGTTCGTTTCGAGACGCATACGACGCTGTTGTTCGTTTGCTGCAGACGCTGCAGGCGAGGAATCCAGACACATATGTGAACATCCAGGACATGTTTTTGCCGGAGTTCCCATCTTACAGGGTTCTGCATAGAGTCTATTTCTCGTTTGGTGTATGCATCGAATCATTCAGACACTGTCGACCCGTGTTATGTGTCGACGGCACGTTTCTGACTGGTCAGTACAAGGGTCAAATCTTAACCGCCATTGGAATGGACGGAAACAATCAAATCGTGCCACTCGCTTTTGCTTTCGTGGAGAGTGAGAACACCGAAAGCTGGTTATGGTTTTTCAGGCAGTTGAAGATTTCAATTGTAAAGGACAAGCCGAATGTTTGCATCCTTCATGACAGGCATGCAGGTATACTGAAAGCTATTAAGACACTGAAAGAGCCTGGGCAAGAAACGCCATGGATTGACATTGAGAGCCGTTGGTGCATGCGCCACCTGGGGGCCAATTTTTACACACAATTCAGGAACAAGAACCTTATGAATGTCTTCAAGAGGTTGTGCATCCAGAACCAGCAGTGGAAGTATAATTTTTTGCGTAGCAAACTGCAGGAGTTCACGAAGCAACAAGTTGTGCAGAGGAAAGCAGCTCGAGATGCAAACATAGCAGCACATATGCAGGCAGTTGCAGCAGGAACAACAGCGGTAGAAGCACCAGTTTATGAGGCACCCCAAGGTCTGTGCGACTTGCCCGGATTTGACCCGCCCGGAACAAGGAGAAGGCAGGGAAGGCAGATTAAAAACTTTGAGCAGTGGATAGAGCATGAGCCTACGGAGAGGTGGTCTTTGTTGCACGACACACATGGAGCTAGATACGGCGTCATGACAACCAACCTCGCAGAGTCGTATAACTTTGTGCTGAGAGGCAACAGAGCTTTGCCACTTACAGCTATAGTAGAGGGTATTTTCATGGGCACAGTTAAATATTACAGAGAGAGACGTGAGAAGGCTCGGATGCACATGGTGAACAAACCAGCCACACCATATTGTTCGAAGATTATGGAGTACATGCATAAGAAGAAGGAGAAAGCTAAGCATCTCGCTGTTGTTCAAATTGGTAATGTGGAAAGAAGGTTTGAAGTCCGCTTACCTACAGATAGGTTCGGGTGTGGCAATCCCCAGCGAACACATGATGTGAAAATTGGTAATGAAGAATGGCCAACTTGCGAGTGCACATGCAACAAACCAAAGTTGCTTCATCTTCCTTGCTCACATGTGTTAGCTGTTTGTGGTGTCCTGGGGATGTCGGAAATCTCGTTCGTCTCTCCGTATTATCTGAAGGAGGCTGTGCTTAACACCTGGACCGGTGAGTTGGAAGGATTTCGGTCAATGGGAAATTTCAACACTGTAAACCCTGGTGATAGGCGATATATCCCAGACCCAACGCTACTGAGGACAGGCATCGGTAGACGGCCTTCGCAGCGCATCCGAAATGATATGGATGAATCTGAAGCTGGAGGGCCAACGAGACAATGTTTCCTATGCAATCAATTTGGCCATTGGGACACTAATTGTACAACCTTCGGCACTGGCCCAGCAGGAAGGGGGCAGCGAGGCACAAGGGGACGTCGCGGGAGGGGAAGAAACTAGGCGGCGAGGCGCTACTTTGGAACTTATTTGCAATTTTATGTACTGAACAACGAATTTGTAATAAGTATGGAACTACTTTGCAATTTCAAATGTGAAACTATGTTACTGTAATTTATGTAGTGAACAATAAATTTGTAATAAGTATGGAACTACTTTGCAATTTTATTGTGGTCATGTATGTTACTTAAATATATATTCGTATTATGTCTTGTGAATTTTGCAAATATGTTTTGTTGTTTACAGAAATGGCAGGAAGATCGTTGCTCAGTAGGGACGTTGAGAAGGCGCACCGTGCGGCGAAGCTAGAGGCAAGCCCTAATAGCCTTCCCACACTAGTGACACGCGGGGCTAATCAGAATTGGCAGATACATCCTGGTTGGGTTCAGAGGTATGTGGGATTATATTTGATATATTTAATTTGAAGTACTCACACATACTAATTGCATTCTTATATGAATTTGTAGGTTGAAGTGGGCTGGACTTCTACCTTTCGCTCGGTTGGTTGAGGCCACTATGTCAGAGGTCATCGGTGAGCGAGTGGGCACGCCAATCAAGCGCCTTCAATACGACCACTCCCTGCTGACCAGCCTAGTGGATCGGTGGAGGCCCGAGACTCACACGTTCCACTTTCGTTGGGGAGAGATGGCCCCTACTCTGCAGGACGTGTCTTACTTACTGGGCCTACCATTGGCGGGTCGGGCCATAGGCCCGCTGGCAGAACCAGTGGACTGGGATTTACAAATGCCTGCACGGTTTGAGGGAATTCGTGTGGGTCAGCCTGATTTTCTCTGTGAGGACCATGGTCCAAAGTGTGACTGGTTACTCAACTTCGAGGTAAGCATTGTTATAAAAAAATTATTTATTGTTAATGCGTTGTTGTAGCTAACATCTTTTTTTTGTTCGTTGTAGGTTTCACAGTTCACAACACCGATGAGTGAGGCACAAATCACTAGGAGTCTCGAGGCGTACCTTATGTGGCTGCTTGGGAAGGTGATGTTCACAGAGAACCATCAGACCACCATCAGCAGGCGCTACATCCCCATTGCGCAGGAGATAGCAGAGGCTACAACCGCCGACGACATCATACCGCGGAGTTGGGGTTCCGCGGTTCTAGCAGCCACGTACCGAGGTTTGTGCAATGCTTGTACACTTGTCTCCCCCAAGTCTGGCCTTCTTGGCTGTCCACTGTTGTTGCAGCTGTGGTCGTGGGAGAGGTTCCCAATTGGTCGACCAGACATAGATGCTGAACGCCCTTTCGAGGCAAACGGGTTTGATGATGCGGACCGCATCGACATGCCTACGTTCGGTATACTTTGGACACGTCGCGAGGTACATGTAATTACTATATTTCTTTTGTAATTTATACTACTATGTGTGTACCTGACTATAGTTCTTTTTCTGTCCGCAGAGACGATTTGCTCGCGATCAGGTCAGGAACTGCTACCCTGCGTTCACTGAGCAGTTTGACGTGCTCGATGATAGGGCGGTGATCTGGGAGCCCTATACGGCGGCAGCAGTGCATGCAAGATACCCCGGCGGGATCTCAATCCTCTGCTATAGAGATTGTGCGTACTGGATGACACAGTCGAAGATCATCTTCGATGTGTCCGTGGAGGTAATGGCCCAGCAGAGGATCATGAGACAGTTCGGTTCTCGCCAGTTGGTCGATCCTCCTCCACCGATAGCACCTCTCCCTGCCTACGTCCACAAGTAAGTTCAGAGCGTCGCTACGGTTAAGATTGTTCATCATGGTTCGGCTTACTGACACAATAATTTTCTGCAGGTACAACAGGAAGGGTACGAGCCACTCCTCGACATGGTGGCTTCAGCGCGTTGGCTCGTATGTTGATGAGTGGCTGACTGCGACAACACACCTCTGGCGACACGATGAGCAGTTTGATCCACAGGAGTTTGAGGCATATCTGCAGAGGTACACTGCAGCAGCGCGAGTGCGCCTCATCCCGCCGATAGATCCAGCTGAGGCGCCTCCACCGTCTATGTACGATATGTACCCGACTCAGTCCACAGCCGGTAGTCGACAGCACGCGGTACGTAATACTTTTATTTTCCACCAACATATTTGTCGTTTATATGTATTGGGTTCTACGGTTTATATGATACCATGATCTACCATGTTTTTGCAGGGCCAGATGACTTCAGACTTACATGATGAAGTCGCTCGGTACACACGTCAAGTGTCCAGTGGGCCTCTTCTGCAGCCGCGCGACCAGCAGGTGTCCTGGTTGAGGCGTCTCGAGGAGAAGCTACGCGGGATCTACTCGGCTATCACGTGTAGCCGTAGTTCCGACGTCGTTCAGCGCCACCTCCTTCCACCGCGTCCCTCCACACGACACGATCCACGACCTCGTGTCACGCCGACGGCGACACCCAGACCACCACCTCCTGACCGGCAGGAGGTTCGTCGTGGCAGCAGCAGCACACTCCTTCGTTCGACGACTTTCACGGGCAACAGCATGGATCACGGCCTCGCCTCACGCCGACGGCGACACCTAGACCACCACCTCCTGAGCAGGCAGGAGGTTCGTCGTGGCAGCAGCAGCAGCACACTCCTTCCTTCGACGACTTTCACTACTATCAGCAGCAAGCTGCTTTCGACGAGTGGCAGCAGCAGCAGGCTCCTTTCATGGGAGGAGGAGGATACTCGCAGGGTATGTACTATTCTAGCTATTCTATTCTGTATAAATTATACTCCATTTAATTTGACATCACTTATGTTTCGTGCCACAGGATACACACAGCACACTGCGTCTAATCCTTCATGGGGCGCTAGTGATCAGGACACTGAGCACATGGAGTATTACAGCACACAGCAGAACTATGTCGGTATGCAGACTCCTCCACCACTCCCCACACAGGAGACGCAGTACGACCCCGAGTCCGGGTCCTGGATCCCTGCTCGCAACGTCAGGCCCCCGGACAGGTTCGGTTGGACACCCCGTGGTACGCCACCCCCACGACAGCCCAGACTACGCCGTCCCCCCGGCTGATGTATCACCTATGTATGAGACATTTATGTATGCATTACTCCTGTATGAGACACTTATGTATGACATATTTATGTACGCTTGATTTCCCGCCACTTATCTCCCGCTCACATATTTCATTTCGTGCTAAATCAATAGTACTTTATTAAAACAGCGTAGAAAATTAAGATACAATAGAGCTGAAATTTAAATACGGCTTATCACTACAACGGAATTTAAGATACATCAAGAAACTAAAACTTAAACTAAGAACGCAGCACACCCTTTCCCTTGCCCTTCGACGATGCAGCTTTCATGGCCTTGGTGCTAGGCTCGAAGTCATCGTCCGAGTCGACGACCGGCGGTGCTGCACTCTTGCCCTTCGACGACGCAGGTGTCTTCGCCTTGGTGCTAGGCTCGAAGTCATCGTCCGAGTCAACGACCGGCGGTGCAGCACTCTTGCCCTTCGAGGACTTGGCACTCTTGCCCTTCGACGATGCAGCTTTCTTCGCCTTAGTGCTAGGCTCGAAGTCGTCGTCCGAGTCGACGACCGGTGGTGCAGCACTCTTGCCCTTCGAGGACTTCCCACTCTTGCCCTTCGACGATGCAGCTCTCTTCGCCTTGCTGCTAGGCTCAAAGATATCATCGTCGTCCTCACTCTCAACCGCCCACCGTGCTGGATATTTCAAATCCCTTTCCCTATCTTCTTCATTCTTCCATGTTAGTGACTTCCACTTCTCATTCAACCTGATAAGCTCACACCTTATCTCCCGTGGGCTGCGAGCGGGCATCTTCTTCACTGGCCACCCAATAGAATATTTCTCAAATTCCCTACCCACCTTACGGAGCAAGGAGTCGCTACTGATGAACTCCTCAAATGTCTCTACCTTACTCTCCCTCATCACTATGCGGGCCTCGTCTAGAAGAGGTTTGGCCATGAACTCGTTGAAAAGATGGGGGGATTCTTATATGGGGGATCCATCTTGTTGACAGAATACACTGAACCACAAGGAAACGATGGGGGGTTTTTATAGGGTACAAGGGATGACTTTCGGCGGGAAGATTGAGCGGGAGAAATTGGGCGGGAAAAAGTGGCGGGAAAATTGGGCGCGAAACATTGGGCGGGAAAATTGGGCGCCAAACATTGGGCGGGAATAAATGGCGGGAAAATTGGGCGCGAAAAATTGGGCGGCAAATTTCGGCGGGAAACAATTGAGCCAATATTTCGGACACGACATTTTTGCGGCAAATTAATTTCACATTAATACTACAACTGAAATAAAGATACATTGAAGCAGAAATTAAAATACGCCTTATCACTACAACGGAATTTAAGATGCAATGACAAACTAAAACTGAAATTAAGATACATAGCCAGTACGACACATCACACTACTTTCCCTGCGTCCACCGTGGCCATTTTCCGGACTTGTCGCCGCGTTCTTCTGCCGCTTGCGCCTCAGCAGCTCTTTCCCTTAGTCTCTTCCTTTCCGCTTCACGAGCCTCCCTGCGCACCTCTTCCTCTGCAAACCTACGTGCAGCCTCCTCATCCATCCTCTTCTGATTCACCTCCCGATTACGAGCTTGTTCCGCCCTAAGTTTCTGGATCTGTCTCTCTCGCTCTGCTTTAGCATTAGCACGAGCCTTCTCCTGACGCTCCTCCTCAAAGAACGTTGCCCACGCACGCCGGTGTTTCTCCTCAACCTCCTGCCGCGCCCAATCCGGCTGCTCCGTGTCTATCCAGTGAAACCATTTGCATAGGGGCGGGGGAGACTGCAACACAAACAGTAACATTAAATCACATTCACAAAAAAGATTAAGCCAACATAAATTTATGTCGAAACATACCGGCGGCCTCGTGGACGACGAAGCTGAACTACGGGGTGGATCATGCTCATAGCTCGCACACATGAAAAATTTCATGCCGAACTGGTCGGAGAAATCCTCCACCTGCTTAACCTTAGCAAGACGGCCGCACCAACACCGCTCCGCAGTCACATCCGGGGGCAAACTTGCAGCCTTCGCCTTCACCGGCCTAAACTCCTGGTCAGAGCACGGCACACTCATGATGGCTAAGAGCGAGCACACAGAACAAAGAGAGAGATAGAAACACTTATGCAGCGAAGACTGTCGATGCCTGCTTTTATAGGCAAAAAACCGAGAACGTGGCGGGAAAATATAGCAAGAGATAGTGGCGGGATAAAAGAGATCGTGGCGGGATAAAATTGGCGGGAGATCGTGGCGGGAAGGATGGCGGGAAGGGCGGGACGAAAACACGGCGGTGTGAATAAGAGGTCGAAAATATGGCGGAAAAGTGGTGGCGGGAAAATAATGGGATAATAAACCTAACAACATGCAAACCATCGGTGATTAGGAGGCCAATTGGTCGGTAGTTGGCCGATCGGTCCCTAGTGGGCCAATCGGTCTACACTGGCCAATTGGTCGATAGCTGACCAATTAGTTCTTTCACCTGACAAGGTCTGGCAGCCGACTTTCCGGTCTCCTATGGGCCGATCGGCCAGCTGCTAACCGACCGGGTCACACTTTCCAAATTTTTTGAAAACGCGCGCTATTCCTGCACTTAAATAAAAAATTCGTATTATTTAAAAAAAATTCGCCAATAACAGATGTAAAAAAGTGCATCTATCAAATTGGAACGTGTCAGGGGATTATGTTGTTCCACGGTCCTCAATTAACACATGATTCAACTCACCTGAGATATTCATTAGTTGATAGCTATGAAGTACTTTGTTATTGTACTGACTACTTAATTTGACTTCTTTGCAGTTTTATAGAACCGGCAATAAGGTTCATGTGCTGCATAATGAGCCAGCCTGTCCCATTGAATGCCTTGATCTCCACCTCAAAGAAATTTCGATTTCTGACTACCGAGGAAGGAGAAATGATGTTATTGTCTCCAGGTTCTTTATACAGAACACTAGAATGCTCAAAGTAATGAATTTTGGTGTAAGATATCATCACAAGGAGATCTGGTGGGATACCCAGTTCAAGCAGCTAGACCTGAAGAACACCGCTTATAGAGATGTTGATTTTCAGTTTGGATATTTACCATCCTTAGATAAGTTCAGCTCGGACGGTGTTCTTAGCTGGTTGGTACATGACTTGTCAGTGGTTGATCCCTTTGCTAGAGGGATATATGCAAGAGAAGGGCCAATTTCTGCATAGTGTTAGTTTAACTCCCTATATTTTGTACTGGTCTGAACAATATATTTTATCACTCTGTTAATGTAGTTCAGACTTGATGTTATTCTTGTGAACATGGTCTAATATTCTAATGCTTTCGCGATGTATGTACTACTAGTGATATTTACAGAAGCTAGCAATTGGTTGACAAAATTTACTAAAAAAAGCCTGTAACGCATGTTCACATTCAGTTCGTCAATGCTAGTGTTCACAGAGGAAAGGTTTATTGTTCACAGAGGCTGACATGTGGGGCCCATGAGCCAGCAGAGTCCTCAACGTTTCAAAGGCGGCAGGGAATCAAAAAAAAATGAAGTAGCCACAAATTATGGTAAAAAATAACTCCAAGAAAGGAAACTTCTTTTGTAAATAGAGGACGACATGCGGGTCCCATTTTGCACGGGATCGAAAGAAAAAAGGCAAGTGACCAAATATCAGGAGCCAAAAATAATCCACGAAAAGAAACTTTTATTGTACATAGAGGATGACATGTGGGTCCCATTTTGCAATAGCGGTCTCATAGTTTCCAGGCGGCACAGGATCAAAAGAAAAAGGAAGTAGCCAGAAATCAGGGTGTCAAAAAATCCATGAAAAGAAAGATTTCAATTGGGCTGCATCTGGACATCTGGGCCTTCGAACTATCGTGCTGGAAGCCTTTTGACTCGTACAATTTAAGCCCACTCCAAAACAGGAAAGTCCTATGCTTGGCAAAAACAAAAAACAAGGAGATTCAACATATAAGTTTGTTTATGTAAAAACAAAGATTTAATTTATCCCTTTGAAATAGCTCAGAGCGAAATACACTGTTTATTGTCTGCAAAATAATCAAGATATCACATGTTTCTTGTACGGGGAGGCTGACATCGGGACCCATGAGCCAGCAGCGTCGTCAACGTTTTAAAGGCGGCAGGGGATCGAAAGAAAAAATAAACCAAAAATCAGTTGGTAAAAATCCAAGAAAATAAACATTTATCGTTCTAAGAGGATGACATGCGGGACCCTTGAGGCAGCAGCATCCTCAACCTTTGCATAAAGAGGATTTGCAGTACGGGGAGGCTGACATTGGGGACCCATGAGCCAGCAGCGTCGTCAACGTTTTCAAGGCGGCAGGAGATCGAAAGAAAAAATAAGCCAAAAATCAGTTGGTAAACAAAACCAAGAAAAGAAACAATTACCTTTCTGAGGGGATGACATGCGGGACCCATGAGGCAGCAGCATCCTCAACTATTCTAAGGCGGCAGGGGATCAAAAGAAAAAGGAAATAGCCGAAAATCAGAGGGTAAAAAATAAATCCAACAAAGGAAACTTTTAGGATTTGCTAAGAAACAGTCGACTTATTCTTTTTTGGCCATCAGTCGAATTTCTGTCCAACCAATTAGGCATCGCGATTGTGGACTTGCACGTGTTTCTCTGAGCCACTGTGTACCGTACTTAGCCATCTGCTATAGCTGCACACGTTTGTGTGGGGAGGTTTTGGATGTAAAACGCGTGCATGACTAAGTCAGCGGATAGATATTTACTGAACTTTTTGTGTAAATTTGTATATGACGAATTACAGTCCATTACACTGGTATTTACATGATTTGGAACATGTAAAATTAGGCAAACAAGTCTGTAATTTTACTTTCAAATCATGTAGACGATTTTCTTTCAGTTTCCCCATCTCACAGTTTACAGTCCATTACAACTATGTTTACATAATACAAAACATGTAATTTTCGCCCAACAACGTTTTAAGGTCTTTAAATCATGTATTATGGATTTTTTTTCTGTTTGCAACTTGTTTGTCTGTTGCTAATTATAGGGATTTAGCCCACATACAAGGCTTGGTAAAATTCTTTTTTTATGGGCTTGACTGATTTTTGCCTATGCCATGTGCCGTCTTATAATTTGAAGAAAAACTGACTTACGCTGAATTGAAAATCAGTCAGCTGACAAATAGACATCCCCAACTTTTATTGTTCATAGAGGATGACATGCGGCACCCATGAGCCAGCAGCCTCAACGTTTCAAAGTCGGCATGAGATCGAAAGAAAAAGGCAAGTGACCAAATATCAGGAGCCAAAGATAATCCAAGAAAAGAAACTTTATTGTACATAGAGGATGACATGCGGGTCCCATTTAGCAGTAGCTGTATCAACGTTTGAGAGGCGGCGATCGAAAGAAAAAGGCAAGTGACCAAATATGAGGTGCCAAAAAAATCCAAAGAAAGAAAGTTTTATAGTACATAGAGGATGACATGCGGGTCCCATTTAGCATCAGCGGTATCACCGTTTGAGAAGCAGGGGATCAAAAGAAAAAAGGAAATAACCAGAAATTAATTAGGGGTCAAAAATAAATCCACCAAAGGAAACTTTTATTGTTCATAGAGGATGACATGTGGGACCGACCTGCCAACACGTCCTCATCGTTTCAAAGGGGGCAGGGGATCAAAAGAAAAAGGCAAATATCCAGAAATTAGGGGTAAAAAATAACTCCAAGAAAGGAAACTTTTATTGTTCGTAGAGGATGACATGCGGGACCCATGAGCCAGCAGCGTCCTCAACGTTTCAAAGGCGGCGATCAAAAGAAAAAGGCAAGTGACCAAATATCAGGAGCCAAAAATAATCCAAGATTTATTGTACATAGAGGATGACATGCGGGTCCCATTTTGCAGCAGCGGTCTCAATGTTTCAAATGCGTCTTGAGATCAAAAGAAAAAGAAAGTAGCTAGAAATTAGGGGCTCAAAATAATCCAAGAAAAGAAAGTTGATGGACATAGAGGATGACATGAGGGTCCCATTTAGCAGCAGGTTCCTCAACGTTTCAAACGTGGCATGAGATCGAAAGAAAAAGGCAAGTGACCAAATATCAAGAGCCAAAAATAGTCCAAGAAAAGAAACTTGAATGTACATAGAGGATGACATGCGGGTCCCATATAGCAGCAGCTGTATCAACGTTTGAGATGCGGCAGGCGATCGAAAGAAAAAGGCAAGTGACCAAATATGAGGTGCCAAAAAAAATCCAAGAAAAGAAAGTTTTATAGTACATAGTGGATGACATGCGGGTCCCTTGAGCCAGCAGCTTACTCAACGTTTCAAAGGGGGCATCAAAAGAAAAAGGCAAGCCAAAAATCAGAGGGTGAAAAAAATCCAACAAAGGAAAGTTTTATAGCACATAGAGGATGACATGCGGGTCCCATGAGCCAGCAGGTTCCTCAACGTTTCAAACGTGGCATGAGATCGAAAGAAAAAGGCAAGTGACGAAATATCAGGAGCCAAAAATAATTCAAGAAAAGAAACTTGATTGTACATAGAGGATGACATGCGGCTCCCATGTGTAAGCAGCTTACTCAACGTTTCCAAGGTGGCAGGGCATCAAAAGAAAAAGGAAATAGACAAAAATCAGAGAGAAAAAAAACCATAGAAAATAAACTTTTATAGCACATAGAGGATGACATGCGGGTCCCACGAGCCAGCAGGTTCCTCAAAGTTTCAAACGTGGCATGAGATCGAAAGAAAAAAGGCAAGTGACCAAATATCAGGAGCCAAAAATAATCCAAGAAAAGAAAGTTTATTGTACGTAGAGGATGACATGCGGGTCCCATTTTTGCAGCAGCGGTATCACCGTTTGAGAGGCTGCACGGGATCGAAAGAAAAGGCAAGTGACCAAATATCAGAGCCAAAAATAATCCAAGAAAAGAAATTTTATTGTACGTAGAGGATGACATGCGGGTCCCATTTTGCAGCAGCGGTCTCAACGTTTCCAAGGCGGCACAGGACCAAAAGAAAAATGAAGTAGCCAGAAATCAGGGGGTGAAAAAATCCAAGAAGAAAGATTTCAATTGGGCTGCATCTGGACATCTGGGCTTTCGAACTATCCTGCTTGGCCTTTTGACTCGTACAATTTCAGCCCACTCCAAACCAGGAAAGTTCCGAATTTTCTAAAAAAACAGGAAAGTCCTATGCTTCGCAAAGACAAAAAAACAAGGAGATTCAACATATAAGTTTGTTTATGTAAAAATAAAGATTTAATTATCCGTTTGAAATAGCTCAGAGCGCAATACATTGTTTATTGTCTGCAAAATAATCAAGATATCATATGTTTCTTGTACGGGGAGGCTGACATCGGGGACCCATGAGCCAACAGCGTCGTCAACGTTTTAAAGGCGGCAGGGGATGGAAAGAAAAAATAAACCAAAAATCTGTTGGTAAAAAATCCAAGAAAAGAAACATTTTCGTTCTGAGAGGATGACATGCGGGACCCATGAGGCAGCAGCATCCTCAGCGTTTATTGTTCATAGAGGTTGACATGTGGGACCCGTGAGCCAGCGGCGTCCTCAACGTTTTAAAGGCTGCAGGTGATCGAAAGAAAAAATAAGCCAAAAATCGTTTGGTCAACAAAATCCAAGAAAATAAACATTTACCGTTCTGAGAGGATGACATGCGGGACCCATGAGGCAGCAGCATCCTCAACGATTCCAAGGCAGGGGAAATATCCAGAAATTAATGAGGGGTTCAAAATAAATCCATCAAAGGAAACTTTTATTGTTCATAGAGGATGACATGTGGGACCGACCTGCCAACAGCGTCCTCATCGTTTCGAGGGGGCAGGAGATCAAAAGAAAAAGGCAAATAGCCAGAAATTAGGGGTAAAAAATAACTCCAAGAAAGGAAACTTTTATTGTTCGTAGAGGATGACATGCGGGACCCATGAGCCAGCAGCTTACTCAACGTTTCAAAGGCATGAGATCGAAAGAAAAAGGCAAGTGACAAAATATCAGGAGCCAAAGATAATCCAAGAAAAGAAACTTTATTGTACGTAGAGGATGACATGCGGGTCCCATTTAGCAGCAGCGGTCTCAGCGTTTCAAATGCGGCTTGAGATCAAAAGAAAAAGAAAGTTGATTGTACATAGAGGATGACATGCGGGTCCCATGAGTCAGCAGCTTACCATACGTTTCCAAGGCGGGGGATCAAAAGAAAAAGGAAATAGCCAAAAATCAGAGGTGAAAAAAATAAAGAAAATAAACTTTTATAGTACATAGAGGATGACATGCGGGTCCCATGAGCCAGCAGGTTCCTCAACGTTTCAAACTTGGCATGAGATCGAAAGAAAAAGGCAAGTGACCAAATATGAGGAGCCAAAAATAATTCAAGAAAAGAAAGTTTTATAGTACATAGAGGATGACATGCGGGTCCCATTTAGCAGCAGCGGTATCACCGTTTGAGAGGCGGCAGGGGATCAAAAGAAAAAAGAAATTGCCAAAAATCAGATGGTGAAAAAAAACCAAGAAAATGAACTTTTATAGTACATAGAGGATGACATGCGGGTCCCATGAGCCTGCAGGTTCCTCAACGTTTCAAACGTGGCATGAGATCGAAAGAAAAAGGCAAGTGAAAAATATCAGGAGCCAAAAATAATTCAAGAAAAGAAAGTTTTATAGTACATAGAGGATGACATGCGGGTCCCATTTAGCAGCAGCGGTATCACCGTTTGAGAGGCGGCCGGGGATCGAAAGAAAAAGGCAAGTGAAAAAATATGAGGAGCCAAAAATAATTCAAGAAAAGAAAGTTTTATAGTACATAGAGGATGACATGCGGGTCCCATTTAGCAGCAGCGGTATCACTGTTTGAGAGGCAGCAGGGGATCGAAAGAAAAAGTCAAGTGACGAAATATGAGGTGCCAAAAAATCCAAGAAAAGAAAGTTTTATAGTACATAGAGGATGACATGCGGGTCCCATTTAGCGCAGCGGTATCACTGTTTGAGAGGCAGCAGGGATCGAAAGAAAAAGTCAAGTGACCAAATATGAGGTGCCAAAAAAATCCAAGAAAGAAAGTTTTATAGTACATAGAGGATGACATGCGGGTCCCATTTAGCAGCAGCGGTATCAACGTTTGAGAGGCAGGGGATCAAAAGAAAAAGTCAAGTGACCAAATATGAGGTGCCAAAAAAATCCAAGAAAAGAAAGTTTTATAGTACATAGAGGATGACATGCGGGTCCCATTTAGCAGCTATCACCGTTTGAGAGGCGGCAGGGGATCAAAAGAAAAGGCAAGTGACCAAATATGAGGTGCCAAAAATAATCCAAGAAAAGAAAGTTTTATAGTACATAGAGGATGACATGCGGGTCCCATTTAGCAGCAGCGGTATCACCGTTTGAGAGGCAGGGGATCGAAAGAAAAAAGGTAAGTGACCAAATATGAGGTGCCAAAAATAATCCAGAAAAGAAAGTTTTATAGTACATAGAGGATGACATGCGGGTCCCGTTAGCAGCAGCGGTATCACCGTTTGAGAGGCGGCAGGGGATCGAAAGAAAAAGGCAAGTGACCAAATTTGAGGTGCCAAAAATAATCCAAGAAAAGAAAGTTTTATAGTACATAGAGGATGACATGCGGGTCCCATTTAGCGGTATCACCGTTTGAGAGGCGGCAGGGGATCGAAAGAAAAAGGCAAGTGACCAAATTTGAGGTGCCAAAAAAACTCCAAGAAAAGAAAGTTGATTGCACATAGAGGATGACATGCGGGTCCCATTTAGCAGCAGCGGTCTCAACGTTTCCAAGGCGGCAAGGGATCAAAAGAAAAAGGAAGTAGCCAGAAATCAGGGGGTCAAAAAAATCCAAGAATAGAAAGAATTTTGGTTCATAGAGGATGACATGCGGGACCCATGATCCTGCATCGTAAACGGCTCGATCGGAGAACGTTGAACGAGATGGCGCGATGTAGAAAAAAATGCCAGAGAGGCTGCCATCTGGGCCCTACATCCCTCGGCGGTGCGGATTTGCGTTGACTCGGCCGGCGAACCCGAGATTTCGAGATGCACCACGTCCCGGGCCACCATACGCCACGTTTTGGCCGCTTTCGTCGGGCTAGGTGGCCTCAAAAACGAGAAAAAAAAGTTTTGACATGCACCACGGAGGGACCAAAATCGTCGGCCATGGTACACCAGCAACCACGGCGCGACTTCAACTTCGTCGGCCATGGCAACTTTTCTTGTAGTGACACCAAATTTCAAGCAAACTCATTAGAGGGTTAGTGCATAATAAAAATTCACATGTTCAGAGGTGACACAATCATTCTTAACACTTCTGGACATTGCACAAAACTTCTGAAAGTTAATGGAACAAAGAAACCCATTCAACAAAGCAAAAGCGGCAATGCGAAATAAAAGGCAGAATCTGTCAAAAACAGAACAGTCCGTAAAGACGAACCTGGAAGGGGCACTTAACTTGCTCAAACGGAAAAACTCAAAACTAATGAAAGTTGCGTACATATCTGAGGATCACACACGTAAATTTGCAGATTTTTTTGATTTTGTTACAGAGACTTCTGCTCAAATTCGTGACAGACAGCAAATCTGTTTCTGCGCAGTAATCCAAATCTAGCATCAACTTAAACATAGAGACTTTACTTGGCACAAAAACATGATAAGGAGAGGTTGCTACAGTAGTAAACAACTTCCAAGACTCAACAAAACAAAAATTGCTGTAGTAAAATAAACACATGGGTTATCTCCCAAGAAGTTCTTTCTTTATAGCCATTAAGATGGGCTCAGTAATTTCAAAGATACTCTCGCAAGAAATAAGAGTTGAAGCAAAAGAGAGCATCAAGAAGCAAATTCAAAGCACATTTAAGCCTAACCCACTTCCTATGAAAAGGAATCTTGTACACAAATAAATTCATGAAGAACAAAGTGGCAAGCATAGAAAAGCAACACAAGCGCAATTTCAAGATTCTCAACATAAAGAGGGGAAACTTAATATTATTAAGATGCATACAACCATGTTTCCCTCTCTCATAATAACTTTCAGTAGCATCATGAACAAACTCAACAATATAACTATCACATAAAGTATTCTTGTCATGAGCCGTATGCATAAAATTATTACTCTCCACATGAGCATAATCAATTTTATTAGTTGTAGTGGGAGCAAATTCAACAAAGTAGCTATCATTATCATTCTCATCAAGTGTAGGAGGCATAGTATAATCATAATAAAATTTACTCTCCATAGTAGGTGGCACCAAAAGACCACTATCATTATAATCATCATAAATAGGAGGCAAAGTATCATCAAAGAAAATTTTCTCCTCAATGCTTGGGGGACTAAAAATATCATGCTCATCAAAACCAGCTTCCCCAAGCTTAGAATTTTCCATATCATTAACAACAATGGTGTTCAAAGCGTTCATACTAATATCATTGCTACCAGCATGCAAATAAGATTCCATAGGTTTTTTAATTTTCGCAGCAAACAATCCATGTCTTAACTCAGGAAATAGAATAAGAAGCTCATTGTTACTTTCCATTATGCCTAACTAGTGTAAACAAGAAACCAAAAGATGCAATTGCAGGATCTAAAGGAAATAGCTTCGAGTACTTACAACGGCGCCGGAGAATAGCTTAGTAGCCGAGATCCGGAGTGTGAGTACCTTTTACCTTTCCTCCCAACGGTGCAGAAAATAGCTTGATGTCTACAGTGCTTCTATTCTTGTAGACAGTGTTGGGCCTCCAAGAGCAGAGGTTTGTAGAACAGCAGCAAGTTTTCCCTTAAGTGGATCACCCAAGGTTTATCGAACTCAGGGAGGAAGAGGTCAAAGATATCCCTCTCAAGCAACCCTGCAATCACGATACAAGAAGTCTCTTGTGTCCCCAACACACCTAATACACTTGTCAGATGTATAGGTGCACTAGTTCGGCGAAGAGATGGTAAAACACAGGTGGTATAGATGGTGGTAATATTGCAAAAAGTAAAGATGCAGTAAAACAGTAAACAAGCGGCGCCAGAAAATAGCTTGCTGGCGTGGGAAGCAATTCTTTGTGGTGGAAACAAGGCCTAGGGATCATACTTTCACTAGTGGACACTCTCAACATTGATCGCATAATAAATAACTCTTTCTCATATGTGCTACATATACTCTTGTTTGATAATGAACACCATTCGTTGCGTAGGATTACACGAACCCTCAATGCCGGAGTTAACAAGCTCCACAACATTCGATATTCATGTTTAAGTAACCTTAGAGCATAATAGATCATTGCAAAATAAACCAAGAACTAACATAGCGCACACACTGTCCACATTACACTATGAAGGAGGAATAGATCACATCAATACTATCATAATGATAATTAACTCCACAATCTACAAGAGATCATGATCATAGCCTACGACAAGAACCACACGGTGCACACACTAGTCACCTTTACACCATGCAGGAGGAATAGACTACTTTAATAACATCACATGAGTAGCACACAACTAGTAGCGATACAAAGCTCATCATATGGATCTCAATCATGTAAAGCAGCTCATGAGATCATTGTATTGAAGTACATAGGAGAGAGATTAACCACATAGCTACCGGTACAGCCCCGAGCCTCGATGGAGAACTACTCCCTCCTCATGGGAGCAACAGCGTTGATGAAGATGGCGGTGGAGATGGCAGCGGTGTCGATGGAGAAGCCTTCCGGGGGCACTTCCCCATCCCGGCGGCGTGTGATACGCGTAGATGCACACGTCCGTTGGGAACCCCAAGTGGAAGGTATGATGCGTATAGAAGCAAGTTTCCCTCGGTATGAAACCAAGGTTTAATCGAACCAGTAGGAGCCAAGAAGCACGTTGAAGGTTGATGGTCGCGAAATGTGATGCGGCGCAACACCAGGGATTCCTGCGCCAACGTGGAATCTGCACAACAAAACCAAAGTACTTTGCCCCAATGAAATAGTGAGGTTGTCAATCTCACCGGCTTGCTGTAACAAAGGATTAAACGTATCGAGTGGAAGATGTTTGCAAAGAAAACAAACACAATTGCAGAGATTGTATGCTATGTAAAGAATAGGACCGGGTCCACAGTTCACTAGAGGTGTCTCTCCCATAAGATAAAAGCATGTTGGGTGAACAAATTACAGTCGGGCAATTGACAAATAGAGAAAGGCATAACAATGCATATACATGATATGATAAATATAGTGAGATTTAATTGGGCATTACGACAAAGTACATAGACCGCCATCCAACTGCATCTATGCCTAAAAAGTCCACCTTCGTTATCATCCGAACCCCATTCAGTATTAAGTTGCTAAGCAACAGACAATTGCATTAAGTATGGTGCGTAATGTAATCAACAACTACATCCTTAGACATAGAATCAATGTTTTATCCCTAGTGGCAACAACACATCCACAACCTTAGAACTTTCTGTCACTGTCCCAGATTTAATGGAGGCATGAACCCACTATCGAGCATAAATACTCCCTCTTGGAGTTAAGAGTACAAACTTGGCCAGAGCCTCTACTAATAACGGAGAGCATGCAAGATCATAAACAACACATAAACAATAGATTGATAATCACCATAATCATAGTACTCTCTATCCATCGGATCCCGACAAACACAACATATAGTATTACATATAGATGATCTTGATCATGTTAGGCAGCTCACAAGATCCAACAATGAAGCATAACAAGGAGAAGACGACCATCTAGCTACTGCTATGGACCCATGGTCCAGGGGTGAACTACTCACTCATCAATCCGGAGGCGATCATGGCGATGAAGAGTCCTCCGGGAGATGAATCCCCTCTCCGGCAGGGTGCCGGAGGCGATCTCCCGAATCCCCCGAGATGGGATTCGCGGCGGCGGCGTCTCGGAAGGTTTTCCGTATCGTGGCTCTCGGTGGGGGTTTCGCGACGGAGACTTTAAGTAGGCGGAAGGTCAACGCGGGGGCCACACGAGGTGCCCGGGGGTAGGGCGCGCGGCAGGGCTTGGGCCGCGCCGCCTGTCCCATGGCTGCCTCGCCCCACTTCGTTATCTCTTCGGTCTTCTGGAAGCTTCCCAAAAATAGGACCCGGGCGAAAGTTTCGTCCAATTCCGAGAATATTTCCTTACTAGGATTTCTGAAACCAAAACAGCAGAAACAAGCCTTTCGGCATCTTGTTAATAGGTTAGTTCAGAAAATGCATAAATATGACATATAATGTGCATAAAACATGTAGGTATCATCAATAAAGTAGCATGGAACATAAGAAATTATCGATACGTTGGAGACGTATCATCCCCCAGATCTTGGCTTTGCGATGGCGGCGGCTCTGGAACTTTTCTCGTACCGTGGCTTATTCGTCTCGGGGTTTTAGGTCAGGGAGCTTATATAGGCGAAAGGAGTTGGCTACGGGGCCCACACACTAGCCCGGTGCGCCCTCCGGCCGCGCCGCCATGGTGTGTGGGGCCCCTGTGGCCCCCTCTGGCTCCTCTCGGGTGTTGGAAGCTTCGTGTAAATATAAGATACTGGGCGTTGATTTCGTGCAATTCCGAGAATATTTCCTTACTAGGATTTCTGAAACCAAAAACAGAAAACAGGAACTGACACTTCGGCATCTCGTCAATAGGTTAGTTCCGAAAATGCATCAAAACGATATAAAGTGTGAACAAAACATGTAGGTATTGTCATAAAACAAGCATGGAACATCGGAAATTATAGATACGTTTGAGACGTATCAGCATCCCCAAGCTTAGTTCCTACTCGTCCTCGAGTAGGTAAACGATAACACAAATAATTTCTGAAGTGACATGCTACCATCATAATCTTGATCAACATTATTGTAAAGCATATGTCATGAATGGAGTGATTCAAAGCAATATCTATAGTTTGACAAATAGATGACATATAGCAAAACTTTTCATGAATAGTACTTTCAAGACAAGCATCAAAAAGTCTTGCATAAGAGTTAACTCATAAAGCAATAAATTCAAAGTAAAGGCATCGAAGCAACACAAAGGAAGATATAAGTTTCAGCAGTTGCTTTCAACTTTCAACATGCATATCTCATGGATAATTGTCAACACAAAGTAATATGATGAATGCAAATAAGCAAGTATGTAAGAATCAATGCATAGTTGACACAAGTGTTTGCTTCTAAGATGGAAGGAAATGGGTAAACTGACTCAACATAAAGTAAAAGATAGGCCCTTCGCAGAGGGAAGCAGGGATTAAATCATGTGCTAGAGCTTTTCAAGTTTTGAAATCATATAGAGAGCATAAAAGTAAAATTTTGAGAGGTGTTTGTTGTTGTCAACGAATGGTAATGGGTACTCTAACTACCTTATCAACCATACTTTCAAGAGCGGCTCCCATGAAGGACGTTATCTCTACCAGCAAGGTAGATCATCCCTCTTCTCTTTTGTTTACACATGTACTTTAGTTTTATTTATTAGATGACACTCCCCCAACCTTTTGCTTACACAAGCCATGGCTAACCGAATCCTCGGGTGCCTTCCAACATTCACATACCATGGAGGAGTGTCTATTTGCAAATTTAAGTTGCTTACTGATAGATCAGAGCAAAACATGTGAAGAGAATTATTAATGCAAGTTAATTAATTGGGGCTGGGAACCCCATTGCCAGCTCTTTTTGCAAAATTATTGGATAAGCGGATGAAGCCACTAGTCCATTGTGAAAGTCTGTCAAAAGTAAATGACAAGATCGAAAGATAAAACACCACATACTTCCTCATGAGCTATAAAACATTGACACAAATAAGAGATAATAGCTTTTGAATTGTTTAAAGGTAGCACATGAAGTATTTACTTGGAATGGCAGAAAAATACCACATAGTAGGTAGATATGGTGGACACAAATGGCATAGGTTTTGGCTCAAGGTGTTTGGATGCACGAGAAGTATTCCTCTCAGTACAAGGCTTTGGCTAGCAAGGTTGTTTGAAGCAAACACAAGTATAAACCGGTACAGCAAAACTTACATAAGAACATATTGCAAGCATTATAAGACTCTACACTGTCTTCCTTGTTGCTCAAACACTTTTACCAGAAAATATCTAGACCTTAGAGAGACCAATCATGCAAACCAAATTTCAACAAGCTCTACAGTAGTTCTCCACTACTAGATTTAAACTACATGATGCAAGAGCTTAAACATGATTTATGAGAGCTCAAAACAATTGCCAAGTATCAAATTATTCAAGACCATATGAAGCATTTTCTTATTCCAACCAAATAGCAACAAGTGAAGCGATCAACTTTCGCCCTTGAACATTAAAAGCTAAGAACACATGTGTTCATATGAAAAAGCGGAGCGTGTCTCTCTCCCACACAAGGATGGACTTATTCAGAGAATGAAAATAACAAAACTAAAATAAAAGCACACAGACGCTCCAAGTAAAGTACATAAGATGTGACGGAATAAAAATATAGTTACACTAGAAGAAACCTGATAAGTTGTCGATGAAGAAGGGGATGCCTTGGACATCCCCAAGCTTAGATGCTTGAGTCTTATTAAAATATGCAGGGATGAATCACCGGGGCATCCCCAAGCTTAGACCTTTCACTCTTCTTGATCACATTATATCACCCTCTTCTATTGACCCTTGAAAACTTCTGCCACACCAAACTTCAAGCAAACTCATTAGAGGGTTAGTGCATAATAAAAATTCACATGTTCAGAGGTGACACAATCATTCTTAACATTTCTGGACATTGCACAAAACTTCTGAAAGTTAATGGAACAAAGAAACCCATTCAACAAAGCAAAAGCGGCAATGCGAAATAAAAGGCAGAATCTGTCAAAAACAGAACAGTCCGTAAAGACGAACCTGGAAGGGGCACTTAACTTGCTCAAACGGAAAAACTCAAAACTAATGAAAGTTGCGTACATATCTGAGGATCACACACGTAAATTTGCAGATTTTTTTGATTTTGTTACAGAGACTTCTGCTCAAATTCGTGACAGACAGCAAATCTGTTTCTGCACAGTAATCCAAATCTAGCATCAACTTAAACATAGAGACTTTACTTGGCACAAAAACATGATAAGGAGAGGTTGCTACAGTAGTAAACAACTTCCAAGACTCAACAAAACAAAAATTTCTGTAATAAAATAAACACATGGGTTATCTCCCAAGAAGTTCTTTCTTTATAGCCATTAAGATGGGCTCAGTAATTTGATACTCTTGCAAGAAATAAGAGTTGAAGCAAAAGAGAGCATCAAGAAGCAAATTCAAAGCACATTTAAGCCTAACCCACTTCCTATGAAAAGGAATCTTGTACACAAATAAATTCATGAAGAACAAAGTGGCAAGCATAGAAAGGCAACACAAGCGCAATTTCAAGATTCTCAACATAAAGAGGGGAAACTTAATATTATTAAGATGCATACAACCATGTTTCCCTCTCTCATAATAACTTTCAGTAGCATCATGAACAAACTCAACAATATAACTATCACATAAAGTATTCTTGTCATGAGCCGTATGCATAAAATTATTACTCTCCACATAAGCATAATCAATTTTATTAGTTGTAGTGGGAGCAAATTCAACAAAGTAGCTATCATTATCATTCTCATCAAGTGTAGGAGGCATAGTATAATCATAATAAAATTTACTCTCCATAGTAGGTGGCACCAAAAGACCACTATCATTATAATCATCATAAATAGGAGGCAAAGTATCATCAAAGAAAATTTTCTCCTCAATGCTTGGGGGACTAAAAATATCATGCTCATCAAAACCAGCTTCCCCAAGCTTAGAATTTTCCATATCATTAACAACAATGGTGTTCAAAGCGTTCATACTAATATCATTGCTACCAGCATGCAAATAAGATTCCATAGGTTTTTTAATTTTCGCAGCAAACAATCCATGTCTTAACTCAGGAAATAGAATAAGAAGCTCATTGTTACTTTCCATTATGCCTAACTAGTGTAAACAAGAAACCAAAAGATGCAATTGCAGGATCTAAAGGAAATAGCTTCGAGTACTTACAACGGCGCCGGAGAATAGCTTAGTAGCCGAGATCCGGAGTGTGAGTACCTTTACCTTTCCCCCGGCAACGGCGCCAGAAAATAGCTTGATGTCTACAGGTGCTTCTATTCTTGTAGACAGTGTTGGGCCTCCAAGAGCAGAGGTTTGTGTTATCACCAGAATTTGACCAAGCCAGAGGTGGGCCGCGATCAAGATGGGCTTGAAGATATGTACATCAAGAAGTAGGTGAATCGGCCTTTATGCGCAGAGTTTGGGCTAGTTGGCCCGTGTATCTTAATATAGTAGGCTATGTAGAAGTTAGAGTTTGGCCCGTGCACGGTTTGGTGCACGCCCACATTAGAAAGTCCCCTGGACTATAAATATGTATCTAGGGTTTATGGAATAAACAACAACCAACGTTCAACACAAACCAATCTCGGCGCATCGCCAACCCCTTCGTCTCGAGGGTTTCTCCGGTAAGCACCATGCTGCCTAGATCGCATCTTGCGATCTAGGCAGCACGAGCCTGCCTACGTTGTTCATGCGTTGCTCGTACTGAAGCCTTTTTGATGGCGAGCAACGTAGTTATCATAGATGTGTTAGGGTTAGCATTGTTCTTAGTATCATATGCTGTCGTAGTGCAACCCTTGCGCATCTAGCCGTCCTTGTACCTCATCATGGGTGCAGGGGCGGCACCCCGCTTGATCGTTATTTAGTAGATCTGATCCGTTACGGTTGCTCCTTGATTCATCAAGGATTAGTTTAACATCCGCAATAGTTAGGCCTTACAAAGGGTTGGAGGATCCAGCGCGCGTAGGGTGTAGTTTGCTGGCCCTAGACAGGATGTTCCGAGGATCAACCTCGTGTTGGTTTTTAGGCCTTGTCTAGGATTGGCTTACGATCACCGTGCGTGGCCGCGAGGCCCAATCGTGAGTAGGATGATCCGATTATGCGGTGAAAACCCTAAATCATCGTGGATCTCATATGCTTTATCTTGATCAAGCAGGACCACCATATATTCGGCCACCTTGGACGAATCATGGGTGGATCGGCTCCATGAGCCGATTCACAGGATAACTGAGAGCCGATCGAGGCTCGTATTTAACGTGTACGTGTGTGCCCTGCAGGAAACTAAGCGAGGCATCATCCACACCTTCGACTGTATAGGTCGTGGCACGCCTTGCAATTTGCATCGGCGCGCGACCAGGAGGCTTTGCGGGCCGTCGCTCGAGGGACGGGCCAGCCGCAGCCCTAGTTGTTCCCGGCTCTACGGTGTTGACTGTCGCTGCCCCGGTGGGTTTCTGACGTCAACACATTCTGGCACGCCCGGTGGGACAATCCTCGACATCCACCACATCGCCATCTACGTCTGAGATGGCGGAAGAAGCTCCGGTCACTTACGAGGATCTCAATGGCGAGCTCAAGAAGAAGTATGACGAGGTCAAGGTCCTCCTCGAAGCCGACCGCATCGGCTCTTTCCACAGGACTCGCTCCCATGGCATCAGATGGAAGGGGTTCTCACCTGAAGGCGCACTTGATGGAGTGGACCTATCCACCCCGTCAGAAGAACGCACCAGGTCGCTGCGTCAGGAGATCAACTTCATGGTGGCTCATTCGCTGCACCGCCATTCTGAGAGCCTGGTGAATACGTTGGAGCGCGTCGCTCTGCGCGTGATCCAGGAGATCATGAGCCGTCAGTACTCTCCGTCAGGACCAGCTCTAGGGACTCACCAAGGAGAATTGCCACTCCAGTCCCGTCCACCGCTGCCGTTCGCGTTGGCAGCGCCCGAAGCGCCGAACTCATCGGCCTACGTCGTCTACAAGATTGGTGGTGACCCCAGTGACTACCAATTCCTACATGACGCGCCCAAGGAGATCCCGCACGGATACGCATGCGCATACGTGCCAGACTGCACCTGGGCACCTCGAACCAGGTTGCAACAGCGGGGACTTCTGGAACAACAGGAGGAACGTCGGAGGCAGACCCCGAGAAGCAGACGTGGCTAGCTAAATACGCCACCCCGACAAAACCCGAGCCCAGCTCCTGCAGTTGGCTCAGAACCGGAAAAACAAGCATGGCTGGTTAAGTACGCCACCCCGGCGAATCTTCAAGGTTCGGCACCTTCAGCCATCACCGCGGATCAGATTTGTACGATTCTGAAAGATCAGTTCGGCATGATGCCGAAAAGGAAGACGGTCGGCTATACCAAGCCGTACCCCAACGAGTACGAATTGATCCCGCTACCACCCAAATATCGGCTCCCGGACTTCACAAAGTTCAGCGGATCAGATGGTTCCAGCTCCATCGAGCATGTGAGCCGATATTTGGCACAGCTGGGCATGATCTCAGCGTCAGACGAGCTGCGTGTGAGGTACTTCTCACAGTCCCTCACAGGATCGGCTTTCGGTTGGTACACGTCGCTGCCACCGAACTCACCCAGACTTGGAAGCAGTTGGAAGAACGGTTCCATGAGCAATATCACTCGGAGGCTTCCGAGGCTGGCATTGCCGATTTGGCACAAGTACGGCGGAAGCGCGGGGAAACAGTGTCGGAGTACATCCAGCGCTTCAGGACCGTTAGGAACCGATGCTATTCGGTTCACGTAAGCGAAAAAGAAGCAGTCGAGTTGGCGGTGGTGGGTCTATCATCATCGATCAAGGACGTGGCCTCCCAAGCGGACTACCCTTCATTAGCACACATGGTGCAGAAGCTGTCAGCGTATGAACAGCGCCACCCAGATGTCTACCAGGACAAATTCAAGCGCGTGGTTACCATGGTTGACGCAGGCGAAGATGAAGGTGCTACGGGAGAACAAGAGGTCGCAGTGGCTGAGTGGACTCGAGCGGCAGGCCCAGTAACCTGCAAATGGGTGAAGCCACCAGGGCCTCCAAGAGGGTTCGACTTCGACGTGACGAAAACCGAGCAGATTTTCGATCTCTTACTCGCGGAGAAGCATATAAAGATACCCGAAGGCCACAAGGTCCCTACGGTGCAAGAGCTGAACGGAAAGCCATACTGCAAGTGGCATAACACGTTCACCCACACCACTAACGACTGCAGGGTGTGGCGTCAGCAGATCCAAATGGCAATAGAAAATGGGCGACTAATTTTTAACCAGTACGCCATGAAGGTCGACACACACCCCTTCCCCGCCGTCAACATGGTGGAGTTTACCCACCTCGGAGGGTGCCAGCCAGATTTCTCAGCCAACATCAACATGGTAGAGCTTGGACACCACTCTGAGAAGGACGGGGATGAGGGCAGCTGCTCTCAGAGCAAAGACACAGAGGGGGCCGCTCCATGCGATCGGCTCCGTCAAGATGGCAAGCGCTACGTCACAGAGGGAGAAGTGAAGAACATAAGATATCAACGACCCCTCTCTGATCACCTCCTCAACAAGTATGTGAGTCGGTATGACCAACGCCGGCGACACGGCGACGATGATGAAAGAGATCGTCTGGCCAGAAACGACAGAAGGCATCGTCGGCATAATCACGATGAGGAGCGGCAGGAGCGCCACGCTAGGGAGCAAGACGACACGGGCAGGCATTGGGACTGCCCCTTCTTCAGACACTGCTGGGATTCAGGAATGAGCCGATTGCCTACGATCGGCAATTGCCCAGAATGCAATCGTAAGAAGAAGGAGGCAGCCAACGTGTCCGTGTTCGAGCGCTTAGGGCCTCTCCCACCACAAAGCAGACGTGCTGAGACCCCTCGGTTGGAAGATCTCGAGGATTCGGAAGACGAGGGGGAAGACGAAGAAGACAGGTACCACCGTCCAAGGTGGTGCCCTGATGGTCTCAGCCATTCACAAAAGCGCAGGGTTCAGCGATTGCGCGGTCTGGAGGAAGCCGAAAGGTTGTACTTGTATACGCTAAGGAAGGCACGACCTGATCTGGCTGCGAAAGTCCAGAGGACCCTGGATGAGGAGGGACTGCCGCAAAGAAAAGAGTGGCGCCCCAAGCAAAGGAAAGCCGATGATGAAACATCGGCTGGCACAAACATGGTGCTCGTTCGTCCGGCGAAGTGTAGAGCTCCACGATTACACGATGCACCCGAGGTGGACAACAGCAAGCGCACCAACGTGATAAAGTCGGAGATTGGGCTGGTTTTATCCACCGGCCTGGACGAGTAGCAAGACTACGTCAATAAGCAAACATGGCGAGGCTGATCCTTGCGATCGGCCCCCCACTGAGCAAGCAACGTGGAGGCCGATTCCAGCAATCGGCCAAGATTATCCTCACCATCTATTTTGCCTGGGATCAACGTTTGACCCAACAGGGACTACCTGAAGAGCCGATACCATCAACTCTCTTGACAGAATCGGCTCGGGGGGCACCTAAGCATGGGAACAGATGCGGGGGTACATGTGTGCAATGAAATACTGGGGGCCGATAGAGAAAATCGGCCAAAAAAAATTTTACAGCCGATGCAAGGGCATCGACTTTAGAATTGAGAAGTAGCCGATGCGCAGCCATCGACTCTAGTGGAATTATGCGATGTTTATCGAGTCTCCACCAAATTCAGGCCAGCGGTGGTGCCTTCTGTTGCTTCGAGGGAATAAAACAATGGAAATTTCTTCAGCTGCTTCGAGCCGATCTGGGTTCCTGAACCTTTTTGTCGAGGATTTCCAATCTTTGGGGCTAGTTCAGCTGAAACGGAAGGTTATCGGCTGTCTGAGGAAGAAAGGGGATCGGCTTTGGCACATTCTCTCTGACATTCTCGCCTCGAGTAAGGCTCGGGGGGCAGCAGGCTCGGGTAAGGCTCGGGGGGCAGCAGGCCTGGTGGATACTCTGTTTTGCTCTGTTTAAAGAGCCGATTGGGATACCATCGGCTGATCCTTCATTGCAACCTTCTTCACAAATGATGAGTACTGAAGAGGATTATTGGGTTTGGTTGGAAAAGTTCAAAGGTTTTCCTGAAGATCCTGCATTTTCTGCCAGATTTAGAAAATCATCAGTTGAAGAAGGGAAGGGCGAATTTCAAAGGACCGATGCGGTGCTATCGGCTCATTACGCATTGGCAAAGGGGACGAATCGGCAAGGTCAGTAGAAGAGGGAATCGGCTCAATTAAACTCAGAAGAAATCGGCAAAATCAAATTGGGGAAAAGTTCTTCATTAATAGGCGAGATTTCTTACATAAAGAGCTAATTGCTCTCAAAAGGAAATGCTAGGGGATACATTGCCCCATCTACTACTGCTGGCCCTATTCTAGAGGTCCTATCTACGGGCCATCACTGCCCTCGTCGTCGCCGTCGTCGCTGCCGTCGGCGCTGCTCCCGGCGGGCTCGTCGTCGCTCCAATGGCCGCCGACCGGGCCCTCGTTGTCTTCATCTTCGTCGTCAGCGTCGTCCTCGTCGCTGTCGAAGTCGCTAAGATTGCCCGGCCAAGGGCAGAACCGCTTGGCCGGCGGCTCGTCGAGGAGCTGTTGTCGTCGTCCTCCTCCTCCTCTTCCTCCTCCTTCACCCCCTCGGAGGAGGTGAAGTCATCCCAGGAGAAGCGATCGTCATCGCTCTCCTCCTCCGATTCCCCGTTGGCGAGGAAGCGGAGGTCGCTCTCCCCGTCCGTCGAGGACTGGTCCTCGGACCAGATGGAGAAGTCATGGTCTGACTCCTCCCCGGCCGCAATGGCGCGGCGGATGTTGGCCGCGTGGACCTCCGCCGGTTGTACTCCGGCGTCGGCTCACGGGATGTGGAGGACTGGCTGGAAGGATCCGATGGAGCAGAGGAGGAAGAAGACATTGTGGCGCAGGAGGGCTTTTGGAGTGCTAATGCGAAGGAGATGCAGAGGAGAGCTGTTCGTAGCGGTTAAATAAAAGGGGATATAGTGGAAATTCAATGCCACAGCAGTTTCCGAGGAAGTGGTGCCTAAAGAGAAAAAAACTCAGGTCACGGAGAAGTTGAGAAGGCAAGGCATCATGATGAAGGATACTGCAACTGCTCTGCCACAACATGACCCGACGAAGAAAGCATAATGATTTTGGAAATGTCATTTCCAAAACCAGGGGGGCATGTGTTATCACCAGAATTTGACCAAGCCAGAGGTGGGCCGCGATCAAGATGGGCTTGAAGATATGTACATCAAGAAGTAGGTGAATCGGCCTTTATGCGCAGAGTTTGGGCTAGTTGGCCCGTGTATCTTAATATAGTAGGCTATGTAGAAGTTAGAGTTTGGCCCGTGCACGGTTTGGTGCACGCCCACATTAGAAAGTCCCCTGGACTATAAATATGTATCTAGGGTTTATGGAATAAACAACAACCAACGTTCAACACAAACCAATCTCGGCGCATCGCCAACCCCTTCGTCTCGAGGGTTTCTCCGGTAAGCACCATGCTGCCTAGATCGCATCTTGCGATCTAGGCAGCACGAGCCTGCCTACGTTGTTCATGCGTTGCTCGTACTGAAGCCTTTTTGATGGCGAGCAACGTAGTTATCATAGATGTGTTAGGGTTAGCATTGTTCTTAGTATCATATGCTGTCGTAGTGCAACCCTTGCGCATCTAGCCGTCCTTGTACCTCATCATGGGTGCAGGGGCGGCACCCCGCTTGATCGTTATTTAGTAGATCTGATCCGTTACGGTTGCTCCTTGATTCATCAAGGATTAGTTTAACATCCGCAATAGTTAGGCCTTACAAAGGGTTGGAGGATCCAGCGGCGCGTAGGGTGTAGTTTGCTGGCCCTAGACAGGATGTTCCGAGGATCAACCTCGTGTTGGTTTTTAGGCCTTGTCTAGGATTGGCTTACGATCACCGTGCGCGAGCGCGAGGCCCAATCGTGAGTAGGATGATCCGATTATGCGGTGAAAACCCTAAATCGTCGTGGATCTCATATGCTTTATCTTGATCAAGCAGGACCACCATATATTCGGCCACCTGGACGAATCATGGGTGGATCGGCTCCATGAGCCGATTCACAGGATAACCTGAGAGCCGATCGAGGCTCGTATTTAACGTGTACGTGTGTGCCCCCAGGAAACTAAGCGAGGCATCATCCACACCTTCCCCGACCAGGTATAGGTCAGGTGGCACGCCTGCAATTTGCATCGGTGCGCGACAGGAGGCTTTGCGGGCCGTCGCTCCGAGGGGGCCAGCCGCAGCCCTAGTTGTTCCCGGCTCTACGGTGTTGACCAGTCGCTGCCCGCCGGTGGGTTTCTGACGTCAACAAGAACAACAGCAAGTTTTCCCTTAAGTGGATCACCCAAGGTTTATCGAACTCAGGGAGGAAGAGGTCAAAGATATCCCTCTCAAGCAACCCTGCAATCACGATACAAGAAGTCTCTTGTGTCCCCAACACACCTAATACACTTGTCGGATGTATAGGTGCACTAGTTCGGCGAAGAGATGGTAAAACACAGTGGTATAGATGGTGGTAATATTGCAGTAAAGTAAAGATGCAGTAAAAAGAAACAAGCGGCGCCAGAAAAAGCTTGCTGGCGTGGGAAGCAATTCTTTGTGGTGGAAACAAGGCCTAGGGATCATACTTTCACTAGTGGACACTCTCAACATTGATCACATAATAAATAACTCTTTCTCATATGTGCTACATATACTCTTGTTTGATAATGAACACCATTCGTTGCGTAGGATTACACGAACCCTCAATGCCGGAGTTAACAAGCTCCACAACATTCGATATTCATGTTTAAGTAACCTTAGAGCATAATAGATCATTGCAAAATAAACCAAGAACTAACATAGCGCACACATTGTCCACATTACACTATGAAGGAGGAATAGATCACATCAATACTATCATAATGATAATTAACTCCACAATCTACAAGAGATCATGATCATAGCCTACGACAAGAACCACACGGTGCACACACTAGTCACCTTTACACCATGCAGGAGGAATAGACTACTTTAATAACATCACATGAGTAGCACACAACTAGTAGCGATACAAAGCTCATCATATGGATCTCAATCATGTAAAGCAGCTCATGAGATCATTGTATTGAAGTACATAGGAGAGAGATTAACCACATAGCTACCGGTACAGCCCCGAGCCTCGAGTACTCCCTCCTCATGGGAGCAGCAGCGTTGATGAAGATGGCGGTGAAGATGGCAGTGGTGTCGATGGAGAAGCCTTCGGGGGCACTTCCCCGTCCCGGCGCGTGCCGGAACGAGACTCCTGTCCCCCGCATCTTGGTTTCGCGATGGCGGCGCTGAACTTTTCTCGTACCGTGGCTTATTCGTCTCGGGGTTTTAGGTCGGGGAGCTTATATAGGCGAAAGGACGGAGTCGGAAGTACGGGGGCCCACACACTAGCCGGCGCCCTCCGGCCGCGCCGCCATGGTGTGTGGGGCCCCTGTGGCCCCCTCCTCCTCTCGGGTGTTCGAAGCTTCGTGTAAATATAAGATACTGGGCGTTGATTTCGTGCAATTCCGAGAATATTTCCTTACTAGGATTTCTGAAACCAAAACAGCGAGAACAGAACTGCACTTCGCATCTCGTCAATAGGTTAGTTCCGGAAAATGCATCAAAACGATATAAAGTGTGAACAAAACATGTAGGTATTGTCATAAAACAAGCATGGAACATCAGAAATTATAGATACGTTTGAGACGTATCACCCCTCTTGTTGCAGGCGCTGGCCGCCTCCCTCAAAGACGAAGCCGACAAGAAGAGGGCGGAGGAAGACGAGAAGGCGCAGGTCATCGCCGCCGTGAAGGAGATGGAGGAGCGGGAGGCGGAGGAGAACGTGACCACCGTCATTCTCAACGACTAGATAGGTTCTGTATGATCCGTACGTATGATCAACTATGAACTATCGAATAAATTTTTCGGGGTTTGCAATTTTTAAATATACGGGGTCTGCTAGACGGAATGATCTAGCTATGAGCATTTTTTTTGATACAAGGCCCTCTACTTACGTTTTACGGGCATAAAAGTAGGAGCTTGTTAGACATGGTCTAATGAAGATGGGTGCTAGGTGGAAGGGCGCAGGTGGCGAAAAATTGCTGCCGCCCAACATATATTCTGCTCACCTCTCTCCTTGGATCCTGACCGGCTGGCCCTGAGCCCCTGACCGCCAGGGGAAGCACCGGTTGAGCCGCTGAGATTCCAGGAGCTTAGCATATTACTTTTAAAAATGTTCATATTTTCCAAAATTTGAATTGTATTAAATGTTAAATTTCTAAAAAAATGTTTGATTTGGAAAACTGTTCGGTTTTAAATTTTGTTACGTTTATAAACTGTTTGATTTTACGAAAACTGCTCAGATTTTGAATATTGTTTTTTGAATAAAAATACTTACAAATTTTAAATTTGAACATTTTTCATATGGGAACAAATTTTAAGTATGAACAATTTCAGAATATGAACAAATTTCAAATTTGAACATTTTTAGAATCCGATTTTTTTTAGATATGAACTATTTCAAAATATGAATTTTTAAAATTTGAACATTTTGTATATCTGAACAAATTTTAAATATGAAAAAATTTAGAATCTTGAAAAAATTCAAATTTGAATATTTTTTTAGATCCGAACGAAATTTTATATGTGAAGATTTCAAAATCTGAACGAATTTCACTTTGAACATTTTTTAGATCTAATTTTCAAATTTGAACAGTTTTTAAATATAAACATTTATTCAAAAAAAGAAAAGAAAATATAAAAAAGAAAAATCAGGCAAAGTAGATAGGGTAGGACTATACGAAGACCGACCTTCGCGAAGGTCCAGTCCGCGCTAAAAGCAGGCTCTCCGTATGACACGTGTCCCTCGCCGAGCGAGCGAAACGCGGGCGGGAGCGCGGGACGCGGCCATCGCTGTACCTAGGTGCGCGTGTGGGAAGTACGCCGTACCTACGCGGCTACGCCCTTCGGTCCTGGCCTGTGGTTGTACGCGGGCGGGAGCTAGCTCATTTCCTTCTGTACGTGTGCATGTGGGAGCTCAGCGCATGCAAGTACCGATCCACTGTAATGTTTAGTTTTTAAATCCGTTTGACAAATATTGTTACAACTCAGTATAAATCATATACATATCACGAGTTATCGAAGACAAGTACAATTTAGTGAATATGCGAGTACAATTATGTACAACGCACGAGTACAATTACGTACATCACACGAGTACAGTTGTGTCAACACACGAATACAGTTGCGTATAACACACGAGTACAGTTAAACACACGGGCGAGTACAAGTACAGTCACGCACACGAGCAGGTACAGTTATGCACACGGCAGTACAGCCGCGCACACGAGTAAGTACAACCGCGTAGACGAGCGAGTATAGGTACAGTCGCGCAGACGAGACATGTACAATAACGCTTACTCGTACAGTTACCGAGTAAAGGGAAAAAACTGCACCAAATACACTAAAAACAGAAGTACTTACCACGAGACATGACACACAATTACAACCTTATTGGTATTGGAAATACAGAAAAAAAAAGTATCTCGAAACCTATCAACATGGGATCTAGTTTTGAAGATCTCGACGCGAGGGGCTCAAAAGTAAACGGTTCGTAATTTGGACTTACGTTCGAGATATATCATTTTGAAAAAGACAAATCTAGAAAAAGGGAAAACGCCCCCTCCCTTCTCTCTCCTCCTCATCCCCACTTCGCTTCTCGCGACACGCGCGGAGACCACTTTCCGATTTGCACCACCCGCCACACCGCGGAGCGAGTTGTCTTTCCTTCACGAAGGTCGGCCTTTTTTAGAGTTTTCGAAGTAGATATCATATCATCAGCGCACCAATTCAACGGAAGTAAGTAAGCAAATCCCAGCGTATATACGTAACCTAGGCTAAGCCCATCTTAAAACGACACATCTGATTCCTTAAGCGGAGCCAACCGGGATCGCCGCTTAAGGTGATCAATACTCCCGTTCCGGACGCGGAGAGAGGAACCACATGGTGCTTTCCTCCCGTTCCGGACGGAGGCCCGGTTAACAAAAGGGCTGCAAAATAATCTAACGTTGGGTCAACAACAATATCGGCCCGATTCACAACAAATCGTCTAGCTCAGTTTAGAAAGCAGCCGCCTATCAACGTTTGGCGGATCGTGATGCGCAGGTGACGGGTGAAAAACACCCTAGGACCACCGGAGGATGACAGAGGGATCATTAGCGTTTAATGAACCCATCGGATGGTTTAGAGTATCAAATGGTTGTGGTGGCTCCTAGGTAGTTCTATCTTTCTATTACTTAATATTTACTCTTTTTTTTGTGAGAACACAGTACAACGCATACGCTTACAAACACGCACGTACAAACACACCCATATGAACGCACGCACGCACATCCTACCCCTATGAGCACCTCCGAGAGACTGAGCCGGCATATCTTGAGATTGAAAGCACCACTGCACATGTTGACGGCACGCACCTACTACTGAAAGCATAGCCGTTAAATCCCGAAATAAATCTAAATGCAACACCCATGTCAAGTCTAGGACTTGAACCTGGGTGGGCTGTTCCACCACAAGGGACCTAACCACCAGAGTGTTTGCTTAATATCTACTCTTTGTTTTGCTTCGAGAAAGGACATAGGCTAAAATCGAGAGCAAATAGATTCGCTTTCGGTATTTAAAATAAACATTTTTTACTTATTAGTTGTCCAATCTCTTAGGAAATGTAACAACGTTAACCAAACGATTGTGTTTGTGATGTCAAATTATTACAATCTGAATATTAGTTATTACATACTATACATAAGTTACATAACAATTCTATATTTTTTGAGTAAAATACACTTGCAGTCACTAAACTTGTATCGCGTTCTTAGAACGGTCACCGTACTCTGAAAAGTGAAAATTACGGTCACTCAATACTCTTCCCTGACTCACTACGGTCACCGTTTGCGTTAGCCTACCTTTGATGCTGATGTGGCATACATTTAACTGGGTTGACAAGACCTTTTTGAGACCAAGCAGCAACGCGAGGGTTTTTCTGCAGAAGGACCAAAACATGGTGGCCCTGTACACGCGTGGCTTCAGATTCCCTGGTCAGCACAGCTACACCATTCATTCCCCTCTGTCTCTCCTCCATCAGCTCGCGCTGCTCGCGTGCACTCCGTCAGGTCGCATCGGCATGAGCTTGCGGCCTCTACCGAATCGCCGCGGCACGACGAGCCGCCGCCGCGCTGGGAGCTGACCCCACACCACGAGCTTGCGCCTCCACGGAGTCGAGGCCGCACCAGGGAGCCTCAAATCGCGGATTTGCAGCCTCCGCAGAGTCGCCGAAGAAGCTCGACCCAAATCGCTACCTTGCAGTCCCAAGGGAGTCGCAACTGTGGCTCGCTCCAAATCATTCAGTTCAAAATCTTGAAACAAAAAAGTAGAATTTCTTCTGGTGATCTGAACATTGCTATCTGAACATCGCTATATGAAGCAGTAATGTAATCCTGGGACTTGAAGAAGGATATGGAAGAATACAAGGACCTGGGTCCCTCAGATAATGCTGCTAATCTTACTTGACACACAGCTGAATTTGGATTGAGCCTACTCGTACGTCCGATACCTTTAACCCTCAACCATCATGTGATATGTTCAGTTTTTTCTTCCCACCCTTTGTTTGCTAACATGTGGCTTACTTCCAGGAATTCTCACAGGACAGCTTTATGTCATGGCCTGGTGGCAAGATGGTTGACTAAAGTAGCGAATGTACCACGCATCATACAGGACAGCTTTATGTCATGCACTGAACTTTTCGCTGCCGGGCCTGCTTTATACACACGAGTATACACATTCATAACAGATCTGATTCTATCTTGACTGAATTTTTTGTTGTGAGAACTGAACCTTCTCTAATGATTCTATATTGAATTTTTCGCTCTCTGAACCTTCGCTAGATGAAAACACAGGGAAAGGTTGGAGTTCTAACCATACGTAGGCGGAGGATCACCGTCCAGCCGACGAACAGGCCACATCGCTCGTCGTCGAGGGAGATGTGCAGGCTTTTTCCGGAAACAAGATCGCTTGTCGACGATCACCGCTGCAGCAGGCACACCGGTGACTCCGCCTTGACTTCCTCTCGAACGATCCGATTCGTGAGGGGAGGGTGGGGTAACTGGTAACTGCGTTATACCACCACGTTCCGGTCCTTTTTTTTGGAAGTAGGAGTAAACCACGTTCTGGTCCTTTTGCAGAGAAACCCTCCTGTTGGTGGTGTGTCTCACGAAAATCTAGTTAAGCCAGCCAAATGTATGCCACATCAGCGTCAAAAGTAGGCTAATGCGCGCGGTGACCGTAGTGAGCCAGGGAAAAGTATTGAGTGTCCGTAATTTTCACGTTTCAAACTACAATGACCGTTCTGAGATTCTGAGACAAGTTCAGTGACTGTAGGTGTATTTTACTCATATTTTTTCCATGGAAAACTAAGGTACTTTTCCACAATTTAGGTTCAAGCATTTCACTCAACCAAATTTGGTTTAATGTAAACAAAACATTAATGATTACAAAATCACACTGATCTACAAAATCATTTGGGCCACTGAGATTTACCATAGTGTATTTGTACTCCCTCCGTTCAGAAATGTATGACGTTTAAGAACTGACGGCCAAGTTTTTCCACGCTATGAGATTTCCGGAGTTTCCCTTTTTACCCCTCCCTCACGACGCGACGCGACCGCTCCACCCTCTCCCTCTAGCTCTCACTCGCTGGACCTCGCCGGCGCCTCGCGTCGCTGCCCCATGCCGAGACGCTGCTCTTCTCTCTCGCTCCTGCCGGCGCCTCCATGCTTCCTCCGCGCACCTTCTCTTCTACTCCCACTCGCCGGCGCCGCCGCTTATTGTCCTTCCCTCCCGTCGCATGCGGCAGCGAGAGGGCGAGGTCAAAGGCCGGATTTTTTGCCGCTGGTCACAGATCCGTGGGTTGAGTTGCTTGATCTGCTCCCCGAAGGCACCTACACGCTACCTATCGCCCTGGAGGCGGCGCAAATGTCCAGGCTGCAGGTGGAGGTGAACGGGGCGACGAGAAAGGGGTCCGAGGGAGTCTTCAACACGCCCAAGTTCGGCAACGGCAGCGCCATCGCGCGGCACGGCGACCACGGCATGTGGTGGAGCTTCGAGTTCCCCATCAAGTGGTACCTGCTCATGGAAGGGGAGAACACGATCAGCATCACGCAGGTCAGGGCCTTCTAGTTGTTGTATCTTTTCGATATCTGCAGCAACACGGCTCAATACTTACAGGCTGATATGGATTATTTGTCTTCTCAGTAAGGTACTCCTTTCTATCCTGGCCAAATGATAGAAGTTGCTTACTCCTGTTTATTTGACACATACTGTTGCTTGTACTGCCAGTATACTGATGCTTATTCATACAACTCTGCATGTGTTACATGAATTTGCAACTGAAAATGGTAGATAATATATGAAATTGCAACATTACTGGTCAGTGGTCACTATCTTGCTTTGTTAAGAGGAGTACCAACTATCTATGCCACAAGTAGTCCACACTCTAATTAAGGCACACAATTTTCATTAAAGGAAAACCGGAGTAGCGGGAGTAGCGGGAGTAGCTATAGCTAGTGAGGATTAGTGGTGTTAGTGTAGTTTCAACACATAACGGTAGCAGTTTTAACATTGCAAGTTACAGATTCTATCCCTAAATTTACTGCATATGCTTGTAAGATTATCTACTGGGACTATTCAGTGGACTATTCAGTGACTGGCATTAGCTGTTGTTCTGCATTGGTCAATTCAGATCTGTTGTTAATGATGAGCTCTTGTAGAAACATATCCCTTGTCTGTTCTTTTCTTAAATGTATTGATCTACCTATAAACTGTGAAAATAGCTCGTTAAGAAAACTGTGAAAAGGAAAATAGTTACGCAACTGCACATTTCGTGAGTTCCTTACAATAATTTAACAACTTGCCAAATGTCCTTTTTTGCACTTGAATGAACAGATATTTTAGCATATGTAAGCACCCAGATTATGCTACACTGTTATATCCCCACTTCTTCAGTTATATTTGTTGTATGTATCATTAACAGATCTGTTCATACAGAACTCCCCATTTCGAACTATCTAGTCTTGCTGGAAGTAGGAATTGAATGTGTAGAACAGTTGCTTCTAGTGCTTGCTCAAGTACTCCTTTGCTGGAGTATTTCTTTTACTTCTCACATACTCCCCTTTTCTTTCTCTGACAAGGAGATATGTATATGCAGGATTCCTTGGTCAGAGATGTGTAGAACTCTGAAAATTTATTCTGAACTTGTGCATGAGTTATTTTATGCAACGCTGAAACTTTATTATTGAACAATAAAATGATATCTTTGTCTGTATTTGCAGCTGCAAAGAGGTGCTATTATAGAGCTGTTGTGCAGAGAGGTGGTGCTGACGGGACAAGCCCTTCAAGAATGATAGCGGAAATTTAGAATTTTTGCTATTCTTTTTCTTGACTTGTCCAAGCCGTAATGACAGCAAAAATTCATGAAGTGTGCATTGACATGAAGCCACCCAGGTACATGTGTTTTCTGTATGGATCAAGTAACTCCAAATTTCAATTTCTGTAGGGAAAAAGATCATCAGAAATTGTTGCCTAGCTTGACATCACGGTCACATGGAGTAGAATATTTGTTATCTTTGGTATAGCACCTGCTAGAGATGTCTGGTTGTTTGATCATCAACATCTGTGAGATTTAGTACATACAACATCAGATTATTTTACTCCTTTGCTATTATGGCTTAGTAATGTGGACGGTAAAAAAAATCTGTGGACAATTGGCCTTTGTGGAGGATGAGAGGTACTGTGGATTGCTACTGCCAATTGCTAACTTTGGTGTATCTGTTACACACAGGTTGTTTATGATATAAGGCTGTGAAGATTTGGCTAATGGAGATAAAAGAGCAACAGGATGCTCTGCCAAAGCTAATCATGCCCTCCTTGGATATGACTTCAAGAAGGTCGAACTGTCGAAGCACTTGGCAGGTTGGTTTGCTAACAACCATGTTCCTCCCTTATTCTTGAACTGTTGTCAATATTCAGTGCATAATTTACTTACAAACATGAAATGTGCAGATATTTATTACACTTTTTAACAATACTGCATCACAAACTAAGCAAGCACAAGGAGTATTAAGATTTGGAAGCAGTGTAGGTGGATTATTGACTTCCTCTTGTTCTTCAGGTTGACTAAAATCAAGATCTGGAAGCACCATTTTTCTTGTGGCGCGACAGGTTCGCGGCTCAACAACCTTGGGAACAGGCGGAACTGCCAGCGCTTGCCAAGGAGATGAGACAGTGCTGCTGGCGAGAAGACGATGTTGCCGGCGAGCTGTGCCGGAGCGGCCAGCGAGAAGCCTGGAAGTGCCCCGAGCGTGGAGGTGCTATCTATGGTCCTGGGCGTTGCCGGCGGTATGGTGCTCTGCTCGGTGGGTGCTGAGCATGCGTGGCGGCCGGCATGGCGCTTCTGCTGGGGGCCTACGGCCGGCCTCCGTGAGGTTTGCCGATGGATTCCGGCGGCGGCGCGCAGATGGATTGGATTCAGCTGGCTTGACGCTCGCTTGGATCGATTCGGTTCTGCTGGTTTGAGGCCCGTCCGTCGGATGGATTCAGTTCAGCTGGCTTGAGGCTCGCGCGCGGATGGATCCTGCAGGTGACGGAGGTGATGGCTGGGGCGTTGGGGGCGGAGCCGCGGAGGACGAGGATGCTGGGATCTGGATCGAGATCCATGAAGACGAAGCTCGGATCGGGAACAATGTTAGACAGGGGTAGAGATGTCTTTTCGCACGTTTTCACCTGGTCGGAAAAATCCCAGAACGTCTTATATTTCTGAACGGAGGGAGTACTTTGTTTATTTTGATATCTTCAAAGTGTTGTTAGAGTGCTCTACACTGCAGACGGTAATACATATCATCATAGAGGTTTATAGTGAAGGATTATTGAGCTTAGATTTACACCTTCGCCCTAACTAGTCAAAGGTGCTTGCTTCGATCCTAATTTATTCTTCTGGGGTCTGTCCTTTGTATTTAATTTGCCTTTCAGGTACAATTGATCAATATACATGCAGTTGCTTGTAAGTTGTATCTCAATGGACACTAATCAATAATAAAAATTGCTGAGCAATTCAAAAGTGAGGATTTTTGCTCAACAAAAAAATCGCGTTCATGCGTTTTGAAATAGGGAAATGTGCAGTAGCGCAGGTGCGCTCTGCGCACCTTTGCCTTTTTTATTTTTTATATTTTGTAAATTATAAAATATTTTGATTTGATTTTTCTGCAAGTCACTCAAAAATAGTAAATAGAATAGGGGAAAATAGTTTGGATTTCTTTTTGCAATTTAAAATTTAAAATTAATTTTAAATTCAAAATAAATTCCTGAAATATAAATTTCTTACTATCGGCTGATCTGTTTCCAACCGTCGGAAAACGAACAATTGATATATTTTTGTTCGGAATCGGAAGGATGCGTAGAAGAAGAAGGTGGTATTAGAAGACCATAGGATAGGTGGAGTCGAGAACGTTGAGGTTGACATCTTTGTTGTAGTGAAGGAAACGATCATCATTATGTTTTCGCGGAGGATCACTCACTCAGTCAACCATTCAAACAACAGCTACATAGGAACATGTCTGGCGACATGGACGATGCAAATAGATCGATTATCAAAGTAACAGCAATGCACTCGTACATTATCTGGTCACGAAGCAAGTAATCCATTGCTCATGCGTCCATGCTGACGTAGCTGCCAAGCGCGTCCAAGAAGGTACCGGAGCGACCGTGGAAGCCGATAATTCTGCCACCTGCCACCTGCCGCTGGGAGATGGAATGGTGCACGGTGTGCACCTTCCTCTGTCCCATACGGACCAAAAGTTCTGCTGTTGCTCACGAATGTAATCGATCGAAGGCGGAACCAACCATTACCGTTTCCTACGTTCCCTTTCACGCCGATGAGGTACTCATCAGGTTCGAGAAAGATCTGTAAGGACATCTTCAACATGGCGACGCTGATCGACCGTTTGCGTCTGCGGAGCCGAAAAATGCGTCTAGTGTCACCTCCAGCGAAGCGACGCAAAGTGAAAAGGCCCGGCGATGCAAACCTGACCCAAATATGCGCTTCGGATGTGTCTCTGGTTCTCTGCGGACGCTGCGCGGACACGTAAACTGTCCTTTCGCGTCTGGCGGATATTTCGTCAGGCCCGCCTGGCAGCGACTCTGCGTCGATGCGTCTTCTTAGACGCGCCAGCGACTGGCGCCGAGGCGTCGCTTCGGTAATCTGTGCCACATTAATGGCGATGCCTCGCCTGCCGAGCGGCCGCTGCCCACCTCCACCAACCCAGTAATGGCGACGCCACGCGTCCCATGGCCCTCGCCTGCCTCCGGCCTATATAAAGAGGGCACGCGCTCTTCTTTCTCATCCACTTCTCCACACAAACACTAGCCGCCACAAGCTCCACCGTAGCGCCGCCTAGCTCTTCCTGCGACGCAGCCATGGCCGCGAGGAAGTCCATGGGGGTCCTGGTGGCCGGCGAGGCGGTCGACCAGCCCCGTCGTGGTGGAGCAGCTACGGCCCCACGGTCGCCGTCGCTTGCGCCCTCCTCGTCTTCGCAGGAGGACCGCTGCTTCGAGTTCCTCCTCCGCATCGACGACGAACCACTCGACATCAAGCGGCTCCCGGACAAGTTCACCGAGTTCATCGATGGCGTCGAGCCGGCGCACTTGCAACTACGGGAGGCCAGCTGCAACTTTTGTCGGTGGACTGTCAAGGTCTTGTTCGATGGGCAGGGCAAGATGTACCTACACACGGGGTGGGACAAGTTCGCCCGCGACCTCGCGCTCGAGCCCGGCTGCCAGCTCACCTTCCTCTACGAGGGGGACGGCGAGATGATCGTCAAGGTGTTCGACGACACAGCCTGCCGCAGGCACTACCACACCGGCGAATCCGGCTCGAACACCGATGGATAAAACTTAGAGTGTTCTTTCTTTACAGCGAATATGGCTATGTGCTAGTTCAAGCCAGTAGTTAAGGTTTCATGTTGTTCTTCCTCGAAAGAACCAACAGGGGTACCGTCACCAGCTGGATTTTCCAGTTTTGGTGACTGGGAGTGCCTGAGAGTGTTCTTTCTTAGCAGCGAACATACGAAATCAACACTACTGGCTTTCCTTTTTTACAATGTTTTTATTTGTGTCAACCATGGTTAACTATGTATTAGTTTGTGTAAACCATGTTCCCAATTAGTTATTAGTTTGTGTAAAATCATGTTCCAATAAATGCTTGGAACTATGTTTAAATGGAGAAGAGGAAAAAAAACAAGTAGAAAAAAATGTGTCGGCCCACTGGAGCCACCCCCAGACGCAAACGGACGCGCGGACAAAAACGGTCATTTTCGCGTCCGCGGGGCGACGGAAACGGATGCTCGCGAAAAATTAAATGCGTCGCCCTGTTGGAGATGCCCTAAATGCCATGAACTAATTAACCACTGAAGTTTTGTCTCCACCAAGCCGTTACATGAATGAAAGTGTCTATCGAAAAACCGAAGGTGCGAGGGGACGAACGCATTTGGGGCAGTTCAGAACCTTCGGATCGACGTCCACGGTGATCACCTTGCCGGCGGCCAGAGGCAAATCCTTGACGATGGTCATCTTCGAGGCCTTCTGTAATATCCCAGAACATAGGACCAACGAAGGGTAAATTTAGAAATGGGATGTGCATTTCATCGCAAAACGGGGGAAATTTTCATGCCTTATTGCATAAAACCTAAGAGGGATCGAGGTTTCTCTCTCGTTGCTATTAGGGTTAGAGCAGTGTGAGTGCTATGAATTTCGACATGATCTCTTTTGAAACTTAGGGTTTTGGGAGAATATTTGATTTGGCATTCAAAATTCAATTCAAACAAAATAAGTATAAAGTAATCCATATATAAATGAATTATGAATTCATAATTCAAAAGCACATCACATTTACACAAATAATTCATAAGTGAATATCAAATTTATATAAAAGCTCATAAACAAAACCTTGAGCTTTATTGATTGCATATATACATTACATTGTCATTACAGAATTTTTTATATTACAATAAATGTAATATATGAAACAGAAACCAGAAAGAAAATAAACATGACATCAATGAAATTATTTCTATGCTAAAGTCTTCATCAAATCTTCATTTGATCTTCTCCAAAGCTTGGTACAACTTGAAACCTGCATAAGAGAGCAACAAATAGAAAGGTTTGTCCAGTAACAAGTGTCATTGACACTTGGAAGTAAAAAGAAACAGAAAATCATGAGATAAGCCTTGGCAGGGGGATCAAGTCCCAACCAAAGCCAAAGGGGAGGCCAGGATCTTTTCTCCATCATGAGCAAGGTGAAGCAAGGGCTGGACAACACATCACACAGCCACACAAGTGCTGTCGACCAAGGAGAGTAAATCCCTATGATATAAATAACATAATGGTTTAGAGATAGGATTGAGTCATTCAGAACAGCAAGAAGAACAACAAGAACAGCTCAATAACACACCAGTAGGGTATTTCCCTAGATCATTGAGAGAATCAACCCCAAAATCAAACCAAACCATCCATAGATCATGGTGATTGATAATGCGTGAAGCACACATCCGTTGGGAACCCCAAGAGGAAGGTGTGATGCGTACAGCAGCAAGTTTTCCCTTAGTAAGAAACCAAGGTTATCGAACCAGTAGGAGATGAAGGCCACGTGAAGGTTGTTGGTGGAGGAGTGTAGTGCGGCGCAACACCGGTGATTCCGCGCCAACGTGGAACCTGCACAACACAATCACGATACTTTGCCCCAACTTAACAATGAGGTTGTCAATCTCACCGGCTTGCTGAAAACAAAGGATTAAACGTATGGTGTGGAGAATGATGTTTGTTTGCGAAGAACAACAGAGAGCAGAGATTGCAGTAGATTGAATTTCAGATGTAAAAGAATGGACCGGGGTCCATAGTTCACTAGTGGTGTCTCTCCAATAAGATAAATAACATGTTGGGTGAACAAATTACAGGTGGGCAATTGACAAATAAAGATTCATATACATATCATGATGATCACTATGTGACAAAGGATTAACTTGTCAATGCCTACAGATTGTAGACTAGGGTTTTGCTAGAAGTAGAGGGCAAGTAGATCTCGAAGGTTTAGGCGAAAAGTACTCGACGATTATGAAAACTAGGGTTATGTTGACAGTAGATTCGATCCTTTCTTTGTCCCTCGACTCCCCCTTATATATGAGGTGGAGCCGAGGGTTTCGTTTTGTACAAGTTACAGAGTCCGGGACGGTTTCTAACTCATCCCGCCAGATTACAAATAACACTTCCTATTACAACTCTAACTTTCCTCAATATATCTTGGGCTTCCGAATCTTCTTATCCTTCGGGTAGTGGGCCTTCAGTAAACCCCGGGTACTATCTTCGGCAGGCCCATTTGGGATGCCTATGTCAGTAGCCCCCGAGATTTTGCTTGAATCGTAGAGTCAAGAGAAATCTCGACTGTTTATATTTATTCGAGAACTTTTATTTATACTTTTTCACATAAAATTCTATATTGTACAGGGATAACGGTAGTTGGGGCTAGTTCATCTGACGGATCAGGTACTAGTTAACTGCTCTAGTGGCAATCCGCAAAAACCTACTTCAAGATCACGTCCCTGGACATGATCTTGGGATACTGGTGTAAACTTCGACAGGTGCCGCTTAAGGTCTTACCATTCTGTCGAGTCCCAAAATTTATCGGGTACCTAACGCGTCCGTCAGGATTTTTCTTCGTATCTGTTGATACGGATAAAAGTAGAGCGTAGTCTTTGGCGATGCCACGCCCAGCAGAACGGATCTGGGGTCTTACCTTCGCAAATTTGCGGCATTCAGAAATTGATCGCAACTTTGGCGTTCTGAGAATATATTGTCGAGTGCTTTTCGCCTTTGGAATAGCACATTTTATCGAGTCATATCTGATGACTTATTTTGTCTTCCCGATGGGAGTATATGTAGAGTTATCTGTGTAACTCGAAATATACTCACTGCTATTTCTTTATTTTGATAAAATTCATCGGGCACGCGGACAGCGTTCCCGATGGGAGTAGCCCCCGAGGCTACATCCAAGAACTTGTGCTTGGGTGTAGGCTCCACAGATTAGTATCCGTTGCCGCTATATTTATAATCTTTCTCGACAATTTTATATTTATCGGGTGCGCGACCAGCGCTCCCGATGGGAGTAGCCCCCGAGGCTATGAACAAATGTTTGTATTTGATCATAGGCTCTCGCCATTTCTATCTTGTCATACTCGGAATTTTCTATTTTTCCAAAGTAGCCCCCGAGCATTTGGGCAAAAACTTGTGTTTGATCAAATGCTCCCGAAATAATCTTGCATAGTCGATAAATTTTTTCGAGCTTCATAGTCGAACTTTTCTTTTACCTTGATGACGTAGTTGCTGATGATATCCACGATTTCTGTGTTGGAAACACGCGAAAACCGCTATGTGTCACTGTCATGTGGGTCCCTTTTCCCTATCCAGTTGACACGTCGTGCAAGTGGGGGACACACGTCCTCCGCTTTTTCTGGCACCATTACTGTAACTCCTGCCTGTTCACTTCTCGGTAAAAATACCCTTTTACCCTTTGTACACGTGGTTGTCATCTGCATCCTTTCTTTTGTCAATCGAACGGTTGTGACGATCGGCACACTGCTATATAAAGCCATCGTCTTCCTCCTTGAGCACTTTCGCTCACGCCGCACCTCTGCTTCTCCGCTGCAACTGCCCCCTTGCTCCCATTAGCTCTTGCGCGCAAGCACCTTTCTCCTTTCCCTGCTAGCTCCGTTGATGCCGCCGCGCGCTCGCTTGACTAGACATAGCACACCAGAATCGAAGATGACATCCACAGATCTGGGCAGTGCTGAGTGGGAGAGATCTAAGATCTCAAACCAAGACATCAACATGCTGAAGAGGATGGGATTCAGCAAGAAGGAGAACGCGCTCCAGTTCCCCAAGGAGGAGAGCTACCCAAAGCCTCCAATCAACTATCGGGTCAGTTTTGTTGACCACCTCATCCGAGGACTTTCTCCCCCAATCCACGAATTTCTGCGTGGTCTCCTATTTGTCTACGGTCTGCAGTTGCATCATCTGACGCCCAACTCTCTCCTCCACATTTCGATTTTCATCACACTCTGTGAGTGTTTTCTCGGGGTCCAACCCAATTGGGCCCTGTGGAAACGCATCTTTTGCATTCGCCGCAATAGCCACCACAACGTCGCCTACAATATTGGCGGCGTTGTTATCTGCGTTCGGTCGGAAGTCGACTATTTTGATGTCAAATTTCCCGACTCCGTTCAAGGCTGGCGGAAAAAGTGGCTGTACATTCATGAGGAAAGCTCCAACCCGGCGGAAGAGAACATCGCTCCTTTTGACGGAGAAGCCAAAATCTTTCGCCGCCGTTCTTGGGATGCTGAAGCTACTGAAGCGGAGAAATTGGCGACAGAGGCGCTGATGACTCGCATTCACGAGCTACAGAACACCCGCGGGAAAGAACTTTCGGGTATTGAGATTACCGCCTATTTCCTTAGGACTAGAGTGCAGCCTCTCCAGGCTCGCAAAAACCCCTTCTGGAAATACACTGGTGAAGAAGATGCTGACAGGCTCTCGAAGGATCTTCCCTTGAAGGACTTTGAGAAACTTATCCGCAAAATCTCCTCGCTGAACAAGAAGGATTCAATTCCTACTTCTTGCCGTGTCGCGCCATTTAGTAGCACCAATCCTCTCCCCGAGGTAATTTTTTTTTGTAACCATATTTGTTTCCTCGAGCTTTGTTATTTTGTCGATTACTATTTTGTTAACACCTTTTTCTCGACACTTTTTCTTTTCTCAGGGCCACCCTGTTCTTTCTTCTCTTCCTCCTCTTCCTGAAGGTGGAGACGTGGAGGAACGTGCCGTTGTCGACGATGACAACCAAAGCACCACTCGCCCTGCCACTGAAATCGCGGGTTCTCACAAATCCGCGGCTTCTGCTGAATCAGAGGCCACTGCCTCGACACACTCTCTTCCTCATACTTCAAAGAGGAAGAGAGACGACGTAAAAGATTCCGGCACCTCCAAAGCCGAAGAAGCTGAGCCTTCTCATAAGAAGGCAGCTTTCAACCCATATACTGATGCCCTCGTCAGCTCGTGAGTTACTCCTTGCTTTTTACTATTCCTGTTTTGATGTTTCTTGTCTCTTGCTTCTTATACTGCCGCCATTTTATTGTAGTGATGAGGAGGAAGAACAAGCTGTTGATGCTACTGCACGAACGAGTACGTCGCGTACTTTGATTGTGTCGGAAGCTCATCATGATGGGGATGAATCTTCTCCTCCCCAACAAGACATCGTGCCACCATCGCCAGTGAAGAGCCCCCGAGCCTCTCCATTAAAGGGAGCGAGAATGGAACCATCGAGAGATTCTATCCAATTCCCTGGTGGATCTTCGACACCTTCATTGGATGATGTAAACCTTAAATCTTTCAATACTTCAATCATACTGAATGTTCACCGTATATATATTGGTTATATTGACTTCGTTTTCCTCCTTGATTGTTTTTCCAGCCTTTGATGAAAGAATTTATTCGCCTTGGTACCCAATTTGTCGGGTATCGTGACTACACCAAGAAGCTCGAAGGTATTATTGTCTTGTTCTGTTGCTGCATGTATACCATGATTCTATCATAGTATTTATCTGCCGCCATTTTTCCAGGAGATCTGGCGGAAAGCAACAAACGTGCGGACGCTCTTGCTGTTAAGTTGAAGCAGAGCGAAGAAAACCGCCAAAAAGCTGAAAAGGATGCTGCCACCGTTCAAGATCTTCGAGAGAGGCTTCACAAAGCTGAAACTGCGTTGAGTGATAACATAACTCAGCAATCAGCTCGAGAGGCGGAGATCCTTTCCCGCTTGGAATCACAGTGTCGACGTTTTGTGAGTAAGTTCTCGAGTCTTTGATTTGCCTTGGATTATCTTGCATTTCACCTGTAGTCTTTATTTTTATACATCTGTCTGATTGTTTGTAGGGCGGACGCATCAAGAATATGAGGTTGACGGTCCTGTGGGTGATGAGCTTCTCGACGCGCTGACCCTTTCCGAAATTCATGGGGATGAGGCGCGTGACGGGCTTGAAAATGCTGAAGCTGGCTTGCTAAAGCTTTTCCCTTATTTCTTTCCGAAGAAAGAGACTCCCGCTACCTTTGTAGAGCTCGCAAAAACCTTCAATGGACCCGAAGATCTTGGGCTGAAACTTCGCCAAGAAGGCCTGAAAATTGGCGTTGAAGGCACCATTGCGCTGACTGCTAATAGCCAACAAGACGTCGACTGGTCCAAGGTTGGCAACATAGGGGAGATGGAAACAAAGAAATGGCAATCTCTAATTAGAGCTGCCAAACCTTCTGCAAGACCCATCCTCTCCTTCCTTGGTGTTAAACCAGCGCCTGCTCCAAGTGCATCCAAGCCGGAGGTCAAGTAGACCACCTTTTTTTTACTTCTATCTTTTGATGCTAGCGCCTTAGTCCTCCTGGCGGTGTTTAGGTCTTCTAGGGATCCTTCTTTTGTAACAGACATGTGTATATTATGAAAATCAATGGAAATCTATCTATCTCAATGATTGATGTCGACGTTTTTCTATTTTTTCAGTTGATTTTTGACAACTATACGTCCATCCCTGATTCTTCCGAAGTTTCTCCCTTGTCCCTTCCGAAGAAGTTCTCTGTCCCTGTTAATTTTGTTGATGATTCTGCGAGTAAGGGGCTGACAGAAGAATTGAAAGAACTTCGAGGACAACTTCAATCCGTGAAGAAGCAAACTTTGGCGATGATGGAAAAAACTCGGAAAGCATCTGAACAAGAAGAACTTGCTCTTCGACAAGCCAAAGAGGCTGTAGCTGCCAAAGATGCTGCTGTATTGGAAGCAAAGGGAGCTGCTACTCGAGAAAATAGCATGCTCGAACTGATGATGGAAGCTAGTACTGATATGTTAGGTATGTGCCTCCAACCTTATGGTGCTTTTTCTTTATTTTTCTGTGCTGCCTCCAAATTTCTTGCTTTGCTGTCTAATAGGCTCGGTTCTTGATGCTGCCGCCGAGGATCAAAGAGTGAATGAGAGGACAAATCTTCTTGTCAATCTTTCCCTTAACCATGGCTCTTTATTTTGGGCCACTCCTGAACGAACCCAGCAAATTGTCAGGTTCCAAGATCGTGCTTGCCAAGTGCGCGACTATCTTGTCTTCTGTACCAAGACCCTGTCTATGGTTTATAACTCTATGTTTCCTCGGAACATTCAACCAAAAACTCTTCCCGAGTTAATGGAGAAGTTTAAAGATGCCCATAGGATCCATAATTTTGTCAGAGCTCAACTGGTGGCTGGCGCCAGATTTGCCCTTATCATGCTTCAGATCTGCCACTCAAAGCTTGATCTGACCCAAGTTGTTGAGAAAGTTCACGAGAAGGTACGGCGCCGAAAAGTTGGTATCGATCGTATTAACACGAAGGTTTCACCTATAGCCGAAGAAATGATTGAAGACCTTCTTCGGATGGATGCCGACTTTTTTGCAGACGGTCATTATGCTGATTTTCTTGGCGCTGCTCCTGAAGAAAACAGAGTTACCCTTGATGATATATTGAATCAGGACTAGTTATTTTCCTTTAGTAGATAATTTTTTCTTGTAAATCATGATTATGATTATGTTGTGAAGCAAATATCATATTTCTATATTTGTCTAGCCCCCGAGTATTTTCGGTGGCTATTCGCTGTATTTGTATAATGCGAGGTTTTAAACCAAAGCATTTATTCAATATGTTGTTTTGGCTAATATCAGCCCCCGAGCTGCTTTGTTGAGTACTGTTTTTGTGTTTTTATTGATTCGCGAAGTATGTTAATACTAGGCGAGGCTTTTCTTTTTTCGAGCAACTATATTGGCATTCGTCGGGTCAAGCCTTTGAGCATGTCGATAAAGAAAAGTTATATTGTCACTATCTTTATTATATTGCAGCACCGCGAGCCCGCCTCATTAAAAACCTTCTCCGGCCCCACTCGGTGCCCCGAAAAAGGAAAAGAGTGCGTCTGAAAACTCGCGGGCGTTTCAGTACATTGTATGTTTACAAAGTAGACTATATTTCGACATCTAAGCGTAAAAACGCCTGAGCTGTGCCACATTCCAGGGATTTGGCTCGGCAATCCCTGTCTTCTTGTCTTTGATTCTGTATGCTCCTCCTTCGATTACCTCTGTGACGATGTAGGGTCCAAGCCATGGTGACTCGAGTTTTTCGTGACTTTTTTGGTTGAGTCGCAGAACTAAGTCACCAACTTGAAAAGACCTCGGGCGCATCGTCGACTGTGGTAGTTCTTCAGTCCTGTGATATTTGGCGACTCGTGACAGGACTTCGTCTCGAGCTTCGTCAAGTGCATCGACATCGTCCTCCAAGGCTTCTCTCGAGGTTTCTTCATTATATTCTGTGACTCTTGGAGAATCGTGCTCTATTTCTATCGGCAGGACTGCTTCGGCGCCATGGACCAGGAAAAACGGTGTTTCCTGTGTCGCCGTATTTGGTGTTGTTCGGATGCTCCACAATACACTTGGCAGCTCCTCCGGCCAAGTATGCCGTGCTTTTTCCAATGGTCCTAGCAGGCGTTTTTTGATGCCATTGCAGATAATGCCATTGGCTTTCTCGACTTGACCGTTGGTCTGTGGATGTGCGACAGACGCAAAGCTCAATTTGATGCCCACTTCTGCGCAGTATGCTTTGAACTCCTTGGACGTAAAGTTGCTGCCGTTGTCTGTGACAATGCTGTGAGGGACTCCAAATCTGAAGACGATGCTTTTCACGAACTTAATCGCCGACGCGCCGTCCGGTGAATTTATCGGCTTTGCTTCTATCCACTTTGTAAATTTGTCGACAGCGACCAGCATATACTCATAACCTCCTGGCGAGGCTTTGTGTAGCTTTCCCACCATGTCGAGACCCCATTGAGCGAAGGGCCAAGACAATGGGATTGGCATAAGTTCTGCTGCAGGAGAGTGAGGTCTGGCGGCGAATCTTTGGCACGCGTCGCAAGTTCTCACTATTTCCTTTGCGTCCTCGATTGCTGTTAACCAATAGAATCCTGCTCTGAAAACCTTAGCCGCAATAGCCCGGCTGCTTGCGTGGTGCCCGCATATTCCCTCGTGCACATCTTTCAGGATGATTCTTCCTTCTTCGGGTGTAACACATCGTTGTAACACGCCCGAAATACTTCGTTTGTACAGCTCCCCTTTTACCACAGTGAAGGCTTTTGATCTCCTGATTATTCGCCTTGCTTCGACTGGGTCGTCGGGTATCGTTTTCCTTAGGATATATGATATGTAAGCCTGCATCCATGGAACTTGCACTATCATGACTAGCTCTTGCTCTTCTTCTTCTTCTGCTGTGTCTTTGGTGATACTCGAGGTTTTCTCTTTCTTCTCCTTCTTTGGTTTTGCTGGCTTTGTTGATCTCTCGCTTATCTCTTCCCAAAACACGCCTGGAGGAATCGCGAGACACTGCGACCCGATGTTTGCAAGAACGTCGGCTTCATCGTTGCTCATCCTGCTGATGTGATTTACCTCACAACCATCGAATAACTTCTCCAGCTCATTGTACACCTCTTTGTATGCTATCATACTTTCGTTGACTGCATCGCATTGGTTCATGACTTGCTGTGCTACCAATTGTGAGTCGCCGAAAATTTTCAGTCGGGTTGCCGCAAGCTTTCGCCATCTTCATCCCGTGTATGAGAGCTTCATATTCTGCTTCATTGTTAGATGCATTTGGGAATGTCATCCGCAAAACATACTTCAACTTGTCACCTTCAGGTGATACCAATATCACGCCTGCTCCAGCACCTTCCAATCTTTTGGACCCGTCGAAGTTCATGGTCCAAGTTCTCGATAAATCTGGGGGTCCCGTGTTTTGTAGCTCCATCCACTCTGCAATGAAATCTGGTAAGACCTGTGATTTTATTGCTTTTCTTTTTTCATACGTGATGTCCCGAGGGGAAAGTTCTATTCCCCAAAGGGAGACACGACCCGTAGCTTCTGGGTTGTTTAGTATATTTGACAAGGGAGCCTCGTTGACCACTATTATCGGGTGCGCCGAAAAATAGTGTCGCAATTTTCTTGCTGTCGTGAATACTCCATATGCCAGTTTCTGATATTGCGGGTACCGCTTTGAGGCGATAGTACTTCGCTGATGAAATATACTGGCCTCTGAACTCCATGAAGCTTGCCTTCTTCTTCTCTCTCGACTACTAGGGCCGTGCTGACCACCTGAGGTGTGGCTGCAATGTATAAGAGGAGAGGTTCTTTCTCTTTTGGCGCCACCAATATCGGTGGTGTCGAAATTGCTCGCTTGAGGTTCTCGAAGGCTCTGTCTGCTTCCTCGTTCCATTGAAATTTTTCCCCTTGCTTGATCAATGCATAGAACGGCAGCGCCTTTTCTCCTAGCCTGGCGACGAATCTGCTTAAAGCTGCGACTCGCCACTACAAGAAAAGTTGCCATGGCCGACGAAGTTGAAGTCGCGCCGTGGTTGCTGGTGTACCATGGCCGACGATTTTGGTCCCTCCGTGGTGCATGTCAAAACTTTTTTTTTCTCGTTTTTGAGGCCACCTAGCCCGACGAAAGCGGCCAAAACGTGGCGTATGGTGGCCCGGGACATGGTGCATCTCGAAATCTCGGGTTCGCCGGCCGAGTCAACGCAAATCCGCACCGCCGAGGGATGTAGGGCCCAGATGGCAGCCTCTCTGGCATTGTTTTTTTCTAGATCGCGCCATCTCGTTCAACGTTCTCCGATCGAGCCGTTTACGATGCAGGATCATGGGTCCCGCATGTCATCCTCTATGAACCAAAATTCTTTCTATTCTTGGATTTTTTTGACCCCCTGATTTCTGGCTACTTCCTTTTTCTTTTGATCCCTTGCCGCCTTGGAAACGTTGAGACCGCTGCTGCTAAATGGGACCCGCATGTCATCCTCTATGTGCAATCAACTTTCTTTTCTTGGAGTTTTTTTGGCACCTCAAATTTGGTCACTTGCCTTTTTCTTTCGATCCTGCCGCCTCTCAAACGGTGATACCGCTGCTAACTGACCCGCATGTCATCCTCTATGTACTATAAAACTTTCTTTTCTTGAATTATTTTTGGCACCTCATATTTGGTCACTTACCTTTTTCTTTCGATCCCCTGCCGCCTCTCAAACGGTGATACTGCTGCTAAATGGGACCCGCATGTCATCCTCTATGTACTATAAAACTTTCTTTTCTTGGATTTTTTTGGCACCTCATATTTGGTCACTTGACTTTTTCTTTCGATCACCTGCTGCCTCTCAAACAGTGATACCGCTGCTGCTAAATGGGACCCGCATGTCATCCTCTATGTACTATAAAACTTTCTTTTCTTGGATTTTTTTGGCACCTCATATTTGGTCACTTGACTTTTTCTTTCGATCACCCTGCCTCTCAAACAGTGATACCGCTGCTGCTAAATGGGACCCGCATGTCATCCTCTATGTACTATAAAGCTTTCTTTTCTTGGATTTTTTTGGCACCTCATATTTGGTCACTTGACTTTTTCTTTCGATCCCCTGCTGCCTCTCAAACGGTGATACCGCGCTGCTAAATGGGACCCGCATGTCATCCACTATGTACTTAAAACTTTCTTTTCTTGGATTTTTTTGGCACCTCATATTTGGTAACTTGACTTTTTCTTTCGATCCCCTGCTGCCTCTCAAACGTGATACCGCTGCTGCTAAATGGGACCCGCATGTCATCCTCTATGTACTATAAAACTTTCATTTTTTGGATTATTTTTGGCACCTCATATTTGGTCACTTGACTTTTTCTTTCGATCCCCTGCCGCCTCTCAAACGGTGAGACCGCTGCAGCTAAATGGGACCCGCATGTCATCCTCTATGAGCAATCAACTTTCTTTTCTTGGAGTTTTTTTTGGCACCTCATATTTGGTAACTTGACTTTTTCTTTCGATCTCATGCCACGTTTGAAACGTTGAGGTACCTGCTGGCTCATGGACCCGCATGTCATCCTCTGTGTGCTATAAAAGTTTCCTTTGTTGGATTTTTTTTCACCCTCTGATTTTTGCCTTGCCTTTTTCTTTTGATCCCCTGCCCCCTTTGAAACGTTGAGTAAGCTGTTGGTTCAAGGGACCCGCATGTCATCCTCTATGTCCATCAACTTTCTTTTCTTGGATTTTTTTTCACCCCTAATTACTAGCTACTTTCTTTTTCTTTTGATCTCAAGCCGCATTACAAACATTGAGACCGCTGCTGCAAAATGGGACCCACATGTCATCCTCTATGTACAATAAATCTTGGATTATTTTTGGCTCCCGATATTTGGTCACTTGCCTTTTTCTTTCGATCTCATGCCGCCTTTGAAACGTTGAGAGCTGCTGGCTCATTGGTCCCGCATGTCATCCTCTACGAACAATAAAAGTTTCCTTTCTTGGAGTTATTTTTTACCCCTAATTTCTGGCTATTTGCCTTTTTCTTTTGATCCCCTGCCCCCGTTGAAACGATGAGGACGCTGTTGGCAGGTCGGTCCCACATGTCATCCTCTATGAACAATAAAAGTTTCCTTTGGTGGATTTATTTTTGACCCCTAATTAATTTCTGGCTATTTCCTTTATTTTTCTTTTGATCCCCTGCCGCCTTGGAATTGTTGAGAATGCTGCTGCCTCATTTTTCTTTTGGTCCTGTGCCGCCTTGGAAACGTTGAGACCGCTGCTACAAAATGGGACCCGCATGTCATCCTCTATGTACAATAAAGTTTCTTTTCTTGGATTATTTTTGGCTCCTGATATTATGTCACTTGCCTTTTTCTTTCGATCTCATGCCGACTTTGAAACGTTGAGGATGCTGCTGCCTCATGGGTCCCGCATGTCATCCTCTCAGAACGATAAATGTTTTCTTTTCTTGTATTTTTTTACCAACTGATTTTTGGCTTTTTTTATTTTCGATCCCCTGCCGCCTTTGAAACGTTGACTCCGCTGCTGGCTCATGGGTCCCCGATGTCAGCCTCCCCGTACAAGAAACATGTGATATTTTATTTTGCAGACAATAAACGTTGTATTTCGCTCTGAGCTATTGCAAACGGATAAATTAAATCTTTATATCTACATAAACAAACTTATATGTTGAATCTCCTTGTTTTTTGTTTTTGCGAAGCATAGGACTTTCCTGTTTTTTTTTTGAGAAAAATCCGACCTTTCCTGTTTTGGAGTGGGCTGAAATTGTACGAGTCAAAAGGCCCAGCAGGATAGTTCGAAGGCCCAGATGTCCAGATACAGCCCAATTAAAATCTTTCTTTTCTTGGATTTTTTTCACACCCTGATTTCTGGCTACTTCATTTTTCTTTCGGTCCTGTGCCGCCTTGGAAGCGTTGAGACCGCTGCTACAAAATGGGACCCGCATGTCATCCTCTATGTACAATAAAGTTTCTTTTCTTGGATTATTTTTGGCTCCTGATATTATGTCACTTGACTTTTTCTTTCAATCTCATGCCGACTTTGAAACGTTGAGGAAGCCTGGCTCATGGGTCCCGCATGTCATCCTCTATGAACAATAAAAGTTTTCTTTGTTGGATTTATTTTTTCCCCTAATTTCTGGCTATTTGTCTTTTTCTTTTGATCCCCTGCCCCCTTTGAAACGATGACGACGCAGCTGGCAAGTCGGTCCCACATGTCATCCTCTATGAACAATAAAAGTTTCCTTTGATGGATTTATTTTTGACCCTAATTAATTTCTGGCTATTTCCTTTTTTATTTTGATCCCCTGCCGCCTTGAAATAGTTGAGGATGCTGCTGCCTCATGGGTCCCGCATGTCATCCTCTCAGAAAGGTAAATGTTTCTTTTCTTGAATTTGTTTACCAACTGATTTTTGGCTTATTTTTTCTTTCGATCTCCTGCCACCTTTAAAACGTTGACGACGCTGCTGGCTCATGGGTCCCCAATGTCAGCCTCCCCATACTGCAAATCCTCTTTCTGCAAAGGTTGTATTTCTAGATAGATAAGGTGGATTCGAATCTGCCATGGTTCAGGCAGCTCAGGTAAGCCTTCTTGCACTAATTAATGGAAGTAGTGTATCGCAAGGTCAAGACATGTGGCTCGGTGTAATGAATCTATATGAATCATGTTGTGGGTTCAATCTGATAGTTCTCTAACAGGTCAGCCAAAATAGAAATTAAGTTTTTTTCTAAAAGGGAAATGCAAATTAAGATGAACACAAACATTAGTTATCATAATAGCTGATCATACATACATACTTGCTAAGAGCAAAAGCTTGCCAGAGTTTTACCACCCATACAATTAATTAGCAGTTCAGATAAGATAACCTTATATAAGTATAACTACAAATGCATTTGCTAAGGGCTCATGGGACAACAGAACTAGACAACCGCGAACTTTATGACCAGCATGTCACAGCGGCATCGAAAGATCTTGACCTTCAACTTTGATCCAATGCGAAGTTTGGCACCGTCAATGAACTTTTTCCACCTGGAAGTAACAGCCAAGCGGCCATCTGTGGGACTGACAGAGTACCGTCCCTCCACGGTGAGACCTTCACTCTCCATGACGAGGGATATCTTGCCCCTTCGGCCAGCATTGAGATCCTTGGAGATACTTTTAGGCAATTTCTGATTCAAAGCAAGAGATACCACCAAAAATTAGTCAATGGCACCAATGCACTGAACCATGTGAGACTTTGAGCAGAGAAGACATCAAGATAAGAGCAGTTATGCTGTCATATACTCACGAACATAGCCTTCAGATGCGTCCTGGTCACCACACGGGTGGCCACAGCAATGAGCTGAGACCTCGGTGATCTGGCTGGGGCAGGTGCATGAGCCTGGGCTGGTACACGAGCTGGTGCTGATGCAGGAGACTGCTGGGCAGGTGCAGTAAACGGTGCCTCTAGAGGAACCGGTGCTGATGCAGGAGACTGTTGGGCAGGTGCAGTAAACGGTGCAGCTAGAGGAACCAGTGCTGATGCAGGAGCCTGCTGGGCATGTGTAGTATATGGGGCCTCTACAGGAACCAATGCTGATGTAGGGGACTGCTGGGTAGATGCAGTAAACGGAGCTGGTACAGGAACCGGTGCTGATGCAGGAGAGTGGGAAGCCGGTGCCGGTGCTGGTGTGGTTGCCCTTTGTGACATCCGCTCCTGTTCCGTCAGGGGATCTGCAGCTTTGATCATGTTAAACCCAGCAAGCTAGAACAGAGGGAATGGTTTAGAACAACTGCTCAGAATGCAGTTATCAAAAGATATGAGTAGAAAAAAGTTACATATTATATATTTGGAAGTGTCTCCAACTCTGTAAGCAGTTACGTATATCTGCCCGTTTGAGTTTCTGATCCTCAGCTCGTCGCCCTTCTTCAGACCGTAGTCAAAAGCAAACTTTCTCCAATCATGTCCATACAAATATGTGATGGCCTGCGTCTTGTAGACATACACCTCATAGACCGTGTAGGTGTTCATCAATTTGCCATTGCCATGCATAGTGAAAGATCCTTCATGCGGACACATCTGGTTAATCATTGGACGAAGTTCACAAGGTACAGTCTGCATGTGAAAATTGATACAAATGTAAGAAGCAGGAAGACTAAAAACAAGACTTTACTATATGCCAATTCATGCTAAACCACTGAGAATACATACCTGTAACTCTGTGAAGGAGCTACTAGAAAGGTAGATAGAGCCATAGGAGGTGTTATATGCGGGGTATGTACATGGGCCCGCCATATTCCCGCAAGCTCGGCATCGGGATGGTGAAGGAAACATGGGAGGTACTACTGGTGCGTAGCGCTGAACGTAAGTGGAAGAATTAGGTTGTGTAAAGTGCATAGTTCAGAGCAATGCAAATGTTGACAAGCAAGTGCATAACACTATGTTACAAACTGAACAGTGAAAAATTAGTGTATGATGAATATAAGCATGCTAATTTGGTGTTTCCGAATTCCAAAAAGCATTAGACAGAGCCAGTGATAATATCAGACATAAATCATGGCATGTATATGTGGCTTAAGAAAATATACCCGAACCCTTGGATGGTTACGGCCCGGCTGATCCTTGGACTTGAGCTTATATAAGCATCCAGAAGGTGGGGCTGACAGTAACTTGGTGGCAGCCTCTGCAGATGCCTCATCAGCAGCAGTTGCAATCCTTTTGACCAATGAAGGCTTAGCAGTTTCAGTCTGCATATAAAAATTGAAGAGCAACAGACATCAGCAGTGATATATAAAATGAATCTATGAGACACTGATGCATATAGTGCTGGATGTAAGTGGAAGAATAGGTGTGTGTGTTTCTGAACTATTGGTAAGCATTAGACAAAGCCGGCAATAAACAGACAAAAATCAAATCATGTATGAGGATTAAGAAAATATACCTGCTTACTGAAAAGGGTACCACCCAGCTGGCCCGTGGCCTTGTGCTTGAGGAGGTTTTCAGAAGATGGTGGCAGCACCATCGTCTTCACAGCAGCCTCATCAGGATCATTTTTTATCCATTTGAGTAGAGGAACAGAAGTTTCATCCTGCATATGAATAGCAACAGAACTCATCATTGATATTTAATAAATCTATGAGATAGACTGATGCAAATAGTGCGGGTGTAAGTGGAAGAATAGGGTTGTGCATAGAGAACAGTTGACAACAATGCAAATGATTACAAAAGAAGCCAATGGAAATCAACAGTTTATATACTGGATGAGACAGACTGAAAAGTGAAAAATTAGTGTATGATGATTGTAAGCAAACGCAGTGTTTCTGAACTTTTGGTAAGCATTAGACAAAGCCAACAGTAATTAAACAGATAATAATGAAATCATGTATGTGGATTAAGAAAATATACCAGATTCATTAAAAGGTCACCACCCAGCTGGCCCATGGCCTCGTGCTTGTAGAGGTTTTCGGAAGATGGTGCCGGCACCATCGTCCTCACAGCAGCCTCATTAGCCCCATTTTGCATCCACTTGAGTAAAGGCGCAGCAGTTTCAGCCTGCATAAGAATGGGAACAGATCTCAGCAGTGATATTGAATGACTCTGAGACAGACTGATGCATATAGTGCTAGATGTAAGTGGAAGGGTATGGCCGTGTATGGACAACAGTTCACAACAATGCAAGGGTGTGTTCGGTTCTGAAACAGCGTGGAATGGAATGGAATGGTTCCATTTCAGAGGAATGGAATGGTTACATTTTTGTTCGGTTGGGAAAAATGGAGAGCAGAAGAGATCGAGGTTAAACTAACCAATTGTCTCAAAATTGTAATTAACAATTGCAAATGACATTTTAATCTCAAAGTCGTAATTAACAGCGCCTAATGGTGCTCTTTTAATCTAAAAATCGAAATTAACATCATTTTATGTTGGGTTAGGGGAACTGGAGTAGATGAACATTACTGTATGATGATTGTAAGCAAACGAATTTGGTGTTTCTAAACTTTTGGCTTCGAGATCTTATGGGTTTCAACTCTAGCCTACCCCAACTTGTTTGGGACTGAAAGGCTTGGTTGTTGTTGTTGTTGTTGTAAACTTTTGGCAAGCATAGAAAAAACCGACAATAAACAGAGAAAAATCAAGGCATGTTTTGTGGATTAAGAAAATATACCATATTCATTAAAAGATCACCACCCAGCTGGTGCGTGGCCTTGTGCTTGTAGAGGCATTTAGAAGATGGGGGCGGCATCAACATACTGGCAGCCTGATCAGCCGCAGTTTTGATCTTCCTTTTGAGTAAAGGCCCTAAAGTTTCAGTCTGCATATGAATAGCAAAACAAAAGGCAGACCTCAGCAGTGATATTGAATTACTGTATGAGATAGACTGATGCATATAGTGGATGCTCTTAGCCTTTTGCAGCGTGAACACTAGCTATGGACAGACAAAAAAACTAGTTAACTCAGCTTTGTCTAGATATGAATGTACTACCACCATCCAAAAGCTTAAGCCTTATTTATTTTTGAGAAATCAAAACAAGCAAAGTTTGACCAAAATTTTAGAACATTCTATCAACAAATATAATACTGTGTAGATACCGTAGGAAAATATATTTTATTATCTATTTAATGATATTAATTTTGTATTTTGCATGTTACTGATTTTTGGTAAAAGCTTAGTCAAACATGGTATAGTTTGACTTTCTAAAAATAATATAAGCCCAAAGCTTTGGGATGGAGGCAGTAGTATCTAGAGCTAAAACACATCTAGATACATCCGTATCTACAGATAGTTGAGTCAATTAATTTGGATCTGAGGGAGTATCAGATTCAGACTACATCATGGTAAGTTGGTTAAAAAAATTACCCCTGGGCGGTCCCTGCCCAGCTCGGCAGTGGCATTTCGCTTCTTGTGCTGCAGATCGGGCCATGCTCCTGCAGCAGGTGGGGCGCTATTCTCGTTCCCCATAGCCTCAGCACGGAACCTGGAGGTACCAACCTGATACAGAGAATATAGAGCATGGTGTCACAGAGGCTTTACGCACAAACAGCTGAAGACATGTGCTACTTTAAGCATATTCCAGAACAGGAACAGATTGAGGATGCAGAGACCAGAGAGACACTTAAAAGGTAAAGAGTGGATAAGCAAACGGAGTACCTGCTTCGCGGGGCTGGGGACGCAGCTCAGGCTCAGCCAACTGCCCACATGCGTGGTGGCCTTACGCTCCATTGCCCCCACCGCCGAGGTCTTACCTTTCCTGTACAAGCTGACAAAAGATACAGTGAGGATCAGCAGAAACTACAAAGGTTGCAAATGTCGACAAATAAAGGAAGAACACCCCAATCCAAGCAAAGGTAGCCCCCGCCCCCACCCCCATCAATCACTCCCAGCTCGAGGGTGACCAGAAAGACACCCCTTCGCCCAGAATAGGAAAGAGATGCGCAAGATATCGAGGAGAGGAAAAAAGAACCGATCTCGAGAAAGGAGAGAACATTACTAGTCCTACCTAATCCGCTTGGGCTAGATGCAGCTTGCCCCTCCAAGCTGGATGCCTGGACGGTGGAGGCGAAAGGAGGGGATCGAGCTAGCGGCTTGCATCCGTCGGCAATCGGCACTCGATCGGGAGAGAAGGGGTGCTACATAAAGGGGAGGGGTAACATATTTTATTACACAGTGAACTTACTGATGTGACTAGTCATTACATGTCTCACTGAAACTAGGGCCCATAGTGTGGCACCCCAAATTTACTTGAAGCTGCCCGGCGGGACGCATTGGCGCGTCAAGAAACCCCCGAATTGTAGCGGGGAAATGAAACATTTCACAAAAATTCGAAATTCAAGCACACCGCCACGCGCCAAGCACGCGGCTGTTCCTTCCTCTTCCTCGGTTCCTCCTCCCCTATCCGAAAAAACCCCAAATCCCAAGCTCAAACCAAAAAAAAAACAAAAAACAAATCCCCTGGCCGCCATGCATGTCCTCGTTAACCCGCTGGAGATCGTTCCCGGACGATGCGGACCACCCGCCCTGAGATCCAGAATTCCGTCCACCTCGAGGCACTGCGTGCTGTCTCGCAGCAGCGGCTTGAGGGCGCTGAAGAGGAAGTTCCGCCGGAAAGTGCTCATGGCAACCGTGCAAGCTCACCGGCGTGCTGTATCCCGAGAGGAACTGGTCAAAGCTTTGCTATTCGCCACACAAAAAAAATTGCGGGCCAAGATCTGGTCAAAGCTTCGTCGATGGCTTGCCGCGAGAGGCTTGGAGTCCAGAGTCAATAAACTAGCTGCTCGAGGACTTGGGCGGTTTACACGGATTCATATTAACTGACTCAAGTTTGTTAGTCTAGTTAACAAATGCATCTAGATACATCCATATCTAGACAGAATTGAGTCAATTAATATGAATCAGAGGGGAGTACCTGAAAGTGTTTCATGCTACCAACTAATGCGCTGGCAGGAATCGCTGTAGAAGTAATTGTGCTACTACTTGTACGATGAACTGATTGTGTGGGTGTCGAATTTTGCAACGCGATCATCCACTGAATGCTTAATCTAGCGCCAAAGGCGTACAAATCATAACATACTACAGCACCAGAACATAAGAGTACGAATCATAAAGTAGCTCAACATTTTGCATCAGGGCTGGGTGGTCCTGAGACTACCGGGACGCCCCTGATGATCTCTGATACGTCTCCAACGTATCGATAATTTCTTATGTTCCATGCCACTTTATTGATGATACCTACATGTTTTATGCACATTTTATGTCGTATTTACACATTTTATGGAACTAACCTATTAACAAGATGCCGAAGTGCCAGTTCCTGTCTGCTGTTTTTGGTTTCAGAAATCCTAGTAACGAAATATTCTCGAATTGGACGAAATCACCTCCCAGGTTCCTATTTTGCCCGGAAGCATCCAGAACACCCGAGAGCCGCCAGAGGGGGGCCTGGTGGGCCCAGATGACATGGTGGCGCGGCCCAGGCCCTGGCCGCGCCACCCTATGGTCTCGTCGCCTCGTTGACCCTCCCGCGCCGCCTCTTCGCCTATATAAAGCCCCTGCATCGAAAACCCTTACGGAGGAAGCCACGATACGAGAAAAGTTCCAGAGCCGCCGTCATCGCGAAGCCAAGATCTGGGGGACAGGAGTCTCTGTTCCGGCACCCGCCGGAGCGGGGAAGTGCCCCCGGAAGGCTTCTCCATCGACACCGCTGCCATCTCCACCGCCATCTTCATCACCGCTGCTGCTCCCATGAGGAGGGAGTAGTTCTCCATCGAGGCTCGGGGCTGTACCGGTAGCTATGTGGTTCATCTCTCTCCTATGTAGTTCAATACAATAATCTCATGAGCTGCCTTACATGATTGAGATTCATATGATGATGCTTGTAATCTAGATGTCATTATGCTAGTCAAGTGGGTTTTACTTATGTGATCTCCGGAGACTCCTTGTCCCACGTGTGTAAAGGTGACAGTGTGTGCACCGTGTGGGTCTCTTAGGCTATATTTCACGAAGTACTTATTCACTGTTGAAGAGCGTAGTGAAGTGCTTATTTATATCTCTTGATGATTGCAATGTGTTTGTATCACAATTTATCTATGTGCTACTCTAGTGATGTGTTATTAAAGTAGTTTTATTCCTCCTGCATGTGTGCAAAGGTGACAGTGCGTGCACCGTGTTAGTACTTGGTTTATGCTATGATCATGATCTCTTGTAGATTGCGAAGTTAACTATTGCTATGATAATATTGATGTGATCTATTCCTCCTACATATGCATGAAGGTGACAGTGTGCATGCTATGCTAGTACTTGGTTTAGTCTTTTGATCTATCTTACACTTAAGGTTACTTAAACATGAGCATTATTGTGGAGCTTGTTAACTCCGGCATTGAGGGTTCGTGTAATCCTACGCAATGTGTTCATCATCCAACAAAAGTGTAGAGTATGCATTTATCTATTCTGTTATGTGATCAATGTTGAGAGTGTCCACTAGTGAAAGTGTAATCCCTAGGCCTTGTTCCTAAATACTGCTGAGTTACTACTGCTTGTTTACTGTTTTACTGCGTTACTACTGCTGCAATACTACCACCATCAACTACACGCCAGCAAGCACTTTTCTGGCACCGTACTACTGCTCATATTCATTCATACCACTTGTATTTCACTATCTCTTCGCCGAACTAGTGCACCTATTTGGTGTGTTGGGGACACAAGAGACTTCTTGCTTTGTGGTTGCAGGGTTGCATGAGAGGGATATCTTTGACCTCTTCCTCCCCGAGTTCGATAAACCTTGGGTGATCCACTTAAGGGAAACTTGCTGCTGTTCTACAAACCTCTACTCTTGGAGGCCCAACACTGTCTACAGGAAAGGAGGGGGAACGTAGACATGATCTCCGGGTGTGCATCCTCTTCAACGCAAAGCTGTGTACTCGGTCCACGGCCTCCTTCTGTAGGCTGGATAATCTCAGGTGCAGGACCTTCGTCTATGAGAGGCTCGTCATCAGTACCATCCACAGGTGCATCAGGGCTGGGTGGTCTTGAGACTACCCGGACGCCCGTGATGATCTCCGGGCGTGCATCCACTTCAACGCAAAGCTGTGTACTCGGTCCACGGCCTCCTTCTGTAGGCTGGATAATCTCAGGTGCAGGACCTTCGTCTATGAAAGGCTCGTCATCAGTACCATCCACAGGTGCATCAAACTGAGATTCATCTTCAAATCTCCCATCAAACTGAGAGACCTCTTTAACTCTATGCTTCTGCAATTAGTACATCAACCGATTAGACAAACATCTAAGGGATGCAACCTGAACAAATGCCGTTTTACATATTTACCTTCTCATCTGGCACAGCACATGTCCCAGAGCTGAAACCCGTTTCCTGAAGCAAGCGCTTTTTCTCTCCTTCCCGTCCATCCATCTGCAACAAGTTAAATTTGAGTACAGAACCTTGCACAGCAATGCAAACTATTGATTGAAACAGCGGCAGCATCAATATAAATAATTAACTACATATGCCAGCACACATACAGTGTGAGCAAGATCTGCTTCTCCTGCTAAAGGATCATTATATGGTTCACCATGCTAAACCCGCCTAACATATGTGCGGTCCATCCCAAAAATGTGTAAATGATCTGCCACTACAGGGTGAGGCCTCTTCTCACCATTCATACATGTGCAGCGCGGGCAATACACGTCCAGGTTGTGACCATCATGAGCTCTAATAAACCCCATAAAGGGTTGAACACCATTTATATATGAAGGGGAACATAAGTGTCCATGCAGTTTCCAAGTTCTGTCCATCTGTTTAATTATGAGATACAGTGGTTGGTGATTAATTTAAGGCGAAGTAGGAAATGTATATCCATCGAGTACAAAACTATACTACATGATTATGCATTTCAGCAATCATGTCGAGTACAAAACAAAAAATGCCCATCGACATTTTAGCAAACAGATCATGTACAAAACTCTGCCATGGCATTTCAGCAAATTAACGGATCGAGTGCAGAACTGACTCTATATGCCCACGCAAATGAACAAATTGATCGATGACAAATCGAGCGGAAAACTATAAAGTGCCAATTAGTTCGAGCATACTGACGAATTTTTTTAGCAGCATCAAGAAAATATAAATCGTTAGGCTGTCTTGCCCGATACATGATTGAGCTAGAGATAGCAGCCCTACCGTGGATCAACTTGACCGCCGGTGCGTCTCGAGAAGAACGACGGGGAGGGGAAGCTTCTTCTTCGCACGGACGGGACGGGGAGGGGAAGCTCTTCGCACGGACGGGGATAAGTTGTGTACGGGTGGGTGGGGGGTCATGCGGACGGGGACCGGGTGAGGCTATTGGTTCGGGCACCGGTTCACCGGTTCACGTTTTTTAAGATTTAGATTTGTATAGGTTTTACTTATAAATGGTAAAATAATTTTGTATGCAAAAATATTTTAGAATTGCAATTTTCCATAATAATTCACATAATAACATAATAAATTAGTGAGCATGAGCAGCTATTTTTTGACTTTACCATGTCCGAGGCAGCCAAGTATGAAGTATTTATACATATGTATGCAATTTTGCATGCAAAGAAAAACATAGTAAGGCTTATTTTCATGTACAAAACGAACTTGTGCTGGTGCTAGCGTGTTGATTATGTACAAAAGCAAGTCCGTACATAAAAAACGGTAGCTGAATTGGTAGGAGTGCATGCACGTTCGATTCCACCATCATTTCTTTTCGCGCGAGGCGGTTCGACCGGCGATCGGTGGTTTTCTACTTAAACCGCGGTTCGTTTTCACCGTGGACGGTTGCTTAATAGTGAGGCATATTCAACCGGTGGTCCGGTCCGGTTTAAAAACTATGGTGGGGGTCAAGTGATAATTAAGGTCGGTAGGTGGCGTTTAATGGAGTTGCGTGTGTAATTTGCCGTGCACAAGGTTGAGGAATAGGCGGTTCCCTTTGCCGCGCGCACAATTCAAACTATCCCGCCCATGTAGTTTAAATTCGCCATATTTTCGTTAAATCGACATAAAGTCATGTGAGTGGGGGAAAATTAGCAAAGTTGCTTGAAAAATAGTAAAACTCTGGAATTATCCTTTAAATATGCTCTACTTCGTGTGAAAATCGGGGTGTGGAAGCATGTTGAGCTGTTTTATTTGTACTTTCTTCATTAAAACTCCCATTTTATGCACTTTGGATGGAAAGAAATCATTTGTACATAAATTTTGACAACGCCATTTGCAAACACTAATTGTTTACATGCCAAGATGCACCCATCCACCAAATATATATGTGGCAAAAGTTTATCACAATCTAGCAGATATGCATAATTAGTGAGGGACCCCTTTTGATTTTGTGCAATTTCCACTAATTAGGTAGAGATCGAGAAGGGTTAATTAATTAGGCCATGTTAGGGGTTATGTGTTTTAGATTAGGTTGTGTGGATTCAAATACAACTTCTTTATTTGTGTGCTATGATTAATCAAAACTAGATCGATCGACTGCGCACACATTATTAGAGGCGCATGCCTTTGCGCACAAAGTGCATGTGTGTGTTGTTGGCCACCAACGAGAGAGAGAGAGAGAGAGAGAGATAGAGGTAGAGAGAGCTACATACGAGAGAGCGATTGAAATCCCCAAATTAAACACATATATATGCATGGCACATTTAATTTAATTAGAGGACCGCGAGGCACCCCTGGCCTGCTTGATGCATAATTAAGTGTCATTGGCCTATATATATAGGGTTTAATTAGGGTTTAGGGTTTAGGGTTAGGAGGTTAGGGTTTAGGGTTTAATGTTTATGGTGTTTAGGGTTTAGGGATTAGGGATTAGGGTTTATTTAGGGTTTAAGGTTTAGGGATCATCGATCGAGTGCGCACACACACATTATTAGAGGCACACGCGCCTTTGCGCATAAAGTGCATGCGTATATGTGTGTGTTTTTTGGCCACCAACGACATATAGATGATCGAGAGAGAGAGATTGAAATCCCCCAAGAATATGTTCAAATATATATTAAAATATATGCACGAATTAATGCATGCATGGTAGGCCATGCATGCACACTAATTATATATATATTATGAGGAAACTTAATCAAATGTGTTTTCATTCGAGAGAACTTGTCAAAATTCAAGTTAATTAATTTATCATCGATAATTATATAATTAATTAATGAATCTCAGGGAGATGTTATACAACATATGATCGATATATAGGCCATGTATATATTAATTGGTTTTAATCTACCGTTTTTGCTAGCTAGCTGCATGCTATATATAGAGCATGTTTTTATTAGATCGGGTTATAGCTAGTATAGTTTAGGGTTATGTGTTTTAATTAACTAGGGTTTGATTAGCTAGGGGTTAGTTATATATATATGGTTTAGGGTTAATGCATGTCACATTTAATTTAACTAGAGGACCGCGAGGCACCCCTGGCCTGCTTGATGCACAATTAAGTGTCGTTGGCCTATATATATAGGGTTTAATTAGGGTTTAGGGTTAGCTAGCTGGGTTTAGGGTTTAGTGTTTTGGGTGTTTAGCTAGGGTCTAGGGTTTAGGGTTTAGTGTTTACTGTGTTTAGAGGGTCTAGGGTTTAGTGTTTAGGGTGTTTAGGGTCTAGGGTTTAGGGTCTAGTGTTTAGGGTCTATGGTTTAGGGTTTAATTAGTGTTTAGGGTGTTTAGGGTTTAGGGTTTAGTGTTTACGGTGTTTAGGGTCTAGGGTTTAGGGTTTAGTGTTTAGGGTCTAGGGTTTAGGGTTTAATTAGTGTTTAGGGTGTTTATAGGGTTTAGGGTTTAGGGTTTTAGGGTTTAGGGTTTAGGGTTTAGGGTTTAGGGTTTAGGGTTTAGGGTTTACGGTGTTTAGGGTCTAGGGTTTAGTTTTAGTGTTTAGGTGTTTAGGGTCTAGGGTTTAGTGTGTTTAGGGTGTTTAGGGTTTAGGGGATTAGGGATTAGGGTTTTAGGGTTGTTTAAGGTTTAGGGATCATCGATCGAGTGCGCACACACATTATTAGAGGCACCCGCGCCTTTACGCATCAAGTGCATGCGTATATATGTGTGTTTTTTGGGCCACCAACGATATATAGATGATCGAGAGAGAGAGAGATTGAAATCCCCAAGAATATGTTCAAATATACATTAAAATATATGCACGAATGCATTGTAGGCCATGCATATGCACACTAATTATATATATATTATGAGGCAACTTAATCAAATGTGTTTTCATTCGAGAGAACTTGTCAAAGTTCAAGTTAATTAATTTATCACGATAATTATATAATTAATTAATGATTCTCAGGGATATGTTATACAACATGATCGATATAGGCCATGTATATTTTAATTGGTGTTAATCTATGGTTTGCTAGCTAGCTGCTATATATAGAGCATGTTTTTATTAGATCGGGTTATATCTAGTATAGTTTAGGGTTATGTGTTTTAATTAAGTAGGGTTGATTAGCTAGGGTTAGTTACATATATATGGTTTAGGGTTAATGCATGGCACATTTAATTTTATTAGAGGATCGCGAGGCACCCATGACCCGCTCGATCGATGCACAATTAAGTGTCGTTGGCCTATACATAGGGTTTAATTGGGGTTTAGGATTAGCTAGGGTTTAGGGTTAGGGTTAGGGTTAGGGTTAGGGTACGTTTAGGGTTAATGCATGTCACATTTAATTTAACTAGAGGACCGCGAGGCACCCCTGGCCTGCTTGATGCACAATTAAGTGTCGTTGGCCTATATATATATAGGGTTTAGGGTTAGCTAGCTGGGTTTAGGGTTTAGTGTTTTGGGTGTTTAGCTAGGGTCTAGGGTTTAGGGTTTAGTGTTTACGGTGTTTAGAGGGTCTAGGGTTTAGTGTTTAGGGTGTTTAGGGTCTAGGGTTTAGGGTCTAGTGTTTAGGGTCTATGGTTTAGGGTTTAATTAGTGTTTAGGGTGTTTAGGGTTTAGGGTTTAGTGTTTACGGTGTTTAGGGTCTAGGGTTTAGGGTTTAGTGTTTAGGGTCTAGGGTTTAGGGTTTAATTAGTGTTTAGGGTGTTTATAGGGTTTAGGGTTTAGGGTTTAGGGTTTAGGGTTTTAGGGTTTAGGGTTTAGGGTTTAGGGTTTAGGGTTTAGGGTTTAGGGTTTAGGGTTTAGGTTTAGGGTTTAGGGTTTACGGTGTTTAGGGTCTAGGGTTTAGGGTTTAGTGTTTAGGGTGTTTAGGGTCTAGGGTTTAGTGTGTTTAGGGTGTTTAGGGTTTAGGGGATTAGGGATTAGGGTTTTAGGGTTGTTTAAGGTTTAGGGATCATCGATCGAGTGCGCACACACATTATTAGAGGCACCCGCGCCTTTACGCATCAAGTGCATGCGTATATATGTGTGTTTTTTGGGCCACCAACGATATATAGATGATCGAGAGAGAGAGAGAGATTGAAATCCCCAAGAATATGTTCAAATATACATTAAAATATATGCACGAATGCATTGTAGGCCATGCATGCACACTAATTATATATATATTATGAGGCAACTTAATCAAATGTGTTTTCATTCGAGAGAACTTGTCAAAGTTCAAGTTAATTAATTTATCACGATAATTATATAATTAATTAATGATTCTCAGGGATATGTTATACAACATGATCGATATAGGCCATGTATATTTTAATTGGTGTTAATCTACGGTTTGCTAGCTAGCTGCTATATATAGAGCATGTTTTTATTAGATCGGGTTATAGCTAGCTAGTATAGTTTAGGGTTATGTGTTTTAATTAAGTAGGGTTGATTAGCTAGGGTTAGTTACATATATATGGTTTAGGGTTAATGCATGGCACATTTAATTTTATTAGAGGATCACGAGGCACCCATGACCCGCTCGATCGATGCACAATTAAGTGTCGTTGGCCTATACATAGGGTTTAATTGGGGTTTAGGATTAGCTAGGGTTTAGGGTTAGGGTTAGGGTACGTTTAGGGTCTAGGGTTTAGGGTTTAGTGTTTAGGGTGTTTAGGGTTTAGGGATTAGGGATTTAAGGTTTTAGGGTTGTTTAAGGTTTAGGGATCATCGATCGAGTGCGCACACACATTATTAGAGGCACCCGCGCCTTTACGCATAAATTGCATGCATATATATGTGTGTTTTTTGGGCCACCAACGATATATAGATGATCGAGAGAGAGAGAGAGATTGAAATCCCCAAGAATATGTTCAAATATACATTAAAATATATGCACGAATGCATTGTAGGCCATGCATGCACACTAATTATATATATATTATGAGGCAACTTAATCAAATGTGTTTTCATTCGAGAGAACTTGTCAAAGTTCAAGTTAATTAATTTATCACGATAATTATATAATTAATTAATGAATCTCAGGGATATGTTATGCAACATGATCGATATAGGCCATGTATATTTTAATTGGTGTTAATCTACGGTTTGCTAGCTAGCTGCTATATATAGAGCATGTTTTTATTAGATCGGGTTATAGCTAGCTAGTATAGTTTAGGGTTATGTGTTTTAATTAAGTAGGGTTGATTAGCTAGGGTTAGTTACATATATATGGTTTAGGGTTAATGCATGGCACATTTAATTTTATTAGAGGATCACGAGGCACCCATGACCCGCTCGATCGATGCACAATTAAGTGTCGTTGGCCTATACATAGGGTTTAATTGGGGTTTAGGATTAGCTAGGGTTTAGGGTTAGGGTTAGGGTTAGGGTTAGGGTACGTTTAGGGTCTAGGGTTTAGGGTTTAGTGTTTAGGGTGTTTAGGGTTTAGGGATTAGGGATTTAAGGTTTTAGGGTTGTTTAAGGTTTAGGGATCATCGATCGAGTGCGCACACACATTATTAGAGGCACCCGCGCCTTTACGCATAAATTGCATGCATATATATGTGTGTTTTTTGGGCCACCAACGATATATAGATGATCGAGAGAGAGAGAGAGATTGAAATCCCCAAGAATATGTTCAAATATACATTAAAATATATGCACGAATGCATTGTAGGCCATGCATATGCACACTAATTATATATATATTATGAGGCAACTTAATCAAATGTGTTTTCATTCGAGAGAACTTGTCAAAGTTCAAGTTAATTAATTTATCACGATAATTATATAATTAATTAATGATTCTCAGGGATATGTTATACAACATGATCGATATAGGCCATGTATATTTTAATTGGTGTTAATCTACGGTTTGCTAGCTAGCTGCTATATATAGAGCATGTTTTTATTAGATCGGGTTATATCTAGTATAGTTTAGGGTTATGTGTTTTAATTAAGTAGGGTTGATTAGCTAGGGTTAGTTACATATATATGGTTTAGGGTTAATGCATGGCACATTTAATTTTATTAGAGGATCACGAGGCACCCATGACCCGCTCGATCGATGCACAATTAAGTGTCGTTGGCCTATACAGAGGGTTTAATTGGGGTTTAGGATTAGCTAGGGTTTAGGGTTAGGGTTAGGGTTAGGGTTAGGGTACGTTTAGGGTCTAGGGTTTAGGGTTTAGTGTTTAGGGTGTTTAGGGTTTAGGGATTAGGGATTTAAGGTTTTAGGGTTGTTTAAGGTTTAGGGATCATCGATCGAGTGCGCACACACATTATTAGAGGCACCCGCGCCTTTACGCATAAATTGCATGCATATATGTGTGTGTTTTTGGGCCACCAACGATATATAGATGATCGAGAGAGAGAGAGATTGAAATCCCCAAGAATATGTTCAAATATACATTAAAATATATGCACGAATGCATTGTAGGCCATGCATGCACACTAATTATATATATATTATGAGGCAACTTAATCAAATGTGTTTTCATTCGAGAGAACTTGTCAAAGTTCAAGTTAATTAATTTATCACGATAATTATATAATTAATTAATGATTCTCAGGGATATGTTATACAACATGATCGATATAGGCCATGTATATTTTAATTGGTGTTAATCTACGGTTTGCTAGCTAGCTGCTATATATAGAGCATGTTTTTATTAGATCGGGTTATAGCTAGCTAGTATAGTTTAGGGTTATGTGTTTTAATTAAGTAGGGTTGATTAGCTAGGGTTAGTTACATATATATGGTTTAGGGTTAATGCATGGCACATTTAATTTTATTAGAGGATCACGAGGCACCCATGACCCGCTCGATCGATGCACAATTAAGTGTCGTTGGCCTATACATAGGGTTTAATTGGGGTTTAGGATTAGCTAGGGTTTAGGGTTAGGGTTAGGGTTTAGGGTCTAGGGTTTAGGGTTTAGTGTTTAGGGTGTTTAGGGTTTAGGGATTAGGGATTTAAGGTTTTAGGGTTGTTTAAGGTTTAGGGATCATCGATCGAGTGCGCACACACATTATTAGAGGCACCCGCGCCGTTACGCATAAATTGCATGCATATATATGTGTGTTTTTTGGGCCACCAACGATATATAGATGATCGAGAGAGAGAGAGAGATTGAAATCCCCAAGAATATGTTCAAATATACATTAAAATATATGCACGAATGCATTGTAGGCCATGCATGCACACTAATTATATATATATTATGAGGCAACTTAATCAAATGTGTTTTCATTCGAGAGAACTTGTCAAAGTTCAAGTTAATTAATTTATCACGATAATTATATAATTAATTAATGAATCTCAGGGATATGTTATGCAACATGATCGATATAGGCCATGTATATTTTAATTGGTGTTAATCTACGGTTTGCTAGCTAGCTGCTATATATAGAGCATGTTTTTATTAGATCGGGTTATAGCTAGCTAGTATAGTTTAGGGTTATGTGTTTTAATTAAGTAGGGTTGATTAGCTAGGGTTAGTTACATATATATGGTTTAGGGTTAATGCATGGCACATTTAATTTTATTAGAGGATCACGAGGCACCCATGACCCGCTCGATCGATGCACAATTAAGTGTCGTTGGCCTATACATAGGGTTTAATTGGGGTTTAGGATTAGCTAGGGTTTAGGGTTAGGGTTAGGGTTAGGGTTAGGGTACGTTTAGGGTCTAGGGTTTAGGGTTTAGTGTTTAGGGTGTTTAGGGTTTAGGGATTAGGGATTTAAGGTTTTAGGGTTGTTTAAGGTTTAGGGATCATCGATCGAGTGCGCACACACATTATTAGAGGCACCCGCGCCTTTACGCATAAATTGCATGCATATATATGTGTGTTTTTTGGGCCACCAACGATATAGATGATCGAGAGAGAGAGAGATTGAAATCCCCAAGAATATGTTCAAATATACATTAAAATATATGCACGAATGCATTGTAGGCCATGCATGCACACTAATTATATATATATTATGAGGCAACTTAATCAAATGTGTTTTCATTCGAGAGAACTTGTCAAAGTTCAAGTTAATTAATTTATCACGATAATTATATAATTAATTAATGAATCTCAGGGATATGTTATACAACATGATCGATATAGGCCATGTATATTTTAATTGGTGTTAATCTACGGTTTGCTAGCTAGCTGCTATATATAGAGCATGTTTTTATTAGATCGGGTTATATCTAGTATAGTTTAGGGTTATGTGTTTTAATTAAGTAGGGTTGATTAGCTAGGGTTAGTTACATATATATGGTTTATGGTTAATGCATGGCACATTTAATTTTATTAGAGGATCGCGAGGCACCCATGACCCGCTCGATCGATGCACAATTAAGTGTCGTTGGCCTATACATAGGGTTTAATTGGGGTTTAGGATTAGCTAGGGTTTAGGGTTAGGGTTAGGGTTAGGGTTAGGGTACGTTTAGGGTCTAGGGTTTAGGGTTTAGTGTTTAGGGTGTTTAGGGTTTAGGGATTAGGGATTTAGGGGTTTTAGGGTTGTTTAAGGTTTAGGGATCATCGATCGAGTGCGCACACACATTATTAGAGGCACCCGCGCCTTTACGCATAAATTGCATGCATATATATATATGTGTGTTTTTTGGCCACCAACGATATATAGATGATCGAGAGAGAGATTGAAATCCCCAAGAATATGTTCAAATATACATTAAAATATATGCACGAATGCATGGTAGGCCATGCATGCACACTAATTATATATATATATATATATTATGAGGCAACTTAATCAAATGTGTTTTCATTCGAGAGAACTTGTCAAAATTAAAGTTAATTAATTTATCACGATAATTATATAATTAATTAATGAATCTCAGGGATATGTTATACAACATGATCGATATAGGCCATGTATATATTAATTGGTGTTAATCTACGGTTTGCTAGCTAGCTGCTATATATAGAGCATGTTTTTATTAGATCGGGTTATAGCTAGTATAGTTTAGGGTTATGTGTTTTCATTAAGTAGGGTTGATTAGCTATGGTTAGTTACATATATATGGTTTAGGGTTAATGCATGGCACATTTAATTTAATTAGAGGACCGCGAGGCACCCCTGGCCTGCTTGATGCACAATTAAGTGTCGTTGGCCTATATATAGGGTTTAATTAGGGTTTAGGGTTAGGGTTAGGGTTTAGGGTCTAGGGTTTAGTGTTTAGGGTGTTTAGGGTTTAGGGATTAGGGATTAGGGTTTCAGGGTTGTATAAGGTTTAGGGATCATCGATCGAGTGCGCACACACATTATTAGAGGCACCCGCGCCTTTGCGCATAAAGTGCATGCGTATAGTTTAGGGTTATTTGTTTTAATTAAGTAGGGTTTGATCAGCTAGGGTTAGTTACATATATATGGTTTAGGGTTAATGCATGGCACATTACATATAGTTTAAATCTCAAGAATGTTTATACATGATAGGCCATATGTGCAAAGGAATTTTTTTCCTCGTGAACTTGTCAAAATTCAAGTTTATCAGTGCCAATGGAAACTAGTCCAAAAAATTACATAGAGGACCAAAAGTACTAGACAATAACTAATAGAACCTGCAACTTTACAAAAAGGACCCCAAAACATATAGAAGAAAATCAATCGAGTCCTTCTCGACCGCACATCAGATCTCTGCTCCGCATCCTTTCCAGCAACTCCGTCGCCGGGGACGCACCACTTGGGACGGTGTCGCCGGTAGTCGCCAGGACGAAGGAGAAGAAGGGCCTCAGCAACGGCATATTGGCTCTGAGAAGGGTCGCTGAAAGTCCAAGATGTGCACGGGCAAGACGGATGACGCCGTCGTATGCCCCGAGCTTGTGAACTTTAGCAGCTTGACTTCCCCATTGGCCAGATCTGAAGCACTGACCAAAGCAAGCCTCACCGTTAGCGCCATCACATTGATGGCACCAGATCGGGGTTTGGCCGGCAAGATCCGCCAGATTCACCATAGGCCAGATCTGAAGCCGATGACGAGATCCCCGACTCCATTGCGCCATTCTGCTCATGGGAAACACTGGATCTAAGCTTACAACAACACTAACTCCCTCGGATCCAAATTAGCTGACTCAACTTTGCTTATCTAAATATGGATGTATCCACACATGTTTTTACTCTAGATACATACACGTCTAAGGAAAGTTGAATCAATTAATTTAGTTCGGAGGGTGTACAATATACAGAGAGAAGTCGGCCTCGTCTCCGGCCGGCGAGGCCGCCGGAGAGAAGGGGGAGAGGAGCCGGGGGAGTGGGAGAGACTCGAGAGAGAAAGAGAAGAGGAAGAAATGAGAGCTCCCTGGGGAAGAACATTATTTTTGTCGTTCTGCTCGTACTGTAGCTTGAAACTGAAAATTTCGGCCACGCGCCAAATCATCCCGCCGCATCCATTCGAAAATCCCGTGACCAGTTTTACCCTTTTAACCCTGGTCCGGAAGCTACAACCCACCGACCATGGAGGGCTCATTCGGTAACAATGAAATATCTTGCCTAGATCCCGAACCCTCCCCACAGGCCCACACCCACCCACCAACCATTCGCCCCATTAGCTCAAAAATACTCTCACACGCCAAAGCTCTGACTCTCTACAGTACTAGATCTGCTTCGCCGCCGGCATACTCCTCCACAGCGTAGCCTTGATCGTGTTGGCTGTCCACCCACCTGATCCGCTCCCCCGCCGCCCTCGTCACCGACGGATCTGCTTCACCGCCGACCTCGCCACCGACGGATCTGCTTCACCGCCGACCTCGCCACCGACGGATCTGCTTCACCGCCGACCTCGCCACCGACTACCTCGCCGCAGCGGCTGTATCAACTTCACCGAATACCTTGCCAGCCAACCAGATCTGCTTCACTAACGCCCGCTTCTACTGAAACAGGGTCGATTCATCGTCTCCCGCGTTCGCCGCCGCTGGAATGCAAGTTGCCGCCCCCGTCCACCCCGCCGCAGCTTGGTTAGTACGCTGGCCCGTTAGATCGCGGTGTTTCTTTAGCCATGTTTTGTGTAGTTATTTGCAGATCTCATATGCCGTTAACTTTCTTGATGTGTTGCTTCGCATGAAGTTTGTTTAAATGTTGTACAGTACAAAAGCATTATCCGGTCGCTACCATCCTGTTCATTCTACTGACACCTGTGTGCATCCACATATTTATAGCCTTGTACCCATTCATTTGCTGCCAACTGTTTTTGTACTGCATGCTATTGTCGCACTGCTTTTATAGTCGTGCTATGGGCATTTCCAATCTGCTTGTTCTTATACCACGTCATTAGCTCACCGCTAGCTGTTTTCTCGTGTCTGCTATTCTCACACTGCTTTTATAATCATGCTATGTGCATTTCCAATCTGCTTGCTCTTATACCTCGTCTTTAGCTTATATAGTTATTGCTGCGTGCATGTCTGGTCTTTGTATTATCGTAGACTGACTTGTCAATGTTATTTTTCCTTGGGATTGATCATGCGAACCACTTATTAGAACATCCAACATTAACAGCGGGGACGCTAGGTAAGGTTGGAATCTGAGTTCGTGGTTGGTAATTTTGGCAGTTTACTTCCGTTATTATCTATAACCTATATGCATTGTTCCTTATGCAAGAGATTAACACTTGGAACCCTGCCATAGCAATGCCATTCATGCTTTACTATGTTTCTGCCTATTTGATATGCTTGTCTTGGAGAAACTTCGAGGGTGATTTGAACCTGACATTTGGTCATTCTTAATGCCAGTTTACTTTATGTGTAAAACCTTGGCATTACCCTACTCTAAATCTGAATGTCTGAAATTCGTATCTCATGCAAAGCAACATCTAGTTGGTTTTAATCTGATATCTGGTAACTATTGGCTTATTCATTTGGCAGCTCAAGTTTTTTGTTATTTGAAACCAGCTGACTTGGTCTTAAATGTGATATCTAAACACAGATTAAGGACAATGGAGCAGGAGGATTAGCATTTCACTTGATGGCTGAACCTAAAATGATAGGCATGTTGACCACGACTAGTGCACGCAAGAGAAGGACCTGCAGTGAGCCAGTATGTGCTTAGTACATGCATCTTATCTTATCTTGTGCTTATTTCTGCTACATGCTGTTATCTGATCTCTACATTGCGTAATACATGTTTGAATAGTTAATTGTTGTAACTATGTTTACAATGTTACCAGAATGCAGTTTTAATGAAGCAGTCATCATTAGAAGATAGTCGCCAAAAAAGGATCTGTAGCGACCCTGTGCAACATTATGATGTAAGTTTGTGCTTAGTACAAGTTCCATACATGTCTTATTTATGCAACTTGTTATTATCTTATATCTACATTGCATAATAAATGTTTGCATAGTTCATCGTTTAACTCTTTTTGCATTATTATCAGAATGCAGTTGTGATGAAGCAATCTTCATTACCAGTGAGGCCCACAAAAAGTTCTGATCTTTCTTCTGATGCATCTTCTCATAGCCGTCAACCTAGACCATTTCTTTCATCAGACAGTAAATATCTCAAGGCTGTACTTTATAAAAGACATGGTATTGCTGCTTTAAGATCTGTAGCTGATATGTTGACAAAGAGTACACAAGATTCAATCAAGGCGATTGCCAAATGTCAACGTGTTATTGATGATGCTAATAGAAGTCCTCAATGATTCTATGTAATTTTTTTATTTGGGCACATTAATTGCCTTGTAATTTTCCTATTTGTTTTATTTGTGTATGTAATTGTGTGTATCATTGAAATCAGATTTTAGGCTCATGAAATTTAATGCAAGTTGACTAGTCAAACAAGTAGGGCCCTACAACAGATTGGGCCGGCCCACTTACAGTAGTGTGGGACCCACTTTCATTTTGGGCCGGCCCACTTCTTTAGTAGGCCGGCCCGGTTACACGATAATGGGCTCCACATGCTTATTGGGCCGGCCCACTTGCTCTATGGTGGTCCCACATGGTAAATGGGCCGGCCCTTTAATAGGAAGGTGGGACCCACCTGTGTTTTGGCCCGGCCCACTATCTTGTTGGGCCGGCCCACTTTCTATATGGTGGACCCCACATACCAAATGGGCCGGCCCACTTTCTATATGGTGGACCCCACACACCAAATGGGCCGGCCCTTTAATAGGAAGGTGGGACCCACTGTGTTTTGGCCCGGCCCACTATCTTGTTGGGCCGGCCCACTTTCTATATGGTGGACCCCACATACCAAATGGGCCGGCCCATTAACAGGAATGTGGGACCCACCTGTGTTTTTGGCCCGGCCCACTATCTTGGTGGGCCAGCCCACTTGCTATATGGTGGGCCCCACACACTAAATGGGCCGGCCCTTTAACAGGAAAGTGGGACCCACCTGTGTTTTTGGCCCGGCCCACTATTTTGTTGGGCCGGCCCACTTGCTATATGGTGGACCCCACAAACTAAATGGGCCGACCCTTTAACTGGAAAGTGGGACCCACCTGTTTTTGGCCCGGCCCACTAGCTTGTTGGGCCGGCCCACTTGCTATACGGTGGACCCCACACACTAAATGGGCCGGCCTTTTAACAGGAAAGTGGGACCCACTGTGTTTTTGGCCCGGCCCACTTGCTTTTTGGGCCGGCCCAGTTGCTGTAAGGTGGACCCCACATGTTAAATGGGCCGGCCCATTTAAGTTTTGACCAGTCAACCTTAGAGGTTAGGCCCGGCCCACTTAACTAATGGACCAGCCCAGCTATATAGTTGACCGGTCAAACTATGTCATCTGGCCCGGCCCGCTTAAGACGTGGCAGGCCTCGTGTGGGCCTACCATCTACCACGGGGTTTCAGCCGGTTAACGCCGTTAACTGGCAGTTAACGGCGTCTGCCACGTGTCAGTTTGCATGACGTCAGCAGTCAACGGGCTCCCGAAAACACTTCCGCAACGGTCCGATTTTCCGTGGCGGAAGGGCGCCCAAGCGCGACGGACCGAAAAAATCGTCGTTGGACTTTGCCTGACGCAGTTTCGACAACGGAACCCATATCGTCGGGTTAGGCCCATAGGCGACGAAAAATGCCCCTTAGTTGACGATTTTGGGACGTTGTCTATCAGAACTTTTCTTGTAGTGCGCCCCGTTAGCTGTTGTATTTCTTTCAACTTTGTTGGCTTTCTCATAGTGACGATGGCCTGTATTTTTTCGGGATTAGCTTCAATCCCCCTTGCTGATACTAAGAACCCGAGAAGTTCTCCAGCGGGAACTCCAAAAGAGCACTTTGTCGGGTTCAGCTTGAGGCAGAACTTGTCGAGGTTGTCGAAGGTTTCCTTCAAGTCTTCGATCAAAGTTGACCCTTTCTTTGATGTTATTACGACATCGTCGATGTAGACTTGTACATTTTTTCCAATCTGTGTTGCTAGGCACTTCTGCATCATCCGCTGATATGTTGCTCCCGCGTTTTTCAGACCAAAGGGCATTGTTTTGTAGCAAAACACGCCATAAGGTGTGATGAACGCTGTCTTGGCTTCATCTTCTTCTTTTAATCTGATCTGGTTATAACCAGAATATGCGTCCAAGAAGGAAAGACGTTCGCATCCTGCCGTGGAGTCGATGATTTGATCGATCCTTGGGAGGGGAAAGTGATCCTTGGGACAATGTTTATTGAGACACGTGAAGTCGACGCACATGCGAAGGACTATTGTGTGTTTCTTCGGCACCATCACTGGGTTAGCTACCCATGTGGCTTCTGTAGATATTTCTCTGATGAAACCAGCGTCTTTGAGTCGATCTATCTCTGATAACATTGCTTTGCGGCTAGGTTCCGAAAAACGCCGCAAAGGTGCTTGACTGGTCTTGCGAGAGGATCCAAATTGAGGTGGTGCTCGGCGAGTTCCCTGGGTACTCCTGGCATGTCAGCTGGACACCATGCGAAGATTTTCCAGTGCTCACGGAGGAACTCGACGAGCGCGCTTTCCTATGCGACATCCATGTTTGCGGCAATGGACGTCGTTTTCTTTGGATCTGTCGGGTGGATCTGTACCTCTTTTGAATCCTTGGTTGTGTTGAAAGTTGGCTCCTTAGAAGATCTCCCTACCTCTGGCAGCACATCATAATCAGTGAACCTTGGCGCCGCATATTCTGCTTGCATCCCGAAAGTTTCTGACAGTCGATGAAAATCCTTGTCGCATTTATCAGATAACGCGAAACTTCCTTTGATTGTGATAGGTCCCTTGGGCCCAGGCAACCTCCACAACAAATATGTATAATGCGGCACTGCCATGAACCTAGCATACGCTGGTCGTCCCAACAAAGCGTGATATTGCGACGGGAAATCGACAACTTCGAACTCCAAATTCTCTATCCTGTAGTTTTCTCGGGTTCCAAACTGAACGTCGAGGTTGATCTTGCCCAATGGATAACTTGGCTTCTCTGGTGTGATCCCATGGAAACGTGTGTCAGTTGGTTTCAGATTTGCTAAGGATATGTTCATCTTCCTCAATGTATCTGCATACATGAGGTTTAAGCTGCTGCCGCCATCTATGAAAACTCTCGACACGTCGAAACCAGCGATTACTGCGGGTAAAATGAGTGCTGATTGTCCTGGTCGAGGAACTTGCTGCGGATGGTCTGCGATTGTGAAGCCGATGTCTTGCCCCGACCAATTTAGGTACTCGACTGTTGGTGGAGGCATCTTCTCTGCCATGAACACTTGTCGCGAGATTACCTTCTGCGCCCTGTTTGATGGCCTAGCTTTCTGAATCATCGAGACCGCACCGTTAGAGTTGGGGTCAACATATGGAGGTGGATGTGGTGCTGCCGCAATTCTAAGCTGGTGTCGATTTTCTTCGGTAATTGCGGGAGGAGGTGGAAGGTGGATCTCGCTCCTTGGCTCCCGAGGGTTTCTGTTATTTGCTTGGGCATTTGCAATTCCTGCGGCTCGCAACATTGCCTGAAAATTACGGCAGTCTTTCTGGAGATGTCCTGACTGCCTCTTTCCATTGTTGTCGAGGTAAAAGTGCATTTGACACGGACCGTTCATCATCTCCTCGGGAGACACGTAAGGTCTTTGAGTCCTTGGTCCACTATTTTGCCTGTTGCCACGAAAATCACCTCTATTGTCGCCTTGTTGCTCATTACTCCTTTGATAATCATCTCGACTATTTCCTCCAGGATTTCCTCGAAAACCAGCCGATATATGGCCGGGAGCATCGTTGTTGTAGAACTGGCGAGAAAATCGCCTTCTATTTTGATAATTTCGACCACGATCCTCTTCTGGCGACCTGTGTCGTTTGTTGTATATTGCGTCTTCTCCATCTGCCCATTTATTGGCTATTTCCATGAGTGCTGATATGGTCTTAGGGTTAGTTCTCCCTAAGTCCTCGACGAAATCTCCTCGCCGAATTCCTGCCACGAACGCATCTATTGCCCTCTCGTCAGATATATCTTCTGCCGAGTTCTTTATGATGTTCCACCGCTGTATGTATTTCCTCATCGACTCGTCGTGTTTCTGTCGACACGCTCTCAACTCCTCCAATGACGCAGGTTTTTTGCAGGTGGATCGGAAGTTTTTCACGAAGATGTCCTCGAAGTTATCCCAGCTGTCGATGGAACTTGGGGGGAGTTTCTTTATCCAAGATCTCGCGGCACCGCTCAGATGAACTTGGATACTTTGCATAGCTGTTGCTCTGGTTCCTCCTACCAGCTTCACCATCTCGAGATAATCCACGAGCCAATCCTCGGGATCTTGCAGGCCGTCGAATTTCTTGAAATTTTCGGGTAGCTTGAACCCTTTTGGGACTCGAGTTTTTCGAACTCTTCTCGTAAAACACGGGAGCCCACACATATCTTCGTCGGCAACTTCTGGTGAGTGCTGACGCTCCCTTCTTTCTTGTCGCGCTCTGTCCACCCTTACTTGGACTGCTGTGTCTCTTGCCCCACTTGTTCTTGGTGGGTCTTGAACTGCTGCGGTGGGTCGTGGACTATTTTGCCTAGGATTTTCTTCGGGAGGCGTTGTTGCAAACGCTGTTCCCATAACTCCTACTCCAGCCATCGCCATATTGAACAATGGTTCTCTCGGGTCTCCAGGAGGTGGTCTGGATGCGAGGATGTAAGCCTGTGTTGCCATGTAACCTGCTTCTGGTGTTTTTGGGATGATATTTCCCCTTTCATCGATCGTCATGAAGGACATGTCGAGATTTTGAATTAGATTCCCCCTTTCTCCTTCGGGTATATTTTGCAGCCGAGATCTTGCTCCTTAACTCTGCTCGGCGTCTGCTTGATGCAGAAGCTGCTTCTTTCCTCCTATTCAGGGATGCTGTCTGTTTTTCCAACTCTCTGCTTACCCGAGCAAGTCTATATTGATATGCTTGTAACTCTTGTACGGTAGCAGTAGTATTCATTGGTTCTGATCCATCCATGGCTCTCGCAGCCCTATCCCACGCAGCTTGCGGGAGTTGGACTTTTGCGCGAGTTGAAGATCCGGCATATTTAGTGCCTAGACCTGTCCTGAGATCAGCGGGATCGACGTATGGATTTCCCAAATCGTCGAAAGCCTCTGACGTTTGTGGTTCTGATGTACCCGTTTCTTCTATTGCACAGATCTGGTGGTATTTTGCGTATTGATTTTTGTCAAGGTTGGTGACACCATCATACAGAGTGGTGAAGACCTTTCCGATGGCGACAGATTTGTCGATGAAGTTGAAGCTGTCGGAGTCGCTGCTTATAAAGGAGTCCGCAGACGACTCGAAGGATGTGTTGCTGAAGATCTTGGCGAGCTTTCCGCTTGCCTTGTTGTCGACGAAGTATGGCGACGAAAACTCCTCGTCACTCGACGAAAAGTTAGAATCGACCGCTGAAAATTCCGACGAGATCGGAACTTCGAGACGGTAGGATCCTTCCTTGTTGACGCCAAATCGGAATTCTCCGAACGTCATGACGATGGGCTCCTCCAGATAGGCACATGCATCCATACGGGAGGGCGGGTGAGGAATAAAATTGAATAGATCAGTTTTTCCCTTGTTACCTCGATCCATCGCGTTGCTTGCTGTTGATGAAGTCGAAGATCTTGAACGTGCCATCGAGATCAGCTCCTTGCAACCTCTAATTCCCACAGACGGCGCCAATTGACAAAGGATTAACTTGTCAATGCCTACAGATTGTAGACTAGGGTTTTGCTAGAAGTAGAGGGCAAGTAGATCTCGAAGGTTTAGGCGAAAAGTACTCGACGATTATGAAAACTAGGGTTATGTTGACAGTAGATTCGATCCTTTCTTTGTCCCTCGACTCCCCCTTATATAGGAGGTGGAGCCGAGGGTTTCGTTTTGTACAAGTTACAGAGTCCGGGACGGTTTCTAACTCATCCCGCCAGATTACAAATAACACTTCCTATTACAACTCTAACTTTCCTTAATATATCTTGGGCTTCCGAATCTTCTTATTCTTCGGGTAGTGGGCCTTCAGTAAACCCCGGGTACTATCTTCGGCAGGCCCATTTGGGATGCCTATGTCACTATGAGATTTAATCAGGGCATTACGACAAAGAACATAGACCGCCATCCAGCATGCATCTATGCCTAAAAAGTCCACCCTCGGGTTAGCATCCGCACCCCTTCCAGTATTAAGTTGCAAACAACAGAAAATTGCATTAAGTATGGTACGTAATGTAATCAACACAAATATCCTTAGACAAAGCATTGATGTTTTATCCCTAGTGGCAACATCACATCCACAACCTTAGAACTTTCTGTCACTGTCCCAGATTCAATGGAGGCATGAACCCACTATCGAGCATAAATACTCCCTCTTGGAGTTACAAGTATCAACTTGGCCAGAGCCTCTACTAGCAACGAAGAGCATGCAAGAACATAAACAACACATATATGATAGATCAATAATCAACTTGACATAGTATTCCATATTCATCGGATCCCACCAAACACAACATGTAGCATTACAAATAGATGATCTTGATCATGTTAGGCAGCTCACAAGATCTAAACATGATAGCACAAGAGGAGAAGACAACCATCTAGCTACTGCTATGGACCCATAGTCCAAGGATGAACTACTCACGCATCAGTCCGGAGGCGGGCATGGTGATGTAGAGCCCTCCGGTGATGATTCCCCTCTCCGGCAGGGTGCCGGAGGCGATCTCCTGAATCCCCGAGATGGGATTGGCGGCGGCGTGTCTCTGGAACTTTTTCCGTATCGTGGCTCTCGGTACTAGGGTTTTCGCGACGGAGAGTTTAAGTAGGCGGAAGGGCAGAGTCGGAGGGGGCTCGAGGGGCCCACCCCATAGGGTGGCGCGGGCCCCTCCTTGGCCGCGCCGCCCTATGGTGGCGGCTCCTCGTGGCCCCACTTCGTATCCTCTTCGGTCTTCTGGAAACTCCGTGGAAAATAAGACCGTGGGCTTTTGTTTCGTCCAATTCCGAGAATATTTCCTGTGTAGGATTTCTGAAACCAAAAACAGCAGAAAACAGGAACTGGCGCTTCGGCATCTTGTTAATAGGTTAGTGCCGGAAAATGCATCAAAACATCATAAAGTGTGAACAAAACATGTAGGTATTGTCATAAAACTAGCATGGAACATAAGAAATTATAGATACGTTGGAGACGTATCAAGCATCCCCAAGCTTAGTTCCTACTCGCCCTCGAGTAGGTAAACGATAAAAACAATAATTTCTAAAGTGACATGCTACCATCATAATCTTGATCAACATTATTGTAAAGCATATGAGATGAATGGAGTGATTCGAAGCAATAGATTGCTAACAAAAAGATAATGACTAAACAACTGAATCATATAGCAAAAACTTTTCATGAATAGTACTTTCAAGACAAGTATCAACAAGACTTGCATAAGAGCTAACTCATAAAGCAATAGATTCAAAGTAGAAGGTTTGAAGCAACACAAAGGATGATTAAGTTTCAGCAATTGCTTTCAACTTGTAACATGTATATCTCATGGATAATTGTCAACATAAAGTAATATAACAAGTGCAATAAGTAAACATGTAAGAATCAATGCACACAGTTGACACAAGTGTTTGCTTCTAAGATAGAAAGAAGTAGGTAAACTGACTCAACATAAAGTAAAAGAATGGCCCTTCGTAGAGGGAAGCATGGATTACTATTTTTGTGCTAGAGCTTTTATTTTGAAAACATAGAAACAATTTTGTCAACGGTAGTAATAATTCATATGTGTTATGCATAAAACTTCCTACAAGTTGCAAGCCTCATGCATCGAATACCAATAGTGCCCGCACCTTGTCCTAATTAGCTTGGATTTACATGGATTATCATTGCATAACATATGTTTCAACCAAGTGTCACAAAGGGGTACCTCTATGCCGCCTGTACAAAGGTCCAAGGAGATAAATCGCATTTGATTTCTCATTTTTGATAGATCTCAACTAAAGACATCCATACCGGGACAACATAGAAAACAGATAATGGACTCCTCTTTAATGCATAAGCATTCAACAACAGATAATATTCTCATAAGAGATTGAGGATTAATGTCCAAACTGAAAACTTCCACCATGATACATGGCTTTGGTTAGCGGCCCAATGTTCTTCTCTAACAATATGCATACTCAAACCATTTGATCATGATAAATCACCCTTACTTCAGACAAGACGAACATGCATAGCAACTCACATGATATTCAACAAAGGTGTAAAAAGTTGATGGCGTCCCCAGAAACATGGTTACCGCTCAACAAGCAACTTATAAGAACTAAGATACATAGCTACATATTCATCACCACAATAGTTTTTAAGCTATTTTCCCATAAGCTATATATTGCAAAGACAAAGAAATGAAATTTTAAAGGTATCACTCAAGTAATTTACTTTGAAATGGCAGAAAAATACCACATATAGGTAGTTATGGTGGACACAAATGGCATGGGTTTTAGCTCAAGGTGTTTGGATGCACGAGAAGCATTTCCTCTCAGTACAAGGCTTTGGCTAGCAAGGTTGTTTGAAACAAACAAAAGTATGAACAGGTACAGCAAAACTTACACAAGAACATATTGCAAGCATTATAAGACTCTACACTGTCTTCCTTGTTGTTCAAACACTCTTACCAGAAAATATCTAGGCCTTAGAGAGACCAATCATGCAAACCAATTTTTTTTTGACACCTGTACCGTAGGGGAATCCCCTACGGTGTAGCTTTTTTTATATATAAACAAGGACCAAAAGAACAAACTGTACAAGGGGCAAGAGGATTACCCCAGAAATAATTGCCAAGTATCAAATTATTCAAGACCATATGAAGCATTTTCTGATTCCAACCAAATAGCAATCAACGAAGCAGTTTTTAGCCTTCGCCATGAACATTAAAGCATAACTAAGAACACAAGTGTTCACATGAAAAAGCGGAGCGTGTATATCTCCAATACAAGGATTGTGGGATCCAACTTTATTCAAACAAAAACAAACAGACGCTCCAAGTAAAGAACATAAGATGTGACGGAATAAAAATATAGTTTCACTAGAAGTGACCTGATAAGTTGTCGATGAAGAAGGGGATGCCTTGGGCATCCCCAAGCTTAGATTCTTGAGTCTTCTTGAAATATGCAGGGATGAACCACGGGGGCATCCCCAAGCTTAGACTTTTCACTCTTCTTGATCATATTGTATCATCCTCTTCTCTTGACCCTTGAAAACTTCCTCCACACCAAACTTTAAGCAAACTCATTAGGGATTGTTTGGTACCAGAGTTTTACTAGGGATTAGAGGAGATAATCCGCTCCAAACTTTAAATCCCCACTTATCCCCAATGCATGTTTGGTGCTAGAGTATGAGCGAGTTTAATCCCCACTTATCCCTACTTTTCCCAAAATTTAGTGTAATTTTTTCAATCCCCAATACTCTACCCCTACCTAGTGGATTGGGGATGGGGTTTTGTGGGGATTGGGTGAATTCTGCTGTCACCCAATACTCTAGAGTATTATCCCCACTGATCCCCACTAAAACACTAGTACCAAACAAGGCCTTAGAGGGTTAGTGCATAATCAAAAATTCACATATTCAGAGGTGACATAATCATTCTTAACACTTCTGGACATTACCCAAGGCTACTGAAAGTTAATGGAACAAATAAATCCATTCAACATAGCAAAAGAGGCAATGCGAAATAAAAGGCAGAATCTGTCAAAACAGAACAGTCCGTAAAGACGAATTTTTCTGAGGCACTTAACTTGCTTAGATGGAAAAACTCAAAACTAATGAAAGTTGTGTACATATCTGGGGATCATGCACGTAAATTGGCAGTTTTGTTTGATTCTTCTACAGAGAGAAGGACGCGAATTCGTGACAGACAGCAAATCTGTTTCTGCGCAGTAATCCAAATCTAGTATCAACATTACTATAGAGACTTTACTTGGCACAAAAACATGATAAGGAGAGGTTGCTATAGTAGTACCAACTTCCAAGACTCAACAAAACAGTAGTAAAAATAAAACCATGGGTTATCTCCCAAGAAGTGCTTTTCTTTAACGCCTTTCAGCTAGGCGCAGAAAGTGCAAATCAAGTAACATCAAGAGAAGAAGCATCAACATCATAATTTGTTCTAATAATAGAATCAAAAGGCAACTTCATTCTCTTTCTAGGGAAGTGTTCCATACCTTTCTTGAGAGGGAATTGATACTTAATATTTCCTTCTTTCATATCAATAATCCAACAGTTCGAAGAAAGGGTCTTCCCAAAACAATAGGACAAGATGCATTGCATTCAATATCCAAGACAACAAAATCAACGGGGACAAGGTTATTGTTAACCGTAATGCGAACATTATCAATCCTCCCCAAAGGTTTCTTTATAGAATTATCAGCAAGATTAACATCCAAATAACAATTTTTCAATGGTGGCAAGTCAAGCATATCATAAACTTTCTTAGGCATAACAGAAATACTTGCACCAAGATCACATAAAGCATTACAATCAAAATCATTGAATTTCATCTTAATGATGGGCTCCCAACCATCTTCCAACTTCCTAGGAATAGAAGCTTCAAGTTTTAATTTCTCTTCCCTAGCTTTAATGAGAGCATTTGTAATATGTTTTGTAAAGGCTAAATTTATAGCACTAGCATTAGGACTTCTAGCAAGTTTTTGTAAGAACTTAATAACTTCAGAGATATGACAATCATCAAAATCTAAACCATTATGATCTACAACATTCTGAAAAATTTCAGCACTATTATCACAAACAGTTTCAGCAGTTTCAGGCAATTTTGCACGCTTTGTACTAGGAGTAGAAACATTGCCAACACCAATTATTTTACCATTGATAGTAGGAGGTTTAGCAACATGTGAAGAATCAACATTACTAGTGGTGGTAATAGTCCAAACTTTAGCTACATTATTCTCTTTAGCAAGTTTTTCTTTTTCTTCTCTATCCCACCTAGCATGCAATTCAGCCAACATTCTAATATTATCATTAATTCGAACTTGGATAGCATTTGTTTTAGCAAACTTAGTATCTTTAACTTCATCAGGCATAACTTTCAGTTTTAAAAGATCAACATCAAGAGCAAGACTATCAACCTTAGAAGCAAGAACATCAATTTTACCAAGCTTTTCCTCAACAGTTTTATTAAAAGTAGTTTGTGTACTAATAAATTCTTTAAGCATGACTTCAAGACCAGAGGGTACACTCTTATTATTGTTGTAAGAATTACCATAGGAATTACCATAACCACTACCATTATTAGAAGGATATGGCCTATAGTTGTTGTTACCATAATTATTCCTATAAGCATTGTTGTTGAAATTATTATTCTTAATGAAATTCACATCAACATGCTCTTCTTGAGCAACCAATGAAGCTAAAGGAACATTATTAGGATCAACATGAGATCTACCATTAACAAGCATAGACATAATAACATCAATCTTATCACTCAAAGAAGAGGTTTCTTCAACAAAATTTACCTTCTTACCTTGAGGAGTTCTTTCAGTATGCCATTCAGAGTAATTGATCATCATATCATCAAGAAGCTTTGTTGCGGCGCCTAAGGTGATGGACATAAAAGTACCTCCAGCAGCTGAATCCAATAGGTTCCTCGAGGAAAAATTCAATCCTGCATAAAAGGTTTGGATGATCATCCAAGTAGTTAGTCCATGGGTAGGGCAATTCTTCACCAAAGATTTCATTCTCTCCCATGCTTGAGCAACATGTTCATTATCTAATTGCTTAAAATTCATAATGCTACTTCTCAAAGATATAATCTTAGCAGGAGGATAATATTTACCAATAAAAGCATCTTTACATTTAATCCATGAATCAATACTATTCTTAGGCAAAGATAGCAACCAATCTTTAGCTCTTCCTCTTAAGGAGAAAGGAAACAGTTTCAGTTTTATAATATCACCATCTATATCCTTATACTTTTGCATTTCACAAATTTCAACAAAATTATTAAGATGGGCAGCAGCATCATCATTACTAACACCAGAAAATTGCTCTCTCATAACAAGATTCAGTAAAGCAGGTTTAATTTCATAGAATTCTGCTGTAGTAGCAGGTGGAGCAATAGGAGTACTTATAAAATCATTATTATTTGTGCTAGTGAAATCACACAACTTAGTATTTTCAGGAGTATTCATCTTAACAGTAGTAAAAGTAAACTAAGCAAACAGAATAAAGTAAAAACAAGTAATAATTTTTTTGTGTTTTTGATATAGAGAAAGCAAGACAGAAAATAAAGTAAAGTAAAGCAACTAATTTTTTTGTGTTTTTGATATAAAGCAAACAAGACAGAAAATAAAATAAAGTAAAGCAAGACAATAAACAAAGTAAAGAGATTGGATGTGAGAGACTCCCCTTGCAGCGTGTCTTGATCTCCCCGGCAACGGCGCCAGAAAAAGAGCTTGATAACCCGTGAAGCACACGTCAGTTGGGAACCCCAAGAGGAAGGTGTGATGCGTACTGATACGTCTCCAACGTATCTATAATTTCTGATGTTCCATGCTTGTTTTATGACAATACCGACATGTTTTGTTCACACTTTATGTCATTATTATGCATTTTCCGGAACTAACCTATTAACAAGATGCCGGTGCAGTTCTGTTTTCTCCTGTTTTTGGTTTCAGAAATCCTAGTAACGAAATATTCTCGGAATCGGACGAAATCAACGCCAGGTTCCTATTTTCCCGGAACCATCCAGAACACCCGAGAGCCACCAGAGGGAAGCCCTGGGGGCCCCACACCACACCCTGGCGCGGCCGAGGGGGCCGCGCCGCCCTATGGTGTGGTGGCCCCAGGCCCCCTCCGAGGCTGCCCTTCCGCCTATTTAAAGCCTCCATCGCGAAAACCCTATTACGTTGGACGAAACCGAAACCTTCCAGCCACCGCCATCGCGGGCCAAGATCTGGGGACAGAGTTCTCAGCAAGGAAGGCTTCTCCATCGACACCGGCATCTCCACCGCCATCTTCATCACCGCTGTTGCTCCCATGAGGAGGGAGTAGTTCTCCATTGAGGCTCGGGGCTGTACCGGTAGCTATGTGGTTAATCTCTCTATGTACTTCAATACAATAATCTCATGAGCTGCCTTACATGATTGAGATTCATATGATGATGCTTGTAATCTAGATGTCATTGTGCTAGTCAAGTGAGTTTTACTTATGTGATCTCCGGAGACTCCTTGTCCCACGTGTGTAAAGGTGACAGTGTGTGCACCGTGTGGGTCTCTTAGGCTATATTTCACAGAATACTTATTCACTGTTATGAATGGCATAGTGAAGTGCTTATTTATATCTCTTTATGATTGCAATGTATTTTGTATCACAATTTATCTATGTGCTACTCTAGTGATGTTATTAAAGTAGTTTTATTCCTCCTGACAGTGTGTGCATCGTGTTAGTACTTGGCGTAGGCTATGATTATGATCTCTTGTAGATTATGAAGTTAACTATTGCTATGATGGTATTGATGTGATCTATTCCTCCTAACTGGTGTGAAGGTGACAGTGTGCATGCAGTTAGTACTTGGTTTAGTCGTGTCGATCTTTCATGCACTCTAAGGTTATTTAAATATGAACATTGAATTGTGGAGCTTGTTAACTCCGGCATTGAGGGTTCGTGTAATCCTACGCAATGTGTTCATCATCCAACAAGAGAGTGTAGAGTATGCATTTATCTATTCTGTTATGTGATCAATGTTGAGAGTGTCCACTAGTGAAAGTCTAATCCCTAGGCCTTGTTCCTAAATACTGCTATCACTGCTTTGTTTTACTGAATTACTACTGCTGCGTTACTCGCATGTTTACTTTCTGCAATATTACTACCATCAACTGCATGCCAGCGAGCTATTTTCTGGCGCCGTACTACTGCTCATATTCATTCATACCACTTGTATTTCACTATCTCTTCGCGAACTAGTGCACCTATTAGGTGTGTTGGGGACACAAGAGACTTCTTGCTTTGTGGTTGCAGGGTTGCTTGAGAGGGATATCTTTGACCTCTTCCTCCCTGAGTTCGATAAACCTTGGGTAATTGATGTCTACGGGTGCTTCTATTCTTGTAGACAGTGTTGGGCCTCCAAGAGCAGAGGTTTGTAGAACAGCAGCAAGTTTCCCTTAAGTGGATTACCCAAGGTTTATCGAACTCAGGGAGGAAGAGGTCAAAGATATCCCTCTCATGCAACCCTGCAACCACAAAGCAAGAAGTCTCTTGTGTCCCCAACACACCTAATAGGTGCACTAGTTCGGCGAAGAGATAGTGAAATACAAGTGGTATGAATGAATATGAGCAGTAGTACGGCGCCAAAAGTGCTTGCTGGCGTGCAGTTGATGGTAGTAATATTGCAGAAGTAAACAAGTAGTAGTAACGCAGCAGTAGTAATTCAGAAACAAGAACGATAGCAGTATTTAGGAACAAGGCCTAGGGATTAGACTTTCACTAGTGGACACTCTCAACATTGATCACATAACAGAATATAAATGCATACTCTACACTCTCTTGTTGGATGATGAACACATTGCGTAGGATTACACGAACCCTCAATGCCGGAGTTAACAAGCTCCACAATTCAATGTTCATATTTAAGTAACCTTAGAGTGTAAGATAGATCAATACGACTAAACCAAGTACTAACGTAGCATGCACACTGTCACCTTCATGCTTATGTAGGAGGAATAATACACATCAATACTATCATAGCAATAGTTAACTTCGCAATCTACAAGAGATCATGATCATAGCATAAACCAAGTACTAACACGGATGCACACACTGTCACCATTACATCGTGCAGGAGGAATAAAACTACTTTAATAACATTGCTAGAGTAGCACATAGATAAATTGTGATACAAAACACATTGCAATCATAAAGAGATATAAATAAGCACTTCACTATGCCATTCATAACAGTGAATAAGTATTCTGTGAAATATAGCCTAAGAGACCCACACGGTGCACACACTATCACCTTTACACACGTGGGACAAGGAGTCTCCGGAGATCACATAAGTAAAACTCACTTGACTAGCACAATGACATCTAGATTACAAGCATCATCATATGAATCTCAATCATGTAAGGCAGCTCATGAGATTATTGTATTGAAGTACATAGGAGAGAGATGAACCACATAGCTACCGGTACAGCCCCGAGCCTCGATGGAGAACTACTCCCTCTTCATGGGAGCAGCGGTGATGAAGATGGCGGTGGAGATGGCAGCGGTGTCGATGGAGAAGCCTTCCGGGGGCACTTCCCCGTCCGGCAGCGTGCCGGAATAGAGACTCCTGTCCCCCAGATCTTGGCTTCGCGATGGCGGCGGCTCTGGAAGGTTTTGCGTACCGTGGCTTCTTCTGTAAGGGTTTTCGACGCAGGGGCTTTAAATAGGCGGAAGGGCAGCCTCGGAGGGGGCCTGGGGCGACGACACCATAGGCTGGCACGGCCAGGGCCCAGGCCGCGCCACCCTATCATCTGGGCCCACAGGCCCTCCTCCGCGCTCTCGGGTGTTCTGGATGCTTCCTGGCAAAATAGGAACCGGGCGTTGATTTCGTCCAATTCCGAGAATATTTCGTTACTAGGATTTCTGAAACCAAAAACAGCAGAAAACAGAACTGGCACTTCGGCATCTTGTTAATAGGTTAGTTCCAGAAAATGCACGAATATGACATAAAGTGTGCATAAAACATGTAGGTATCATCAATAAAGTAGCATGGAACATAAGAAATTATCGATACGTTGGAGACGTATCAGCATCCCCAAGCTTAGTTCTGCTCGTCCCGAGCAGGTAAAACGATAACAAAGATAATTTCTGAAGTGACATGCCATCATAACCTTGATCATATTGTAAACATATGTAATGAATGCAGCGATCAAAACAATGGTAATGACATGAGTAAACAACTGAATCATAAAGCAATGACTTTTCATGAATAGCACTTTCAAGACAAGCATCAATAAGTCTTGCATAAAAGTTAACTCATAAAGCAATAAATCAAAGTAAAGGTATTGAAGCAACACAAAGGAAGATTAAGTTTCAGCGGTTGCTTTCAACTTATAACATGTATATCTCATGGATAGTGTCAACATAGAGTAATATAACAAGTGCAATATGCAAGTATGTAGGAATCAATGCACAGTTCACACAAGTGTTTTCTTCTTGAGGTGGAGAGAGATAGGTAAACTGACTCATCATAAAAGTAAAAGAAAGGTCCTTCAAAGAGGAAAGCATCGATTGCTATATTTGTGCTAGAGCTTTGATTTTGAAAACATATAGAGAGCATAAAAGTAAAGTTTTGAGAGGTGTTTGTTGTTGTCAACGAATGGTAGTGGGTACTCTAACCCCCTTGCCAGACAAACCTTCAAAGAGCGGCTCCCATTTTATTTTATTTTTGGGTGGCACTCCTTCCAACCTTTCTTTCACAAACCATGGCTAACCGAATCCTCGGGTGCCTGCCAACAATCTCATACCATGAAGGAGTGCCTTTTTATTTTAGTTTTATTATGATGACACTCCTCCCCACCTTTGCTTTCTCAAGCCATGGCTAACCGAATCCTCGGGTGCCGTCCAACAATCACATACCATGGAGGAGTGTCTATTTTTGTTAATTAATTTGGGACTGGGAATCCCATTGCCAACTCTTTTTGCAAAATTATTGGATAAGCGGATGAAGCCACTAGTCCATTGGTGAAAGTTGCCCAACAAGATTGAAAGATAAACACCGCATACTTCCTCATGAGCTATTAAACATTGACACAAATAAGAGGTGATAAATTTTGAATTACACTCAAGCAATTTACTTTGGAATGGCGGAGAAATACCATGTAGTAGGTAGGTATGGTGGACACAAATGGCATAGTGGTTGGCTCAAGGATTTGGATGCATGAGAAGTATTCCCTCTCGATACAAGGTTTAGGCTAGCAAGGTTATTTGAAACAAACACAAGGATGAACCGGTGCAGCAAAACTCACATAAAAGGCATATTGTAAACATTATAAGACTCTACACCGTCTTCCTTGTTGTTCAAAACTCAATACTAGAAATTATCTAGACCTTAGAGAGACCAAATATGCAAACCAAATTTTAGCAAGCTCTATGTATTTCTTCATTAATGGGTGCAAAGTATATGATGCAAGAGCTTAAACATGAGCACAACAATTGCCAAGTATCACATTATCCAAGACATTTTACCAATTACTACATGTAGCATTTTTCAATTCCAACCATATAACAATTTAACGAAGAGGAAACTTCGCCATGAATATTATGAGCTAAGAACACATGTGTTCATACGAACCAGCGGAGCGTGTCTCTCTCCCACACAAGGATGAACTTATTCAGAGAACTAAGATAACAAAACAAAAATAAAAGCACACATAGACGCTCCAAGTAAAGTACATAAGATGTGACTGAATAAAAATATAGTTTCAGGGGAGAAACCTGATGATGTTGTCGATGAAGAAGGGGATGCCCCCAAGCTTAGATGCTTGAGTCTTCTTAAAATGTGCAGGGATGAACCACGGGGGCATCCCCAAGCTTAGAGCTTTCACTCCTCTTGATCATAGTATATCATACTCCTCTCTTGTCCCTTGAAAACTTCCTTCACACCAAACTTCAAGCAAACTCATTAGAGGGTTAGTGCATAATCAAAAATTTACATGTTCAGAGGTGACACAAACATTCTTTACACTTCTGGACATTGCATAAAGCTACTGGACATTAATGGATCAAAGAAATTCATCCAACATAGCAAAAGAGGCAATGCGAAATAAAAGGCAGAATCTGTCAGAACAGTCCGTAAAGACGAATTTTAAAATGGCACCAGCCTTGCTCAAATGGAAAAACTCAAAACTAATGAAAGTTGCGTACATATCTGAGGATCACGCTCGTAAATTGGCAGATTTTTTAGAATTTTCTACAGAGACTTGTGCCCAGATTCGTGACAGACAGCAATGCTGTTTCCGCGCAGCAATCCAAATCTAGCATCAACTTTACCATAGAGACTTTACTTGGCACAACAATGCAACAAAACTAAGATAAGGAGAGGTTGCTACAGTAGTAACAACTTCCAAGACACAAATATAAAACAAAGTACTGTAGTAAAAAAACACATGGGTTATCTCCCAAGAAGTTCTTTCTTTATAGCCATTAAGATTGGCTCAGCAGTTTTAATGATGCACTCGCAAGAAATAGAAGTTGAAGCAAAAGAGAGCATCAAGAGGCAAATTCAAAACACATTTAAGTCTAACATGCTTCCTATGCATAGGAATCTTGTAAATAAACAAGTTCATGAAGAGCAAAGTAACAAGCATAGGAAGATAAAACAAGTGTAGCTTCAAAAATTTCAGCACATAGAGAGGTGTTTTAGTAACATGAAAATTTTTACAACCATATTTTCCTCTCTCATAATAACTTTCAGTAGCAACATGAGCAAACTCAACAATATAACTATCACATAAAGCATTCTTATCATGAGTCTCATGCATAAAATTATTACTCCCCACATAGGCATAGTCATTCTTATTAATTGTAGTGGGAGCAAATTCAACAAAGTAGCTATCAAATATAGGAGGTATATTGTAATCATAATCAAATTTATCCTCCATAACAGGTGGTAACAAAAGACTACTATCATTATAATCATCATAAATGGGAGGCAAAGTATCATCAAAGTAAATTTTCTCCTCAATGCTTGGGGGACTAAAAATATCATGCTCATCAAAGCCAGCTTCCCCAAGCTTAGAATTTTCCATAGCATTAGCAACAATAGTGTTCAAAGCATTCATATTAATATGTTCCATGGGTTTTTTAATTTTCGCATCAAACCATCCATGTCTTAAATCAGGAAATAGAATAAAAAGGTCATTGTTGTCCATTATACCTAACTAGTGTAAACAAGAAACCAAATGTCGCAATTGCAGAGTCTAAAGGAAATAGCTTCGAGCACACACACAATGGTGCCAGAAAAGTACTGTTACCTGGAACCGAAGTATGAGTGCCTTTTACCTTTCCTCCCCGGCAACGGCGCCAGAAAAGTGCTGTTACCGTGGGAGGCAATTTTCTGTGGTGTAACTTTTCTTCAGTTCCCCGACAACGGCGCCAGAAAAAGTGCTTGATGTCTACGGGTGCTTCTATTCTTGTAGACAGTGTTGGGCCTCCAAGAGCAGAGGTTTGTAGAACAGCAGCAAGTTTCCCTTAAGTGGATTACCCAAGGTTTATCGAACTCAGGAGGAAGAGGTCAAAGATATCCCTCTCATGCAACCATGCAACCACAAAGCAAGAAGTCTCTTGTGTCCCCAACACACCTAATAGGTGCACTAGTTCGGCGAAGAGATAGTGAAATACAAGTGGTATGAATGAATATGAGCAGTAGTACGGCGCCAGAAAAGTGCTTGCTGGCGTGCAGTTGATGGTAGTAATATTGCAGGAAGTAAACAAGCAGTAGTAACGCAGCAGTAGTAATTCAGTAAAACAACAAGCAGTGATAGCAGTATTTAGGAACAAGGCCTAGGGATTAGACTTTCACTAGTGGACACTCTCAACATTGATCACATAACAGAATAGATAAATGCATACTCTACACTCTCTTGTTGGATGATGAACACATTGCGTAGGATTACACAAACCCTCAATGCCGGAGTTAACAAGCTCCACAATTCAATGTTCATATTTAAGTAACCTTAGAGTGTAAGATAGATCAATACGACTAAACCAAGTACTAACGTAGCATGCACACTGTCACCTTCATGCTTATGTAGGAGGAATAATACACATCAATACTATCATAGCAATAGTTAACTTCGCAATCTACAAGAGATCATGATCATAGCATAAACCAAGTACTAACACGGATGCACACACTGTCACCATTACATCGTGCAGGAGGAATAAAACTACTTTAATAACATTGCTAGAGTAGCACATAGATAAATTGTGATACAAAACACATTGCAATCATAAAGAGATATAAATAAGCACTTCACTATGCCATTCATAACAGTGAATAAGTATTCTGTGAAATATAGCCTAAGAGACCCACACGGTGCACACACTGTCACCTTTACACACGTGGGACAAGGAGTCTCCGGAGATCACATAAGTAAAACTCACTTGACTAGCACAATGACATCTAGATTACAAGCATCATCATATGAATCTCAATCATGTAAGGCAGCTCATGAGATTATTGTATTGAAGTACATAGGAGAGAGATGAACCACATAGCTACCGGTACAGCCCCGAGCCTCGATGGAGAACTACTCCCTCTTCATGGGAGCAGCAGCGGTGATGAAGATGGCGGTGGAGATGGCAGCGGTGTCGATGGAGAAGCCTTCCGGGGGCACTTCCCCGTCCGGCAGCGTGCCGGAACAGAGACTCCTGTCCCCCATATCTTGGTGCTTCTGTTCTTGTAGACAGTGTTGGGCCTCCAAGAGCAGAGGTTTGTAGAACAGCAGCAAGTTTCCCTTAAGTGGATCACCCAAGGTTTATCGAACTCAGGGAGGAAGAGGTCAAAGATATCCCTCTCATGCAACCCTGCAACCACAAAGCAAGAAGTCTCTTGTGTCCCCAACACACCTAATAGGTGCACTAGTTCGGCGAAGAGATAGTGAAATACAAGTGGTATGAATGAATATGAGCAGTAGTACGGCGCCAGAAAAGTGCTTGCTGGCGTGCAGTTGATGGTAGTAATATTGCGGGAAGTAAACAAGTAGTAGTAACGCAGCAGTAGTAATTCAGTAAAACAGTAACAAGCAGTGATAGCAGTATTTAGGAACAAGGCCTAGGGATTAGACTTTCACTAGTGGACACTCTCAACATTGATCACATAACAGAATAGATAAATGCATACTCTACACTCTCTTGTTGGATGATGAACACATTGCGTAGGATTACACGAACCCTCAATGCCGGAGTTAACAAGCTCCACAATTCAATGTTCATATTTAAGTAACCTTAGAGTGTAAGATAGATCAATACGACTAAACCAAGTACTAACGTAGCATGCACACTGTCACCTTCATGCTTATGTAGGAGGAATAATACATATCAATACTATCATAGCAATAGTTAACTTCGCAATCTACAAGAGATCATGATCATAGCATAAACCAAGTACTAACACGGATGCACACACTGTCACCATTACATCGTGCAGGAGGAATAAAACTACTTTAATAACATTGCTAGAGTAGCACATAGATAAATTGTGATACAAAACACATTGCAATCATAAAGAGATATAAATAAGCACTTCACTATGCCATTCATAACAGTGAATAAGTATTCTGTGAAATATAGCCTAAGAGACCCACACGGTGCACACACTGTCACCTTTACACACGTGGGACAAGGAGTCTCCGGAGATCACATAAGTAAAACTCACTTGACTAGCACAATGACATCTAGATTACAAGCATCATCATATGAATCTCAATCATGTAAGGCAGCTCATGAGATTATTGTATTGAAGTACATAGGAGAGAGATGAACCACATAGCTACCGGTACAGCCCCGAGCCTCGATGGAGAACTACTCCCTCTTCATGGGAGCAGCAGCGGTGATGAAGATGGCGGTGGAGATGGCAGCGGTGTCGATGGAGAAGCCTTCCGGGGGCACTTCCCCCCTGTCCCCCAGATCTTGGCTTCGCGATGGCGGCGGCTCTGGAAGGTTTCGTGTACCGTGGCTTCTTCTGTAAGGGTTTTCGACGCAGGGGCTTTAAATAGGCGGAAGGGCAGCCTCGGAGGGGGCCTGGGGCGACGACATCATAGGCTGGCGCGGCCAGGGCCCAGGCCGCGCCACCCTATCATCTGGGGCCCACAGGGCCCTCCTCCGGGCTCTCGGGTGTTCTGGATGCTTCCGGGCAAAATAGGAACCCGGGCGTTGATTTCGTCCAATTCCGAGAATATTTCGTTACTAGGATTTCTGAAACCAAAAACAGCAGAAAACAGGAACTGGCACTTCGGCATCTTGTTAATAGGTTAGTTCCGAAAATGCACGAATATGACATAAAGTGTGCATAAAACATGTAGGTATCATCAATAAAGTAGCATGGAACATAAGAAATTATCGATACGTTGAAGACGTATCAGTAATCAACTTAAGGGAAACTTGCTGCTGTTCTACAAACCTCTGCTCTTGGAGGCCCAACACTGTCTACAAGCATAGAAGCACCCATAGACATCAAGCACTTTTCTGGCGCCGTTGGGAGGAAAGGTAAAAGGTACTCACACTCCGGATCTTGGCTACTAAGCTATTTTCCGGCGCCGTTGTAAGTACTCGAAGCTATTTCCTTTAGACTCTGCAATTGCGACATTTGGTTTCTTGTTTACACTAGTTAGGCATAATGGACAACAATGACCTTCTTATTCTATTTCCTGATTTAAGACATGGATGGTTTGATGCGAAAATTAAAAAACCCATGGAACATATTAATATGAATGCTTTGAACACTATTGTTGCTAATGCTATGGAAAATTCTAAGCTTGGGGAAGCTGGCTTTGATGAGCATGATATTTTTAGTCCCCCAAGAATTGAGGAGAAAATTTACTTTGATGATACTATGCCTCCTATATTTGATGATGAGAATAATAATGATAGCTACTTTGTTGAATTTGCTCCCACTACAACTAATAAAATTGATTATGCCTATGTGGAGAGTAATAATTTTATGCATGAGACTCATGATAAGAATGCTTTATGTGATAGTTATATTGTTGAGTTTGCTCATGTTGCTACTGAAAGTTATTATGAGAGAGGAAAATATGGTTGTAAAAATTTTCATGTTACTAAAACACCTCTCTATGTGCTGAAATTTTTGAAGCTACACTTGTTTTATCTTCCTATGCTTGTTACTTTGCTCTTCATGAACTTGTTTATTTACAAGATTCCTTTTCATAGGAAGCATGTTAGACTTAAATGTGTTTTGAATTTGCCTCTTGATGCTCTCTTTTGCTTCAAATACTATTTCTTGCGAGTGCATCATTAAAACTGCTGAGCCCATCTTAATGGCTATAAAGAAAGAACTTCTTGGGAGATAACCCATGTGTTTTTTTACTACAGTACTTTGTTTTATATTTGTGTCTTGGAAGTTGTTTACTACTGTAGCAACCTCTCCTTATCATGTTTTTGTGCCAAGTAAAGTTTCTATGTTAAAGTTAATGTTATATTTGGGATCGCTGCGCAGAAACAACATTGCTGTCTGTCACGAATTCTGGCACAAGTCTCTGTAGAAAATTTGAAAAAACCTGCCAATTTACGAGCGTGATCCTTAGATATGTACGCAACTTTCATTATTTTTGAGTTTTTCCATTTGAGCAAGTCTGGTGCCATTTTAAAATTCGTCTTTACGGACTGTTCTGTTTTTGACAGATTCTGCCTTTTATTTCGCATTGCCGCTTTTGTTAAGTTGAATGAGTTTCTTTGTTCCATTAACTTTCAGAAGTTTTGTGCAATGTCCAGAAGTGTTAAGAATGATTGTGTCACCTCTGAACATGTGAATTTTTGATTATGCACTAACCCTCTAATGAGTTTGCTTGAAGTTTGGTGTGAAGGAAGTTTTCAAGGGTCAAGAGAGGAGTATGATATACTATGATCAAGAGGAGTGAAAGCTCTAAGCTTGGGGATGCCCCCGTGGTTCACCCCTGCATATTCTAAGAAGACTCAAGCGTCTAAGCTTGGGGATGCCCAAGGCATCCCCTTCTTCATCGACAAAGTATCAGGTTCCTTCTCTTGAAACTATATTTTTATTCGGTCACATCTTATGTATTTTACTTGGAGCGTCTGTGTGCTTTTATTTTTGTTTTGTTATTTTCATTCTCTGAATAAGTTCATCCTTGTGTGGGAGAGAGACACGCTCCGCTGGTTCGTATGAACACATGTGTTCTTAGCTCATAATATTCATGGCGAAGTTTCCTCTTCGTTAAATTGTTATATGGTTGGAATTGGAAAAATGCTACATGTAGTAATTGGTAAAATGTCTTGGATAATGTGATACTTGGCAATTGTTGTGCTCATGTTTAAGCTCTTGCATCATATACTTTGCACCCATTAATGAAGAAATACATAGAGCTTGCTAAAATTTGGTTTGCATAATTGGTCTCTCTAAGGTCTAGATAATTTCTAGTATTGAGTTTTGAACAACAAGGAAGACGGTGTAGAGTCTTATAATATTTACAATATGTCTTTTATGTGAGTTTTGCTGCACCGGTTCATCCTTGTGTTTGTTTCAAATAACCTTGCTAGCCTAAACCTTGTATCGAGAGGGAATACTTCTCATGCATCCAAATACTTGAGCCAATATTCATGCCATTTGTGTCCACCATACCTACCTACTACATGGTATTTCTCCGCCATTCCAAAGTAAATTGCTTGAGTGCTACCTTTAAACCATTCAAAATTTATCACCTCTTATTTGTGTCAATGTTTTATAGCTCATGAGGAAGTATGTGGTGTTTATCTTTCAATCTTGTTGGGCAACTTTCACCAATGGACTAGTGGCTTCATCCGCTTATCCAATAATTTTGCAAAAAGAGCTGGCAATGGGATTCCCAGTCCCAAATTAATTAACAAAAATAGACACTCCTCCATGGTATGTGATTGTTGGACGGCACCCGAAGGATTCGGTTAGCCATGGCTTGAGAAAGCAAAGGTGGGGAGGAGTGTCATCATAATAAAACTAAAATAAAAAGGCACTCCTTCATGGTATGAGATTGTTGGCAGGCACCCGAGGATTCGGTTAGCCATGGTTTGTGAAAGAAAGGTTGGAAGGAGTGCCACACAAAAATAAAAATAAAATGGGAGCCGCTCTTTGAAGGTTTGTCTGGCAAGGGGGTTAGAGTGCCCACTACCATTCGTTGACAACATGTTACCACCCGATTTTGGCCAAATCAGGAGATGGGCCGTAAGTGAAGATGGGCTTGAAGGACGTACACATGAAGCATCTTTGAAGCGGCCTTGCGCTGAGAGTTCGGGCTTAATTGCCCATGTATCTGTAACATATTAGATCGTATTGTAATTTAGATTAAAGAGATAGAGTCCGGCCCGTGCACGGTTAGGTGCACGCCTCAATTAGAAAGTCCCTTGGACTATAAATATGTATCTAGGGTTATCGGAAAAAGAGGACAATCATCGTTCAACCAACACAAAATACGGCGCATCGCCACCCCTTCTCTTCGAGGGTTTCTCCCGGGTAAGCACCATGCTGCCTAGATCGCATCTAGCGATCTAGGCAGCGTAAGTTTATTCGTTAACCTTGTACTGCTCGTGCTGAAGCCTTGTTGATGGCGAGCGGTACTATTTATCCTTAGGTGTTTAGGGGCTCGCATTGGTGCTTTCACGTGCATATCTGCGTGGCAATGCCGTCCCTAGACACCTAGCTGCCCTTACGTCTATCTAGACGTAAGGGCAGCATCTTGCTTGATCATGCTTAGTAGATCCGATCCGTTATAGTTGCTCCTTGCATCTGCAAGGATTAGTTTAATATCTGCATAGTTAGGCCTTATGCTGGGGTCGGACGATCCGGTAGTGCGTTAGGCGTTGTTTACCGTCCCTGCGAGGGATGTTCCGGGAATCAACGTATGTTGGTTTTTAGGCCTCTCGTAGGGGTGGTTTGCATCACCTCTCGTAGCTGCTAGGCCCGATCGCACGTAGGACGTTCCGATTATGCGGTGAAAACCCTAAACTGTCGTGGATCGCTTTAGCTTTGTCCTGATCAAGCAGGATCCCCATGCCATTGCTAATCCATCAAGGACCATGGGGCGATCGGCTCTTTGAGCCGATCCACAGGGAAACCTGAGAGCCGATAAGGCTCGTATTTAATGTGCACGTGTCTACCATGCAGGAACAATCGAAGCACTAACACCTTCCTGACCAGGTCTAGGTCAGGTGGCACGCCCTAGCAACCGCCAGGACGTTTGGCCAGAAGATTTGCGGGACGACGCGAGGTGCCAGGGATCCACTAAGCGGCCCTGGGAGCTTCCCGGCTCTTCGTGTTGCTTAACCAAAGCCCGTCGGGGGGTTTTGGAGGGTAACACAACAACAAACATCTCTCAAAACTTTACTTTTATACTCTCTTTATGTTTTCAAAATAAAAGCTCTAGCACTAATATAGCAATCAATGCTTCCCTCTGCGAAGGGCCATTCTTTTACTTTTATGTTGAGTCAGTTCACCTATCTCTCTCCACCTCAAGAAGCAAACACTTGTGCGAACTGTGCATTGATTCCTACATACTTGCATATTGCACTTATTATATTACTTTGCATTGACAATTATCCATGAGATATAAATGTTACAAGTTGAAAGCAACCGCTGAAACTTAATCTTCCATTGTGTTGCTTCAATACCTCTACTTTGAATTATTGCTTTATGAGTTAACTTTTATGCAAGACTTATTGATGCTTGTCTTGAAAGTGCTATTCATGAAAAGTCATTGCTTTATGATTCATTTGTTTACTCATGTCATTACCATTGTTTCGATCGCTGCATTCATTACATATGTTTACAATAGTATGATCAAGATTATGATGGCATGTCACTTCAGAAATTATCTTTGTTATCGTTTTACCTGCTCGGGACGAGCAGAACTAAGCTTGGGGATGCTGATACGTCTCCAACGTATCTATAATTTCTGATGTTCCATGCTTGTTTTATGACAATACCGACATGTTTTGTTCACACTTTATGTCATTATTATGCATTTTCTGGAACTAACCTATTAACAAGATGCCGAAGTGCCAGTTCCTGTTTCTGTTTTTGGTTTCAGAAATCCTAGTAACGAAATATTCTCGGAATCGGACGAAATCAACGCCTGGTTCCTATTTTTCCCGGAACCATCCAGAACACCCGAGAGCCGCCAGGGAAGGGGGCCCCACACCACACCCCGGCGCGGCCAGAGGGGGCCGCGCCGCCCTATGGTGTGGTGGCCCCAGGGCCCCTCCGAGGCTGCCCTTCCGCCTATTTAAAGCCTCCGTCGCGAAAACCCTATTACGTTGGACAAAACCCACAGAAACCTTCCAGAGCCGCCGCCATCGCGAAGCCAAGATCGGGGGACAGGAGTCTCTGTTCCGGCACCCTGCCGGAGCGGGGAAGTGCCCCCGGAAGGCTTCTCCATCGACACCGCTGCCATCTCCACCGCCATCTTCATCACCGCTGCTGCTCCCATGAGGAGGGAGTAGTTCTCCATTGAGGCTCGGGGCTGTACCGGTAGCTATGTGGTTAATCTCTCTCTATGTACTTCAATACAATAATCTCATGAGCTGCCTTACATGATTGAGATTCTGGGACGCCCGGTGGGACATCCACGTCGACATCCACGTCGGCATCTTCTGCGACACCCACGTCAACATCCATGTCAACATCGGCATCTGAGGTGGCGGAGGAACCGATTACGTACAAGGATCTCCCCACGGAACACAAGAAGAAGTACGATGACCTGAAGGCCATCCTGGACGCCGAACTCATCGGCTCCTTTGAGAAGACCCGATCGCACGGCGTCAGGTTCAAAGGATTCGCACCACAAGGCATCCTCGATGGGTTGGATCTGTCCCTCCCTTCAGATGAACGTACCAGAGCCCTGCGACAGGAGGTCAACTACATGGTGGCCCATTCGCTGCATCGGCACTCTGAGAGCCTGGTGAACACTTTGGAGCGCGTTGCGCTCCGTGTGGTGCAAGAGATCATGGAGCGTCGATACTCCCCTTCAGGACCTGTTCTAGGGACTCACCAGGGAGAGATGCAACTCCACACCAGGCCACCTCTGCCGTACACAATGGCGGCTCCACAGCAACAAGGCTCACCGGCATACGTCGTCTACAAAGATGGGGGTGACCCGGGCGACTATCAGTTCTTGCATGACCCGCCCAAGGAAATCCCACACGGATACGTGTGCGCGTATGTGCCGGATTGCAACAACTGGATGCAGGCGATCCAGGCTCCACCAGGAGGGATTGCCGGAGCAGGAGCGATTGTTCCGGCAGGAAGAACAACTGCAGCAGCGGGGAGTCTAGGAGCAGAAGCTGAGAAACAAGCGTGGCTAGCCAAGTACGCCACTGCACCAGTCCATGAAAGCTCAGCTGCTACTACCTCCACCGCAGATCAGATCAGCGCAGTCCTGAGAGATCAATTCGGCATCTTGCCGAAGAAGAAGATAATCGGCTATTCCAAGCCGTACCCCAATGAGTTCGACCTGATCCCACTACCGCCTAAGTACCGGCTTCCGGACTTCAACAAATTCAGTGGGTCAGAAGGGTCGAGCTCCATCGATACGTGGCCCAGCTGGGCATGGCTTCGGCATCGGATCAGTTACGGGTGAGGTGCTTCTCGCAATCCCTCACCGGTCCAGCTTTTGGGTGGTACACCTCTTTGCAGCCAAATTCAGTGCAATCATGGAAGCAGCTGGAGGAACTGTTCCACACCCAATACCATTCAGAGACTACTGAAGCTGGTATTGCCGAACTAGCACAGGTTCGGCAAAAGCGAGGGGAGACAGTGGCTGAGTACATTCAGCGTTTCAGAACTGTCAAGAACCGATGCTATTCGGTTCATATAACTGAGAAAGAGGCAGTCGAGCTGGCCGTGGCAGGCCTGGCAGCGTCGTTCAAGGATCTGACGTTCCAAGTTGAGTACAACTCGCTGACGCACCTGGTCAATAGACTGACCTTATATGAGCAGCGCCATCCAGAACTGTACCAAGACAAGTTCAAGCGCGCGATCAGCCTGGTCAATGCCGATGAAGATGAAGATTCCGCGGAAGATCAGGAAGTTGCGGTAGCCGAGTGGACTCGGACGCCAGTACCTGTGTCCTGCCAATGGGTGAATCCACCAGGGCCTCCAAGAGGGTTGGACTTTGACGTGACCAAAACCGAACAGATCTTCGATCTGTTACTGAAAGAGAAACAGTTGAAGCTACCCGAAGGCCACAAGATCCCTACGGCACAAGAGATGAACAAGAGGCCATACTGCAAGTGGCATCATACGTTCACGCACACCACCAACGACTGCAAAGTACTGCGCGCACAAATTCAGATGGCGATAGAATCAGGCCGATTAACTTTCGGACAGTTTGCCATGAAGGTAGACAGGCGTCCGTTTCCGGACGTCAACATGGTGGACCTAAGCCACTCCATAAGAGAACCAGGGTTCTCTTTCGATGTCAATATGGCAGGGTTCGTGATTCGCCATGGCGCGGACAAAGCAGAGAGCAGCCACTCTCGTGGCAAGGATAAAGAGGAGGCCGTTCCACGCGACCGGCCCCAAGACGACGATAGACGGTACCTGACCGAGGAGGAGGTGAGAAGCATACGGTATCAGCGCCCATTATCCGTGCATCTCCTCAACAAATATGAGCAGCAGTACGACCGACGTCGACGCTACGACGAAGACGATGAGAAACATCGTCGGTCTGGTGCGGAAAACAGGTGGTATCGTCAGCATGACAGGAACGACGACGGGTACGAACGTCGCGCTAGAGGGAGGTCTAGGGAACAAGACAACGTGGACAAGCACTGGGACTGTCCCTTCTTCAAACATTGCTGGGACTCAGGAATGAGCCGATTGCCAACAATCGAGAACTGCCCAGAATGCAAACAGCAAAGAAGAAGGAGGGCAAGTGAAGTTTCAGTGTTCAGCGTCTAGGACCTCTCCCACCTCAGAATAAACGAGCTGAGTCATCTCAAGAAGAAGACTTCGAGGAGTCAGATGAAGAAGATAGGTATCACCGACCAAGGTGGTGCCCTGATGGACTCAGCCATTCTCAAAAGCGTAGAGTGCAGCGGCTGCGAAACCTGGAAGAAGCCGAGGCACAGTACCTGTACACGTTGAGAAGAGCGCGGCCTGATCTGGCCGCGAAAATCCAGCAAACAGTGGAGACGAGGGCGCGCCCGCCAAAGAAAGTATGGCGCCCCAAACAGGCGAAAGCCGATGCACAGGCATCGGCTGATGCCGATGCAGGCATCGGCTGATACAAACATGGTATTCATACTCCCGTCGGAGTTTCGCGCTCCAAGCGACGAGGAAGTTTCAGTGGCTCAATTCGACTGCGGTCCACGACCAGTTATTTTTGAAAAGCCACAAGATAGAAGCTACAGGCATCTGAAAGCCCTATACTTGAAGGGTTACATCAATGGGCAGCCTATCAGCAAGATGTTGGTTGATACCGGAGCGGCAGTCAACATAATGCCGTATTCCATGCTACGTCGTTTGGGGCATTCCAGCGATGATCTGATCAAGACCAACATCACATTAAGCGACTTCAACGGCCAGGCGTCAGAAGCAAAAGGTGTTCTGAATGTAGAGCTTACTGTAGGCCGGAAAACCATACCTACCGCGTTCTTCATCGTTGACAGCAAAAGCAATTATGCCGTCCTATTGGGAAGGGACTGGATTCATGCTAACTGTTGTATCCCGTCTACAATGCACCAATGCATCATACAGTGGGATGGAGATGAAGTGGAAGTCGTTCAAGCGGATGACTCAATCGAGATATCATTAGCTGCCATGAGCGTGTGGGAAGCAGATGACCAAGAGCCGCTCTCTGGGATCAGTTTAGAGGGTTGTGAGCGCATCGAAGCCTCGAAAAATGGGGTAAGGCTGGTTTTATCCACCGGCCTAACGGAATAGCACGTCCAAGACATTGGACATACGTGGCAAGGCCGATCCCTGCGATCGGCCCTCAAAAAATGAAAAGCAAAGGATCTTATCTCCAACATGCCACAGTGGAAATCCAAGAAGTTGCAAACCATCGTCAAGCATTGCAACAAAAAAGGAGGCCGATTCTGGCAATCGGCCGAAATTATCCTCAACATACCTTCGTCTGTGTTCAGCATTGATCCAACAGATGCCTGAAGAGCCGATACCATCAATTACTTGACAGAATCGGCTCGGGGGGCACATAGATGGATGATATACGAGGATACGGAGCTGGGAACGGATGTCAAATTTCCAGCAGAGCAGCTCAAGTATGGGGGCCGATACATAAACAAATCGGCCGCAAAAAATCAAACATCGAAATTTTTGAGCACAGCCGATGCGTAGACATCGACTTAAGAATTAAAAGCCGATGCACGGCCATCGACTTAAGGGATGCGACCGTTACACGCAGGAGCCTAATGAAGCAGCCATCAGGTAGCGAGGCTCTATTGAAGGACAAACATGCCGGTTGCTCTCCTCGGTAGAATTGTTGGTGGCTCCATTAGCAAACCCCCAAGCGAATCATGTGTTGGCAATACCGGGTTGCGACCCTGATCAAAAGCAGGAGCTGCATCAGCCTGCCAAAGATGATGAGCCAATATGATCGGCAAGACGCAGGACTTGAACGGAGGAAGCTCGGGGGGCAGTTAGCCCTGAAGGATCCTTCGCTACAGGAAGCCGATTTTTTCGGAATCGGCTGGCCCTGCATCACAGCTTGTCTGAGGAATGGTGCTGATGTCGCCAAAAATATCAGTTTCCACATACAAGTCAATTGAGTGGCAAGCCCAGGACTCTATTGTAGGCACCTGCCTGAAACCAGATTGCCAGCCCGCTGGGTTGGCTGGTAAGAATCATGATCTTGTTTGAGGTCTCATGGGGGCAAAGCCGACGCATGGCCATCGACTCAAGGGATACGGTGGTCACAAGCAGAAGTCTTATGGAGCGGTCATCACCAAATCGGCAGTGTTTGCGCAAGCCTACGGATCAGGTTAGGGTCATGAGAACAACCGATGATCATCCGATGATCTCGTGCATATCTGCGTGGCAATGCCGTCCCTAGACGTAAGGGCAGCATCTTGCTTGATCATGCTTAGTAGATCCGATCCGTTATAGTTGCTCCTTGCATCTGCAAGGATTAGTTTAATATCTGCATAGTTAGGCCTTATGCTGGGGTCGGACGATCCGGTAGTGCGTTAGGCGTTGTTTACCGTCCCTGCGAGGGATGTTCCGGGAATCAACGTATGTTGGTTTTTAGGCCTCTCGTAGGGGTGGTTTGCATCACCTCTCGTAGCTGCTAGGCCCGATCGCACGTAGGACGTTCCGATTATGCGGTGAAAACCCTAAACTGTCGTGGATCGCTTTAGCTTTGTCCTGATCAAGCAGGATCCCCATGCCATTGCTAATCCATCAAGGACCATGGGGCGATCGGCTCTTTGAGCCGATCCACAGGGAAACCTGAGAGCCGATAAGGCTCGTATTTAATGTGCACGTGTCTACCATGCAGGAACAATCGAAGCACTAACACCTTCCTGACCAGGTCTAGGTCAGGTGGCACGCCCTAGCAACCGCCAGGACGTTTGGCCAGAAGATTTGCGGGACGACGCGAGGTGCCAGGGATCCACTAAGCGGCCCTGGGAGCTTCCCGGCTCTTCGTGTTGCTTAACCAAAGCCCGTCGGGGGGTTTTGGAGGGTAACACAACAACAAACATCTCTCAAAACTTTACTTTTATACTCTCTTTATGTTTTCAAAATAAAAGCTCTAGCACTAATATAGCAATCAATGCTTCCCTCTGCGAAGGGCCATTCTTTTACTTTTATGTTGAGTCAGTTCACCTATCTCTCTCCACCTCAAGAAGCAAACACTTGTGCGAACTGTGCATTGATTCCTACATACTTGCATATTGCACTTATTATATTACTTTGCATTGACAATTATCCATGAGATATAAATGTTACAAGTTGAAAGCAACCGCTGAAACTTAATCTTCCATTGTGTTGCTTCAATACCTCTACTTTGAATTATTGCTTTATGAGTTAACTTTTATGCAAGACTTATTGATGCTTGTCTTGAAAGTGCTATTCATGAAAAGTCATTGCTTTATGATTCATTTGTTTACTCATGTCATTACCATTGTTTCGATCGCTGCATTCATTACATATGTTTACAATAGTATGATCAAGATTATGATGGCATGTCACTTCAGAAATTATCTTTGTTATCGTTTTACCTGCTCGAGACGAGCAGAACTAAGCTTGGGGATGCTGATACGTCTCCAACGTATCTATAATTTCTGATGTTCCATGCTTGTTTTATGACAATACCGACATGTTTTGTTCACACTTTATGTCATTATTATGCATTTTCTGGAACTAACCTATTAACAAGATGCCGAAGTGCCAGTTCCTGTTTTCTGCTGTTTTTGGTTCAGAAATCCTAGTAACGAAATATTCTCGGAATCGGACGAAATCAACGCCCAGGTTCCTATTTTTCCCGGAACCATCCAGAACACCCGAGAGCCGCCAGGGAAGCCCGGTGCGGCCGGGGGGCCGCGCCGCCCTATGGTGTGGTGGCCCAGGCCCCTCCGAGGCTGCCCTTCCGCCTATTTAAAGCCTCCGTCGAAAACCCTATTACGTTGGACGAAACCCACGAAACCTTCCAGAGCCGCCGCCATCGCGAAGCCAAGATCTGGGGGACAGGAGTCTCTGTTCCGGCACTGCCGGAGCGGGGAAGTGCCCCCGGAAGGCTTCTCCATCGACACCGCTGCCATCTCCACCGCCATCTTCATCACCGCTGCTGCTCCCATGAGGAGGGAGTAGTTCTCCATTGAGGCTCGGGGCTGTACCGGTAGCTATGTGGTTAATCTCTCTCTATGTACTTCAATACAATAATCTCATGAGCTGCCTTACATGATTGAGATTCATATGATGATGCTTGTAATCTAGATGTCATTGTGCTAGTCAAGTGAGTTTTACTTATGTGATCTCCGGAGACTCCTTGTCCCACGTGTGTAAAGGTGACAGTGTGTGCACCGTGTGGGTCTCTTAGGCTATATTTCACAGAATACTTATTCACTGTTATGAATGGCATAGTGAAGTGCTTATTTATATCTCTTTATGATTGCAATGTATTTTGTATCACAATTTATCTATGTGCTACTCTAGTGATGTTATTAAAGTAGTTTTATTCCTCCTACACGGTGTAATGGTGACAGTGTGTGCACCGTGTTAGTACTTGGCGTAGGCTATGATTATGATCTCTTGTAGATTATGAAGTTAACTATTGCTATGATGGTATTGATGTGATCTATTCCTCCTAACTGGTGTGAAGGTGACAGTGTGCATGCTAAGTTAGTACTTGGTTTAGTCGTGTCGATCTTTCATGCACTCTAAGGTTATTTAAATATGAACATTGAATTGTGGAGCTTGTTAACTCCGGCATTGAGGGTTCGTGTAATCCTACGCAATGTGTTCATCATCCAACAAGAGAGTGTAGAGTATGCATTTATCTATTCTATTATGTGATCAATGTTGAGAGTGTCCACTAGTGAAAGTCTAATCCCTAGGCCTTGTTCCTAAATATGCTATCGCTGCTTGTTTATGTTTTACTGAATTACTACTGCTGCGTTACTGCATGTTTACTTCCGCAATATTACTACCATCAACTGCACGCCAGCAAGCTATTTTTCTGGCGCCGTACTACTGCTCATATTCATTCATACCACTTGTATTTCACTATCTCTTCGCCGAACTAGTGCACCTATTAGGTGTGTTGGGGACACAAGAGACTTCTTGCTTTGTGGTTGCAGGGTTGCTTGAGAGGGATATCTTTGACCTCTTCCTCCCTGAGTTCGATAAACCTTGGGTAATCCACTTAAGGGAAACTTGATGCTGTTCTACAAACCTCTGCTCTTGGAGGCCCAACACTGTCTACAAGAATAGAAGCACCCGTAGACATCACGTACAGCAGCAAGTTTTCCCTCAGTAAGAAACCAAGGTTATCGAACCAGTAGGAGATGAAGGCCATGTGAAGGTTGTTGGTGGAGGAGTGTAGTGCGGCGCAACACCAGTGATTCCGGCGCCAACGTGGAACATGCACAACACAATCACAGTACTTTGCCCCAACTTAACAGTGAGGTTGTCAATCTCACCGGCTTGCTGAAAACAGAGGATTAAACGTATGGTGTGGAGAAGAAAGAAGTCCAAATCACCCCCTTAAGTATGAGGTTTGGGGCGGTAACCCCCCTTATGTTTTAAGTGGGCAAGTTACCCCCCTAAGTATCAAATACCGGACAAAATACCCCCCTGGGCATTGGTTAGCTGTTTTCTGAGCGGATTTGGCCACGGTGGACACAGCAAATAGGCCACGCAAGCATGGTTGAGACGGACCAGGTCAAGACTCACCTGGCCGGCCGCACGGACGTACCTGGTCGTCACCTGGCCATCAAGACGCACGCCACGCGTGGTCTGTGGACAGCAGTGCGCCATCGCCTGCTGCCATCTTCTCTCCCGGCGACGGCGACGAGGTATGTTGATGATGGACGGCTGTTGGTTGATGATCCGGCGTAGCTCTCCTCCGCAGTAGTTGGCTTAACCTTGTGTGCTCTCGCTGCAGCCATGGCCCCTCCATGTCGAGGACGGCCTCGATGGTTACTCCTGGATAGAGGCGACGGCGGACGATCGGCGGCATCATCTGCTGATTGTAGTGCCGCTATGTCGAGCAGCTGAGTTCATGGAACCCCTACATCCCTCATCCCCTTCCAGATCTTTGCAAAAAATTTAGAAACTATTTCCTGCAGGGAGTGCTAGTACATACAGATTTTCTGTTCATATGTGTTAGGCATATAACTGAAAAAAGATTTCATTTTTCGTGCTATTACAACATACAGTTACATTTATGCAAGATTGCCGGAGAATGCGATAGCTGATAGATCAAAAGAAGAAGATGGAGCTGAGGAGCAAGGATTTCAAGAGGAACAATATTCAGAAGAAATCACGAGCAGCAACAAGAAATGCATGGACATCACCTACAGGAGCAGTGATGTCTACGGGTGCTTCTATTCTTGTAGACAGTGTTGGGCCTCCAAGAGCAGAGGTTTGTAGAACAGCAGCAAGTTTTCCCTTAAGTGGATCACTCAAGGTTTATCGAACTCAGGGAGGAAGAGGTCAAAGATATCCCTCTCAAGCAACCCTGCAACCACAAAGCAAGAAGTCTCTTGTGTCCCCAACACACCTAATACACTTGTCGATGTATAGGTGCACTAGTTCGGCGAAGAGATAGTAAAACACAGGTGGTATAGATGGTGGTAATATTGCAGAAAGTAAAGATGCAGTAAAACAGTAAACAAGCGGCGCCAGAAAATAGCTTGCTGGCGTGGGAAGCAATTCTTTGTGGTGGAAACAAGGCCTAGGGATCATACTTTCGCTAGTGGACACTCTCAACATTGATCACATAATAAATAAGTTCTCTTTCCTTTGTGCTACATATACTCTTGTTGGATGATGAACACCACTAATTGTGTAGGATTACACGAACCCTCAATGCCGGAGTTAACAAGCTCCACAACATTCGATATTCATATTTAAGTAACCTTAGAGCATAATAGATCTTTGCAAAATAAACCAAGTACTAACATAGCATGCACACTGTCACCATCACACTATGAAGGAGGCATAGATCACATCAATACTATCATAGCGATAATCAACTCCATAACCTACAAGAGATTATGATCATAATCTACGACAAGAACTACACGATGCACACACTGTCACCTTTACACACGTGGGACAAGGAGTCTCCGGAGATCACATAAGTAAAACCCACTTGACTAGCATAATGACATCTAGATTACAAGCATCATCATATGAATCTCAATCATGTAAGGCAGCTCATGAGATTATGGTATTGAAGTACATAGGAGAGAGATGAACCACATAGCTACCGATACAGCCCCGAGCCTCGATGGAGAACTACTCCCTCCTCATGGGAGACAGCGGTGATGAAGATGGCGGTGGAGATGGCAGCGGTGTCGATGGAGAAGCCTTCCGGGGCACCCCGTCCCGGCGGCGTGCCGGAACAGAGACTCCTGTCCCCAGATCTTGGCTTCGCGATGGCGGCGGCCTGGAAGGTTTCGCGTACCGTGGCTTATTCCTCTCGGGTTTTAGGTCAGGGACCTTATATAGGCGAAAGGGGAGCCTCGGAGGGGTGGGGCCACCAGACACTAGGGCGGCGCGCCCCCCTGGGCCGCACCGCCACCATGTGTGGGCCCCCTGTGGCCCCTCTCGGCTCTCGGGTGTTCTGGAAGCTCCCGGGGATTCTAAGATGTTGGGCGTTGATTTCGTCCAATTCCGAGAATATTTCCTTACTAGGATTTCTGAAACCAAAAACAGAAAACAGGAACTGGCACTTCGGCATCTCGTCAATAGGTTAGTTCCGGAAAACGCATAATAATGACATATAATGTGTATAAAACATGTAGGTATCATCAATAAAGTAGCATGGAGCATAAGAAATTATAGATACGTTGGAGATGTATCAAGCAGCAATTTCAGAAATACCAGCACATTCCAGAGCAACAGGAAGAGCATGTACATGATCAACAGTAGAAATGCATGAGCAGCATCTAAATAAGCATCACTCAAAAATGCATGACAAGCACCGAAAGGAGCATCAATTTCAGCATTCCCAGCACCAAGAAGGGCAGCTAATTTTTGCTATTTCTCCACCCCAGCGAGATCCATCAACGCCGTCGCCGCTTCCTCAATTTCTGCCCCTTCTTTCATCGCCGGCATCAGGTACCACCTCCCCACATCCTGAGATCCCTCCACTTCCATCGCAATGCCGATCAAATAGATGATCTTGATCATGTTAGGCAGCTCACAAAATCTAAACATGATAGCACAAGAGGAGAAGAGAACCATCTAGCTACTGCTATGGACCCATAGTCCAAGGATGAACTACTCACGCATCAGTCCGGAGGCGGGCATGGTGATGTAGAGCCCTCCGGTGATGATTCCCCTCTCCGGCAGGGTGCCGAAGGTGATCTCCTGAATCCCCCGAGATGGGATTGGCGGCGGCGGCGTCTGATGACCCACAAGTATAGGGGGTGTATCGTAGTACTTTCGAAAAAAACTAGCGGAGTAGCCCGCGCATTTGCGCGGCTAGATTATATATAGACGGTTCTTTCTATCGCATTTTTTGGTTGGCCAAACCTCTAAGGCGACTAAACGGATGCATGGTGTTGTTTCTGATGTAAGTAACACCACATGTTGTGTGATGTGTGCAGCTTCTCTAACATGATCGAGCTTTATTGTTGGAGGAAAAAATTTAGATATTGAGTTCAACTCTATGTAGTCAAGCATGGACAAGTTATGCAAAAATAAATAAGTAAAATCGGCAATTTTATTGCTTATACGTTAGCCATGAACCGTAACTGTTGATCTGCACTCGAATCCACCAACATTGAATATGGAATGACATATGCTATTTGCACACACCATCTAGTATGATTCAGCCATTTTTCTGCTTAGGCTATGCAAAAATAAGAAATAAACTTGGCAACTTTCTTTCTCATACCTGAGTCCTGAACCATAATTAGTTGATCTGCACTCAAGTCCACCAGCCATGAATATACATGAACACATTTTAAATAAGAATATGCTTTTGACAGAGTAAGACTTTGTGCTGCTAGATTTTACACATATATTGGTACTTGGAGCTAGCACATAGTTTCTTATTTCTTTTGTCGATAATTGTTGCTCATTTTCTTCTTGTAGTGAATCTTTGGTAGCAAACTCGGAATCCAGTCTAGAGAATTATAGGATTTTCGTTTCGTTGCTCCTTTCTTCTTGTAGAGTATCTTTGGTAGCAAACTCGGAACCCACTCTGGAAAATTATAGGATTTTGGTTTCACCTTCTTTAGCTTTGTACTGTCCACAAATGTAAAATGAGAATTCCATGGTTGATTTGTGTGGATTCGAAAATTTCACATATAGTTAATAAATACATAGATATGGCTATAATTTATTTTCTTTTGATCGATGCGTGGTAATCAGTTTTTTAATATTACTAAATGACTTATATGGCCCTTCAGAATTGATTTAATAATAGTTAATTAGGAGTACTTTACAATATGTATTATCAATCCTACTGTTAAATATGTAAATAAAATTCGAGTTTGTCCATCAAGACCATATCGAACAAAGCTCGTAAATTCATTAGTTCAATGGTTCGAGCCCTACATTCTCATTAGTTTGGGTTAATGTTTGTCCCCTTTAGTAAGCTCCATCAAATTTGTCTGTGCTATAGTAATTTATGTTTTCTAAATGATTTTAATAGGTCGCATGTTTTTCCAAAAGAAAACAGTAGTTTTCAATTGATAAAAAAAACTGCGTGAAATGATATAATAATAAGTGAATTCTCTAACTAATAATTCATAAGAAAGCAAAGCTAGAAAGGCATATTTAGATGAACATGCAAGCACACCATAAAAAATGTACTCGCAGATGTTAAAACATGAAACAAACATGAAGATGAAGTGTCCGTGGATATTACCAGAAGCTGATGGTAGTATTGTCATTCCTTAAATTTGTTGAACATCTCGGTGTGGATATTACCAGAAGCTGATGGTAGCATTGTCATTCCTTGAATTTGTTGAACATCTTGGTGTGGCTTTGACCATCCAGGAGTAGGCAGTATGTACTGGATGTATAGTAGACTAACACCATTACTTGTCATGTCTTCTAATTATGGAGCATATCATCGTTCGTTCAATGATCCATTGCCAAACATATGTATTTGCCACCATAGCTGCCATGTATCATGTCTTCCGTATGTACCGGATGTATTAGAATAAGGCCTCCATTGATAAAAAGTCAGGATGGCCACTGTGGCATGTACATCAGTTCTTCACTTTGATGATTGTTTGTTCGATCAAAAACATCAGGATGAGCACTGTGTCTGACCTCTTCAGTTTGCCGTTCATGCCTTGGATGACCAGTTCACCATGATTGCCAGGGCGTGGTTGTCAGAAAGCCCTAGAGTTAGTTCAGACTTGACAATCCTTACTTATATTGTTTCTTTGTATATGGATGACAGAAATCAATTGTATATTACAAAGCTTGGTGTTTGTCTTGTGCATGTGATTATGCCTGCAGTAAATCGATTGCATACTCTTACCACAAATCAGTTGCACCATAGCTGATATTGAAGTCATAGAGAAAATAGTATTGTTGCCGCTGGGGATTACTCGCATTTCTCTCCTGGGAGCATTATTCCGAGTAAAACGCATGCATCCCTTTTCCATGTTTTCATAGAATCTGTATTCTGAACGAAACGGAAGTATGCAATAATAAGAACTCTATATTTTCTCTATCTTTTTACTGAACCGAGCCCGTCGAATACATTGATAAATTATTAAGATGCTATCATATTTGTGTACGATTTAATCAAACCATAGAATGTGGGAAGCATTTATCGCAGGAGAAGGGAGCCAATACAGTAAGGTATAAGATGCAATCCACATAAAGAAGATACAGTAAAATTCAAATGAAGTAGCACCCAGAACTTTTTAGTATTTAACATTCAAGGAAAAAAATCAAGTCACTATGAAAAAACTGATATATAGCCTTCGTCACTAAAATAAGTGCTAAACATGAATACACCTATGGAAAAACTGATATATAGCCTTACGTCACTAAAATAAGCTATAAACATGAATACACCTATCTTTACCAATTGACCAATAGAATCTAAAATGTAGTATTTGCCAGCGTTGTTGAAGTATTTCCAAAATTGAAATATACTCCTATAAAGGTTCATACATTTACTGGTTATCATCTTTGTGTACACCATTGTAAAATACACTCGCACTAAATCTGAAAGTAAGCTGAGTGTACAAACCTGAGTGACACTAAATATTTTGAATTTGAACTATTGAACAAATTATCACCGCTGCTCTAGATACATTGACAAAGGTAGCTCTGGGAATTATCCAGTTGGGTTCTCCAGATCATATAAATTCATATCTTGGTATCTGAAGTTGCTTAGCTCTTGTGGAAAGAGCATGGCCCTCCATATGAACCCTGGGAATTATCCAGTTGGGTTGGGTTCTCCAGATCATATAAAATTCATATCTTGGTATTTGAAGTTGCTTCGCTCTTGTGGAAAAAGCATGGCCCTCCATATGAACTAATCATAGTGATCACACACCTGAAATAGAAGGGAAAATCGTATATTAGCTTAGGTACTTAACACCTGGGTGCTTCTATTGCTAGAAAACATGCAAGTGATCCAAACTTTCCCGTTTGTCTCACGCACTGAACTACCAGAAAACCAGAACAGCCGGGCAAAATAATATATGCACAAACAGATTTTCTGAACTTAAAGTCTCCAACCAACATCAATCTAGATTGCTGTCAATCCTTGTGGTTAAAAGGTAGGAAGCATAGCGCCTTGCTTTCAGATGGATCCAACCGATTGTAAAAATAGAAATCATAGCCATGTCTAGATGCTAGCTGCCTGGGCATCGAGATTGCGGCAGAGCCAGAAGTGCGGACATGGACAAACCTACATCAGATTGCCATGCTTGATTTGCGTTCGGATGCCGCCACTGGTAAACAATCTGCAAGAGACGTCACAGCAGCCAGTGCCATACGGAAGTAGAGTCAACGGAAGTTACAATTGAACCTTGTGGAGCAACGGCCACGGCGGCCGCAGGACTGCAGGAGAGACGATGGAAGATCAGACATGTAATTGATTCAGAGCACATCTAATCCAGTAAAACTGTGCGGAGCAGCAGCAACGATGGCCGCAAGAGAGGCGGCGGCATGTCAGACATGGAATCGATCTAGGGTAGGTTTAATCCTTTTTATTGACGTGGGGTAGGTTTAGGCGTGGCCAAGATGGACACTATTGTTGCGCGTATCAATATCGGCATCGGCCAGACGTTTAAAATTTAATCTTGGCCGTTGTTCTCGGTTAGATTATTCTTAGCTAATCTATACCATTAGTTGTTTGTTGTTTTAATAATATAATAGATGAGTGTCGAACCCAACGAGGAGCAGAAGGTGTTGACAAACAGTTTCGATGAAGGTTTCACTGTAAATGCTCACAGACAAGTATTCAGGGGGTTTTGATATTGCAGATAAATAAAGTACAAGTAAATAAAATGCAAGAGAAATAATTGCAGCGAGTGGCCCAATCCTTTTTAGCACAAAGGACAAGCCGGTTTGTTTACTTATAATGACCAAACGTTCCTGAGGACACATGGGGATTTTAGTCTAGTGCTTTCGCTACATACAGCTGATTAATCTTCATTGTTTTGATAAGTGTTGTGTGGGTGAACCTATGCTAATGCACCGCCCTTCCTAGGACTAATACACACTTGTGATTATACCCCTTGCAAGCATCCGCAACTACAAGAAAGTAATTAAGATAAATCTAACCACAGCCTTAAACTCTGAGATCCTGCGATCCCTCCTGCATCGATATACTAACGGGGGCTTAGGTTTCTGTCACTCCGGCAACCCCGCAATTAGCAACCGAATACAAGATGCACTCCCCTAGGCCCATAAATGGTGAAGTGTCGTGTAGTCGACGTTCACACGACACCACTAGAAGAATGACACCACAACTTAAATATCATAACATTGAATATTACTCAACCATAATTCACTACTAGCATTTAGACTTCACCCATGTCCTCAAGAACTAAACGAACTACTCACGAGACATCATATGGAATACAATCAGAGGTGATATGATGATGAATAACAATCTGAACATAAACCTTGGTTCAATGGTTTCACTCAATAGCATCTACAACAAGTATAGAATAACACCGGGAGAGTTTCCCCTATCAAACAATCAAGATTTAACCCGAATTGCTACAGCGATGACGAGGTGCAGCGGTGGTGATGGCGGTGTAGATGGTGTAGATGATGATGATGATGATGGAGATGATGTCCCGCTCGATGACGATGGCGATGGCGTCGATTTCCCCCTCCGGGAGGGAATTTCCCCGGCGGATTCCTGCCCGCCGGAGAGCTCTTTTCTCTGGTGTTCTCCGCCCCGCAGAGGCGGCTGTAACCCTCCGTGAGGTCCTCTCTGTGGCTTAGGTTTCGGGACGAAGGAGTACGCGAAGAAAAGGAGGCGAAAGGGGCTGTGGGGCCCCCAGAGCACAGGGTGGCGCGGCCAGGCCTTGGGCCGCGCCGCCCTGTGGTCTGGGCCCACAGTGGCTCCTCTCTGCTCCCCCTTTTGGCTCCCTCCGTCATCTGGAAAAATAGGAATTTACGTGAAATTCCCTTCCACAGTTGATCTTCCGAAATATTGCGTTCTGACGGTGCTTTTTCCAGCAGAATCCTGGCTCCGGTGCTTGATCCTCCAATGATGATGAAACATGCAAAATAGATGAAATAACATAAGTATTGTGTCCCAATATGAAATATATCAATGAATATCAGCAAATTATGATACAAAATAGTGATGCAAATTGGACGTATCAACTCCCCCAAGCTTAGACCTCGCTTGTCCCCAAGCGAAACTGAGCTCGATAAACAAGACCACATGTTTATGGAGTGAAGAGTCGATAAATAAAATACGGACAAGAAGCATCATATTCATTCACACAAGACATTCTAGTAAACAACTTCCTCATATAACTCATCTTGAAATAGGTAAAGAGAAATCACAAATAAAGGTGCATAAGAAATCATAGCTGGTGATGGCAAACTTTGTTCTTGGTCAGAGAACTACTAACGGATTGTACTTCTAAGCAAAGCTTTCATATTAGAATTTATAGCTGAGCCTTCATATTTAAGCATAACAATCTCCTCATAATCATTGATAACTTCAAAGTCATATTCATTCAGATAAAATTGGTACTAAACAAGAAAGTATAAAAGACATGATTAACTGGATCACAGCATAAATGATTGGTTCACAACAACTCAATTGCTTGCTTGAGATAGAGGGAAATAGGTTTACTGACTCAACATAAAAGTAAAAGATAGACCCTTCGCAGAGGGAAGCAGGGATTAAATCATGTGCTAGAGCTTTTCAAGTTTTGAAATCATATAAAGAGCATAAAAGTAATATTTTGAGAGGTGTTTGTTGTTGTCAACGAATGGTAGCGGGCACTCTAACCCCCTTGCCAAACGAACCTTCAAAGAGCGGCTCCCATGAGGGACGGCATCTCTACCAGCAAGGTAGATCATCCCCTTCTCTTTTGTTTACACATGTATTTTAGTTTTATTATGGGTGACACTCCCCCAACCTTGGCTTTCTCAATCCATGGCTAACCGAATCCTCGGGTGCCTTCCAACATTCACATACCATGGAGGAGTGTCTATTGCAAAATTAAGTTGCTTACTGATAAATCAGAGCAAAACATGTGAAGAGAATTATTAATGAAGGTTATTAATTGAGGCTGGGAACCTCATTGCCAGCTCTTATTGCAAAGTTATTGGATAAGCGGATGTGCCGCTAGTCCATTGGTGAAAGTCCGCCCAACAAGATTGAAAGATAAAACACCACATACTTCCTCATGAGCTATAAAACATTGACACAAATAAGGAGTAGTAGTTTGAATAATTTAAAGGTAGCACATGAAGTATTTACTTGGAATGGCAGAAAATACCATGTAGTAGGTAGGTATGGTGGACACAAATGGCATAGGTTTGGTCTAAGGTTATGGATGTATGAGAAGCATCTCCTCTCGATACAGGTCTTTGGCTAGCAAGGTTTGATAGCAAGCATAAAGGTTGAGGGAAACAAACAAATATACATATGATAGAACAATCATGCATCTTTCTCATAAGCACAAGCAATTTTAACTTCAGAATACTAAGCATAGAGATAATAGAGCAATGTATCTAAGTGTATTTCTCTCTTTTAATTAAACGTCAGGGTGTTGTTGCTATTGACCAATGCTAAGTTTGCCAAAACCAAATAGATTTACTTGATGCTCCCAAAGTGATATCAATACTCATGTCAAGAGTAATCATATAATGGAGATTGCAAACTAAAATAAGGTGTGCAAAAAGTAAATGATAAAACTTCTCATTAATATTCCATAACGATAACTCACACCAACGGATACATAGATAACCAACTAAGAGAGATACTTCCACATTGCATACTATTCTATATGGTAACTTCCCTATTCATGATATGACGCTACTTGATAGTAAAAGATAAAGGTGGTGATGTGATACCGCGGCACTCCCCCAAGCTTGGAACAAACCAAGGGGATGCCAATACCGATGATGAATTACTCCTTCGGTGATGATGGTGATGAATTCCTGACAAGCTTCTCAATAAGCTCCTGGAGCTCGTCAATCCTGTATATGAGATTGCGAATCATCTCTGAATTGTGCTCGACGCGGTTAAGGAGTCTGTCCGACGGTGAGTCCCAACTCTTGGAGTTATTTCCCCACTCTTCAGCCTCAGGCTCCTTCTCTCCTGCAGTGTCAGAACGATTTATATCCCAATTACTTGGCAACACTACCTTGGGGGTCCTTTCAGTTTGACGATCGTAGATTAGATTGCGGTAAGGGTTGTAATGGCTCGGATAAGATGTCCTTGGAGCCAAGTAGTGACGTGGAACCGCTCCTCCGGTGGCGATTCGTGCACTCCTCTTGATGTTGGATGGACTTGATATCACGCCAATACTTGCGACGGTGGCTTGTTGGCGTTCCTGCGGAGCTTCCTCCACTTCTTCATCCTCTCTTACATCTTCTTTCTTCAGCTCCGGGTCTTGAATATTTTCCTTCAAAGGTTCCTTGTCCTTGTTGTTGGAGACCATGGTGCTTCTAGATCAAAACAAATCTGGCAGAAAACAGCTCGAAACAAAACACGACGAGAAAACGATATTACGGACCTCCAGGGGTCCGGGGGATTATATAGCAAATATTTTTACGACAAAAGGAAGGTTCCAGGCCGAAAACGAGTGGAAACGGGACGCCGAGGCGGCCAGACCATAGGTCGGCGCGGCCAGGGTGGGGCCCGCGCCGGCCTATGGTGGCACGCTCGCGCGTCTTTTCCACTCCGTTTCGATTCCGTAATTTTTCATATTTTCCAAAAACAGCAGAAATAATGTTCGGAAAGGTAAACGCGGACTTTTTATTACCTATACTGTTACCTATTCAAAGTCCAGTTCTGGCGGACTGTCAATTTGTCCTTTGATGAAAGCTTCCGGTGTTTCCACTTGAATAATATCAACATCAACATTATAAGAATCGCCCGAGATATAATGCTTGAGTCTTTGTCCATTCACCACTTGTGTGGCATTGCCTTGGAGAGAGCTAATTTTAATTGCTCCTGAACGATACACCTCCTCAACAACATATGGTCCTTCCCACTTCGAGAGTAATTTCCCTGCAAAGAATCTGAGACGAGACCGATACAATAGGACTTGATCTCCAACATTAAATTCTCTTTTGATGATCCTTCTATCATGCCATTTCTTAACTTTTTCTTTAAAGAGTTTAGCATTTTCATAAGCTTCACTTCTCCATTCATCTAGAGAACTTAATTGCAACAACCTCTTATTACCGGCTAATTTAGGATCTTTATTTAGTTCTCTAACAGCCCAATAAGCTTTGTGCTCTAGTTCTAGAGGTAAATGACAAGCTTTTCCATAAACCATTTTATAAGGTGACATTCCCATAGGATTTTTATAAGCAGTTCTATAAGCCCATAGTGCTTCTTTCAATTTGCTAGGCCAATTCTTTCTAGATTTATTAACGGTCTTACCTAAGATAGCTTTAATCTCTCTATTTGATAATTCTACTTGACCACTAGTTTGAGGGTGATAAGCTGAAGCAATTCTATGATTAATACCATACTAGGTGAAATAACATAAGTATTGTGTCCCAATATGAAATATATCAATGAATATCAGCAAATTATGATACAAAATAGTGATGCAAATTGGACGTATCAGCGTCTCTGGAACTTTTCCGTATCGTGGCTCTCGGTACTAGGGTTTTCGCGACGGATAGTTTAAGTAGGCGGAAGGGAAGAGTTGGAGGGGGCTCGAGGGGCCCACCCCATAGGGTGGCACGGGCCCCTCCTTGGCCGCTGATAACGCGTGAAGCACACGTCCGTTGGGAACCCCAAGAGGAAGGTGTGATGCGTACAACAGCAAGTTTTCCCTCAGTAAGAAACCAAGGTTATCGAACCAGTAGGAGATATGAAGGCCACATGAAGGTTGTTGGTGAAGGAGTGTAGTGCGGCGCAACACCATGGATTCCGACGCCAACGTGGAACCTGCACAACACAATCACAGTACTTTGCCCCAACTTAACAGTGAGGTTGTCAAACTCACCGGCTTGCTGAAAACAAAGGATTAAACGTATGGTGTGGAGAATGATGTTTGTTTACGAAGAACAACAGAGAACAGAGATTGCAGTAGATTGTATTTCAGATGTAAAAGAATGGACCGGGGTCCACAGTTCACTAGTGGTGTCTCTCCAATAAGATAAATAGCATGCTGGGTGAACAAATTACAGGTGGGCAATTGACAAATAAAGATTCATATACATATCATGATGATCACTATGAGATTTAATCAGGGCATTACGACAAAGAACATAGACCGCCATCTAGCATGCATCTATGCCTAAAAAGTCCACCTTCAGGTTAGCATCCGCACCCCTTCCAGTATTAAGTTGCAAACAACAGACAATTGCATTAAGTATGGTGCGTAATGTAATCAACACAAATATCCTTAGACAAAGCATCGATGTTTTATCCCTAGTGGCAACAGCACATCCACAACCTTAGAACTTTCTGTCACTGTCCCAGATTCAATGGAGGCATGAACCCACTATCGAGCATAAATAATCCCTCTTGGAGTTACAAGTATCAACTTGGCCAGAGCCTCTACTAGTAACGGAGAGCATGCAAGAACATAAACAACACATATATGATAGATCAATAATCAACTTGACATAGTATTCTATATTCATCGGATCCCACCAAACACAACATGTAGAATTACAAATAGATGATCTTGATCATGTTAGGCAGCTCACAAGATCTAAACATGATAGCACAAGAGGAGAAGACAACCATCTAGCTACTGCTATGGACCCATAGTCCGAGGATGAACTACTCACGCATCAGTCCGGAGGCGGGCATGGTGATGTAGAGCCCTCCGGTGATGATTCCCCTCTCCGGCAGGGTGCCGGAGGCGATCTCCTGAATCCCCGAGATGGGATTGGCGGCGGCGTCTGGAACTTTTTCCGTATCGTGGCTCTCTGTAATAGGGTTTTCGTGACGGAGAGTTTAAGTAGGCGGAAGGGCAGCGCAGGGGGCTCTCGAGGGGCCCACACCATATGGCGGCGAGGGCCCCTCCTTGGCCGCGCCGCCTTGTGGTGTCGCCACCTCGTGCCCCCACTTTGTATCCCCTCCGGTCTTCTGGAAGCTCCGTGGAAAAATAAGACCCTGGGCGTTGATTTCGTCCAATTCCGAGAATATTTCCTTTGTAGGATTTCTGAAACCAAAAACAGCAGAAAACAGCAACTGGCGCTTCGGCATCTTGTTAATAGGTTAGTGCCGGAAAATGCATCAAAACATCATAAAGTGTGAACAAAAGATGTAGGTATTGTCATAAACTAGCATGGAACATAAGAAATTATAGATACGTTGGAGACGTATCAAGCATCCCAAGCTTAGTTCCTAATCGCCCTCAAGTAGGTAAATGATAAAAACAATAATTTCTGAAGTGACATGCTACCATCATAATCTTGATCAACATTATTGTAAAGCATATGAGATGAATGGAGTGATTCGAAGCAATAGATTGCTAACAAAAAGACAATGACTAAACAACTGAATCATATAGCAAAACTTTTCATGAATAGTACTTTGAAGACAAGTATCAAAAAGACTTGCATAAGAGCTAACTCATAAAGCAATAGATTCAATGTACAAGGCATTGAAGCAACACAAAGGATGATTAAGTTTCAGCAATTGCTTTCAACTTGTAACATATATATCTCATGGATAATTGTCAACATAAAGTAATATAACAAGTGCAATAAGTAAACATGTAAGAATCAATGCACACAGTTGACACAAGTGTTTTCTTCTAAGATAGAAAGGAGTAGGTAAACTGACTCAACATAAAGTAAAAGAAAAGCCCTTCACAGAGGGAAGCATGGATTACTCTTTTTGTGCTAGAGCTTTTTATTTTGAAAACATAGAAACAATTTTGTCAACGGTAGTAATAATTCATATGTGTTATGCATAAAACTTCCTACAAGTTGCAAGCCTTATGCATCGAATACCAATAGTGCTCGCACCTTGTCCTAATTAGCTTGGATTTACATGGATTATCATTGCATAACATATGTTTCAACCAAGTGTCACAAAGGGGTACCTCTATGCCGCCTGTACAAAGGACCAAGGAGATAGAACGCATTTGATTTCTCGTTTTTTGATAGATCTCAACTTAGGACATCCATACCGGGACAACATAGAAAACAGATAATGGACTACTCTTTAATACATAAGCATTCAACAACAGATAATATTATCATAAGAGATTGAGGATTAGTGTCCAAACTGAAAACTTCCACCATGATACATGGCTTTGGTTAGCGGCCCAATGTTCTTCTCTAACAATATGCATACTCAAACCATTTGATCATGATAAATCACCCTTACTTTAGACAAGACGAACATGCATAGCAACTCACATGATATTCAACAAAGGTGTAAAAAGTTGATGGCATCCCCAGAAACATGGTTACCGCTCAACAAGCAACTTATAAGAACTAAGATACATAGCTATATATTCATCACCACAATAGTTTTTAAGCTATTTTCCCATGAGCTATATATTGCAAAGACAAAGGAATGAAATTTTAAAGGTAGAACTCAAGTAATGTACTTTGGAATGACAGAAAAATACCACATAGTAGGTAGATATGGTGGACACAAATGGCATGGGTTTTGGCTCAAGATGTTTGGATGCACGAGAAGCATTTCCTCTCAGTACAAGGCTTTGGCTAGCAAGGTTGTTTGAAGCAAACACAAGTATGAACAGGTACAGCAAAACTTACGCAAGAACATATTGCAAGCATTATACGACTCTACACTGTCTTCCTTGTTGTTCAAACACTTTTACCAGAAAATATCTAGACCTTAGAGAGACCAATCATGCAAACCAAATTTCAACAAGCTCTACAGTAGTTCTCCACTAGTAGATTTAAACTACATGATGCAAGAGCTTAAACATGATCTATGAGAGCTCAAAAAAATTGCCAAGTATCAAATTATTCAAAACCATATGAAGCATTTTCTGATTCCAACCAAATAGAAATCAACGAAGCAATTTTCAGCCTTCGCCATGAACATTAAAGCATTACTAAGAACACAAGTGTTCAATATGAAAAAGCGGAGCGTGTATATCTCCAATACAAGGATCGTTGGATCCGAATTTATTCAAACAAAAAACAAAAGCAAAAACAAAAAGACGCTCCATTTAAAGAACATAAGATGTGATGGAATAAAAATGTAGTTTCACTAGAAGTGACCTGATAAGTTGTCGATGAAGAAAGGGATGCCTTGGGCATCCCCAAGCTTAGATGCTTGAGTTTTCTTGAAATATGCAGGGATGAACCACGGGGCATCCCCAAGCTTAGACTTTTCACTCTTCTTGATCATATTGTATCATCCTCTTCTCTTGACCCTTGAAAACTTCCTCCACACCAAACTTTAAGCAAACTCATTAGAGGGTTAGTGCATAATCAAAAATTCACATATTCAGAGGTGACATAATCATTCTTAACACTTCTGGACATTGCACAAAGCTACTGAAAGTTATTGGAACAAAGAAATCCATTCAACATAACAAAAGAGGCAATGCGAAATAAAAAAGGCAGAATCTGTCAAAACAGAACAGTCCGTAAAGACGAATTTTTATGAGGCACTTAACTTGCTCAGACGGAAAAACTCAAAACTAATGAAAGTTGCGTACATATCTGAGGATCACGCATGTAAATTGGCAGATTTTTTGATTCTTCTACAGAGAGATCTACGCAAACAGACATCAAATCTGTTTCTGCGCAGTAATCCAAATCTAGTATCAACCTTACTATAGAGACTTTACTTGGCACAAAAAACATGATATGGAGAGGTTGCTACCGTAGTAACAACTTCCAAGACTCAACAATACAGTAGTAAAAATAAAACCATGGGTTATCTCCCAAGAAGTGCTTTTCTTTAACGCCTTTCAGCTAGGCGCAGAAAGTGCAAATCAAGTATTATCAAGAGATGAAGCATTAACATCATAATTTGTTCTAATAATAGAATCAAAAGGCAACTTCATTCTCTTTCTAGGGAAGTGTTCCATAACTTTCTTGAGAGGAAATTGATACTTAATATTTCCTTCTTTCATATCAATAACAGCACCAACAGTTCGAAGAAAGGGTCTTCCCAAAATAATAGGACAAGATGCATTGCATTCAATATCCAAGACAACAAAATCAACGGGGACAAGGTTATTGTTAACCGTAATGCAAACATTATCAATCCTCCCCAAAGGTTTCTTTAGAGAATTATCAGCAAGATTAACATCCAAATAACAAATTTTCAATGGTGGCAAGTCAAGCATATCATAAACTTTCTTAGGCAAAGAAAGCAACCAATCTTTAGCTCTTCCTCTTAAGGAGAAAGGAAACAATTTCAGTTTTATAATATCACCATCTATATCCTTATACTTTTGCATTTCACAAAGTTCAACAAAATTATTAAGATGGACAGCAGCATCATCAGTACTAACACCAGAAAATTGCTCTCTCACAACAAGATTCAGTACAGCAGGTTTAATCTCATAAAATTCTACAGTAGTAGTAGGTGGAGCAATAGGAGTACTTACAAAATCATTATTATTTGTGCTAGTGAAATCACACAACTTAGTATTTTCAGGAGTATTCATCTTAACAGTAGTAAAAGTAAACTAAACAAACATAATAAAATAAAGTAAGAACAAGTAACTAATTTTTTTGTGTTTTGATATAGAGTAAGTAAACAAGACAGAAAGTAAAGCAACTAATTTATTTTATGTTTTTGATATAAAGCAAACAAGACAGAAAAAAGTAAAGTAAAGCAAGACAATAAACAAAGTAAAGAGATTGGATGTGGGAGACTCCCTTGCAGCGTGTCTTGATCTCTCAACGGCGCCAAAAGAGCTTGATAACGCGTGAAGCACACGTCCGTTGGGAATCCCAAGTGGAAGGTGTGATGCGTATAGCAGCAAGTTTCCCTCAGTATGAAACCAAGGTTTATCGAACAAGTAGGAGATGAAGGCCACGTGAAGGTTGTTGGTGAAAGAGTGTAGTGCGGCGCAACACTAGGGATTCCGTCGCCAACGTGGAACCTGCACAACACAATCAAGATACTTTGCCCCAACGTAACAGTGAGGTTGTCAATCTCACCGGCTTGCTGAAAACAAAGGATTAAACGTATGGTGTGAAGAATGATGTTTGTTTGCGAAGAACAACAGAGAACAGAGATTGCAGTAGATTGTATTTCAGATGTAAAAGAATGGACCGGGGTCCATAGTTCACTAGTGGTGTCTCTCCAATAAGATAAATAGCATGCTGGGTGAACAAATTACAGGTTGGCAATTGACAAATAAAGATTCATATATATATATCATGATGATCACTATGAGATTTAATCAGGGCATTACGACAAAGAACATAGACCGCCATCCAGCATGCATCTATGCCTGAAAAGTCCACCTTCGGGTTAGCATCCGCACCCCTTCTAGTATTAAGTTGCAAACAACAAACAATTGCATTAAGTATGGTGCGTAATGTAATCAGCACAAATATCCTTAGACAAAACATTGATGTTTTATCCCTAGTGGCAACAACACATCCACAACCTTAGAACTTTCTGTCACTGTCCCAGATTCAATGGAGGCATGAACCCACTATCGAGCATAAATACTCCCTCTTGGAGTTACAAGTATCAACTTGGCCGAGCCTCTACTAGCAACGGAGAGCATGCAAGAACATAAAAAACACATATATGATAGATCAATAATCAACTTGACATAGTATTCCATATTCATCGGATCCCACCAAACACAACATGTAGCATTACAAATAGATGATCTTGATCATGTTAGGCATCTCACAAGATCTAAACATGATAGCACAAGAGGAGAAGACAACCATCTAGCTACTGCTATGGACCCATAGTCCAAGGATGAACTACTCACGCATCAGTCCGGAGGCGGGCATGGTGATGTAGAGCCCTCCGGTGATGATTCCCCTCTTCGGCAGGGTGCCGGAGGCGATCTCCAGAATCCCCCGAGATGGGATTGGCGGTGGCGGCGTCTCTGGAACTTTTTCCATATCGTGGCTCTCGGTACTAGGGTTTTCGTGACGGAGAGTTTAAGTAGGCGGAAGGGCACAGTCGGAGGAGGCTCAAGGGCCCCACACCATAGGGTGGCGCGGGCCCCATGCTGGCCGCGCCGCCCTATGGTTAGGGCGCCTCGTGGCCCCTCTCCGTCTCCTCTTCGGTCTTCTGGAAGCTCCGTGGAAAAATAAGACCGTGGGCTTTTGTTTCGTCCAATTCCGAGAATATTTCCTGTGTAGGATTTCTGAAACAAAAATAGCAGAAAACGAACTGGCGCTTCGGCATCTTGTTAATAGGTTAGTGCCGGAAAATGCATCAAAACATCATAAAGTGTGAACAAAACATGTAGGTATTGTCATAAAACTAGCATGGAACATAAGAAATTATAGATACGTTGGAGACATATCAATAGTCTGAATAGTATTTTGAATTAAATTTGTAGAATTGGCATGCTCTAGTCTTGTAATTAAGATATAAATACTGTTAAGTCTAACAAGTAACTTTACGGACTGGTACCCTATTATTGTTAAAGAATCAAGATATGATTAAGTCCTATTGCAAACTTTTAGTAAACCTCACATTGCTGATTCAAAGAGCAATGGTTTCAATTAGTACCTAAAATCATCTTGTCTCCGTGAAACTTGAATTCAAATCTGTTTGAAAAGTAAGGAGCTGGAAATTTTGTTTTCAGAAATAAGCGAGGTATGAGATATATGTGATATTTAAGACCTTAGTGCAAGATGATAGAATATAATTTAGTGAGACTACATAAACTCATAAGTTTTATGGGAATGCACGAAGGTTGAAGATGCTAGGCGTCCCAATCCTCCAACTAGTTGGGCACTAACGTCGCATATCCATGAAGTGATCGTCCTTAGTATGCACCGTCGCTAAGACTCGTCGTTTCGAAGCATCACGTGATGATCGGGTGTTATAGATTCTACGTGTGCATACAACGGTGCAAGCCAGATTTGCACATACGAGTACTAAGGTTAAACTTTACGAGCCTAGCATGTACATACGTGGTCTCGGAAAGTCGTCATGATTTGATGGATAAAAATTATGAGTGAAATGGTTCATCACATTAAAAGGTTACTAATAGTGAAATCTGACACACTTGTCATGTGATGATCAACTTCAAAGTAAGAACCTCAAGGTTATTGGTATTTGACCAATGGACCTAGAAGTCATTGAAGGTGAAGTGTTTTCTAAGAATGAGGAAAGCTAAAAGATAAACTACAAAAGATTTTTGGCAGAAAGAAAGAAAAGACAAGAAAGTCTAGCTCAGGTGTATATAGATGATATACATGTTATGAATGTATTCCTTGTTTGGTCACACAATGAAATTCTTGGGTATTTGTACCATATTGGTTGGTATGAGGTGTCATACGAAACAACGCAATACAAGAATACAATGGCCTAAGTGACTGGCAAGGAATATGGTAGGAATGCACGTCTGGAACAAAATAAAGTGTTATTGTGTTCGTCGTTGGCATTCTAGCTAGCCCTTCAGATTTATAATAAAGAACTTTACAATTGTTGTTATGTTCTAGTCAAATGAAAACAATGAGTTGTTCAAATTATGACAGTATTCCATGTACGATGGATAAGTTATTATAAATTTTTATGGTGAAACACACATGCATAACACTGACGCTAAAATGCCATAAGGCAAATGATGTGAATTCCGCTTATTTGTGGAACCGCCTTTTAGGTCATGTTAGAAAGGAACGCATGAAGGAACTCCATGCAAATGGATTTTTGGAGTCATTTGATTTTTGAATCGTTTGGCGCTTGCAAATCTCTTCTAAAGAGAATGACTTAAATACCGTTCATAGGCCAAGAGTTGAACGGGCAACTAACTTAGTGGAAACATACATGATGATGTATGTGGTTCACTGGGCATAGTTGTGTGCGGGAGATTCTTCTACTTCATGAAAACTTCCAACAATGAATTGAGTATATATATGTGGATATATTTATTCGATAAGGAAGAAGTTTGAAACAATTGAATGGATTCAAATAAATTTCAGCATGAATTGAAAATCATCGTAATAGAAAAGTCAAATATCTATGATTGGATCATGGTGGAAATATTTGAATTACGAGTTTTAGCGAACATCTAAGAGAGTTATGAAATTGTTCTACAACTCACGTTTCTTGGAGTATCATAGTGATGATGGAGTATCCAAGAGACGTATCCAAACCTTGTTGGGTTAATGATGAGATAAAATAAAATGACGGCATTGAAATGACACGATACGAGTTATGGCATGGGTATAAACCCTAATAGTCATTTCTTAAATTTTGGTATGGGTAGCATAAGTAAATGAGTTTACAACCAAAACCGGAAGAATGTCTTTGTTGTTGTCCCAGAGAACAAATTGGGAATTCTTTCCACTATGAAGTAAAAGACAAAAGTGTTTGTTAATGTTACTTGCTTATTTTCAAGAAATTGTTTTCTAGTGAAGTATTTGAGTGGGAGGACAATGAAACTTGATAAGGTTCATGAACCTGAGCATGATGATCAGATTAGCGCAACATCGGAAATGGTTCCGGAAGCGGCCACGACGATCATGGCTCCCATGTCTACAAAGTGTTATAGTCATGGAGATCAAAGTACCTATTAAACCTTGTAGGTGTGGTTTACTTTGTGATCAAATAAATAATTTGTGGACAAACGATCGATTTTGAACAATGATAAACCAACTACATACAAAGAAGCTATGATGGGCCCTGACTCCATTAAAATGGCTATGCGCCATGAAATCCAAAATAGGTGAATAATTTTTGAAAGTAAATGGATTTATAAAATTGATGGACTTGGATGGAATATCCTTGAAGAATCTCGACTTGTCGAAAAGTTGTTTACGACAAAGTTCAAAGAGTTGACTATGATAAGATTAGATCTTCCATAGCGATGCTTATAGTCTATGTGGATTATTCTAGTAATCGCTACATATTTATTTTATGAGATATGATAGTAGGATGGCAGAAATACATTCCTTACCAGAAGTGTGTATGAAGTATGTATACTAGATACAAACCAAGAGTTTTGTTAGTCTGTGGAGTACTAGATAGGTATACAAACTTCACTGGATGAAGTAAGTATCACAGAGTTGGAATCTTCACCGGATGAAATATTCAAAGAGTTTTGATTTCATCAGAAACAATGAAGATGCTTGCATTTGCAAGAAATTAAGTGGGAGCACTGAGACATAGTTATAATATTATATGTGGATGACATATCATTGATTATAAATGATGTAATTATATACTTGATGTGATTAAAAGGTTTTATTGAGAATTAACTTCAATGAAAGGATATGGACTGAAACATATTTAGTGTCAAGATCTATGAAGATAGATTGAAACACATAATAAGTTTAAGTCAAATTACATAGAATGAATATTGAAGTAGTTCAATATAAAAATATTAAGAAGGTGTTCTTTTCCATGTGAAGGTTTCACAAGACTTGAGTGTATTTTACACTCGATGAGTAAAAACACATGAGTGATTTTAGATCATGAACAATATGTACAAAATAATATGTCCTGTGCTCTAAAGTGTTACGAGCATATACCAGAATGATTCATGTAATGATCATTGGGCAACAGTAAGAATATCCCTGAGTGCTTTAGAAGAACCAATATATATATATATATATATATATATATATATAGTTCTGTATGGGTAATGACAAACAAATCGCTGTAAGGTGTTGCACTGATATTAGTCTGGTCACATATAAAAATAAATTTTCAATGTTTAAAAGGTAGCACAATGAGCTGGAAGAAGTCTATGCTAGATTTAGATGAGTTCTAAATATTGTGACAGATTCTACAAACGAAGGCAGAGTATGTCAATGTTTTGACAATGACTGAGGATGTTTAAGTCGAGGAGTTCTTTGAGAACTTGGTGTAGTTTCGATTGTGTCAGAACTTTGAAGCTATATTGTGTGTGAAAATATTAGTGACATATTCAGACCGCGGAATTAAGGTTCCACAAGAAGACTGAACATAAATGATTAATGCCGACTCATTTGGAAAATGAGTGATGCGTTGAGACGCAAATGAATTGCAAAATACATACATTTCTGAGCGTGTCAGATCGTTGACTGAAACCTCTGCCGTGAGCAAAACATGATAAGCACCAGAAGGCCAATGTGTTATATCTTTACAAATGTAAACTAGATTATTGACTCTAGTGCAAGTGGGAGACTGTTGGAGATATGCCCAAGAGGCAATAATAAATTAGTTATTGTTATATCTTAGTGTTCATGATAAATGTTTACATCCCATGCTATAATTGTATTAACCGAAATATTGATACATGTGTGTTATGTAAACAACAAGGAGTCCCTAGTAAGCCTCTTGTATAACTAGCTTGTTGATTAATAGATGATCATGGTTTCGTGATCATGAACATTGGATGTTGTTAATAGCAAGGTTATGTGATTTGGTGAATTATATAATGGACATACACCCAAATAAGCATAGCATGAGATCAAGTCATTAAGTTCAACTTGCTATAAGCTTTCGATACATAGTTACCTAGTCCTTCGACCATGAGATCATGTAAATCACTTACACCGGAAGGGTACTTTGATTACATCAAACGTCATTGCGTAAATGGGTGGTTATAAAGATGGGATTAAGTATTCGAAAAGTATGAGTTGAGGCATATGGATCAAGAGTGGGATTTGTCCATCCCGATATCGGATAGATATACTCTGGGCCCTCTCGGTGGAATGTCGTCTCATTAGCTTGCAAGCATGTGACTAGGTCACAAGAGATGACATATCACGGAACGAGTAAAGAGTACTCGTCGGAAACGAGGTTGAACTAGGTATGGAGATACCGATGATCGAACCTCGGACAAGTAAAGTATCGCGTGACAAAGGGAATCGGTAACATATGTAAACAGTTCAATCGATCACTAAGTTATCACTGAATGTGTGGGACCCATTATGGATCTCCAGGTCCCACTATAGGTTATTGGTCGGTGAGGAGTCTCGATCATGTCCGCATAGTTCACGAACCGTAGGGTGACGCGCTTAAGGTTCGATGTCGCATAAGTAGATTCGGAATATGGGATGGAGACCGAAATTTTTTTGGAGTCTCGGATGGGATCCAGGACATCACGAGGAGGTCCGGAATGGTCCGGATAATAAGATTCATATAAGGGAAGTTGATTTCTTTATTTCGGAAAAGTTCGGGATTTTTTCGGTGAAAGACCAGGAAGGTTCTAGAAGGTTCCGGGGGTCCCACCAGTGGGTCCACAACCCTAGGAGGCCTAGCATGGGACGAGGGGATGCACCCTAGACTAATGGGCCAGGGGCACATGCCCCTCAAGGCCCAAGTCGGCCAGCCCTCTAGGGTTCCCTAAAACCCTAGGGGGGGATCAACTTGGGGGGGAAGAAAACTCCCCTCCCTCCTTGGCCGCCGGCCCTAGATGGATCTAGGGGGTTGGGGGGACACCCAAACCGACCCTCCCCCCTATATAAAGAGGGGAGGGGGCAGGGGGACGCACACCCTTGAAACCCTAGCCCTGGAGCCCCCTCTCTCCTCCACTACACATCTGCTCCGGCTTGGCGAAGCCCTGCAGATTTTCTCCTCCACCACCACCACCACGCCGTCGTGCTGCTGGGATTCCGAGGGGATATACCACACCTCCGCTGCCCGCTGGAACGGGAGAGGACGGGCTTCATCGACACCGTACGCACGACCGAGTACGGAAGTGCTGCCGGATTGCAGCACTAGACGATCGACTACATCAACAACGAGATCTAATCTCGTAGGCTTTGGAATCTTCGAGGGTTAGTCTCACATACATCTCGTTGCTTCGATCTTGGTAGATTATATCTTGCTTCTTCCTAGATTGGATCTTGGTTTTTGTTCATGTTCATGGTATAAATTTTTTGTTTTCCATGCAACGAACCCATCAATGGCGAGGCAGTGCCCGCACAGCCGCAGCAGCTGCGAGTCCAGGGTTGACGTCAGCGTTATGCCGACGAATCCAACCACCAGCGGAACACCCTGGGGACGACAGCACAGGCGATGCCAGAGCACCACCCGCGACGGGTCAGTCCCAGGCACGCGCGAGCGTCGACGGCGGCGACTGCATTTCGCCGGAGACATCAAATCGTAGGAGGTGATTCGTCTCCAGATCCGGCACGGAGGCGATCTATAGCAGGAGGAAGAAATCGACGAATCCTTTCGGATGGATCGATAGATCGTCGCACAGGGGTTCGAACGCGACCGGTGGTGTGGCTAGAGGTGGCCAGAGTGAGCCGGAGCGTGGCGGCGACTGAGATGGCGGCGCCATCACCACGAATCGCCATAGAGCTCTAGGGTTAGGGTTAGGTCGAGCGCGTGAGAGAGAGTGATGGGGCCGACGTGGTCGGTTCGGACCGAACTGGTCCGGTTCGACCCTAATGGGCTGACAAGTGGGCTAGGAGGGGTATTTTAGTCATTTGCATTAGATTTTAAATTAATTCAAATTTTAATTTCAATCCTACACTATAAAAATTACAAATAAATCCCAAACAACTCCAAAAATTTAAGAAAAATATGAATAATTCATAGAAAATATTCCTTAACTAAAATATAATATGAATTATAATAAACAAAAAAATCAAATTAAAGAATTTTTTATGTGAATTTTAAATTGAAAATTCAAATTTGCAATTTTCCTTGGATATAACAATCAAGGAACTGCAAATAACTTTATTATTTCCAAAATTCAATATTTCCAAAAAAGAAAACTATTCTATTATTCCAAATCCTTTTTATATAAGGTAAATATTTTCCAAAAGGAAAATTCTATTAATCCTAAATCTTTTCTTTTACAAGAAAGCAATATAATACTAATCTTAAGGGATTATAAATTACTGCCAAAGGCATAAATATTCAAATTAAACTTAAATCATCCAAATTTTAATAAGTACTCCGGGGAAAGGGATTCAACATAAAATAATGCACTCATGCATGCACCATTTTGATTTTCTAACATTGTTCTTACCGGATAATGATGCTTCTTTTCAGAACCGAAGGTCCAGGTTCCATCCAAACATTTAAACTGCATTATCTCGCAGTTTCCAGGCAAGTTCACTCTTGCTCATGTCATATTGGTTATTTTCTATCAATTTACTCGAAAAGGAATATACTTATCATTCCTGCACTAAAAATAAAATGTTAGTTTTCCAATTATGAATATGACTATGTGGTGGGCAATGGAACCATGGTATGTGTTAATTGTGGAGGTTTCATTGAAAGGGTTCTACTCATCTATAGACTAATCACCAATGTCGTCTAGTTATTCTAGCGTCGTACATTTCACGTTAACCATGAGATCTATAATGACTCTGGGGAAGTCAGCTGTATCTTTTCCCTTCTGCATATCAACGGACTTGATAGAGCCTGGCTGGGTGTTGTGATAACACCGCAGTAGGTTGGGAAATCCTTTTAAATCCCCATCCATGTGGATGAGAGCGCTCTACCGTCTATGATGGATTGTCCGTAGCACATCGAGTGTATATCCGTATGATCGGGAGATGTCTACCAGGGACGTGCGGATGGATAAAAGGATGGGTATGCAGGGTCGCGAAGAAGGCAGTGATTGACTTGATTCTAATACTGGGCCTCACACCAAGGAAGTGTGGACGGGAAGGTACACCGGGATAGCAACAAGGATAAGTTCTCTTAGGGTAAAACTAACGCACCTCTGCAGAGTGTATTAAATTGTGGCTTGTCACTCCCTATTCCGGGAAGGGAACTACGAACGCGGCAGGAAAGGAACTCCGTGAAGTTCTGGTCAACCTGTGAATACTGGCGGGCATAGTTTTCAAAATAAAATAAACCTTTTGAAGAAATGTTGGCGAAACATGCATTGACCTAAGATTTTCTGATCAATAGTCGTAGCTAGTGCATCAAACACCTTTTCTCTTTTGATCGTGCTGAGTACCTCTGTACTCACTTTCTTTCCACACCCTTGCTAGACTGTGACAATGAAGAGGAGGTCTGCACCGGAGCACCAGAAGGGGACTACGAGTTGGTCTACGAAAAGCCTGACCTATCAGGAGGAGTGGAAGGCGTGGACTATGGGATAGTCTACGGAGTTGACAACACCGAGGCGGAAGAATAGAGTTTACCCTAGACATATCGGAGCCGATCAGCGTAGTGGCTTACTTAAATAAGTTGCTGAGCTCGTCATGTCTCTTAAGTTTGAGTTGTAAAAGTACTTAAGTAATATCGTAGGGTGTTCTCATCGGACCTGTGAGAATACCAACTTGTTAAGACCATGTTTGTAATATAATCTGGAGTGTTATGACCTGCAATGTTTCTGTTGTACCACTCTGAGGGATGTGATATTTGTGAAGAAGTCCCTTCATGAAGATCATATCAGCGACTTGTATACTACAACATGAAGTGGTATGCTGGGTCACCGCACCTTCTTCTCCATCTGCCACGGTGCTTGATCTACCATGGAGTCGACTGGAGGAACGAATGGGTGAGGATGTATTTATGGTACCCACTCACGGATTCAAGATATGGAAAGGCACTTGTTTCGTCTTCCACACAACAGCTGGTTCGTCTGGCAATAAAGCATGGCACGCATCAATTAGGGCATGTACAATGGTAGGGAAGGCATGCCTTACTTTATCCCGCCACATCACTTAGAGAAGACAATTGGTATCTCTTATAGTCATCCCTAGCAATTAACACATACCATCAATGAAACCATGGAAATATCCTGGTTACAAGCATGCACTATGACATCTGGACCAGAGTGGTTCCAAACCTGGTTTTGCCTTGACTTGCTTCCTAGTTTAGCTAGCACATGACTAACTTCATTCATATGTCTACTTACATGCTTTACCTGCACTACTCTACCCTGCCTGCAAAGCTTCTTTATATCATTGACGATAGCTGCAACAGACGAACGATTAACGCCTTCTTCCTGAACCATTGACGTTAGGACGAGGCAATCAGATTCCACCAAGAGCGGCAGATTCGTGTGCTGCAGGGCTAGTGCAATGCCTTGGTTGCATGCGATGGCTTCAGCTTCGAGGGGGCTCGCACACCTCTCCAGATTAGAGCAAGTTGTAACTATAATCTGTCCTTCTTCATCTCTAAGGATCATACCCACACCCCCTCTGTTTTGCAGACTCTCCCATGCGCCATCAACATTTAGTTTCATCCACCCAGGCGGTGGCTTGGTCCATTTCTTCTGATTCTCTGCCCTCCTCTTCAAAGCCGGGCTCCCTCTCTTCTTAGATTGCATGTGATCATACATTATGACGTTCTTCCCCTTCACAGTATCTGCCACCGGGTTTTGCTTGATCAACAACAAAGAATCAACGTAGCTGCATAGGAACCTCCTGGATGCCTCCATCGGTGGTGGCTGTTTGTGATGAACCACTTCGTTACGTACATGCCAGATCCGCCAAAACGTCATCAGCATCATTAGTCTTTCTTGCTCCGAGGCCATCTCCAGGTTGTGCAGCAACCACTCCGGTCCTGTGTTAGCGATATCATGCAGCTCCTTTAGAGGCCACACCTCACGCATCCCCTCCCACAGCTGCTTCGCCAACGGACACCTGCAAAAGGTATGGTACGTGTCCTCACGTTCCAATCCACATACAACACAAATGTCAGATACTTCCAAGTTCCTCTTCATTTTATTTTCCCAAGTAGCTAGGGAATTTGTCGCCAATCTCCATGCAAAGACTCGTACCTTTGGGGGAGCAGGGCACCCCCACACTGTGTCCCAGACGACACGATTGCCGTCCGGTGCCCTGCTCGCTGTGCACGACGAAGTGCGATGAGTTGATTCCCATGCAAGTCTGTATGCACTCTTGACGGAGAATATGCCTCTAGCGTCCGGTCCCCATGCGAGCACATCGCCATCGGGCTTGATCTTCACTATTTCTTCCACATCCAGCTCAAGAAAGTATTTGCGCAAAAGCTCCATGTTCCACGTGCCATCCTCTGAAATGAAATCAGCAACTCGCCTGAGTCTGCAGTTTCCTTGCTTCGATATCGGACGATATGAGAATGGTCGCTGCAGCCAAGGATCCCGCCACGCCCGGATTTGGCTTCCATTGCCCACCCTCCACACCAGCCCCTTCTTGAGAAGCTCGAGACCGTACTGTATAGCTTGCCAGGACGAGGAAGCATTACCTGCAAAAACAGTGTCCTCCAGACGACCGTTAGGATAATACCTGGCTTTGAGGATCATAGCACAGAGGCTATCTGGCTTGATCAAAAGCCTCCAGGCTTGCCGCGCCAACAGTGCCTGATTGAACAACCTGAAATCCTTGAATCCTAGGCCACCTTGATTTTTTGGGTGTGTTAAGGCTTCCCAAGATTTCCAGTGAGTCTTCCTCTTTCCCTCCTTCGAGCCCCACCAGTAATTGCGAATCATCCGATTTAGCTCATCACAAAGCGCCATGGGCAGCTTGAAGATGTACACCCATTATGTATGTAGGTACGTATAGCTTGGGCGACAGCCTTTATGAGGATCTCCTTCGCTGCCTGAGATGGAAATGCGTCACCCCATTCCATAAAACGTTTAGTAAACCTTGTCTGTAAGTTTTGTAGTTTTCCTCTGTTTAGCCTTCCTTCTGGTGTGGGCAATCCAAGATACTTGGCCTCAAATTCCGGCTTTTGGACCTCCAGTGTCGTACGAATCAGCTCCTGGGTTTGATCACTACAACCTGGGCTAAACATGGTGGAGCACTTAGAGTTATTAATAAGCTGGCCTGTAGCAGATCCGTATGCATCTAGAATCCTTCTGACTTCTTGAGCTTGTTGGTTGTTTGCTTTGAAGAAAAGCAATGTATCATCCGCGAAAAGTAGATGAGACACTCCCGGCGCTCTGACACATATCTTGAGAGGTGAGATAACCTGTTGAAGCATGGCGTGTCTCAAGAGAGCAGACATCCCATCAGCAATAAAGAGGAATAAGAATGGTGATAGGGGGTCGCCTTGCCGTAGCCCACGCGACGGTGCAAACGAATCCAAGATGGCTCCATTAAATTTAATAGTGTATCTCACCGTGGTGACACAAGTCATGATCCATCTCACCCACCGATGATCAAAGCCCAACTTTTGCATCGCTTGCTCCAAGAACCCCTAATCAACACGATCGTATGCCTTCGACAGATCAAGTTTATAGGCGCAGAAGCTCTTCTCAGGATCCTTTTCTTGCTGAATGTAGTGAAAGCACTCGAAAGCCACTAGAGCATTATTCGTTATAAGGCGACCTGGAACAAAGGCGCTCTAGTTTGGTGACACAATGTCATCCAGAATTGGTCTAAGCCTATTCACTAAGCATTTGGCAACAACCTTGTAGATGACATTACAGAGACTTATAGGTCTGAAATCTGTTGCCTTGCACGGATTATCAACTTTAGGAATCAGGACTATAGTAGCATCATTGACCCCAGGAGGCATTATACCTGATCGAAAAAATTCCTTGACAACCGGTATTATTTCTTCCTTCAGAATACCCCAATTCCTCTGAAAAAATCGTGCCGGAAAACCGTCCGGGCCAGGGGCTTTAAGCGGTCCTATTTGAAAAAGGGCATCTGATATCTCCTTGTCCGAAAAATCAAGAAGCAAGTTTTCGTTTTGCTGTTGTGTTACTTTTGGTTCAATGAGAGAAAGCACAAAATCAGGTCCAGGGACGGGTCAACCGAGAAGAGCCCTTCAAAGTAATCCCTTATCAAATTACCCATCTCTTTCTGGTCAGTATGCATCACGCCTTGGTCATCTTCAATTTGCTTTACCTTATTTTTCCTAGCGCGCCACACTGCTTTACTATGAAAAAACTTAGTATTTCTGTCGCCCTCTTTCAACCAATCAATTCTAGATCTTTGCATCCACATCATCTCCTCTCTATAAAGGAGTTCATTCATCTGATCGGTCACTGTCCGAATCTCATCTCTGTCAGCGTTCATGTTCATCAATTCCTCAAGGCGAGTTCTGGATTTCTCCAACTGACATTTGACACTTCCGAATTTAACTTTGCTCCACTCTTGCAAGTGCTTCATTACTTCAGACAGCCCAGATCGGACTTGACCCATGTCCGTTTTCGGCCCAGCTGCAGCCCATGCATTTGAAATGTGTTCCGGTAAACTCGGTTCCCGCTCCCACATTACCTCATATCTTCTGTAATTTGGTCGCTGCACACGCTCCTCCTCCTTAGTGCATTGTAACACCATAGGGCAGTGATCAGAACAAGGAGATACCTTATGCACCACACGAGCTTCAGCGAAAAGGTTCCGCCATCGATTGTCTGCAACCACACGATCAAGTCGGACCTTCACGTTTTTCCTACCCTTTCTTCTGTTGTCATATGTATATGGCACTCCAGATAACCCCAGGTCTACAAGCTCGCAAACTTCCAATACATCCCAAAATGCCATCATCTGCGATTCTGCTCGTTTTGTGGCGGAGAAATGTTCAAAGGACCACATAGCCTCATTGAAATCGCCCATAACACACCATGGAAGATCAGACTGAAGCTTAAGATTTTGTAACATAGACCACATCATATGCCTATTCTCCACACATGGCTCACCATAGATACAGGTTAAGCACCACTTCGGTTCATTCTCTGCAATTGTAACATGTACATTAATGTATCTTTCACACTTATCTTGTACTTCTATTTTTATCCTGTCATCCCAGAACAAGGCAAGGCCCCCACTGAGACCGTCACTATCCACTCCCTCAAAGCCTCTCAAACCTAACCTTCCACGCAACTTGCGAACCTTTTCCGCTGATTGCCTCGTCTCTGATAGGAAGACCAAGTTCGCTTGGGTGGCGCGGGTGAGATCACCCAACTCACGAACTGTCGGTTTGCCACCCGCTCCCCGACAGTTCCAACCATAGCAATTCATTGCTCCTGACAGGACACATCATGCGATCCCGTCAGTAGACCAGCGGCCACATGGCTGGTTGCCTCCATACACACCTTACTCCTCGAGCCCTCCAGTCTCCCTCTCTTCTGTAAACCTTCTGTTGCAACTCCATCATGTATAACTACTGCATTACTCTTGTCTATCGACACTTCCTCCTGTTGTTCAGCTTGTCTTTTCCCTAGGATTGAATCAGCATCCGACATGACAGTGTCACTGGCGGAGAACACAAAGGAATCTATGCCTCGCAATGGGGGAATCATCTCCTCGCTACCTAGACCAGCCAGGTAGCTTGCAGAAGGGAAGGCTGGGTACATCGCCAGAGGTATTGGGTTCTCAATGATGACCGGCGTTTGCTGTATCTTGGTTCTCCTTCCTCTGATGGATCTTTCAGCACTTTTCTTTAGGCCCCTTGATCTCTCTACCAGATCATGCCTCTCTACCAGAGCATTATTCAGTTTAGCGCGTACAAGTGGCAGCTGTAGATGATTGATTTTTTCCGCAAGTTCTGCATCTACCTCCGAAGATCCCTCTGCTTCTCCCTCTTCAAAGCCATCCCGTGCATCAATACGAACTGGCACATGATTACCCGTGTGCCTCACAACATTTCTGTTCCTCCTTCTGTCCACAGGTACTCCCAAATTGGATGAATTCTCACTACTAGAGGAGAAGTTCAGTCCCTTTTTAATCTGCGAGTGTTGCTTCGGTGGAGCATATGCCTGCCTCCGTTCAAATTTCCTTACGGGCGAACAACGAAGCCTTGTGTCATACTCTAATGACGGAACGCCTATGCGTTTCTTCTCACAGCTAGAATCATCATGCCCAATGAAACCACACCAGAAACAGAAATGAGGCACTCGTTCATACCTCAGCAGATAAGTTACTGTCTCAGCTGTTCCTTTGATTTGCGTTGTGATGCTAGCCCGCAGCCGTTTATCCACCGGTATATCCGCCCTCAGACGCAAGAAATCATAAGGACTATATCCATCTGCATCCAGATCGGCTTCCAAGTACTTGCCCAGACTATCTCCTATGAGTTGCGCCGTCGCCTTTTTCTGTCTGTTCCATGGCATGTCATACACCTGAACCCAGAGTGGTACCGTGTTCAGCACTGTCTCTGATGGACGGGCGCCATTAGGAACCTTAGCCACTAGTAGAGGGTAGCCCTGATAAATCCATGGTCCTCCTCGGGCAACAAAGGTGAAGTCGCCTTCTGAAAACAATGTCACATGGAACCAGTTCTTACCCATCGGAGCAAAGTTCACTCCCGTGCGCAGATGCCATACACCATTAAAGTGATCAGTCATATCTTCTATATTTGGCTTTCTCTGGCTAATATACCTTCCAACAAGATGCCATCGCTGTGCTACCTCCGGCGGAGGTTCCTCCTCTTCTGGTTCAAGCTCAATGACATCATCATCCTCCATGTCCACTTCTCCCTCAAGAAGCTCATCCAGACTCTCCAGACCATCCCTTGCCGCCGGCTGCCAGTTGCTGCTTTCCGGTTCCTCGCAAACAGCCGCCGCCCTTCTTCCCCGCCTCCGCGCATACACAGCCAAGCCTCCTACTAGCAACTTCGGGTGGGTAGGTGCCTCATCGGCTCCCCCTTGATCACCCCCATTGCTAGCAGAAGTCATCGGACGTGAACGCGGTTGAGGCTGAAATCGGCCGGGATCGTGGACGAACAGCGGGTTGTCAACGAAGACGTGGGGGTTAGGGTTTTCCTCCTTGCCCTGGATCGTTTTAAGGACCTCCCGATCCAGATTGTCTACCTGCGATCACTACATCACGGTAGGGTTTTAGGGGCACTTTTTTGTGCCCTTAAATTGATATTATGTGCCCCCAAAACTTTTGAAGGCACAAAAATATGTGCCGAATTTACTTGCTACTCGGAAAGTATTAAGGGCACTTCAAAAATGTGCCCTTATAGGTATACCTTTTAGGGCACATTTTTGAATGCCCCGAAAAGTTTTGAGGGCACATCCAATTTATGCCTTGAAAAGTTTTAAGGGCACATTTTAAATTGCCCCGAAAAGTTTTAAGGGCACATATTTTGGATGCCCCGAAAAGTTTAGAGGGCACATATTTTGAATGCCCCGAAAAGTTTTAAGGGCACATCAAATTTGTGCCCCGAAAAGTTTTAAGGGCACATAAAATTTGTGCCCCGGAACACTTTAGAGGGCACATCAAATTTGTGCCCCGAAAAGTTTTAAGGGCACATCAAATTTGTGCCCCGAAAAGTTTTAAGGGCACATCAAATTTGTGCCCCGAAAAGTTTTAAGGGCACACCAAATTTGTGCCCCGAAAACTTTAGAGGGCACATCCAAGTTGTGCTCCCTAAACTTTAGAGGGCACATCCAATTTGTGCCCTAAAAGGTAAAGAGGGTACCAAAAAAATGTGCCCTCTAAACTTTTTGGGGCATCCATATTACAGTTTTCAATCACAAATTTCAGATACAAATTTCAGTTCATGAGTCTCACAATCACAGTACATGAATCACATAATGACAGTTCAGATTGCAGTACAGATTTCAGTTCAGATTTCGATACAGATTTGCAGTTTACATCAAAGTTCAGATTTTGATTACATGAATCACAGCATAGTACACTAAACAGAAGAAGCATTTTCATGTACACTAAACAGAAGAAGCATTTCCTTTTCCATGTACACCAAACAGAAGAAGCATTTTCATTTCCATGAACTTCAGTACACTCTCCCGTTGTTTTGATCCTTGACATGTTTATCTGACAACATTTCGAAGCAATGCATGGAATTCAGAACATATTTGTACAAACTATATCATATTCAGAAGAAGTGCAACATAGAACTTTTGACAAGCATATTTAGAAAAAGAGATTGCAGTGAATACCAAAATTAGCTGTCAGGCTTCCTATTCTTCTAGATTATTCTGTAGTTTCCTTCTCTTCTGTCCATCTGAAGAAGAATTAAATCAACATATGTAGACAGTAAACATCCTTCATCTATACTAGACAAATGAATCACATGTGAGGCATACATGCTTCAACTACTTCATTCTGAGACATATCTGTTGAGCCTCTCTTGAGCTTCTTTGTTTTCTCTACAACTACTGACACACCATCTTTATCAACCCTAGAACGTTCTTCATCATGTCCCTTCCAGATTTGTTGGTGTACAATTTCTGATTGAGTTACAACATTCATCTACAACATGAACATAACAAGTTACTACTTCATCTAAACCAGAATATAGTAGTAGACATAACAAGTTACCACAGTCAGGGACATAATTCTTACATGAATCCTGGGCCATAGAATGCATGTTGCTTGAGCACTTGACATCTTCTTTATCTTTCCGTGTGGACGTGGCAGCATTGTGGATTTCTTCATAACATAGTTCACCAGGACCTCTACATAATCTGGACCTGTTTCCTTGTCATCAACATTTGAAACAGTTGCTGAAGCTACCAACTGTAGGCTGTTAGGTGATCTCAGAGATACTTCCATTCCTCTCTTAAATGCATGTATCTGCATTGTGCCATATGAAAACAGAATTCATCATAATCTATCATGATTCATTATCTACCATGATTGCATATTATAAATTTATTACCTCATTTTCTTTGTGTGGCTTACACTTCAGACTGGCTGCAGAATTTTCTTTCAACTTCTCTAGTTTCACTTTGTGAACCTAAGCAGTGAAACAGTAAAGACAGTGTCAGTGTCCAATGAAACAGTAAAGTCAGTGAACCCAAGAAACTAGAAAGGTCTGAACAATTAAACAGTAAAGTCAGTGTCCAATATTACCTCTTGTGATTGTAGCATCTTCTTAGAAGCTTCAACATCACCATGTACTGCCTTTTTTTTCCTTCTGGAATATCCTCTAGTTTCTTCTTCCTTGGCCTCTTTTTTAAATCACCACTATCTCTTTGATCATCTTCCAGGGTTTCTGTAGCTGTCTCTTTGTCCTGTTCCTTCACTTTCAGTGCTGCTGTCACTGCTGATTTGTCCACCTTCAGTACCAAAGCTGGTGCTGGCACTGATTGATCTTCCTTTTTGTCTTCTTGGGCATTGATTACTGCTGCTCTTTTTGGCTTCACTAATGATAAGGATTGAATGTTTGTGACTGCATGATTCACTTCTTGACTGGTACTCCTTTTGCCTGCTTCTTGAGTGTTACTTGGTTCTCCATCATTACTTGCTGGAAATGTTGTAGTTGCTTGTGTGCTCACTTGTTGTTGACTTAGTATTAGCCCTTCAATTTTCTCTTCCATTGCTTGACTCCTGATGACCAGAGCTTTATGACTTTCTGCCATTGTCCTTATCATTTCCCTAAGCTCCTTGTTTTCATCATTCGAATCTTTAAGTGCAACAATGGCTTGATCAAGGATCTGTGAGGTTTTTCCTCCAACCATTAGACCCAGACCATGCATTCTGGACTTCCTTGTCTCGGGAAATATCTTTGAGTATATGTCTCCTTGGTGATGTGCCTCACTAATGAGTTCTGGATTTTTCCCCAGTTCTTCCTTTATGGCTGCCTGGTAATTGAGTTAGAAACAAGTTTGCTGAGTACAAAACACAGGAGTGCTACAATTATATGTCAAACATTTTCAAACAAAATTTAGTCAGTTAAGAATGTTCCCTTCCACTTACAATTTTTGTACTACTGTAGGTATCAACTGGTTGTCCTTTGCTGTTTGTATGTACAATGGAATACAATTCTGCTCTAGAAACTGGTCTCTTCTTCTTAAGTTCCTGTAGATTGCAAATATTAGTCAGAGATGTAGCAACAAGTAGTACACTGATTACCAATTGTTACAAAACATACTTCCTGTTCAAGTACAACTGCAAAGCTCCTCGAACCTGCAGTGTGGTGTGCATTATCTTGACTCCTCCTACTTGCTTTATTCTTCACTGACAGTCTCTGCATTTGACATATTTAATTTATTAAGCAAATAATTCACAGTTCAAATACAACATCTCTCATTTATAGTAATAGCAATTGGCATGGAAGAATACTTACAAAGAACTTCACTGATTTCCAGTACTTGCAGGACTTTTTCCATTGCATTTCTGGAATCCTTTCATCACAGCCATTTTTAATATTCTGGCTGAGGGACAGCTCATCATCAAAGTAAGTATCTTTCAAGTGAGCCCTGAAGGTCCTCCATTTTTTTGAAGCTGACTTCATCACCCAGTCCTTGTGTTCATCTCCTATGTTAAAGAATCCCTTCACTACAGTCCATAGCCTATCCTTCTCTGACTCTGGTACCTTCCTCCACTCGTCATGCCCCATGGAAACTTCTTTACCTTTTACACAAGATCCTATAAAATTTGCGAGTTTGCTTGTTTTGACACCACAAGGCTGTCCCAGATGGTTGAAAACAAGCTCCACTTTGTTGTCAGGACCATGCTTCTCCCAGAATTTCTTCATTTCTGTTGGTCCCCTGACACCTTCCTTCTTTTTCCCTGCATTACACAATTTTAGTTATTTGAGCAGAGTATTGTCTTTGTTTGCACACAGAAAAGGAAATGCTTCTTCTGTTTGTAATACCTTTTGTTCCCTTAATTTCCTGGTTTGCTTCCTCTGTCCTACTCTGTGCTGGTGCATGTTCCTCTTCTTCATACTGTTCCTGTGCATACTGTTCCTCCTCATATTTCCCTTGTCCTGTTTTATCATCATCAAATTCAGCATCATATTCTTTGCCATCCTCATCCTCCTCCTCCTCCTCCTCCTCCTCTTCCTCCTCTGTGCAGTAGTTTCTAGCAGCCTGTATGTAAGAATGATTAGCAGTTAGGGCTCGTTATATATCGAGTTCGAGTCGAGGCGAGCCGAGTCACGAGTTACTCATTTAGCTCGCGAGCCTCGAGTTTTAATTCTACGCCTATTAGCAGTTGCATGAACTAATGGAATTTTCGATTGTACTAGTGGCATCACATAGAAAACTTACTTCCAGTTGTGAATAGTACAGGCATCTGTCCTTTGCATTTTGCAACAAATACAATTTTGTTTTGCCATCATCGATTGGCATATCAGCCGAGGGCAAGTCCATCTTATGGAGCTGATGGTTCAGCCTCTCAAGCCTCTTGTGCTGGCTATCTAGACTTACAGTACCTGAAACAAATTAATAATGTGTTAAGACAAGGTAACATGTGGTACCATCAGAATGAAATAATTGCAGTAACTGAATGAAGCATAGTTCTAACCCTATTAACTATCATGAACATTAACTGCAGGCTCCATGTCATAGAAATCTCTAATGGTAGGACAAATTACAGCAGACCAATCTTCCTCAACAGGATCTTGGACATAGTACACCTGCTGTACTTGACTTGCAAGAACAAATGGTTCAGAACCAACATCATCTCCACTATGAACATGGTTAAAATTCACTTGCTCTATGCCAAATGGTTCCAGAGTCCTGAACCCATTTGGTTTCACCCAATCACACCTGAACAATACAACTTGACCTTCATTTGAATAGTTTAATTCTAGAATTTGTGTTACTCTTCCGTAGTACTTGATTTCCCCTAAAGCTGGATTTTTATCATGGACACTTGCGTAGCTAGAGGTTTTTGCAACTAGGGAAACCCCATAGCACTGTGTAGCTTTCCCTAAAGCATGTGAATATGTATGGTAGGTGCAGCCGTTAATACAGTAGCTTCTATATGATCTTGCCATTTTATATGGTTTCTGAGCTAAACTCCAAACTTCAGGAGGAATCATACTTCCTTGCTTTTTCATGTTATGTACCTAAAAAGTTAAAAAGAAATAGTAAGTCTACTTGATTTAATCAAGATAGGAATAGATATCTGAATGTAACATGAAAGATTAGTCCTTACATGGTCAGAAAACCATGTATGAAATTTTCTGTGATGATCAGATTCAATTTCCCTCTTTGATTTCCTTCTTCCCTCTGAGAGGATTTTTTTGTGTTTGCTTGTGAACTCATCAATTCCTGGGTAGCTCACTAGAACACATCTGTGAGCTTGTGTCCATGATTTCAAATCCAAAGGAGTAGCTGCATGAGCTGACAATGGTCTACCAATTATCCTCAAGTATGCTTGACTGCTTGTTGTATTACTAGGATTGTTGTTGTCATCATGTCTTGGAGCTTTATTGAATTTTGTATTGCTATCAGTCAAATATCTTGAGCAGAATGTCAGGTTCTCATCAAAAATATACCCTTCTGCTATTGATCCTTCAGGATGACTAGTTGTGTGAACCATGCTCTTCAACTTCCCAATATATCTTTCAACTGACCACATTGCTCTGTAATGTACTGGTCCACCTATTCTTACTTCTGTCACAAGATGAATTATGAGATGTACCATAATGTCAAAAAATGCTGGAGGGAATATCTTCTCCAGTTGGCAAAGTATTTCTGGGATTTCTTCTTCCCATTTCATCATCTCTCTAACATCAATCACTTTTCCATATAGTGCCTTGAAGTACTTACTGATTCTTATAAGAGGTGTACAGACATTTTGAGGCAATGATCTGCAAAGGGCCATTGGGAATAAGTCCTGCATTATTATGTGGCAGTCATGGGTCTTCAGTCCTACTATTCTATTTGAATCTATCTGCACCTTTGCAAACAAACTGGAGGCATATCCATCAGGGAAAACTGCATGTTTCAGGACCTTCAGGAAGTACTTCTTTCCTACTGCGTTCATATGGTAAATGGCCTTTGGGATTACTGGTTTTGGACCAGTAAAATCAGCATGGAGATCAGACCTTATGTTCATCAACTGTAAATCCTTCCTAGCATTCAAATTGTCTTTTGATCTCTTGTCTACATCAAGAACTGTATTCACTATATTATCAAACACATTCTTCTCAATGTGCATTATGTCCAAGTTATTTCTGATAAGTAGTGTCTTCCAATATGGTAGTTGGAAGAACACACTCCTTTTCTTGAATGTTGCTTCAACAGTGTGACAATAAATGTATTCACACTCCTCATCTTCTGTCTTCTTCCTCTTTTTCTTGTTCTGTGTTTTCTGCAACTTACCATAATCAGTGTACAAAGCTTCAGTCAGTTTTGAAATTTCCATCCCTGTAGGTTGAGTTGGAGCCTCTTTGAATTCTGTTTTGCCATTGAAAGAAACTTCATCTGATCTGTATTCATGATGTTCATGAAGGAATCTTCTGTGCCCTAGGAAACATGTCTTGTGACCATATTTTAACCATCTACTACATGTATTAGTCAAGCAGTGAGAACAAACTGCCAAGCTCTCACCACTTATGCATCCTCTGCCAAGCCAATCACTTATAGTCCATAGTAATGCAGCATGTATCCTCTCTATTTTGCAAGAAACTGCATCATAGACAAGCACCCCGGGTTTCCAAAACTCTTGCAGATCATCTATGGTAAGCTGCATGTATATATCCATCTCTTTTCCTGGGGACTTCCTACCAGGCACAAGTACATTCATGATGAAGTTGGATTGCTTTATACAAATCCAAGGAGGAAGGTTGTAAGGTATTAAAATTATTGGCCAGATACTGTATGACACATTCATATGTTTAAATGGGTTGAACCCATCTGTTGCTAATCCAAACCTAAGGTACCTTGCATCCTCACGAAACCATGGATGCTCTTCATCAAAGGCTTTCCAAGCTGGAGAGTCAGCAGGGTGTCTCATGAAGGAATCTTTTGTTCTACCAGTTTTGTGCCAACTAATGTTTGCTGAAGTTTCTGAACACCTGAAAAGCCTTCTGACCCTATGTTTCAATGGGAAATGCCGTATCACCTTGTGTGCAACCTTGTATTCTCTCTTCCCATCAGAACCTTTGTTCACACTTCTCCACCTACTAGTGTTACACACTGGACATACAGTTGCTTCAGAATGCTCTCCTCTGAACATAATGCAGTCATGCTTGCAAGCATCAATGCTTTCATATCCTAGACCTACATCTTTGATATATTTTTTGCAAGCATGGAAGTTTTTAGGCAGACTATCACCATCAGGAATTGCAGCTTTGAATAATGTCAATGTGTCATCAAAGCAGGCATTGGTACTCCATACATGTTCTTAATATTCATCAGCTTGACAAGGAATTGCAGTTTAGTTAATTTATTGCATCCAGGAAATAACTCTTTGCTCCCATCTAGCACCAGCTTGTTGTAGGCTTCTACATCAAAGTATAGATCAGCATCATCTTCTGAACCTACTTCTTCATCATCATCTTCTCCCAAAGTAGAGCTGTCATACATTCCAAACCCTTCCAAAAGCATATTATCCATTTGGTCACTGTCAGCATATTCTTCATCATCAGAAGAACAATCAGTAGCAGGCACTTCTAGATCTTCTCCATGGAAAAGCCAAGTATTATAGCCAGACATGAACCCATTGCAGACCAAATGATCCCTAACTTGACTCTCACTCAGCCAATATCTGTTTGCACAGGATGTGCAAGGGCAGAGAAATCTCTGTCTCATTCCTGCCTTTTCAGTAGCAAACTCTATAAATAAACTAACCCCTTGTGCATACTGAGTAGTAGACCTAGGTGCTGTCATCCACGATTTGTCCATTTTTACTACAGAGCCTAAATACTACCAATATTCAGTGTACACAATTCCTAAGCAACGTTCACTGCAAGTTTGATGTAAAATTCAGCACATAATTCAGCACATAATCGAAATTGCTCGAGGAGTACAAGCCAAATGGACGAACCTGAAGTGCTTGGCGCGTTGCTCGAGTAGTTTGAAGGGCGACGGAGGAAGGAGCGACGGGGATCCTCCATGAACTCGTCTGCTCCACCGCTCGATCTCCTCTGCCTCCAGGAGATCTCCTCTGCCTTGGCGCGCTGCTCGTCGACGAAGCCTTCGCGACCTCGAGATCGTCTGCTACACAACCGAGGCGACCTCCCGCCGCCTCGATCTCTTCGGCGCCTCCACTCCTCCGCTCCTCTACCGCCGAGGCAACCTCCCGCGGCGTCGATCTCCTCCGCCTCCAGGAGCTCCTCCGCCGCGGCGTCGATCTCGAAGTCGATCTCCACGAGCTCCTCCGCCGCGAGCTCCTCCGCCTCCACGAGCTCCTCCGCCGCCTCCGATCCACTCCTCCGCCTCCACGAGCTCCTCCGCCGCCTCCACTCCTCCACGAGCTCCTCCGCCTCCACGAGCTCCTCCGCCTCCACGAGCTCCTCCGCCGCCTCCGATCAACTCCTCCGCCTCCACGAGCTCCTCCGCCGCCACGAGCTCCTCCGCCGCCTCGATCTCGATCTCGATTTTTTTCTAAGTCGTTTTTCTGCGAGTCGAGGAGAAGTGGATTTTTTCCTAAGTCATTTTCTGCGAGTCGAGGATAAGTTGATTTTTTCTAAGTCTTTTTTTGCGAGTGGAAGAAGTGGAGGAGGTGGGAGGACGATTTTGCAATTAGTTTCACTGGCGGGAGGGGGATTTTGCAAAAAGCACATGGTACTTAAAACTACACGCCGACCACTCCACGCCGTTTCGCTCCTCCATTTTCTCCATTTCTCTCCGCTCCTCTCTGTCTCCTCCACTTCTTCCACTAGGGTTTCAGCCGGCGTCTCGGATCCGTCCACGGCGTCTCGGATCCGTCCAAGGCGTCTCGGATCCAAGGTCTGATAAACAAATCTAGCTTTATTTTACTACTAAATGCATGTTCAGGGATAAATCCATGGATTAGGAACAAATCCTTGGATGATTAGTGACAAATCCATGGATTAGTAACAAATCCATGGATGATTAGTCCCAGATCCGTGGATTCGATCTTTATTCTCTCTCCATTTCTATCCTTCTTTGATTTTTGGCATTCTGAATCTCGATCCATGGATGAAACTGCATGTGATTGTGCTGCATGTTGCCTGTGAATCGATTTCTTGCATTACCAGTTGCAGTGTATTCGATTTCTTGCATTAGCCGTTGCAGTGCACTCGATTTCCTGATGTAGATTTGTTCTCTATGATATAACAGATGGGAACTGAAGGAGAACCAATCGACATCAGTAGCAGCAGCGAGTTCTCCATTGAGAACGTAACCGACATCAGTAGCAGCGAGTTCTCCAGTGAGAATGAAACCATCTACGAGTATGACTCAGACATGCCAGCTCCAAAAAGGGGAGAGTTCACCTTGAGAGGTATCAGCTACAACTTCTCACCATGTTGTAATTACCATTGTAAATGCTGACCATGTTTTGATATACCTCCCACATTTGTGCCTTGTAGGACCTCGTATAACTGGGTCTGAAGAATTTGATGACTACTGCATCTTTGCAAACAACATGCAGCTGAACAGAAGCCAGATCAAACACCTCAGGGGTGTGTTTGCTGATGCACTAGATGGTTTCAAGCACTATGTGTACAAGATCAGCCCCTCAACTGTCATCAAGGACAAATGCAAGATGGTAAAGCAATGTTCCACTTGATGCATACAACAATCTTCTCTGTTTAAGTTATATAGAACTTGGATGTGTTAATGTGCTTGTCATACAACAATCTTCTCTGTTTTCTAGTTTTACATGACATGGATGCCTTGTTAATTCTAATAAACAGTGAAGAAGACCAGTAGTACCAAGGATCTATGAACTATTGGAGTCTTTGAACATTTACAGTGCTCAACTAGTTTACATTTACTGTATGAACTATTGGAGTCGAGAAAGCTAGTCGACAGTAAAGTTAGGACTGATAAGTCTTAACTTGACTGTCAACTACTTTGTTCGACTCGACTAGTTTGTAGAGTCGAGCAGTCGAGCAAGTAGTCATGGAGTAATGTAGATTAGTCTTAGTATTTGATTTCTTGAATAGTCTAGTTTGTAGAGTCGAGCAGTCGAGCAAGTAGTCTATGAGCCTGTAACCTTACGACTCGGCTCGACTTGTCGACTAGTAAACCTAACTCATAGACTAGTTGCTCGGCAGATCGACTCTATGAACTAGTCTATTCGAGAAAGCTAACTGTTATCCTCTTACAAACATGCTAACTGTTTTCCTCTTACTAATATGCTAACTGTTATGCTATATAAATGTTGACAGGAGTTTGCTTTAAGCTTCACTAAGAAGTACCTCAGAAAGTACCTTCCTCTGACCAACGACACAATCATACTGAAAGTGTCTTCTCCTGTCCGTTCAAAGGTGTATGAATGCAACATGAAGCATGGCATTGGAACAAAGAAGGCTATCATCACAAGTGGATGGGGCCATGTGGTGAAGAGGTTGCGCCTGCATGAGAAGGATATTGTTGCATTCTCCTTCTGGGAATGCAAGTCAGGCGGTCTGCATGTTCAGATAACCACAATTGACTGAAGATGAACTCGAACTGTGACAGTGTTGGATGTGTACTGCATCCTATATATATAACTAGATGCTAGTTCCATCTATCTGGACTGTTAGTAAGTAGTAGCAGCTCTGTAATAGCTGCAAGTATTATCTGAACCTGGTCTGTAATAGAACTAAGTAGTTGCTGCTCTGAACTTTATTATCTAAGTGCTACCTGGTATGTAATAGCTAAGTACTGTGTGTGAACTCTATTATATGAGTATGATCTAAGTAGTACTTGCTAAATTGTTCATTGTTGAATTCCTTTGCAACAGTGACTACCTAGTCAACATTGTTCTGAAATATCATTCATACTTTCAGAACAAAGACACGTAGTCAACATTTAATTGGTATTTTGCCTGACTTATTTCTTTGATTTATTGTGTTCTGGATAGAAAACTCCTTTTATACAGTAGAAAACACCTTTCTTTGATTTATTGTGTTCTGGATAGAAAACTCCTTTTATACAGTAGAAAACACCTTTCTTTGATTTATTGATTTATTGTGTTCTGGATTATATTTTTTTGCACCAAAAAATTGGGATAGAAAACACCTTGTATACAATAGAACCCAAGTATGTATGGGCCTACTTTCGACAGCAAGTCATAATACATGGGCCACTGCAGCCCAAAAAATTACAAGTGTGTGCACTTGTAAATGGGCCACAGCAGCCCAAGTTTGGACAGCCCAAGATGTATCCCTATAAGTACTCGAGCTGTGCAGTAGATTAGGGTTTCTCCTTTCTGCCTCCACTCCAGTTTCTCGACGAAGATCGATCTGCCTTTTCTCCTCCATATCCTCCTTGCACGTTTCCTCGATCTCCTCTGCTGTTCATCTAAACTTCTTGCTGCTATACTGTGCTAGTAGAAGAAGTTGGAGGTGTTGGTGATGACGACTCCACCAGAAAAAGAGCAACCTGTACGCCTCCGCCCCAGCAACCCCTACTCCACAGCTTCATCGACTATGAAACAAAAGGTACATCTTTAGCTCAAATTGTTGCTGGTACTTCCCTTACTGTAGGTGTGCATCTTTTGCTTCTATTGGTTTTCATCTAAACTTCTTGCTGCTACTACAAGGGGAAGAACCTGAAGGAGACGGTGATGAAGGGTAGGAGTGAAGAACAGGTACATGTCCACTCCAGCAACCCCTACTCCACAGCTTCATCGACTATGAAACAAAAGGTACATCTTTAGCTCAAATTGTTGCTGGTACTTCCCTTACTGTAGGTGTGCATCTTTTGCTTCTATTGGTTTTCATCTAAACTTCTTGCTGCTACTACAAGGGGAAGAACCTGAAGGAGACGGTGATGAAGGGTAGGAGTGAAGAACAGATACATGTCCACTCCAGCAACCCCTACTCCACAGCTTCATCACCTATGCAACAACAGGTACTACAACATTGTACTTCCTCCTTGCAGCTTCATCACCTCTTTTATCTCAAATTGTTGCTGCTCTCCTGTAGAAGAAGAACATGGAGAACATTAGGAAGCACCCGGAGGAAGACAATACAGATGTTCCTTCCAAAAGGTAGTGTCAACTGGTCTTTGTTTACTGCCTACAAGATTCCTGCCTACAAGTTTTACGAGTAATAGGAAACCATGTGAACAATCAAGGATTACGAGTCGAGGAGTCGAGCCGCGTAGTTGGGGTAGCTCTACTGTCAGGCTAGCCGTGACTAGTCTAGGTTACTGCTCGACTAGTCGATATGTACAGGTGCAGTACATATCGACTAGTCGAGCAGTAAACTAGACTTGTCACGGCTAGCCTGTCAGTAGAGCTACCCCAACTATGCGGCTCGACTCCTCGACTCGTAATCCTTGATTGTTCACATGGTTTCCTATTACTTTTATATAAAAAACTTGTAGGCAGTAATGGTGATTAATGTTAACTGCAGATGAACATGTGTGTACTGAACTGACAATGTTTACATGGCAGAGTTAAGCTAGACAGCTGCAAGAATGGCACGGGAATCAACAGTGAGGAAGAAGAGGATGAAGGAGACTATGTCAGTGAAGAAGGTGACTATGTCAGTGAAGAAGATGACTATGTCAGTGAAGAAGATGACTATGTCAGTGAAGAAGATGACTATGTCAGTGAAGAAGATGACTACATTCCTGATGATGATGATGATGAAACAACATGGCTCACAATGAGAGGTATGATTATCATATATGTTGCATTCCAACATTGATCAACAAACTGTGATTCTGATACATAAAAACAATGGCATGTAGGACCTGGTTATCCAGGGGAAGAAACATTTGATGAACAATGCATATTTGGAAATGAAGTGGGGATGACATTTAACCAGATGATGAAACTGAAGAACCATGTTGACAAGATACCCAGAGCAGCAGTCAAGGAGTATGTATGCACACTCAGTAAGAACAATATTGTTCCAGGAGAGGGTAACATGGTGAGTGATATCATACTGTTAATTCAGTTGTTGTTGACAGATGCCATCTTTTAGCAGTAACCTGAAGTAAAAATTGTCATAACTTCATCCTGATGCACCTACAGGAATTTACCAGAGAGTACACAAAAGCATTTCTTCTGAAGTTCATGCTGGCAAATTGCATGAAGCGTGCTGTCCCAATTATTGAAGAATCTGTTCCAATGGTTGTGAACTGCACTGACAGTAATTTGGAGAAGTACTGCACCATGAGGTTTGGTATATCAGGAAGGGCCAAGATCAGTGTTGGCTGGACAAAAGTTGTGGAAGGATTCAAACTAAAAGAAGGTGACATTTGTCTCTTCACATTCAAGGATGAGAGACAGTTGGAGTATAGGGAGAGGGATAGATTTGGGGCCTGGCTAAGGCTGGTCATCATGAAGCTTGAGCATTGATACATTTTGAAGTTGTAGACTTGTGATGATAAGTTATGTAACCTAAGTATCCCCATGAGATGTTCTGAATTTTGTATAAATGGTACAATCTTTGTGTAATAATTTAAACTTGTTTAATTCCTTTTGTATTTCTGACCCTGAATCCAATTCAGGTTATTGATTCCTGTATGAATCTGTTTGCTTTTATATCCAATGACTAGCTTGTCTATTTTGTTCTGAAAGAATATTTTCAAAACAAAGGCAGCTAGTCAAAAATTTCTACTATTATTGTATTGCATCTTGCTTGACATGTTATTTGCCATTTTATCTTCCTGTCAGTTTTGAAATGTTCCTTGCCATTTTTATCCAATGACTAGCTTGTCTATTTTGTTCTGAAAGAATATTTTTAAAACAAAGGCAGCTAGTCAAAAATTTCATAGAATGTTCCTTGCAATTTTATAGAATGAGCAGCTTCTCTTTCCAAAATTATTCCATAATTTTTTCTTCTGTTATTCATCTGTTGTTTTAAAAAAAATGAAGCAATGTTGCTGGGCCAAATGGGCCTCAACTTAGTACATAAATGTCTGTTCTATCAATACTGCTTTGGTAAAATGGGCCTGAACAAATGGGCCAGAAACTGAAACAACGTGGGGGAGTGCACATCGTGGGAGACTGCACCAGACACTCATAAATAGCGAACCCAAACGACAACTTCCTCCCCAGTCGGTTCATTTCTCACTTCCTCGAAAGGTTCGTTCCCTTTCTCTCTCTCTCCGACGGTTCATCCTCCCTGCTGGATTTCTTCATCTCTGTTTCTCATCCGTCAATCTTTCTTACTTTCTTGCAACACAGAAGCAGAGGAAGAAGTTGGGAGCAGAGGGTCAAGCCTATTTCTTCTTCACATTACGGTAAGATCTACACTTCATTTTAATCTTCATCCAATCTGTTTATCCTTCTTCTTCTGTTGGATTCATTTGATTTTTTCCGTTTGCAGTTCATCCTCTGCGTCTTCTCCAGATTCAGAGTAAGAAATTTCAGTTTCCCCTTGATTTTTTTTCCATTCTGGAAACCCTTGCATCCCCTTTCATGCTAGCATTCTTGCATCCCCTTGCATGCTAGCATTCTGGCATCCCCTTGCATGTTGCATTCTTGCATCCCCTTGCATGCTACCATTTTGGCATCCTTCTTTAACTGCATCCTTCCTTGCATTCTGGCATTTCAGTTGTCTGACAAATGACATAGTAATCTTGTCTTTTCTGATAGGGATGGACGGCATGAGCTGTGTTGACTGTCGTCAACAACTAGAGTACTGCGGTCGTCGTTCTAACCGGCGTGCAGAGTCATTTGATGCTGTGATGATGCATGGGTTCGAAGATGGAATAGTAAGTCTTTGCAAATCAATTAAATTCTACTAGTGTATGTACAACATTTTGCAACAGGAACATCTTCCTTTTCAAGTGTATTCATGACTGAATTTTAAAATGCATTTCTTCCATGGATTATGAGTGTAACTTGATCAGATAACATGCATGAGTAGACTCTAGAGTAGTCTATGATTCCTATCTTGATCTGGACAACAGTGTGATCCATGAATTTACATCCTTATAATGTTGTGGACAACATTATGCATGAGTAGATTTCTTAATTCAACAAGTCGTTGTAATTCAACTTGATCGACCTAAGTTGGGCATGAACAACTGTCCAGACTGTACATGTCGAGTAGTTCAGCACTAGTCTAGACTAGTTCAACACTAGTCTGGACTAGTCAAGATTAGTCTATGAGTCGGTACCCCAACGACTCGGCTCGACTTTTCGACTCATAATCCTTGATTACTTATTTATAGGCAACTAGTATGTAGTATAGTTCTCGGCAAGCACATATTTCCAGGCTTATTACAAATTAACTGTACTACATCTTGCATGACACACATTTTCCTTTTCAACTGAAGTTTTCAAATGGTATGTAGGCTGTTCCTTGCAAATTCAGGGAGCAAGTTCATAAGTTTGCAATGTCGAAGAACTGGATGTTGGCACGTTGCTCCTGGAGAACTTATGATTTGTACTTAGAGAAAACTGCCACAAGGACAACAATTTGTGGACCATACTGGAGGTCCATGGTCAGGGCTTATGACATCCAAGTCGGCGATGAGGTATCGTTCAAGTATGATGAAGAAGATGAAATACTTGATGTCACTGTGTACCCGCATGGGGAAAATGGCAAGGAAAGGAAGTTATTAGTGGGAGATCCAGGTATGAATCTGATGTACTTGTCTTATTATCATATTCTCCTGTACGATTAGCATGCATGTTAACTGATCATCTGTAGTGGATTGATATTTTGCATTTCTCATTGGTTGAGCAGTGGTTAATGATGTGGATCCTCATATTAGAAGTGCACTTCACCAGACTGTTTTCTCAAACATCAATGCAATCACAGAGAAGCAGATGGCAGCCATTACTTTTGCCATCCTCAAAGAAGTTTATGTGCATACTAGAAGAGAACTTGAGGATGATGAATTCTATTCCAGTGTAGACAATCTGAAGTTCTTTGTGCACATTTACAATGAGGAAAATGTTCACTTTGATGCCCTGGTTAGTTATCAAATTCTTGCACTTTGATGTCCTTGTTAGTACACATAGTATTCCTGAATTATTTGTGTAGCACAAGATACTGCATTCCTGTTCTGACTTGGTTAACATGTATTTGTCAGTACCTGAATCCAGAGTACTTCAACGATGTGCACTGCCCTGTGAATGGAAATGTGCACATGTGGAGGAGGGGACTTAACCAGCCAGAGGAAGCCTGGTACAGCATTGAAGGAAATGACCACCTTGCAATTACTGTAGGGTGGAACCATTTCAGGGAAGAATCCAACATTGTGGAAGGCTCTCTACTTGTGATGAAGGCAGTTCCAACCTATGAAGCCATTGAACTTGACTTTGTCGAGATGATGAACCCATGAAGCAAGTAATGAAGACATTCTGTACTGCTTTTGCAAGTTTGTTAAGACTAGTTTCCATATTCCAGTTGCTAGTAAGTACTTTTGATTGTACTGCCTAAGTTTGTTGTGTGATGTTAAGTGCTACCTGGTCTGTAATAGTAAGTACTCCATCTGTGTGATGTAGTAGTAAGTAGTCCATCTGTGATGTAATTTATTAGTAATCTGAACTTGGTCTGTAATAGATTTAAGTAGTTCCTGCTCTAAACTTGGTGTATATCTGTGTTTCCTCTATTGGTGCTTTATTGTTTTCAGGGCACATAACAAATGTGCCCTCATATGTATTAGGGGCACATGGATTTGTGCCCTTATAGGTATACCTATGAGGGCACATAGAATATATGCCCTGAAAATTATTTATGGCACATGGAATTGTGCCCTCATAGCTATACCTACTAAGGCACATTGGAAATGTGCCCTTATAGGTATATCTATGAGGGCACATAGGATATATGCCCCGAAAACTATTTACGGCACATCGATTTGTGCCCTAATAGGTCATACCATTTAGGGCACATCGAAATGTGCCCTAAAAGATATACTTTAGAGGACACATCCAAAATGTGCCATAATAGGTATGTCATATAAGGGCACTTAAAATATGTGCCATAATTGGTAACTTTTCAGGGCACATAGAAAATGTGCCCCTAAGAATGTGCCCTGAAATGCCTACCGTGGTGTAGTGGATATGACTCCACGAGGACGTACACCACGCGGAGACTTCCTCTCCTCCGATTCTGCCTCTTTCCCGATCTCTGATACCTGAAAACTCCTAATACTCATGGTGCTCCCGGATTGGTGTGGCGGCGGCGCGCAGTCGCCCACAGATCGCCAAACCCTAACCTCTCCGTAGCCAATACCGGTAACAGTACGTATTGGAGATTAACAGTTACACAGTTGTTTCACAAGCTAATTTGTTTTGTTGATGGATGGCGGATAGTCGTACATATAGTCCCTGCTACTGTATTACTACTTTGCAAACATTAAACTCGGTAATCATATTCACCATCAAAATAGCCACATGCGTTGCAGCATGCATAGTAACGATGCAGATAGATTGCCCACGTTTACAATATAGTCACAAGGTACGTCTTTAAACTTGTTCATGCATCACGATCGATGATACGGCTTAGAGTGTCGATTAGCTAGACTACCATCTTAACGTATGTGCCAAGAGCATTGAGGTAAGCCTTAGAGCGTCCATGGAAGCCAACGATTCTACCTCCTGCTGCGGGAAGCTCGAACGGCACACCGTCCTCCTTCCCATACGGGCCAAAGGTTTGCCGGTTGCTGACGAAGATGAGCGATCTGATCATGAAGACGCCGCTGTAGTGGATTAGGTGCCCTTTCAAACCAGTGAGGTACTCGTCCGACTCCAGACAGATCTGGGCAATAAAACGAATCAGTGAATCTTTATCAATGCAAAATTGTTTCCGGAAATAGGAGTAGTACAAGTTTTTCTAAAAAAAACAGTGGGGCACCTCTGAGCGCTCGCCTGCAGATCTACCCCACTGTTCGGTCTGCTCCTCCCGGCCATGCCGTTCATAGACCACCGACATGGCGTCAACCGTGAAGTCGCGGTGCCATATAACCACCTTAACGATACGGTCGACGCCGCACACGTCCATCTCCCTCCGCTTACCGCCGCTACCACCGTATGGACCAATCTTGAAAACACGTCCCTGCCGCTCCAGTGAGCTAGCTTTGATGGGGCAAGTTTTCTCGTGTTCATCCTTCTCGTGGTAGAGCATCTTCCCGGAAGTGCACCCGTAGATGGCGTAGGGGCAGGCAACACGCACGGATCGGAGGATGCGCTCAACCCCATGGCAGCGGCTGTAGCTTGTGGGGAGGGAGTACCGGGAGTAGCCCGTATTGATGAAGCACGATGCGCACTTGTTCTTATCCGGGAGCATGTCGTGGCAGGAGGAACACACAAGATGTCCAGTTGCGCACTGTATGTACAGTACGAAACAGATTCAGATAGTTGATATAAGCAGGTAATATGAAGCGTCAAGAAAACTTAGCAAATCCAATTGAAGTTTGTGTGCCTGTACCTGGAACACTGGTGGTTTGAGCGGGTGAAGGCATTTCGGGCAACTGACAGCCTCCTGATCATCGACGATGATCAACTCTGCGGCGGCCGTCTTGTTACCGCCGTGAGGCAGCTGCTTCTGCCCCGCTTCGACGAAGGCCTTGGCGGCGGTTTTCTCCATCTACTCGCTCTGCTTGACCAATGTTTGAGAGGGCTGTCTAGTACTGCGCGTGCTAGTGGGAGGTGATGGGAACAGGCCGTGGAAGAAGATGGAATATATAGAGGCAGCGTTGGTCTAAGATGGACTCCCTTTAGCTACCCAAGTTGTTTCATCTTCTATGGAACATGCGCCGTTAATGCGTCTTCATACATCTCGAGAAAACCGAATTTATTGTCAAGTTTAATATCCATTTGCATGCGCCGGGTGCAAATTTCTCCTAGTACACGGCATGCAGTTCACTGAACTTTTGAGTTCGTACAAATCTCTACTGTACAGCGTAAAATTGTAAGGACTAAAAGCCATCTCCAACGGCAGACCCAAACCTAAAAGCGGACGACAGACGGGTCAAAATTGCACCTAGCGGGGGAACCCATCCTAAATGCGGACGCTTCCGGCGCCGGTTTGATCCAAAACTGCTCAATTCTGGGGGTGTTTTGGGGCGAGGCGGCCACGAGCACGCGTTCATCTGTGGTCGTTCTGTCCGGGCGGATACTCGTTCTGGCTCATTTGACAGAGAGACAAAGGAAATCTAGTAGACCCCGCACCATTCTCTCTCCTCTATCCTCCTTTCCTCCATGGAAATCGTGGGTACAACCGACGGAGTTTGGCTCGCCTCGTGGACTACAGCCGTCGCCTATGCACGGAGGCACCCGTCGCTGGCGCCACCTTTTTTTTCACACCTGCCGAAAGTCGCCGGAGGCGAAACAAGCTCCGCATCGCCGGCCAGCCGCGCCTTGCCACGCCGCGCGGGCATTGGTGACGGCCACGCCTCGCCACCGTCACGCGGGCACGGGGTCAGCCACGCCTCGCCACGCAGCCGCGGGCACGGGGCCGGCCGCGCCTTGCCACCGCCGCGCTGGCAGGAGGCGGAGCTCGTCGCGAGCATGGACATGCGCGCCTCGACGCGCGAGCACGGGCGCGGGCACGGACATCCGCATAAGTGCCCCCTACAGCTGCCGTGACGGTGCAGAGAGGCAGTGGCCGCAGCGTGGCGAGCTCTGTGTGGGAGCGTGCGCGGCGGCGTGCTTGGCTTGAGCTCCGAGGACTTGCTGAAAAGCTCCATCTTCAGGACCTTCTCGTGCAAGGGACTTTGCGGCAGGAGATTTTTAGCAAGAAAGAAAGGAAAAAAGAAAAAAGAGATGCTGAATTTGGGTCGCACCGTTGGTGAGAAAAATGGGTCACGGCCGTCCGCGCGTATCCTCGTATGTAGGGATGACCCAACCGACCAAATTCGGATGGCCAACGTGTCCGGTTTGGGTCTCCCTGCTGGAGATGCCCTAAGGACCATAGCAGTTCAAAACCTGTTTTCTTTAATAAATTCCATTTCAAATTATGTTTTTTTAGAAACACGGTATAAATGCAGACGCTCAAGAACACACGCATACACTCACCCTACGTACTTTCGAGTGGTTAAACAATATTTTATTTTAGGGATTTCTATTTTCGTGCCCTCGGGTTCTTAGTTGTACTCAGTTTTCCCCAGCCCCTTAGTTTTTCCTCAGTTTTCCCCAAGCCTTTGTCTGAAACCCGCAGAAGGATCTCAGACGGAAGGAATCCATTTATTTGGACGTTCTGTGCTGACGTGTTGCGCCGCGTCGTCTGTGGGGCCGCGTCGTGTGGGGCCGCGTGGGGCTGGTAGAAAGGGACCGCGTGGGACAGGACGAGAAGCGTTTGGTTGCACGTGAGTAGGAGCTGGGTTTTGTCTCTCTCGGCCCAAATTGGCATTTTTAAGAGCACCTTTTCCCCTCTTTCTCTCTCTGTTTTTTTCACCAAATTAATATCAAATCTAGAGAAGTTTCTATTTCTGTCTTTCTTCAATATGGCAGCAAATCTAGTAGAAAATCTAGTAGCAAATCTCTGGGGTTATTTATGCCTTTTGGCCCTCGTTTTTTGCCCAATATGGCAGCAAATCTAGAAGCTAGTATATGATAAATTCACAACAGCATAATAAGAAAACTAAGTATAATACATAGGGAAACTGCATACATCAGCCAAAAGCAGCCAATAATGTTGTAATATACAAGACGCGCGCAATGTATGGACAACAAGAAGATTAGGATGAATGAATTTGTTGTTCATTCCTCCTCATATATTTCTTCGTCCCTCCATTCGTGCATTACCCCAAGGAAATATTCATTGAACTCTTTCCGTTTGCAGTGTGCGGCCAATACATCCTCCAAACGGTATGGCTTGTGTTCATTTCTCATACCGTAGCTTCCTATTCTATCCACACGTACTGGCCACTCATCCCAGGCCTTTGTATCATGAGAGTACTCTCTGATATAACCCAAATCCGTGTAGTAGATGTAGCCAGGTCGAAGTGTCGGGTACACTCTGGTGTCGACGGAGATACACCGGATATAATTCACGAAGAAGGCATTACTGCCTATGTTACTGACCGGATGGAGAGAGCGGCTCTGAGTGTCCACATGGTACACCAATGGTCTGCCCGCCAAAGACACGCTGACCAACAACACAAGCAGCAGATCACCATCCGACTTCACAAGGTAGAACTTCTGATGTCCAAGTTCTGGAAATGAAATTAGTGTCTCCATCTTGATAGTGCTCGCGCGCTGCTGCAACTGTACATTGGTGCACACTATTCTTCCGTTCTCAAAATTGTCCGCAGCTACTGCATACAGTTCACCATTGAACGGGGTAATGCAACGCAGACAATGGTTCTTGATCGAAAATCTTTCTTCTCCCCAATGTTCATGTATATACTTAGTTGGAGTGCTCTCATCGACCCAACCAATTTCCGACGGGTAATGTGCGGCAACGAAGACCATAGTCGGGGATTTGATAACAGCGACTGATTTCAGACAAACAGATGGCATCTGCGCCTCAAACATAGTGTTTGATTTCTTTGTGAGTGGGTTCAGAAGCCGTATCTTGTGCGGCGGGTTCTTCTGGGCAAGAACGATGACGCCACGGCAAAAGCCGACGAAGTAGTATCTGGGCAAGCACGATGACGCCACGGCAAAAGCCGACGAATTAGATATGGAGGAATTTGAACCTTGTATGAACTTCCGATAGATCTATGGTGATGTAGCGTGATGTGCCGAGTTGGAGGAAGGTGAACTCAGCGACGCGTGAAGGGGCGTGGTCTAGCATGATCCATTCGTCCAGGTGCACGTCGGGCTCAGGCAAACCTGAGCGCCAATTTCTACAAACTTGCCTCATGGCAGAGTAGGTGTCGGCGTACTCCTCGTTCGCCAGTAAGCATTCGCCGATCTTGTGAAGTGGTCCATCAGCCGAGAGAGAGGCCCAGTTCACGGAGGAGCCGCGCTTGGATGCGCCGCCCTCGGAGGCGACGCGCTCGGCGGCGACGGGCTCGGCGGCGACGGCGGCGACGGCTCGGCGGCGACGGGCTCGGAGGCGACAGGCGCTGAGGCGACGGGCTCGGAGGCGACGGCCGCCGGCGCATTCTTCTTCTCCATCGCCGGCAGGGTAGCGTGCGTACGGCGGTTGGGGTTTTTTCGATTTGGAGAAGTTGATGGCACGTGAGAGGGTTGGTTTCATGCGTGAGCGAGAATGAGACGACTGTGTGCAGAGGGAGGGAGGGGCTTACGCGTCCTAAATGCGACCCGCGTCCTACGCATCCACTATTTGCACGTCTGCACCGCGACACGCGTCAACAATGGCGTCCACTATTTCCAACACGCGTCAACACGCGCCCACTATTTCCACTTCTGCACCGCAACACGCGTCCTCGAGTCTATCCCTGGAAATTTAGATATACTCAGGTATACCCTCGAGTCATATACTAGCATTTTTTGTGTGCTCAGTTTTCTCCTTGAGTGCTAATACTGGCTAGTGCAATATACTCAGTTTTACCCTCAAGTGGCTGGTCAACAGAGAGTCAACAAATGGGATTAACTAGTTAAATGAGTTATTTAATGTGCAAAAAATTCCGAAAAAGAGTGGCACTTACTCATGGAGTCTTTACCACAAATTGCCACTTCTCAAATCATAGATAAATCAAGTTTCACCAAAAATTGCCACTTCTCAAATCACCTAGTAGCTATGAAGGTGCATGGTTTTCCATAATAAGCCCTACCCAAAACAGCTTTCCCCAAAACATACTTTGTCGGAATGAGGCCATAATTTTCACACTCATGTAGATTTGTATTGCAAATAGTTTGAGGTAGGCCAAGATGGGTTTCATTGTACAAAACACGCATTTTCCATGTTTTAAATCTCATATTTGAATCCCTTAGTCTGTTTACTACTCACTTGCCCTTGGTTTCTTGATACTACTCAGTTTTGCCCTCTCCCTTCACAAACTCTCACAGACGCCCAATATTGCCCTGATTGATCTAGCCCATGTCACGCGGATCGTACCCGCCGACCGTTGATCGTATGATCTAACGGGCAGGATAACCCCTATCTCTCTGGTCGGGGCCACCACCCTCTCTCTCTCTGTCGTTGGTTAGCTTCCACCCTCTATGTATGCGAAAGGGCGGTTACCCAGTACGCTAAAGTTTGGTTTTCTGCATCGAGCTAAATTATAAACACTTTTTAGGCATTACTTTTCACGCAAAAAATGATAAACCATCACCGATTTGTTGTAGCCATTACTTTTCACGCAAAAAATGATAAACCATCACCGATTTGTTGTAGCCATTACTTTTCACGCAAAAAAATGATACACCATCACCCATTTCTTGTAGCCATTACTTTCCACGCAAAAAATGATAAACCATCACCGATTTTGTTGTAGCCATTACTTTTCACGCAAAAAATGATACACCATCACCCATTTCTTGTACCCATTACTTTTCACGCAAAAAATGATAAACCATCACCGATTTTGTTGTAGCCATTACTTTTCACGCAAAAAAATGATACACCATCACCCATTTCCTGTACCCATTAATTTTCACGCAAAAAATGATAAACCATCACCGATTTTGTTGTAGCCATTACTTTTCACCCAAAAAAATGATACACCATCACCCATTTCTTGTACCCTTTACTTTTTACGCAAAAAACGATAAACCATCACCGATTTTGTTGTAGCCATTACTTTTCACGCAAAAAATGATACACCATCACCCATTTCTTGTAGCCATTACTTTTCACCCCAAAAATGATAAACCATCAACGATTTGTTGTAGCCATTACGGTAAATGATAAACTATCACGAATTACCATTTCTTTTAGGCATTACTTTTCACGGTAAAATGATAAACTATATCACGAAGTTCCATTTCCGTCAAGATAGTCCGCATTACTTTTTTGTTGAGATATATACCCCCACAACGGTCGTCTCCTCCTTAATTTATTGTGTATAAACCCCCACAACGGTCATCTCCTCCTTAATTTATTGTGTAAACCCCCACCAACGTTCACCTCCTCCTTATTTTAATGTGTTGTAATATCCCAGGTTTAGAGGCTATAAAATGAGAGAACACCAAAGTGTGCATTGCATTCATGCATAGAAAATCCGGGGAATTTTCGCGCTTTCAAATAAAACTTACCACAGTAACTGAAGTTTCACTTGACTTGCTGGAATTGAAGTAGATCATCAAGTCAAGCGCTATAAACTTCACTGTGATCTTTGCTAAAACCCTGTTTTGGGTAGATATGATTTGATCTAGGGGCTAGATCAAATAGAATTAGTTTTACAACAAATAACATCTTAAGTAAGGGTCAACTATAAGATCTTATAAAAGATCTCAACATGACATTCCTTACAACAACACATTCTTTAAGAATTAAACCCTAACTTATTAACACTTAAAAGTTAGCAACTACCTTTGTGTGTAATATAATTCAACTCTAAACTTATTAATAAATAAGGTATATCACAGGGTCTAAAGTGCATAAAGGCCACACATTCTTATTTAAATCATAACTTATTAAATATATGAAATATCATAAAACTGAATCCATTTACATTACAAATTATAGTTCAAACTATTTGAATAAAACTACTCATGAGTATTTTGAAACTCATATGATCATGCCTTGGTGCAATCAAACATCAACTATTCAAAATTGAGGAATAACCTTCAACCTTGACTTTTTGACCAATAATATAATATAAATCCAATCAAATATGATATAGTGACTCATCCACAATAATAAAACCATCCACAAGATATTTAGTAACAAATGCCACTTGGCTATCTAAATATAATTCATATGAGAAGATAATGATCTTGCCACATAGGATGAAAATATCTTCATGACTTGCTTTCCAAGCTTTGCCACCTCATGCTCAAAGGATTGCTATGGATGAGGGCATGACACCCAAGCACCTTACTCATCAAACCAACACAAGAGTCACCACCTATGTGTCATGATACTAGAGCTTGCCCAAGCCTATAAATAGAGCCACACCTTCATCCATTTGCTCATCAAGTACCATGATACATGGGAACAAACACATAGAGCCACTCCATGTGATTAGCTAGGATCAAGATGAAGAAGCTAGGAGGTGGAGGCATACCACAAGATGCAGGTTTATCAGATTTCCTGAAGAACAAGCTACAGAAGTTACCAAGGTAGAATCCCTAGGCAAACCATATATTTAGAGGATCATATCATCATATCTTGAGTAGGACCTTAGGCTATTACAAGACATTTAGAAGTGAGAGAGATTATAGATGCTAACCATAGCCATGTCTACCCTAGAGAATTTTAGAGTAGTATTACATCTTACTTGTTTAAACCAACCTTTGATCTTGTAGATGAGAGCCATTAGTGAAACATAACCAAAGCTTATGCTCATATTCTAATCCTAGTTGTGTATCAAATTGGTGATCACTACTTAAACCCTAAACTACATTTGAATTCCAACCCATGGATTAACTTGGATTATAAATATAACCCTACCATACCTCATGCCTATTTATACTTCAATTTAGTGAAGCTTATGCAAAACCCTAAACCTTTTCATGTAGTATCCACCCTACATAAAATATTATGTCCCCACTTGTGTATCATGGATCACAAGTATAAACCAAGTTATAAATGCTTAGTATTAAATACCATTTGGTGAGTAGGATGAACCCAATACCCTATTTTACTTTGCTATCCAAATACCTTGTTGAGTGAACCAAATAAAATAGTATTCAGATAAGTAGTTGAGTTAACCATGATGAGCATAAGATCTATCTCAGATAATTTAAGCTAGAAGTTGCTAAGCAAGATTGATAATTATAGAGTTTGTTCAACCATTTTCTTAAACCCTAGAAATAATCACTCACATAAAATCATGAACCAATCCCATTTCCTTTACCATTTGTTAAACCCTAGCCATAATTAATTTTTATGTGAATAATCAATATGGTTAAGCACTTGCAAAATATAATATGTTCACCATTCACATGTTATCAATTTTAGATCTTTTAAAACAGAATTGATTCCTAAATTTAAAGTAATTGAATTGAACCCTAAAATTCATATCTATTTGAATTTTAACTTGTGCTTTATAAGAACTAAAGTTAATCCATTATAAATGGTTGTTTAAAAACAAAACAATGCAGTGGGTATTATCATAAAATGATATTGATATTCAAATAGTTTTGAACCTACAAAACAAAGCAGAAATCAAATTTGAATTCAAACCAGAAAATAGAAAACAAAACAGAATTCAAAACAGAAATTTAAAAGAGAATTGGAGGGAAACTTACCTGGTGGACCTCAGCACCGCAGCAGCCCATCACCACCACGTCCACGCAAGCCCACCAGTAGCCCAGTCCACGAACCAAGCACCAGCCCACCGTACCGATTCGCTTTAAGAATCGTGCGAAGAAGAAAGCCACCTTCTTCTTCTTCCCCGGCGTCGACAGCACGCCTGCGCCAGTAGGCCACGACCCCGGCGGCGATAAGGACGACCTGGACGTCGCAGGACATCTCAGAACCGTGCCCAACTCCTCTCGCGTCCGTCCTATCCAACTACGTCAAGATTCACGCCCAGAACTAACGCCGCCATTGCCGTGCATCTCGGCCAGACGCCGCCGTCGCGTCGTCAATCCTGATCGCCTCGAGCTCTATAAATAGGTCAAGAGCTTCCCCTGGAAACCCTAAAGCTTCGCCGCCCATCCATTCCTTCCCAGATCCTTTATATCTCTCGCAATCAAGAAACATCACCGACGGCCGTTCTCCGGCTAGCCATCGATTGAGAGCACCCCGGAGACCGTCGAGTGGCTTGGAGGATGCGCCAGAGCCTGCAGATCATCCTCATGGAAGGAATCGAGTAGGGGAGCCCAGGGTGATGCCAATTTGAGTTTTTCCCCTTGCAGCACATCGCCGGGAATGGCGAGCTAGAGCTCGTCTCCGTCCTCCATCCACCCCGTCGAGCACATCATCATCATCAGAGTGAGATTCCGCACCTCTGGAGCCTTTTATCTCGATTTATCTTTCATCCTAGCTTCATTTTGCGTTTTGGCCGGAGCTCGCCGCCGCAGACCTCGTTGCCGGAGCTAGCTCCGGTGACCATTTCGAGGGGGCGCTGCCACCAGTAGATTCGCCATCGTCTTCTCGTTCAAACGCAACAAGCCGCTCTTCCCGGGGAGCTCTAGATCGCCAGAAACACCGTCGCCGTCGATCGCCGGAGACCTTCCGGCGAGGTGACGTGGCCGGTGGGGTTTGTTTCTCTTGTTGACTCGGTCCAAGCCCAGCTGGCAGCCTACGTGTCCATTGGCCCCACGGGTCAGTCTCTGTAGCTAGGGTGCGAAGCGGTAGCTTTAGTATTTCTCTTTAATTTTAAAACCAGTAAATAGATGAAACTTTGCAAAATCATAGAAATTTCATTTCAACTCAGAAAAATATAAATAATATATCAAAATGCTCACAAAAATAAACTCTATTCAAATAAAATATAAAACAAAAATGTGTGTCAAAATAAAAATTCATTTATTTTTAGCTTCTTTATTAATTATGCCATTTCAAATATTTAAAATACAATTTGAATTCAATAAATAGTTAAGTTTAAAAATTAAATTTTAACTATTCAGTAACTAAGTAAAATGTTAAGATTAATTTTATTTATCATATTTGCATTAACTTAATTATTATTGGTAATTCATAAACCCTAATTTGAAAATTCTAAATTTCTATAATAATAAATCAAGAAAATATTAAAAACCAATATTAATTTGGTAGCTTAAATATTGTGAACTCAAACATTTTTAATTAGCAAATTATTATTTCTAAAACCTAATCATAATTATAAAACCCTAACTCTGGAAATTAAACCCTAATAATATATGTCTTAATTTCTAAACCTTTTGAAATAATTAAATGCTAAGGATAATATTAATTTTGTTAAAATTAATTAATCACATTAATTCTAGTACCAACTATTATTTTAAGAATTGTATCATAATTTAGAAACCCTAATTTCAATATAAGTTAGAATCTGGATTCCATTATTTCATGTGCTCATCTCAAATAGTTTCAATTCTAAAAACCCTAAAAATTTAACCTTGTGATCATTCCACTTTAGTAGTAATTCTAAAACCCTAGTTATGTGTCACATGTGATCATGTAAGATTCATCTATACATATAGAACCTGAATAAGCAACAATTGAATGCATGCTTATGATCCACTAGCATAAAACCAAGTCACATGAGATTATCATTTCATGTCCCTATTTAAAACCTATATGATCCACTAGTGCCACCTAGGTATAAACCCTAACTTGTTTATTGAATTAGTACCATTGACCACTATCCTATAGATCATACCATTAGGATCAATCTCAACCATCAAAACCTAGTAGAACTATAATGATGAACCCTAGTATCAACCTTGTGTAGTAATTCACATTACATGCTCCTATCCAACTAAACCCTATTAAAGAAATTATAAACCATTTAGTTTAGAAGCAATTAGAGATCACTTAATGAAGCAGTTGTGAAACCATAGTAAACCTAATAACAAACCTATAGAACCATCTTAATAACCATCCTTTGATATGATGTATATGGGAAACCATAATAATAACCCTACCAATATTTGCTACATATAAACCCATTCCAAGTTAAGAACCAACTAGTTCCTATTAGTAAACTAAATAAACCCATTAGTAATCCCTAGAAGCCCATAGCTCCTATTCGTAGTAATTCTTGTTCTTATTTAACCTGTTCTTCGAAAGTTATTCTTTTGAAGTACAGATGTCAATCAAACCATAGAAGCCATAGTTCTTATTTAAAATACTTATCATTTCTTAATCAACATGTTCTTCAAAAGTTATTCTTTTAAAGTATAATACATATAATCCTCAACCATGCATCATAGAACTTAAAAATTGACAACTGTTCTTTACATATTGTTCCACCACTATTCTTTATGTGTATGATTGTTATGATGCATTATATCACTTGTTTATGCTATTAATATCACCAACCCTAATAAGAACCTTGTTTGAGAACCATCCTAAAAGTACAACACACACTAAAGAAATCTTTACAACTCATTCATCCTAAATCATCGAGGTTAGGTTACGCTCGGGACGATTGCATCTCATACTATGCATTATAGCATCTTTGCCAATTCTTTAAACATTGTCCTTACCGGACAATGATGGTATTTCAGAATTTGGAGTTCTCACGTATCGAAGCTTTTGCCTGCATAATCTTGCAGTCAAGAAAGGCAAGTTCATCGCTTGCTCATGTCATTTGATTATTTTTATCAAATTATATGCAAAGTACTATACTTATCATTCCTGCATTGAAAAGCAAAGTATTATTTTACAATTATGAATATGACTATGTGGTGGGCAATGGAACCATGGTATGTGTTGATATGGTGGAGGTTCCATTGCACGGGTACTATTCATCTAGGACTAAGTACCAATGTCGTCCAGTGATTCTAGCGTCGTACATACCGTGTTGACCATAAGATCTATAATGGCTCTGGGGAAGTCAGCTGTATCTTTTCCCTCTTGCATGCCAACGGACTGGTAATAAGGGTTGCCCGTATCAGTCTATCTTTGGTAAAGGTGGGGACATGTGGTCCTGCACAGTCTACCATTAGATACAGGAGAGGGTAGACTTATTATTGGTCTATGAAGGATTGTAAGGGTTGTCCGGATCAGTCTATCTATGGTGTATAGGACAGGGCACATAAGTTGTTCGGATCAGTCTACCTTAACGGTATAGGAGAGAACAAGTGCCTGTGTTAGTCTACCCATAGATATAGGAGAGGACAGACTTACAAAAGGGTGGGTCTGCGAGGTCGCGGAGAAGGCAGTGATTGGCTTGGATCTTACACCTGGCCCCACACCAAGGAAGTGTGGACGAGAAACGCGTCTCGGTAAGGTATCAAGGATAAGTTCTCTTATGGGAAAAGTAACGCACCTCTGCAGAGGATATGACACTCACTGTTCGGGAAGGAAGCGAACGCAGGAAAGGAACTCCATGAAGTTCTAGTCAACCTGTGAAGACTGACGGGCATAGTTTTCAGAATAAAATAAACCTTTTGAAGAAATGATTATGAAAACTTGCATTCGCCTATGACTTTCTGGTCTGTGGCTGTAGCTAGTGCATGATACACCTATTCCCTAATATGAACTTGTGATACGTCCAAAACGTATCTACTTTCCCGAACACTTTTGCTATTGTTTTGCCTCTAATTTGTGTATTTTGGATACAACTAACACGGACTAACGCTGTTTTCAGCAGAATCGGTGTCTCGTTTTGTGCAGAAATCCAACTTTCGGAAAATCCTCGGAATTTATGCGAAGGCCCTATTTTACAGAATATTGACGGAGCCAGAAGGGCAAAGGAGGTGGAGGCCCGAGGGCCCCACACCACATGGCGGCGCGCCCAGGGGGCCCGCGCGGCCATGTGGTGTGGCCCCTCGGCCGGCCTCCGATGCCCCCTTCGGACTATTTATTGGTTTCGACCTGAAAACGCACGGGGAGAAGTCGAAGTCGCCGAAACCCTCCAGAGCCGCCACATCGCGAAACTCCGTCGCGGGAGCCAGAAGTCTCCGTTCGGCACTCGGGACGGGAATTGGAGGAGATCATCACCGCCATCACCGCCAACGCCTCTCCATCGACCAACCATGTTTCCCCCATCCATGTGTGAGTAATTCCCCGCTGTAGGCTGAAGGGGATGGTAGGGATTGGATGAGATTGGTCATGTAATAGTCATAAGATTGTTAGGGCATAGTGCCTAGTATCCGTAGATGTCACTTTTATGATATTGTTGCAACTTGTTATGCTTAATGCTTGTCACTAGGGCCCGAGTGCCATGATCTTAGATCTGAACATGTTATTGATTCATGAAGATATTCGTTGTTTATGATCTTACCTGCAAGTTGTATACACATGTCGCTGTCCGGAACCAATGGCCCCGAAATCGGGACAACCGGAGGGGATGGTAGTGATGTGAGGATCACATGTGTTCACGGAGTGTTAATGCTTTGCTCCGGTACTCTATTAAAAGGAGTACCTTAATTTCCAGTAGTTTCCCTAGAGGCCCCGGCTGGTAGGACAGAAGATGTTGTGCAAGTTTCTCATTGCGAGCACGTACGACTAAATATGGAACACATGCCTATTGATTGATTAGTACTTGGATACCGTTTTATTATTATCTGCAAATGCCCATGCTTTGATTGTTACATGAGTTTCTCTCATCCATGCAACGCCCGTTAAATCCGTCCCGTGCCTACCGTATTTTAATCCTGCTGTTTACTATAATCACTACTGCTGTCTTTATTTCACCGCTGTTATTTCACTATTTCCACTGCCATAAAAAACTACGATAAACTCTTGCGAGCAAGTCTGTTTCCAGGTGCAGCTGAATTGACAACTCCGCTGTTAAGGCTTACAAGTATTCTTTGTCTCCCCTTGTGTCGAATCAATAAATTGGGTAATACTTCCCTCGAAGATTGCGATCCCCTATACTTGTGGGTCATCAAGACTATTTTCTGGCGCCGTTGCCGGGGAGCATAGCTTTATTTGGAAGTTCACTTGGATTGATATTGTTCGCTGCAAATTCTCCATCATGGGTAAACCTCGCGATACTAAGATCGCCATATTACCATCCACTACAAGAAAAGGTACAACTCTTAGTACCTCTGCTGCTCTTGATTCACCATCTGTGATAAGTAAACTTGTTTCACCACCACAAACTTCAAATATTGGTACTTCTGCTGAATCTGAAATTTCTTCTCATAATTATGATGATGCTTCTGCTGTGCTTGATAATGATGGTTCGTTAGGATCTTTTCTAGATGCTACAATTGCTAAGTCTAGACAAATTGAAAATACTGAAACTCCTAATGAAAATGCTGCTACACCTGTTAATTCACCTGAGTCTGTTGAATATTCTAGTGATGATCTTGATGAAGATTATGTAGAGCTTGACGATGATTTTATTGAAAAATGCAATGCTACTACTGATGCAAGAAAAATTAAAAAGTTGCTTGCAGAACATGCTGTTAAATAAACCATCTCCTGATCCTAAATTTGCCACATCTCCTATAAACATTAGGGATAAATATTATGATTTTCTCTTGATCTATCTCATATAGCTATTGTTGAGAAAACACCCTTTTGTGGTACTGAAAAAGAAAGTGCTGTTGAACACTTGACTGAGTTATCTACTCTTAGTGGCGTGTTTTCTGATGATGTCAAGATGCGTACTTATTTTGTCGCTAAAATTTTTCCTTTCTCATTAAAGGATGATGCTAAAACTTGGTATAATAATTTGCCTCCTGGTTCTATTAAAAGTCCAATTGACTTGCGTGATGTTTTCTTTCAAAAATACTTTCCTGCTAGTGCTCAACATGCTGCTTTGCAGAGAATTTATAATTTTGACCAGGAAGATGGAGAGAAATTGCCTGAGGCTTGGGCGAGATTTTGCTCTCTTATTAGAGCTCAGCCTGACCATGATTTAGAAAAGCATGATTTACTTGATATATTTTATAGTGGACTAACTATTGAGTCTAGGGCATACCTGGATAGTTGTGCTGGTTGTGTTTTCAGGAAAAGAACTCCAGACGACGCTGAAGAATTATTGGCTAAAATAGGCCGGAATCATGATGATTGGTCTACACCTGAACCAACCCCGACACCGATAGTGAAGAAGAGGGGTATGATTAAATTAAATGATGAAGATATGAGGGAAGCCAAGAAGTCTCTTAAAGAGAAGGGTATTAAACCTGAAGATGTGAAGAATCTACCTCCTATAGAAGATATATGTGAGACAATTCCCCCTTCATCCATGATTGAGGTACACTCTCTTCAACACTTTACTAGGGAAGATATTCCGTATTCAAAACCTCCTGCTCAATTCTTAGATGAATTTGATAATTATATTGTTAAGCAAGAAAACTTTAATATGAGAGTAGAGAATCATTTAATGGAAAATTCCCGAGCTATTAGTGAATTGCATGATATTGTGGAGAGAACCTCCAATGATGTTAAGATACTCGTTAAACATTTTCAAATGGTTCAAACTCAAATTGATCAACTTACTAAAGTGCAAAATGACTTGTTGGGAAATAATTCTAAAGAAAAACATGCTTGTGAAGTAACAACTAGAGGTGGTGCTTCTACCCAGGATCCTCTATATCCTGAAGGGCATCCCAAAAGAGTTGAACAAGATTCTCAACTAATTAAAACTAGTGCTCCATCTAAGAAAAAGAAAAAGAAACATAAGAATGTTGTAGAATCCTCTGAACCTGTTAATGATCCTAATAGTATTTCTATTTCTGATGCTGAAACTGAAAGTGGTAATGAACATGAGGAAGATAACGATAAGAATGATACTCCTGATAAAGAAGAAATTGAAAAAGAACCTGAAAAGCATGCTAAAAATAAAAAGTACACTAAAGAAGATTTTATTACTGAGAAACATGGTAATGAAAGAGAACCTTGGGTTCAAAAGCAAATGCCTTTTCCTGCTAAGAAACTAAAATCAAAGGAGGAGGAACATTATAATAAATTTTGTGATTGGATGAAACCTTTATTTTTGCAAATCCCTTTGACTGATGCTATTAAATTGCCTCCTTATTCAAAGTATATGAAAGATATTGTTACTAACAAAAGGAAAATCCCCAATGAGGAAATTTCTACTATGCTCGCTAATTACTCCTTCAATGGTAAGATTCCAAAGAAGTTGGGCGACCCAGGTATACCTACTATTCCTTGTTCCATCAAGAATAATTATGTTAGAACTGCTCTATGTGATTTGGGAGCAGGTGTTAGTGTAATGCCTTTTTCTCTTTATAAGAGACTTGATTTAGATAAATTGATACCAACTGATATATCTTTGCAAATGGCTGATAAATCCACTGCTATTCCTGTTGGTTTATGTGAAAATGTTCCTGTTCAAGTTACTCAGCATTGCTTGATATTAACTGATTTCGTTGTGTTGGAAATGCCTGAAGATGATAATATGTCCATTATTCTTGGAAGACCCTTTCTTAATACTGCAGGGGCTGTTATTGATTGCAATAAAGGCATGGTTACTTTCAATGTTGATGATAAGGAACACACCGTCTATTTTCCCAAGAGGATTGATAAAGTATGTGGAGTCAATACAATTTTTAATGTGAGAACTATCAAAGTGGGATCCATTGATTGTCCTATATATGAGCCTAAAGAAGAATATCAAACTCTTGTGATTGGATCCATATCAATTCAATATAAGGTAACATGATTGATTTGAGGTTTATTTCTTCTTATGTCATATAAAATTTATTTGGTAGCAAGACTTGATCAACCTTGTTAACAAGTATATTTTATTGCATAAAAGAGCTAAACAACATTTCTTTCTTTCTTTCTCCCTCCACTTATTTTACTTGCTGTAGCACTTTTTGTTTTGCAATATGCTTTAGTCATTTAAGATTTTAGAAATCATTTTCCTGCGCAGTAATCATTAATTTAATACCCAGAAATGTGCATTTTTCGAAGTTCTCTAAAAATTACAAAAATTACACCGTTGGTCCTATTTTTCGACGAGGCACCTGGGAGCACCAGAGGATGACCTGTGGGGCACCAGGGGTGCCACACCATAGGCCGGCGCGGCCAGCAAGGGGGCCGCGCCACCTTGTGGTGTGGGCCACCCCTTGCCCCACTACATCATCTCTTCCTCCCAGCACCTTCTCTCTCCCGAAAAAGCTCGTACCAATTTTCTCTCACTCGTGTTTCTGCTCAAGAACTCGCGATTTTTCGATCTCCTTGCTCAGCCCAGATTTCTGTCTGAAATTTGGCACATTTACTCCTTGGTATGTGACTCCTTTGATTGTCCAATTAGAATTTCATTTGGTTGAGTATATCTTGAGTATTTTGCTGCTGTAGATAACATGTTTAGTGAGCTTGCATGCTTGTTCTAAGTGGAAGAAATTAGTTTTGATGCATGTTTAGTACTCTAGCAAGTTCCTATAGTAGTTCCCTTTAATTACATACCTTGAAATCAAATTTTATAATGATTGTTGAAAATTTCAGAAGGGGAAGATGAAGAAATTCAAATTTGGAGAATTGTTCAAGAAAGCAACAACCAGCACCGGTAGGCCCTCAAGGGCGTCTACTCAGATTAGGCGATCCTACAATGAGGATGTCATCGCGCCTAGCTTCGCGCCCGAGGAGGACAATGGGGCTCCTAATGCTTCATCCTTCCCATGTTATGAGTTTCTGACCAATGCAGGGATATTGGATGACTTCTTCACCCTTGTCAACAGGGCAGGCCTAGCCACCTACGTGGGAGACGAGAGGGGACAATACTACAGGCTCACCAAAGTTTTCGTTGAGAGCTTCAAGTTCCACAACACGGAATATGAGCCGACAGTTGCATTCAAGATCTATGATATTCCTGTTACCATGAAATTGGAAGAATTTTGTTGTGCATTGGGTATTGCCCCTGTAGGTACAGCAAGGAGGATTGATGACAACCCCCGGGACTTGTTGGAGCTCTACCGAGGGATCACCGGGGATGATTGCCGCACCATCCAGCGAGGGAAGATAAGAAACATTCAACTCCCGCTATTAAATATTTCGCATATTACATTGCTACTAGCATTTTGGGTAGAGAAAATACTAGCAACATCTCTAGCTACCATCTTGCTTTCTTGAATGTTGCACTTACTGGAGAAACACCTTATCATCTTGGTTCTCTTATTGCTCGCCGCCTGTCTAGCAGGGGGCCTATTTTTGGAGGAACTATTGCACTGCGCATTTTAACACATTTAGACATTCCTCTTGATTCTAATGATGTACCATTAACCCCTAGGAAACTAGATATTGCTGCTATGAAGAGCCATCATTTTGTTACTACTAACTCCACTATAGATAATATGGTCTATAGAATGTTGTTTGCTGATGGGAATGAGAAGGAAATCCCTCTTCCCCAGCAGGTTTGTTTAATATTGACAGGCAATCATGGTCGCTCACTAAGGAGGTGGTGGAGGAACATATGAAGATACAAGAATTCCACCAGCAACATGACTCCGAGAACGCCGAGCCCTCCTACGACTACACCGTCACGTACCCCGACGTTTCCTCCAGCACATACATGGAACCGGGTCGTTCTTCGTCATACTACGAAGACACCACTTCATGGGGACCGTGGGAATGAACTCCACTTAGGCCAAAAGCCTAAGCTTGGGGGGAGGTATACCGGCATCACTCATTCTTTGCATATTATGGTTGCTGGATACTTGTACATACTTGTTTAGTCTTTAGAGTGGTTTTCTAATGAGAGGGAGATGATATTTGGGGAAGTGCTGTCCAAAAACAGATTCTGTGCTGTTACCAAAAAAATCGTACGCACAGCCAGAACGTTATTTTGAGTTGCCAATTTTTGAGCATGTTCCCCAGGTTGTTATCTAACTTTCATTAGTTGAACACTTTTTGGTCTGAGCAATGGAAGATTTTTATTAATTTCGATTTCTGTACTGCTGTCAGGATTTGGCAGATTTCTGTCATCCTGCTTTTCTGTGTTTCTGTTAGTTTGCACTCTTTTGTTTTCGCTTTGTTTCTTTCCTAAAACACAAAAAGACCAAAAATATTTCTGTTGTTTCTCTTCACCATTTGTTTATTTGGGTCCTTGCTCTTAGTTTGCTTTATTTACTATCATAGGTTTGCTACAAGAAAACCCAAAAAGATTTTGCTTTGTTTGCTTGTTTTCTTTCGTTCTTGTTTCTAATTCGAAAACACCAAAAATATTTGCTGTTCTTCTTTGGTTTGTAAAGTTCATCATGAGTTCAATGTTCTTCGGTGGCTGGAGCGTGGTTTTCATTTCATATTATCCAAGCTACACAAGTGAAAATGCAATAATGACGATCTACGACAATCTGATTGTGGTGAGAGGCTGGTATGAACTCTATTTGCTTTCATTTTTGTACATATACTCATCCATATGAGCATGCTTAGTTGGTTCATGTGAGGTATATGTTATTTGAGAAAGTCTAGTAGTTCATGATCTCTCATGTTTAGTTCCAATTTATTAATATGAGTAGCATGTCATGGATGTTTGCTTGCATTGTTTTATTCATAAGTAAGTATGGCATTGTGGTATCCTCCTCTGAATAATTCATTTATATCGACTTGGCACATGCTCATGCATGCATATGACTGAACAAAAAGTCAATTAAGCCTCGATGATTTATATTGCTTCAGAGTTCTTGTATCACTTTTACGCCTCCGTTAACTTATTTTGCCGCAAGCATGATTATGACAGTTACTGCTCTCTTGATTTGTCACTCCCTAGTCTTTTGCTAGCCTTCACTTGTACTGAGCGGGAATGCCGCTCGTGCTTCCAAACACCTGAAAACCAAGTTGTTCCAAAAGTGTCCACCATAAATACCTATGCATGGCATTTCAAACCATTCCAAGTAAATTCTCATGCGCTACCTTTAAAACCTTCAAAATGCTTCTCAATTTGTGTTAATGTTTCATAGCTCATGAGGAAGTATGTGGTGTTTAACTTTCAACCTTGTCATTTACTTTTGACGGACTCTCATATGGACTAGTGGCACATCCGCTTATCCAATAATTTTGCAAAAAGAGCTGGCAATGGGATTCCCAGTCCCAAATTAATTAATTTAAATAGACACTCCTCCATGGTTTGTGATTGTTGGACGGCACCCGAAGGATTCGGTTAGCCATGGCTTGTGTAAGCAAAGGTTGGGGGGAGTGTCATCATCATAATAAAACTTAAATAAAAAGGCACTCCTTCATGGTATGTGATTGTTGGCAGGCACCCGAGGATTCGGTTAGCCATGGTTTGTGAAAGAAAGGTTGGAAGGAGTGCCACCCAAAAATAAATAAAATGGGAGCCGCTCTTGTGAGTCCGGTTGATGAGGTAGTTAGTGTACCCATTACCATTCGTTGACAACAACAAACACCTCTCAAAATAATTTTACTCCTGTTTTACAAATGAAAAGCTCTAGCGCATGTTAATCCCTGCTTCCCTCTGCGAAGGGTCAATCTTTTACTTTTATGTTGTGTCTTCATTCTTTCTTTGAGCACTATCTTGAGAGCACAACTGTCATTCTTAGTATAATATGCTTGTCTCAAAATATAATTGATTGTGGTATAACTTTGATGCTTTTATCTTTGACAATCACTACTTCTAGTCTTTCTATGAACTCAAGAGGTGCCTCGGCATTTATGTTTTGCCGATCAAATACGGGCAAGCGAGATACCACTTTATCATATTCTCTTATGAACATTGCAATCCTGCTTATATACATGATTCATGGTGCTTATTATTAATTATTGGTACTTCTCCATGATTGACATAGCTGTTGGATGATCTTATTTGCATGTATCTCATTATGAACTGCTTAAGTATTAGCCATAGCATGAGAATATATACATCATATGAGCAAATGTGTTCGTGAAAGTTCTTTTATCGCTCAGTTGTTAACTGAATTGCTTGAGGACAAGCAATAAGCTAAGCTTGGGGGAGTTGATACGTCCAAAACGTATCTACTTTCCCGAACACTTTTGCTATTGTTTTTCCTCTAATTTGTGTATTTTGGATACAACTAACACGGACTAACGCTGTTTTCAGCAGAACTGCTCTGGTGTCTCGTTTTTGTGCAGAAATCCAACTTTCGGGAAAATCCTCGGAATTTATGCGAAGGCCCTATTTTACCAGAATATTGACGGAGCCGAAGGGCAAAGGAGGTGGAGGCCCGAGGGCCCCACACCACATGGCGGCGCGGCCCAGGGGGCCGCGCGGCCATGTGGTGTGGCCCTCGGCCGGCCTCCGACGCCCCTTCGGACTATTTATTGGTTTCGACCTGAAAACGCACGGGAAGTCGAAGTCGCAGAAACCCTCCCAGAGCCGCCACATCGCGAAACTCCGTCGCGGGAGCCGAAGTCTCCGTTCGGCACGGACGGGGAATTGGAGGATATCATCACCGCCATCACCGCCAACGCCTCTCCATCGACCAACCATGTTTCCCCCATCCATGTGTGAGTAATTCCCCCGCTGTAGGCTGAAGGGGATGGTAGGGATTGGATGAGATTGGTCATGTAATAGTCATAAGATTGTTAGGGCATAGTACGTGCCTAGTATCCGTAGATGTCACTTTTATGATATTGTTGCAACTTGTTATGCTTAATGCTTGTCACTAGGGCCCGAGTGCCATGATCTCAGATCTGAACATGTTATTGATTCATGAAGATATTCGTTGTTTATGATCTTTGCAAGTTGTATACACATGTCGCTGTCCGGAACCAATGGCCCCGAAGTGACAGAAATCGGGACAACCGGAGGGGATGGTAGTGATGTGAGGATCACATGTGTTCACGGAGTGTTAATGCTTTGCTCCGGTAGTACCTTAATTTCCATAGTTTCCCTAGAGGCCCGGCTGCCACCGGCTGGTAGGACAAGATGTTGTGCAAGTTTCTCATTGCGAGCACGTACGACTAAATATGGAACACATGCCTATTGATTGATTAGTACTTGGATACCGTTTTATTATTATCTGCAAATGCCCATGCTTTGATTGTTACATGAGTTTCTCTCATCCATGCAACGCCCGTTAAATCCGTCCCTGTGCCTACAGTATTTTAATCCTGCTGTTTACTATAATCACTACTGCTGTCTTTATTTCACCGCTGCTGTTATTTCACTATTTCCACTGCCATAAAACTGTTACTACTGATAAACTCTTGCGAGCAAGTCTGTTTCCAGGTGCAGCTGAATTGACAACTCCGCTGTTAAGGCTTACAAGTATTCTTTGTCTCCCCTTGTGTCGAATCAATAAATTGGGTAATACTTCCCTCGAAGACTGTTGCGATCCCCTATACTTGTGGGTCATCAACTTGCTGAGTACGCTCGTACTCATCCCACTCTTAAATCCCCTGCTAAGCTATGGAGGCACCGGAGGATGAACAACCGTGGAACTCGAAGACAAAGGAGTCGACTGCAACAAGATGGAGAATCCAAGCAAAGAAGTCAATGAAGTCAACTGCTGCAGCAACTCAAGTGGAAACTTAGACTAGTAATAGAAGGGAGCCTTTCCCTAATCTTAGCACCTAAGTAGCTAGAATTCTATAGCAAGCCCAGTATCTCTGGAGATAGTGTTAGCAATAAGTTAGATGACGAGTCGTTCTTCTGGAGCTTTATTTGAAGTTTTACCTCACTGTAAAGTAGGAGGCTGTGTTGATCTTCTGTAAACAGCTTGTGTATCCTTCTATAGACATACCTTGGACTCGCATATGTTTCTGTTGTACCACTCTGAGGGATGTAATATGAGTGGTGTCGTGGTATCGTCACGGCATATGCTACGGGGTAGCTAAAGATAGGTGGTTCCTGTATGGGCGTCGACGGTATCCGGATGCGGGATTGGTACACAGCACACGGTGATGTACCCAGGTTCAGGGCCCACACGGTGGAGGTAAAACCCCTACTCTTGCATGTCTGATGTATATGACAGTATATGGTGTTACATAGTTGCTCCTTGAGCTGTTTGTCCTGAGGAGGAAGAAGGTACTGTAAGCTAAGAGGAGCCTGGCCGGCTTGGAGAGAGCCTGGCCGGCTTGGAAGTGCTCGTATGTGAGCTGAGAGAGAGAGAGCAGCGTTGGTCCTCTTGGCCATTGAGCATGAGCCTGAAGGGCTCCCCCTGGTGTGTCTTATATAGTGGCACCCAGGGGACAAGAGGTGGCCCACATGCACTGTAGCTGAGATGACTACTGGGGTTCCATCAACTGTACACACAGTGCTACTATTGCTGTACAGAGAGCCTATCGGTAGCCTGTACGTAGACTAGGACGATCGCTTGGCTCCTTGTCTGGTCGCTGTCCCGATCGTACTCCTAGCAGGGGATCCAATGCCTTGTATACTTGATCGATCCTATCTTTAGCCTTGGATGCTGGTACGTGGAGCAGCTGATTGCATGAAGCCGGTTGATACGTAGCCTGGAGGAGCGACTGGCCATGCATGATGCTCGTACGTAGAGGTTGGAAGTAGTAGCCGGCCATGCACGTTGTACGTGGAGCAGCTGGCCTCGATGGTCCTTGGAGCTGGCGATCGAGCCAAGGCGAAGCCGGCCGGTCGGACCTGCTATGATCGAGCGAGCGGAGGCTCCACCCGGCCAGGCTCCATGGTGCGTGAGTCGGCCCAGCTGGGGCGCACCCGGCCCAGGGAGAGGAGGACCCGGCCTGGGCGTGGGGAAGCGAGATGGGCCGCGTGGAGCCGGAAGTCGGCCCGCCCGGGCGGGAGCGGGAGCAGGCCAGGGAGGCCGCAGTCGGAGAGATGGCACAGCCGGCCAGGGGAAGCCGGCCCGGGCGCAGCTGGAGCAGGCCGCGGGAGCCGGAAGTCGGCCCGGTGTGCGGCTCTTTTTCTATTTTGTTCTTTTCTTCATATCTTTTGCGTCGTAGAACCTTTTCTTGATCCGCGAAGTGATGCGCGCTCGTAAACTCGAGGACTTTGCCATACCGGGGGTCATCCCCCCGACATTAGCCCCCGAGCCTACGTGGGACTCGAAGAGCAGTCGAGTCGCGGGGAGGATCCCAAACGCGATGTTGTTGATGTAGATGATGATGGCGATGTTGATGTACGGTGCCGCAAAGACATGGCGGAGGCGCAGCCGGATGATGGCGGGGACGCAGCCGGAACATGGCGGCGATGGCGCAGCCGGACGAGGCGGCGAAGGCGCAGCCGGACGAGGCGCAGCCGGAACAAGGCGGCGAAGGCGCAGCCGGACGAGGCGGCGAAGGCGCAGCCGGCGAGGCGGCGAAGGCGCAGCCGGGCAAGGCGGCGAAGGCGCAGCCGGACAAGGCGCAGCCGGGCGATGGCGGCGAAGGCGCAGCCGGACGAGGCGCAGCCGGACGAGGCGCAGCCGGGCGAGGCGGCGAAGGCGCAGCCGGACGAGGCGCAGCCGGACGAGGCGGCGAAGGCGCAGCCGGACAATGGCGGCGAAGGCACAGCCGGACGAGGCGCAGCCGGGCGAGGCGGCGAAGGCGAAGCCGGAGGCGCAGCCGGAGCGCAGCCGGCGAGGCGGCGAAGGCGCAGCCGGACCAAGGCGGCGAAGCGCAGCGGACGAGGCGCAGCCGGCGAGGCGGCGCGGCCGACGATGCGGCGAAGGCACAGCCGGACGAGCGCGCAGCCGGGCGAGGCGGCGAAGGCGCAGCCACGAGGCGCAGGCGCAGCCGAGCGCGCAGCAGCCGACGAGGCAGCCGGCGAGCGAAGGCGGCGACGATGGCGGCGAAGGCACAGCCGGACGAGGCGCAGCCGGGCGAGGCGGCGAAGGCGAAGCCGGACGATGGCGGCGAAGGCGCAGCCGGACAAGGCGCAGCCGGGCGAGGCGGCGAAGGCGCAGCCGGACCAAGGCGGCGAGGCGCGGCAGACGAGGCGAGCGGCGCGCGGCGGCGCAGCCAGGCGACGCGGCGAAGGCGAAGCGACGATGGCGGCGGCCGGACGAGCCGGACGAGGCGCAGCCGGGCGAGCGGCGAAGGCGCAGCCGGAAAGCGCGACCAGCCGAAAAGCGAGGCGCAGCCGGACGAGGCGCAGCCGGCGGCGAAGGCGCAGCCGGAAGTGGTCGCTGAGGACCGCCAGCTCGAAGGCTCTGGGCCGCTGGCGAGGTGGACGCGGAGTCCGCCGGCTCGTGCTGAAGAGCACCCGGAAGTGGTCGCTGAGGACCGCCAGCTCGAAGGCTCTGGGCCGCTGGCAAGGTGGACGCGGTGTCCGCCGGTTCGTGCTGAAGAGCACCCGGAGTGGTCGCTGAGGACCGCCAGCTCGAAGGCTCTGGGCCGCTGGCAAGGTGGACGCGGTGTCCGCCGGCTCGTGCTGAAGAGCACCCGGAAGTGGTCGCTGAGGACCGCCAGCTCGAAGGCTCTGGGCCGCTGGCAAGGTGGACGCGGTGTCCGCCGGTTCGTGCTAAGAGCACCCGGAGTGGTCGCTGAGGACCGCCAGCTCGAAGGCTCTGGGCCGCTGGCAAGGTGGACGCGGTGTCCGCCGGTTCGTGCTGAAGAGCACCCGGAAGTGGTCGCGAGGACCGCCAGCTCGAAGGCTTTGGGCCGCGGCAAGGTGGACGCGGTGTCCGCCGGCTCGTGCTGAAGAGCACCCGGAAGTGGTCGCGAGGACCGCCAGCTCGAAGGCTCTGGGCCGCTGGCAAGGTGGACGCGGTGTCCGCCGGTTCGTGCTGAAGAGCACCCGGAGTGGTCGCTGAGGACCGCCAGCTCGAAGGCTCTGGGCCGCTGGCAAGGTGGACGCGGTGTCCGCCGGTTCGTGCTTAAGAGCACCCGGAGTGGTCGCTGAGGACCGCCAGCTCGAAGGCTCTGGACCGCTGGCAAGGTGGACGCGGTGTCCGCCGGCTCGTGCTGAAGAGCACCCGGAAGTGGTCGCTGAGGACCGCCAGCTCGAAGGCTCTGAGCCGCTGGCAAGGTGGACGCGGTGTCCGCCGGCTCGTGCTGAAGAGCAGCCGGAAGGTGGACCCTGGGGTCCGCCAGCTCGATGTAGTCCATCAGAGATAGTCATATAAGAGACAAAGTTAGTCAGTAAAGACATATAATATATGCAGCCTTAGCAGTGCTAGCTTTATGTAGAGGGAGGCCGGCTCGGTTTTGTCCGAACCCCCTGGAGTCATTTTCATGTCCCCCCGCTCTTTGGCTTTTGCTCTTGCCAGTCTGACAGCCGGGTTGCGGTCTGTAGCTGGTCAAGAGTGGGCCGCAAAGTGGAGCGCACAGTACTTAGACTTTGAGGGGCAGACTCATTCGAGCTGACATTGGCGAAGGCCGGATGCCCAAGGTGATCTCTCTTTGGACGTTTTTCATGTGAGGCGACCTCCAGCTTTTGCTCTTGCTAGCCATGAAGCCGGGTTGCGGACAACAGCTGAGTCGAAGAGTGGGCCTTTGGTACCGTACACACTACTAAGCCGTCTTTGGGATAGAGCATCGTGGACCAGCCGGCGAGCCCCCGGGACGAGTTGAGTCGGTCCGGGGTTAAGCAGCGAAGTGCGGCGGAAGAGGGGTAGCCCCCGAGTGTAACTCGGGTTACCCGGCTGAGCAGCGGTGCGGAGAGTTACTCAGCATTACTTACATTTTGTTTTCGCTGTAGGGTTGATCTCGATAGTGATGACGAGTTGTTGAAGCCGTAGAGGCGAGGGAGCGGCTAGTGGCCTCAGCCGGCTTGGCTCTGGCCGGCCAAGCTACCAAACGCGCTGCGGGTGGCGCTAAGGGGCGCAGCCGGCAGGCGGAAGAGGGCGAAGGTGTAGCCGAAAGAGGGCGAAGGCGCAGCCGGAAAACGGCGAAGGCGCAGCCGGTGTGAGAGGGGGACAGCCCCCGAGTGTCTCTCGGGGTGGCCGATTTGCGCGCGCGGCGAAGTGTCGATGGCTGATGGCGTCAGCCGGCTTGACTCCAGCCGGCCAAGCTACCAAACGCGCTGCAGATGTACGAGTCAATGCAGATTCCGGCTGCACAGATTCAGCCGGACGGGTGACCAAACGCGCTCGGGCTGGTTCAGTCGGTGCAGGCTCCACTCATCCCATTCCCAGCCGGCCTGGACAGGCGGAACCGGTACGAGCGGAGTCGAGCGACCAACCAAACGAACCCAGCCCCAGCCTGGTTAAGGACAACCCGCCCAGCCGGCACTAGCGCAGCCGGCTCGATCGACTGAACATCGAGCGGATTTCGTCGGCGGCATGTTTTGAGCCGGACATATTTTTTTTTCAGCCGGCGAAGTATTTTCAGCCGGACCACTTTTTTTTTTTTAGCCAGGCGGAAGATTCTATTTTTTTTCTTTTAGCCGGCAACTTATTTTCCTCAGCTAGGAGGATTTTTCTATTTTCAGCCGGGCACTAGTTCTTTTTTCTTTTCAGCCGGCGGCTTATCTCTCTTTTTCTTTCAATTTTCTCAGTCGGCAGCTTGCTTGAGCTGGCCACTTTTCTTTCTATTTTTCACCTGGCCAGGGGATTTATTTTCACCCGGCAACTTTTTTTTTTTTTCAGCCGGACACTCTTTCCTTTTTTTTTTTTGTCTCCTTTGACCTTTATCCCTACCAATCCGGCCCCCTTTTTCCCCTCGTATTCATACAAAGGAGGCGGAGCTCGCGCTTGACTGTAGGCCCAGCTGATGGTTAATGGGAACCGGACCTGGTGCGGGAGCGGCGGTTGGAAAGTGACGGAGCTGGCCACGGGTGGTGCGCGGGCGGAGGCCGTCGAGCCGGCAGCTGCGTGCGGCACGAGCGCTGAGAGCCGGACCGGCGCAGCTGTCCGCGCGGAGAGGCTTTGGGCGCCGGAGACGGCCGCGGAGGCCGTGTCAGCCGGAGGTGGCCGTGGCGGGCTGAAGCCGGCGAAGGCCGCGACGGGTGAGGCCGGAAGAGCCTGGGCGCAGCCGGCGGTGTGCGGCAGCTGGTGTGCGGCGTTGGCGCAGTGGGGCGCTGCCGGGCGCGCGGAAGCCGGCGGTGGCGCAGCCGGATGAACGGTTACCGCGAGGCGAAGATGAGGATGTGCGCGGGTCAGCCTGACGCAGGGCGAAGCCGGACGGTGGCAAAGGGAGGGCGCAAGCGGGCGCAGCCCGCACGCTGGAGCCGGAGCAGGTCTTTGGCGATCCGGAGCAGGTCGGTGGCGCTTGAGTCGCACTGCTGCGAGCCGGCAGCCGGAGGTGTTGCGGGTCCGCGCGGCCGCTTGGCAGCTGGTGGAGCTTGGGTGCGGACGAGCTGCTGCTCACCGCGTGCTGTTGCTTGGGCGCGGACGAGCTGCTGCTCTCATGCGGCAGGCGAGCGGGCGGTGGTCGAGGACACACAGCGCGGCGCACTCCGAGGCTGGGAAGGTGCGGCAGGCGCGAGAGCCGGCCGGGCCTGTTCTGCTGCTGGCGCACTGGGGCGGCAGGTGAGGCGCAGGCGGTGCGGCCGGCCAGCAAGGGCAGCGCGACGCCGGTTACCGCGAGGAGACTGGGCACGTGCGGCCGACGCTGGGCGCGGAGGTGCAGCGCTGTTCCCTGGTGATGTCGCTTTTAGCCAAGACAAAAGGCAGTGAGGATACAATAAAGAATTCATGGTTGCTCTCTCTGCGTGTGTTCTTTGGAGATGCAAAGTGAGAGGATTGATCGAGACTTAGCTGATTTAGCTCCAACGGCGCTGCTGCTCGCGGTCTGATGTTGCTGCTTCCTCGCAGCGTTGCTGTTCGCTGCACGCGTGATGTGCTGGTTGTTCGTCGCGCGCATGCCTGCCCGCTGCTGCTCGCGCGCGGAGGATGTACAGCAGCCGGGCTCGCACGGGAACGCTGCGCTACTGCTGATGCTTGCACGACGCTGCTAGGTACGGGGGCCAGCCGCGGAGTGCATGGGGCGCAGCCGGACGATGTACGCAGGGGCGAGCCGGTAGGGCGTGCAGGACGCGGTGGTGGCGTGTCGCAGCCGAAGCCGGACGGGGCGTGGGCGCGGCGCTGCTGCTGTTCGGAGAGGAGCGGGCGGCGAACGCCACCGTAGGGCGTGATGCCTGCAGCTGGTAGATGGTCGCTGCTGCATGGAGGAGCAGCGGGCCTGGCGGCGCTGTCGGACGCGCGGACCAGGGCGCTGGAGCTTGTGCTCGGCCGGCGGCGAGGCGCGGCGAGGAGGCCGGGGAGCGCTGGAGGCGCGGCCGGTCGCTGCTCTGGAGCTGGCGCTCCCGTTGCTGTTGCGCGCATGGCTGCTTGCGCAAACGCATGCGCAGATGCTGCCGCTTGGTTTCTAGCCAAAACTGCCACGATGCGCTTGGTCGACGCGCGGCTCACGCTTCTTTGCTGCCGCTGCGCGCGCTGACGCTTGCGCGTATGGGCGCACGGACGAGGCCGGAGATCCGCGGCACCTTCCTGCGGAAGATGGCGATGATGCTGGCCACGCACCAGGCGGAGACGATGTGGCCGCAGCCAGCCGGGCGCGTGGCGGTGATGGTGAGGAGGCTCGCGGCGGCGAGGGCCGCGGCGGTGGTGAAGATGGAGCCACGCCCGAAGAAAGGCGGCGATGCCCGCCGGCGGAGGCCATGCCCGAAGAGGGCGGCGATGCCGGTGGCGCTGAAGGCCGCGGTGACGATGATGATGAGGAAGGGTCCCGTCCAGACGAACTCCGGCCGGCGCCACTGAAGGCCCCATGGTGGGCGCCAAATGTCGTGGTATCGTCACGGCATATGCTACGGGGTAGCTAAAGATAGGTGGTTCCTGTATGGGCGTCGACGGTATCCGGATGCGGGATTGGTACACAGCACACGGTGATGTACCCAGGTTCAGGGCCCTCACGGTGGAGGTAAAACCCCTACTCCTGCATGTCTGATGTATATGACAGTATATGGTGTTACATAGTTGCTCCTTGAGCTGTTTGTCCTGAGGAGGAAGAAGGTACTGTAAGCTAAGAGGAGCCTGGCCGGCTTGGAGAGAGCCTGGCCGGCTTGGAAGTGCTCGTATGTGAGCTGAGAGAGAGAGAGCAGCGTTGGTCCTCTTGGCCATTGAGCATGAGCCTGAAGGGCTCCCCCTGGTGTGTCTTATATAGTGGCACCCAGGGGACAAGAGGTGGCCCACATGCACTGTAGCTGAGATGACTACTGGGGTTCCATCAACTGTACACACAGTGCTACTATTGCTGTACAGAGAGCCTATCGGTAGCCTGTACGTAGACTAGGACGATCGCTTGGCTCCTTGTCTGGTCGCTGTCCCGATCGTACTCCTGGCAGGGGATCCAATGCCTTGTATACTTGATCGATCCTATCTTTAGCCTTGGATGCTGGTACGTGGAGCAGCTGATTGCATGAAGCCGGTTGATACGTAGCCTGGAGGAGCGACTGGCCATGCATGATGCTCGTACGTAGAGGTTGGAAGTAGTAGCCGGCCATGCACGTTGTACGTGGAGCAGCTGGCCTCGATGGTCCTTGGAGCTGGCGATCGAGCCAAGGCGAAGCCGGCCGGTCGGACCTGCTATGATCGAGCGAGCGGAGGCTCCCCCGGCTCCAGGTGATCGGCCCAGAGTCCCCCAGGGAGAGGAGGACCCGGCCAGGGCGTGGGGAAGGATGGGCCGCGTGGAGCCGAAGTCGGCCCGGGCGGGAGCGGGAGCAGGCCAGGGAGGCCGCAGTCGGATGGCCCAGCCGGTGATACGTCCAATTTGCATCACTATTTTGTATCATAATTTGCTGTTATTCATTGATATATTTCATATTGGGACACAATACTTATGTTATTTCATCTATTTTGCATGTTTCATCATCATTGGAGGATCAAGCACCGGAGCCAGGATTCTGCTGGAAAAAGCACCGTCGAACACAATATTTCGGAAGATCAACTGTGGAAGGGAATTTCACGTAAATTCCTATTTTTCCAAATGACGGAGGTAGCCAGAAGGGGGAGAAGAGAGGGGCCACTGTGGGCCCAGACCATAGGGCGGCGCGGCCCGGCCCTGGCCGCGCCACCCTATGCTCTGGGGGCCCACGACCCTTTTCGCCTCCTTTTCTTCGCGTACTCCTTCGTCCCGAAAACCTAAGCCAGAGGGATCCTCACGAAGGGTTACAGCCGCCTCTGCGGGGCGGAGAACACCAGAGAGAAAAGAGCTCTCCGGCGGGCAGGAATCCGCCGGGGAAATTCCCTCCCGGAGGGGGAAATCGACGCCATCGCCATCGTCATCGAGCTGGACATCATCTCCATCATCATCATCATCGTCTCCACCATCTACACCGCCATCACCACCGCAGCACCTCGTCACCGCTGTAACGATTTGGGTTTGATCTTGATTGTTTGATAGGGGAAACTCTCCGGTGTTATTCTATACTTGTTGTAGATGCTATTGAGTGAAACCATTGAACCAAGGTTCATGTTCAGATTGTTATTCATCATCATATCACCTCTGATTGTATTCCATATGATGTCTCGTGAGTAGTTCGTTTAGTTCTTGAGGACATGGGTGAAGTCTAAATGCTAGTAGTGAATTATGGTTGAGTAATATTCAATGTTATGATATTTAAGTTGTGGTGTCATTCTTCTAGTGGTGTCGTGTGAACGTCGACTACACGACACTTCACCATTTATGGGCCTAGGGGAGTGCATCTTGTATTCGGTTGCTAATTGCGGGGTTGCCGGAGTGACAGAAACCTGAGCCCCCGTTAGTATATCGATGCAGGAGGGATCGCAGGATCTCAGAGTTTAAGGCTGTGGTTAGATTTATCTTAATTACTTTCTTGTAGTTGCGGATGCTTGCAAGGGGTATAATCACAAGTATGTATTAGTCCTAGGAAGGGCGGTGCATTAGCATAGGTTCACCCACACAACACTTATCAAAACAATGAAGATTAATCAGCTGTATGTAGCGAAAGCACTAGACTAAAATCCCCGTGTGTCCTCGGAACGTTTGGTCATTATAAGTAATCAAACCGGCTTGTCCTTTGTGCTAAAAAGGATTGGGCCACTCGCTGCAATTATTTCTCTCGCATTTTATTTACTTGTACTTTATTTATCTGCAATATCAAAACCCCCTGAATACTTGTCTGTGAGCATTTACAGTGAAACCTTCATCGAAACTGCTTGTCAACACCTTCGCTCCTCGTTGGGTTCGACACTCTTATTTATCGAAAGTACTACGATACACCCCTATACTTGTGGGTCATCAAGACTATTTTCTGGCGCCGTTGCCGGGGAGTGAAGCGCTATTGGTAAGCGGAATTGGTAAGGAAATTTACTGTTTGTGCTGATTTTATTTCTGCTGCTGCTATAAATCATTATGGAGAGATCTTCTCTTCAATTTCTATTTGGGAAATCTACTACTACTGCAACGGTAGTGGATGAAGCGCCAGGTGAGGAAGTAGTACCATATAAAATACCTATGAAAATTATTGAACGTGTTATGGATAACCGCTATGAAGGGGATGGAACTGTCCATCCTGGTGATCATTTACTGTTTTTGCATGAATTATGCGGGTTATTCAAATGTGCAGGTATTTCTATGAATGAAGTTAGGAAGAAACTATTCACTATATCGCTGTCTGGTAAAGCGGCGCACTGGTATAAATTGCTGAAGAATGGTGATTCTATTGATTGAGAGGACATTGTGCCTTTATTTTATTCCAAATTTTATCCTCCAAGTGAAATTCACAAAGATCGGAACCGCATATATAATTTCTGGCCTCATGATGGAGAAAGTATTGCCCAAGCTTGGGGGAGATTGAAGTCTTTAATGCTCAAATGCCCCATTCATGAGCTTCCTGGTAATGTTATTATTGATAATTTCTATGCAAGACTTTCTTTTCAAGACAAGACCTTGCTGGATACTTCTTGTTCTGGATCATTTACACGCAAGAATGAAGAGTTTAAAAGGGACCTTCTTGATCGGATCCAAGAAAATACTGAAGGATGGGAGAACGACAAAGATAGAGAATCAGGTATAATTTATGATTATAAATGCATTGAAGCTTTTATGGATACTGATAAATTTCGTAATATGAGTGCTACATATGGTCTTGATTCCCAAGTTGTTGCAAATCTTTATAGAGCTTTTGCCTCTCATTATGAACTGCCTAAGAAGAATTTTGATAAGTATCATGAACCGTATAAAGATAAAATTGATTCATCTGTAAACAAATGTGTAGTGATTGAAACTGTTGATAATGTTATTCCTGAAGCTTATATTGAAAAAACTCCTTTCCCTGCTAAAATGAAGGAGTACTCTGTCATATCTAGTGCAGTTAATAAAAGTGAAAAGAAACCTAAAGAACCTGAAGAACAAATTAAAATTGAACCTGCTGTTGCAATAGTTAAAGATCTTGTGACTGAGAACGTGGAGGATGGTCATATTATTTTCTGTGAAGATGCTTCTAATATTGTTTCACATCCTAATAAATCCAAACAAGTTAGTGTTCCTATGCTATCTGTTAGAATTGGTGATCATTGCTATTATGGTTTATGTGATATTGGTGCAAGTGTTAGTGCTATTCCTTATGAACTTTACACGGAGATTATGCACGAAATTGGTTCTTGTGAACTTGAAGATATTGATGTGGTTATTCATTTGGCCAATAGAGAAACTATCTCTCCAATTGGTATTGTTCGAGATGTGGAAGTTCTATGTGGTAAGATTAAATATCCTGCTGACTTTTTGGTACTTGGTTCTGCTGCTAGTGATCATTGTCCTATCATTTTTGGTAGACCTTTTCTAAATACTTGTGGAGCTATTATAGATTGTAAGAAAGAGAAAATTTTGACTAGATTTGCTGGTGAACCTTATGAATTTAACTTTTCTAAATTTACCAAAACTCCTTATAAAATTGACTTGCCTAGTAATGATTTTAAAATGGAGCAGTGTGCATCTATTGTTCTTGTTCCTAATAACCCTTTGCAGCAACATTTGGAGAATAGTGAAAGTGAAGCTTTTAGGAAAGAAAGAGATGAGCTTGAGGAAATTTTTCTTCGCCAACCTATTCTCAAGCATGATTTACCGGTGGAAGATTTGGGTACAACACCGCCACCAAAGGAAGATCCTGTTTTTGATCTAAAGCCTTTACCTGATAATCTTAAATATGCTCATATTGATGATAAGAAAATATATCCTGTTATTATTAGTTCTAAGCTTTCAGAAATTGAGGAAGAAAGGTTATTGGAAATATTGAAGAAACACCGAGGAGCTATTGGCTATACTCTTGATGATTTGAAAGGGATTTCTCCTTCTATTTGCCAACATGCTATTAATATGGAAGATGATGCAAAGCCTGTTGTTGAACATCAACGTCGTCTAATTCCGAAGATGAAGGAAGTGGTAAGGAACGAGGTATTAAAACTCCTTGAAGCTGGTATTATATATCCTATTGCTGATAGTAGATGGGTTAGTCCTGTGCATTGTGTTCCTAAGAAAGGAGGAATGACTGTTGTGCCTAATGATAATGATGAGCTTATTCCTCAAAGAATAGTTGTAGGTTATAGAATGTGCATTGATTTTCGAAAAGTTAATAAAGTTACTAAGAAAGATCATTACCCTTTACCCTTTATTGATCAAATGTTAGAGAGGTTGTCTAAAAATACTCATTTTTGCTTTCTTGATGGTTATTCTGGGTTTTCACAAATTGCTGTTAAAGCTAAAGATCAAGAGAAAACCACGTTTACTTGTCCTTATGGAACTTATGCTTACAGGCGTATGCCTTTTGGTTTATGTAATGCTCCTGCTACTTTTCAAAGATGCATGTCTGCTATTTTTCATGGTTTTTGCGAAAGTATTGTAGAGGTGTTCATGGATGATTTCTCTGTTTATGGGAATTCTTTTGATAATTGCTTGCGAAACCTCGATAAAGTTTTGCAGAGATGTGAAGAAACTAACCTTGTTCTTAATTGGGAGAAATGCCACTTTATGGTTAATGAAGGAATTGTATTGGGACATAAAATTTCCGAGAGAGGTATTGAAGTTGATAGAGCTAAAGTTGAAGCAATTGAGAAGATGCCCTATCCAAGAGATGTTAAAGGTATTCGTAGTGTTCTTGGTCATGCTGGGTTTTATAGGAGATTTATTAAAGATTTCTCTAAAATTTCAAAGCCTCTTACTAATCTTCTTCAAAAAGATGTACCTTTTGTTTTTGATGATGATTGTAAGGAAGCTTTTGAAACTTTAAAGAAAGCCTTAACAACTGCTCCTGTAGTTGAACCTCCTGATTGGAATTTGCCTTTTGAAATTATGTGTGATGCTAGTGATTTTGCTGTAGGCGCTGTTCTTGGACAGCGGGTAGATAAAAAATTAAATGTTATTCATTATGCTAGTAAGACTCTTGATGCTGCTCAAAGAAATTATGCTACAACTGAAAAGGAATTGTTAGCTGTAGTCTTTGCTTGTGATAAGTTTAGACCCTATATTGTTGATTCGAAAGTTACAATTCATACTGATCATGCTGCAATTAGATACCTTATGACAAAGAAAGATGCTAAGCCAAGGCTTATTAGATGGGTACTTCTGTTGCAAGAATTTGATTTACACATTATAGATAGGAAAGGTGCTGATAATCCTGTTGCTGATAATTTGTCTAGATTGGAAAATATTGCTTATGATCCTGTTCCTGTTAATGATAGTTTTCCAAATGAACAATTGGCTGTAATAAAGGTGAGCTCGCGAGAGAGCCCTTGGTATGCAGATTATGCTAACTTTATTGTTTCGAAGTATTTGCCTCCAACCTTTTCAGCTCAGCAAAGGAGGAAATTCTTTTATGACTTGAGGCATTATTTTTGGGATGACCCACACTTATATAAAGAAGGAGTGGATGGTATTATGCGAAGATGTGTTCCTGAATATGAACAACAGGAGATATTGAATAAATGTCATGGAAGTGTTTATGGAGGACATCACGCTGGAGATAGAACCGCGCAAAAGGTTCTACAATCAGGTTTTTATTGGCCAACACTCTTCAAAGATGCAAGGAAATTTATTTTATCTTGTGATGAATGTCAAAGAGTTGGTAATATCTCTAGACGCAATGAAATGCCTATGAATTATACTCTTGTTATTGAACCATTCGATTGTTGGGGATTCGACTTCATGGGACCTTTCCCTTCTTCAGACGGTAACACTCATATACTTGTCGCTGTTGATTATGTTACCAAATGGGTAGAAGCTATACCTACAAAAAGTGCTGATGGTGAGACCTCTATAAAAATGCTTGTAGATATTATATTTCCTAGATTTGGAGTACCTAGATATATTATGACTGATGGAGGTTCTCATTTCATTCATGGAGGTTTTAGAAAAACTCTTGCTAAGTATGGTATTAATCATAGAATTGCTTCTGCTTATCACCCTCAAACTAGCGGTCAAGTAGAATTATCAAATAGAGAGATTAAAGCTATCTTGGGTAAGACTGTTAATAAATCTAGAAAGAATTGGCCTAGCAAATTGAAAGAAGCGTTATGGGCTTATAGAACTGCTTATAAAAATCCTATGGGAATGTCGCCTTATAAAATGGTTTATGGAAAAGCTTGTCATTTACCTTTAGAACTAGAGCACAAAGCTTATTGGGCTGTTAGAGAATTAAATAAAGATCCTAAATTAGCCGGTAATAAGAGGTTGTTGCAATTAAGTTCTCTAGATGAATGGAGAAGTGAAGCTTATGAAAATGCTAAACTCTTTAAAGAAAAAGTTAAGAAGTGGCATGATAGAAGGATCATTAAAAGAGAATTTAATGTTGGAGATCAAGTTCTATTGTATCGGTCTCGTCTCAGATTCTTTGCAGGGAAATTACTCTCGAAGTGGGAAGGACCATATGTTGTTGAGGAGGTGTATCGTTCAGGAGCAATTAAAATTAGCTCTCTCCAAGGCAATGCCACACAAGTGGTGAATGGACAAAGACTCAAGCATTATATCTCGGGCGATTCTTATAATGTTGATGTTGATATTATTCAAGTAGAAACACCGGAGGCTTTCATCAAAGGACAAATTGACAGTCCGCCAGAACTGGACTTTGAATAGGTAACAGTATAGGTAATAAAAAGTCCGCGTTTACCTTTCCGAACATTATTTCTGCTATTTTTAGAAAATATGAAAAATTACGGAATCGAAACGGAGTGGAAAAGACGCGCGAGGGCCCGTCACCACAGGCCGGCGCGGGCCCCACCCTGGCCGCGCCGACCTATGGTGACGGCAGCTCGGCGTCCCGTTTCCACTCGTTTTCGGCCTGGAACCTTCCTTTTGTCGTAAAAATATTTGCTATATATCCCCCGGACCCCTGGAGGTCCGTAATATCGTTTTCTCGTCGCGTTTTGTTTCGAGCTGTTTTCTGCCAGATTTGTTTTGATCTAGAAGCGCCATGGTCTCCAACAACAAGGACAAGGAACCTTCGAAGGAAAATATTCAAGACCCGGAGCTGAAGAAAGAAGATGCAAGAGAGGATGAAGAAGTGGAGGAAGCTCCGCAGGAACGCCAACAAGCCACCGTCGCAAGTATTGGCGTGATATCAAGTCCATCCAACATCAAGAGGAGTGCACGAATCGCCACCGGAGGAGCGGTTCCACGTCACTACTTGGCTCCAAGGACGTCTTATCCGAGCCATTACAACCCTTACCGCAATCTAATCTATGATCGTCAAACTGAAAGGACCCCCAAGGTAGTGTTGCCGAGTAATTGGGATATAAATCGTTCTGACACTGCAGGAGAGAAGGAGCCTGAGGCTGAAGAGTGGGGAAATAACTCCAAGAGTTGGGACTCACCGTCGGACAGACTCCTTAACCGCGTCGAGCACAATTCAGAGATGATTCGCAATCTCATATACAGGATTGACGAGCTCCAGGAGCTTATTGAGAAGCTTGTCAAGAATTCATCACCACCATCGCCGAAGGAGTAATTCATCATCGGTATTGGCATCCCCTTGGTTTGTTCCAAGCTTGGGGGAGTGCCGCGGTATCACATCACCACCACCTTTATCTTTTACTATCAAGTAGTGTCATATCATGAATAGGGAAGTTATTATATGGAATAGTATGCAATGTGGAAGTATCTCTCTTAGTTAGTTATCTATGTATCCGTTGGTGTGAGTTATCGTTATGGAATATTAATGAGAAGTCTTATCATTTACTTTTTGCACACCTTATTTTAGTTTGCAATCTCCATTATATGATTACTCTTGACATGAGTGTTGATATCACTTTGGGAGCATCGAGTAAATCTATTTGGTTTTGGCAAACTTAGCATTGGTCAATAGCAACAACATCTTGATGTTTAATAAAAGGGAGAAATACACTTAGATACATTACTCCATTATCTCTATGCTTAGTATTCTTAAGTTAAAATTGCTTGTGCTTATGAGAAAGATGCATGATTGTTTCTATCATATGTATATTTGTTTGTTTCCCTCAACCTTTATGCTTGCTATCAAACCTTGCTAGCCAAAGACCTGTATCGAGAGGGAATGCTTCTCATACATCCATAACCTTAGACCAAACCTATGCCATTTGTGTCCACCATACCTACCTACTACATGGTATTTTCTGCCATTCCAAGTAAATACTTCATGTGCTACCTTTAAATTATTCAAACTATACTATTTCTTATTTGTGTCAATGTTTTATAGCTCATGAGGAAGTATGTGGTGTTTTATCTTTCAATCTTGTTGGGCGAACTTTTCCTAATGGACTAGCGGCACATCCGCTTATCCAATAACTTTGCAATAAGAGCTGGCAATGAGGTTCCCAGCCTCAATTAATAACTTTCATTAATAATTCTCTTCACATGTTTTGCTCTGATTCATCAGTAAGCAACTTAATTTTGCAATAGACACTCCTCCATGGTATGTGAATGTTGGAAGGCACCCGAGGATTCGGTTAGCCATGGATTGAGAAAGCCAAGGTTGGGGGGAGTGTCATCCTAAATAAAACTAAAATACATGTGTAAACAAAAGAGAAGGGGGATGATCTACCTTGCTGGTAGAGATGCCGTCCCTCATGGGAGCCGCTCTTGGAAGGTTCGTTTGGCAAGGGGGTTAGAGTGCCCGCTACCATTCGTTGACAACAACAAACACCTCTCAAAATTTTACTTTTATGCTCTTTATATGATTTCAAAACTTGAAAAGCTCTAGCACATGATTTAATCCCTGCTTCCCTCTGCGAAGGGCCTGTCTTTTACTTTTATGTTGAGTCAGTATACCTATTTCCCTCTATCCTAAGCAAGCAATTGAGTTGTTGTGAACCAATCATTTATGCTATGATTCAGTTGATCATGTCTTTTATACTTTCTTGTTTAGTACCAATTTTATCTGAATGAATATGACTTTGAAGTTATCAATGATTATGAAGAGATTGTTATGCTTAAATATGAAGGCTCAACTATAAATTCTAATATGAAAGCTTTGCTTAGAAGTACAATCCGTTAGCAGTTCTCTGACCAAGAACAAAGTTTGCCATCACCAACTATGATTTCTTATGCACCTTTACTTGTGATTTCTCTTTACTTATTTCGAGATGAGTTATATGAGGAAGTTGTTTACTAGAATGTCTTGTGTGAATGAATATGATGCTTCTTGTCCGTATTTTATTTATCGACTCTTCACTCCATAAACATGTGGTCTTGTTTATCGAGCTCAGTTTCGCTTGGGGACAAGCGAGGTCTAAGCTTGGGGGGAGTTGATACGTCCAATTTGCATCACTATTTTGTATCATAATTTGCTGTTATTCATTGATATATTTCATATTGGGACACAATACTTATGTTATTTCATCTATTTTGCATGTTTCATCATCATTGGAGGATCAAGCACCGGAGCCAGGATTCTGCTGGAAAAAGCACCGTCAGAACACAATATTTCAGAAGATCAACTGTGGAAGGGAATTTCACGTAAATTCCTATTTTTCCAAATGACGGAGGTAGCCAGAAGGGGAGAAGAGAGGGGCCACTGTGGGCCCAGACCATAGGGCGGCGCGGCCCAGGCCCTGGCCGCGCCACCCTATGCTCTGGGGGCCCACGACCCTTTTCGCCTCCTTTTCTTCGCGTACTCCTTCGTCCCGAAAACCTAAGCCACGAGAGGGATCCTCACAGCCGCCTCTGCGGGGCGGAGAACACCAGAGAGAAAAGAGCTCTCCGGCGGGCAGGAATCCGCCGGAGGGGGAAATCGACGCCATCGCCATCGTCATCGAGCTGGACATCATCTCCATCATCATCATCATCGTCTCCACCATCTACACCGCCATCACCACCGCAGCACCTCGTCACCGCTGTAACGATTTGGGTTTGATCTTGATTGTTTGATAGGGGAAACTCTCCCGGTGTTATTCTATACTTGTTGTAGATGCTATTGAGTGAAACCATTGAACCAAGGTTCATGTTCAGATTGTTATTCATCATCATATCACCTCTGATTGTATTCCATATGATGTCTCGTGAGTAGTTCGTTTAGTTCTTGAGGACATGGGTGAAGTCTAAATGCTAGTAGTGAATTATGGTTGAGTAATATTCAATGTTATGATATTTAAGTTGTGGTGTCATTCTTCTAGTGGTGTCGTGTGAACGTCGACTACACGACACTTCACCATTTATGGGCCTAGGGGAGTGCATCTTGTATTCGGTTGCTAATTGCGGGGTTGCCGGAGTGACAGAAACCTGAGCCCCCGTTAGTATATCGATGCAGGAGGGATCGCAGGATCTCAGAGTTTAAGGCTGTGGTTAGATTTATCTTAATTACTTTCTTGTAGTTGCGGATGCTTGCAAGGGGTATAATCACAAGTATGTATTAGTCCTAGGAAGGGCGGTGCATTAGCATAGGTTCACCCACACAACACTTATCAAAACAATGAAGATTAATCAGTGTATGTAGCGAAAGCACTAGACTAAAATCCCCGTGTGTCCTCAGGAACGTTTGGTCATTATAAGTAATCAAACCGGCTTGTCCTTTGTGCTAAAAAGGATTGGGCCACTCGCTGCAATTATTTCTCTCGCATTTTATTTACTTGTACTTTATTTATCTGCAATATCAAAACCCCCTGAATACTTGTCTGTGAGCATTTACAGTGAAACCTTCATCGAAACTGCTTGTCAACACCTTCTGCTCCTCGTTGGGTTCGACACTCTTATTTATCGAAAGTACTACGATACACCCCCTATACTTGTGGGTCATCAGCCGGCCAGGGGAAGCCGGCCCGGGCGCAGCTGGAGCAGGCCGCGGGAGCCGGAAGTCGGCCCGGTGTGCGGCTCTTTTTCTATTTTGTTCTTTTCTTCATATCTTTTGCGTCGTAGAACCTTTTCTTGATCCGCGAAGTGATGCGCGCTCGTAAACTCGAGGACTTTGCCATACCGGGGGTCATCCCCCCGACAAGTGGAACGGTGTTTCACTTGTGTTATGTCAACGACTTGTGTACTACACCATGCAGTGGTACGCTGGGTCACCACATGTGTAAACCCCTACAACGGTCATCTCTCCCTTATAAACACCCACACGACCATCCCTTGTGTCAATAGGTTCTGCCTCTCTCTTCTTTGTTCACATACACTTGATCCATTGCCATGGCTTCCACGTCTCGGACGCGGACCGGAAGGGGAAGGGGAAGGGGAAGTGGATCATCATCATTGCCACCACCACCGTCAACACTGCCATTGATCATAGAGGAGTTCTTCATCGTCGTCTATGAAGACCCTTTGGTCAAGAAGGTACGTACGCGTTCCCACATATATGATGCATGTGATTAATTATGGGCATGTTCTAAAAAACCTTTAATTTCAAACGATCGGCGCTCGATCTCTTTGCAGGAACTCCCAAAAAATTTGCGGACTATCTTGACGGCCAGGAGCCAGCTAAGGTGTATCTGCGAGCAGCTGACTGCGGTCCTCGTCTCTGGACCGTGGAGGTCCTATTTGACGGACAAGGCCGGATGTACCTCGACAAGGGCTGGGAGAAATTCGCCATCGCGCACGGTGTGGATTTCGGCTGCTACGTACACTTCAAATATGAAGGCGATGATGTGCTCACAGTGAAGGTGTTCGACGGAACAATGTGCAGGAGGTACTACTACTCAGACGACGAAGATGAAAGCGACGACGACGTGAAGCCATGCATCCATCCCCTTTAGATAAGGGGATTATGACCAAGAATATATATGTAGCTTCATATGCATCGATTTAGAGATCTAGCTATTTTCTATATATTATGCATGTAAAAAATAATATTGCATTTTCACTATTATTCGAGCACCACATCCTCCAAACGATGCCGATGCCGATATCGGCATGGTCAGAACGGCTATGCTCGCCGCCACTGCTAGGTCAACGTCGGGATGCACAATGTTTAGCATAAGAGTCACTTTAGATTAAGCTGCGAAAATAGTCACCTGCCATGGGCTGAGGCGGCCCCTACAGAGCGGCTCTATATTATATTCTCTAAATAAATAGACGACCACAGCGGTCATTGGCTGCGGAGGCCCCACAGAGCGGCAATATATAATTTTCTATAAATAAATAGACGACCCACTGGTCATTGGCTGCGGTAGCCCCATAGAGCGGCCCCATTTGTCATTGGCAGCACCGCGTATACAATCAGAAAATAAAACTGCCCACGTCAGCGATAGATGGATGGCTACCCGTCAGCACGAGACGGTCAGAGGAACTGACCTGATGGTAACGGTAAGGCCTCTAACCTGACGGCAACCCGCGTCTGTGAGGGGTTTCAAACTAGAGGGAGGGGAAAACTGAGGAAAAACTAACGAGCTGGGGAAAACTGAGTACAACTAACGAAGCAAGGGCACGAAAATAGAAATCCCTTTATTTTATCATTTTCTAGTCTGAACAAAGACTTTGCCCACATAATTACCATCATGTGGATCATCTCCGAACGGTAGTGGAACCTCTGGACCTCTGCTTAAGCCACCCTGACCAGCTTCGCCGTGGTAAATCCGCTTCTGCTGGTCACCACCGGCGCGCTTGCCCTCCATGAATGGCCCGATGCTTCATGGCCGACAAAGAGCATCACATTGCCACTGCCTCGACCTCTACCTCGGCCTCGACCACCAACATTGGTGGACTCTTGCTCTTTTCTCCCTCCGCCTCTTCCCCTACCCACTGCACCCCTGCCGCCTTGCACAGCGGCATCGACCTCATCTTGCACGCTTGCTCCCAGGGGCCGCCCCCTTCCACATCGGGCATTATGGGTGGCGCCCAAGCCGGGGAAGAGGAAGCAGACTAGGGAAAGGCGACGACGAGAGTCATATGGAGGAGAAATCGGCCGCCGCAATCCAACAGTTTGGCCGCCGCCACCAAGTCGCCAAATTTTGTGGAGGCGACGAATCGTGGGTTTGGGGTCGGTCAACTGAGAGGAGTTGCGATGCGGGAGAGGGTTTCATTAGGGTTAGCGATGGACTGGGCAGAGACTTCTTTAGGCCGGGCTAAATTCAAAAAGCCTCGAATTTTTTTGCCCGGGAGGCCCATTTCCCGTGGGTGCTAGGGAAACCCGGTTCCCGACCGGTAACCAGAAATCTCGGCCGGTAACCAAAACCTTGCCCTGGAGTACCTCAGATTATCCCTCTATTGCATGGTAACAACTAACGGGCAAACCATCAATATATAGAAGATATATCACTGATGAACAAATGATACTACGGAGTAAGCCTGGCGGAAACTGCAACCAATGCCCATTTATCCTCTCTTCCTCCCGAATCTTTCCAATACATGCCGCTCTTCTTTGTGTTCCCATCAACCCCTCCCTATCAGTTGTCAACTACTCTCTCTCTCTCCCTTGATTCTCGAAGTAGCCCCACCTTTGTCGCCCGCACTACAAGGATTTGTGTTAATTGCAATGAAACTTTTTTTTGCAGTAAATTGCATTATTTCCATGTAAATTCTTGTTGTGGTAATAGGGGTCATGTATTCCCACAATTTTACTGCGTGTCGGGAAGCTAAACTTTCAATGCAATACAGGGTAGTTAGTGACATGGGTATACCCTTCGGGTACCCATTATTAGTATACCTAGGTCGGCTCGGCTTAATATGGAGAAGGCCCAACAAGGCAACCCGAAGAAGTAGTCAACTAGGACTCTTGTAAAACCCTAAACTAGTTGCATATATAAAGCCAGCCAGGGCACCCGATAGAGGAAGGGGAGATAGACAACATAGATTCGTCTATGGCGGCACCCGGTAAACACATCTATTATCATATACTAGATTGCTAGCAGCACGTAGGGATCCTCCACCGAGAGGACCCGAAGCTGGGTATATCGTGTGCCCAATCTCGCTCCCAGAATCAGCATCGCCGCTCTCTCCCGAAACCCAAGTCTACAATACGTAGGCATTGACGAGGTGATCCATCGTCAATTGGCGCCGTCTGTGGGAATCGCGGCGACTGGATTTCATTATCCGGGCGGGATCCATCATCATTGTCGACGACCTACAAATCGCATCTCGTCGTCAAGCTGGATTTTTTTGCTAAGCTGAAAGATCAGAGAAATCGGGTCCGATTTTGTTAAGGCAGGCAGTCGTAGTTATCATCGCCACCAGCGCCAATCGGATGGATCTGCCAAAATCGGGATCTTATTAGCAGCCCAACACAATTTATTTCTATCGTTCATCTATCTAAATCGGGGCAAGGGCTAAAAGAGGCATCCAGGGATCAAGTACCAAGCCGCTACATCGGAAGAATAAAAGCGTGAAGTTCTCTTGAACAGAAAAAAAGAAGGGTCACTGTTACTATCTCACGACAAGATCAAGTTGCAAATAAAAAAAGGAGTGGAAGCTCCAATCCACGAGGAGAATCAGCTTGTCCATGATATGACTACACTTCAAGTAGAAAAAGAAATCAATGATATGGACATTGCACCTGACAGATCGAAGCATATACAAAATAGGAATTTGCCGATCAAAGAAGATTCGGAAAGGTACAGGAAACATATCCAAATTTTCTCCTGGTAAAAAATAACCAGATTCACCCGCCGTGCATCCGTTACGATTGAGGATCTGCGTATTTGCTGCTCATTCGATACAAGAACACCAAGTGCTATATTTCGAATTACGCAAAAATTATTTCACCAATTTTTTTTTCCTCGGCTCGTACTATTATATGCGTGTAGTTTTTTGCACCGCAATATAACTGCAGATCGGGAATAAGTTTCGATTACTTTGTTGGGTCGACTCCGCTCACCATCATGTATCTCGTCTTCTGGCCGCGCAATTACTTCGACTGCATCATCTTCATCGACCACGCCGGCTAGGCGTCGCGCGACTGCATCAACCATGCCGGCCATGCATTGCGCGACTATATCGATTATTCCCAGCCAGACGCTGCACGCCTACATCGATTGTGTCCGTTGCACGAACTGCTTCAGCGACGAGTCCGTCACACCCGATAAAAAAGCTAAGTGTTACTCTTTTGAGAGTCAATTATTACTTACTTTCGCCACACCTGAATACTCGGGGGCTACACCATTATATCATTAAAGCAAATTCACCCAACACTGGGGGCTGTTCCATTACTTCGTTACCGCAAATATACTCGGTTACTTGGTGAATTTCTTTTCTTCGGCTTAGTGAAATTATCTTCTCCGGCTTAGTGGAATTATTTTCCTCGGCTTAGTGAATTTATTTCCTCGGCTCTGGACTTCTTCGGCTTAGTGGATTTATTTTCTTCGGCTCTGGATATATCTTCCCCGACTCAGTGGATTTATTTTCTTCGGCTTAGTGCATTTACCTTCTTTGGATCAGTGAAATTATTTTCTTCGGTTTATTGGATTTATTGGATTTGTCTTCTTCGGATTCATCTTATAAGTGAATTTATTTTCTCCGGATTCATCTATATGGATATTACTAAGTTTACTCTTACACAATACTACCCGATGAGCTTTCGGGTCAATGGATTCATCTTTTATGGTTATTACTGGATTTATTTTCTTCGGGTCAATAGATTCATCCTCTATGATATCGATGAATTCATTTTCAATATATGCTTCATATTTAATGGCTGGATTTATATTATATTGTTGACAATAGCTTCATCCTAAATGGCTTCACCTTATATGATGCCGCGACTCTGTCAACTTCTTCCGACATCACGGCTAATACTCGGGGGATCGACAACGACTTTGCCGCGGGTCACAACTGCAACTCGGCGCCTAAGCAACAATCATGACATTACCCCAGCAGCGCTCGGGGGCTCGGTTATTTCTTCATCGACAATTTGGCGGCATCGCTATTTGGTGGTTTCTACTTTGGCTCGACTTCTTTGCTGCACTCGAAGACTTCATCTACTCAGCTTCACGACTTACGTCTCCGTCGACTCCGTCGTACCCAATAAGCTAAGTGTTCTTTTAATTTACACAAAGTTGATTATCATTTACTTTTGCCGCGCACGACACTCGGGGGCTGTGCGGCATAAATTCACTTTACATATCATCGAATCCGAGCATCTGACACCGCATGCGAAAAAGAGAGTCAAGGAAAAGATAGAAAAAGTTTGTTTATTTGTGCAGGAGAAAGCAAATTTCAAAGTATGCAAGTTCTTGAGCCTATGTCCGGATGCGCGCACCCGACCATAGCCTCGGGGGATACTCCCATCGGGAGCGCTAGCCGCGCACTCGACGAAATCTTCTTAAGGGAGGACCCGACGAAATTGTCTCCAAAAGAGAACTCGACGAAATCTTCTTCAGGGAGGAACCCGACGAAATCTTGAGAGAACCCGACGAAATTTTTCCTGAAGGAGGAACCCGAAGAATTGTTCTCAAGGAGGACCCGAAGAATTTTCCTAAAGGAGGACCCGAAGAAATTTTCTTCAAGGAGGAACTCGATGAAATTTTCATCAAGGAGGAAGCAAAAAAAAAAACAAGAAAAAAGGTGGAAAAATCTTCTAGTCCATTGACTCGTCATTTGTTCCGATCAAGATCATCGGCGATGTGCCTGACGACAATATAGAAGAATCCAGTATATTCGGCTATCCCATCATGCCGCGAAAAATATAGAAGAGCCCGAAAAATGGGTCATTACATCAGCCGAACAGGGCACTAGACAATATATTCTCAGAGCGCCTCAGTCGCGAATTAATCTCTGAATGCCGCAATACTTTGCGAAGGTAAGTCCCCAGGATCTATCCTGCGCGGCGTGGCACCGCCTCTGACGGTGTTCTGCTACTTTTTTCCGTATCAACAGATGCGAAGAAAAATCCTAACGGACGCGTTAGGTACCCGATAAAACATGACTGGAATTCGGCATCTGGTAAGTCCTGAAGCGGCACATGTCGAATTACGCCAGTATCCCGAGATCATGTCGGGGACGTGATCTTGAAGTAGGTTTTTGCGGATTGCCGCAAGAGCAGTTAACTGGTACCTGATCCGTCAGATGAACCAGCCCCAATTACCGTTATCCCTGCACAATATATTTGACGAAGAAAATATAGTGTTTATTTGGTCTCGAAGAATTTGAAAAGGAGAAAAAGCATGGAAATTTCATTCGATTATGTAAATATATAAAGGTTTGTAGACTCAACTCGACTATGCGACTCGAGTAGAGCCTACTCCCATCGGGAGTACATGGATTTCATTAAGTCCTCCAACAGGAGTCGATAAAAAGAGGGGCTGCGCCCAGAAATATAGTCAAGTTCTTCATCGAGTAGTACAACTTGAGTCTATGCCCAAGTGCAAGCACTTGCCCATAGACTCGGGGGCTACTCCCATCGGGAGCGCTGGCCGCGCACCCGATAGAAAAATAATTTCGAGACATCATCTACGCTACACATGATTGATACGTCTCCAACGTATCTATAATTTCTGATGTTACATGCTTGTTTTATGAAAATACCTACATGTTTTGTTCACACTTTATATCGTTTTGATGCATTTTCCGGAACTAACCTATTGACAAGATGCCGAAGTGCCAGTTCCTGTTTTCTACTGTTTTTGGTTTCAGAAATCCTAGTAAGGAAATATTCTTGGAATTGGACGAAATCAACGCCCAACATCTTAGAATTCCACTAAGAACACCCGAGAGGAACCAGGGGGCCACAGGCCACCGACATAGGCGGCGCGGCCCAGGGGGGCGCGCCCTTATGGTCTGGCTCCACCAGGCCTCCTCTGAGGCTGCCCTTCCGCCTATATAAAGCCCCTGACCTAAATCTTCAATACGAATAAGCCACGGTACGAGAAACCTTCCAGAGCCGCCACCATCGTGAAGCCAAGATCTGGGGGACAGGAGTCTCCGTTCTGGCACGCCGGACGGGGAAGTGCCCCCGGAAGGCTTCTCCATCGACACCACCGCCATCTTCACCGCCATCGCTGTCTCCATGATGAGGAGGGAGTAGTTCTCCCTCGAGGCTAAGGGGCTGTACCGGTAGCTATGTGGTTAATCTCTCTCTCTGTACTCCAATACAATGATCTCATGAATTGTCTTGCATGATTGAGATCCATATGATGAGCTTTGTATCGCTACTAGTTTATGTGCTACTCATGTGATGTTATTAAAGTAGTCTATTCCTCCTGCATGGTGTAAAGGTGCCAGTGTGTGCACCGTGTGGTTCTTGTCGTAGGCTATGATCATGATCTCTTGTAGGTTGTGGAGTTAATTATCATTATGATAGTATTGATGTGATCTATTCCTCCTTTCATAGCGTAATGTGGACAGTGTGTATGCTATGTTAGTTCTCGGTTTATTTTGCAAAGATCTATTATGCTCTAAGGTTACTTAAATATTAATGCCGAATGTTGTGGAGCTTGTTAACTCCGGCTTGAGGGAGCTCTTGTAGCCCTACACAACGAATAGTGTTTGTCATCCAACAAAAGAGTGTATGTAGCACAAATGAGAGAAGTTATTATTTATTATGCGATCAATGTTGAGAGTGTCCACTAGTGAAAGTATGATCCCTAGGCCTTGTTTCCAATACTGCAAACACCGCTTACTTACTGTTCTACTACATGTTTACTCGCTGCCATATTTTATTCAGATTGCTATTACCATTCATATACATCCATACTACTTGTATTTCACTATCTCTTCGCCGATCTAGTGCACCTATGCATCTGACAAGTGTATTAGGTGTGTTGGGGACACAAGAGACATCTTGTATCGTGATTGCAGGGTTGCTTGAGAGGAATATCTTTGACCTCTTCCTCCCTGAGTTCGATAAACCTTGGGTGATCCACTTAAGGGAAAACTGCTGCTGTTCTACAAACCTCTGCTTGGAGGCCCAACACTGTCTACAGGAAAAGAAGCGTGAGTAGACATCAATGATCTACAACATGGACCTCGCCTTGTATTTCTTCGACTTCGGAGATGATTATGCTTGGAGTCTCTACGCAAGTCTTCGACTTCCCTAGACACTCGGGGGCTACTGACATGGGTATACCCTTCGGGTACCCATTATTAGTATACCTAGCTCGGCTCGGCCCAATATGGAGAAGGCCCAACAAGGCAACCCGAAGAAGTAGTCAACTAGGACTCTTGTAAAACCCTAGGCTGGTTGCATATATAAAGCCAGCCAGGGCACCCGATAGAGGGAGGGGAGATAGACAACATAGCTCGCCTATGGCGGCGCCCTGTAAACACATCTATGATCATATACTAGATTGCTAGCAGCACGTAGGGATCCTCCACCGAGAGGACCCGAAGCTGGGTATATCGTGTGCCCAATCTCGCTCCCGGAATCTCCATCGTCGCTCTCTCCCGAAACCCAAGTCTACAATACGTAGGCATTTGCGAGGTGATCCCTCGTCAGTTAGTGCAAGAAAATACTAGCTCATGGCAATATTTAAGATATATGCAACCATTTTCTTCTGTTGACATTTTTTGCAAAACAAAATAGGTATTGCAACAAACGTACTTATGTGGTAATAGTTTGGACATATTGCCACAATAATTTGTTGTCGCGAAGTAGATATGATATCGCAACAATGTTGATAGGCCCCAAATGCCAGGCCAACTTTTTTAGTTTTTTATTTATATATTGGCTAAATAATGGAACTTACGCGTTAGCATGAAACATGCCTCAGCCTTGGCGGCGGCTTTAGCAACATCTCGAGCTCACTGTCGTCGCCGGGTTACTACGCGGGGTACAATGCGGACGAGCCATCGATCTCGCAGATGCGGCTGTCGCAGATGGACGGCTGCACCTGCTACTCCCCTGAGTACGGGGACATCGACATGACCGTCGACCACAAAGCGTCGTTCTCGCCGGATTCAGGGACGAGGGGCAGCGACGCCTTTCGCTTTCCCGACCTGAACTCGTCGCCTGACTTGCGCCGCACCAAGGGCCACGTCACAGACGGCACCGGCCTTCCCCACCACCTCTTCCCCGACGACGGCAGGAGCACCCACCAAGTGTTCGGCAGCGCGTCCGGCGTGTCCATGGGCGAGGACGAGGTGTGTTTCCTTACTTTTTATGTGTTATGTACATCGCAGACACCGGCGGCGACTGAAAGTAGGTAACTTGTTGCGTAGATTGCCGCCGGGGAGGAGATCCTCAGCGGCTTCATACGCGGCCATGCCTACGAACCCCCCATCGACGAGTATGAAGAAGAGGCCGAGGAGGATGAAGGTGAGGAGGAGGTCCAGGAGGAGCTGATCGACGCCGACACCGGCGTGACCACGACGATGAACAAGCGGACCGGCGGCACTCGTGGTCCGAGGTGGAGGTCTTTGGAGGATGAATATCTCATCGAGGCGTGGAAGCAAGTGAGCTTTTGCCTCATCACCGGTGCCAATCAAACCGGAGGCAAATATTACAAGCGCATCCTCGATTCCTTCAACGAGAAGAAGAACTATGGTGACTATGCCACCATCAACATGAACCGCAACAAGGGCGCCCTCTCCCACCATTGGAACTTGATCAAGGGGGCGTGTAGCAAGTTCCATGGCTGCTATGAGAAGATTAAGGCCCGGAAGGAGAGCGACAAGACGATGGTGGATTGGGTATGATCTACGGCCATCTTATTCATAATGCATTATAGTGTATCTATTTGATGATCCATCTTGTTCCATATCTTGTTTTGCGTCATGTATATGATCCAACTTGTTCCATATCTTGTTTTGCATCATGTATCGTTAGATGCTCCAAGTCCTCGATATGTACAAGCACCAACACGAGGACAAAGACTTCCCCATCATGCATTGCTACAACAAGCTACAAGGTTGTGAGAAATGGGACGACCTCCTCCACACTCTAATGAAGGAAGGGGAAGATGGGCCGGTCGATCCAGCCGGCGCCTCCACCGGGCGTCCCATTGGCAACAAGAAGGCCAAGGTCAAGAGGAATGTGGCGCCGTTATTGGCAGCCGTGGATGCCTCCCTCAAGAAGATGATCAACTCATTCTCGGTGGAGAACAAGGAAGCGTCGGATAGGGCCGCCGTCATGTGAAAGGCAATCCTCGACAAGCAAGACATGAAGATCTTGTTGGAGAGAGAGAAGATGGAGGTGGCAAATATGGAAGCTCACGCCGCTGCCATTAAGGCCACCAACGAAGCGACAAAGCTATCATTGGCCAAGATGTCTCAAGAATCCAAGGTCTTGATGGCCGACATGGAGAAGATCGACCCGTTGGTGCGGGCGTGGCACGAGATGTACAACGAGCGCACCAGCCAAGAGGTGATGGCGGCGCGAGCTGCGTCGGCGTCTCCCCCGGCACCCTCCACGTTCATGTCTCCACCGACACCATCCACGTTCATCTCTCCGCCAACACCGTCTATGTTCATGCCTCCCCCGGGGACCGTGGATCCTGTTGTAGCGACGGAGCTGTCGCCGGGGCTCGCCGCCGATGAGGAACTCGTCGAGATTGAGCCGCCCGTGACCTCGTTCATCTGATTAGATGGCTTGTGATACGTCTCAAACGTATCTATAATTTCTTATGTTCCATGCTACTTTTATTACAATACTTGAATGTTTTATACATACTTTACAGCATTATTATACATTTTCCGGCACTAACCTATTAACAAAATGCCGAAGTGTCGTCGTTTTTCTGCTGTTTTTGGTTTCAGAAATCCTAGTAAGGAAATATTCTCGGAATTGGACGAAATCAACGCCCAGGGCCTATTTTTACACGAAGCTTGAAGACCGAAGGAGACGAAGTGGGGCCACGAGGTGGCAGACACCGGCGGCGCGGCCCAGGCCGGCCGCGGGCCCTCGTCGCCCCCGACCTACCCTTCCGCCTACAAATAGCCTTCGTCGCGAAACCCCCTGTACCGAGAGCCACGATACGGAAAACCTTCCGAGACGCCGTCGCGAATCCCATCTCGGGGATTCGGAGATCGCCTCCGGCGGAGAGGGGAATCATCACCGAGGGGCTCTACATCATCATGCCCGCCTCCGGATTGATGCGTGAGTAGTTCATCCTTGGACTATGGGTCCATAGTAGTAGCTAGATGGTTGTCTTCTCCGCTTGTGCTATCATTGTTATAGATCTTGTGAGCTGCCTAACATGATCAAGATCATCTATTTGTAATGCTACATGTTGTGTTTGGCGGGATCCGATGAATATAGAATATTATGTTAAGTTGATTATCAATCTAGCATATATGTGTTGTTTATGTTCTTGCATGCTCTCCGTTGCTAGTAGAGGCTCTGGCCAAGTTGATACTTGTAACTCCAAGAGGGAGTAATTATGCTCGATAGTGGGTTCATGCCTCCATTGAATCTGGGACAGTGAAAGTTCTAAGGTTGTGGATGTGATGTTGCTACTAGGGATAAAACATTGATGCTTTGTCTAAGGATATTTGTGTTGATTACATTACGCACTGATGGCGTGTAACTCACACGTTCGTTGGGAACCCCAAGAGGAAGGTATGATGCGCACAGCAGCAAGTTTTCCCTCAGAAATAAACCAAGGTTTATCAAACCAGGAGGAGCCAAGAAGCACGTTGAAGGTTGATGGTGGCGAAATGTGATGCGGCGCAACAACAGGGATTCCGGCGCCAACGTGGAACCTGCACAACACAACCAAGTACTTTGCCCCAACGAAACAGTGAGGTTGTCAATCTCACCGGCTTGCTGTAACAAAGGATTAACCGTATTGTGTGGAAGATGATTGTTTGCAAGAAAACAGTAAAACAAGTATTGCAGTAGATTGTATGCGATGTAAAGAATAGGACCGGGGTCCACAGTTCACTAGAGGTGTCTCTCCCATAAGATAAAAGCATGTTGGGTGAAAAATTACAGTCGGGCAATTGACAAATAGAGAAGGGCATAACAATGCATATACATGATATGATAAATATAGTGAGATTTAATCCGGGCATTACGACAAAGTACATAGACCGCCATCCAACTGCATCTATGCCTAAAAAGTCCACCTTCAGGTTATCATCCGAACCCCTTTCGGTATTAAGTTGCAAAGCAACAGACAATTGCATTAAGTATGGTGCGTAATGTAATCGACAACTACATCCTTAGACATAGAATCAATGTTTTATCCCTAGTGGCAACAGCACATCACAACCTTAGAACTTTCTGTCACTGTCCCAGGTGTCAATGAAGGCATGAACCCACTATCGAGCATAAATACTCCCTCTTGGAGTTAAGAGTAAAAACTTGGCCAGAGCCTCTACTAATAACGGAGAGCATGCAAGATCATAAACAACACATAAACAATAGATTGATAATCACCATAACATAGCATTCTCTATCCATCGGATCCCGACAAACACAACATATAGTATTACAGATAGATGATCTTGATCATGTTAGGCAGCTCACAAGATCCAACAATGAAGCACAATTAGGAGAAGACGACCATCTAGCTACTGCTATGGACCCATAGTCCAGGGGTGAACTACTCACTCATCACTCCGGAGGCGACCATGGCGGTGTAGAGTCCTCCGGAGATGAATCCTCTCCGGCAGGTGCCGGAGGCGATCTCCTGAATCCCCGAGATGGGATTCGCGGTGGCGGCGTCTCGGAAGGTTTTCCGTATCGTGGCTCTCGTTTGGGGGTTTCGCGACGGAGGCTATAAGTAGGCGAAAGGGCAGGTCAAGAGGCGGCACGGGGGCCCATGGGAGGCCGGCGCGGCCGGGGCCCGCCGCGCCGCTGTCACCTGGCCACCTCGTGGCCCACCCGACTCCCCTTCGGTCTTCTGGAAGCTTCGTGCAAAAATAGGACCTGGGCGGTGATTTCGTCCAATTCGAGAATATTTCCTTACTAGGATTTCTGAAACCAAAAACAGCAGAAAACATCAACTGGCTCTTCGGCATCTTGTTAATAGGTTAGTTCCGAAAATGCGTAAATACGACATATAATGTGCATAAAACATTTAGGTATCATCAATAAAGTAGCATGGAACATAAGAAATTATCGATACGTTGGAGACGTATCAAGCATCCCCAAGCATAGTTCTGCTCGTCCCGAGCAGGTAAAACGATAACAAAGATAATTTCTGAAGTGACATGCCATCATAATCTTGATCATACTATTTGTAAACATATGTAATGAATGCAGCGATCAAAACAATGGTAATGACATGAGTAAACAACTGAATCATAAAGCAAAGACTTTTCATGAATAGTACTTCAAGACAAGCATAAATAAGTCTTGCATAAGAGTTAACTCATAAAGCAATAAATCAAAGTAAAGGTATTGAAGCAACACAAAGGAAGATTAAGTTTCAGCGGTTTCTTTCAACTTATAACATGTATATCTTATGGCTATTGTCAACATAAAGTAATATAACAAGTGCAATATGCAAGTATGTAGGAATCAATGCACAGTTCACACAAGTGTTTGCTTCTTAAGGTGGAGAGAGATAGGTAAACTGACTCAACAATAAAAGTAAAAGAAAGGTCCTTCAAAGAGGAAAGCATCGATTGTTGTATTTGTGCTAGAGCTTTTATTTTGAAAACATGAAACAATTTTGTCAACGGTAGTAATAAAGCATATGAGTTATGTAAATTATATCTTACAAGTTGCAAGCCTCATGCATAGTATACTAATAGTGCCCGCACCTTGTCCTACTTAGCTTGGACTACCGGATCTTTGCAATGCCATGTTTCAACCAAGTGTCACAAAGGGGTACCTCCATGCCGCCTGTACAAAGGTCTAAGGAGAAAGCTCGCATTTTGGATTTCTCGCTTTTGATTATTCTCAACTTAGACATCCATACCGGGACAACATGGACAACAGATAATGGACTCCTCTTAAATGCATAAGCATGTAGCAACAATTATTATTCTCATATGAGATTGAGGATATATGTCCAAAACTGAAACTTCAACCATGATTCATGGCTTTAGTTAGCGGCCCAATGTTCTTCTCTAACAATTTGCATGCTCCAATCATTAAGGTGATAGATCCTTCGACAAGACGGACATGCATAGCAACTCACATGATATTCAACAATAGTTGATGGCGTTCCCCAGAAGCATGGTTATCGCACAACAAGCAACTTAATAAAAGATAAAGTGCATAAGTACATATTCGATACTACGATAGTTTTTAAGGATATTTTGTCCCATGAGCTATATATTGCAAAGGCGAATGATGGAATTTTAAAGGTAGCACTCAAGCAATTTACTTTGGAATGGCGGAGAAATACCATGTAGTAGGTAGGTATGGTGGACACAAATGGCATAGTGGTTGGCTCAAGGATTTTGGATGCATGAGAAGTATTCCCTCTCGATACAAGGTTTAGGCTAGCAAGGTTATTTGAAGCAAACTCAAGGATGAACCGGTGCAGCAAAACTCACATAAAAGACATATTGTAAACATTATAAGACTCTACACCGTCTTCCTTGTTGTTCAAAACTCAATACTAGATATTATCTAGACCTTAGAGAGACCAAATATGCAAATCAAATTTTAGCAAGCTCTATGTATTTCTTCATTAATGGGTGCAAAGCATATGATGCAAGAGCTTAAACATGAGCACAACAATTGCCAAGTATCACATTATCCAAGACATTTTAGAATTACTACATGTAGCATTTTCCAATTCCAACCATATAACAATTTAACGAAGAAGAAACTTCGCCTTGAACATTATGAGTAAAGCCTAAGGACATATTTGTCCATATGCAACAGCGGAGCGTGTCTCTCTCCCACAAAGTGAATGCTAGGATCCATTTTATTCAAACAAAAACAAAAACAAAAACAAACCGACGCTCCAAGTAAAGAACACAAGATGTGACTGAATAAAAATATAGTTTCAGGGAGGAACCTGATGATGTTGTCGATGAAGAAGGGGATGCCTTGGGCATCCCCAAGCTTAGAGCTTGAGTATTCTTAAAATATGCAGGGGTGAACCACGGGGCATCCCCAAGCTTAGAGCTTTCACTCCTCTTGATCATAGTATATCATACTCCTCTCTTGACCCTTGAAAACTTCCTTCACACACTTCAAGCAAACTCATTAGAGGGTTAGTGCACAATTAATAATTCACATATTCAGAGGTGACACAAACATTCTTTACACTTCTGGACATTGCACAAAGCTACTGGACATTAATGGATCAAAGAAATTCATCCAACATAGCAAAAGAGGCAATGCGAAATAAAAGGCAGAATCTGTCAAAAACAGAACAGTCCGTAAAGACGAATTTTAAAATGGAACCAGACTTGCTCAAATGGAAAAACTGAAAACTAATGAAAGTTGCGTACATCTGAGGATCACGCTCGTAAATTGGCAGATGTTTTCGAATTTTCTACAGAGACTTGTGCCCAGATTCGTGACAGACAGCAATGCTGTTTCTGCGCAGCGATCCCAAATATAACATCAACTTTGACATAGAAACTTTACTTGGCACAAAAACATGACAAGGAGAGGTTGCTACAGTAGTAAACAACTTCCAAGACTCAAATATAAAACAAAGTACTGTAGTAAAAACATGGGTTGTCTCCCATAAGCGCTTTTCTTTAACGCCTTTCAGCTAGGCGCAGAAAGTGCAAATCAAGTAACATCAAGAGTAGAAGCATCAACATCATAACTTGTTCTAATAATAGAATCAAAAGGCAACTTCATTCTCTTTCTAGGAAGTGTTCCATACCTTTCTTGAGAGGAAATTGATATTTAATATTACCTTCCCTCATATCAATAACAGCACCAAAGTTCGAAGAAAAGGTCCTCCCAACACAATAGGACAAGATGCATTGCATTCGATATCCAAAACAACAAAATCAACGGGGACAAGGTTATTGTTAACCGTAATGCGCATTATCAATCCTCCCCAAAGGTTTCTTTTTAACATTATCGGCAAGATTAACATCCAAATAACAATTCTTCAATGGTGGCAAGTCAAGCATATCATAAATCTTTTTAGGCATAACAGAAATACTTGCACCAAGATCACATAAAGAATTACATTCAAAGTCATTAAATTTCATTTTAATGATGGGCTCCCAACCATCTTCTAACTTTCTAGGAATAGAAGTTTCAAGTTTTAGTTTCTCTTCTCTAGCTTTTATGAGAGCATTTGTAATATGTTTTGTAAAGGCTAAATTTATAGCACTAGCATTAGGACTTTTAGCAAGTTTTTGTAAGAACTTTATAACTTCAGAGATGTGGCAATCATCAAAATCTAAATCATTATGAGCTACAGCAATGGGATCATTGTTCCCAAGGTTGGAAAAAATTTCAGCAGTTTTATCACAAGCAGTTTCAGCAGTTTTAGCAATTTCAGGCAGTTTTGTTCGCTTTGCACTCGAAGTAGAAACATTGCCAACACCAATTATTTTACCATTGATAGTAGGAGGTGAAGCAACATGTGAATCATTATCATTACTAATGGTGGTAATAGTCCAAACTTTAGCTACATTATTCTCTTTAGCTAGTTTTTCATTTTCTTCTCTATCCCACCTAGCACGCAGTTCAGCCATTAATCTTATATTCTCATTAATTCTAACTTGGATGGCATTTGCTGTAGTAGTAATCTTATTATCAATATAATTATTAGGCATAACTTTCAATTTTAAAAGATTTACATCAGAGGCAAGTCTATCAACTCTAGAAGCAATAATATCAATTTTATCAAGCTTTTCCTCAACAGATTTGTTAAAAGCAGTTTGTGTACTAATAAATTCTTTAAGCATAGCTTCAAGACCAGAGGGTACACTCCTATTATTGTTGTAAGAATTCCCATAAGAATTACCATAACCATTACCATTAGCAGAAGGATATGGCCTATAGTTATTACCAGAGTTGTTCCTATAAGCATTGTTGTTGAAATTACTATTTTTAATGAAATTCACATCAACATTTTCTTCTTGAGCAACCAATGAAGCTAAAGGAACATTATTTGGGTCAACATTAGATCTACTATTCACAAGCATATACATAATCACATCAATCTTATCACTCAAGGAAGAGGTTTCTTCAACAGAATTTACCTTCTTACCTTGTGGAGCTCTTTCCGTGTGCCATTCAGAGTAATTTATCATCATATCATCAAGAAGTTTTGTAGCCGCCCCAAAGTGATGGACATAAAGGTACCTCCAGCAGCTGAATCCAATAAATTCCGTGAAGAAAAATTAAGTCCTGCATAGAAGGTTTGGATAATCATCCAAGTAGTCAGTCCATGGGTTGGGCAATTCTTTACCAAAGTTTTCATTCTCTCCCATGCTTGAGCAACATGTTCAGTATCTAATTGCTTAAAATTCGTTATGCTACTTCTCAAAGATATAATTTTAGCGGGAGGATAATATCTACCAATAAAAGCATCCTTACATTTAGTCCATGAATCAATACTATTCTTAGGCAAAGATAGCAACCAATCTTTAGCTCTTCCTCTTAATGAGAAAGGAAATTAACACTTTCAATTTAATAATATCACCATCTACATCCTTATACTTTTGCATTTCACAATGTTCAACAAAATTATTGAGATGGGCAGCAGCATCATCAGAACTAACACCAGAAAATTGATCTCTCATAACCAGGTTCAGTAAAGCAGGTTTAATTTCAAAGAATTCTGCTGTAGTAGCAGGTGGAGCAATAGGTGTGCATAGGAAATCATTATTATTTGCGTTTGTGAAGTCACACTGTTTGACACGAAAAAGAGGACGCTAAGGTGAAATGCGTCTCCCTTACACCGGGGAAAAATAATGCGGGCGTGCCAGTGTACAAAGTACACAAAAATAAATAAAAGGGGGAAAAATACAATTAATCGTCACGACTAAAAGACTAATCCCGAACGTGCGATTCGTGTGGCCTGCTAGCGCGGCCGAAAATAGGCGATTGTGGTTTACAGGTTCCTGGGGCCTCGAAAAGCACCCAGTTAATTACTCCCGCGGATAACCCGCGGGAAACCTCCGATTAAGCTGCTTGGTCGTCGTCTTCGGTCTTCGCTTTGCGGTCTTCATGCAGGGTGGTGATGATGGTGATGCGTCGTGTAGGCGCCGGCGGAGTCCGTGTACTAGCATGTACACGCGCCGTGGATAGCATGGCCTTTGCGCTGGCCATGCCCGCCTCGCCGTCTTGCCTCGTCGGTCTCGGACGGCGTTGATGTTGGAATCGGGTAGCATGCATGAAGAGGCTTGACGTTGCAATGATTTGACCATGTCTGAAGTGCATGCGTGTTGCATGAGCCATGCGTAAAGCTATTGCTTGTTTCGCGACAAACGCCGCGCCCAAGTGCGGGGCGACGGAAAAGTAGGCGCAGCCGTTGCGGCGGATGCCGCGCCCAAGGGCGGGGCGACGGAAAAGTAGCCCAGCCGTGCGGCGGATGCCGCGCCCAAGGGCGGCGCGTCGAGTGTAGGTCGACGGGCGGCGGCCGAGCCGCGGATGCCGCGCCAAGAGTATGGCGCGTCGAGGGTCACTGCCGCGGCGCGTCGAGTGTGGCGGGCGCCGCTCCAAGAATGCGGGTCAAGGGTCGCCGCCGCGGGCGCCGCGCCGAGAGAACGGCGCGTCGAGGGTCGCCGCCGCGGGCGCCGCGCCGAGAGAACGGCGCGTCGAGGTCGCCGCCGCGGGCGCGCGCCGAGAGTACGGCGCGTCGAGGGTCGCCGCCGCGGGCGCCGCGCCGAGAGTACGGCGCGTCGAGGGTCGCCGCCGCGGGCGCCGCGCAAGAGTACGGCGCGTCGAGGGTCGCCGCCGCGGGCGCCGCGCCAAGAGTACGGCGCGTCGAGGGTCGCCGCCGCGGGCGCCGCGCCAAGAGTACGGCGCGTCGAGGGTCGGCGCCGCGGGCGCCGCGCCAAGAGTACGGCGCGTCGAGGGTCTCCGCCACGGGTGTCGCGCCGACGTTCGGCTCCTGGCGACGGGGCTGGGGCAATGTTCTGCCCCCGGCGGCGGGGGAGGCTACGTTCGGCCTGGCAACTGCCCCACGACGGGGCTGGGACAACGTTCTGCCCCCGGCGGCTGTCGCCACGGCCAGCACCTCAACCCCCTAATAGATGCAAAATCAACAAACATATAGATTAGCTAGCGTTTGCTCTCACCCTTCCGGATGACAACTCCAGGAACCTTCTTCTCCATGGCGAGCCTTCCTTGTGCACCCGGAGCGGCCGTCCTCTCTCTCAGCCGCCTGCCGGAGAGGAACGACGGTGGCGTGCGTGCGGTTCGCCTTGATGCGATCTGCTCGTGCCTCCGGCTAGCGTACGTCTGCGGGAGGGGTTCTCGTTTTCTTCCGTCTGTATTTCTTCACCTGGATCTTCGTCCCTTGGACGCGTCGCCTGGTCCTCTATATATAGGCAGAGGGTCTGCCTTCATACGGAAAGGGTCAGACATGGATGGTAAGTACATACGTAATCACTTTTGACTCCTCAATGTGTTGGGATTCTTTCGTAAGCTGCACGATGCTAGCAGGATTCATCCCTTGTATGGAAACATACGGGTCAAATATAGCTAGCTTTCCAAACTATGTGACACGGCGACACGCGCATACAAAGCGACACGTCCGGCCGGGTATTGATCTCCTTCCAAAACTACACCGTACAAAAGTGTCCATATTCGTATATGTGGATGGAATCCAAATTACCTATTAATTCAATTATATCTCTGGGCAGTTAATTGAATAATACGGCCAGGCTTGATCAATTAAGTTCTAGCCCATAATAAAAAATGGTTTTATGCATGAAAATATTTCTTTTGCGCAAACATTATATACGTGGCATTTTGAATAATAATTTCGCGGGCACTTGTCGCTCCATTCGCGAATGTACAAAATATGATAAAGCTATTTGCACAAAATACCGTCAAACAAATGCCCCCACACCAAGTTAAGTTTGAATGCGAAGCAATTCGAACTTAAATTGGTGTAGAATTTTTTTTGTTCTAAACTGAAACGGACGCACGTAAACCCATGCTGTCTTTTATTTTAGTTTGGAGAATCGCATTGGAACGGAACACGGGCAGCTAGAGTCTCATTCCGGGAAAGTCTGACTCCCAATGAGTCATTGCTATACCCGGCCAGGGGGCCAAGACTTTCAAGCAGGGCCTTTATATTTGGAGGCTCTCGTGCAAACCTCTTCACGGCCAAGAGCTTTGCCGCATCTAGCTTCATCATCAATTGCTGATCAGAGCGCCAGAGCAAGGTTATGCTTCCTGTCTTACCCGTCGTCTAGACACGTACATGTATACATGTCCGAGCTTTGCATCGATGCTGGCCGGCCACTGTCGAGATTCGTCGCCGAGCAGCGTGCAAACTTATACGTGCAACGCTGCCCTTGACCATATCACCATATGCTAGTCCTTCTCACATTTGTAGCCGCATGCACGCGCTATACATTGCCCTGAACCAGCACGTTCATGTTATTAATATTGTCGCTACCTCTCTGACTGGCAGGAAAACCATGACTCGCGATGACAAGTCGAATAAGAAGCGGTCCAAAGAGAACGAGGAGAACAGGTATTTCCTAAAGTCGCGCCATTCTCCAGCCTCAACAGACAAAACATGGGGAGCCCAAGCCACTCGCAGTACGCGCAGCAGGGAGGATCTGCCGCCTCCACCGCCCTTACCAAGCAACGTGACGCCACTTCGATACCACCTTGCGACATCTTCACCCTCGCCGCCTCCTCGCGGCAGCTCGAGTGACTGCTCCGATCCATCAGCGACTGCCGTGCTGGCCCTTCCCAAACCATCTGCTGCAGCTGAAGCTGAACTGAAGAAAAGCGCCAGTGAAACAGGCAAACTTTCGCCTAGCTCCGCAATCGATTCTGGGAGCCATGACGCCCCTCAGGGCTGCCAAGATAAAGCCTTAGAGAACCATGGGCTTGCCATAACTGAGGTAAAGACGCTGCTGTCTCCCTTTTTTTTAAATGATTTTTTTTTTTAAGTTTGCACAATGCATTGTACCTTCCTTAGTTGTCTCCTATTTGTACATATAGGACGACCTGGACTATATTATTAATCATACATTACCTGAATCAGAAGAGATGGCTATTACAACCCTCGCTGAATTTTTTGATGATCTCGAGGACTCGATACTGCAGGTTACGCCTAGTGGGGATACCTCAGTGCCGTCCCTGCCCTCCCCTGATCAAGGGAAAAAAACAATCTGCATCACCTACACAAGACCAGCAACCACAGTCGCCATCACCTTCCGGTGAGTGTACAAGTATGCATCTCTTTTATATTTTAATTTAGAAACCTTTCTTTCAAGTATCTCTTGTCATTAAGGTGCAACTTTCTTGCCCTCCTTTCAGACTCGAGCAGCGATGGGGTTGAAAACAAGTTTCTTTCCCCTCAAGCAAAGAAGATCAAGGTTATGCTGGAGGACTATGTACAGACGCTGGTCAAGGAGGGACCAAAATTTCCCACTATTCTCCCTCCGACATTAACATCCCCAGAGAAGTGTAACCTCAACCTGCCTCAGGACAGTTTTACCGCCCGTATCCGTGCCGCGTGCGTGCAGATTGGCCTTGAAGAAGTTCAGGGGTTCCTTTTGAAGAAACCCCTCAATAAAGCTCGTGTCTTGGAGGCGATTGAAGCAGCGATTTCGGAATGGAACAAGCAGTACGAGGGGATGTTTCCAGCAGAAATCGAAAAGCTCATCTCTCTTCTTAACAGCTTGGCGATACGTTTAGAAGGAAAAACACCTCCCAATCTCTTTGAAAACGAGACCATTGCGTTGGCAGAGGAGCAGGTTCGTCCACTGCTGGAACAGATTGATAATGCAGTCTCGTTGATTGGAAAGGAAACTCAACTCTTCGAGGGAGAGATGCCTGGTTTGAGGAAGGAATAAGATAAACTGCGCGCCCTCGACAAGGAGCATGAGGAAGAAGCGGCAAAATTTGACCGCATGGCCGAGGACGCGCGGAAGAAAGCAAAGGAGATTCGAAGCCAGCAACGGCACGTGGGCACCAAACTCAAATGCATTAAGGTTACTTCCAACGCCTTCCAGGCGCAGACTGGCCAATTGATACAACGCTCCGAAGAGGCAAAAGCTTTCTTAGCTCTTATTGACGAGCGGCAGAAACAAGCTGGCACCATGGAACCGCCTGAAGTTGCTCTTATACTGGCTTATACCTGCGGCTCTCTTGAGAAAGACACATGAAGAGATGTTAGCTCCATTTAGTCTGCCATATAGTTTAAGATAAATTATTTTTCTTTCTAAGTGTTGTAAACACTGAACAATATTGCTCACACTTAAAATGCTGATGTCAACTGCTAGATAATATTTTATCTCCTGGAACCTCATGTATTCCTAATTGCTGCAAACTGCACTACTGTCCATGTTTGGTTGAGGTTCAAACAAACCAAAGACTGAAAATAATTGAATACTGCAGAAAGGAACTAATTGTGTTGGTGCCGGATTCGATTTGGCGGGCACTTGTTCTGCCACCCCTTTTCCACTGAAAAACTCAGATGCAATCAGTTGTAAACAGCAATTCCAACCCCTAATTCTGTAAGTCCATACCACAAAGTTGATTTAAACATAATTCCAGACCACGAATAAAAGCTGAATCAGTTTGTAATGTCAAATTTACCTGCAAAGCGGAGATCGGGTTCACCTTCACGGCATGAGCACCCATGTTGTTGTAGGGGATCGCCCTCTATAATCTAATGAACTTGACCTTCCCTTCCTCCACAAGTTTCACGATCTCACCAATCTATAAATGAAGGAAATAATCAGGAAAGGGTGGGGCTGTGAGAGGAGACTAGACCTGCCCGATCCGACCCGGCCCGAAAATCCCGGGCCGGGCCGGGCTTTTTCTCTCTATCGGGCCGGGCTCGGGCCTACATTCTTCAGCCCGTTTTTATATCGGGCCGGGCTCGGGCCAAACAAAACAGAAAATTAACACTAGATCGGGCCGGGCCGTCGGGCCAGCCCGGAAATATTCGGGCTTTTTCGGGCCGCGGGCCGGGCTCGGGCCGAAATATGCTGAAAGTTGGTCGGGCCGGGCCGGGCTCGGGCCAAGGATTTTGAAATGCCCAGGAAGAGAGGAGACTGTTCCCTCGATGGGGATTGGGATGTACCTGTGTTGATGCGGCGCTGGTGGTGGATATCGATGTGGTCGACGTCGAGACGGGCGCAGGCTGGCCTCGCATCTGGCTGGAAGTTACTCCGGCAGGCCGTACAACAGCGTTGACGTCCCGCTGGATCCCAGACTTGGCCAGCCGCAGCTGCTCCCATGCCTCTCCAACTGCTTGAGTATCTAGAGCGACCAAGATTCGCACACCGGTGAGAGACGGGAGAAGGGGAATGCGAGAGGAGGCGGTGTGGAAGATGCGAGAGTCATCGAGACACAATTGTTGGCTTCATCCGTCCCGCGTGCAAGCTGGGGGCAGGGCGAAGCAGAGGTCTGAACCAACATCGCCATGCGGAGCAAACGCGATACGCAACAACGGGGAATGACACCGAAGCAGCGATAGCACAACGGCTAGCAGCAGCCGCAAGGCAGTGGGACGAACAACCACCGCCGGCCCGCCGCCACCCCAAACACCGAGCAGAGAAGACCCTAGGTTACCAAGCCAGGTACGGCTCGGAAGCAGGCACACCGAGTGAACCGACTAAAGCCGGCTCGCCGCTCAATGACAACCATACACGGATGCACGTAGGCCCAACGAGAGCGACTGCGCGGTCAACAAGAAACAATTGGGTAGGGCCTGCGACAACGACATGCCGATCACTCCCAGGCGCTCCCAACCCTGGGAGCTTAGTGCTCTTAGGAGATATAGCTAGGGCACCTTCAGTGCACCGTAATTAGGTCGATATAAGAACTTGTGTTAGGCTGAGTCAGTCAAAATACCAACTCGTTAGGTACTCTCGTGATCATTTGTCTTCACGAATAAAGGCTAGCGTTCTTTCTTGCTGTTATTTTGCACCGTGACTGTGATTGCGCTACTAGTCTTTATACTTGTTTGTAACGACTTCATGATGAGCTGTGCACAGATATCACGTTTGCGTCCGGCCGGTGTCGCACACAGCCGCGGCCGGCGACTACCACAACTAGCGCAGAACGGCAGAAATGGCAGGCGAAGCATGGGCTTCAGCCATGGCAACGCTGGTACTGAACTGGTTACTGATTTCCCATGCTTTGTGTACAGCCAGCAGCAAAAGGCATGGTTTATCCCAGCCGGAAACTTGGAATTGGAGAGCAAGAAGAAGAATCTACACGTCCGTGCCATCGAATCGCCACGGGCCTGACAATATGCTCGGTCCTGTTTACCGACGATCATGACATGTGCAGCGGCCGCGCGTTCGCCGGCAAGCATAACGAGTACATACATATGATGCGTGTCATATATATTCTCATTCTTAGGTTTGGCGTTTCATCTATGTAGTACATACACTTATATGCTCCTGGGCACTCGCTGCTCCATATATATACTTGCAGAGAAAAGTAAAAGAAACGAGAGAGCGAAACAGTATATTATCATGAACAATGCCCCCACCGAGCCGAGTTGGATTGCGGAGCAGAACATGCTCGGCTTGGTGAAAGAAACACTTATACCAACTAAAGGGCGCAATATTTTTGTAGCTGCCAGAGAGCGTGAACTTCTATTGAAAAGTTCGTGTACATCATGTGTGTATGGGAAAGACACTTTCCCTGGCCTCAGGGCATCATCGTGCCAAAGGCTAAAAGAGTAGGCGGGGTATTCAGTTGGGTCGTATAGCTGGCACGACGCCTATCAACCAAACATCCCGACGTCATCCTCAATTTTGCAGCGAAATCCGTGCCGCTCCTTGAAGGCGTTTATCGATCCAGTCGTGACCGTCTAGCTGCCACGGTGCCAGCCGACCAGATCGAAGGGTTTCACAGCTTCACGCTAGCCGCACTGGCGCGTTACACTGCTCCCGTCATGAAGAAGACATCGGAACATCCGTCGATATCTTAGGTACCCGTGCTGCGACGGGTGGGATGGTAATATTAAAGGCATAATGTTGCCCCCGGATGCCGCCGAGATAGACGGCGTTTGGTGGCGTTGTTGTAGTTGACGCAGAGTAGATGTTGGGGCGTGTGCCCCCAATGGGGTTACGGACGCCGCCGAGTCAAACGCCGACCGACGACGTTTGGCGTTGTTGTCGGGGAAGCTGTGTCGCGGCGGTTGGAGGCACGTGCCCCCAGCGGCGTGACGGACGTCGCCAAGCCAGGTGACGACCGGCGACGTTTGGCGTTGTTGTTGTCGAAGTATAGCTTGTGAGAGAAGTGCCCCGCGTCGGGGCGGACGCCGGCTTGTAGTTGTCACGAGTGCGTGCTGCGCCCGTTGTTTGTTGAGTGCGCACTGCCCCCGGCTCCCTTGTCGAGGGGCGATGCGGGGGTTTGTCCGCCGCGTGAATGTTGACGGCGAGGCAAACGCCTTGGGCAGGGAGTACGTTTATGGTTGTAGATGCGCAAGCGACGCTGGACGGTGTCGCGTGATTCACACCTGCTGCACAGAAAAATAGAACGTAGCCAAAGAGGCTGAACGGACTATCACATTGCACCGTGCAGGATGCCCGGAGAGGCAAAAGTCAACCAACGCATGGGAAAGACCAAATAGAGGGAAAAAAAAAACGAGTTTGTGGTTTTTTTTTTTTAATGTTGGCTTTTCCGTTACCCTTGCCATGAGAAAGACATCGGAAAAGGCTGCCGAAGGACTAAAACATAGGAGCCGTCGAAATACCATGACGCTCGTGAGTGTGATGTGTATGAGTATGATGTGGTTGGACGAATGTCTGAGAGGCGACAGAAAATCGTACCCTAGCCCATGTGGGTAACGAGTAGCCCCCACAGCTCCGCCATGCTCCCTTCCGTGCCTCGAGAACCCAGAGTCATAGGCGAGGCAACGGGGCAACTTGGTTTGTAGGGAAACGGCTTGAGGGTGTGTTCATGCCTGAAGGGTGGTGGACAACTGCCGCCCGCCTTCCCGTGGTTTGGCGACTGGATGCGGACGCCGGGCGCCGTTGAACGATGGGCGGTGTTTGACGATCATTTTTCTTTGTCTCTCTTTGCTTTTTTTTTTTTTTTTTCTTTTCTTTTTTTTTTTTCTTTTTCTTTTTTCTTTTTTTTTTCTTTTTCTTTTTTTTTCTTTTTTTCTTTTTCTCTCTTTTTTTTTTAACTCGTACTTGACTTGCTTGCCGATTGCTGATAGTGCGCTGACTTGCCGCTGCGGCGTTTCCTCGGGGGAACCACCTTGAGAACTTGGTTGGCAGTCGTCCACTTTGGTGGACTACGACGCCCCTCAGGCATATTATCTGGAGCTTTTGGTGGCATGCCCCGGGGTGCCACATAATATGGTCTTCTCCTAGCGTTTTCCCCCAGGGCATGGTGTCTCTGTGCCCCGAGACACCTCCGGCAGAATGGGGGTGTGCGGCTTCGATATCCACAAGTCGCCCAGGTAGTCGTCTCCGTCGCCTCTCGGAGCCTGTGAGGTGTGTTTGGGTGTCGTGGGTGTAGGTGCCGCTCCACTTACCCTCCGTGCTTCCGCTAGCATAGTCCTAAGGCAGCCAAATCTTCAGTCGCAGGCGAAGCAATATTTGGAAAAGCCGTTTTTGTGTAGGACTTAAAAGTCCGGGGAAAACCGAGAAAACACGGACAAGTCACATGATGCAACGGGAGGTGCATTATGAACTTGCTAGGCAACAGAAGAAATCCCCCTCTTTGCAAAGCGCTCAAGGGCAAGAGAAAAGAGAAAAGAAGCATAAGAAAAGAAAGAGAAAGAAAGAAGAATTAAAAAAAATGATGGAAGGCGCAAAACGTTAAGCAAAGTACTTCTTCAAAAACCTTCCGTTGATTGGGGGCATAGGCCGGGATCCTTGGTGATCGACCAGCTGATATGCTCCCCCGTCGTAGGCCTGTTCAATGACGTATGGTCCCTCCCACTTCGGCTCAAACTTCCCTCTCGTCTTGTGTGTAACGACGATAGGGCGGCGAAGCACGAGGACCAGCTCGCCCTTCCTGAAGACCCTGCGCTTGACGAGCTTGTCGTAAGCCCGCACCATGTTTTGGCGGTACAGCTCCAGATTTTGAAGCGTCTCGAGGCGCCCTTCTTCCAGGGCATCCAACTCTTGGTATCGTAGCCGAATTTGCTCATCTTGTGTGAGCTCTTCGTGCACAGCCACCCGTAAGGAGGGTAGCTGAATCTCTAGCGGCAAGACGGCCTCACTCCCATACACGAGAGAATAAGGCGTCGCTTGTGTTGGGGTACGGACGGTGACCCGGTACGCCCACAATGACTCATAGAGACGGTCGTCCCAATCCCTCCGGTGTCTTGTCACCGTCTTCTTGAGTATCTTGCCGAGGGTTTTGTTGAAGGCTTCAATCGCGCCGTTGGCTTGTGGGTAGTATCCGGTGGAGTAGCTCCACTTGATCTTGTATTTCTCCATAAACCTGTACATTTTGCCTGATTTGAAGGCCTTGGCGTTGTCGGAGGTGACGCGGTATGGTATCCCAAAGCGGTATATAATATGCCGCTCGAGGAAGTTGATGACGTTGTCGCTCTTCACCTCCCTAAGTGGGACGGCTTCCGCCCACTTGGAGAAGTAGTCGGTTGCCGCGAGTATGAAGCGGTGCCCCCGGGATGAGGGCGGCTCGATTGGGCCGATGACGTCGATCCCCCAGGCGTCGAATGGCCAGGAGGGGATGGTCGGATGTAGAGGCGCCGGTGGTTGGTGCTTGAAGTCGCCGTGGACTTGGCATCCATGGCACGACTTAGCCACCTGCAAGCAGTCGACCATGATGCCCGGCCAGTAATACCCGGCAAGCCGGATGCTGTGGTACATCTTGGCTCCGCCTTGATGGCCGCCACACACCCCATGGTGCACCTCCTGCAAGATGCGGTCAGCTTCCCCTCGGCCGACGCACCGAAGGAGCATCTCGCGTCCATAAGACCGTTTGTACAAGACCCCGGCCTTGTAGACATAGGAAGGGAGTCGTCGTTGGAGTTGGCGCCTCTCGGTTGGATCGTCGGGGAGACGTCCGTGCTGGAAGTAGTCGAGGAATGGCTGTAGCCATTCTCCCTCCTCCACCACGTTTGTGGTGATGGTGTTCACCTCGCAATCTGCGGGTACGAGTTCCAAGACGGCGGGTAGAAGCCATCTTTCTTCAACGTTAACCTGCGTGGGTTTACCATCTGGTAAGACCAGTGAGGACGCCAGCTTTGCCAACGCATCCGCTGGTGCATTTCTACTCCGCGGTACGTGGGCGATTTCGATATGCCGAAACTTGTCCATGAGTCGCCGGGCCGTATTATAGTATGGCACCAGTTCAGGCTTACGAACCTCGTAGATGTTGTTCACTTGGCGAACGATCAGCTGGGAATCCCCAAGCGCTCGCAGCGAGCGCACCTCCATAGAGAGCGCGAGAAGTAGGCCGAAGATGAGGGCCTCGTATTCCGCCTCGTTGTTGGAGCACTCCTCCTTCATGAGGGAGAAAGAGTGATAAATCACCCCTCCTTGTGGAGTCTTGAATACCAAGCCGGCGCCCGCTCTCCGCCTCGGAGCACCGTCGGGGTCGGTTTCGGTGCGCGAGGCACCATCAAAGTACAGCTCCCATGGTGCTTCGGGCTCGATGGCGAAAACCTCCTCGTCGGGCAAGTCGGTGATGAGAGGGGAATCGTCTGGGACGGGATGTGCCGCGAGGAACTCCGCCAAGGCTTGCCCCTTGATCGATTTCTGGGGTACAAAGGCGAGGTCGAATTCCATCATGAGGAGCGCCCATTTTCCAAGTCGCCCCATGAGTGCGGGCTGACTTAATACGTACCGTATGGGATCCGCTCTTGCAATGAGTTGGATTTCGTGGTTTAGCATGTAGTGTCGTAGTTTCCGGAGAGCGAACATTAGGGTCAAGCACAACTTTTCTATCGGAGAGTAGTTGCGCTCAGCCCCCACCATGGTGCGGCTCAAATAGTAGCATGCCACCTCCTTGCCTTCGTCGTTGTGTTGGGCGAGCAAAGCGCCCAACGAATTGGGCAGGGTCGCCGCCGCGGGTTCCGCGCCGAGAGAACGGCGCGTTGAGGGTCGCCGCCGCGGGTTCCGCGCCGAGAGAACGGCGCGTTGAGGGTCGCCGCCGCGGGTTCCGCGCCGAGAGAACGGCGCGTTGAGGGTCGCCGCCGCGGGTTCCGCGCCGAGAGAACGGCGCGTTGAGGGTCGCCGCCGCGGGTTCCGCGCCGAGAGAACGGCGCGTTGAGGGTCGCCGCCGCGGGTTCCGCGCCGAGATTACGGCGCGTCGAGGGTCGCCGCCGCGGGCGCCGCGCCGAGAGAACGGCGCGTCGAGGGTCGCCGCCGCGGGTGCCGTGCCAAGAGTACGGCGCGTCGAGGGTCGCCGCCGCGGGCGCCGCGCCGAGAGAACGGCGCGTTGAGGGTCGCCGCCGCGGGTTCCGTGCCGAGATTACGGCGCGTCAAGGGTCGGCGCCGCGGGCGCCGCACCAAGAGTACGGCGCGTCGAGGGTCGCCACCGCGGGTGCCGTGCCAAGAGTACGGCGCGTCGAGGGTCGCCGCCGCGGGCGCCGCGCCGAGAGAACGGCGCGTCGAGGGTCGCCGCCGCGGGCGCCGCGCCGAGAGTACGGCGCGTCGAGGGTCGCCGCCGCGGTCGCCGCCGCGGGCGCCGCGCCAACGTTCGGCTCCTGGCGACGCGGCTGGGGTCCCTGGCGACTGCCCTACGACGGGGCTAGGCATCGATCTACCCCTGGCGACTGCCCCACGACGGGGCTGGGACAACGTTCTGCCGCCGGCGGCTGTCGCCTCGGCCAGCACCTCAACCTCCTAATAGATGCAAAATCAACAAACATATAGATTAGCGTTCGCTCTCACCCTTGGCGAAAACGACCGGCATGATCTCGTCGATCTCCGGCGAGCTTGTTGGCTTGCGGTGCACGCGTGCTCCTCACGGCGCACACCAAGTCAATTTCTCCTCTCGGCCGCCTGCGCGAGAGGAAGACGTAGTTCGCGACGGCTGGATGCGTGTGCGTGGGGCGAAGGGCGATCTCTCTGCGTGGGTCTTCCTTCTCTCCAAGCGCGTCGCCTGGTCCTCTATTTATATAGGCAGAGGGTCTGCCTTCATACGGAAAGGATCAGACATACATGGTAAGTACATACGTAATCACTTTTGACTCCTCAATGTGTTGGGGTTCTTTCGTGACCTGCACGATGCTAGCAGGATTGATCCCTTACCAAGCGACACGTCCGGCCGGGCATTGATCTCCTTCCAAAACTACACCGTACAAAAGTGTCCATATTCGTATATGTGGATGGAATCCAAATTTCCCACTAATTCAATCATATTTCTGGGCAGTTACTTGAATAATACGGCCAGGCTTGATCAATTAAGTTCTAGCCCATAATAAAAATGGTTTTATGCATGAAAATATTTCTTTTGCGCAAACATTATATACGTGGCATTTTGAATAATAATTTCGCGGGCACTTGTCGCTCCATTCGCGAATGTACAAAATATGATAAAGCTATTTGCACAAAATACCGTCAAACAAATGCCCCCACACCAAGTTAAGTTTGAATGCGAAGCAATTCGAACTTAAATTGGTGTAGAATTTTTTTTGTTCTAAACTGAAACGGACGCACGTAAACCCATGCTGTCTTTTATTTTAGTTTGGAGAATCGCATTGGAACGGAACACGGGCAGCTAAACGAGTCTCATTCCGGGAAAGTCTGACTCCCAATGAGTCATTGCTATACCCGGCCAGGGGGCCAAGACTTTCAAGCAGGGCCTTTATATTTGGAGGCTCTCGTGCAAACCTCTTCACGGCCAAGAGCTTTGCCGCATCTAGCTTCATCATCAATTGCTGATCAGAGCGCCAGAGCAGGTTATGCTTCCTGTCTTACCCGTCGTCTAGACACGTACATGTATACATGTCCGAGCTTTGCATCGATGCTGGCCGGCCACCGTCGAGATTCGTCGCCGAGCAGCGTGCAAACTTATACGTGCAACGCTGCCCTTGACCATATCACCATATGCTAGTCCTTCTCACATTTGTAGCCGCATGCACGCGCTATACATTGCCCTGAACCAGCACGTTCATGTTATTAATATTGTTGCTACCTCTCTGACTGGCAGGAAAACCATGACTCGCGATGACAAGTCGAATAAGAAGCGGTCCAAAGAGAACGAGGAGAACAGGTATTTCCTAAAGTCGCGCCATTCTCCAGCCTCAACAGACAAAACATGGGGAGCCCAAGCCACTCGCAGTACGCGCAGCAGGGAGGATCTGCCGCCTCCACCGCCCTTACCAAGCAACGTGACGCCACTTCGATACCACCTTGCGACACCTTCACCCTCGCCGCCTCCCCGCGGCAGCTCGAGTGACTGCTCCGATCCATCAGCGACTGCCGTGCTGGCCCTTCCCAAACCATCTGCTGCAGCTGAAGCTGAACTGAAGAAAAGCGCCAGTGAAACAGGCAAACTTTCGCCTAGCTCCGCAATGGATTCTGGGAGCCATGACGCCCCTCAGGGCTGCCAAGATAAAGCCTTAGAGAACCATGGGCTTGCCATAACTGAGGTAAAGACGCTGCTGTCTCCCCTTTTTTTTTTAAATGATTTTTTTTTAAGTTTGCACAATGCATTGTACCTTCCTTAGTTGTCTCCTATTTGTACATATAGGACGACCTGGGCTATATTATTAAACATACATTACCTGAATCAGAAGAGATGGCTATTACAACCCTCGCTGAATTTTTTGATGATCTCGAGGACTCGATACTGCAGGTTACGCCTAGTGGGGATACCTCAGTGCCGTCCCTGCCCTCCCCTGATCAAGGGAAAAAACGATCTGCATCACCTACACAAGACCAGCAACCACAGTCGCCATCACCTTCCGGTGAGTGTACAAGTATGCATCTCTTTTATATTTTAATTTAGAAACCTTTCTTTCAAGTATCTCTTGTCATTAAGGTGCAACTTTCTTGCCCTCCTTTCAGACTCGAGCAGCGATGGGGTTGAAAACAAGTTTCTTTCCCCTCAAGCAAAGAAGATCAAGGTTATGCTGGAGGACTATGTACAGACGCTGGTCAAGGAGGGACCAAAATTTCCCACTATTCTCCCTCCGACATTAACATCCCCAGAGAAGTGTAACCTCAACCTGCCTCAGGACAGTTTTACCGCCCGTATCCGTGCCGCGTGCGTGCAGATTGGCCTTGAAGAAGTTCAGGGGTTCCTTTTGAAGAAACCCCTCAATAAAGCTCGTGTCTTGGAGGCGATTGAAGCAGCGATTTCGGAATGGAACAAGCAGTACGAGGGGATGTTTCCAGCAGAAATCGAAAAGCTCATCTCTCTTCTTAACAGCTTGGCGATACGTTTAGAAGGAAAAACACCTCCCAATCTCTTTGAAAACGAGACCATTACGTTGGCAGAGGAGCAGGTTCGTCCACTGCTGGAACAGATTGATAATGCAGTCTCGTTGATTGGAAAGGAAACTCAACTCTTCGAGGGAGAGATGCCTGGTTTGAGGAAGGAATTAGATAAACTGCGCGCCCTCGACAAGGAGCATGAGGAAGAAGCAGCAAAATTTGACCGCATGGCCGAGGACGCGCGGAAGAAAGCAAAGGAGATTCGAAGCCAGCAACGGCACGTGGGCACCAAACTCAAATGCATTAAGGTTACTTCCAACGCCTTCCAGGCGCAGACTGGCCAATTGATACAGCGCTCCGAAGAGGCAAAAGCTTTCTTAGCTCTTATTGACGAGCGGCAGAAACAAGCTGGCACCATGGAACCGCCTGAAGTTGCTCTTATACTGGCTTATACCTGCGGCTCTCTTGAGAAAGACCCATGAAGAGATGTTAGCTCCATTTAGTCTGCCATATAGTTTAAGATATAGCTAGGGCACCTTCAGTGCACCGTAATTAGGTCGATATAAGAACTTGTGTTAGGCTGAGTCAGTCAAAATACCAACTCGTTAGGTACTCTCGTGATCATTTGTCTTCACGAATAAAGGCTAGCGTTCTTTCTTGCTGTTATTTTGCACCGTGACTGTGATTGCGCTACTAGTCTTTATACTTGTTTGTAACGACTTCATGATGAGCTGTGCACAGATATCACGTTTGCGTCCGGCCGGTGTCGCACACTGCCGCGGCCGGCGACTACCACAACTAGCGCAGAACGGCAGAAGTGGCCCGCGGCGCGTCGCGGGCCGGTACAGATATCACGTTTGCGTCCGGCCGGTGTCGCACACTGCCGCGGCCGGCGACTATCACAACTAGCGCAGAACGGCAGAAGTGGCCGGCGAAGCATGGGCTTCAGCCATGGCCACGCTGGTACTGAACTGGTTACTGATTTCCCATGCTTTGTGTACAGCCAGCAGCAAAAGGCATGGTTTATCCCAGCCGGAAACTTGGAATTGGAGAGCAAGAAGAAGAATCTACACGTCCGTGCCATCGAATCGCCACGGGCTTGACAATATGCTCGGTCCTGTTTACCGACGATCGTGACATGTGCAGCGGCCGCGCGTTCGCCGGCAAGCATAACGAGTACATACATATGATGCGTGTCATATATATTCTCATTCTTAGGTTTGGCGTTTCATCTATGTAGTACATACACTTATATGCTCCTGGGCACTCGCTGCTCCATATATATACTTGCAGAGAAAAGTAAAAGAAACGAGAGAGCGAAACAGTATATTATCATGAACAATGCCCCCACCGAGCCGAGTTGGATTGCGGAGCAGAACATGCTCGGCTTGGTGAAAGAAACACTTATACCAACTAAAGGGCGCAATATTTTTGTAGCTGCCAGAGAGCGTGAACTTCTATTGAAAAGTTCGTGTACATCATGTGTGTATGGGAAAGACACTTTCCCTGGCCTCAGGGCATCATCGTGCCAAAGGCTAAAAGAGTAGGCGGGGTATTCAGTTGGGTCGTATAGCTGGCACGACGCCTATCAACCAAACATCCCGATGTCATCCTCAATTTTGCAGCGAAATCCGTGCCGCTCCTTGAAGGCGTTTATCGATCCAGTCGTGACCGTCTAGCTGCCACGGTGCCAGCCGACCAGATCGAAGGGTTTCACAGCTTCACGCTAGCCGCACTGGCGCGTTACACTGCTCCCGTCATGAAGAAGACATCGGAACGTCCATCGATATCTTGGGTACCCGTGCTGCGACGGGTGGGATGGTAATATTAAAGGCATAATGTTGCCCCCGGATGCCGCCGAGCTAGACGGCGTTTGGTGGCGTTGTTGTAGTTGACGCATAGTAGATGTTGGGGCGCGTGGCCCCAATGGGGTTACGGACGCCGCCGAGTCAGACGGCGACGTTTGGCGTTGTTGTCGGGGAAGCTGTGTCCCGGCGGTTGGAGGCACGTGCCCCCAGCGGCGTGACAGACGTCGCCGAGCCAGGTGACGACCGGCGACGTTTGGCGTTGTTGTTGTCGAAGTATAGCTTGTGAGAGAAGTGCCCCGCGTCGGGGCGGACGCCGGCTTGTAGTTGTCACGAGTGCGCGCTGCGCCCGTTGTTTGTTGAGTGCGTACTGCCCCCGGCTCCCTTGTCGAGGGGCGATGCGGGGGTTTGTCCGCCGCGTGAATGTTGACGGCGAGGCAAACGCCCTGGGCAGGGAGTACTTTTATGGTTGTAGATGCGCAAGCGACGCTGGACGGTGTCGCGTGATTCACACCTGCTGCACAGAAAAATAGAAGGTAGCCAAAGAGGCTGAAAGGACTACCACATTGCACCGTGCAGGATGCCCGGAGAGGCAAAAGTCAACCAACGCATGGGAAAGACCAAATAGAGGAGAGAAGAAAAAAAACGAGTTTGTGGTTTGTTTTTTTTAAAATGTTGGCTTTTCCGTTACCCTTGCCATGAGAAAGACATCGGAAAAGGCTGCCGAAGGACTAAAACATAGGAGCCGTCGAAATACCATGACGCTCGTGAGTGTGATGTGTATGAGTATGATGTGGTTGGACGAATGTCTGAGAGGCGACAGAAAATCGTACCCTAGCCCATGTGGGTAACGAGTAGCCCCCACAGCTCCGCCATGCTCCCTTCCGTGCCTCAAGAGCCCAGAGTCATAGGCGAGGCAACGGGGCAACTTGGTTTGTAGGGAAACGGCTTGAGGGTGTGTTCATGCCTGAAGGGTGGTGGACAACTGCCGCCCGCCTTCCGTGGTTTGGCGACTGGATGAGGACGCCGGGCGCCGTTGAAAGATGGGCGGTGTTTGACGATCATTTTTGTTTGTCTCTCTTTGCTTTTTTTTCTTTTTTTTTTCTTTTTTTCTTTTTTTTTTCTTTTTCTCTCTTTTTTTTTTTTTTTTTTTAACTCGTACTTGACTTGCTTGCCGATTGCTGATAGTGCGCTGACTTGCCGCTGCGGCGTTTCCTCGGGGGAACCACCTTGAGAACTTGGTTGGCAGTCGTCCACTTTGGTGGACTACGACGCCCCTCAGGCATATTATCTGGAGCTTTTGGTGGCATGCCCCGGGGTGCCACATAATATGGTCTTCTCCTAGCGTTTTCCCCCAGGGCATGGTGTCTCTGTGCCCCGAGACACCTCCGGCAGAATGGGGGTGTGCGGCTTCGATATCCACAAGTCGCCCAGGTAGTCGTCTCCGTCGCCTCTCGGAGCCTGTGAGGTGTGTTTGGGTGTCGTGGGTGTAGGTGCCGCTCCACTTACCCTCCGTGCTTCCGCTAGCATAGTCCTAAGGCAGCCAAATCTTCAGTCGCAGGCGAAGCAATATTTGGAAAAGCCGTTTTTGTGTAGGACTTAAAAGTCCGGGGAAAACCGAGAAAACACGGACAAGTCACATGATGCAACGGGAGGTGCATTATGAACTTGCTAGGCAACAGAAGAAATCCCCCTCTTTGCAAAGCGCTCAAGGGCAAGAGAAAAGAGAAAAGAAGCATAAGAAAAGAAAGAGAAAGAAAGAAGAATTAAAAAAAATGATGGAAGGCGCAAAACGTTAAGCAAAGTACTTCTTCAAAAACCTTCCGTTGATTGGGGGCATAGGCCGGGATCCTTGGTGATCGACCAGCTGATATGCTCCCCCGTCGTAGGCCTGTTCAATGACGTATGGTCCCTCCCACTTCGGCTCAAACTTCCCTCTCGTCTTGTGTGTAACGACGATAGGGCGGCGAAGCACGAGGACCAGCTCGCCCTTCCTGAAGACCCTGCGCTTGACGAGCTTGTCGTAAGCCCGCACCATGTTTTGGCGGTACAGCTCCAGATTTTGAAGCGTCTCGAGGCGCCCTTCTTCCAGGGCATCCAACTCTTGGTATCGTAGCCGAATTTGCTCATCTTGTGTGAGCTCTTCGTGCACAGCCACCCGTAAGGAGGGTAGCTGAATCTCTAGCGGCAAGACGGCCTCACTCCCATACACGAGAGAATAAGGCGTCGCTTGTGTTGGGGTACGGACGGTGACCCGATACGCCCACAATGACTCATAGAGACGGTCGTCCCAATCCCTCCGGTGTCTTGTCACCGTCTTCTTGAGTATCTTGCCGAGGGTTTTGTTGAAGGCTTCAATCGCGCCGTTGGCTTGTGGGTAGTATCCGGTGGAGTGGCTCCACTTGATCTTGTATTTCTCCATAAACCTGTACATTTTGCCTGATTTGAAGGCCTTGGCGTTGTCGGAGGTGACGCGGTATGGTATCCCAAAGCGGTATATAATATGCCGCTCTAGGAAGTTGATGACGTTGTCGCTCTTCACCTCCCTAAGTGGGACGGCTTCCGCCCACTTGGAGAAGTAGTCGGTTGCCGCGAGTATGAAGCGGTGCCCCCGGGATGAGGGCGGCTCGATTGGGCCGATGACGTCGATCCCCCAGGCGTCGAATGGCCAGGAGGGGATGGTCGGATGTAGAGGCGCCGGTGGTTGGTGCTTGAAGTCGCCGTGGACTTGGCATCCATGGCACGACTTAGCCACCTGCAAGCAGTCGACCATGATGCCCGGCCAGTAATACCCGGCAAGCCGGATGCTGTGGTACATCTTGGCTCCGCCTTGATGGCCGCCACACACCCCATGGTGCACCTCCTGCAAGATGCGGTCAGCTTCCCCTCGGCCGACGCACCGAAGGAGCATCTCGCGTCCATAAGACCGTTTGTACAAGACCCCGGCCTTGTAGACATAGGAAGGGAGTCGTCGTTGGAGTTGGCGCCTCTCGGTTGGATCGTCGGGGAGACGTCCGTGCTGGAAGTAGTCGAGGAATGGCTGTAGCCATTCTCCCTCCTCCACCACGTTTGTGGTGATGGTGTTCACCTCGCAATCTGCGGGTACGAGTTCCAAGACGGCGGGTAGAAGCCATCTTTCTTCAACGTTAACCTGCGTGGGTTTACCATCTGGTAAGACCAGTGAGGACGCCAGCTTTGCCAACGCATCCGCTGGTGCATTTCTACTCCGCGGTACGTGGGCGATTTCGATATGCCGAAACTTGTCCATGAGTCGCCGGGCCGTATTATAGTATGGCACCAGTTCAGGCTTACGAACCTCGTAGATGTTGTTCACTTGGCGAACGATCAGCTGGGAATCCCCAAGCGCTCGCAGCGAGCGCACCTCCATAGAGAGCGCGAGAAGTAGGCCGAAGATGAGGGCCTCGTATTCCGCCTCGTTGTTGGAGCACTCCTCCTTCATGAGGGAGAAAGAGTGATAAATCACCCCTCCTTGTGGAGTCTTGAATACCAAGCCGGCGCCCGCTCTCCGCCTCGGAGCACCGTCGGGGTCGGTTTCGGTGCGCGAGGCACCATCAAAGTACAGCTCCCATGGTGCTTCGGGCTCGATGGCGAAAACCTCCTCGTCGGGCAAGTCGGTGATGAGAGGGGAATCGTCTGGGACGGGATGTGCCGCGAGGAACTCCGCCAAGGCTTGCCCCTTGATCGATTTCTGGGGTACAAAGGCGAGGTCGAATTCCATCATGAGGAGCGCCCATTTTCCAAGTCGCCCCATGAGTGCGGGCTGACTTAATACGTACCGTATGGGATCCGCTCTTGCAATGAGTTGGATTTCGTGGTTTAGCATGTAGTGTCGTAGTTTCCGGAGAGCGAACATTAGGGTCAAGCACAACTTTTCTATCGGAGAGTAGTTGCGCTCAGCCCCCACCATGGTGCGGCTCAAATAGTAGCATGCCACCTCCTTGCCTTCGTCGTTGTGTTGGGCGAGCAAAGCGCCCAACGAATTGGGCAGGGCTGCAATGTACAGTATGAGTGGGCGCCCTTTTAAAGGAGCTGCCAGTACAGGTGGGTTTAGCAAGTACCTTTTAATGTCGTCGAAGCCACGCTGGCAGGCTTCGTCCCACACGAACGGAGCACCTTTCTTGGCGAGGTGCGAGAAGGGCTGAATGCGCCCTGAGAGGTTGGAGATGAAACGCCGTATGTACGCTAGCTTCCCTTGCAAGGTTCTCAGCTCGCTGAGGTTTGTGGGCGCTGGCATGTCGAGGATGGCCTTGATCTTCTTTGGTTCGACCTCGATGCCTCGGTGGCGCACCACAAAACCGAGGAAGAGGCCGGACTGTACGGCGAAAGCACACTTAAGTGGATTCATCTTGAGTTGGTGTCGACGTAGTCTTTCAAAGACCACGCGGAGATCCTCTTGATGGTCGCGGCGGTCTTTGGTTTTGACCACCAAGTCGTCGATGTAGCATTCCACCTTATGGTGGAACAAGTCGCCAAGGACGCGTGTCATGGCACGCTGATATGTAGCGCCGGCGTTCTTCAATCCGAAAGGCATGACGGTGTAGTAGAAGTTGCCTTTCGGTGTCCTGAAAGCGGTGTTGATGGCGTCGTCCGGGTCCATTTTGATTTGATTGTAGCCCGACGAGCCGTCCATGAAAGACAACGCGCCATGTCCGGTGGTGGAGTCGACGATGATTTCCGTAATGGGTATGGGGAAATCGTCTTTAGGGCATGCACGGTTCAGGTCGCGGAAGTCCTGACAGACCCGCACCTGGCCGTTTTTCTTCTCCACAGGAACGATGCTGGAGAGCCATTCGGTGTATTGGGCTTCCTTGATGAAACCTGCAATGATTAGTTTGTCTACCTCTGCGATGACTTTATCTTCAAATTCCGGCCGCAAGTGTCGTGGCTTTTGCTTGACTGGCCGAAATTGGGGGTCAATCGCCAACTTGTGCGTGGCGACACGGGGGTCAAGCCCCGGCATTTCCTTGTAGGTCCAGGCGAAGCAGTCCCGGTACTCCATCAGGAAGCTTCGATAGTTTTCGCGCTCCTCTTCCATCAGTGTGGCACTGACAAACGTAGGGCGCGGCTCATCTTCCGTTCCAAGGTTGATTTCCACCAGCTCGTCGATGGTGGGTTGGCCACCGTCTTCGAGCTCTTGTGGCGCTGGAGTAGCGCCGACGTCTTGATCCTGGATGGGACGACGTTCGTCATACATGTCGTCTCCCGAGGAGACGGAGGTGGCGTGGCACGAGGCTTGTACGTTGCCCTCATGCTCTGAGTTGGGGATGTAGCCGAGCCCATACTTGGGCTTCTTCTTGCCCTCCGTCTTGTTGAGGGCCTCTGATTGCCTCCACCACTCCTCGCATATGGAGGGCGGTGGCGGCATCCTGTTGTTTTGCCGGAGCGTGATTCCGGCGCTCGCCAAGAGTCGAGCCATCCTAGGCTCAACTTTCATCGTTGATAGCACCTCCTCTGTATCAGAACAATGATTAGGGAGTTCAAGTATAAAGTCACAGTGTATCACTTGGGGAACTTTATAGAATAAGGTTTCAATTCTCGACCCGGACGAGTTAGGTATCGCCCAAACTTCAAGTGGGGAGGTTACCGAAATGTAGAGGGAAGGGGGCTGCACGTATGTAGCTCCCCTTAGGGCCTCCTTGATGACGCCTTGCTTGTTAGCCGCTCCTACGGAAGGAGCGGGCTTCGTCATTAGCGCACCTCGTGCTCGAAGTGTTAGCGGCGCACTGCTGTCGGCGTTCAGCGTGCTGCGGCCTTGAGCACCTGTAGAGCGAAGTGTTAACTCCCGGAACTCCGATGTTGAGGAGGTGGAAGGGTCGTGGCGGGTCAGCTTAGCTGTTGACCTGCTCGTCGTCGATGTAGGGATCCTCGCTTTTAACAGCAAGGGCTTGGTCGGGGTGGGCGTAGAAAAACCTGCCCCCGTCATGTGGCCACCATCTTGATGAGCGGATGAGCCTCTCATGTTTGTGGGTGAGGATGGCGTGATGAGGCTCTTTCCTTCAATGGCCCGAGTGGCGCCGGCCTTGGGCTGAGTGTCGGCTACCGGTGCAGCTTGCCCCTGTTTTTGGCCGTTGTTGTCGACGGGGAAGTAGTATTTTGCGTCGGCATGATGCGACTCCTGCACGGTGTAAGGAGAGGCGTTGCCGACGATGCGTTGCTGCGTACCGTTCCCATCTAGAAACTTGAGGCATTGGTGAAGCGTGGACGGTACCACACGGTACTTGTGGATCCACGGCCTCCCCAAGAGTGCGGAGTAGGATGTGTTCGCCTCGATGACATAGAACCGCACCTTGAAGCTGAAGGTGGACATTTGTATCCTCACAGTGATGGCGCCCAAGGTGGGCTTCCCTTGGTTGTCGAAGCCGCAGATCATCACGTCGGTGGGCTCCAAGTCGCTCGTCGTGAAACCTGCCCGCGTCAAGCTCTTGACGGGCAGAATGTTCACGGCGGAGCCGGGGTCGACGAGGACTCGCCGCATGTGGGCAGTCCCTATGTTCCCTTCCATGTAGAGGGGCCGATTGTGGTCTCCTTCCTCTAAGAGACGGTCGTCGTCGTCGAACGTGATCTCATTTACGTACAACGTGTTTGAGAGGAGGCGATGCTTTGCCATGGCCACCTCGTACAGCTCCGGTGCTTGCAGTGCATGTATGAGCGCCTGACGCAGGTCCGGCACTAGCATGAGAGCGTCGTAAACACTCAACAGTGCCGGAACTCGCTTCAGGTGGGCGATGATGTTGTAGTCGACGTCTTTAGACGTTAACTTTTCTTTGTCTTGGGGGAGTTGTGCATCTTCCCTTAGTGGCGCCTCTTTTGAGGCAGCCGTCTTGTCCGCCCTTTGTGGTTTTGCTTTCGCTGCTTCGGGTAGAACCTTGCCGCTGCGCAGGTTCATGTTGACTTCCTGCAATAGGGGCTCCGTCGTGGAGTCCTCGGCGCGGAACACCTCCTGCTCTTGAGAGGTGAGTACATCGTCGGCCTCGGAGCTGCTTGCATTTCCGCAGTCGAGGACCACGTTGCAACTTGCTACGTTTGACGACTTCGAGGCATTGGTTTCTTCTTGGGCGTCCTCTTCTGCTCGAGTTGGACGTTGCGGGAAGAACTGCCCCAAAGTGGGCAATATCCGCCCGCGCCGAGGGAAAGCCTCGTCGCCCTCCGACTTGGGCACGAATCTTGGTGGCGGGCGACGCTGACTTGGATCAAAGCGTCTCGGGACTGCGAGAGAGGTACGTTTCTCAAACGATTGGTGAGGGAGTCGCGAGGGCACCAGCCTTGCGTGCGTCCGGCGCCGCACCGTGCTCCAAGGCTCCTCACCGCGGGAGGGGCCTACGGCCCCGTTGTTGACGGAAGGTGCCGAGGCTGAAGCCATGACGAGGCTCGAAAGTTGATGCTCAACTTGAGAAAACGGGACCCACGATGCCCCGCTCTTCTTCGCGGAAGAATCCACGCTCACCATGTTCACGGCGTGGTAGTCGGGGTTGATAGCATCGGCGTCGAGGTTGATCCTCTTCTCGTTGATGGCTCTTTGGAGCCATTCCTTGAAGGAGATACAATCTTCTATCTTGTGGCCCACATACCTGTGATATGGGCAATAGAGAGGATTGTCAACCATATTTACCTGGTCGGGTCTTTGCGGATCCGGCAAGTTTATTGCGCGGTGTTCCATTAGCTGGTTGAACATATCGTGCACCAAGTCCCGACGGAAAACATATTGTTTCTTGAGGAGCTCTTGCATGGATGGTCGTTGTCTTCCTCCTTGATCACCCCTTGCGCCTACGAAAGGCGCATTGTTTCGTGGGGCGGTGGCGAATACTCTAGTGGCATTCGTCTCCACGCTCGCCGTTTGCTTGCTGTTGTTGGCGGGTGGCTTGGACGTTGAGTTGAACCTCTTCGCGGGGTCGTAGGCAGTGGCGTTCTTGTAGAGCTCCATGATTTGCGGCGACTTCTCAAACTCTAGCTTTGTGGCAGCCACAGCCGAGCTGAGAGCGCTGAAATTTTTGGGCTCGCGCCGAGAGACTTCAAGCGACCAGTGTTGCAGCATGCCGTGGACGCACATTTCAATGGCATCCTCGAGGTGCATCTCTCTAGCGAGGCGCACATAGCTGTTGCGGAAACGGACGATGTAGTCGTCGATGGACTCTTCTCGCCGTTGTCGCACTTGCGATAGTTCGACAACGGAGAAGTCTTTCTTCATGGCGACGAAGTGTCGTTTGAAGACTTCCTTCATGCCCGCCCAGGTGCTGATCGATCCCACTGGAAGGCGGCTATTCCAGTGGAAGGCGGGGCCAGTTAATGACCCCGAAAATTGTCGGAGAAGGAGCGACGAACTGTTGGCGGTGTCGCCACATGCCGCCTCGAAGTAGGCTAAGTGCTCCCTTGCATCACCAGTGCCGTCGAACTGGCGAAACTTGGGCGGATGCCACCCAGCGGGGAATGGCACTAGATCGTGCCATGCTTCATAGGGCTTCTCTAGCTCGTTCTCCGATGAACGAGGCGCCTGGTCAATGGCCATCTGTTTGAATTTCTTGGTGACCATGCTCTCCACCAGGTCGTGGTAGCCCTTGAGGTCGCTCGGACTTGGCTCCGCGTGCGCAGGGCTGGATGGGGCCAATGGTCGAGCGTGCAAGCCCGAGTCTTGTCGCGGATTTCCTTCGTTATGGAGGGCATCTCCTGCTTCGCCGGATAGGAGTTCCTCCTCCTGTGGGTCGGCCACCTTGGTATTCTGCATCATGAACGTCATGAATTTGTCTAACTTTGACGTTAGCTCGCTGAGTTTGCGGTCTTGTCGGCGCACTTGATCGGCTAAGTTTTCGTCACCGAGAGCTTCCTTGCTGGAAGAGCTATCGAGGATGCTCTTTTGCGCCGAGCTTTGCAGCTATCGCCTCGGCGTCTTCGTCCTCCGTCGTCACGCGCACCGGTGCGGTGTGGAGGTCTTGTAGGTAGGATTCGTCGTCCGAAGGGACGGACGCGTCCATGTCGTCATATGGCGGGGTGGGAAACGTCTCTAGTGAGGAGGAAGAGGCGGCGTCGGAAGCCTCCTCGTCCCCACTTTGAGCTTCGATAGGATCACCCAAAGCTGAAACGCCTTTCTCCATGCCTTTAAGCGCCAGCGCTTTTAGGCGAGTTCCGGCTCCTGGCCGGCCCGCCACTTGTTGTAGCCGGGCTTGATCTTCGGGAAGCCTCGACGCCATGTCGGTGTACTGGACCGGGGAAATATCCCAGTCACGTTTGGAGAACCTAGGCTTCTTGCCACCTCCGGTCGTGATGGGGAGGGAGGAGGCTGTCGATCTTGCCTCTTCTTCTGAGGTGCTTGATTTTGCTGCAGCTTCGGCTCCCTTGAACCATGAGCGAACCTGGCCGAGGCCCGGCAGCAGGGCTGTGCGGAAATTAGCCCTTGGGTTTGGCACAATCTCCTCGTCCGAAGAGTATGAAAATTCGTGGGTGACACTTGGTGGTTGCCACCCTGCTTCCTCGTCACGCGAGCGCACTGCTAGAGTGCCGCATGAGGCCGTGTTCTTCTTCGCCTCATCCTCCCCGTGGTGCAGGGCCGTAGTCTCGCCTTCCTGTTCCTCCCTGTTGAGAGAAACCTGAGGAGGCGCCTCCTCCATGGGTTGAGGAAGTTCGAGGGCAGCATTAGGTTGCACCTCGACGGGTCTGGTCTCGACACCTCCGTCTAGGGCGTCATCGGGACGCTCCTTGGGCATCTTTTCAACTCCCTCCATGGGAGAGGCATCCTCCACTCCCTCCATAGGAGAGACGTCCGTCACTCCCTCCATGGGAGAGGCATCGCTTCCTTGTTTGAGGATCGTTGGAGGAGCAGCCGGGGTGACCCCTGCGGTCTGCGTGACCCCCGCTCCTTCTTGTTCCGCGGCACCGGGTTGTGCCTTGCGTGGTTTTGGCGTGAGGCGGCTCAGAAGGTAGGTATACCTTTCATGCCGCTCCAAGCCTGGGGAGATGCGGAATGTGATTCGGTCGTTATCTACGACATCGCCATCACCCCGAAGGCGGACCTGGGTGTGCCGGAGCACCAAGCCTTCAAGCTCGTTGTAGAGGACTTGTCGATTCCTCCGGCGCCGTTCGCGCTTGCGTTGGTTCTCGGTAAGAGCACCCTGAACTCTTGGTGGAATGGGCGGTGTAGGTAGGAGAGGTGGTACACCTCGCCGGGTCGATGGAGCTGGTGGGGCGGTCGGGTTGTTTGTCGCCCGCTCCAGCACCTCTTCCCGTCTCACCTCCTCACGTCGAGGTGGTGATACTCTAGTGGGCGCCGGCTCGCGCCTCACGTCCTCCCTTCGAGGCGGTGGTACCCTGATGGGTGCCGGCTCGCGCCTCACTTCCTCGCGCCTTGCAAGTGGTGGTGCCCGGGTGGGCGCCGACTCTCTCCGTGGTCGCCATTGTTGCATGGGGCGGTGGGCTGCGGCATCATCCCGAGGCCACCTACTGTCGCGTGGCGGGAAAGCATGATGCCCCCGAGAGTTAAGGCGTGTAGGAGAAGGACGTCGTCTAGGCGCCAAAGTTTGGCGCTCATGTTGCGGGCGATGGGTTAGAGCAGGGCGCCTATTCCTGTTTGCACCTTGCGCCGATGATTCAGGGCGTTCCCCTTGTCCATCGAGCCTCCTTTGAAGGTGGCTCATTTGGTTTTGGAGCTGACGCAGTTCTTGTCGCAGGTCCTCCTCTCGCGGAGCGGGCGCTTCGCTCCGAAGAAGCGAGAATCTGTTGTTGGCGTTGGCGGAGGGCAGCCCGTCTCCCGCCGAGGTATGGAAGCATGGGGCCCACATACTCGGGCGGAGCGAGCCGTCGCTGATCGAGTCGAAGGCGACGGTTTGGCCCGGCAGCACGGGCTGCTTTTGGGGGCGCCGCTTCCAGAATTCCTTCATGATCGCCCGACGTACGAGCTCCTTGATTTTGGATGGCTCATTCCCGCATTGAGCGAGGAACAAGCCATCTGGGGAATTTAGGGTGTTGCAGGTGAACACCTTGTGGGCGAACTCCGTTGCACCAAAAGACCAGTCCTCATCGAAGACGGCCTTTTGAGCAATGCGGGAGCTCATCAGTCGATGAAGGCGTTGTACCTTTTGGTACTTCCTCCTGAGGTTGCGAAGGCGGTGTGGGCTCCGTGATGCACGGGCGCTTGCCCTGAGACTCCGCAGGTTAGCGGAGACAGCCTCAAGAGCCTCGAGAAGCTTAGCCTCCGTGCGCAGTCCAGTCCGCTCGGTAATTTCCGGTTTGACGCCGGACACCGAGGTTGAAAGTGATGTGTTCTTCAAGAGGGTGCGTGCTTCAAGCATAAGCTCGCAGCGCACCTTCTTAGTGTTGGCGAACGCCCTCTCTCGGGCTTTCTTTGATTCCGCCTCTTGGGTGGTATCCTGCACCTGGCGGTTGTCCTCAGACTTGGGGATCATGGACCCAAACTGGATTACCACCGAAACCTCGTCGTCGGTGAGGTCAGGGAAAAGACCTGCAAGATGATGCTTACCATCAGAGGAATGCCTCCATTGACCCTTCATGCAACGTGTCATGCAAGATGCAATGCATTTGGAAGACCAAGCGAAGACCGAGCCGCGACCAATGTGCAGCAAAGATGGGAGGAGAACCTGGTCCCACCGGGCGTGCCAATTTGTTTGACACGAAAAAGAGGTCGCTAAGGTGAAAAGCGGCTCCCTTACACCGGGGAAAAATAATGCGGGCGTGCCAGTGTACAAAGTACACAAAAATAAATAAAAGGGGAAAAATACAATTAATCGTCACGACTAAAAGACTAATCCCGAATGTGCGCTTCGTGTGGCCTGCTAGCGCGGCCGAAAATAGGCGATTGTGGTTTGCTGGTTCCTGGGGCCTCGAAAAGCACCCAGTTAATTACTCCCGCGGATAACCCGCGGGAAACCTCCGATTAAGCTGCTTGGTCGTCGTCTTCGGTCTTCGCTTTGCGGTCTTCATGCAGGGTGGTGATGATGGTGATGCGTCGTGTAGGCGCCGGCGGAGTCCGTGTACTAGCATGTACACGCGCCGTGGATAGCATGGCCTTTGCGCTGGCCATGCCCGCCTCGCCGTCTTGCCTCGTCGGTCTCGGACGGCGTTGATGTTGGAATCGGGTAGCATGCATGAAGAGGCTTGACGTTGCAATGATTTGACCATGTCTGAAGTGCATGCGTGTTGCATGAGCCATGCGTAAAGCTATTGCTTGTTTCGCGACAAACGCCGCACCCAAGTGCGGGGCGACGGAAAAGTAGCCGCAGCCGTTGCGGCGGATGCCGCGCCCAAGGGCGGGGCGACGGAAAAGTAGCCGCAGCCGTTGCGGCGGATGCCGCGCCCAAGGGCGGGGCGACGGTAAAGTGTAGGTCGACGGGCCGCGGCCGTGAGCCGCGGATGCCGCGCCAAGAGTATGGCGCGTCGAGGGTCACTGCCGCGGATGCGTCGAGTGTGGCGGGCGCCGCTCCAAGAATACGGCGGGTCAAGGGTCGCCGCCGCGGGCGCCGCGCCGAGAGAACGGCGCGTCGAGGGTCGCCGCCGCGGGCGCCGCGCCGAGAGAACGGCGCGTCGAGGGTCGCCGCCGCGGGCGCCGCGCGAGAAGCGCCGCGCGTCGCCGCCGCGCGCCGCCCGAGAGAACGGCGCGTCGAGGGTCGCCGCCGCGGGCGCCGCGCCGAGAGTACGGCGCGTCGAGGGTCGCCGCCGCGGGCGCCGCGCCGAGAGTACGGCGCGTCGAGGGTCGCCGCCGCGGGCGCCGCGCCGAGAGTACGGCGCGTCGAGGTCGCCGCCGCGGGCGCCGCGCCGAGAGTACGGCGCGTCGAGGGTCGGCCGCGGGCGCCGCGCCAAGAGTACGGCGCGTCGAGGGTCTCCGCCACGGGTGTCGCGCCGACGTTCGGCTCCTGGCGACGGGGCTGGGGCAATGTTCTGCCCCCGGCGGCGGGGGAGGCTACGTTCGGCCTGGCAACTGCCCCACGACGGGGCTGGGACAACGTTCTGCCCCCGGCGGCTGTCGCCACGGCCAGCACCTCAACCCCCTAATAGATGCAAAATCAACAAACATATAGATTAGCTAGCGTTTGCTCTCACCCTTCCGGATGACAACTCCAGGAACCTTCTTCTCCATGGCGAGCCTTCCTTGTGCACCCGGAGCGGCCGTCCTCTCTCTCAGCCGCCTGCCGGAGAGGAACGACGGTGGCGTGCGTGCGGTTCGCCTTGATGCGATCTGCTCGTGCCTCCGGCTAGCGTACGTCTGCGGGAGGGGTTCTCGTTTTCTTCCGTCTGTATTTCTTCACCTGGATCTTCGTCCCTTGGACGCGTCGCCTGGTCCTCTATATATAGGCAGAGGGTCTGCCTTCATACGGAAAGGGTCAGACATGGATGGTAAGTACATACGTAATCACTTTTGACTCCTCAATGTGTTGGGATTCTTTCGTAAGCTGCACGATGCTAGCAGGATTCATCCCTTGTATGGAAACATACGGGTCAAATATAGCTAGCTTTCCAAACTATGTGACACGGCGACACGCGCATACAAAGCGACACGTCCGGCCGGGTATTGATCTCCTTCCAAAACTACACCGTACAAAAGTGTCCATATTCGTATATGTGGATGGAATCCAAATTACCTATTAATTCAATTATATCTCTGGGCAGTTAATTGAATAATACGGCCAGGCTTGATCAATTAAGTTCTAGCCCATAATAAAAAATGGTTTTATGCATGAAAATATTTCTTTTGCGCAAACATTATATACGTGGCATTTTGAATAATAATTTCGCGGGCACTTGTCGCTCCATTCGCGAATGTACAAAATATGATAAAGCTATTTGCACAAAATACCGTCAAACACACACAACTTAGTATTTTCAGGGGTATTCATTTTAGCAACAGTAAATAAAGCAAACTAGATAAAGTAAATGCAAGTAACTAATTTTTTTGTGTTTTTGATATAGAGAGCAAGACAGTAAATAAAGTAAAACTAGCAACTAATTTTTTTGTGTTTTGTTTAGGTGCAGCAAACAAAGTAGTAAATAAAATAAAGCAAGACAAAAACAAAGTAAAGAGATTGAGAAGTGGAGACTCCCCTTGCAGCGTGTCTTGATCTCCCCGGCAACGGCGCCAGAAAAAGAGCTTGATGGCGTGTAACTCACACGTTCGTTGGGAACCCCAAGAGGAAGGTATGATGCGCACAGCAGCAAGTTTTCTCTCAGAAAGAAACCAAGGTTTATCGAACCAGGAGGATCCAAGAAGCACGTTGAAGGTTGATGGTGGCGAAATGTGATGCGGCGCAACAACAGAGATTCCGGCGCCAACGTGGAACCTGCACAACACAACCCAAGTACTTTTCCCCAACGAAACAGTGAGGTTGTCAATCTCACCGGCTTGCTGTAACAAAGGATTAACCGTATTGTGTGGAAGATGATTGTTTGCAAGAAAATAGTAAAACAAGTATTGCACTAGATTGTATGCGATGTAAAGAATAGGACCAGGGTCCACAGTTCACTAGAGGTGTCTCTCCCATAAGATAAAAGCATGTTGGGTGAACAAATTACAGTCGGGCAATTGACAAATAGAGAAGGGCATAACAATGCATATACATGATATGATAAATATAGTGAGATTTAATCCGGGCATTACGACAAAGTACATAGACCGCCATCCAACTGCATCTATGCCTAAAAAGTCCACCTTCAGGTTATCATCCGAACCCCTTTTAGTATTAAGTTGCAAAGCAACAGACAATTGCATTAAGTATGGTGCGTAATGTAATCGACAACTACATCCTTAGACATAGAATCAATGTTTTATCCCTAGTGGCAACAGCACATCACAACCTTAGAACTTTCTGTCACTGTCCCAGGTGTCAATGAAGGCATGAACCCACTATCGAGCATAAATACTCCCTCTTGGAGTTAAGAGTAAAAACTTGGCCAGAGCCTCTACTAATAACGGAGAGCATGCAAGATCATAAACAACACATAAACAATAGATTGATAATCACCATAACATAGCATTCTCTATCCATCGGATCCCGACAAACACAACATATAGTATTACAGATAGATGATCTTGATCATGTTAGGCAGCTCACAAGATCCAACAATGAAGCACAATTAGGAGAAGACGACCATCTAGCTACTGCTATGGACCCATAGTCCAGGGGTGAACTACTCACTCATCACTCCGGAGGCGACCATGGCGGTGTAGAGTCCTCCGGAGATGAATCCCCTCTCCGGCAGGGTGCCGGAGGCGATCTCCTGAATCCCCGAGATGGGATTCGGCGGCGCGTCTCTGGAAGGTTTTCCGTATCGTGGCTCTCGTGGGGTTTCGCGACGGAGGCTATAAGTAGGCGAAAGGGCAGGTCAAGAGGCGGCACGAGGGCCCAGGGGACAGGCCGGCGCGGCCAGGGCCGGGCGCCCCTGGCCACCTCGTGGCCTCGACTCCCTTCGGTCTTCTGGAAGCTTCGTGCAAAAATAGGACCTGGGCGGTGATTTCGTCCAATTCGAGAATATTTCCTTACTAGGATTTCTGAAACCAAAAACAGCAAAAACAACTGGCTCTTCGGCATCTTGTTAATAGGTTAGTTCCAGAAAATGCGTAAATACGACATATAATGTGCATAAAACATGTAGGTATCATCAATAAAGTAGCATGGAACATAAGAAATTATCGATACGTTGGAGACGTATCAAGCACCATACTTAATGCAATTATCTGTTGTTTACAACTTAATACCGGAAGGGGTTCGGATGATAACCTGAAGGTGGATTATTTAGGCATAGATGCATGCTGGATAGCGGTCTATGTACTTTGTCGTAATGCCCTGATTAAATCACATAGTAATCATCGTTTATATGTATTGAATCTTTATTTGTCAATTGCCCGCCTATAATTTGTTCACCCAGCATGTTAGTTATCTTATTGGAGAGACACCACTAGTGAACTGTGGACCCCGGTCCATTCTTTTACATCTGAATACATTCTACTGCTTTTACTGTTCTTTGCAAACAAACACCATCTTCCACTCGATACGCTTAATCCTTTGTTTTCAGCAAGCCGGTGAGATTGACAACCTCAGTTACGTTGGGACAAAGTACTTTGATTGTGTTGTGCAGGTTCCACGTTGGCGCCGGTTTCTGGTGTTGCGCCGCACTACATTCCTCCACCAACAACCTTCACGTGCTTCTTGGCTCCTACTGGTTCGATAACCTTGGTTTCTTTCTGAGGGAAAACTTGTCACTGTGCGCATCATACCTTCCTCTTGGGGTTCCCAAAGGACGTGTACATCTACGCGCATCAAGACCGTTTTCTGGCGCCGTTGCCGGGGAGATCAAGACACGCTGCAAGGGGAGTCTCCACTTCCAATCTCTTTACTTTGTTTTTGTCTTTCTTTATTTTATTTTACTACTTTGTTTGCTGCACTTAAACAAAACACAAAAAAATTAGTTGCTAGCTTTACTTTATTGGGATTTCTATTTTCGTGCCCTCGGCTCCTTAGTTGTACTCAGTTTTCCCCAGATCCTTAGTTTTTCCTCAGTTTTCCCCAACCCCTTGTCTATAACCCGCAGAAAGAGCTCGGACGGAAGGAATCCCGTTTAGTTGACGTTGGTTGGTGCTGGCAAGTGGGGCCGCTGTTGGTGCCCCGCAGTGGACACGTCTCCACTTATCCAGATCATCGTGGGACCCACAACTTGTCCACGTTAGCGCGCCGGACCCACAGCTTACCCAGGTGACCGTTGCAAAATGGGAGCCCGAGCTAGCCCCGCGCCCGTGCCCGTGCCATTGCTTCCCCTTTCTTTCTCCGCGCCCCATTGTTCTTCTTCTCCGCCAGCGGCAGCCCTTCTCCGGCACGCGGGTGATGTCTAGTTTCTCTTCGACCTCCCGTTCTTCATGGCCGCAGTATGGACCCGTGCCTTTGACAAGATGCCCTGACTGCCCACGCCAGGAGCCTCTGAAGCGGTCGATCTGTAAGACGGACGAGAACGGCAACCGTGGACGTGAGTTCGTTGCATGCGAGAGCTTGCCATATAGAGAGGGGGATAAGGTTAGATCTCGCTCCAATTTCTCTGTTTTCTCTCGATTTTCTTGTTATTCCCTCGAATTTGGGATTTAGGGTTCACGTTGTTGTTTTCAGATCTTGAAGAAATGCAGGCATTTCGAGTGGATCGATGTGTACGTTCAGAGGCTTCAGTTGCAGGAATCAATTGGCGCTATTGGGGGCGCAATTTGGGAGGGGGGACTTGCTGTAGAGAATGCGGCGGAGAGAGGAGCCGTTCCGATTAGGGACCTTCCGATTATGCCTAATGCTCCCAATGCAGAACTGGTGGAAGTGAAGGGAGAACTGAAGAAAATGAACAAGCAGTTAAGGCAGCTGATCGAGTTGAAGAAGCAAGCTAATCTGATGGCTGGTTGTTTTTTTTGTTGTATAATTACGATCGGATTCTTATCATTGCTCACCAGGCGCTAGAAGTTGTTACAAGGGATACCTTGTTACAAATCCATTATTCAGTTACATGTACTTGTAGTTGTTTTCAAAGTTAGTGTGTGCATTCACCGAAATTACCAACTATATTCCCTAAAAGAAAAGGAAAGCTAAAGATAGTTGATAATTGTTAGAGGGGTGACAAATAATGCAATCACCGAAATCCGCAAATATGTATGCCTCATGTTTATACCAAAATTATACCACTTTTAGGCCTTTCCAAAATACCAATACCATATCCCAAACTATATTCCCTAAAAGAAAAGGAAAGCTAAAGATAGTTGATAATTGTTAGAGGGGTGACAAATAATGCAATCACCGAAATCCGCAAATATGTATGCCTCATGTTTATACCAAAATTATACCACTTTTAGGCCTTTCCAAAATACCAATACCATATCCCAAACTATATTCCCTAAAAGAAAAGGACAGCTAAAGATAGTTGATAATTGTTAGAGGGGTGACAAATAATGCAATCGCCGAAATCCGCAAAAATGTATGCCTCATGTTTATAACAAAATTATACCACTTTTAGGCCGTTTCAAAATACCAATACTATATCCCAAACTATATTCCCTAAAAGAAAAGGACAGCTCAAGATAGTTGATAATTGTTAGAGGGGTGACAAATAATGCAATCACCGAAATCCGCAAATATGTATGCCTCATGTTTATACCAAAATTATACCACTTTTAGGCCTTTCCAAAATACCAATACCATATCCCAAACTATATTCCCTAAAAGAAAAGGACAACTAAAGATAGTTGATAATTGTTAGAGGGGTGACAAATAATGCAATCGCCGAAATCCGCAAAAATGTATGCCTCATGTTTATAACAAAATTATACCACTTTTAGGCCATTTCAAAATACCAATACTATATCCCAAACTATATTCCCTAAAAGAAAAGGACAGCTCAAGATAGTTGATAATTGTTAGAGGGGTGACAAATAATGCAATCACCGAAATCCGCAAATATGTATGCCTCATGTTTATACCAATACTATATCCCAAACTATATTAAGTGGCAAACTCGTTATTGCATTCTCCACCGACAGAGAGAGAGAGAGAGATGGGTGGCCACGAGAGAGAGAGAGAGAGAGAGAGAGAGAGAGAGAGAGAGAGAGGTTGCCACGAAGAGACGGATAGGGGTATACTGCCCGTTAGATCAGTGGATCAACGGTTCGTGGAGTCGATCCGTGTGACAACGGCTCAACCAATCAGGATAAGTTTGGGCTTCTCAGAGCATTTGTGACAGTACTTGAGGGCAAAACTGAGTAGTACTAAGAATCCAAGGGCACATAAATAGTAAATAGACTAAGGGATTCAAACAAAAGAATTACAAAATGAAAAATGTGTGTTTTGTACAATATAATTCATATTGGGCTACATCAAATTATTTGCAATTCAAATATACATGAGTGTGACAATTATGGCATCATTTAGACAAACTATGTTTTGGGAAAGATGTTTTGCAAAGGGGTTTGGGTGGAAAACCATGCATCTTCATAGCTACACTAGTGATTCTGAGAAGTGGCAATTTGTGGTAAAACTTGATTTATATATGTTTGTTAAGGTTTTCTAGGTGGCAGGTTGCGTAGGAAGACTCCATGAGTAGTTGCCACTATGTTTTTATTTTTTTGGATTTTTTTGCGCATGAAATGACTCAATTAGCTATGTTAATCTCATTTGTTGACTCTCTGTTGACCAGCTACTTGAGGGTAAAACTGAGTATATTGCACTTGCCGGTCTAAGTCCTCGAGGGGAAAACTGAGTACAGATAAAATTTCTGTATAAGGCCTGAGGTTATAACTGAGTACACCAAACGTCCCAGGGTTAGACTCGTGTAGCGGTGCACGCTGCAGCCGTGCATAGCGGACGCGTGTTGCGGTACACGCCACCTTCGTCTTTATAGAGCCCCTCTTTCTCTCCCTCGACGCACGTTCTCACTGGCTCACTGCAACCGCCTCTCCTGTCCCATCATCTTCTCCACAACCGAAGAAAAAACCCCGAAGAAAACCGCCGGCGATGGAGAAGAATGAGATGCCCATTGTCGGCACATCAGCCGCCGCCCCCGTCCAGGCCCCTGTCGCTGCTTCCAACGTAGCAGCCGGCGCATCGGCCGCCGCCCCCGTCCAGGCCCCTGTCGCTGCTTCCAACGTAGCAGCCGGCGCATCGGCCGCCGCCCCCGTCCGGCCCCTGTCGCTGCGCAACGTAGCAGCCGGCGCGCCGCCGCCACCGTCCAGTCCCCCGTCGATTGGGACCCGTACGAACCAGTGCAGTACGACGCGCCGGAGAACCCCTACGACACCACCATCGTCGACAACGAGCCGGAGGTAACCCTTTGTTCCCTTGTTCTTATCTCATTTCAATCATTTTGTGTTAGATCTAGCGTTATTACGGTTCGTCTGTTCCTAGTTCAATCCTTTTGTGTTAGATCTTGCGTTATTACGGTTCGTCTGTTCCTAGTTCAATCCTTTTTTGTTAGATCTTGCGTTATTACTGTTCGTCTGTTCCTAGTTCAATCCTTTTGTGTTAGATCTTGCGTTATTACTGTTCGTCTATTCCTAGTTCAATCCTTTTGTGTTAGATCTTGCGTTATTACTGTTCGTCTGTTCCTAGTTCGATCCTTTTGTGTTAGATCTTGCGTTATTAGTGTTTGTGATTTGCTTTTGTTTAAGATTTGTGCCGATGATGATGAATATTTGGGCATAAATTGATTCAGGGTTTGGTCAGTAAACAATTGGTGTGTACAAATTTGTTGTGCATGATCTTTGGTTTACTGACTCAAATCCTGGATATAAGTGTGTCCAATGTAACTGAGGCTACCTCTTTTTTTCGAGCCCATATTATCATGCATGATTTTTTGTTCACTCTCTGTTCCATCATCGTTGCAATTGACTCCGTGTTTTTTGCACGATCTTTGGTGCTACGTGACAGGTGCAGAGCAGCGACGTCGACAGCGACGACGAGTCCTTCCACACCAAGACTCGTCACGTCCTCAGGAGGCTGCAGTCCGGCCATTACGATGGCCCCTTTGCTCGAGGCATTTACAAGTGCCCCTTCTGCAACAGGAAGCTCCGCGCCACCGACTTCAACTCCCTGGTGAACCATGCTGAATCCATTGGCAGATGTGGCGCTAGAGTTGGAAGGACCGTGAACGTGCATGCGTACATGGCCAAACACAAAGCACTTGGGATTCACCTGCGCAACCTCCAAGCGAGTCACACGCGCTACCTGGAGGCGTTGAACGTGCCTACTGCACTCTCTGTATGTGACTGCTCTATCTGTAGAGCAGCTTAAATTCATGTAAAATGTAGCTTATGTTGGATCTATCGGTACTACTTTTGGATCTGTCCTGAATATATCTATGCTATGTTGGTTGTTGTATGCAGCTTATCCTATATTTTCTCTGGATTTGTGCCCTAGATTTCCTACCTGATTGGGTAAAAACGAAGGCATAAAGAAATGAATGGCGTTAAAAAACAGAAGGAGAAGCTGCTCTAGATTTGCTACCAATTTGGGCTATCAAATATGAATGAGATCGAGCGATAGAGAGGAAAAAGGTACATTGAAAACTGCTAATCTGGGCGAAAGAGACAGAAACCACTCGTGCCCCCGTCCCGGACCCACACGGCTCCACACGCTACGGCCCCACACGCTACGGCCACACAAACACGGCCTCGTCCTGTCCCACGCGGTCCCTTCCTACCAGCCCCACACGACGCGGTCCCACACGACGCGACCCCACAAACGACACGACCCCACTCGTCAGCACGGAACGGTCAACTTAACGGATTCCTTCCGTCCGAGCTCCTTCTGCGGTTCAGACAAGGGCTTGGGGAAAACTGAGGAAAAACTAAGGAGCTGGGGAAAACTGAGTACAACTAAGGACCTGAGGGCACGAAAATAGAAATCCCTACTTTATTTACTGTCTTGTTCTCTATATCAAAAACACAAAAAAATTAGTTACTTGTCTTTACTTTATTTGTTTAGTTTATTTTACTACTGTTATAATGGGTACTCCTGAAAATACTAAGTTGTGTGATTTCACTAGCACAAATAATAATGATTTTATATGTACTCCTATTGCTCCACCTGCTACTACAGCAGAATTCTATGAAATTAAACCTGCTTTACTAAATCTTGTTATGAGAGAGCAATTTTCTGGTGTTAGTACTGATGATGCTGCCCATCTTAATAATTTTGTTGAACTTTGTGAAATGCAAAAGTATAAGGATATACATGGTGATATTATAAAACTGAAATTGTTTCCTTTCTCTTTAAGAGGAAGAGCTAAAGATTGGTTGCTATCTTTGCCTAAGAATAGTATTGATTCATGGACTAAATGTAAAGATGCTTTTATTAGTAAATATTATCCTCCTGCTAAGATTATATCTTTGAGAAGTAGCATAATGAATTTTAAACAATTTGATAATGAACATGTTGCTCAAGCATGGGAGAGAATGAAATCTTTGGTAAAGAATTGCCCAACCCATGGACTGACTACTTGGATGATCATCCAAACCTTTTATGCAGGATTGAATTTTTCCTCGAGGAACCTATTGGATTCAGCTGCTGGAGGTACTTTTATGTCCATCACCCTGGGCGCCGCAACCAAATTACTTGATGATATGATGATCAATTACTCTGAATGGCACACTGAAAGAACTCCTCAAGGTAAGAAGGTAAATTCTGTTGAAGAAACCTCTTCTTTGGGTGATAAGATTGATGCTATTATGTCTATGCTTGCAAATGGTAGATCTCATATTGATCCTAATAATGTTCCTTTAGCTTCATTAGTTGCTCAAGAAGAAAATGTTGATGTGAATTTCATAAAGAGTAACAATTTCAACAACAATGCTTATAGGAATAATTATGGTAACAACAACTTTAGGCCATATCCTTCTAATAATGGTAATGGTTATGGTAATTCTTATGGTAATTCTTACAACAATAATAAGAGTGTACCCTCTGGTCTTGAAGTGATGCTCAAAGAATTTATTAGTACACAAACTGCTTTCAATAAAACTGTTGAAGAAAAGCTTGGTAAAATTGATATTCTTGCTTCTAAGGTTGATAGTCTTGCTCTTGATGTTGATCTTTTAAAATTTAAAGTTATGCCTGACGAAGTTCAAGATGCTAGGTTTGCTAAAACAAATGCCATCCAAGTTCGAATTAATGATAATATTAGATTGTTGGCTGAATTGCATGCTAGGTGGGATAGAGAAGAAAAAGAAAAACTTGCTAAAGAAAATAATGTAGCTAAAGTATGGACTATTACCACCACTAGTAATGTTGATTCTTCACATGTTGCTGCACCTCCTACTATCAATGGTAAACTAATTGGTGTTGGCAATGTTTCTACTCCTAGTGCAAAGCGTACAAAATTGCCTGAAACTGCTGAAACTGCTGTTTGTGATAAAACTGCTGAAATTTTTCAAAATATTGGTGACAATGATTCCATTGCGGAAGAACATAATGGTTTAGATTTTGATGATTGTCATATTACTGAAGTTATAAAGTTCTTACAAAAACTTGCTAGAAGTCCCAATGCTAGTACTATAAATTTAGCCTTTACAAAACATATTACAAATGCTCTCATTAAAGCTAGAAGAGAAATTAAAACTTGAAGCTTCTATTCCTAGGAAGTTAGAAGATGGTTGGGAGCCCATCATTAAAATGAAATTCAATGACTTTGAATGTAATGCTTTATGTGATCTTGGTGCAAGTATTTCTGTTATGCCTAAAAAGATTTATGATATGCTTGACTTGCCACCATTGAAGAATTGTTATTTGGATGTTAATCTTGCTGATAATGTTAAAAAGAAACCTTTGGGGAGGATTGATAATGTGCGCATTACGGTTAACAATAACCTTGTCCCCGTTGACTTTGTTGTCTTGGATATCGAATGCAATGCATCTTGTCCTATTGTTTTGGGAAGACCTTTTCTTCGAACCGTTGGTGCTGTTATTGATATGAAGGAAGGTAATATTAAATATCAATTTCCTCTCAAGAAAGGTATGGAACACTTCCCTAGAAAGAGAATGAAGTTGCCTTTTGATTCTATTATTAGAACAAGTTATGATGTTGATGCTTCTTCTCTTGATGTTACTTGATTTGCACTTTCTGCGCCTAGCTGAAAGGCGTTAAAAAAGCACTTCTTGGGAGATAACCCATGTTTTATTTTATTACTGTATTGTTGAGTCTTGGAAGTTGTTTACTACTGTAGCAACCTCTCCTTATCATGTTTTTGTGCCAAGTTAAGTTTTTATGTTAAAGTTGATGCTATATTTGGGATGCGCAGAAACATCATTGCTGTCATCACGAATTCTCGCAAGTCTCTGTAAAAAATCTGCACATTTACGAGCGTGATCCTCAGATATGTACCCAACTTTCATTAGTTTTGAGTTTTCCATTTGAGCAAGTTAAATGCCCCTTCCGATTCGTCTTTACGGGATTCTGTTTTGACAGATTCTGTCTTTTATTTCGCATTGCCGCTTTTGCTATGTTGAATGAGTTTCTTTGTTCCAATAACTTTCAGAAGCTTTGTGCAATGTCCAGAAGTGTTTAGAATGATTGTGTCACCTCTGAATAAGTGAATTTTGGTTATGCACTAACCCTCTAATGAGTTTGCTTGAAGTTTGTGTGAAGGATGTTTTCAAGGGTCAAGAGAAGAGGATGATATACTATGATCAAGAAGAGTGAAAGGTCTAAGCTTGGGGATGCCCCGATGGTTCATCCCTGCATATTTTAAGAAGACTCAAGCATCTAAGCTTGGGGATGCCCAAGGCATCCCCTTCTTCATCGACAACATTATCAGGTCACTTCTAGTGAAACTATATTTTTATTCCATCACATCCTATGTTCTTTACTTGGAGCGTCGGTTTGTTTTTATTTTTGTTTTAGTTTGAATAAAGTTGGATCCCACCATTCTTATATTGGAGATATTACGCTCCGTTTTTTCATATGGAACACTTGTGTTTTAATTATGCTTTAATGTTCATGGCGAAAGCTAATTGCTTTGTTAAATTGCTATTTGGTTGGAATTGGAAAATGCTGCATATGGTTTGGCAATTTGGCAATTGTTTGAGCTCTCGTAGATCATGTTTAAGCTCTTGCATCATGTAGTTTAATCTATTAATGAAGAACTACCATAGAGCTTGTTTAATTTGGTTTGCATGATTGTTCTCTCTAAGTCTAGATATTTTCGGGTAAAGTGTTTGAACAACAAGGAAGACAGTGTAGAGCCTTATAATGCTTGCAATATGTTCTTGTGTGAGTTTTGCTGTACCTGTTCATACTTTTGTTTGCTTCAAACAACCTTGCTAGCCCAAACCTTGTACTGAGAGGAAATGCTTCTCGTGCATCCAAAGACCTTGAGCCAAATCCCATGCCATTTGTGTCCACCATATCTACCTACTATGTGGTATTTTTCTGCCATTCCAAAGTAAATTACTTGAGTGCTACCTTTAAAATTTCATTCCTCTACCTTTACAATATATAGCTCATGGGACAAATAGCTTAAAAACTATTGTGGTGATGAATATGTAGTTATGTGTCTTAATTCTTATAAGTTGCTTGTTGAGCGGTAACCATGTTTCGGGGACGCCATCAACTTTTTACCTTTGTTGGATATCATGTGAGATGCTATGCATGTTCGTCTTGTCTGAAGTAAGTGGATTTCATGATCAAATGGTTTGAGTATGCATATGTTAGAGAAGAACATTGGGCCGCTAACTAAAGCCATGTATCATGGTGGAAGTTTCAGTTTGGACATACAACCTCAATCTCTTATGAGAATATTAACTGTTGTTGAATGCTTAAGCATTAAAAGAGGAGTCCATTATCTGTTGTCTATGTTGTCCCGGTATGGATGTCTAAGTTGAGAATAATCAAAAGCGAGAAATCCAATGCGTGCTTTCTCCTTAGACACTTGTACAGGCGGCATAGAGGTACCCCTTTGTGACACTTGGTTGAAACATATGTCATGTGATGATAATCCGTGTTTTTCGAGCTGATTAGGACAAGGTGCGAGCACTATTAGTAATCTATGCATGAGACATGCAACTTGTAGGAAGTATTATGCATTGCACATATGAATTATTATTACCGTTGACAAAATTGTTTCTATGTTTTTAAAACAAAAGCTCTAGCACAAAAATAGTAATCCATGCTTCCCTCTGCGAAGGGCCATTCTTTTACTTTATGTTGAGTCAGTTTACCCACTTCTTTCTATCTTAGAAGCAAACACTTGTGTTAACTGTGTGCATTGATTCTTACATGTTTACTTATTGCATTTGTTATATTACTCTATGTTGACAAATATCCATGAGATATACATGTTACAAGTTGAAAGCAATTGCTGAAACTTAATCATCCTTTGTGTTGCTTCAATGCATTCTACTTTGAATTTATTGCTTATGAGTTAACTCTTATGCAACTCTTATTGATACTTGTCTTGAAAGTACTATTCATGAAAAGTTTTGCTATATGATTCATTTGTTTAGTCATTATCTTTGTTAGAAATCTTTTGTTCAGATCACTCCATTCATCTCATATGCTTTACAATAATGTTGATCAAGATTATGTTGGTAGCATGTCACTTCAGAAATTATTTGTGTTATCGTTTACCTACTCGAGGACGAGTAGGAACTAAGGGGGATGCTTGATACGTCTCAAACGTATCTATAATTTCTTATGTTCCATGCTACTTTTATTACAATACTTGAATGTTTTATACATACTTTACAACATTATTATACATTTTCCGGCACTAACCTATTAACAAGATGCCGAAGTGCCAGTTGCTGTTTTCTGCTGTTTTTGGTTTCAGAAATCCTAGTAAGGAAATATTCTCGGAATTGGACGAAATCAACGCCAGGGGCTATTTTTACACGAAGCTCCAGAACGAAGGAGAGGGGCCACGAGGTGGCAGACACAGTGGCGGCGGCCAAAGCTCGGCCGCGCGGCCTGTGTCCTCCTCGCGTCGCCGACTGACCTTCCGCTTACAAATAGCTTCGTCGCGAACCCCCGTCCGAGAGCCACGATACGGAAAACCTTCTAGAGACGCCGCCGTCGCGAATCCCATCTCGGGGGATTCAGGAGATCGCCTCCTGATACGTCTCAAACGTATCTATAATTTCTGATGTTTCATGCTTGTTTTATGACAATACCTACATGTTTTGTTCACACTTTATATCGTTTTGATGCGTTTTCCGGAACTAACCTATTGACGGTGCGAAGTGCTTCTGTTTCGCTGTTTTTGGTTTCAAAAATCCTAGTAAGGAAATATTCGGAATCGGATGAAATCAACGCCCGATCCTATTTTCACCTGAAGCTTCCGGAACACGAGAGGGACCAGAGGGGGCCACTGGGGCCCCACACACTAAGGCGCGCGGCCGAAGGGGGGGCACAGGTTCGGCCCCACAGACCCCTCCAGAGGCCCCTCGCTTATAAGGTCCCTGACCTAAAACCCGAAACGAAAAGCCACGGTACGAGAAAGTTCCGAGCCGCCGCCATCGCGGCCAAGATCTGGGGGACAGAGTCTGTCGGACGCCGCCGGACTGGAAGTGCCCCGAAGGCTTCTCCATCGACATCGCTGCCATCTCCACCGCCATCTTCATCACCGCTGCTGCTCCCATGAGGAGGGAGTAGTTCTCCATCGAGGCTGGGGCTGTACCGGTAGCTATGTGGTTAATCTCTCTCCTATGTACTTCAATACAATGATCTCATGAGCTGCTTTACATGATTGAGATCCATATGATGAGCTTTGTATCGCTACTAGTTATGTGCTACTCATGTGATGTTATTAAAGTAGTCTATTCCTCCTGCATGGTGTAAAGGTGACTAGTGTGTGCACCGTGTGGTTCTTGTCGTAGGCTATGATCATGATCTCTTGTAGATTGTGGAGTTAATTGTCATTATGATAGTATTGATGTGATCTATTCCTCCTTTCATAGTGTAATGTGGACAGTGTGTGCGCTATGTTAGTTCTTGGTTTATTTTGCAATGATCTATTATGCTCTAAGGTTACTTAAACATGAATATCGAATGTTGTGGAGCTTGTTAACCGGCATTGAGGGTTCGGGTAATCCTACGCAACGAATGGTGTTCATTATCAAACAAGAGTATATGTAGCACATATGAGGAAGAGTTATTTATTATGCGATCAATGTTGAGAGTGTCCACTAGTGAAAGTATGATCCCTAGGCCTTGTTTCCGAACAGAAGCTTATTTACTGTTCTATTGCATGTTTACTCGCTGCCATATTTTATTCAGATTACCACTACCACTCATATACATCCATACTACTTGTATTTCACTATCTTCGCCGAACTAGTGCACCTATACATCTGACAAGTGTATTAGGTGTGTTGGGGACACAAGAGACTTCTTGTATCGTAATTGCAGGGTTGCTTGAGAGGGATATCTTTGAACTCTTTCTCCCTGAGTTCGATAAACCTTGGGTGATCCACTTAAGGGAAACTTGCTGCTGCTCTACAAACCTCTGCTCTTGGAGGCCCAACACTGTCTACAAGAATAGAAGCACCGTAGACATCAAGCTATTTTCTCGCGCCGTTGGAGGAAAGGTAAAAGGTACTCACACTCCGGATCTGCTACTAAGCTATTTTCCGTCGTTGTGTACTGAAGCTATTTCCTTTAGATCCTGCAATTGCATCTTTTGGTTTCTTGTTTACACTAGTTAGGCATAATGGAAAGTAACAATGAGCTTCTTATTCTATTTCCTGAGTTAAGACATGGATTGTTTGATGCGAAAATTAAAAAACCTATGGAATCTTATTGGCATGCTAGTAGCAATGATATTAGTATGAACGCTTTGAACACCATTGTTGCTAATGATATGGAAAATTCTAAGCTTTGGGAAGCTGGTTTTGATGAGCATGATATTTTTAGTCCCCCAAGCATTGAGGAGAAAATTTTCTTTGATGATACTTTGCCTCCTATTTATGATGATTATAATGATAGTGGTCTTTTGGTACCGCCTACTATGGAGAGTAAATTTTATTATAATTATACTATGCCTCCTACACTTGATGAGAATAATAATGATAGCTACTTTGTTGAATTTGCTCCCACTACAACTAATAAAATTGATTATGCTTATGTGGAGAGTAATAATTTTATGCATGTGGCTCATGACAAGAATGTTTCATGTGATAGTTATATTGTTGAATTTGTTCATGATGCTACTGAAAGTTATTATGAGAGAGGGAAATATGGTTATATGCATCTTAATAATATTAAGTTTCCCCTCTTTATGTTGAGAATCTTGAAATTGCGCTTGTGTTGCTTTTCTATGCTTGTCACTTTGTTCTTCATGAATTTATTTGTGTACAAGATTCCTTTTCATAGGAAGTGGGTTAGGATTAAATGTGTTTTGAAATTGCTTCTTGATGTTCTCTTTTGCTTCATTGTCTATTTTCATGAGAGCATCATTAAAACAGCTGAGCCCATCTTAATGGCTATAAAGAAAGAACTTCTTGGGAGATAACCCATGTGTTTATTTTACTACAGCAATTTTTGTTTTGTTGAGTCTTGGAAGTTGTTTACTACTGTAGAAACCTCTCTTATCATGTTTTTGTACAAGTAAAGTCTCTATGGTAAAGTTGATGCTAGATTTGATTGCTGCGCAGAAACAGCATTGCTGTCTGTCACGTATTTGAGCAGAAGTCTCCGTAAAAAATCAAAAAATCTGCAAATTTACGTGTGTGATCCTCAGATATGTACGCAACTTTCATTAGTTTTGAGTTTTTCCGTTTGAGCAAGTTAACTGCCCCTTTCAGATTCATCTTTACGGACTGTTCTGTTTTTAACAGATTCTGCCTTTTATTTCGCATTGCCGCTTTTGCTTTGTTGAATGGGTTTCTTTGTTCCATTAACTTTCAGAAGTTTTGTGCAATGTCCAGAAGTGTTAAGAATGATTGTGTCACCTCTGAACATGTGAATTTTGATTATGCACTAACCCTCTAATGAGTTTGCTTGAAGTTTGGTGTGACAGAAGTTTTCAAGGGTCAATAGAAGAGGGTGATATACTATGATCAAGAAGTGTGAAAGGTCTAAGCTTGCGGATGCCCCGTGGTTCATCCCTGCATATTTTAAGAAGACTCAAGCATCTAAGCTTGGGGATGCCCAATGCATCCCCTTCTTCATCGACAACTTATCGGGTTTCTTCTAGTGAAACTATATTTTTATTCCGTCACATCTTATGTACTTTACTTGGAGCGTCTGTGTGCTTTTATTTTCGTTTTGTTATTTTCATTCTCTGAATAAGTTCATCCTTGTGTGGGAGAGAGACACGCTCCTCTTTTTCATATGAACACTAGTGTTCTTCATTCATGCTTTTAATGTTCAAGGGCGAATGTTGATCGCTTCACTTGTTGATATTTTGTTGGAATCAGAAAATGCTTCATATGGTCTTGAATAATTTGATACTTGGCAATTGTTTTGAGCTCTCATAAATCATGTTTAAGCTCTTGCATCAAGTAGTTTAAATCTAGTAGTGGAGAACTACCGTAGAGCTTGTTGAAATTTGGTTTGCATGATTGGTCTCTCTAAGGTCTAGATATTTTCTAGTAAAAGTGTTTGAGCAACAAGGAAGACAGTGTAGAGTCTTATAATGCTTGCAATATGTTCTTATGTAAGTTTTGCTGTACCGGTTTATACTTGTGTTTGCTTCAAACAACCTTGCTAGCCCAAACCTTGTACTGAGAGGAAATGCTTCTCGTGCATCCAAAAACTTGAGCCAAAACCTATGCCATTTGTGTCCACCATATCTACCTACTATGTGGTATTTCCTGCCATTCCAAGTAAATACTTCATGTGCTACCTTTAAACAATTCAAAAGTTATTATCTCTTATTTGTGTTAATGTTTTATAGCTCATGAGGAAGTATGTGGTGTTTTATCGTTCGATCTTGTCATTTGCTTTCGACAGACTTTCACAATGGACTAGTGGCTTCATCCGCTTATCCAATAATTTTGCAAAAAGAGTCGGGCAATGGGGTTCTCGATATGTAACTCACATCGTTGAACTCAGAGAGAAGTATGATGCGAAGAGGAAGTTTTCCTCAGAAACCAGGTTATCGAACCAGGAGGAGCCAGAAGCACGTTGAAGGTTGATGGTATTGATGCATGAACACTAGAGATTCAGCGAATGCAAAACAAACACAAAGTAATTTGCCCCAACGAACATGAGGGTCAATCTCACGCTTGCTGTCAAAAAGATTAATCAGATGTGGAAGATGATTGTTTGCGAAGAAACAGAAATGCATTGTATAGATTGTATTATGTAAAGAATAGACTCAAATCACAGAGGTTCTCTTAAGATTTAAATGTTGGGTGAACAAATTAAGCGATTGAAATTGACAATACATATATGATATATATGTATGAAGATTATATTAAAGTACATGACCGCCATTAATTGATCTATGCCTAAAAAGTCCACCTTCAGTTATCATCCGAACCCCTTCTGTATTAAGTTAAAAAGAACAATGCAATGGTGCGTAATGCAATCAACAACATATCCTGATAGCATCAATGTTTTATTTCCGTAAACACATCACAACCTTAGAACTTTGTCATCGTCCCATATCAATGGAATAAACCACTATCGAGCATAAATACTTCCTTCTTTAAGAGCAAAAACTTGTAGCCTCTACTATATATAGATACGCAAGATCATAAACAACACATAAGTAATAGATTGATAATCACCATAACATAGTATCTTTATCCATCGGATCTGTAAACATAACATATAGTATGATAGATGATCTTATCATGTTAGGCAGCTCACAAGATCCAGCAACATACAAGAGAAGACGACCATCTATTTGCTATACCCATAGTCTGTGAACTCACTCACTTCATCATGATATCATAGTGAAGAGTCCTCCCGATTTTCGTGGGTGCCGAAGCGATCTCTAATCCCCGATTTGGGATTGCGGGCGGCGTTTTTAGCTGCGACGCACCGGGCCACATAAAAACCCCACGAGAACCATATAAAACCTTCCAGACGCCCGCGCAATCCCATTCTCGAGATCAAGACGCTTCACCGCCGGGATCATCTCTTTGGATCATCGCAATGATCGCCTGAGTGATAGTTATCACCTGACTATGGGTCCATAGCAGTAGATACGTCTTCTCCAAATTGTGCTTCATTGTTGGATCTTATGAGCCTAACATGATCAAGATCATCTATCTAATACATATGTTGTGTTCAATCCGGGATTAGAATACTATGTTAAGATTATCAATCTATATTATGTTTATGATCTATGTCTCCATAGTAGATGTAGCCAAGATTTTGCCTCTAACTCCAAGAGGGCTTGGTTTAGTGTTCATGCCTTCAATGACCTTATGCGATGAAAGTCTAAATGCCACATGCCACAGTAGGAAAAACATTGATTTGCTGTTTATGAGTTGTTTATTACATTACGCACCATACTTAATGCAATTGTTTGTTGCTTGCAACTTAATACCTAATGGGGTTCGATGATAACTAAGGTGGACTTTTAGGCATAGATGCAGATGGCGGTCTATGTACTTTGTCGTAATGCCCGATTAAATCTCACTATATTTATCATATCATGTATATGCATTGTTATGCCCTTCTCTATTTGTCAATTGCCCGACTGTAATTTGTTCACCCAACATGCTTTATCTTATGGGAGAGACACCTCTAGTGAACTGGACCCCGGTCCTATTCTTTACATCGCATACAATCTACTGCAATACTTGTTTTATGTTTTCTTGCAAACAATCATCTTCACACAATACGGTTAATCCTTTGTTACAGCAAAAATTGACAACCTCACCGTTTCGTTGAGGCAAAGTACTTGGGTTGTGTTGTGCGGGTTCCACGTTGGCGCCGGAATCCCCTGTTGTTGCGCCGCATCACATTTCGCCACCATCAACCTTCAACGTGCTTCTTGGCTCCTGCTGGTTCGATTAAACCTTGGTTTCTTTCTGAGGGAAAACTTGCCACTGTGCGCATCATACCTTCCTCTTGGGGTTCCCAACGGACGTGTACATCTACGCGCATCAAGCACTTTTTTACGCGCGTCGGGGAGATCAAGACACGCTGCAAGGGGAGTCACCACTTCTCAATCTCTACTTTGTTTTTGTCTTGCTTTATTTTATTTACTACTTTGTTTGCTGCACCTAAACAAAACACAAAAAAATTAGTTGCTAGTTTTTCTTTATTTACTGTCTTGCTCTCTATATCAAAAACACACAAAAATTAGTTACTTGTCTTTACTTTAGTTGCCTAGTTTACTTTATTACTGCTATTATGAGTAAGCCTGAAGTTGAAGTTCGTTCTTTTAAGCAACAAGGTGGAGAAAGTTTTAAAGATGCTTGGTATAGAATTAGTAATGCTCATCATAGGTGCATTAAGAAACACTCCACCACTATCCTTCTTAGGAACTTTTATGTTGGTTTATCTAGTTGGAATAGGTATGTTCTTGATACTCTTTCGGGAGGTAATTTCCTAGGTACTCCCGCTTTAGAAGCTAGTTGCATCATTGAGAGTCTTGTCGGAATACCACCTGTTAATGAAGTTAAAATTGAAATCTCTCTTGAGGATGTTATGAAAAAATTGGAAACCATAGAGAAAAATTTTCCAAGTATTGAAACTAAATTGGAAAGGTTATTGGATAAAACTGATGAACTTGATAAATCCCTAGGAGGAATTGATGAAAGAATTAGTATCCTAGGAACTTGTGTTGTCCATGATAATCAAATCAATAGGATTGATGAACTTGAAAAAGCTATGGGAACCTTGGGTTCAACCTTTTCTTCTCTCAAGTATAATGAGAAAGCTTATGTGGGTAGAGAGCAAAAATTCATGTATGCCTCTAAAGTGCCTAAACAAAAGAATTATTATAGGCCTAAAATTACTAAAACTCCTAGCACCACCATAGAAAATTTAGATAATGGAGCACCTAAAGTACCCTCTGCAACAAGTTGTGTTTGCATGAAAAATAATAATGTTGATGCTTCTACTCTTGATAATACTTGATTTGCACTTTCTGCGCCTAGCTGAAAGGCGTTAAAGAAAAGCGCTTATGGGAGACAACCCATGTTTTTACTACAGTACTTTGTTTTATATTTGAGTCTTGGAAGTTGTTTACTACTGTAGCAACCTCTCCTTATCATGTTTTTGTGCCAAGTAAAGTTTCTATGTTATAGTTGATGTTATATTTGGGATCGCTGCGCAGAAACAGCATTGCTGTCTGTCACGAATCTGGGCACAAGTCTCTAGAAAATTCAAAAAATCTGCCAATTTACGAGCGTGATCCTCAGATATGTACGCAACTTTCATTAGTTTTGAGTTTTTCCATTTGAGCAAGTCTGGTGCCATTTTAAATTCGTCTTTACGAACTGTTCTGTTTTTGACAGATTCTGCCTTTTATTTCGCATTGCCTCTTTTGCTATGTTGGATGAATTTCTTGATCCATTAATGTCCAGTAGCTTTGTGCAATGTCCGAAGTGTAAGAATGCTTGTGTCACCTCTGAATGTGTGAATTATTAATGGTGCACTAACCCTCTAATGAGTTTGCTTGAAGTTTGGTGTGAAGGAAGTTTTCAAGGGTCAAGAGAGGAGTATGATATACTATGATCAAGAGGAGTGAAAGCTCTAAGCTTGGGGATGCCCGTGGTTCACCCTGCATATTATAAGAAGACTCAAGCGTCTAAGCTTGGGGATGCCCAAGGCATCCCCTTCTTCATCGACAACATCATCAGGTTCCTCCCCTGAAACTATATTTTTATTCGCTCACATCTTGTGTTCTTTACTTGGAGCGTCGGTTTGTTTTTGTTTTTGTTTTTGTTTGAATAAAATGGATCCTAGCATTCACTTTGTGGAGAGAGACACGCTCCGCTGTTGCATATGGACAAATATGTCCTTAGGCTTTACTCATAATATTCAAGGCGAAGTTTCTTCTTCGTTAAATTGTTATATGGTTGGAATTGGAAAATGCTACATGTAGTAATTCTAAAATGTCTTGGATAATGTGATACTTGGCAATTGGTGTGCTCATGTTTAAGCTCTTGCATCATATACTTTGCACCCATTAATGAAGAAATACATAGAGCTTACAAATTTGATTTGCATATTTGGTCTCTCTAAGGTCTAGATAATATCTAGTATTGAGTTTTGAACAACAAGGAAGACGGTGTAGAGTCTTATAATGTTTACAATATGTCTTTTATGTGAGTTTTGCTGCACCGTTTCATCCTTGAGTTTGCTTCAATTAACCTTGCTAGCCTAAACCTTGTATCGAGAGGGAATACTTTTCATGCATCCAAAATCCTTGAGCCAACCACTATGCCATTTGTGTCCACCATACCTACCTACTACATGGTATTTCTCCGCCATTCCAAAGTAAATTGCTTGAGTGCTACCTTTAAAATTCCATCATTCACCTTTGCAATATATAGCTCATGGGACAAAATAGCCTTAAAAACTATCGTAGTATTGAATATGTACTTATGCACTTTATTTTTTATTAAGTTGCTTGTTGTGCGATAACCATGCTTCTGGGGAACGCCATCAACTATTCTTTGTTGAATATCATGTGAGTTGCTATGCATGTCCGTCTTGTCTGAAGGATCTATCACCTTAATGATTGGAGCATGCAAATTGTTAGAGAAGAACATTGGGCCGCTAACTAAAACCATGAATCATGGTTGAAGTTTCAGTTTTGGACATATATCCTCAATCTCATATGAGAATAATAATTGTTGCTACATGCTTATGCATTAAAGAGGAGTCCATTATCTGTTGTCCATGTTGTCCCGGTATGGATGTCTAAGTTGAGAATAATCAAAAGCGAGAAATCCAAAATGCGAGCTTTCTCCTTAGACCTTTGTACATGCGGCATGGAGGTACCCCTTTGTGACACTTGGTTGAAACATGGCATTGCAAAGATCCGGTAGTCCAAGCTAAGTAGGACAAGGTGCGGGCACTATTAGTATACTATGCATGAGGCTTGCAACTTGTAAGATATAATTTACATAACTCATATGCTTTATTACTACCGTTGACAAAATTGTTTCATGTTTTCAAAATAAAAGCTCTAGCACAAATACAACAATCGATGCTTTCCTCTTTGAAGGACCATTCTTTTACTTTTATTGTTGAGTCAGTTTACCTATCTCCCTCCACCTTAAGAAGCAAACACTTGTGTGAACTGTGCATTGATTCCTACATACTTGCATATTGCACTTGTTATATTACTTTATGTTGACAATATCCATGAGATATACATGTTATAAGTTGAAAGCAACCGCTGAAACTTAATCTTCCTTTGTGTTGCTTCAACACCTTTACTTTGATTTATTGCTTTATGAGTTAACTCTTATGCAAGACTTATTGATGCTTGTCTTGAAGTACTATTCATGAAAAGTCTTGCTTTATGATTCACTTGTTTACTCATGTCATTACCGTTGTTTTGATCGCTGCATTCATTACATATGTTTACAAATAGTATGATCAAGATTATGATGGCATGTCACTTCAGAAATTATCTTTGTTATCGTTTTACCTGCTCGGGACGAGCAGAACTAAGCTTTGGGATGCTGATACGTCTCCAACGTATCGATAATTTCTTATGTTCCATGCTAGTTTATTGATGATACCTACATGTTTTATGCACATTATATGTCGTATTTACGCATTTTCTGGAACTAACCTATTAACAAGATGCCGAAGAGCCAGTTGCTGTTTTCTGCTGTTTTTGGTTTGAAATCCTAGTAACGAAATATTCTCGGAATTGGACGAAATCACCGCCCAGGTTCTATTTTTCACGAAGCTTCCAAGACCGAAGGAGTTTTCGGGGCCACGAGGTGGCCGATGAGCGGCGGCGCGCCAGGCCCTCGGCCGCGCGGCCCTGTCCCCTCTGGGCCCCTCGTGCCGCCTCTTGATCCGCCTCCGCCTGCTGAATAGCCTCCGTCGCGAAACCCCCGCATCGAGAACCACGATACGGAAAACCTTCCGAGACGCCGCCGCCGCGAATCCCATCTCGGGGATTCAGGAGGTCGCCTCCGGCACCCTGCCGGAGAGGGGATTCATCTCCCGGAGGACACTTCATCGCCATGATCGCCACGGAGTGATGAGTGAGTAGTTCACCCCTGGACTATGGGTCCATAGCAGCTAGATGGTCGTCTTCTCCAAATTGTGCTTCATTGTTGGATCTTGTGAGCTGCCTAACATGATCAAGATCATCTATCTGTAATACTATATGTTGTGTTTGTCGGGATCCGATGGATAGAGAATACTATGTTATGGTGATTATCAATCTATTGTTTATGTGTTGTTTATGATCTTGCATGCTCTCCGTTATTAGTAGAGGCTCTGGCCAAGTTTTTGCTCTTAACTCCAAGAGGGAGTATTTATGCTCGATAGTGGGTTCATGCCTTCATTGACACTTGGGACAGTGACAGAAAGTTCTAAGGTTGTGATGTGTTGTTGCCACTAGGGATAAAACATTGATTCTATGTCTAAGGATGTAGTTGTCGATTACATTACGCACCATACTTAATGCAATTGTCCGTTGTTTAACTTAATACTTAATGGGGTTCGGATGATAACCTGAAGGTGGACTTTTTAGGCATAGATGCAGTTGGATGGCGGTCTATGTACTTTGTCGTAATGCCCGATTAAATCTCACTATATTTATCATATCATGTATATGCATTGTTATGCCCTTCTCTATTTGTCAATTACCCGACTGTAATTTGTTCACCCAACATGCTTTTATCTTATGGGAGAGACACCTCTAGTGAACTGTGGACCCCGGTCCTATTCTTTACATCGCACAATCTACTGCAATACTTGTTTTACTGTTTTCTTGCAAACAATCATCTTCCACACAATACGGTTAATACTTTGTTACAGCAAGCAGTGAGATTGACAACCTCACCGTTCGTTGGGGCAAAGTACTGGGTTGTGTTGTGCAGTTCCACGCTGGCGCCCGAATCCTCGTTGTTGCGCCGCATCACATTTCGCCACCATCAACCTTCAACGTGCTTCTTGCCTCCCATCGATTCGATTAAACCTTGGTTTCTTTCCGAAAACTTGCCATCATACCATTTCTCCTCTGGGGTCTCAACGGACGTGTACATCTACGCGCATCGATAATCCATAACGACAACAGACAACAGATATGGTTCTCTTTAATGCACAACATGTAAACAATATGAGATTGAGAATATATATATGTCCAACTAACACTTGATTCATGGCTTTAGTTAGCGGCCCAATGTTCTTCTCTAACAATATGCATGCTCCAACCATTAAGGTGGTAGATCTTCTCTTATTAGATTACAGATATGCATCGCATGTCAATTATTGAAAGTTGATGGCGTCCTGTAATGGATAAACAACAAGCAACTTATAAGAGATAAAGTGCATAAGTACATATTCAATACTACGATAGTTTTTTAAGGCTATTTTGTCCCATGAGCTATATATTGCAAAGGTGAATGACGAATTTTAAAGGTAGCACAGCAATTTACTTTGGAATGGGAGAAATACCATGTAGTAGGTAGGTATGGTGGACACAAATGGCATAGTGGTTGGCTCAAGGATTTTGGATGCATGAAGTATTCCCTCGATACAAGGTTTAGGCTAGCAAGGTTATTTGAAGCAAACTCAAGGATGAAGTGCAAAAACTCACATACATATTGTAAACATTATAGACTTACAACGTCTTCCTTGTTGTTCAAAACTCAAACATAATTATCTAGACCTTAGAGACCAAATATGCAAATCAAATTTTAGCAAGCTCTATGTATTTCTTCATTAATGGGTGCAAAGTATATGATGCAAGAGCTTAAACATGAGCACAACAATTGCAAAGTATCACATTATCCAAGACATTTTAGAATTACTACATGTAGCATTTCCCAATTCCAACCATATAACAATTTAACGAAGAAGTTTCAACCTTCGCCTTGAACATTATGAGTAAAGCCTAAGGACATATTTGTCCATATGCAACAGCGGAGCGTGTCTCTCTCCCACAAAGTGAATGCTAGGATCCATTTTATTCAAAAACAAAACAAACCGACGCTCCAAGAAGAAAAAAAGATGTGACTGAATAAAAATATAGTGGGAGGAACTGATGATGTTGTCGATGAAGAAGGGGATGTTGGGCATCCCAAGCTTAGACGCTTGAGTCTTCTTAAAATATGCAGGTGAACCACGGGGGCATCCTCAAGCTTAGAGCTTTTCTACTCTTGATCATAGTATATCATACTCCTCTCTTGACCCTTGAAAACTTCCTTCACCAAACTTCAAGCAAACTCATTAGAGGGTTAGTGCACATTAAAAATTCACATATTCAGAGGTGACACAATCATTCTTCACTTCTGGACCTTGCACAAAGCTACTGGACATTAATGGATCAAAGAAATTCATCCGAGCAATACGGCAATGAGAAATAAAAGGCAGAATCTGTCAAAAACAGAACAGTCCGTAAAGACGAACCTGAAAGGTGCACTAGACTTGCTCAAATGGAAAAACTCAAAACTAATGAAAGTTGCGTACATATCTGATCACGCTCGTAATTTTGCAGATTTTTTTGAATTTTCTACAGAGACTTATGCCAGAATTCGTGACAGACAGCAATGCTGTTTCTCGCAGCGATCCCAAATATAACATCAACTTTAACATAGAAACTTTACTTGGTACAAAAACATGATAAGTAGAGGTTGCTACAGTAGTAAACAACTTCCAAGACTCAAATAAAACAAAAATTGCTGTGGTAAAAACATGGGTTGTCTCCTATAAGCGCTTTTCTTTAACGCCTTTCAGCTAGGCGCAGAAAGAGCAAATCAAGTAACATCAAGAGATGGAGCATCAACATTATTATTTTTCATGCAAACACAACTTGTTGCAGAGGGTACTTTAGGTTCTCCATTATCTAAATTTTCTATGGTGGTGCTAGGGGTTTTAGCAATTTTAGGCCTATAATAATTCTTTTGTTTAGGAACTTTAGAGGCATACATGAATTTTTGCTCTTTACCCACATAAGCTTTCTCATTATACTTGAGGGAAGAAAAGGTTGAACCCAAGGTTCCCATAGCTTTTTCAAGTTCATCAATCCTATTGGTTTGATTATCCTGGACAACACAAGTTCCTAGGACACTAATTCTTTCATCAATTCCTCCTAAGGATTTATCAAGTTCATTAGTTTTATCAAGTAGCATTCCCAATTTAGTTTCAACACTTGGAAAATTTTTCTCTATGGTTTCCAATTTTTCATAACATCCTCAAGAGAGATTTCAATTTTAACTTCATTAACAGGTGGTATTCCAACTAGACTCTCAATGATGCAACTAGCTTCTAAAGCGGGAGTACCTAGGAAATTACCTCCCGAAAGAGTATCAAGAACATACCTATTCCAACTAGATAAACCAACATAAAAGTTCCTAAGAAGGATAGTGGTGGAGTGTTTCTTAATGCACCTATGATGAGCATTACTAATTCTATACCAAGCATCTTTAAAACTTTCTCCACCTTGTTGCTTAAAAGAACGAACTTCAACTTCAGGATTACTCATTTTAATAGTAATAAAGTAAACTAAGCAAAGACAAGTGACTAATTTTTTTGTGTTTTTGATATAGAGAGCAGGACAATAAAGTAAAACTAGCAACTAATTTTTTGTGTGTTTTGTTTAGGTGCAGCAAACAAAGTAGTAAATAAAATAAAGCAAGACAAAAACAAAGTAAAGAGATTGAGAAGTGGAGACTCCCCTTGCAGCGTGTCTTGATCTCCCGGCAACGGCGCCGAAAAGAGCTTGATGGCGTGTAACTCACACGTTCGTTGGGAACCTCAAGAGGAAGGTATGATGCGCAGCAGTAAGTTTTCCCTCAGAAAGAAACCAAGGTTTATCGAACCAGTAGGAGCCAAGAAGCACGTTGAAGGTTGATGGTGGCGAAATGTGATGCGGCGCAACACCAGGGATTCCGGCGCTGATACGTCTCCAACGTATCGATAATTTCTTATGTTCCATGCTACTTTATTGATGATACCTACATGTTTTATGCACATTATATGTCATATTTATGCATTTTCTGGAACTAACCTATTAACAAGATGCCGAAGAGCCAGTTGCTGTTTTCTGCTGTTTTTGGTTTCAGAAATCCTAGTAAAGAAATATTCTCGGAATTGGACGAAACTTTCGCCCAGGGTCCTATTTTTGCACGAAGCTTCCGAAGACCGAAGAGATAACGAAGTGGGGCCACGAGGCGGCCAGAGGGCAGGCGGCGCGGCCCAGCCTTGGCCGCGCCGACCTAGCCCCTGGCCCCCCCCCCCCGCGTTGACCCTCCGCCTACTTAAAGCCTCCGTCGCGAAACCCCCAGACCGGAGCCACGATACGGAAAACCTTACCGAGACGCGCCGCCGCGAATCCCATCTCGGGGATTCGGAGATCGCCTCCGGCACCCTGCCGGAGAGGGGATTCATCTCCCCCGGAGGACTCTACACCGCCATGGTCGCCTCCGGAGTGATGAGTGAGTAGTTCACCCCTGGACGATGGGTCCATAGCAGTAGCTAGATGGTCGTCTTCTCCTTGTTGTGCTTCATTGTTGGATCTTGTGAGCTGCCTAACATGATCAAGATCATCTATATGTAATTCTATATGTTGTGTTTGTCGGGATCCGATGGATAGAGAGTACTATGATTATGGTGATTATCAATCTATTGTTTATGTGTTGTTTATGATCTTGCATGCTCTCCGTTATTAGTAGAGGCTCTGGCCAAGTTTGTACTCTTAACTCCAAGAGGGAGTATTTATGCTCGATAGTGGGTTCATGCCTCCATTGAATCTGGACAGACACAAAGTTCTAAGGTTGTGGATGTGCTGTTGCCACTAGGGATAAAACATTGATGCTATGTCTAAGGATGTAGTTGTTGATTACATTACGCACCATACTTAAGGCAATTGTCTGTTGCTTTGCAACTTAATACTGGAGGGGGTTCGGATGATAAGCTGAAGGTGGACTTTTTAGGCATAGATGCAGTTGGATGGCGGTCTATGTACTTTGTCGTAATGCCCAATTAAATCTCACTATATTTATCATATCATGTATATGCATTGTTATGCCTTTCTCTATTTGTCAATTGCCCGACCGTAATTTGTTCACCCAACATGCTTTTATCTTATGGGAGAGACACCTCTAGTGAACTGTGGACCCCGGTCCTATTCTTTACATAGCATACAATCTACTGCAATTGTGTTTACTGTTTTCTTTGCAAACATCTTCCACTCGATACGTTTAATCCTTTGTTACAGCAAGCCGGTGAGATTGACAACTCCACTGCTTCGTTGGGGCAAAGTACTTTGGTTGTGTTGTGCAGGTTCCGCGCCGGAATCCCGGTGTTGCGCCGCATCACATTTCGCGACCATCAACCTTCAACGTGCTTCTTGGCTCCTACGGTTCGATTAAACCTTGGTTTCATACTGAGGGAAACTTGTGCGCATCATACCTTCCTCTTGGGGTTCCCAACGGACATGTACATCTACGCGCATCAAGCACTTTTTCTGGCGCCGTTGCCGGGGACCTGAAGAAAAGCTACACCACAAAGAATTGCCTCCCACGGCAACAGCACTTTTTCTGGCGCCGTTGCCGGGAGATCAAGACACGCTGCAAGGGGAGTCTCCACTTCTCAATCTCTTTACTTTGTTTTTGTCTTGCTTTATTTTATTTACTACTTTGTTTGCTGCACCTAAACAAAATACAAAAAATTAGTTGCTAGTTTTACTTTATTTACTGTCTTGCTCTATATCAAAAACACAAAAAAATTAGTTACTTGCATTTACTCTATCTAGTTTGTTTTATTTTACTGCTACTAAAATGAGTAATCCTGAAGTTGAAGTTCGTTCTTTTAAGCAACAAGGAGGAGAAAGTTTTAAAGATGCTTGGTATAGAATTAGTAATGCTCATCATAGGTGCATTAAGAAACACTCCACCACTATCCTTCTTAGGAACTTTTATGTTGGTTTATCTAGTTGGAATAGATATGTTCTTGATACTCTTTCGGGAGGTAATTTCCTAGGTACTCCCGCTCTAGAAGCTAGTTGCATCATTGAGAGTCTAGTTGGAATACCACCTGTTAATGAAGTTAAAATTGAAATCTCTCTTGAGGATGTTATGAAAAAATTGGAAACCATAGAGAAAAATTTTCCAAGTATTGAAACTAAATTGGAAATGTTATTGGATAAAACTGATGAACTTGAAAAAGCTATGGGAACCTTGGGTTCAACCTTTTCTTCTCTCAAGTATAATGAGAAAGCTTATGTGGGTAAAGAGCAAAAATTCATGTATGCTTCTAAAGTGCCTAAACAAAAGAATTACTATAGGCCTAAAATTGCTAAAACCCCTAGCACCACCATAGAAAATTTAGATAATGGAGCACCTAAAGTACCCTCTGCAACAATTTGTGTTTGCATGAAAAATAATAATGTTGATGCTTCTACTCTCGATGTTACTTGATTTGCACTTTCTGCGCCTAGCTGAAAGGCGTTAAAGAAAAGCGCTTATGGGAGACAACCCATGTTTTTACCTACAGCAATTTTTTGTTTTGTTGAGTCTTGGAAGTTGTTTACTACTGTAGCAACCTCTCCTTATCATGTTTTTGTGCCAAGTAAAGTTTCTATGTCAAAGTTGATGTTATATTTGGGATCGCTGCGCAGAAACAGCATTGCTGTCTGTCACGAATCTGGGCACAGTTCTCTGTAGAAAATTCGAAAAAATCTGCCAATTTACGAGCGTGATCCTCAGATATGTACGCAACTTTCATTAGTTTTGAGTTTTTCCATTTGAGCAAGTCTGGTGCCATCTCTAAATTCGTCTTTACGGACTGTTTTGTTTTTGACAGATTCTGCCTTTTATTTCGCATTGCCTCTTTTGCTATGTTGGATTTATTTTTTTGATCCACTAATGTCCAGTAGCATTATGCAATGTCCAGAAGTGAAAATAATGATTGTGTCACCTCTGAATGAGTGAATTATTAATGATGCACTAACCCTCTAATGAGTTTGCTTGAAGTTTGGTGTGAAGGAAGTTTTCAAGGGTCAAGAGAGGAGAATGATATACTATGATCAAGAGGAGTGAAAGCTCTAAGCTTGGGGATGCCCCCGTGGTTCACCCCTGCATATTCTAAGAAGACTCAAGCGTCTAAGCTTGGGGATGCCCAAGGCATCTCCTTCTTCATCGACAACATCATCAGGTTCCTCCCCTGAAACTATATTTTTATTCAATCACATCTTGTGTTCTTTACTTGGAGCGTCGGTTTGTTTTTGTTTTTGTTTTTGTTTGAATAAAATGGATCCTAGCATTCACTTTGTGGGAGAGAGACACGCTCCGCTGTTGCATATGGACACATGTGTCCTTAGGTTTTACTCATAATGTTCAAGGCGAAGTTTCTTCTTCGTTAAATTGTTATATGGTTGGAATTGGAAAATGCTACATGTAGTAATTCTAAAATGTCTTGGATAATGTGATACTTGGCAATTGTTGTGCTCATGTTTAAGCTCTTGCATCATATGCTTTGCACCCATTAATGAAGAAATACATAGAGCTTGCTAAAATTTGATTTGCATATTTGGTCTCTCTAAGGTCTAGATAATATCTAGTATTGAGTTTTGAACAACAAGGAAGACGTGTAGAGTCTTATAATGTTTACAATATGTCTTTTATGTGAGTTTTGCTGCACTTGTTCATCCTTGAGTTTGCTTCAAATAACCTTGCTAGCCTAAACCTTGTATCGAGAGGGAATACTTCTCATGCATCCAAAATCCTTGAGCCAACTACTATGCCATTTGTGTCCACCATACCTACCTACTACATGGTATTTCTCCGCCATTCCAAAGTAAATTGCTTGAGTGCTACCTTTAAAATTCCATCATTCACCTTTGCAATATATAGCTCATGGGACAAAATAGCCTTAAAAACTATCGTAGTATTGAATATGTACTTATGCACTTTACATTTTATTAAGTTGCTTGTTGTGCGATAACCATGCTTCTGGGGAACGCCATCAACTATTGTTGAATATCATGTGAGTTGCTATGCATGTCCGTCTTGTCTGAAGGATCTACCATTTTAGTGGTTGGAGCATGCAAAATTGTTAGAGAAGAACATTGGGCCGCTAACTAAAGCCATGAATCATGGTGAAAGTTTTGGACATATATCCTCAATCTCATATGAGAATAATAACTTTGCTACATGCTTATGCATTTAAGAGGAGTCCATTATCTGTTGTCCATGTTGTCCGGTATGGATGTCTAAGTTGAGAATAATCAAAAGCGAGAAATCCAAATGCGAGCTTTCTCCTTAGACCTTTGTACAGGCGGCATGGAGGTACCCCTTTGTGACACTTGGTTGAAACATGGCATGCGAAGATCCGGTAGTCCAAGCTAAGTAGGACGAGGTGCGGGCACTATTAGTATACTATGCATGAGGCTTGCAACTTATAAGATATAATTTACATAACTCATATGCTTTATTACTACCGTTGACAAAATTGTTTCATGTTTTCAAAATAAAAGCTCTAGCACAAATACAACAATCGATGCTTTCCTCATTGAAGGACCTTTCTTTTACTTTTATTGTTGAGTCAGTTTACCTATCTCCTTCCACCTAAGAAGCAAACACTTGTGTGAACCGTGCATTGATTCCTACATACTTGCATATTGCACTTATTATACTACTTTATGTTGACAATATCCATGAGATATACATGTTATAAGTTGAAAGCAACCGCTGAAACTTAATCTTCCTTTGTGTTGCTTCAACACCTTTACTTTGATTTATTGCTTTATGAGTTAACTCTTATGCAAGACTTATTGATGCTTGTCTTAAGTACTATTCATGAAAAGTCTTTGCTTTATGATTCAATTGTTTACTCATGTCATTACCTTTGTTTTGATCTGCATTCATTACATATGTTTACAAATAGTATGATCAAGATTATGATGGCATGTCACTTCGAAATTATCTTTGTTATCGTTTTACCTGCTCGGGACGAGCAGAACTGTGTTTGCTGATACGTCTCACGTATCGATAATTTCTTATGTTCCATGCTACTTTATTGATGATACCTACATGTTTTATGCACATTATATGTCATATTTATGCATTTTCGGAACTAACCTATTAACAAGATGCCGAAGAGCCAGTTGCTGTTTTCTGCTGTTTTTGGTTTCAGAAATCCTAGTAAAGAAATATTCTCGGAATTGGACGAAACTTTCGCCCAGGGTCCTATTTTGCACGAAGCTTCCAGAAGACCGAAGAGATAACGAAGTGGGGCCACGAGGCGGCCGCAGGGCGGCGCGGCCCAGGCCTTGGCCGCGCCGACCTAGCCCCTGGGCCCCTCGTGTGGCCCCCGCGTTGACCCTCCGCCTACTTAAAGCTTCCATCGCGAACCCCCAGTACCGAGAGCCACGATACGAAACCCTTCGAGACGCCGCCGCCGCGATCCCATCTCGGGGATTCGGGATCGCCTCCGGCACCCTGCCGAGAGGGATTCATCTCCGGAGGACTCTACACCGCCATGGTCGCGCCTCCGGAGTGATGAGTGAGTAGTTCACCCTGGACCATGGGTCCATAGCAGTAGCTAGATGGTCGTCTTCTCCTTGTTGTGCTTCATTGTTGGATCTTGTGAGCTGCCTAACATGATCAAGATCATCTATATGTAATTCTATATGTTGTGTTTGTCGGGATCCGATGGATAGAGAGTACTATGATTATGGTGATTATCAATCTATTGTTTATGTGTTGTTTATGATCTTGCATGCTCTCCGTTATTAGTAGAGGCTCTGGCCAAGTTTGTACTCTTAACTCCAAGAGGGAGTATTTATGCTCGATAGTGGGTCATGCCTCCATTGAATCTGGGACAGCAAGTTCTAAGGTTGTGGATGTGCTGTTGCCACTAGGGATAAAACATTGATGCTATGTCTAAGGATGTAGTTGTTGATTACATTACGCACCATACTTAATGCAATTGTCTGTTGCTTTGCAATTTAATACTGGAGGGGGTTCGGATGATAACCTGAAGATGGACTTTTTAGGCATAGATGCAGTTGGATGGCGGTCTATGTACTTTGTCGTAATGCCCAATTAAATCTCACTATATTTATCATATCATGTATATGCATTGTTATGCCTTTCTCTATTTGTCAATTGCCCGACTGTAATTTGTTCACCCAACATGCTTTTATCTTATGGGAGAGACACCTCTAGTGAACTGTGGACCCCGGTCCTATTCTTTACATAGCATACAATCGACTGCAATTGTGTTTACTGTTTTCTTTGCAAACATCTTCCACTCGATACGTTTAATCCTTTGTTACAGCAAGCCGGTGAGATTGACAACTCCCACTGCTTTTGTTGGGGCAAAGTACTTTGGTTGTGTTGTGCAGGTTCCGCGTTGGCGCCGGAATCCCTGGTGTTGCGCCGCATCACATTTCGCGACCATCAACCTTCAACGTGCTTCTTGGCTCCTACTGGTTCGATTAAACCTTGGTTTCATACTGAGGAAAACTTGCCACTGTGCGCATCATACCTTCCTCTTGGGGTTCCCAACGGATGTGTACATCTACGCGCATCAGGAACCTGCACAACACAACCAAAGTACTTTGCCCCAACGAAACAGTGAGGTTGTCAATCTCACCGGCTTGCTGTAACAAAGGATTAACCGTATTGTGTGGAAGATGATTGTTTGCGAAGAAAACAGTAAAACACAATTGCAGTAGATTGTATGCTATGTAAAGAATAGGACCGGGGTCCACAGTTCACTAGAGGTGTCTCTCCCATAAGATTAAAGCATGTTGGGTGAACAAATTACAATCGGGCAATTGACAAATAGAAAAAGGGCATAACAATGCATATACATGATATGATAAATATAGTGAGATTTAATCGGGCATTACGACAAAGTACATAGACCGCCATCCAACTGCATCTATGCCTAAAAAGTCCACCTTCAGGTTATCATCCGAACCCCTTTCGTATTAAGTTGCAAGCAACAGACAATTGCATTAAGTATGGTGCGTAATGTAATCAACAACTACATCCTTAGACATAGCATCAATGTTTTATCCCTAGTGGCAACAACATCCACAACCTTAGAACTTTCTGTCACTGTCCCAGGTATCAATGGAGGCATGAACCCACTATCGAGCATAAATACTCCCTCTTGGAGTTAAGAGCAAAAACTTGGCCAGAGCCTCTACTAATAACGGAGAGCATGCAAGATCATAAACAACACATAAACAATAGATTGATAATCACCATAACATAGTATTCTCTATCCATCGGATCCCGACAAACACAACATATAGTATTACAGATAGATGATCTTGATCATGTTAGGCAGCTCACAAGATCCAACAATGAAGCACATAAGGAGAAGACGACCATCTAGCTACTGCTATGGACCCATAGTCCAGGGTGAACTACTCACTCATCACTCCGGAGGCGATCATGGCGATGAAGAGTCCTCCGGGGATGATTCCCCTCTCCGGCAGGGGCCGAGGCGATCTCCTGAATCCCCCGAGATGGGATTCGCGGCGGCGTCTCGGAAGGTTTTCCGTATCTTGGCTCGGACCGGGGCTTCTGCGACGGAGGCTTTAACTAGGCGAAAGGGCAGAGGCGCACGAGGGGGCCCGACGCACAGGCCGCGGCTAGGGCCTGGACCGCGCCGCCAGTGTCCGGCCACCTCGTGGCCCCACTTATCCTTTCGGTTGTCCTGGAAGCTTCGTGGCAAAATAGGACCTGGGCGTTGATTTCGTCCAATTCCGAGAATATTTCCTTACTAGATTCAACAAAAAAGAAAACAAGAATGGCTCTTCGGCAACTTGTTAATAGGTTAGTTCCAGAAATGCGTAAATACGACATATAATGTGTATAAAACATGTAGATATCATCAATAATGTAGCATGGAACACAAGAAATTATCGATACGTTGGAGACGTATCAGGTTCCCAGCCCCAATTAATTAACTTGCATTAATAATTCTCTTCACATGTTTTGCTCTGATCTATCAGTAAGCAACTTAAATTTGCAAATAGACACTCCTCCATGGTATGTGAATGTTGGAAGGCACCCGAGGATTCGGTTAGCCATGGCTTGTGAAAGCAAAGGTTGGGGAGAGTGTCATCTAATAAATAAAACTAAAGTACATGTGTAAACAAAAGAGAAGAGGGATGATCTACCTTGCTGGTAGAAATAACGTCCTTCATGGGAGCCGCTCTTGAAAGTCTGGTTGATAAGGTAGTTAGAGTACCCATTACCATTCGTTGACAACAACAAACACCTCTCAAAATTTTTACTTTTATGCTCTCTATATGATTTCAAAACTTGAAAAGCTCTAGCACATGATTTAATCCCTGCTTCCCTCTGCGAAGGGCCTATCTTTTACTTTATTGTTGAGTCAGTTTACCTACTTCCTTCCATCTTAGAAGCAAACACTTGTGTCAACTGTGCATTGATTCTTACATACTTGCTTATTTGCATTCATCATATTACTCGGGTTGACAATTATCCATGAGATATGCATGTTGAAAGTTGAAAGCAACTGCTGAAACTTATATCTTCCTTTGTGTTGCTTCGATGCCTTTACTTTGAATTTATTGCTTTATGAGTTAACTCTTATGCAAGACTTTTTGATGCTTGTCTTGAAAGTACTATTCATGAAAAGTTTTGCTATATGTCATCTATTTGTCAAACTATAGATCATTGCTTTGAATCACTCCATTCATGTCATATGCTTTACAATAATGTTGATCAAGATTATGATGGTAGCATGTCACCTCAGAAATTATTTGTGTTATCGTTTACCTACTCGAGGGCGAGTAGGAACTAAGCTTGGGGATGCTGGATACGTCTCAAACGTATCTATAATTTCTGATGTTCCATGCTTGTTTTATGACAATACCTACATGTTTTGTTCAAACTTTATATCGTTTTGATGCGTTTTCCGGAACTAACCTATTGACGAGATGCCGAAGTGCCAGTTCCTGTTTTCTGCTGTTTTTGGTTTCAGAAATCCTAGTAAGGAAATATTCTCGGAATCGGACGAAATCAACGCCCAGTACCCTATTTTCACCGGAAGCTTCCAGAACACCCGAGAGGGACCAGAGGGGGCCACAGGGGCCCCACACACTAAGGCGGCGCGGCCTGAGGGGGGGGCGGCCTGGTGTCTGGCCCCACCAGACCCCCTCCGAGGCTCCCCTTTCGCCTATATAAGGTCCCTGACCTAAAACCCCGAAACGAATAAGCCACGGTACGAGAAAAGTTCCGCAGCCGCCGCCATCGCGAAGCCAAGATCCTGGGGACAGGAGCGGCACGCCGCCGGGACGGGGAAGTGCCCGGAAGGCTTCTCCATCGACACCGCTGCCATCTCCACCGCCATCTTCATCACCGGCTCCCATGAGGAGGGAGTAGTTCTCCATCGAGGCTCGGGGCTGTACCGGTAGCTATGTGGTTAATATCTCTCCTATGTACTTCAATACAATGATCTCATGAGCTGCTTTACATGATTGAGATCCATATGATGAGATTTGTATCGCTACTAGTTATGTGCTACTCATGTGATGTTATTAAAGTAGTCTATTCCTCCTGCATGGTGTAAAGGTGACTAGTGTGTGCACCGTGTGGTTCTTGTCGTAGGCTATGATCATGATCTCTTGTAGATTGTGGAGTTAATTGTCATTATGATAGTATTGATGTGATCTATTCCTCCTTTCATAGTGTAATGTGGACAGTGTGTGCGCTATGTTAGTTCTTGGTTTATTTTGCAATGATCTATTATGCTCTAAGGTTACTTAAACATGAATATCGAATGTTGTGGAGCTTGTTAACTCCGGCATTGAGGGTTCGTGTAATCCTACGCAACGAATGGTGTTCATTATCAAACAAGAGTATATGTAGCACATATGAGGAAGAGTTATTTATTATGCGATCAATGTTGAGAGTGTCCACTAGTGAAAGTATGATCCCTAGGCCTTGTTTCCAATACTGCAAACACCGCTTATTTACTGTTCTATTGCATGTTTACTCGCTGCCATATTTTATTCAGATTACCACTACCACTCATATACATCCATACTACTTGTATTTCACTATCTCTTCGCCGAACTAGTGCACCTATACATCTGACAAGTGTATTAGGTGTGTTGGGGACACAAGAGACTTCTTGTATCGTGATTGCGGGTTGCTTGAGAGGGATATCTTGGACCTCTTCCTCCCTGAGTTCGATAAACCTTGGGTGATCCACTTAACGGAAAACTTGCTGCTGCTCTACAAACCTCTGCTCTTGGAGGCCCAACACTGTCTACAAGAATAGAAGCACCCGTAGACATCACCTCCGGCACCCTGCCGGAGAGGGGAATCATCACCGGAGGAGCTCTACATCATCATGCCCGCCTCCGGATTGATGCGTGAGTAGTTCATCCTTGGACTATGGGTCCATAGCAGTAGCTAGATGGTTGTCTTCTCCGCTTGTGCTATCATTGTTATAGATCTTGTGAGCTGCCTAACATGATCAAGATCATCTATTTGTAATGCTATATGTTGTGTTTGGCGGGATCCGATGAATATAGAATATTATGTTAAGTTGATTATCAATATATCATATTTGTGTTGTTTATGTTCTTGCATGCTCTCCGTTGCTAGTAGAGGCTCTGGCCAAGTTGATACTTGTAACTCCAAGAGGGAGTAATTATGCTCGATAGTGAGTTCATGCCTCCATTGAATCTGGGACAGTGACAGAAAGTTCTAAGGTTGTGGATGTGCTGTTGCTACTAGGGATAAAACATTGATGCTTTGTCTAAGGATATTTGTGTTGATTACATTACGCACTATACTTAATGCAATTATCTGTTGTTTACAACTTAATACTGGAAGGGGTTCGGATGATAACCTAAAGGTGGATTATTTAGGCATAGATGCATGCTGGATAGCGGTCTATGTACTTTGTCGTAATGCCCTGATTAAATCACATAGTAATCATCGTTGATATGTATTGAATCTTCATTTGTCAATTGCCCCTGTAATTTGTTCACCTAGCATGTTAGTTATCTTATTGGAGAGACACCACTAGTGAACTGTGGACCCCGGTCCATTCTTTTACATCTGAATACATTCTACTGCTTTTATTCTTTGCAAACAAACACCATCTTCCACTCGATACGCTTAATCCTTTTTTCAGCAAGCCGGTGAGATTGACAACCTCACTGTTACGTTGGGACAAAGTACTTTGATTGTGTTGTGCAGGTTTCACGTTGGCGCCGGTTTCACCGGTGTTGCGCCGCACTACATTCCTCCACCAACAACCTTCACGTGCTTCTTGGCTCCTACTGGTTCGATAACCTTGGTTTCTTTCTGAGGGAAAACTTGTCACTGTGCGCATCATACCTTCCTCTTGGGGTTCCCAACGGACGTGTACATCTACGCGCATCAGCTTGGAAGCCGTTTTTTTTTGCGTCGAAGACGGCGATTTGGAGGCCGTATGTTGGCCCAAACTTCATATTCGAAAACCTATTCGAATTTGGTGGCCGGGTGTTGGCTCAAACTTTAAATTCGTAAGCTTATTCGAATTTATATACTTTTATTTAAATTTTCAAATTCAAATCATCTATTGGGTCGTATGGGGCGCGCCAGTGTGGGAGCAGCTCCCCAAAATAGATGATGATGTGTTGGTGTTCCCCATACAACGATGCCGACGCCTCTACCGGCGACTATTGAGAGGCGCCGGTGGAGATGCTCTTACTACTCCTAACCATCCAACATCTAGGAGACGTGCCCTGCTCTCTTCTCTTGTGTGGCGAGCTCCTGTCTATCGGATGGCCATGTTCATCAAGTAAATTGTAATGTAGCTGGGGAACACGGCTGAGACTACTCATAGTGGGAGTAACTTCACTAGTAACTAAGTGTCCAACTCAGCAAATTTGCTTATGTGGCAGTGAGTTAATGAGGAGAGAGGAGGATGGAGTAACATAGCTAGTTACTGTAACATCACACTTCCCAAGATACAATGAGTCTATAAGCTAATTAATGAAGACATCTATGATACTACTTTGATGTTACTAACCACTATGAAGGTAGTAACATAGAGTAGTAACATGTGCATGTTACTACTCTATGTTACTTCCCACTATGACTAGTCTGACCCATGCTTCTCCACTGCCATGAGCCGCATCGCATCTACTCTCTAGCGAAGCTCCATCCACGTATGGCAGCGGAAAGAGGAGGGCGCGGACCAATCCATGTCCGCCTCGTTCTCCACAAGCACCGACAACCCCTTGTGCTGACCCTCACCAACCAGACTCCTTATGGGTGTCCACCTCCGTTAAAAACAGACATGAGTGCATCCATCATCTTGTATTTCTATTTACGTTTTTATTTACAGAGAAAAATGGAAATTCACATTTAATTAATCATCTAAAAAAGGTTTAGCACATTATTCGTCAAACTTGAGCGAAAACACATATATTCTTCTGCAAATATTTTATGTAGTCTATGCAAAGCGTGACGGGTGTTACATTATAGTATCGAGTGATCTCTGTAAAAATATTATATGGAAAGTACTAACGTATGCAATTTTTGTTTATCTCAGCTCTAAGTTATTCATACAAATAAAAATTATATTTTTTATGAAATAATATTGTGTTATCACTAGATTTTAGCCAAATCGGAAGGTGGGCCGTGATTGAGATGGGCTTGAAGGATATGCACATAAAGTGTTTCTGAATCGGCCTCGTACGAGAATTTGGGCTAGATTGCCCGTGTATTTGTACATTATGGTAGATCGCATGTTAGTTTAGAATTAAGAGATAGAGTTTGGTTCGTACACAGTTAGGTTTATTCCAAAGATAGAAAGTCCACGGACTATAAATATGTATCTAGGGTTATTGAGAAAGGAGGACGATCACGTTCACAACAAACACAATCTAGGCGCATCGCCACCCCTTGTTTCGAGGGTTTCTTCCGGGTAAGTGTCATGCTGCCTAGATCGCATCTTGCGATCTAGGCAGTATCGGTTTATTCGTTGTTTCGTGTTGCTCGTACTGAAGCCTTGTTGATGGCGAGTAACACTGTTATCATAGATGTTTTGGGGCTTACATTGATACTTTTCTGATATGTTTGCTTAGTTATGCTGCCCCTCAATATCTAGCTGCCTTTGCACCTATCTTAGGTGTAAGGGCAGCATCTTGCTTCGTCTTTATTTAGTAGATCTGATCTGTTATGGTTGTTCCTTGTTCTTCAAGGATTAGCTTGATATCCGCATGGTTAGGCCTTGCAAACGGGTTGAATGATCCAGTAGTGCGTAAGGTACGGTTTGCCGATCCCAGAAGGGATGTTCCGGGAATCAACTCTGTGTTGGTTTTTAGGCCTCTTCTAGGACTAGTTTTCTGTTATCTTTCGTATCTGCCAGGCTCAACTACGTGTAGGATGTTCCGGTTATGCGGTGAAAGCCCTAAACTGTCGTAGATCGATTTAACTTAGTATTGATAAAGCAGGATCCCCATGTCATTGTAGATCCATTATGAACCATGGGTTAATCGGCTCTTTGAGCCGATTCACAGGGTAACCTGAGAGCCGATCGAGGCTCATTTAATGTTTACGTGTCTGCCATGCAGGAAACTAATTGAAGCAATCCAACACCTTCCTGACCAGGTATAGGTCAGGTGGCACGCCCTTGCAATAGCCAGGACGTGTGCCGGAGCATTGCGGGCCGTCGCCCGAGGGACCAGGGCCCACCAGCAGTCCTGGGAGCCTCCCGGCTCTCCGTGTTGCCCGTCGCTGCTCGCCGGTGGGTTTTGGCAGGCAACACATTCTGGCACGCCCGGTGTGACATTCTAAAACAACTGCGTCAACATCTGCAGCTGAGATGGCGGACGCACCGATCACGTACGAGGAGCTGCCTGATGATCACAAGAAGAAATATGATGAGGTCAAAGCTCTTTTCGAAGCCGATCTCATCGGCTCTTTCGACAGGATACACATGGCATCAGGTGGAAGGGATTCTCACCTGAAGGCGTTCTCGATGAAGTAGACCTGTCTCTCCCTTCAGAGGAACGCACCAGAGCTCTGCGCCAGGAAGTTAATTACATGGTGGCTCATTCTCTACACCGTCATTCTGAGAGCCTGGTGAACGCTTTCGAGCGCATTGCGGTTCGCGTGGTTCAGGAAATCATGAAGCATCAGTACTCTCCGTCAGGACCTACCCTAGGGACTCACCAGGGAGAAATACCGTTCCAGACCAGACCGCAGCTGCCATTCACGCTTGCCGCTCCAGAGCCACAGGGTTCACCGGCATACGTCGTTTACAAGGTTGGAGGCGATCCTGGCGATTGCCAATTCCTGTATGAGCCGCCCAAAGAAATCCCACATGGATACGTGTGCACGTACGTGCCTGACTGCAATAACTTGGCGCGCACGAACCAGATTGCAGCAGGAGGGATCTCTGGAGCAGACGCCGATAAACAGGCGTGGCTAGCTAAATATGCCACCGGAACAAGTCATGAAAGCCCAGACCCTGCAGCTCATACAGTGGAACAAATCAGTACAATCTTGAGAGACCAGTTCGGTATCCTGCCAAAGAGGAGAACAGTCGGCTATTCAAAGCCGTACCCAAACGAATATGATTTGATTCCACTGCCACCCAAGTATCGGCTCCCTGAGTTCTCAAAGTTCAATGGATCAGAAGGGTCCAGCTCAATTGAGCATGTGAGCCGATATTTGGCACAGTTGGGCATGATTTCAGCATCAGACCCGTTACGCGTAAGGTTTTTTGCGCAATCTCTCACAGGACCAGCTTTTGGGTGGTACACCTCGTTGCCACCAGATTCAGTCCGGACGTGGAAGCAACTGGAAGAGCAGTTTCATGTGCAATATCACTCAGAAGCTACCGAGGCTGGCATTGCCGATCTGGCGCAGGTGCGGCAGAAGCGGGGAGAAACGGTGTCGGAATACATTCAGCGTTTCAGGACTGTCAAGAACCGATGTTATTCGGCTCGTTTAACTGAGAAAGAAGCAGTCGAGCTGGCAGTGTTGGGCCTCGCAGCGCCATCAAGGATCTGGCGTTCCAAGCGGAATACAATTCACTGGCGCACATGGCTCAGAAATTAACATTATATGAGCAGCGCCACCCAGAGTGTACCAAGATAAGTTCAAACGCCCGATCGGCCTGGTCGAGACAGAAGACGTTGAGGACTCTGAAGACCAGGAAGTAGCCGTAGCTGAATGGGCTCGGGGGGCAGCTCCCGTGTCCTGCAAATGGGTGAAACAACAAGGGCCTGCAAAAGGGTTTGACTTCGATATAAGCAAAGCTGAGCAGATATTCGATTTATTGCTTAAGGAAAACAGCTGAAGTTACCCGAAGGCCATAAAATCCCTACGGCGCAGAAATGAACGGGAGACCGTACTGCAAGTGGCATCACTCGTTCACCCATGTCACCAATGACTGCAAAGAGCTGCGTCGGCAGATCCAAACGGCAATAGAACAAGGCCGTTTGACCCTTGGTCAGTTTGCCATGAAAGTGGACACGCAACCGTTTCCTGGCGTCAACATGGTGGAACTCGATCACCCCATGAAGCGTCAGCTAGATTTCTCATTCGGTGTTAACATGGCAGGGCCTGTACACCACCATGGCAACGACAAAGAAGAAATCGGTCACTCCCGTGGCAAGGAAAAGGAGGAGGCCGGCCCACGCGACCGGCCCCGATATGATGATAGGAGGTACGTCACCGAGGAGCAAGTGAGAAGCGTGCGGTATCAACGACCACTCTCCGCGCACCTCCTTAACAAATATGAGCATCAGTACGACCGACGTCGGCGGTACGATATAGATGACGAAAGATATCGTCGGTCTGATGCAGACAACAGAAAATATCGTCGGTATGATAGAGACGACGAAGGTTATGAGCGCCGCGCTAAGGGGAAGTCAAGAGAGCAGGAAGACATGGACAGACACTGGGATTGTCCTTTCTTCAAGCATTGCTGGGATTCAGGAATGAGCCGATTGCCTACAGTCGACAACTGCCCGGAATGTAGACACCAGAAGAAGGACACGGGAGACGTTTCAGTGTTCAAGCGTCTAGGGCCTCTCCCATCTCAGAACAGACGAGCTGAGTCATCTCGAGTGGAAGATTTCGAGGAGTCAGAGGATGAAGAAGAAGATAGATACCACCGGCCAAGGTGGTGCCCTGATGGACTCAGTCACTCCCAAAAGCGTAGGGTTCAGCGGCTACGTAGCTTGGAGGAAGCCGAGGCGCAGTACCTGTACACGTTGAGGAAAGCTCGGCCCGATCTGGCCGTGAAAATTCAGCAAACTTTGGAGACGGAGATGCGTCCACAGAAGAAAGAATGGCGCCCCAAGCAAACAAAAGCCGATGCGAAGGCATCGGCTGGCACAAACATGGTGTTCATACTTCCGTCGGAGTTTTGTGCTCCAAGAACCGAAGAAGTGCCAGTAGCTCAGTTTGACTGCGGCCCACGGCCAGTTATCTTTGAAAAGCCACGAGAGAGGAGCTACAAACATTTGAAGGCCCTGTACCTAAGAGGTTATATCAACGGGCAGCCTGTCGGCAAGATGTTGGTTGACACGGGAGCGGCAGTCAATATAATGCCATACTCCATGCTACGGCGTTTGGGACGCTCTACCGAAGATCTGATCAAAACCAACGTCACACTAAGCGACTTCAACGGCCAAGCATCAGAAGCGCAAGGCGTTGAACGTGGACCTAACCGTGGGCCGAAAAACCATCCCTACGTCATTCTTCATTGTCGACAGCAAAAGCACCTACGCTGTCCCTGCTAGGGATTGGATTGGATGCGCGTAGATGTACACGTCCGTTGGGAACCCCAAGAGGAAGGTATGATGCGCACAGTGGCAAGTTTTCCCTCAGAAAGAAACCAAGGTTTAATCGAACCAGTAGGAGCCAAGAAGCACGTTGAAGGTTGATGGTGGCGAAATGTGATGCGGCGCAACAACAGGGATTCGGCGCCAACGTGGAACCTGCACAACACACCCAAGTACTTTGCCCCAACGAAACAGTGAGGTTGTCAATCTCACCGGCTTGCTGTAACAAAGGATTAACCGTATTGTGTGGAAGATGATTGTTTGCAAGAAAACAGTAAAACAAGTATTGCAGTAGATTGTATGCGATGTAAAGAATAGGACCGGGGTCCACAGTTCACTAGAGGTGTCTCTCCCATAAGATAAAAGCATGTTGGGTGAACAAATTACAGTCGGGCAATTGACAAATAGAGAAGGGCATAACAATGCATATACATGATATGATAAATATAGTGAGATTTAATCCGGGCATTACGACAAAGTACATGGACCGCCATCCAACTGCATCTATGCCTAAAAAGTCCACCTTCAGGTTATCATCCGAACCCCATTCAGTATTAAGTTGCAAAGCAACATACAATTGCATTAAGTATGGTGCGTAATGTAATCGACAACTACATCCTTAGACATAGAATCAATGTTTTATCCCTAGTGGCAACAGCACATCACAACCTTAGAACTTTCTGTCACTGTCCCAGGTGTCAATGAAGGCATGAACCCACTATCGAGCATAAATACTCCCTCTTGGAGTTAAGAGCAAAAACTTGGCCAGAGCCTCTACTAATAACGGAGAGCATGCAAGATCATAAACAACACATAAACAATAGATTGATAATCACCATAACATAGTATTCTCTATCCATCGGATCCCGACAAACACAACATATAGTATTACAGATAGATGATCTTGTTCATGTTAGGCAGCTCACAAGATCCAACAATGAAGCACAATTTGGAGAAGACGACCATCTAGCTACTGCTATGGACCCATACTCCAGGGGTGAACTACTCACTCATCACTCCGAGGCGATCATGGCGATGAAGAGTCCTCCGGGAGATGAATCCCTCTCCGGCAGGGTGCCGGAGGCGATCTCCTGAATCCCCGAGATGGGATTCGGCGGCGGCGTCTCTGGAAGGTTTTCCGATCGTGGCTCTCGGTACTAGGGTTTTCGCGACGGAGGCTATAAGTAGGCGAAAGGGCAGGTCAGAGGCGGCACGAGGGCCCAGAGAGGGCCGCGCGGCCAGGGCCCGCCGCGCCGCCGTCACACTGGCCACCTCGTGGCCCCACTTCGACTCCCCTTCGGTCTTCCGGAAGCTTCGTGCAAAAATAGGACCCTGGGCGGTGATTTCGTCCAATTCCGAGAATATTTCCTTACTAGGATTTCTGAAACCAAAAACAGCAGAAAATAGCAACTGGCTCTTCGGCATCTTGTTAATAGGTTAGTTCCAGAAAATGCGTAAATACGACATATAATGTGCATAAAACATGTAGGTATCATCAATAAAGTAGCATGGAACATAAGAAATTATCGATACGTTGGAGACGTATCAGCATCCCCAAGCTTAGTTCTGCTCGTCCCGAGCAGGTAAAACGATAACAAAGATAATTTCTGAAGTGACATGCCATCATAATCTTGATCATACTATTTGTAAACATATGTAATGAATACAGCGATCAAAACAATGGTAATGACATGAGTAAACAAGTGAATCATAAAGCAAAGACTTTTCATGAATAGTACTTCAAGACAAGCATAAATAAGTCTTGCATAAGAGTTAACTCATAAAGCAATAAATCAAAGTAAAGGTGTTGAAGCAACACAAAGGAAGATTAAGTTTCAGCGGTTGCTTTCAACTTATAACATGTATATCTCATGGATATTGTCAACATAAAGTAATATAACAAGTGCAATATGCAAGTATGTAGGAATCAATGCACAGTTCACACAAGTGTTTGCTTCTTAAGGTGGAGGGAGATAGGTAAACTGACTCAACAATAAAAGTAAAAGAAAGGTCCTTCAAAGAGGAAAGCATCGATTGCTATATTTGTGCTAGAGCTTTTTTTTTGAAAACATGAAACAATTTTGTCAACGGTAGTAATAAAGCATATGAGTTATGTAAATTATATCTTACAAGTTGCAAGCCTCATGCATAGTGTACTAATAGTGCCCGCACCTTGTCCTACTTAGCTTGGACTACCGGATCTTCGCAATGCCATGTTTCAACCAAGTGTCACAAAGGGGTACCTCCATGCGCCTGTACAAAGGTCTAAGGAGAAAGCTCGCATTTTGGATTTCTCGCTTTTGATTATTCTCAACTTAGACATCCATACCGGGACAACATGGACAACAGATAATGGACTCCTCTTTAATGCATAAGCATGTAGCAACAATTATTATTCTCATATGAGATTGAGGATATATGTCCAAAACTGAAACTTCAACCATGATTCATGGCTTTAGTTAGCGGCCCAATGTTCTTCTCTAACAATTTGCATGCTCCAATCATTAAGGTGATAGATCCTTCAGACAAGACGGACATGCATAGCAACTCACATGATATTCAACAAAGAATAGTTGATGGCGTTCCCCAAGCATGGTTATCGCACAACAAGCAACTTAATAAAAGATAAAGTGCATAAGTACATATTCAATACTACGATAGTTTTTAAGGCTATTTTGTCCCATGAGCTATATATTGCAAAGGTGAATGATGGAATTTTAAAGGTAGCACTCAAGCAATTTACTTTGGAATGGCGGAGAAATACCATGTAGTAGGTAGGTATGGTGGACACAAATGGCATAGTGGTTGGCTCAAGGATTTTGGATGCATGAGAAGTATTCCCTCTCGATACAAGGTTTAGGCTAGCAAGGTTATTTGAAGCAAACTAAAGGATGAACCGGTGCAGCAAAACTCACATAAAAGACATATTGTAAACATTATAAGACTCTACACCGTCTTCCTTGTTGTTCAAAACTCAATACTAGATATTATCTAGACCTTAGAGAGACCAAATATGCAAATCAAATTTTAGCAAGCTCTATGTATTTCTTCATTAATGGGTGCAAAGCATGTGATGCAAGAGCTTAAACATGAGCACAACAATTGCCAAGTATCACATTATCCAAGACATTTTAGAATTACTACATGTAGCATTTTCCAATTCCAACCATATAACAATTTAACGAAGAAGAAACTTCGCCATGAACATTATGAGTAAAGCCTAAGGACATATTTGTCCATATGCAACAGCGGAGCGTGTCTCTCTCCCACAAAGTGAATGCTAGGATCCATTTTATTCAAACAAAAACAAAAACAAAAACAAACCGACGCTCCAAGTAAAGAACACAAGATGTGACTGAATAAAAATATAGTTTCAGGGGAGGAACCTGATGATGTTGTCGATGAAGAAGGGGATGCCTTGGGCATCCCCAAGCTTAGACGCTTGAGTCTTCTTAAAATATGCAGGTGTGAACCACGGGGGCATCCCCAAGCTTAGAGCTTTCACTCCTCTTGATCATAGTATATCATACTCCTCTCTTGACCCTTGAAAACTTCCTTCACACCAAACTTCAAGCAAACTCATTAGAGGGTTAGTGCACAATTAATAATTCACACATTCAGAGGTGGCACAATCATTCTTTACACTTCTGGATATTACATAAAGCTACTGGACATTAATGGATCAAAGAAATTCATCCAACATAGCAAAAGAGGCAATGCGAAATAAAAGGCAGAATCTGTCAAAACAGAACAGTTCGTAAAGACGAATTTTAAAATGGCACCAGACTTGCTCAAATGGAAAAACTCAAAACTAATGAAAGTTGCGTACATATCTGAGGATCACGCTCGTAAATTGGCAGATTTTTTCGAATTTTCTACAGAGACCTGTGCCCAGATTCGTGACAGACAGCAATGCTGTTTCTGCGCAGCGATCCCAAATATAACATCAACCTTAACATAGAAACTTTACTTGGCACAAAAACATGATAAGGAGAGGTTGCTACAGTGGTAAAAAACTTCCAAGACTCAAATATAAAACAAAGTACTGTAGTAAAAACATGGGTTGTCTCCCATAAGCGCTTTTCTTTAACGCCTTTCAGCTAGGCGCAGAAAGTGCAAATCAAGTAACATCGAGAGATGAAACATTGACATTACCTTGGGTTTTACCTTTACCTTTCTTGTCCTCTTTCTTACTCTTTGGCTTAGGGAATGTATGGCTACCCCCGGGTGTAGAGGTGAATTTTAAGGTGCCTTCTCTCACGTCTATGACTGCTCCCAACAGTTTCAGCAGGGATCTTCCGAGTGTGATTTGTCCTGTTCCTGCGCATTCAATGACAAGGTAATCAATAGATATTGTTATCCCAAGAATGGTTGTATGCACACCCGCAGCTATCCCTTTGGGAATTATAACAGAGTTATCAATAAGAGTTATTCCTTCTCCCCCTTCAGAGAATTCCCAAAGTTTCAATGATTTATGAATACTCTCAGGCATTAGGCAAAATTCAGTCATAATATCACAATTAGCACGACGAGTTTGGTTACCTATGACAATTTTAATAGTAGGATCCCACAATGAAGGTTCAGAGTTCACTAAAACTTGATCAAGACGGTTACGAATATATCCATAATTTTCATTTAGGCGAGATGCACTTGTTTCAAGAGTGTTTAATCTATTATAAATGCTAATAAGGGCTGAATCAAAGTTATTAGCTGAATCATGTGATGCAACCAATTTTTTTATGGCATTAAAAGCTTGATCCCCATTACAATGAAGGAAATCTCCTCCCACTAGAGCATCCAAGGCATATCTATAGCGAATCATAAGACCAAAATAAAAATTACTAAGGAGCAAACTTAGAGTCATTTGAGGTTCAGTTCTACGATAAGAAGTAAAAATCCTGGACCAAGCATCTTTAAAACTTTCCTCATCCCCTTGTTTAAAAGTAAAAACTAATTCCTCAGGTGAAGAAGTAACAAGTACAGAACTAGACATGATAACAAAAGTAAACTAAATGCAAGTAACTAATTTTTTTGTGTTTTTGATATAGAGAGCAAGACAGTAAATAAAGTAAAACTAGCAACTAATTTTGTGTGTGTTTTGTTTAGGTGCAGCAAACAAAGTAGTAAATAAAATAAAGCAAGACAAAAACAAAGTAAAGAGATTGAGAAGTGGAGACTCCCCTTGCAGCGTGTCTTGATCTACGGCGCCAGAAAAAGTGCTTGATGCGCGTAGATGTACACGTCCGTTGGGAACCCCAAGAGGAAGGTATGATGCGCACGGTGGCAAGTTTTCCCTCAGAAAGAAACCAAGGTTTAATCGAACCAGTAGGAGCCAAGAAGCACGTTGAAGGTTGATGGTGGCGAAATGTGATGCGGCGCAATAACAGGGATTCCGGCGCCAACGTGGAACCTGCACAACACAACCCAAGTACTTTGCCCCAACGAAACAGTGAGGTTGTCAATCTCACCGGCTTGCTGTAACAAATGATTAACCGTATTGTGTGGAAGATGATTGTTTGCAAGAAAACAGTAAAACAAGTATTGCAGTAGATTGTATGCGATGTAAAGAATATGACCGGGGTCCACAGTTCACTAGAGGTGTCTCTCCCATAAGATAAAAGCATGTTGGGTGAACAAATTACAGTCGGGCAATTGACAAATAGAGAAGGGCATAACAATGCATATACATGATATGATAAATATAGTGAGATTTAATCCGGGCATTACGACAAAGTACATAGACCGCCATCCAACTGCATCTATGCCTAAAAAGTCCACCTTCAGGTTATCATCCGAACCCCATTCAGTATTAAGTTGCAAAGCAACAGACAATTGCATTAAGTATGGTGCGTAATGTAATCGACAACTACATCCTTAGACATAGAATCAATGTTTTATCCCTAGTGGCAACAGCACATCACAACCTTAGAACTTTCTGTCACTGTCCCAGGTGTCAATGAAGGCATGAACCCACTATCGAGCATAAATACTCCCTCTTGGAGTTAAGAGCAAAAACTTGGCCAGAGCCTCTACTAATAACGGAGAGCATGCAAGATCATAAACAACACATAAACAATAGATTGATAATCACCATAACATAGTATTCTCTATCCATCGGATCCCGACAAACACAACATATAGTATTACAGATAGATGATCTTGATCATGTTAGGCAGCTCACAAGATCCAACAATGAAGCACAATTTGGAGAAGACGACCATCTAGCTACTGCTATGGACCCATAGTCCAGGGGTGAACTACTCACTCATCACTCCGGAGGCGATCATGGCGATGAAGAGTCCTCCGGGAGATGAATCCCCTCTCCGGCAGGGTGCCGGAGGCGATCTCCTGAATCCCCCGAGATGGGATTCGCGGCGGCGGCGTCTCTGGAAGGTTTTCCGTATCGTGGCTCTCGGTACTGGGGTTTCGCGACGGAGGCTATAAGTAGGCGAAAGGGCAGGTCAAGAGGCAGCACGAGGGGCCCAGGGGACAGGCCGCGCGGCCGGGCCCGGGCCGCGCCGCCTGTCATCGGCCACCTCGTGGCCCCACTTCGACTCCCTTCGGTCTTCTGGAAGCTTCGTGCAAAAATAGGACCCGGGCGGTGATTTCGCCCAATTCCGAGAATATTTCCTTACTAGGATTTCTGAAACCAAAAACAGCGAAAACAGCAACTGGCTCTTCGGCATCTTGTTAATAGGTTAGTTCCAGAAAATGCGTAAATACGACATATAATGTGCATAAAACATGTAGGTATCATCAATAAAGTAGCATGGAACATAAGAAATTATCGATACGTTGGAGACGTATCAGCATCACGCCAACTGCTGCATTCCATCCACAATGCACCAATGCCTGATACAGTGGGATGGAGATGAAGTGGAGGTCGTTCATGCAGATGACTCGATCGAGATCTCAATAGCTGGCATGAATATTTGGGACGCAGATGATCAAGAGCCGATCTCTGGAGTCAGTTTGGACGGCTGTGAGCGCATCGAAGCTACAAAAAACGGGGTGAGGCTGGTCTTATCCACCGGCCTGACAGAGTAGCAAGACCAAAGTCAATGGACGTACGTGGCAAGGCCGATCCCTGCGATCGGCCCCAAAAAATAAAAAGCAATGATCTCACCTCAAGCATGTCACGTAGTCGTAGTAGGGAGACCACCTCCCGTAGTAGAGCACAAATAAGGTGTAAACCTTCATTGAGCAATGCAATGAAAAGGAGGCCGATTCCAGCAATCGGCCCAAATTATCCTCACCATACGTTTTGCCTGTGTTCAGCATCGATCTAGCAGGCGACGGAAAGCTAGGATATGGGTTTACATCGGCTGATGAGCTAGAAGAGATTGACATTGGTCCTGGGGATAAGCCACGACCAACATTTATCAGCAAAAAGTTAGATCCGCATCTGAGGGGCCCGATGATAGCTTTGTTGAAGGAATACCCAGATTGTTTTGCCTGGGATTACACAGAGATGCCCGGGTTAGACAGGAGCATCATTGAGCATCGACTCCCTCTGAAGAAAGGATTTCGGCCGTTCCAGCAGAGAGCACGACAGATGAAGGCCGAAATTTTAGAAGAAGTCAAGAAGGAGATCGAGAAAATGTTGAACGCCGGGTTCATCAGGCCATGCAGGTATGCTGAGTGGATTTCTAGTATCGTACCTGTGGAGAAAAAGGATGGCCGATGGCGCGTCGCCATAGATTTTCGGGATCTCAATAGAGCCACTCCAAAGGATGAGTATCCAATGCCGGTAGCAGAGACATTGATCAATGCAGCTGCTGGTCATAAGGTTTTAAGTTTCATGGATGGCAATGCCGGTTACAACCAAATTTTTATGGCTCCAGAAGATATACACAAGACTGCATTCAGAGTACCAGGTTCGGTGGGCTTGTTTGAATATGTAGTCATGACATTTGGACTGAAAAATGCCGGCGCAACATACCAAAGAGCCATGAATTACATCTTTCATGATCTGATCGGCAAGTTGGTGGAGATTTACATTGATGACGTGGTAGTCAAGTCTGTTTCAGTGGAAGGACACTTGGAGGATTTGCGACATGGACCGATCCGTCCAAAACGTATCTACTTTCCCGAACACTTTTGCTATTGTTTTGCCTCTAATTTGTGTATTTTGGATACAACTAACACGGACTAACGTTTTCAGCAGAATTGCTCTGGTGTCTCGTTTTTGTGCAGAAATCCAACTTTCAGGAAAAACCTCGGAATTTATACGAAGGCCCTATTTTCCCAGAATATTGGCGGAGCCGAAGGGCAAGGTGGGGGCACGAGGGCCCCACACACTAGGCCGGCGCGGCCAGGAGGGGCCCGCGCGCCCTAGTGTGTCCCTCGGCTGGCCCCCGACGCCCTCCTTCGGACTTCTTATCGCCCTCGACTTAAAACGCACGGGGAGAAGTCGAAGTCGCCAGAAACCCTCCAGAGAGCCGCCACATCGCGAAACTCCGTCTCGGGAGCCAGAAGTCTCCGTTCTGGCACTCCGCCGGGACGGGGAATTGGAGGAGATCTTCACCGCCATCACCACCAACGTCTCTCCATCGACCAGCCATGTTTCCCCCATCCATGTGTGAGTAATTCCCCCGCTGTAGGCTGAAGGGGATGGTAGGGATTGGATGAGATTGGTCATGTAATAGTCATAAGATTGTTAGGGCATAGTGCCTAGTATCCGTAGATGTCACTTTTATGATATTGTTGCAACTTGTTATGCTTAATGCTTGTCACTAGGGCCCGAGTGCCATGATCTCAGATCTGAACATGTTATTGATTCATGATGATATTCGTTGTTTATGATCTTACCTGCAAGTTGTATACACACGTTGCTGTCCGGAACCAATGGCCCCGAAGTGACAGAAATCGGGACAACCGGAGGGGATGGTAGTGATGTGAGGATCACATGTGTTCACGGAGTGTTAATGCTTTGCTCCGGTATTCTATTAAAAGGAGTACCTTAATATCCAGTAGTTTCCCTAGAGGCCCGGCTGCCACCGGCTGGTAGGACAAAAGATGTTGTGCAAGTTTCTCATTGCGAGCACGTACGACTAAATATGGAACACATGCCTATTGATTGATTAGTACTTGGATACCGTTTTATTATTATCTGCAAATGCCCCTGCTTTGATTGTTATATGAGTTTCTCTCATCCATGCAACACCCGTTAATCCGTCCCTGTGCCTACAGTATTTTAATCCTGCTGTTTACTATAATCACTAATGCTGTCTTTATTTCACCGCTGCTGTTATTTCACTATTCCTACTGCTATAAAACTGTTACTACTGATAAACTCTTGCAAGCAAGTCTGTTTCCAGGTGCAGCTGAATTGACAACTCCGCTGTTAAGGCTTACAAGTATTCTTTGTTTCCCCTTGTGTCGAATCAATAAATTGGGTAATACTTCCCTCGAAGACTGTTGCGATCCCCTATACTTGTGGGTCATCAAGACTATTTTCTGGCGCCGTTGCCGGGGAGCATAGCTTTATTTGGAAGTTCACTTGGATTGATATTGTTCGCTGCAAAGTCTCTATCATGGGTAAACCTCGCGATACTAAGATCGCCATATTACCATCCACTACAAGAAAAGGTACAACTCTTAGTACCTCTGCTGCTCTTGATTCACCATCTGTGATAAGTAAACTTGTTTCACCACCACAAGCTTCAAATGCTGGTACTTCTGCTGAATCTGAAAATTCCTCTTATAATTGTGATGATGCTTCTGCTGTGCTTGATAATGATGGTTCGTTAGGATCTTTTCTAGATGCTACAATTGCTAGGTCTAGGCAAATTGAAAATACTGAAACTCCTAATGAAAATGCTGCTACACCTGTTAATTCACCTGAGTCTGTTGAATATTCTAGTGATGATCTTGATGAAGATTATGTGGAACTTGATGATGATTTTATTGAAAAATGCAATGCTACTACTGATGCAAGAAAAATTAAAAAGTTGCTTGCAGAACATGCTGTTAGATATAAACTGTCTCCTGATCCTAAATTTGCCACATCTCCTATAAACATTAAGGATAAAGATTATGATTTTTCTCTTGATCTATCTCATATAGCTATTGTTGAGAAAACACCCTTTTGTGGTACTGAAAAAGAAAGTGCTGTTGAACACATGATTGAGTTATCTACTCTAAGTAGCTTGTTTTCTGATGATGTCAAGATGCGTACTTATTTTGTCGCTAAATTTTTTCCTTTCTCATTAAAGGATGATGCTAAAACTTGGTATAATAATTTGCCTCCGATGTCTACGTTCCCCCTCCTTTCCTGTAGACAGTGTTGGGCCTCCAAGTGCGGAGGTTTGTAGAACAGCAGCAAGTTTTCCCTTAATTAAGTGGATCACCCAAGGTTTATCGAACTCAGGGAGGAAGAGGTCAAAGATATCCCTCTCATGCAACCCTGCAACCACAAAGCAAGAAGTCTCTTGTGTCCCCAACACACCAAATAGGTGCACTAGTTCGGCGAAGAGATAGTGAAATACAGGTGGTATGAATATGTATGAGCAGTAGCAACGGTGCCAGAAAATAGCTTGCTGGCGTGTAGTTGATGGTGGTAGTATTGCAGCAGTAGTAACACAGTAAAACAGTAAACAAGCAGTAGTAACTCAGCAGTATTTAGGAACAAGGCCTAGGGATTACACTTTCACTAGTGGACACTCTCAACATTGATCACATAACAGAATAGATAAATGCATACTCTACACTCTTGTTGGATGATGAACACATTGCGTAGGATTACACGAACCCTCAATGCCGGAGTTAACAAGCTCCACAATAATGCTCATGTTTAAGTAACCTTAAGTGTAAGATAGATCAAAACGACTAAACCAAGTACTAGCATAGCATGCACACTGTCACCTTCATGCATATGTAGGAGGAATAGATCACATCAATATTATCATAGCAATAGTTAACTTCGCAATCTACAAGAGATCATGATCATAGCATAAACCAAGTACTAACACGGTGCACGCACTGTCACCTTTGCACACATGCAGGAGGAATAAAACTACTTTAATAACACATCACTAGAGTAGCACACACTAGTAGGAAAACCATTATAGGTGGAAATCACCTCTGTGGCGCACCAAACAGGTCATGCGCCACAAAAATATTTCTGTGGCGCACCACAAACTGCGCCATAAAAATATTTATGTTTCTGTGGCGCATATGCTTACACGTGCGCCACAGAAGATGGAGATTCTGTGGCGCACGGTGAGCAGTGCGCCACAGAAAGTTCGTGGGACCCACCCTGGGTCCACCACTGCACATGGCCGAAGGAAATTCTGTGGCGCATGGTCCAGCGTGCGCCACAGAAAGTTAAGTTTCTGTGGCGCACGTTGGTCCATGCGCCACAGAATTTCCTGCGGGGACCACCCCCCGGCTCACGCCACCATGATTCTGTGGCGCATGAGCTGTTATGCGCCACAGAAGTTCATGTTTCTGTGGCGCATATCAGCTAATGCGCCACAGAAAGTGAATAGTAGATCTCACTTTTGGAGGCAGCTTTCCCCCTCTTTTCTTCCACCCACCACCCTTTCCCTTCTTGTCTTCTCCAACCAGCTCGTGTTCCTCCTCTCTCCCACTCCATTTTGGTCATACTTTTCTCCATTGTTGATAGCTCTAAGCCTATTTTGTGGGCATATTTGTGAGGGGAAGCCACACCAACTTGTAGAGGGGTACTAAAAACCACAATTCTCTTTCCCTCCTCCTCCACTTTCCCTCTTGCATGGTCCATTGTTTTGTCTCCACCACCCCATCCTCTTGCTCCACCATGATGTTGGTAGATTTGTGAGAGGTTGAGTACTATTGGATGCATGTTTTGTGTGTATGGATGTTTTGTAGGTGAAGATTATTATCGCGCTCCCGGACGGTTTGCGGTGGCGAGAAGATGATGTTTATATGTGTTGAGCTTTGTGTTGTGGTTGAATGTTTGCTTGCGAAGAAGCTTATTTGTGTTGTTGGTTTGTGCCGGCGTGTGGTGCATGGATGTTTGCCGAAATGTTGATTCATTTCCATTTCGGCAAATTCTTGCACTAGCCATATGTCCCACTTTTAGGATAGGTCATGTCGAAATTTTCCGGCGATCATGCATGCATGTGTGTTTATGCATGGTGTGTGTGGTTCTAATTAACTCTCTTTTGCTCTATATATGTATGATGCAGTCAACCATGGTCGTCCATATGAGGGAAGGACAAGTGGTTAGATACAAGGTGAACGCGAAGGCCGACATGGTTAGGAACAACATGACCCTGATAAGATGTCCGTGTCGAAAATGCGGACTCCGGCAGTGGATCGACCCTGATTCTGGACAACTGGAGGAACACCTGCTCAGGCGCGGTTTCATGCTCGGCTTCAACGAGGAGCCGGCGGCAAATGTTGGTCATGAAGAAGAGGCCGACATCGGGCGAGAAGACGAAGAGTCTCCCGAACATGGTGTTCATCATGAGGAAGGAGAGGCCGATGAAGGAGATGATGATGCCGGAGGAGATGGTGGTGGAGATGCCGAGAGGAAGCAGACGCCGCTAACGTCGGCCCTGCGGGACCCTCATGTTCAAGAGCTTCTCCTGAAGGACACGGGCAACGCCAAACCTGAAGCCAAGCTGGCGCAAATGGAGGTAGACGGGATGACTCCATTGTATCCAGGGTGCCGGCCCGAGGATACACGCTTGAGTGTAACGCTCGAGTGTCTGGAGATGAAGGCGGAACACAAATGGACCGACAGCAGCTTCAACGATAACATGAAATCCTGGCATGCTCGTCTTCCCAAGGACAACACATTGCCGACAAGTATCGACGAGGCCAAGAAAGTAGTTTGCCCACTCGACCTACCGCACGTAAAGTACCACGCATGCATCAATGATTGTGCACTTTTTCGGAATGAGTACAAGGATAGAACCACATGTCCGGTGTGCGGCCAAGGACGGTACAAGAGAGGGAACAAGAAAGTTCCTCTGAAAGTTGTCTGGTACTTTCCTATCACTCCCCGTCTGCAGCGGTATTTCGTAGATCCTAAGGAAGCAAAGCTCATGCAATGGCACGCGGAAAGGGAGAAGCCCGCAGATGATCCGGAGAAGGGCAAGATCCTGACACACCCTGCAGACGCTAGCCAGTGGAATGCGTTGGACATTGAGTTCGCAGATGAGTTCGGGAGCGAACCGAGGAACATTCGTCTGGGCATGAGCACCGACGGACTCAATCCCTTTGGAAACCAGAGTAGCACGCATAGCACCTGGCCCGTGTTTGTATGGCCATACAACCTCCCCCCTGGCTGTGCACAAAGCAGCGGTACGTACACATGAGTATTCTTATTCAGGGGCCAAAACAACCGGGCGTGGACATGCATCTGTATCTCGGTCTGTTGAAAGAGGAGTTAGCCACGCTGTGGCAGACGCCGGCCCCTACTTGGGACGCGTACAAAAGAGAATATTTCCCTCTCAGAGCCGCATTGCTAACGACAGTGCAGGACTATCCTGGTTACGCATATGTATCGTGCCAGGTGAACCACGGATTCAAGGGATGTGTCAAGTGCATGGATAAGACCCCGCATCTGCAGCTGCCGAAGCCTCCCGGGTCTTGTAAAACTGTGTTCCAAGGGACTCGAATGTGGCTTCGCTTCGATCACCCGTGGAGAAAACGCAAGGATCTGTTCAACGGCGAAGAGGAGCTCGGAAGAGCCCCACGACCGAGGAGCGGCGAAGAAATATCCGAGCTTTTGGAAAATTGGGAAGAGTGCCCCGCGCCGGGAAAGAAGCGACCGCGGGAATCGCCGCTGCTGGGAGTATGGAAAGCGAGGTCTGTTTTCTGGGACCTGCCGTACTGGAAGGTCCTCCACACGCCCCATAGCCTCGATGTCATGCACATCACGAAAAACGTTACCGAGAGCCTACTTGGCACTCTGATGAACATGCCGGAGAGGACCAAGGATGGCCCGAAAGCAAGAACCGACCTGAAATTGCTTGGCCTCAAGAAAGAACTTCAGTACCCCACCGATAGTGATGATGATGATGAACAGACGGAAACGACTCAGGGTCACCACAAAAGGGCTAAGAAGAATGAGGTGGTGGTGCTTAAACCTGCCTGCTTCACTCTGAGCGAGGAGGAGCTCGAGAGGTTTTTCGAGTGCCTCCTAGGTGTAAAAGTTCCACACGGTTACTCGGGGAAGATAAGCAGATATCTGGACGTAGCGAAGAAGAGGTTTAGCGGGATGAAGTCTCACGACTGTCACGTGCTGATGACACAGATACTTCCCGTTGCGATGCGAGGGATAATGGACGACCACGTCCGCGAGACGCTGTTTGGCCTCTGCAACTTCTTCGACGTCATCTCTAGGAAGTCCATCGGCGTTAAGCAGCTCAACAGGCTACAAGAAGAGATCGTCGAGATACTATGCGAGCTCGAGATTTACTTCCCGCCAGCGTTCTTCGACATCATGGTGCATCTGCTTGTCCATGTAGTGGATGACATCATCCACCTCGGGCCGACATTCCTGCACAACATGATGCCATTCGAAAGGTTGAACGGTGTCATCAAAGGATTCGTTCGCAACAGGGCCCGTCCAGATGGAAGCATAGCCAAGGGCTTTCTTACCTACGAGTGCATCTCCTTCTGCCAGAACTACCTAAGCACCGAGAACGAGGATGTCGGTCTGCCCACCAGGAAGCACGTCGGCAGGCTAGCAGGGTTTGGTCACCGCGAGGGCTACCGCGCAATGCATGTCGGCATCGCTGGTCGACACGCCGACTTTGACAGGGCACACCGAGTCGCGCTACAACACATAGAATTGGTCAGCCCTTGGGTGGATAAGCACAAAAGCTTAATCGAGCAGAAGTTCATCGACCTAGGACGGCCGAGGAAAACAGGGGACGTTACGAAAGAGCACAACTCCAACTTCACGGGGTGGTTCAAGAAAAGGCTACTGGAAAGTCCCGCACCGATGCCTTCTACTGAAGAGCAGAAACTCATATTCTCCCTGTCGCAGGGACCCGGGCACAACGTAAGGACCTATCAGTCGTACGACATCAACGGCTATAGATTCTACACCGAGGAAAAGGACAAGAATAGCGAATATCAAAACTCAGGAGTAACTATGCTATCCTACACCGATGACAAGACTGATGTCAAGGAAAGATTCTACGGAAGGATCGAGGAGATTTGGGAACTCGACTACGTTGGAGTGACGATACCGATGTTCCGTGTGAGATGGGCCAAGAGCGTCGAAAAAGATGGACTATATTTCACCACCATGGTTATACCCGATGCCAAATCGAAGACCCCCTCCGCGAAAAATGAGCCGTGGGTGCTCGCTACCCAAGTTGACCAATGCTTCTTCATTACCGACCCGTCAAAGCCCAGCCGTGTGGTCGTGAGGAGGGGCAAGAGGAGCATCATCGGAATGGAAGGAGAAGCCGACAAGCAAGACATCGACAAGAACGGCGATCCGAAGATCGAAGAGGAATTTGACAAGTACTTCGACAAGCCTACTACTTATTCAAAAGTAAGAAGGAAGACCACCCTACCGGCTAAAGGTTGCCCGTACACAAGAAGAAATCTCAAGGTGGCCGGGCTAAAGTATTCAACAACCGCGATGAAGAAGGGCAAGAACATTGTCAAGAAACGCTAGCTAGCCACCGATCGGAACCGAGAAGTGTATATGTGTGTGTGTATGACACACAAACATCCATATATGTGTGTATATGTGTGTGTATGACACAAACATCCATATATGTACTTTTTTGAATTATCTATATTAATTAACTTGCATAATTGAACCTTCATTTCTTGGAATGTATTAAAGGAAATACTTTTAATTGAACCTTCATTTCTTGGAATGTATTAATAAAACACACACTAGCTATATGTTGGGATTTAGAAATATGCCTAAGTGTAAAATTTTTGCGCACCAAAGCCAAGGTGCGCCAGAATTCAAGATTCTGTGGCGCATGTCGGTTTTGGTGCGCCACGAAATCTTACACTTAGGCATATTCCAAAATGTGACCACACGAACTATACTAAGTCTCGTGGCGCACCTAATACAACATGCGCACGAATCTTCAAATTATGTGGCGCATGTTGTACTAGGTGCGCCACCACTCGCACTTAGCCATATCTGCCCCGCGCCCCCTGTCTTCCCCACACACTTTCTTCCCCAAACCGGCCGTGCCCTAGCCTCCGCCGCCCAACCACCGCCGCCGCCTCGCTTGCCGCCTCCGCTCGCCCGCTGTTGCTCCGCCGCGCCACCTCGCCGCGTCCGCTCGCGCTCACCTCGCGCCCGCCTCGCCGCGCCGCAAGAGGAGGCCCGCCGCCGCAGGACTAGGAGGAGGACGCCTCGTCGCCCGCCGCCCGCCGCCCGAGCCCTCGCCTCGTCGACGACCACCAAGGGTGAGCTCTCCCCCTCCCCTCTCCCTCTCTCCCTCCCTCTCCCTCCCCTCCATTGTTCTTCAATTCGGTTCTTCTGTGAATTTGCAAAATTGTTGTTGAGCGCAGTTACCTATCGATTTTGATATGCTACATTTACCGTCGTACTCCTGTGAATTTGCAAAAGTGTTGTTGAGCAGTAGCAGTTACCTGTTCATGATTTACAATGTTGAGCAAAATGGATTTGAAGAAATAAAACAGAACAGCTTTGTTGTCTGTACATGCTGTCTTTGCTTATATTTTTGCTTCAAATCTTAGTTGAAAACAGGTACAAAATATATGTGAGATAAAAATAACCAGAGATTTAAAAATAACCAGAAATAAATTATATCACTAAATTGATAAATTATATCCACTAAGTCAGAGAAACTAAATTGATAAATTATATCCACTAAGTCAGAGAGATAAATTGATGTAGATAAATTATATGCTCTACTAAATTATGATGTAGTAAATTATGCAGAGAGATTTATCACTAGAATTTTTGTAGAAAATGAGCTTGCTTGCAACTTTGCATTTTTTTGAGAAAATAAATTATGCTACAATATACTAATATGCTACAACTGCAGTGAGTGGTGTGGTGTATATGGTGGTATATATGCTGGTGTGGTGTTGTTGGTGATGACCTGGTGTGGTGTTGTTGGTGATGGACCTGGTGGTATGGTGTATGCTGGTGTGGTGTTGTTGGTGATGGACCTGGTGCATTTTATTATGTAAATTGTTGCAGGGACTTCAAATGAGCTGCCCATTTCTCCCGAAACGTTGATTCACTTCCGTTTCGGTTGAGAAATGGGGCTCCTATGTCCAAAAATTAGCAAAGGTCATGCCGAATTTTCCGGCCGACAATTGTACTAATAGATTTCATCCTCTTCTTTATAGAAATTGCAAATATGTCGGCCGACGACAACGTGGCCGGCACTTCTAAGGCCGCAATGACCCTCGAAGAGGAAGCCAGAGCGGCGAACGTCGAGTTCTGGGAATTCGGCCCCTCCCAGCGACAAGAGGAGGAGGAGGTGGACTTGGCGGCGGAGGAAGTCGGAGCTGACCGTCAGATGACTGAAGCTGGGGAGGAGGAGGAGTATGAACCCACCACCGACGGCGCCGCCCACACGGGGGGTGACGGCGTCGGGGAGGCTGACGGCAGCGGCAACCCGGCTGCTAAGAAGAAGAAGAAGCCGCGGAAGGATCGGAAGCCGACGGTGCTCGCCAACACCACCAGCGAGATCACATTGGTCTCCGAAAGTGGGCAACCACAGGAGCCGGAGGCTGTTGCCGCTGGGTACGGCATGCAACTCGGGTGCATTGTCCGGGAAAGCATGTCGATCAACACGGTGAAAATCCGAGGTGAAGGCAATGAGCATTTGGTCGAGCTCTGCCTTCGGAAGCTTCACCGACGGTACAAGTTCCCGGCGCCATACAATAACTTGGAAAGATCCAACCCGGTGAATAAATTGGCCATCACGAAGATGAGCAACGCCCTGAGCAGCTGGAAAAGCCGGGTGAAGGCCAAGATCGACAAAGGTGAAAGCTTTGAGAGTATTAAGAAGGGTGAGCCGATGCTCGATGAAGCAGAGTTCCAGATATTCAAGGAGCGGCTGGATAGCGACGATGCGAAAGCATGGACGGAGTGGGGTAGACAAATGCATGAGCTCAACTTAGGAGCACATCACCTTGGAAGCGGCGGTTATAGAGGAAAGATTCCCATTTGGGAAAAGGAGGACGAAGAACTTGCACGTGCTGGGAAACCGAACCCATGGTTGAAAATTACGGACCTGCAGGTGAGGTACTTTGTCCGGGCCCGCTACACTCTGGACAGGAAGACAATGGAATTCGTTACCGAGCATGACGACGTGAGGAAGTTCGAGGAAAAGCTGGTAAGGGAATTTACCATTGCTGCACATATTACATATATGACGTGAATGCAATGCCCTAAATGTGTTCACCCTATCCTTGTCTGCAGAACGAGCAGTTGGCGAAGGCCGATCTCCCCGAGGCCGAATCGTCGTCCCAGGGCTCGACGGAGCCGTGGGACACGCCTTTCAACAGGGCGTTGAATATCCTCAAGGAGAGGCCAGTATCCAAGCCGCCGACGTCGGCTGGACGTGTCTGCGGCTTTGGTACAAGCATGAAGTTTCGCGAGTACTACAAAGAGGAAAACAGCAAGAAGAGAAGGAGGAGCGCGATGTCAGAAGAGGATAAAGCCGAGGTGGAAGAGCTGAGGAAGAAGGTCTCCATGCTCGAGGAAAAACAGGCAAACTCGATGGACAAAGATGAGGTGGACAAGCTTTTCGAGAAGAAGCTCCGCGATTTCCTGCCCCCTCAGGTCATCGAGGGGATAGCTGCGTGGAATGCGGCCGGTCAGGTGGGGTCGATAAAAGTGCCTAGCGCCGGGGCCAGCAACTCGATCTTCAACGCGTCGCCATCTCCGGATCTGGTTACCCCGCCGCCCACCATCGCCGCGGGGCAGCCGATGGAGTTGGATGAACCGGTGCCCCCCGCTGATCCTGCCGAGGCTACCAAGGCGCAGCCGGCGGCGGCGGTGCTTCATAATGCACCCGAGCCCCCGAAGATTGATAGGCCGGCCGCCACTGTCTCCACATTAGCACAGCTCAACGCCATCACCAAGGTACTTAACTAATTAGTTATTCCATGCCATCTCCTTCATGCGTTTTGATACCCGGCTATCTAATTAATGATGCCCAACATTACTCAGGACACTCCTTGCGTGCTCCTTCACTGCGCGCCCGGCGGCGAGTTGAAGGATGTTGCCACGGGAATGATCATACAACCGAAGAGCACCACGTTGCACACCGTGGCTATGGACGCCAACGTCCTGAAGGTCACTTTGGGTCGGGTGTTGCCGGGGTGCGAAGACATGGACCCCCCAATACAGCCCGAGGGAGCCGACGAGCACCTGACGCTTGAGAACTGCCATGGCTATACCATGGTATGGCCAAAGACCCAGATCCGTCTTGGGGGTCGCTCCACCGGCGCCTCCTCGATCATCCGGCAGCCGATCGTCCGGCCGCCTCCTCGGAGGGCAGCTCCTCCCGTCGTCACCGCCACAACAAGCCGCCACAAGAAACTGCTGGGAGAGTCTCTGCCTCAACCGCCACCGGCGGAGCCTAAAGGCAAGGCCGCTGCACCGCTATCGCCCATCCCATCACCCAATGAAGATGACATCGATGATGATGGGCCGGTAGACGTCGATGCCTACCTCAACACCGGCGCCGACATAGATGATTTGTACATGGCGGGCGCGGATGAAGAAGCATACCGCGCTCGCGACGAACCAGCTGGCCCACCCAAGGCAACCAAACAGCGCCTGGTGTTCCGCGGCTTCTCTCAAGAGACGCCTCCGGCAGCCGATACACAAGAGCCAACCGCCGCAAACATCTTCAGCCCCAATACGCTGATCAACAAGGTCAACGAGCAGTTTGAAGCGTCGGGGCCCGTTGCTCCGAAGAAGCCCCGTAAAAGACCTAGTAAGAACAAGGAGAAGTCTGCGAGCCAGCCACCTCCGACGATCCGTCATCGGGACTCCATGGTACCTCCCAGCAAGGATGGCTTGACCAGAATGCATGAAGCTGGCAAACCAATACTGGGTCCGGAGCTGCTACACCTTGCTTCCGGAGCTATGCTGCCTCTGCAGGACAGTATCCTGGTCCTAGAGAGTATCCTTCTTAAGGACAAAGATCCAAATTACCCGGTCTTCACGGTCAGGGTGCCAAGAGATGTGGGCTTCGTCACTGATGTCCCCGCGGATATATTCTTTATAGCGTACGAGGACATCTTCAAGCTATTCCACGCGAGAAGGCTGGACTATAACTTGGTCCGCCTATTCGCGCTCAATCTGGCGATGAAGATCAAGAGAGAGAGTATCCCGGACGTCGCGATAGCGGATCCTTACTACATGCGTGAAAGCCAGTTGAACTTATCAGCGGTGCGGGTACGGGCTTCGTTGTACCTACAGAAGTGCTTCTTGGACAACAAGAGGAAGGACAACATCCTCTTGGCTTACTTTCCCGAGTAAGTACACATCCGCTAGCCCTGTAATAAATTTCTTTTCCATTGCTCATTTCCAACCTCGATCCAAATTTGTGTTGCGCAGAGACACGCACTGCGTACTCATCTCCATTGCCCCGAAGTTTTCTCTTGCCACCTATTTCGACTCGGGGAGTGCGAAAAAGAAGAACTACGCCAGAATAAGGGGTGTGCTAGATGATGCTCTCGAGGGCTACTTCAAAAAGGGAGGCGCCTTCAAAGAAAAGGCGGAATGTTTCAGGGATGATGGTAAACACAAGTTCAAGCACTTGTTCGAGTTCCCCTGTGTCAAGCAGCCGGAAAACAGCACTCTGGACGCCTTCTATGTCATGCATCACCTAAAAGGGTTTGTCCGGGATAGCCAGAACTTGCGTTTACCATCTGCTCTCCGAGGATGGGCCGAAAAGTTGGCGCGGATCAACGATGATGACCTCAGAGAAGACTTCCAGGATACCAGGGTCAAGATATCACATATCATCACTCAAGACGTCACCACAGGGGGAGGGCCCTTGCACCAGGGTAGAGCGTTATGCAAGAGGGACATCGAGCAACGCCTCAAAGCGCAGGGTGACACGAGGACGTGGATTACAAAAGATCTGTACAAGCCGTTCCCGGAGCCCTGCGAGCCTTGACTTAGTGTGTGATAAACTAGCTATCTTCATCGGTTAGTTTGTATATATATCGATGGACGTGGTCTTTTGTGTGGGTCGTAATTAAACTCTAAGTACTATGTTCATCGGTTTATGTGTATCGGTGGACGTCGTCTTGTGTGTGCGTGTCGCAAACTTATTGTTGCCGTGCTCAACTTTACTATATACTTTGGTCTAATATTTATCAACATATATATATATGCATGATGTACTAATATGATATACTAATATGCCCTTGTCAATAGAGATGCCGACGTACGTTGTGTACAAGGGTCGGGTTCCAGGTGTCTACGAGGAGTGGCAGGACTGTCTCGAACAGGTGCACAAGTTCAGCGGGAACAGCTACAAGGGATACGCGACTAGAGAGGAGGCGGTAGCACAGTGGAGGGCACACGTGGGCAAGAAGAAGAACCGGCTGAAGTTCTTGGTCCCCCTCTTACTCACCGCCACCGCGGTTGTACTCTACTTTACTTTAGTCTAGGTGGCCGGTGACGATGCATGTGCATATGAGACGAGATGAACACACATGTATGTGTATGCGACGATCAAACACATTTCTACTTGTGTAATTTGGATCTAAATGATGTAATGATGAAGACTTGTGTGTATCATGTCATTTGTGTGTCATTTGTGAGTAATTCTGTTATTTCTGGAATGTGCTATGTATTTCTTATATATATCTGTATATTTCCTGTGCAATACCACTATATACTGCAGAAATGGAAAAAATTCGAAAATCCAAAAATTAACATTCTGTGGCGCATGAACTGGCAGTGCGCCACAAAAACTTATAAATATTCTGTGGCGCATGGAAAGGTAGTGCGCCACAAAATCTGGCGCCAAATTCTGTGGCGCACTATCAATGGTGCGCCACAGAAGTCTAAGATTCTGTGGCGCACTGAACAGCGTGCGCCACAGAATTCCAAACTTCTGTGGCGCACCCGCTGCTGCGCCACAGAATTCTAATACTAGTCGCGTGGCAACTGTGGCGACGGCCATATGCGCCACAGAATCAAGATTCGGTGCGCCACAGTTAGCCCTTTTTCCACTAGTGACATAGATAAATTGTGATACGATGCACATTGCAATCATAAAGAGATATAAATAAGCACTTCACTACGCTCTTCAACAGTGAATAAGTACTTCGTGAAATATAGCCTAAGAGACCCACACGGTGCACACACTGTCACCTTTACACACGTGGGACAAGGAGTCTCCGGAGATCACATAAGTAAAACCCACTTGACTAGCATAATGACATCTAGATTACAAGCATCATCATATGAATCTCAATCATGTAAGGCAGCTCATGAGATTATTGTATTGAACTACATAGGAGAGAGATGAACCACATAGCTACCGGTACAGCCCCGAGCCTCGATGGAGAACTACTCCCTCCTCATGGGAGCAGCAGCGGTGATGAAGATGGCGGTGGAGATGGCAGCGGTGTCGATGGAGAAGCCTTCCGGGGCACTTCCCGTCCGGCAGGTGCCGGAACAGAGACTTCTGGCGCGATGACGGCGGCTCTGGAACTTTTCTCGTATCGTGGCTTCCTCCGTAAGGGTTTTCGAGGGGCTTTTATAGGCGAAGAGGCGGCGCAGGAGGGTCAAAGGGGCAACCACACCATAGGGTGGCGCGGGCCCAGCCCTGGCCGCGCCACCATGTCATCTGGGCCCACAGGGCCCCAGCGGCTCTCGGGTGTTCGGATGCTTCCGGGCAAAATAGGAACCTGGGCGTTGATTTCGTCCAATTCGAGAATATTTCGTTACTAGGATTTCTGAAACCAAAAACAGAAAACAGGAACTGGCACTTCGGCATCTTGTTAATAGGTTAGTTCCAAAATGCATAAATATGACATATAATGTGTATAAAACATGTAGATATCATCAATAAAGTGGCATGGAACATAAGAAATTATCGATACGTTGGAGACGTATCAGCATCCCCAAGCTTAGTTCTGCTCGTCCCGAGCAGGTAAAACGATAACAAAGATAATTTCTGAAGTGACATGCCATCATAATCTTGATCATACTATTTGTAAACATATGTAATGAATGCAGCGATCAAAGCAAAGGTAATGACATGAGTAAACAACTGAATCATAAAGCAAGGACTTTTCATGAATAGTACTTCAAGACAAGCATCAATAAGTCTTGCATAAGAGTTAACTCATAAAGCAATAAATCAAAGTAAAGGTGTTGAAGCAACACATAGGAAGATTAAGTTTCAGCGATTGCTTTCAACTTATAACATATATATCTCATGGATATTGTCAACATAAAGTAATATAACAAGTGCAATATGCAAGTATGTAGGAATCAATGCACAGTTCACACAAGTGTTTGCTTCTTGAGGTGGAGAGAGATAGGTAAACTGACTCAACATAAAAAGTAAAAGAATGGCCCTTCAAAGAGGAAAGCATCGATTGCTATATTTGTGCTAGAGCTTTGGTTTTGAAAACATAAAGAGAGCATAAAAGTAAAATTTTGAGAAGTGTTTGTTGTTGTCAATGAATGGTAGTGGGAACTCTAACCCCCTTGCCAGACAAACCTTCAAAGAGCGGCTCCCATTTTATTTTGTTTTTGGGTGGCACTCCTTCCAACCTTTCTTTCACAAACCATGGCTAACCGAATCCTCGGGTGCCTGCCAACAATCTCATACCATGAAGGAGTGCCTTTTTATTTTAGTTTTATTATGATGACACTCCTCCCCACCTTTGCTTTCTCAAGCCATGGCTAACCGAATCCTTCGGGTGCCGTCCAACAATCACATACCATGGAGGAGTGTCTATTTTTGTTAATTAATTTGGGACTGGGAATCCCATTGCCAACTCTTTTTGCAAAATTATTGGATAAGCGGATGAAGCCACTAGTCCATTGGTGAAAGTTGCCCAACAAGATTGAAAGATAAACACCACATACTTCCTCATGAGCTATAAAACATTGACACAAATCAGAGGTAATAACTTTTGAATTGTTTAAAGGTAGCACTCAAACAATTTACTTTGGAATGGCGGAGAAATACCATGTAGTAGGTAGGTATGGTGGACACAAATGGCATGAATGTTGGCTCAAGTATTTGGATGCATGAGAAGTATTCCCTCTCGATACAAGGTTTAGGCTAGCAAGGTTATTTGAAGCAAACTCAAGGATGAACCGGTGCAGCAAAACTCACATAAAAGACATATTGTAAACATTATAAGACTCTACACCGTCTTCCTTGTTGTTCAAACTCAATACTAGAAATTATCTAGACCTTAGAGAGACCAAATATGCAAATCAAATTTTAGCAAGCTCTATGTATTTCTTCATTAATGGGTGCAAAGCATATGATGCAAGAGCTTGAACATGAGCACAACAATTGCCAAGTATCACATTATCCAAGACATTTTAGAATTACTACATGTAGCATTTTCCAATTCCAACCATATAACAATTTAACGAAGAAGAAACTTCGCCATGAATATTATGAGCTAAGAACACATGTGTTCATACGAACCAGCGGAGCGTGTCTCTCTCCCACACAAGGATGAACTTATTCAGAGAATGAAAATAACAAAACAAAAATAAAAGCACACACAGACGCTCCAAGTAAAATACATAGGATGTGATGGAATAAAAATATAGTTTCACTAGAAGAAACCTGATAAGTTGTCGATGAAGAAGGGGATGCCTTGGGCATCCCCAAGCTTAGATGCTTGAGTCTTCTTGAAATATGCAGGGATGAACCACCGGGGCATCCCCAAGCTTAGACCTTTCACTCTTCTCGATCACATTATATCACCCTCTTCTATTGACCCTTGAAAACTTCCTTCACACCAAACTTCAAGCAAACTCGTTAGAGGGTTAGTGCATAATCAAAAATTCACATGTTCAGAGGTGACACAATCATTCTTAACACTTCTGGACATTGCACAAAACTTCTGAAAGTTAATGGAACAAAGAAACTCATTCAACTTAACAAAAGCGGCAATGCGAAATAAAAGGCAGAATCTGTCAAAAACAGAACAGTCCGTAAAGACGAATTTTAAGATGGCACCAGACTTGCTCAAATGGAAAAACTCAAAACTAATGAAAGTTGCGTACATATCTGAGGATCACGCTCGTAAATTGGCAGATTTTTTCGAATTTTCTACAGAGAAATAGGCCCAGATTCGTGACAGACAGCAATGCTGTTTCTGCGCAGCAATCCCAAATATAACATCAACTTTGACATAGAAACTTTACTTGGCACAACAAAACACAAAACTAAGATAAGTAGAGGTTGCTACAGTAGTAAACAACTTCCAAAACACAAATATAAAACAAAGTACTGTAGCAAAATAACACATGGGTTATCTCCCAAGAAGTTCTTTCTTTATAGCCAGTAAGATGGGCTCAGCAGTTTTAATGATAATGCTCTCATAAGAAATAGTATTTGAAGCAAAAGAGAGCATCAAGAGGCAAATTCAAAACACATTTAAGTCTAACATGCTTCCTATGCATAGGAATCTTGTAAATAAACAAGTTCATGAAGAGCAAAGTAACAAGCATAGGAAGATAAAACAAGTGTAGCTTCAAAAATTTCAGCACATAGAGAGGTGTTTTAGTAACATGAAAATTTTTACAACCATATTTTCCTCTCTCATAATAACTTTCAGTAGCATCATGAGCAAACTCAACAATATAACTATCACATAAAGCATTCTTATCATGAGTCTCATGCATAAAATAATTACTACTCCCAACATAAGCATAGTCATTCTTATTAATTGTAGTGGGAGCAAATTCAACAAAGTAGCTATCAAATATAGGAGGTATATTGTAATCATAATCAAATTTATCCTCCATAACAGGTGGTAACAAAAGACTACTATCATTATAATCATCATAAATAGGAGGCAAAGTATCATCAAAGTAAATTTTCTCCTCAATGCTTGGGGGACTAAAAATATCATGCTCATCAAAGCCAGCTTCCCCAAGCTTAGAATTTTCCATAGCATTAGCAACAATGGTGTTCAAAGCATTCATAGTAACAACATTCCCATTATCATGCATATAAAGTTCCATGGGTTTTTTAATTCTCTCTTCAAACACATCATGTCCTAATTCAAGATAAAGTTCATAAAGATCTCTCATATTTTTGTTGTTTTCCATTATGCCTAACTAGTGTAAACAAGAAACCAAATGTCGCAATTGCAGAGTCTAAAGGAAATAGCTTCGAGTACTTACAACGGCGCCGGAAAATAGCTTAGTAGCCGAGGTCCGGAGTGTGAGTACCTTTTACCTTTCCTCCCGGCAACGGCGCCAGAAAATTAGCTTGATGTCTATGTTCCCCCTCCTTTCCTGTAGACAGTGTTGGGCCTCCAAGTGCAGAGGTTTGTAGAACAGCAGCAAGTTTTCCCTTAAGTGGATCACCCAAGGTTTATCGAACTCAGGGAGGAAGAGGTCAAAGATATCCCTCTCATGCAACCCTGCAACCACAAAGCAAGAAGTCTCTTGTGTCCCCAACACACCAAATAGGTGCACTAGTTCGGCGAAGAGATAGTGAAATACAGGTGGTATGAATATGTATGAGCAGTAGCAACGGTGCCAGAAAATAGCTTGCTGGCGTGTAGTTGATGGTGGTAGTATTGCAGCAGTAGTAACACAGTAAAACAGTAAACAAGCAGTAGTAACTCAGCAGTATTTAGGAACAAGGCCTAGGGATTACACTTTCACTAGTGGACACTCTCAACATTGATCACATAACAGAATAGATAAATGCATACTCTACACTCTTGTTGGATGATGAACACATTGCGTAGGATTACACGAACCCTCAATGCCGGAGTTAACAAGCTCCACAATAATGCTCATGTTTAAGTAACCTTAAGTGTAAGATAGATCAAAACGACTAAACCAAGTACTAGCATAGCATGCACACTGTCACCTTCATGCATATGTAGGAGGAATAGATCACATCAATATTATCATAGCAATAGTTAACTTCGCAATCTACAAGAGATCATGATCATAGCATAAACCAAGTACTAACACGGTGCACGCACTGTCACCTTTGCACACATGCAGGAGGAATAAAACTACTTTAATAACACATCACTAGAGTAGCACATAGATAAATTGTGATACGATGCACATTGCAATCATAAAGAGATATAAATAAGCACTTCACTACGCTCTTCAACAGTGAATAAGTACTTCGTGAAATATAGCCTAAGAGACCCACACGGTGCACACACTGTCACCTTTACACACGTGGGACAAGGAGTCTCCGGAGATCACATAAGTAAAACCCACTTGACTAGCATAATGACATCTAGATTACAAGCATCATCATATGAATCTCAATCATGTAAGGCAGCTCATGAGATTATTGTATTGAACTACATAGGAGAGAGATGAACCACATAGCTACCGGTACAGCCCCGAGCCTCGATGGAGAACTACTCCCTCCTCATGGGAGCAGCAGCGGTGATGAAGATGGCGGTGGAGATGGCAGCGGTGTCGATGGAGAAGCCTTCCGGGGCACTTCCCCGCTCCGGCAGGGTGCCGGAACAGAGACTCCTGTCCCCAGATCTTGGCTTCGCGATGACGGCGGCTCTGGAACTTTTCTCGTATCGTGGCTTCCTCCGTAAGGGTTTTCGATGCAGGGGCTTTTTATAGGCGAAGAGGCGGCGCAGGAGGGTCAAAGGGGCAACCACACCATAGGGTGGCGCGGGCCAGCCCTGGCCGCGCCACCATGTCATCTGGGCCCACAGGCCCCCTCTGGCGGCTCTCGGGTGTTCGGATGCTTCCGGGCAAAATAGGAACCTGGGCGTTGATTTCGTCCAATTCCGAGAATATTTCGTTACTAGGATTTCTGAAACCAAAAACAGCAGAAAACAGAACTGGCACTTCGGCATCTTGTTAATAGGTTAGTTCCAGAAAATGCATAAATATGACATATAATGTGTATAAAACATGTAGATATCATCAATAAAGTGGCATGGAACATAAGAAATTATCGATACGTTGGAGACGTATTTGCCTCCTGGTTCTATTAGAAGTCCAATTGACTTGCGTGATGTTTTCTTTCGAAAATACTTTCCTGCTAGCGCTCAACATATTGCTTTGCAGAGAATTTATAATTTTGACCAGGAAGATGGAGAGAAATTGCCTGAGGCTTGGGCGAGATTTTGCTCTCTTATTAGAGCTCGGCCTGATCATGATTTGGAAAAGCATGATTTACTTGATATATTTTATAGTGGACTAACCATTGAGTCTAGGGCATACCTGGATAGTTGTGCTGGTTGTGTTTTCAGGAAAAGAACTCCAGACGACGCTGAAGAATTATTGGCTAAAATAGGCCGGAATCATGATGATTGGTCTACACCTGAACCAACCCCGACACCAATATTGAAGAAGAGGGGTATGATTAAATTAAATGATGAAGATATGAGGGAAGCTAAGAAGTCTCTTAAAGAGAAGGGTATTAAACCTGAAGATGTGAAGAATTTACCTCCTATAGAAGATTTATGTAAGATAACTCCCCCTTCATCCATGATTGAGGTACACTCTCTTCAACGCTTTACTAGGGAAGATATTCCGTATTCAAAACCTCCTGCTCAATGCTTAGATGAGTTTGATAATTATATTGTTAAGCAAGAAAACTTTAATATGAGAGTAGAGAATCATTTAATGGAAAATTCTCGAGCTATTAGTGAATTGCATGATATTGTGGAGAGAACCTCCAATGATGTTAAGATACTTGTTAAACATTTTCATATGGTTCAAACTCAAATTGATCAACTCACTAAAGTGCAAAATGACTTGTTGGGAAATAATTCTAAAGAAAAACATGCTTATGAAGTAACAACTAGAGGTGGTGTTTCTACCCAGGATCCTCTATATCCTGAAGGGCATCCCAAAAGAGTTGAACAAGATTCTCAACTAACTAAAACTAGTGCTCCATCTAAGAAAAAGAAAAAGAAACATAAGAATGTTGTAGAATCCTCTGAACCTGTTAATGATCCTAATAGTATTTCTATTTCTGATGCTGAAACTGAAAGTGGTAATGAACATGATAAAGATAATGATAAGGATGATACTCCTGATAAAGAAGAGGTTGAAGAAGAACCTGAAAAGCATGCTAAAAATAAAAAGTACACTAAAGAAGATTTTATTGCTGAGAAACATGGTAATGAAAGAGAACCTTGGGTTCAAAAGCAAATGCCTTTTCCTGCTAAGAAACTAAAATCAAAGGAGGAGGAACATTATAATAAATTTTGTGATTGGATGAAACCTTTATTTTTGCAAATCCCTTTGACTGATGCTATTAAATTGCCTCCTTATTCAAAGTATATGAAAGATATTGTCTCTAACAAAAGGAAAATTCCCAATGAGGAGATTTCCACTATGCTCGCTAATTACTCCTTCAATGGTAAGGTTCCAAAGAAGCTTGGAGACCCAGGTATACCGACTATTCCTTGTTCCATCAAGAATAATTATGTTAGAACTGCTCTATGTGATTTGGGAGCAGGAGTTAGTGTAATGCCTTTTCTCTTTACAAGAGACTTGATTTAGATAAGTTGATACCAACTGATATATCTTTGCAAATGGCTGATAAATCTACTGCTATTCTTGTTGGTGTATGTGAAAATGTTCCTGTTCAAGTTACTCAACATTGCTTGATATTAACTGATTTTGTTGTGTTGGAAATGCCTGAAGATGATAATATGTCCATTATTCTTGGAAGACCCTTTCTTAATACTGCAGGGGCTGTTATTGATTGCAATAAAGGCAAGGTTACTTTCAATGTTGATGACAAGGAACATACCGTTTATTTTCCCAAGAGGATTGATAAAGTATATGGAGTTAATACAATTTTTAATGTGAAAACTATCAAAGTGGGATCCATTGATTGTCCTATATATGAGACTAAAGAAGAATATCAAACTCTTGTGATTGGATCCATATCAATTCAATATAAGGTAACATGATTGATTTGAGGTTTATTTCTTCTTATGTCATATAAAATTTATTTGGTAGCAAGACTTGATCAACCTTGTTAACAAGTATATTTTAATGCATAAGAGAGCTAAACAACATTTCTTTCTTTCTTTCTCCCTCCATTTGTTTTACTTGCTGTAGCACTTTTTGTTTTGCAATATGCTTTAGTTGTTTAAGATTTTGGAAATCATTTTCCTGCGCAGTAATAATTAATTTAACACCCAGAAATGTGCATTTTTCGAAGTTCTCAAAAATTTACAAAAATTATACTGGTAGTCTTATTTTTCGAAGAGGCACCTGGGAGCACCTGGGGCTGACCAGTGGGGCACCCCAGGGTGGCACCCCACAGGCCGGCGCGGCCAGCAAGGGGGGCGCGCCACCCTGGTGTGTGGGTCCCCCTTTGCCCCACTTCAGCATCTCTTCCTCCCACTCTCTTCTCTCTCCCGAAAAAACTCGTACTCACTTTCTCTCACTCGCGTTTCTGCTCAAGAACTCGCGATTTCTCGATCTCTTTGCTCAGCCCAGATTTTGTCTGAAATTTGGCACATTTGCTCCTTGGTATGTGACTCCTTTGATTGTCCAATTAGAATTTTGTTTGGTTGAGTATATCTTGAATATTTTGCTGCTGTAGATAACATGTTTAGTGAGCTTGCATGCTTGTTCTAAGTGGTAGAAATTAGTTTTGATGCATGTGTAGTACTCTAGCAAGTTCCTATAGTAGTTCCCCTCAATTATATACCTTGAAATCAAATTTTATAATGATTGTTGAAAAATTTCAGAAGAGGAAGATGAAGAAGTTCAACTTTGGAGAATTATTCAAGAGAGGAACAACCAGCACCGGGAGGCCTTCTAGGACCGCCACCCGACTTAGGCGATCCTACAATGAGGATATCATCGCGCCTAGCTTCGCGCCCGAAGAGGACAATGGGGCTCCTAATGCTTCATCCTTCCCATGTTATGATTTTCTGACAAATGCAGGGATATTGGATGATTTCTTCACCCTTGTCAACAGGGCGGGCTTAGCCACCTACGTGGGAGATGAAAGGGAGCAATACTACATGCTCACCAAAATTTTCGTTGAGAGCTTCAAGTTCCACAACACGCAATATGAGCCGACAGTTGCATTCAAGATCTATGGTAATCCTGTTACTATGGAATTGGAAGAATTTTGTCGTGCATTGGATATTGCCCCTGTAGGTACAGCAAGGAGGATTGATGACAACCCCCGGGACCTGTTGGAGCTCTATCGAGGGATCACCGATGATGATTGTCGCACCATTCAGCGCGGCAAGATAAGAAACATTCAACTCCCCGCCATTAAATATTTTGCATATTACATTGCTACTAGCATTCTTGGTAGGGAGAACACTAGCAATATTTCTAGCTATCATCTTGCTTTCTTGAATGCTGCACTTACTGGACAGACACCTTATCATCTTGGTTCTCTTATTGCTCGCCGCCTGTCTAGCAGGGGGCCTATTTTTGGAGGAACTATTGCACTGCGCATTTTAACACATTTAAGACTCCCTCTTGATCCTAATGATGTGCCATTAACCCCTAGGAGACTTGATATTGCTGCTATGAAGAGTCATCATTTTGTTACCACTGATTCCACTGTAGATAATATGGTCTATAGAATGTTGTTTGCTGACGGGGATGAGAAGGAAATCCCTCTTCCCCAGCCAGGTTTGTTCAATATTGACAGGCAATCATGGTCGCTCACTAAGGAGGAGGTGGAGGAACATATGAAGATACAAGACTTCCACCAGCAACATGACTCCGAGGACGCCGAGCCCTCCTACGACTACACCGTCACGTATCCGGGTGCTTCTTCTAGCACATACCCGGAATATGATCCATCTTCGTCGTACTACGGAGATACTACCTCATGGCCTCGATGGGATTGAACTCCACTTAGGCCAAAAGCCTAAGCTTGGGGGAGGTATACCGGCATCACTCATTCTTTGCATATTACATACTTGTTTAGTTTCTTAGAGTGGTTTTCTAATGAGAGGGAGATGATATTTGGGGAAGTGCTGTCCAAAAACAGATTCTGGGCTGTTACCAAAAAAATTCGTATGCACAGCCAGAACGTTATTTTGAGTTGCCAATTTTTGAGCATGTGCCCCAGGTTGTTATCTAACTTTCATTAGTTGAACACTTTTTGAGCTGAGCAATGGAAGATTTTTGTTAATTTCGATTTCTGTACTGCTGTCAGGATTTGGCAGATTTCTGTCATCCTGCTTTTCTGTGTTTCTGTTAGTTTGCATTCTTTTGTTTTCGCTTTGTTTCTTTCCTAAAACACAAAAAGACCAAAAATATTTCTGTTGTTTCTCTTCACCATTTGTTTATTTGGTTCTTTGCTCTTAGTTTACTTTATTTGCTATCGTTGGTTTGCTATGAGAAAACCCAAAAAGATTTTGCTTTGTTTTCTTGTTTCTTTTGTTCTTGTTTCCAATTCGAAAACACCAAAAATATTTGCTGTTCTTCTTTGGTTTGTAAAGTTCATCATGAGTTCAATGGTCTTCGGTGGCTGGAGCGTGGTTTTCATTTCATATTATCCAAGCTACACAAGTGAAAGGCAATAATGACGATCTACAACAATTGGATTGTGGTGAGATTTGTTTTCATTTTTGTACATATACTCATCCATGTGAGCATGCTTATTTGGTTCATGTGAGGTATATGTTATGTGATAAAGTCTAGTAGTTCATGATCTCTCATGTTTAGCTCCAATTTATTAATATGAGTAGCATGTCATGGATGTTCGCTTGCATTGTTTTATTCATAAGTAAGTATGGCATTGTGGTATCCTCCTCTGAATAATTCACTTGAATCGACTTGGCACATGCTCACGCATGCATATGACTAAAACAAAAAGTCAATTAAGCCTCGCTGATCTACTTTGCTTCAGAGTTCTTGTATCACTTTTATGCCTCCGTTAATTTATTTTGCCGCAAGCATGATTATGACAGTTACTGCTCTCTTGATTTGTCGCTCCCTAGTCTTTTGCTAGCCTTCACTTGTACTGAGCGGGAACGCCGCTCGTGCTTCCAAACACCTGAAAACCAAGTTGTTCCAAAGTGTCCACCATAAATACCTATGCATGGCATTTCAAACCATTCCAAGTAAATTCTCATGCGCTACCTTTAAAACTTTCAAAATGCTTCTCAATTTGTGTTAATGTTTCATAGCTCATGAGGAAGTATGTGGTGTTTAGCTTTCAACCTTGTCATTTACTTTTGACGGACTCTCATATGGACTAGTGGCACATCCGCTTATCCAATAATTTTGCAAAAAGAGCTGGCAATGGGATTCCCAGTCCCAAATTAATTAACTTAAATAGACACTCCTCCATGGTTTGTGATTGTTGGACGGCACCCGAAGGATTCGGTTAGCCATGGCTTGTGTAAGCAAAGGTTGGGGGGAGTGTCATCATCATAATAAAACTTAAATAAAAAGGCACTCCTTCATGGTATGTGATTGTTGGCAGGCACCCGAGGATTCGGTTAGCCATGGTTTGTGTAAGAAAGGTTGGAAGGAGTGCCACATAAACATACAAATAATTCATGGGAGCCGCTCTTGGGAGTCCGGTTGACGAGGTAGTTAGTGTACCCATTACCATTCGTTGACAACAACAAGCACCTCTCAAAATAATTTTACTCCTGTTTAAAAATGAAAAGCTCTAGCGCATGTTAATCCCTGCTTCCCTCTGCGAAGGGTCAATCTTTTACTTTTATGTTGTGTCTCCATTCTTTCTTTGAGCACTATCTTGAGAGCACAACTGTCATTCTTAGTATAATATGCTTGTCTCAAAATATGATTGATTGTGGTATAACTTTGATGCTTTTATCTTTGACAATCACTACTTCTAGTCTTTCTATGAACTCCAGAGGTGCCCGGGCATTTATGTTTTGCCGATCAAATACAGGCAAGCGAGATACCACTTTATCATACTCTCTTATGAACATTGCAATCTTGCTTATATACATGATTCATGATGCTTATTATTAATTGTTGGTACCTCTCCATGATTGACATAGCTGTTGGATGATCTTATTTGCATGTATCTCATTATGAACTGCTTAAGTATTAGCCATAGCATGAGAATATATACATCATATGAGCAAATGTGTTCATGAAAGTTCTTTTATCGCTCAGTTGTTAACTGAATTGCTTGAGGACAAGCAATAAGCTAAGCTTGGGGGGAGTTGATACATCCAAAACGTATCTACTTTCCCGAACACTTTTGCTATTGTTTTGCCTCTAATTTGTGTATTTTGGATACAACTAACACGGACTAACGCTGTTTTCAGCAGAATTGCTCTGGTGTCTCGTTTTTGTGCAGAAATCCAACTTTCAGGAAAAACCTCGGAATTTATACAGAAGGCCCTATTTTCCCAGAATATTGGCGGAGCCAGAAGGGCAAGCCAGGTGGGGGCACGAGGGCCCCACACACTAGGCCGGCGCGGCCCAGGAGGGGCCCGCACGGCCCTAGTGTGTGGCCCTCGGCTGGCCCCCGACGCCCTCCTTCGGACTACTTATCGCCCTCGACCTAAAAACGCACGGGGAGAAGTCGAAGTCACCAAGAAACCCTCCAGAGAGCGGCCACATCGCGAAACTCCGTCTCGGGAGCCAGAAGTCTCCGTTCTGGCACTCCGTCGGGATGGGAATTGGAGGAGATCTTCACCGCCATCACCACCAACGTCTCTCCATCGACCAGCCATGTTTCCCCCATCCATGTGTGAGTAATTCCCCCGCTGTAGGCTGAAGGGGATGGTAGGGATTGGATGAGATTGGTCATGTAATAGTCATAAGAATGTTAGGGCATAGTGCCTAGTATCCGTAGATGTCACTTTTATGATATTGTTGCAACTTGTTATGCTTAATGCTTGTCACTATGGCCCGAGTGCCATGATCTCAGATCTGAACATGTTATTGATTCATGATGATATTCGTTGTTTATGATCTTACCTGCAAGTTGTATACACACGTTGCTGTCCGGAACCAATGGCCCCGAAGTGACAGAAATCGGGACAACCGGAGGGGATGGTAGTGATGTGAGGATCACATGTGTTCACGGAGTGTTAATGCTTTGCTCCGGTATTCTATTAAAAGGAGTACCTTAATATCCAGTAGTTTCCCTAGAGGCCCGGCTGCCACCGGCTGGTAGGACAAAAGATGTTGTGCAAGTTTCTCATTGCGAGCACGTACGACTAAATATGGAACACATGCCTATTGATTGATTAGTACTTGGATACCGTTTTATTATTATCTGCAAATGCCCCTGCTTTGATTGTTATATGAGTTTCTCTCATCCATGCAACGCCCGTTAATCCGTCCTGTGCCTACAGTATTTTAATCCTGCTGTTTACTATAATCACTACTGCTGTCTTTATTTCACCGCTGCTATTATTTCACTATTCCTACCTATAAAACTTTCCTGATAAACTCTTGCGAGCAAGTCTGTTTCCAGGTGCAGCTGAATTGACAACTCCGCTGTTAAGGCTTACAAGTATTCTTTGTCTCCCCTTGTGTCGAATCAATAAATTGGGTAATACTTCCCTCGAAGACTGTTGCGATCCCCTATACTTGTGGGTCATCATGGACCAAACTAGAAAATTCGGGCTAAGAATGAATCCAAAGAAGTGTACCTTTGGTGTAACGGCCGGTCAATTCTTGGGTTTCTTGGTTCATGAACGTGGAATTGAGATCGGCCTGAAAAGTCAGGAGGCAGTGCGAACAATGAAGCCGCCTACCACAAAGAAGGAACTCCAGTGTCTCATCGGCAAAATCAATTTCGTCAGAAGGTTCATCTCCAATCTGTCAGGACGAATTGAGCCGTTCATGGGATTGGTAAAAATTAAATCTGATGAGGAGTTTCGCTGGGGGGCAGAGCAACAGCGAGCGTTTGACGAAATCAAAGAGTATCTAACGAAGCCACCTGTGTTGGTGCCGCCCCAGCAAGACAGGCCATTCTATATATACTTGTCAGTAGCTGACACTTCCATCGCCTCAGTGGTGGTGCAAGTTTATGATGGTCTGGAGAGAGTTGTTTTCTACCTCAGCAGAAGGATGTTGGATGCAGAAACTAGGTACCCTGAGATCGAGAAGTTGTGCCTCTGCCTATTTGCAGATTGTCGTCATCTGCAAATCAGATGTCATCAAACATATGCTGTCAGCTCCTGTATTGAAAGGCCGACTCGGTAAATGGATGTTTGCATTATCGGAATTTGATATCCGGTATCAGCCTGCGAAAGCAGTCAAGGGACAAGCGTTGGCCGATCTTATTGTTGAACGAATCAACACGGATATAGCAGCACTGTCTGTGCGTGCATGGGCCATGTTTTTCGATGGATCGGTTTGTGATGATGGTTGCGGCATCGGCATTCTACTCGTGTCGCCTCGGGGGGCAACATATTCCTTCTCCATCAGGCTACCTACCCCTTGCACCAACAATGTCGCTGAGTATGAAGCAATATGCAAGGGAATGGAGTTGCTATTGGAAGCCGGGGCAGAGGCAGTGGAACTTTTTGGAGACTCCAAATTGGTGATTTCCCAACTCACGGAGGAATACAAATGTGAGAGCGAGTCGCTCTTCCCATTATGGATGCAATGCCGTGAGCTGATGACACAATTTAAGTACATAAACTTCAATTGGATCCCGAGGTCACAAAATACTGAGGCAAACGATCTCGCACAGATGGCGTCAGGCTACAAGGACGTAGCGGATGGAGCCGATGTTCAGGTACAGGCCCTGGAGCCGGATGACTGGAGAGCCGATATCTTCAATTACTTGAAAGATTCGGCTCGGGGGGCACCTAAACGGATAAGATACAAGGCCATGAAGTATGTCCTTATTGGGGATGACATGTTCTACAGGACTTTGGAAGGGTTACTTCTCAAATGTTTGGGACCAGCCGAGTCAAATCGGCTCTTACACGAGGTACATGAAGGTGCCTGTGGAACTCACCAATCGGCTCATAAGATGAAATGGTTGATCAGGCGATCGGGGTTTTATTGGCCCACCATGCTTGAGGACTGTTTTAAGTACTATAAAGGATGTCAAGCATGTCAGAAGTTTGGGAGCATTCAGATGGTACCCGCATCAGCAATGAACCCCATCATCAAGCCTTGGCCATTTCGAGGTTGGGGCATGGATATGATCGGCAAAATCAATCCTCCATCGAGCAAAGGCCATGTATGGGTTCTGGCCATTACAGATTATTTCACTAAATGGGTGGAGGCCGTCCCTATGAAGTCAGTGGCATCGAAAGATGTTATCAATTTTGTGAAAGAACATGTCATTCATAGGTTCGGGATTCCCCAGACTATCACGACCGATGGAGGTTCGGTCTTCGTGTCTCACGAGTTCAGAAAGTTCTGCGAGGACATGGGAATTAAGTTGATCCGATCGTCTCCATACTATGCTCAAGCAAATGGGCAAGCTGAAGCGTCCAACAAGAGCCTAGACGTTGGCACGAGGTATTGTCAGAGGCTTTGTGGGCTTACCGCATGTCATGTCATGGAGCGATAAAAACCTCGCCATACCATCTGGTCTATGGGCAAGAAGCCGTATTGCCCTGGGAAATCACGGCTGGGTCGAGACGTGTTACGTTTCAGAATGATTTAACAACTGAAGAATATGCAGCCCTGATGAGTGATAGCATTGAGGATGTAACGGAACTTAGACTGTGGTCGCTTGAGAAAATTAAAGAGAACAAAGCCAAGGTAGCTCGTGCATATAATAAGAAGGTGAGACCAAAGGAGTTCCACGTTGGTGATCTGGTATGGGAAGCTGTATTGCCATTGGGAACTAAGGATGCAGCATATGGTAAATGGTCTCCAAATTGGCACGGGCCGTACAGGGTCGACCAAGTTTTAAAGGGTAATGCATACATGCTCGAGGAGCTGAACGGTGTGAAGTTCCCAGTGGCTGTCAATGGCCAGCATCTCAAGAAGTATTTCCCAAGTATGTGGGATGATGGACAGTAAAAGATGGAGGCCGATGCATGAAATCGGCCAGTAAAAAAAAATATGGGGGCCGATGCATGAAATCGGCCAGTAAGAAAAATATATATGCAAAGCAACAGGATGCTAAGCACAGCCGATGCACAGACATCGACTTTAGACTAAAAGCCGATGCGCAGCCATCGACTCTAGAGGTACAGACTGTTACGAAGATCACAGATTACCATTTGAATTTGGAAAACTGAATTTGGCCTTGCTATCGGCTCTTTGTGCGTTGACCTACTTTGACAATCGGAAAATCAAATTGGAGAAGCGTTCTTCATTGATTAAAAGAGGGTTTTTACAAGAAAGAGCCGATTGCTCTCAAAAGGATCATCTACTACCTAAATTACTACTAGCCCTATACTAGTAGTCCCTAATCTAGGGGCCGTCGCTGCCCTCGTCATCGCCGTCCTTGCCGCTGTCGGCACTGCTGCCGGCGACGTCTTCGTCGCTGCTGTTGAAGCCGCCGGCCGGGGCTTTGTCTTCCTCGTCGTCGTCGTCGTCCGACCCGGCGCGGAAGCGCTTCACCGGCGGGTACTCGTCGGAGGAGGAGTCCTCCTCCGCGTCCACTGCCTCCTCGTCGGAGGAGATGTTCGCGCCCCAAGAGAAGGCGTCGTCATCACTCTCCTCCTCCAACTCCCCGTCGACGAGCAATTGGAGGTTGTCCTCCCCGTCGGTCAAGGACTCGTCGTCCTCCGACCCGACGGAGAAGTCCCAATCCCTCGCATCCCACCACAGTGGGGCGAGGGCCTCGTACGCCGCCGTCAGGTCGAACTCCGGCTCTAGCTCGCTGGAGGAGGAGGATTGGAAGGAGAGGCCTGAAGAGGCAGAGGAGGAATCCATGGCTGCAGAGAAGGGTTTTTTGCCGATGGCTAATGCGGAACAGGGGAGTGAAGAGGCGAACTGCTCGGATGAGTTTAAATAAAGGGGATATAGTGAAAGATGATTCAATGCTGTGGCAGTTTCGAGGATGCGGTGCCAAAACTGTCAAATCGTGCAGTGCTGAGAAGTTGAGAAGGCAAGGCATCATGATGAAAGGGCACTGTAACGGTTCTGCTCTGCAACGCGTGACCCGATGAAGGAAAACAGAGTGGTTTTGGAATTATTATTGCCAAAACCAGGGGGCATGTGTTATCACCAGATTTTAGCCAAATCGGAAGGTGGGCCGTGATTGAGATGGGCTTGAAGGATATGCACATAAAGTGTTTCTGAATCGGCCTCGTACGAGAATTTGGGCTAGATTGCCCGTGTATTTGTACATTATGGTAGATCGCATGTTAGTTTAGAATTAAGAGATAGAGTTTGGTTCGTACACAGTTAGGTTTATTCCAAAGATAGAAAGTCCACGGACTATAAATATGTATCTAGGGTTATTGAGAAAGGAGGACGATCACGTTCACAACAAACACAATCTAGGCGCATCGCCACCCCTTGTTTCGAGGGTTTCTTCCGGGTAAGCGTCATGCTGCCTAGATCGCATCTTGCGATCTAGGCAGTATCGGTTTATTCGTTGTTGGTGTTGCTCGTACTGAAGCCTTGTTGATGGCGAGTAACACTGTTATCATAGATGTTTTGGGGCTTACATTGATACTTTTCTGATATGTTTGCTTAGTTATGCTGCCCCTCAATATCTAGCTGCCTTTGCACCTATCTTAGGTGTAAGGGCAGCATCTTGCTTCGTCTTTATTTAGTAGATCTGATATGTTATGGTTGTTCCTTGTTCTTCAAGGATTAGCTTGATATCCGCATGGTTAGGCCTTACAAACGGGTTGAATGATCCAGCAGTGCGTAAGGTACGGTTTGCCGATCCGAGAAGGGATGTTCGGGAATCAACTCTGTGTTGGTTTTTAGGCCTCTTCTAGGACTAGTTTTCTGTTATCTTTCGTATCTGCCAGGCTCAACTACGTGTAGGATGTTCCGGTTATGCGGTGAAAGCCCTAAACTGTCGTAGATCAATTTAACTTAGTATTGATAAAGCAGGATCCCCATGTCATTGTAGATCCATTATGAACCATGGGTTAATCGGCTCTTTGAGCCGATTCACATGGTAACCTGAGAGCCGATCGAGGCTCATTTAATGTTTACGTGTCTGCCATGCAGGAAACTAATTGAAGCAATCCAACACCTTCCTGACCAGGTATAGGTCAGGTGGCACGCCTTGCAATATCCAGGACGTGTGCCGGAACATTGCGGGCCGTCGCCAGGGCCCACCCACCTGGAGCCTCCCGGCTCTCGCGTCGTCGCCGCGGTGGGTTTTGGCAGGCAACATATTGTTATAAATATGTTCCACCATGAATGCAATATCTTCATTTATTATAAGAATACATAACTCATTAAAGATATTCAATATTCCTCACACAAAAATGACACTCCTATGTTTTCTTAATGTTTAGTAAAAAATGTACCGTTATGGCATAAAAAACAATGTAACAACAAAACAAAAACTATTAGCCATAAACATTTTGGAAAATGTAAAGAAAAACTAATACGTCGGCCTTTAATGGAGGACATGCAGGTTAATTTTGATGCAATGGTGAATCTTTTGCTGGGTATTAAAACTATAAACATACTCCCACCATTTTTGTTTAAAGGGTGCAGCTCCAAATCACAAAATTTTCAGAATAGAAGCCAAATAAGGCGCATGTCATTAATTAGGCCCGGTTATTTCTCTATTTCTTTTTTCCTTCCGGAGTGTGCATGCAAGTGGGAACAAGGTAGAGCTTCGTGGAGGTGTGAAAACAGATGATTTGCATGCTGTCGTGTGTAAGCCCTTTGGTTTCATGCACTAGCTGTTGGTCTCCTTTTCCCACTGCCTCCTCTTCGTTGGTGTATAAAAGTACATACATTCCTTCCTCTTCCTTGAGCCAGCGAGCAGGAAGGCAACATGGAGAATCCAAGCGATGTTGAAGACGTCCAGGGAGAGGTGGAGGGCGAGCATGGCGAGGTGGATGGCATCCACAGCGAGGTTGATGGCATCCACGGCGAGGTGGAGGCTTGTGATGACGAGGTGGAGGTTACACAAGGCCAGGTGGAAGAACTCGAGGATGAATTTGAGAGGGTTTACACAATCATTCAAGATCTTTTTCATAAAATTGATGGTGCAATGATAACGCGTGAAGCACACGTCCGTTGGGAACCCCAAGAGGAAGGTGTGATGCGTATAGCAGCAAGTTTTCCCTCAGAAAGAAACCGAGGTTATCGAACCAGTAGGAGCCAAGAAGCACGTGAAGGTTGTTGGTGGAGGAGTGTAGTGCGGCGCAACACCAGTGAAACCGGCGCCAACGTGGAACCTGCACAACACAATCAAGATACTTTGCCCCAACGTAACAGTGAGGTTGTCAATCTCACCGGCTTGCTGAAAACAAAGGATTAAGCGTATCGAGTGGAAGATGGTGTTTGTTTGCAAAGAACAGTAAGAACAATAATTGCAGTAGAATGTATTCAGATGTAAAAGAATGGACCGGGGTCCACAGTTCACTAGTGGTGTCTCTCCAATAAGATAAATAACATGTTGGGTGAACAAATTACAGGTGGGCAATTGACAAATCAAGATTCAATACATATCAACGATGATTACTATGTGATTTAATCAGGGCATTACGACAAAGTACATAGACCGCTATCCAGCATGCATCTATGCCTAAATAATCCACCTTCGGGTTAGCATCCGCACCCTCTCCAGTAAGTTGTAAACAACAGATAATTGCATTAAGTATGGTGCGTAATGTAATCAACACAAATATCCTTAGACAAAGCATCACTGTTTTATCCCTAGTAGCAACAGCACAACCACAACCTTAGAACTTTCTGTCCTGATTCAATGGAGGCATGAACCCACTATCGAGCATAATTACTCCCTCTTGGAGTTACAAGTATCAACTTGGCCAGAGCCTCTACTAGCAATGGAGAGCATGCAAGAACATAAACAACACATATATGATAGATTGATAATTGATGGCGTGTAACTCACACGTTCGTTGGGAACCCCAAGAGGAAGGTATGATGCGCACAGTAGCAAGTTTTCCCCAGAAGAAACCAAGGTTTAATCGAACCGTAGGAGCCAAGAAGCACGTTGAAGGTTGATGGTCGCGAAATGTGATGCGGCGCAACACAGGGATTCGGCGCCAACGCGGAACCTGCACAACACAACCCAAGTACTTTGTCCCAACGAAACAGTGAGGTTGTCAATCTCACCGGCTTGCTGTAACAAAGGATTAAGCGTATCGAGTGGAAAATGTTTGCAAAGAAAATAGTAAAACAAGTAGATTGTATGCTATGTAAAGAATAGGACCGGGGTCCACAGTTCACTAGAGGTGTCTCTCCCATAAGATAAAGCATGTTGGGTGAACAAATTACAGTCGGGCAATTGACAAATAGAGAAAGGCATAACAATGCATATACATGATATGATAAATATAGTGAGATTTAATCCGGGCATTACGACAAAGTACATAGACCGCCATCCAACTGCATCTATGCCTAAAAAGTCCACCTTCAGGTTATCATCCGAACCCCATTCAGTATTAAGTTGCTAAGCAACAGACAATTGCATTAAGTATGGTGCGTAATGTAATCAACAACTACATCCTTAGACATAGCATCAATGTTTTATCCCTAGTGGCAACAGCACATCACAACCTTAGAACCTACTGTCACGATCCCAGATTCAATGAAGGCATGAACCCACTATCGAGCATAAATACCCCCTCTTGGAGTTAAGAGCAAAAACTTGGCCAGAGCCTCTACTAATAACGGAGAGCATGCAAGATCATAAACAACACATAAACAATAGATTGATAATCACCATAATCATAGTACTCTCTATCCATCGGATCCCGACAAACACAACATATAGTATTACAAATAGATGATCTTGATCATGTTAGGCAGCTCACAAGATCCAACAATGAAGCACAACAAGGAGAAGATGACCATCTAGCTACTGCTATGGACCCATGGTCCAGGGGTGAACTACTCACTCATCACTCCGGAGGCGACCATGGCGGTGTAGAGTCCTCCGGAGATGAATCCCCTCTCCGGCAGGGTGCCGGAGGCGATCTCCTGAATCCCCGAGATGGGATTCGCGGCGGCGGCGTCTCGAAGGTTTTCCGTATCGTGGCTCTCTGTCGGGGGTTTCGCGACGGAGGCTTTAAGTAGGCGGAGGGTCAACGCGAGGCCACACGAGGGCCCAGGGCTAGGTCGGCGCGGCCGGGCCCCGGCCGCGCCGCCCTACCTCCTGGCCGCCTCGTGGCCCCACTTCGTTATCTCTTCGGTCTTCGGAAGCGTGCAAAAATAGGACCCCGGGCGAAAGTTTCGTCCAATTCCGAGAATATTTCTTTACTAGGATTTCTGAAACCAAAAACAGCAGAAAACAGAATGGCTCTTCGGCATCTTGTTAATAGGTTAGTTCCGAAAATGCATAAATATGACATATAATGTGCATAAAACATGTAGGTATCATCAATAAAGTAGCATGGAACATAAGAAATTATCGATACGTTGGAGACGTATCAGCATCCCAAGCTTAGTTCTGCTCGTCCCGAGCAGGTAAAACGATAACAAAGATAATTTCTGAAGTGACATGCCATCATAATCTTGATCATACTATTTGTAAACATATGTAATGAATGCAGCGATCAAAACAAAGGTAATGACATGAGTAAACAACTGAATCATAAAGCAAAGACTTTTCATGAATAGTACTTCAAGACAAGCATCAATAAGTCTTGCATAAGAGTTAACTCATAAAGCAATAAATCAAAGTAAAGGTGTTGAAGCAACACATAGGAAGATTAAGTTTCAGCGGTTGCTTTCAACTTATAACATGTATATCTCATGGATATTGTCAACATAAAGTAATATAACAAGTGCAATATGCAAGTATGTAGGAATCAATGCACAGTTCACACAAGTGTTTGCTTCTTAAGGTGGAAGGAGATAGGTAAACTGACTCAACAATAAAAGTAAAAGAAAGGTCCTTCAAAGAGGAAAGCATCGATTGCTGTATTTGTGCTAGAGCTTTTATTTTAAAAACATGAAACAATTTTGTCAACGGTAGTAATAAAGCATATGAGTTATGAAAATTATATCTTACAAGTTGCAAGCCTCATGCATAGTATACTAATAGTGTCCGCACCTCGTCCTACTTAGCTTGGACTACCGGATCTTTGCATGCCATGTTTCAACCAAGTGTCACAAAGGGGTACCTCCATGCCGCCTGTACAAAGGTCTAAGGAGAAAGCTCGCATTTTGGATTTCTCGCTTTTGATTATTCTCAACTTAGACATCCATACCGGGACAACATGGACAACAGATAATGGACTCCTCTTAAATGCATAAGCATGTAGCAATGATTATTATTCTCATATGAGATTGAGGATATATGTCCAAAACTGAAACTTCAACCATGATTCATGGCTTTAGTTAGCGGCCCAATGTTCTTCTCTAACTATTTTGCATGCTCCAACCACTAAAATGATAGATCCTTCAGACAAGACGGACATGCATAGCAACTCACATGATATTCAACAATAGTTGATGGCGTTCCCCAGAAGCATGGTTATCGCACAACAAGCAACTTAATAAAATATAAAGTGCATAAGTACATATTCAATACTACGATAGTTTTTAAGGCTATTTTGTCCCATGAGCTATATATTGCAAAGGTAAATGATGGAATTTTAAAGGTAGCACTCAAGCAATTTACTTTGGAATGGCGGAGAAATACCATGTAGTAGGTAGTTATGGTGGACACAAATGGCATAGTAGTTGGCTCAAGGATTTTGGATGCATGAGAAGTATTCCCTCTCGATACAAGGTTTAGGCTAGCAAGGTTATTTGAAGCAAACTCAAGGATGAACAAGTGCAGCAAAACTCACATAAAAGACATATTGTAAACATTATAAGACTCTACACCGTCTTCCTTGTTGTTCAAAACTCAATACTAGATATTATCTAGACCTTAGAGAGACCAAATATGCAAATCAAATTTTAGCAAGCTCTATGTATTTCTTCATTAATGGGTGCAAAGTATATGATGCAAGAGCTTAAACATGAGCACAACAATTGCCAAGTATCACATTATCCAAGACATTTTAGAATTACTACATGTAGCATTTTCCAATTCCAACCATATAACAATTTAACGAAGAAGAAACTTCGCCTTGAACATTATGAGTAAAACCTAAGGACACATGTGTCCATATGCAACAGCGGAGCGTGTCTCTCTCCCACAAAGTGAATGCTAGGATCCATTTTATTCAAACAAAAACAAAAACGAAAACAAACCGACGCTCCAAGCAAAGAACACAAGATGTGATTGAATAAAAATATAGTTTCAGGGGAGGAACCTGATGATGTTGTCGATGAAGAAGGGGATGCCCCAAGCTTAGACGCTTGAGTCTTCTTGAAATATGCAGGGTGAACCACGGGGCATCCCCAAGCTTAGAGCTTTCACTCCTCTTGATCATAGTATATCATTCTCCTCTCTTGACCCTTGAAAACTTCCTTCACACCAAACTTCAAGCAAACTCATTAGAGGGTTAGTGCACAATTAATAATTCACTCATTCAGAGGTGACACAATCATTATTTTCACTTCTGGACATTGCATAATGCTACTGGACATTAATGGATCAAAGAAATAAATCCAACATAGCAAAAGAGGCAATGCGAAATAAAAGGCAGAATCTGTCAAAAACAGAACAATCCGTAAAGACGAATTTAAAGATGGCACCAGACTTGCTCAAATGGAAAAACTCAAAACTAATGAAAGTTGCGTACATATCTGAGGATCACGCTCGTAAATTGGCAGATTTGTTCGAATTTTCTACAGAGAACTGTGCCCAGATTCGTGACAGACAGCAATGCTGTTTCTGCGCAGCGATCCCAAATATAACATCAACTTTGTCATAGAAACTTTACTTGGCACAAAAACATGATAAGGAGAGGTTTCTACAGTAGTAAACAACTTCCAAGACTCAACAAAACAAAAAATTGCTGTAGGTAAAAACATGGGTTGTCTCCCATAAGCGCTTTTCTTTAACGCCTTTCAGCTAGGCGCAGAAAGTGCAAATCAAGTAACATCGAGAGATGAAGCATCAACATTATTATTTTTCATGCAAACACAACTTGTTGCAGAGGGTACTTTAGGTGCTCCATTATCTAAATTCTCTATGGTGGTGCTAGGGGTTTTAGAAATTTTAGGCCTATAATAATTCTTTTGTTTAGGCACTTTAGAGGCGTACATAAATTTTTGCTCTTTCCCCACATAAGCTTTCTCATTATACTTGAGAGAAGAAAAGGTTGAACCCAAGGTTCCCATAGCTTTTTCAAGTTCATCAATCCTATTGGTTTGATTATCATGGACAACACAAGTTCCTAGGACACTAATTCTTTCATCAATTCCTCCTAAGGATTTATCAAGTTCATAAGTTTTGTCAAATAACATTCCCAATTTAGTTTCAACACTTGGAAAATTTTTCTCTATGGTTTCCAATTTTTTCATAACATCTTCAAGAGAGATTTCAATTTTAACTTCATTAACAGGTGGTATTCCAACTAGACTCTCAATGATGCAACTAGCTTCTAAAGCGGGAGTACCTAGGAAATTACCTCCCGAAAGAGTATCAAGAACATATCTATTCCAACTAGATAAACCAACATAAAAGTTCCTAAGAAGGATAGTGGTGGAGTGTTTCTTAATGCACCTTTGATGAGCATTACTAATTCTATACCAAGCATCTTTAAAACTTTCTCCACCTTGTTGCTTAAAAGAACGAACTTCAACTTCAGGATTACTCATGATAACAGTAATAAAGTAAACTAGGCAAATAAAATAAAGACAAGTAACTAATTTTTTTTGTATTTTTGATATAGAGAGCAAGACAGTAAATAAAGTAAAACTAGCAACTAATTTTTTTGTGTTTTGATTTAGTGCAGCAAACAAAGTAGTAAATAAAATAAAGCAAGACAAAAACAAAGTAAAGAGATTGAGAAGTGGAGACTCCCCTTGCAGCGTGTCTTGATCTCCGGCAACGGCGCCAGAAAAAGAGCTTGATGGCGTGTAACTCACACGTTCGTTGGGAACCCCAAGAGGAAGGTATGATGCGCAGTAGCAAGTTTTTCCTCAGAAAGAAACCAAGGTTTAATCGAACCAGTAGGAGCCAAGAAGCACGTTGAAGGTTGATGGTCGCGAAATGTGATGCGGCGCAACACCAGGGATTCCGGCGCCAACGCGGAACCTGCACAACACAACCCAAGTACTTTGTCCCAACGAAACAGTGAGGTTGTCAATCTCACCGGCTTGCTGTAACAAAGGATTAAGCGTATCGAGTGGAAAATGTTTGCAAAGAAAATAGTAAAACAAGTAGATTGTATGCTATGTAAAGAATAGGACCGGGGTCCACAGTTCACTAGAGGTGTCTCTCCCATAAGATAAAGCATGTTGGGTGAACAAATTACAGTCGGGCAATTGACAAATAGAGAAAGGCATAACAATGCATATACATGATATGATAAATATAGTGAGATTTAATCCGGGCATTACGACAAAGTACATAGACCGCCATCCAACCGCATCTATGCCTAAAAAGTCCACCTTCAGGTTATCATCCGAACCCCATTCAGTATTAAGTTGCTAAGCAACAGACAATTGCATTAAGTATGGTGCGTAATGTAATCAACAACTACATCCTTAGACATAGCATCAATGTTTTATCCCTAGTGGCAACAGCACATCACAACCTTAGAACCTACTGTCACGATCCCATTCAATGAAGGCATGAACCCACTATCGAGCATAAATACCCCCTCTTGGAGTTAAGAGCAAAAACTTGGCCAGAGCCTCTACTAATAACGGAGAGCATGCAAGATCATAAACAACACATAAACAATAGATTGATAATCACCATAATCATAGTACTCTCTATCCATCGGATCCCGACAAACACAACATATAGTATTACAAATAGATGATCTTGATCATGTTAGGCAGCTCACAAGATCCAACAATGAAGCACAACAAGGAGAAGACGACCATCTAGCTACTGCTATGGACCCATGGTCCATGGGTGAACTACTCACTCATCACTCCGGAGGCGACCATGGCGGTGTAGAGTCCTCCGGAGATGAATCCCCTCTCCGGCAGGGTGCCGAGGCGATCTCCTGAATCCCCCGAGATGGGATTGCGGCGGCGGCGTCTCGCAAGGTTTTCCGTATCGTGGCTCTCGGTACTGGGGGTTTCGCGACGAGGCTTTAAGTAGGCGGAGGGTCAACGCGAGGGGCCACACGAGGGGCCCAGGGCTAGGTCGGCGCGGCCAGGCCTGGGCCGCGCCGCCCTACCTCCTGGCCGCCTCGTGGCCCCACTTCGTTATCTCTTCGGTCTTCTGGAAGCTTCGTGCAAAAATAGGACCCTGGGCGAAAGTTTCGTCCAATTCCGAGAATATTTCTTTACTAGGATTTCTGAAACCAAAAACAGCAGAAACAAAGAACTCGGCTCTTCGGCATCTTGTTAATAGGTTAGTTCCAGAAAATGCATAAATATGACATATAATGTGCATAAAACATGTAGGTATCATCAATAAAGTAGCATGGAACATAAGAAATTATCGATACGTTGGAGACGTATCAATAATCAACTTAACATAGTATTCTAGATTCATCGGATCCCACCAAACACAACATGTAGCATTACAAATAGATGATCTTGATCATGATAGGCAGCTCACAAGATCTAAACAATGATAGCACATGCGGAGAAGACAACCATCTAGCTACTGCTATGGACCCATAGTCCAAGGATGAACTACTCACGCATCAATCCGGAGGCGGGCATGATGATGTAGAGCCCCTCCGGTGATGATTCCCCTCTCCGGCAGGGTGCCGGAGGCGATCTCCTGAATCCCCGAGATGGGATTGGCGGCGGCGGCGTCTCTGGAAAGTTTTCCGTATCGTGGCTCTCGGTACAGGGGTATTCGCGACAAAGGCTATATGTAGGCGGAAGGGTAGGTCAGGGGGGCCCACGAGGGGCCCAGACCATAGGGCCGCGCCGCCCTGTGGTCTGGCCACCTCGTGGCCCCACTTCGTTATCTCTTCGGTCTTCGGAAGCTTCGTGCAAAAATAGGACCCTGGGCGTTGATTTCGTCCAATTCCGAGAATATTTCCTTACTAGGATTTCTGAAACCAAAAACAGCAGAAAACAACAACTGGCGCTTCGGCATCTTGTTAATAGGTTAGTGCCAGAAAATGTATAATAATGCTGTAAAGTATGTATAAAACATTCAATTATTGTCATAAAAATAGCATGGAACATAAGAAATTATAGATACGTTTGAGACGTATCATGCAACTAATCTCGGAGCTGGTGATTCAGGGATTTTGGCTAGGGCAAGGTACATCTGCGGCACTAATCTCGCGATGCGACGGAGGGCGACGTTCCAATCTTCATGTGATGCATGCATGTTCCCTGCAATGTGTCGTAACTATGGTGTGCGCGGCGATTCTTCGATATTCCGTTCTCTTGCTTGCTCTCTACCGGTGCCAATGGACGTGCTACCTTGTGAGCTGTGTAGAAATCCACTTCTCTGTGACGACTACTGGTGCAAGGACTACACGACGACTGTCGGAATAGGTGAAGATGGTGTGTGCTCTTGTTGCGGTCGCAACACCACTGCACTTGCCGAAGATGACAATGTATTTTTGCCTGACACCGAGATAAATTAGGGTTCATGTTGAGGAAGAAATAGCCATGTCTCTATGAATCATGATCTTGTTGCATTGGATTATGAATCTTGATCTTGGATGTGAATTATGGAATGAATTTTTTTGCGTTTATATACTGTTGCAGTGGATTATCTTGATCTTGATCACATGTTACTTGAACTAACCAAATTGCAGCACTAGTATTTTCTCAAAGTGCAAAAGACAATCCCAATATAACATTGTAAATAACCTTACAAATCATGTTGAGTTCAAGTGCTCAATTGCCATTATAACTCATGTTGAGTTCAAGTGCTCAATTGCCTGCTCAACATATTCTCTGTCAATTGTCAAACGAACCGGGAGAAGTCCTTGTCTCTCTAGTGCTTTTTTCTTCAAGTGAGGAACCACATAGTGGATAGACCCCTTATGCTTGACGATCTCTCTCATGCACGCTTGATGACTCAACCAGATCCTATAAAGCTTTTGATGGGGGTACTCAGCTAGGGATTGATTAACCTATGACACATGAAATGTAAAACAAGAAATCAGTATATTGCTTAGTGCAGCTTAGTATGTAAGCATGACAAGAATTGCTTAGTGGAATACCTTTTGGACAATCTCGGGTAGGGTCTTCGGCATCTTTCTATGGAACATTGCTTGAACTGAGGCAAACCATCCAAGATCTAAAATGTTTGTATCAGGAGAATTAGGTGTTGGTATATCATCCTAATATCCCAACCACCTCTAGCAGCCTCCTGCAAAAAAGTGGATTATCTGGCTTTATGTGTGCCTTAGCATTGTCCTGCTGCACGTAGATGGTATTCCATCTATCACACTCCGGCCACTTCTCCTTTATAGCTGGCAGTACATATTTCACTAAGTACTCTCTACTTTTCTCTCTGTCCACTTTTTCTGCGGGCTTCAGCTCCCATGCCCCCCTCAGCCTATGGTTGTAGAGAAAAATATATTCAAACATAGGACAAAGTAGTTCATAATATGCACAAAGTAGCAAACAAGTTGATAAGCTTGCATAAAGAAGTTGATAAGCTTGCACAAAGAAGTTCATAAGCAATTGACAACAAAGAAGTTCATAAGAATGCACAAAGTAGTTCATAAGCTTGCACAAAGAAGTTCATAAGCATGCACAAAGTAGTTCATAAGCTTGCACAAAGAATTTCATAAGCAATTGACAACAACGAAGTTCATAAGCATGCACAAAGTAGTTCATAAGCTTGCACAAAGAAGTTCATAAGCAATTGACAATAAAGAAGATCAGAAGCTTGCACAAAGAAGTTCATAAGCTTGCACAAAGTAGTAACAAGAACAAGTACCAACCTATTGTGACTCTTCTTTTTAGCTTGCACCCACTCTGTGTAAGCCCATACCCCAATCTTGCCATCAAACATGCAATTGCCTTGAGCATCATACCTTGGTCTAGCGCATTGCCGACAAGAACATAATTTTTTGAATGTGATTTTTATGTTTACATTCCCATTGTGGTGCATTCTCTCTATGACTCAAGTACATGTTCTGGGTCTTCTGTGTGCGATAAAACCACTTCTCATCTATATGAACCACATCCATATCAGCCCTAAATGTGGGATTAAAACCACCTAGCGATGTTATGCTACATCGCTCAAGATGCATAAGAGCATACTCCAGACGTGCCCTTTGGTTTGCATCAGTCAAGGCGGGCTTCAGTTCACTTGTTATTCGTCGAATAACCTTCGTCTTCAACCTATCATGTTGACAGCAAGAAAATTGACAACAATTCAAAAGTATTAGTCTCACCTCCGCCAGGATAAAGGAATGTTGACATCAACAAAATTGACAACAATTCAAAAGTATTAGTCTCACCTCCGCCAAACAGTGGTAGTAGACATGTTCTAATGTTGTTCTCTCTCTAGTTGGGATGGCCTCTAATGCAACTAAGTTTAAATTTATCTTCTTCCTTCCTGATTTGAGCTTCCTATTGTTTTTTACCCCTGTGATGCCGCCACCTTTTTTAGCATCCTGCCATACCCTTTGCACTATTCTCCTAGGACAAGCACAAGCCATCGCAACGGCTTTAGACACTCCATGCTTCAACCTATTACCCGTACCTTTACGGGCAATGATCTCAGCATATATGTGTTGCTTGTCGTCTGTACGGTACTGCCGTCTTGTCTACTTGTTTAACATAACATCTGAATGCATTGGACAAATAATTAGATAAGAAACACACACATACTGCTCTGCATGAACATGATCGAAATGTGCTTACTCAAATCGATTGGTTCTTTTTGGGTTTGAAAATGCTCTTGACTAGGAGGGAATTCGTCGGCATGGGCAAAATTTGGGTTGTATCCAACCCCTCTGTAGCCAATTGTTGAACTCTCTCCGTTGGTCATGTCCTACTCATTGTGTCCACCAAGGCCGAACCCCGTTCCTTCGATATCATGCACACGTGACAACAAAAAATAAACATTAGAGAAGACGGACAAGAACTAGGAGTACATGATCTACAACTAGGGTTTAGGGTATACCTTCTGTGGTGGCAGCACGGGAGGATCCATCTCTGATCCTTATGCCACCGGCGCCGGAACCGAAAGTGAAGCCCATGGACTCACTGCCGCCACTTCCGAACGAGATCCCGTCGCCACTGCCGAACGAGATCCCGCCGCCACCATTGACGAGGCTAAACCCCACGAACGCAGAACTTCCGATCCCTGCGCTGGTTGCCCTGGCCCCACCGACGGAGGCACTCCAGTTCGAGGAACCGGCCTCGTTAGGTGCCTGAGGACGAGATGAGCGTGCGAGGCCGACGCGCCGTCGAGGCAATGTCGTTGGAGGAGGATGCGGCTCGGAGCCAGCAGTGCTGATGGAGAAAGATTGCATCGACGCGCGCCCGGTGAGACCAAGAGAACGAGGAACTGCTCCTGGTGGCGGCGATCTAGGTTGGAAAGCCACCCGCGAAAGCCCACAGAGGCCGAGAGGAGGAGGCCGACGATCTGATTCACCTTGTTGTGGCGTCGCCATTGGAGTGAGATGGAAGAGAGAAGCAGAGCGATGTCTGTTCGTGTGCCTCCATCTGCACACCTATATGAAGAGATCATTGGCGGGAACATCGGCCGGAGGATTTGATCGGATGAAATTTTCGTTTTCAATTTGGCAGCGGGGAAGATCGGCGCGAGGTTTTCATCTAACGAAATTTTCTCTCGAGCTTTTGGATGGAAACTGAGCGGGGAGAAAGGAAGGAGTGCGGGAAGAAGAAGGTAACCCGATAATTTTGGCTCGTAACTGTCTCGACCAATGCATGCGAGGAAACGGCTCATTGATTGGCCGTGGGGGTTTACTAAGCGTTTTTCTTGCGATTTGTTAGGCACATCTCCTTAATCCCCGGTGCGATTTTCACGTCCCACGCCCACGATATTCCTCCAATCGCCATATACCTTGGTCCCAGAGATTTTTGAGCTAGGCACAAGCTTTTAGCAAGACTAAAAGGATGGGAGGTCAAGAGGAAGTGTCATTTTGCAGCCACATCAGTATGATCGAGATGAGTGTTAGGAGTAGTCAGTCTACTAAAACTATTATTGCCTAAATTCCTAATAGGTTGCAAAGCAAAACAGCAAATGTTGAATTTTCTTATGGAGTACTTATTTGTTTCGCATATACAATTTTCTTTTTGCAAAAGATAATAATTTTGTTTTTTTTGGATGATGGATATTCATCCACTAGAGTAGGATTCAACAATTTAGAAATTACATCCTAAAAAATAAACAAGTGATAAAATCATGAAGGCAAGAATCACATGTCCGGCAACATGCGAGATGCAAATAATTGTCCAATACATTGATCGGTCAAGACAACATACAACATGGAAATAGATTCCAATACATTGATCGAATGTACGTCTTGATTTATTCATGCTCTAGGATTGTAGCATATGGTAAGCATTAGGCGTCCATCTTGACGTAGGTGCCAAGGGCATCCAGGAAGGTACCAGAGCGCCCATGGAAGCCGATAATCCTGCCGCCCGCCGCCGGAAGCTCGAACGGAGCACCTTCCTCTGTCCCATATGGCCCCAAAGTGCGCTGTTGGTGATGAAAGTTAAGGATCTCAAACGGAACCAGCCTTCACATTCGCCTGCATGCCCTTTCACGCCTGTGAGGTACTCGTCCTGCTCCAAATAGATCTGGAGATGCAAAAATATCGAACCAGTGAAATTTACAACGTCTACAAGCCGTTCCATAAATATATAGTGTACAAGTGTCTCTCAAAAATAGTACTACAAAAGGTTTGATGGCCTGATCGGTATACCTCTGAGCAGCTGGAGGCCTGAGGACAGCCCCATAGTTTGATCTGCGGCAACCCATCGTCATGCTCGCACAACACCAGCATGGCGTCCACCATGATGCCGTGCCAACTCCATGATACGGTTGACCCCACGGACCTCCGCCACCGCCTCCACATGGGCCCATCTTCATAACCCGACTTGCAATGCTGCTGGAGCCGGCTGTTTTGGAACATGTCTTCTGGTGGTACCATTGGTTGGCACCGGGGCAAGCGAGGCTCCTGGATTGCAAGGTGCGCTCGACCCTTTTGCTGAAGCAGGACGTGCACTTGGTGTGGCAGGAGGAACACACGACATGCCCAGCCGCGCACTGCACGTAATAATAACCAATAGAAAGGAGGGATGTTTTTACGTACTGAAGTTTCTTGCAAGTTAAATCAAGTTGTAGCACGTTCATGTATACTATATTGTATATATGTACCTGGTACACTAGTGGTACTAGCTAGGGTGTGAAGGCATCTGAGACAATCCAGTACCTCCGGATCGACGATCGCATTGGCGTCGGCTGACTTGCTCTCGCCGTGACGCTGCTGCTGCTTCTCCTCTTTGATAACCGAACGTCTTGGTGGTGCCAGTCTTCTCCATGTTGGAGTGAGAGTGGGAGTTGGTGGGTAGGAGCGAAATGATGAGACATATTCGAATATATAGCGATGTGGTAGCGGAAGTTGGAGAGGCTTGGTAGCGTTGTTGCTTGTTGCTTCCTCTCTTCAGACTTCAGCCGAAACGTTCGCTTGACAGCCACTAACGGCATGCATGCAACTCCATCGACACCGAGGAGGCGGCCACACTACCTCCCTGTGTGGTTAATCGTTTCCGTTTTTCTCGTCCTCCGGGAAATTTCGAAGTCTGATCGATTGGACTGCCACATCGGTGTATATATATTGCACTGATACGCATTGCTTTAACCTCCGGCTTCAGAAGCAAAGTAGTACAGTGCTGATCTGAGATAACGCAAGATACAGAAGACCGGCAGCACCACGGCGATCATCAAAGGGAGCATGTCGGAGACTGCCGACGTTCATCTGCAGATTCTTCGTTGCCGCAGATGCCTTCACCTCCTCGTACCTCCAGTCTTACAGGTACCCGCCCGCCACAGTCTGGATTTAACTTGCACGCAACTTTCAGTTTACTTATTTTTCCCGCGGTACAGTGTGCAGCTGGTCACCTCATCTGCTCGTCCTGCCACGACAACCTCCCGGACAAGAATAAGTGCGCATCGTGCGTTGTCACCTCCTTCGTCCGGACCAGCTACAGTCGCTGCCACGCTGTCGAGGCTATACTTCGGTCCTTTCGTGTTGCCTGCCCCGACGCCATCTCCGAATCCACTGCGGGGAAGATGCTCTACCATGAGAAGGCGGAGCACGAGAAGACATGCCCCAGCGTCATCCCAAGATTGGTTTTGAAGATCGGTCCTTGCGGTGGCGTTGGTGGCCAAGTTAGGGAAATGGACGTGCGCGGCGTCAACCGTATTGTTAAGGTGGTTGTCTGCTACCGCGTCAACACGGTTGACGCCATGACAGTGTTCTATGAACGGGATGGACGGGAAGAGAAGACAGACCGATGGGGTATTCCTGTGACTGAATGTTATGGCAAGCCCTCAGAGGTATAAGTATAGCCATAAAAAAAATCTTTTTCTTTCTAGTTTGGAGAAACTTTTAATTCATGGAAAGACTGTTGGGGGTGATAAAATTTCTTCAATTTATTTTTATTAGGTTGTCGACATCTGTCTGGAGCAGGATGAGTACCTCACAGGCGTGAAAGGGCACATAGACTATTATGGTGACTGGTTGTGTGTGAGCTCGCTCACGTTCGTCACTAACCTGCACACATTCGGGCCATACGGTGAGGAGGATGGCACGCCGTTCGAGCTCCCGGCAGCAGCTGGGGGTAGAATCGTCGGCTTCCACGGACGCTCTGATTCGTATCTTGATGCGATTGGAACCTATGTCAAGATGGACATCTAAACTCTCAGTCCACTATCAGTAGTAGAAACTAGTAAAAATGTCCGTGCGTTGCTACGGTTAATTTTTACTGAAAATAATTTGAAATACACACATGCATGCCGTTGTAATTGTCCTTCCACGAGTTACGATTTGGATACTGCATTCTTCGCGCAATCTTCCTGTTTTCCAATGACACACACGAGTGGGATGCTTGGCCCACTTTTGAAACCGAAGAAAACAATAGGTCAAGCGTTCTGGTCGTAGTAGTGAAATTAAATTTATATTTTATTCATCCATTACTTGGTAAGAAATAATTGTTTTGTAACTTCCCATACACCTTGGCCAGGGCTATGGTTCTATTCCGATATAGATTCCTTAACCAAACACAAGGATCACTGGGATGACTACCATATAAGTTGCAAAGCCCCTTCGCTCTTTCACTTAGTATTTACAATAGCTGAATCCAATTAGATAACAGGACAAATGCATACCACAAATACTGCCGGCTTGAAGGATTTTGGTAATCATGAGAAATTTCTAGATTAAAAATAACATAATGCAGGTAGTTAACACCAGCTATGCAGACGGGATTCTGGATCAACTACAGTAGCATATTTGATTTTTCTTTTGCTTTTACTGAAATATAGCCAGGTTAGCTTCAGCATTATATGGTCCAGCTATGAATCATCGGAAGATAGAAAGAAATTTGCGGAAATTCAATTCGGAACATGGGAGCATATGCTCCTGCCACCAGAAAAATATTTTGAAATGTTCAAAAAATTCAAACAAAAAATTTCTCGCTGACGTATCAACATTTTACATGCGCAGACCAAGTCTTGCGAAAAACCGACATTTTTTGTGACTTGTGCGAAAAAGATAAACAAAACGTCTCGTACACAACCATTTTTTACAGAAAAATTTGTCTTTTTTACAGATGACACTCAAAATGTCGGTTTTCTGTGGAACCACTTTGTGAACGTGTAGAATTTCGAGATGTATCCACTAAATTTTGTGTTCAAATTTTTCAACATTTTAAAAGTGCATTTAAAATGAAGTTTAAAAACTGGGAGAATATGCTCCCGGGTGCCAAAACGCCACTCCCCAGAAATTTGCGGATATTTTGATCCATGTGATTGTGGTTGCTTAGGTTGAAATAAAGACTCACGAGCTTTTGTCCAGTTTGTGTATTTTTCAGATAAGACACAGCCAGAAGGAAACTACTACACAGTACAGGACAGTGGCTGCAGCTGCATCCCGGTAGAGCAAGTTCAGACGACACCTATACATTCAGTAGATAACACAGACATCTATCAACTGAATTAATTCAAAGTTTTCCTCTTCGAGTATGATGCATAATATAATGTACTGCATCACCTAATAGCTATTCTAATCCCTTTAGCGTGCTTACAAAACTGCTTGGGAGAAGTCGGCAATGTAAAGATGACAAAATAAATATTAGCCAGACGGATGCCGCTCTAGTATTGATAAACTGAGAGTAAGACATGTATTATGATATTTACATTGTATAATTACCAGTTGACTAAATCAAACATGAAGGGTACATGTATGATGTATTGTGTACCTAGCAGGGCGTAAACAAAAAACGGAGCATCTAACTGATGCAGAAAAACTAATCTGCTTTGCGAGGCTGCAAGCACGATCATGCGAGTTGAGGATCTCATAACAGAACACCGAGAAGTTCTGTGCCAGCCCACGCATAATAGAATGGGTTGGAGCCCGCAACGCTCTTAGGGGCTGAAAGAGCACCGGAAGAAGCAAAAGTGCAGCACTGATTGCACAAAGAAAGTAGGATCCCTGCATATGTATTCATGAGCCCATCATGGACGCCTGCATCGCATTCAACAGTGGCACCACTCTCGATCAACTGTCCTACTTCTCCAGGTTGCCGTCAGTGCAATTCAAGGGATAGTTGAGCTTGAGGGGCCTGAGAACCCTAAGAAGAAAGCCATGAGCACAGCTTGGAGTAGCATGTTCAGCAACAACGACTGAAGGCTGGCTTTGCTTCCAAGCTGGAGTTAAGAGATTGGATTCTCAGAATCATGGACACCCCTTTGACTCTTTATATGTGATTAAATAAACTCTTAATTCAAATTTCAAAGAGATAATTCCAGCCCCAATTCATGAAACCACAAGGATGACTCAAAATTGAGAATAGATATACATGGTCATATGCAGTCACATGGGCATCTGGTCAATTCAATTATGCAAGACGAAGCGAAGGTGGTGTTCATCGGATGGAGTTGCAGCGCTGACGTGGGACGCCAGAAGGCCCAGAACGATGTAATGCACTCTCGCTCTACGGCGTGCTGCCAACAGGCGAGGAACCTGACTGTGCGGTGGAGTTGGTGCCGGATGTGGGGACATCGTCCGCGATCAAAGCTTGCTGGGGTGTCGACCAAAGGCGGGGTCAGAGTTCAAGGCCTGGACTCGAACTTGTTCTCGGCCGGCGGCGTTCGGCATCCCCACGATCTTCGTCATTGAGGCATCAAGATCTGGCCAGTAAAATATCTGGCGCAATATTAGGTGGAGGCCTGGAGGGGATCCGTCCTTGTGTTCCTCGGGAATTCGCTTGGACGCCATCGAGGAAAGACCGGCTGGCGCTAGAGCATAGATCAAAATCAAGACGACGCAAGTATGACAGAGAGGATAGATCGACGGGGGAGCGTGTATAAGTAGGGGAAGGGGTGGCGGTGGAGGAGGGAGATATTGCATCGGATTGGAGTTGATGACGGTCACGGCAAGCCCGCTCTGCCTTGATTTGGGAATAGATAAAGACGACGGCCACGGTTTCCTTTTTTCCTGAACCGTTATTTTGACTTACCAATGGCAAAGGTGGGTAATTTGGTGTAAGGCAGGAGGGCAAAATCGGAAGAATTTTTTTAACTTACGGGTGGCAGTGGTGGGTAATTTGTACCAACTTTTAGGATAGTTTTGAATTGACGAACGACCGAGGGAGAAATCCTTTGCTTTTATTATTAGGTAAATAAAAATTAGTAAAAGGGTCTTTAATCTTATAGGGGATTTAGTCCTGGATGTGCAACCGGACTAAATAAGCGAGACTAAAGCCCCCACTCTTTAGTTCCGGTTGCTTAAGAATCGAGACTAAAGGTTCATCCATGTGGGCTGCACGTACGTCCGGACGGAGTACCTTTAGTCTCGGTTGGTCGACCAACCGAAACTAAAGGGCTCTGCAGGTTTAGCGTTTAAACCCTAAATCTGGTTTTATTTTGTTGTGTTTCCATTTCTTTTATATTTTATTTTGTGTTTTATTTTAATTTTAAAGAAGTTTCAGTACACATATTCTACGCTAGTATATACACGTTACACGTTGATGCATATGAATATACAATTTCAAACAAGTTTAAAATTTCAAACACGAAGAATTCAAGACGAATTAGAAGTTCTTCGTCCTTATACAACCATAATATTCAATCTCTTGTGACCATATATACAATTTCAAACAAGTTTCCATATACAACCATAATTATATTTACGGCATTAGAAGTTCTTCGTCCTCTTAATAGTGTTCTCCATAAGAATCGAGGACGTCCCCCATCAAAAATCCTGCTAATTCCTCTTGAATTGGTCGGAAGGAGTTTCTTAATAAGCTTCTCCCGCAACTCCTCCGCATAGATTGGTCCCCTTTGGGCTGACTTGGAACATTAGCTAACCTTCTAAATGTTAGCACCTCTTTGAATTCACCGGTTACATTCTTTATGAATCGTTTCCAAACCCTGGGGCAAACAAAACGAGCAAGGAAGTTATTAATTAATTGATATCAGGAAATGATTGAAAGAGGCTGATATAGTGCGCAAATGATTGAACATAATTACTTTTGCGACATTGCTCTTATGCCGACCAATGCTTTGGGTCCATATTTAGAGAGTCCATGACTTCAACTCTGGAGTTGTCAAATTTAATTATTAGTAGAATTCAGTGAACCTGCAGACATGTGACATGCACAGTCATGCATAACTCATCGATTACACATAATATGGAGTAAACAAAAACAATGTGTACAAGACAGAAACACTCACCCAAAATTGTAAAAAAATAGAATGTCACTTTTGAGTTCATGTTTTTTAAGAAACATGTACAGGTCACTCTCCACGTCTTGGGGGTGATTTGGTAACACATGTCCATTAATGATATGTGGGTCAATGAACCCAACATCATGGATGTTTTTTTTTGCATTCCCCAAGCTTCATTCTGCATAATAGCGTACACAAGAATATAGTTGTGGGGACCCCGAAGGTCGGGGCTAGACAAACCCAGATCTCCATCTGGCATAAGCCTAACCTAGATCTCTAGGGCCTACAGGGTGAGAATCGGTAACACAACAGTGACTCTACGACTCAAAGAGTAATACAAGCTCATAACTGAGCGAAAAACCAAAGTATTACAAGCAGAGGTCACTGACCTGACAATTCATCAATCAACGGAAGCGAAGTTATGCTATTCTAAATAGCAAGATAGCAAAAGGCCTAAGAGGCCAGGAGCATAACGGCGACGTCCCAGCCCATAGATTCCAGGCTGCCACCTGGGAATCCCAAGCTACTCGTCGATGTCGACCTAGAAACCACCATTTGTTGGAGAGACTTCGTCTGAAACAAAGCATGCAAAGCTGAGTACAGGGACTCAGCAAGACTTAGTACAACCTGTTAGCAAAGCTGGTATGCGAGGCTTTATGTGGAGCTTATTTTGCGGAAAGCCAGTTTTCCTTTATAAACAAGAGGGAGCAGAAGCTCGTCTATTCAGACCATTTTAAAAAGGGATAAGAGAGCGACATCTCTAGCTCTACTGATCATCATATTGAATCCACCGAGATCTTCATCATATGCTGAACCTATCCACTAGGATCACCCCCTCGATACCCTGAGAAGGGATCCTTATCACACATTTGATTTCAAGTTTTACGATTAGGTTAAAGTTCTCTATGATCACAGAATCCATCACCAAGTCGTTCGTAACTGTGGACACGGCTTTTCGAAAAGATTTACCCTGCAGGGGTGTACAACTTTACCCACACGCGCCGACCGACTCTTAGCGCCGTACGTTACACACTTCCTTGGTGTGCCGGCAGAGGGTGGTCGACCAAAACCTTTCCCTTGCTTCGCCTATTCCATGAGTCAATCTAACTGGGGAACTCCGTCATCGTAGGTAGCCATTCTCCGAGGCGGTCCCGGTCATTGTGCGCAGGGGATCCAGTTCAATGCCTACAACATCCTTCACCCTAGCCACGTCCCTGTATGATGCACCTTTGAAAACCTTTTCCACGCCTTCGCCATGCAGAATGCCAAATGGAACTCGCAAACTAATTGACTCATGGGTAAGCTAGGCAAGTTCGGGCCAAGGGGTTCCCATGGGCCCCGTGTGGTTGTACGCTCAGTCTTGGTTCCGAAGGCGAGAACCTCAGGTCCTAGTATCGGCGAGAATGAGTCAAATCACCACATCCCCATGTGGCGGCCCATCCAAGCCTTTAAGCATGTTTAATTATCATCACTGATCTTACCACGTCATCCTGCCATACTAGGTTCATTCGCAGCTCTGATTCATCAACCGGATGGATCAGAATTCGTCAACTAAGCATGGCTAAGCATATTCGATACAACGGCTCTAGCGATGCACACGAGCTCAAACCTAGTCTTGCTGGGAGCAGTGGATCAGAGTATTTAGGCTACAAGGATGGTAAATGCAACACACATAGGATAACTATTCCTGCCGATAAAACATATTGGAAACGAATGCAATATGTAGGAACCAGAAGTAAAAGCATTTCGAAATCATAATATGAACCAGGCTAGGGCTTGCCTTTGTCCCTGACAAACCAATGTGGATCTTCGGAGATCCCATGCTTGACTTGTTCGTCGATGGACAAGTATTGACCTTCGTCGTTGTCGATCTTCATCGTCTCGGGCACTTGCTCTATCGATCGCGAAGAAGCAAACACCGGAAAGGTAGAACAACAATCAACACATGGCATTGATGCAATGCACATACAAGGATGATGACATGACATGTTAATTAGGTACTGAATTAACCCTAAGACATCATCAATTTAACTGGGGTTCGACGGGACTAGGGTTAGTAGTTCCGGAGCCTCAGAAGGGGTACAATTAGTTCTTCTAAAACAACTAGGGTTCAAAGTTGTTTAACAATGCATGATTTTGTAACCAAAATGTAGATCTCATTTTTCTGAAAATTTTGATATATTATACATATTTTTCTGATTTAAAATGAATAAGTTATGAATTTTACAAGTTTTATTCATTTTAAATCAATTTTGGAAATTCCTGGAAAAAATATTAAAATTCTGACAGACATGGACCCACATGTCATGGTTTTAATCATTTTTCTAATTATTTACAAAATTAATAAATATCTGACAGGAGGGCCCACCTGTCATAATTTTATCAATTACAGAAAATAACAGAGAATAGAAAAGGAAAAAGGGGCGGCGGGCCTGATACGTCTCAAACGTATCTATAATTTCTTATGTTACATGCTACTTTTATGACAATACTTGAATGTTTTATACATACTTTACAGCATTATTATACATTTTCCGGCACTAACCTATTAACAAGATGCCGAAGTGCCAATTCTTGTTCTGTTGTTTTTGGTTTCAAACTAGTAAGGAAATATTCTCGAAATTGGACGAAATCAACGCCCAGGGTATTTTTGCACGAAGCTTCCGAAGACCGAAAGGGAGACGAAGTGGGGCCACGAGGTGGCCACACACCAGGGCGGCGGGCCTAGGCCCAGACGCGCGGCCCTAGTGTGTGGCCCCTCGTGACGCCTGACTCTACCCTTCCGCCTACAAAGTTCGTCGCGAAACCCCCTGTACCGAGAGCCACGATACGGAAAACCTTCCAGACGCCGCCGTCGCGAATCCCATCTCTGGGGATTCAGAGATCGCCCGCACCCTGCCGGAGAGGGAATCATCACCGGAGGGGCTCTACATCATCATGCCTCCTCGGATTGATGTGTGAGTAGTTCATCCTTGGAATATGGGTCCATAGCAGTAGCTAGATGGTTGTCTTCTCCGCTTGTGCTATCATTGTTTAGATCTTGTGAGCTGCCTAACATGATCAAGATCATCTATTTGTAATGCTACATGTTGTGTTTGGCGGGATCCGATGAATATAGAATATTATGTTAAGTTGATTATCAATCTATCATATATGTGTTGTTTATGTTCTTGCATGCTCTCCGTTGCTAGTAGAGGCTCTGGCCAAGTTGATACTTGTAACTCCAAGAGGGAGTAATTATGCTCAATAGTGGGTTCATGCCTCCATTGAATCTGGGACAGTGACAGAAAGTTCTAAGGTTGTGGATGTGCTGTTGCTACTAGGGATAAAACATCGATGCTTTGTCTAAGGATATTTGTGTTGATTACATTACGCACCATACTTAATGCAATTATCTATTGTTTACAACTTAATACTGGAAGGGGTTCGGATGATAACCTAAAGGTGGATTATTTAGGCATAGATGCATGCTGGATAGCGGTCTATGTACTTTGTCGTAATGCCCCGATTAAATCACATAGTAATCATCGTTGATATGTATTGAATCTTTATTTGTCAATTGCCGCCTGTAATTTGTTCACCCAGCATGTTTGTTATCTTATTGGAGAGACACCACTAGTGAACTGTGGACCCCGGTCCATTCCTTTACATCTGAATACATCTCTATCTGTTTTTACTGTTCTTTGCAAACAAACACCATCTTCCACTCGATACGTTTAATCCTTTGTTTTCAGCAAGCCGGTGAGATTGACAACCTCAGTTACGTTGGGGCAAAGTATCTTGATTGTGTTGTGCAGGTTCCACGTTGGCGCCGGTTTCACTGGTGTTGCGCCGCACTACACTCCTCCACCAACAACCTTCACGTGCTTCTTGGCTCCTACTGGTTCGATAATCTTGGTTTCATACTGAGGGAAACTTGCTTCTATACGCATCATACCTTCCACTTGGGGTTCCCAACGGACGTGTGCATCTACGCGTATCAAGCTAAATTTCTGGCGCCGTTGCCGGGGAGATCAAGACACGCTGCAAGGGGAGTCTCCACTTCCAATCTCTTTACTTTGTTTTTGTCTTGCTTTAGTTTATTTTATTTACTGTCTTGTTTGCTTCATATTAAAAACACAAAAAAATTAGTTACTTTACTTATTGTCTTGTTTACTTGTTCTATATCAAAACACAAAAAAATTAGTTACTTGTCTTTACTTTATTTGCCTAGTTTACTTTATTGCTGCTATAATGGGTACTCCTGAAAATACTAAGTTGTGTGATTTCACTAGCACAAATAATAATGATTTTATATGTACTCCTATTGCTCCACCTGCTACTACAGCAGAATTCTATGAAATTAAACCTGCTTACTGAATCTTGTTATGAGAGAGCAATTTTCTGGTGCTAGTACTGATGATGCTGCCCATCTTAATAATTTTGTTGAACTTTGTGAAATGCAAAAGTATAAGGATATAGATGGTGATATTATAGAACTGAAATTGTTTCCTTTCTCATTAAGAGGAAGAGCTAAAGATTGGTTGCTATCTTTGCCTAAAAATAGTATTGATTCATGGACTAAGTGTAAAGATGCTTTTATTAGTAAATATTATCCTCCTGCTAAGATTATATCTTTGAGAAGTAGCATAATGAATTTTAAACAATTTGATAATGAACATGTTGCTCAAGCATGGGAGAGAATAAAATCTTTGGTAAAGAATTGCCCAACCCATGGACCGACTACTTGGATGATCATCCAAACCTTTTATGCAGGATTGAATTTTTCCTCAAGGAACCTATTGGATTCAGCTGCTGGAGGTACTTTTATGTCCATCACCCTGGGCGCCGCAACTAAATTACTTGATGATATGATGATCAATTACTCTGAATGGCACACTGAAAGAACTCCTCAAGGTAAGAAGGTAAATTCTGTTGAAGAAACCTCTTCTTTGGGTGATAAGATTGATGTTATTATGTCTATGCTTGCAAATGGTAGATCTCATATTGATCCTAATAATGTTCCTTTAGCTTCATTGGTTGCTCAAGAAGAAAATGTTGATGTGTATTTCATTAAAAATAATAATTTCAACAACAATGCTTATAGGAATAATTATGGTAACAACAACTATAGGCCATATCCTTCTAATAATGGTAATGGTTATGGTAATTCTTATGGTAATTATTACAACAATAATAAGAGTGTACCCTCTGGTCTTGAAGTGATGCTTAAAGAATTTATTAGTACACAAACTGCTTTCAATAAAACTGTTGAAGAAAAGCTTGGTAAAATTGATATTCTTGCTTCTAAGGTTGATAATCTTGCTCTTGATGTTGATCTTTTAAAATTGAAAGTTATGCCTGAGGAAGTTAAAGATGCTAGGTTTGCTAAAACAAATGCCATCCAAGTTCGAATTAATGATAATATTAGACTGTTGGATGAATTGCATGCTAGGTGGGATAGAGAAGAAAAAGAAAAACTTGCTAAAGAGAATAATGTAGCTAAAGTATGGACTATTACCACCACTAGTAATGTTGATTCTTCACATGTTGCTGCACCTCCTACTATCAATGGTAAAATAATTGGTGTTGGCAATGTTTCTACTCCTAGTGCAAAGCGTACAAAATTGCCTGAAACTGCTTGTGATAAAACTGCTGAAATTTTTCAAAATATTGGTGACAATGATTCCATTGCTGTAGAACATAATGGTTTAGATTTTGATGATTGTCATATTACTGAAGTTATAAAGTTCTTACAAAAACTTGCTAGAAGTCCCAACGCTAGTGCTATAAATTTAGCCTTTACAAAACATATTACAAATGCTCTCATTAAAGCTAGTGAAGAGAAAATAAGACTTGAAGCTTCTATTCCTAGGAAGTTAGAAGATGGTTGGGAGCCCATCATTAAAATGAAATTCAATGACTTTGAATGTAATGCTTTATGTGATCTTGGTGCAAGTATTTCTGTTATGCCTAAAAAGATTTATGATATGCTTGACTTGCCACCATTGAAGAATTGTTATTTGGATGTTAATCTTGCCGATAATGTTAAAAAGAAACCTTTGGAGAGGATTGATAATGTTCGCATTACGGTTAACAATAACCTTGTCCCCGTTGACTTTGTTGTCCTGGATATCGAATGCAATGCATCTTGTCCTATTGTGTTGGGAAGACCTTTTCTTCGAACCGTTGGTGCTGTTATTGATATGAAGGAAGGTAATATTAAATATCAATTTCCTCTCAAGAAAGGTATGGAACACTTCCCTAGAAAGAGAATTAAGTTGCCTTTTGATTCTATTATTAGAACAAGCTATGATGTTGATGCTTCATCTCTTGATGTTACTTGATTTGCACTTTCTGCGCCTAGCTGAAAGGCGTTAAAGAAAAGCACTTCTTGGAAGATAACCCATGTTTTATTTTATTTACTGTATTGTTGAGTCTTGGAAGTTGTTTACTACTGTAGCAACCTCTCCTTATCATGTTTTTGTGCCAAGTAAAATTTCTATGTTAAAGTTGATGATAGATTTGGATCGCTGCGCAGAAACAGCATTGCTGTCTGTCACGAATTCTCGCAAGTCTCTGTAAAAAATCGAAAAAATCTGCAAATTTACGAGCGTGATCCTCAGATATGTACGCAACTTTCATTAGTTTTGAATTTTTCTATTTGAGCAAGTTAAGTGCCCCTGCCAGATTCATCTTTACGGACTGTTCTGTTTTTGACAGATTTTGTCTTTTATTTCGTATTGCCGCTTTTGCTATGTTAAATGATTTTCTTTGTTCCATTAACTTTCAGAAGCTTTGTGCAATGTCCAGAAGTTTCAAGAATGATTGTGTCACCTCTGAATGTGTGAATTTTGGTTATACACTAACCCTCTAATGAGTTTGCTTGAAGTTTGTGTGAAGGAAGTTTTCAAGGGTCAAGAGAAGAGGATGATATACTATGATCAAGAAGAGTGAAAGGTCTAAGCTTGGGGATGCCCGGTGGTTCATCCCTGCATATTTTAAGAAGACTCAAGCATCTAAGCTTGGGGATGCCCAAGGCATCCCCTTCTTCATCGACAACATTATCAGTCACTTCTAGTGAAACTATATTTTTATTCCATCACATCCTATGTTCTTTACTTGGAGCGTCGGTTTGCTTTTATTTTTGTTTTGTTTTGAATAAAGTTGGATCCCACCATTCTTATATTGGAGATATTACGCTCCGCTTTTTCATATGGAACACTTGTGTTCTTAATTGTGCTTTAATGTTCATGGCGAAGGCTGAAATTGCTTCGTTAAATTGCTATTTGGTTGGAATCAGAAAATGCTGCATATGGTTTGGTAACTTGGCAATTGTCTGAGCTCTCATAGATCATGTTTATGCTCTTGCATCATGTAGTTTAATCTATTAATGAAGAACTACCGTAGAGCTTGTTTAATTTGGTTTGCATGATTGGTCTCTCTAAGTCTAGATATTTCCGGGTAAAGTGTTTGAACAACAAGGAAGACAGTGTAGAGCCTTATAATGCTTGCAATATGTTCTTGTGTGAGTTTTGCTGTACCTGTTCATACTTGCGTTTGCTTCAAACAACCTTGCTAGCCCAAACCTTGTACTGAGAGGAAATACTTCTCGTGCATCCAAACACCTTGAGCCAAAACCCATGCCATTTGTGTCCACCATATCTACCTACTATGTGGTATTTTTCTGCCATTCCAAAGTAAATTACTTGAGTGCTAACTTTAAAATTTCATTCCTTTATCTTTACAATATATAGCTCATGGGACAAATAGCTTAAAAACTATTGTGGTGATGAATATGTAGTTATGTGTCTTAATTCTTATAAGTTGCTTGTTGAGCGGTAACCATGTTTCTGGGGACGACATCAACTTTATATTTGTTGGATATCATGTGAGATGCTATGCATGTTCGTCTTGTCTGAAGTAAGTGCGATTTCATGATCAAATGGTTTGTGTATGCATATGTTAGAGAAGAACATTGGGCCGCTAACTAAAGCCATGTATCATGGTGGAAGTTTCAGTTTGGACATACAACCTCAATCTCTTATGAGAATATTAACTGTTGTTGAATGCTTAAGCATTAAAAGAGGAGTCCATTATCTGTTGTCTATGTTGTCCCGGTATGGATGTCTAAGTTGAGAATAATCAAAAGCGAGAAATCCAATGCGTGCTTTCTCCTTAGACACTTGTACAGGCGGCATAGAGGTACCCCTTTGTGACACTTGGTTGAAACATATGTTATGCGATGATAATCCGTGTTTTCCGAGCTAAGTAGGACAAGGTGCGAGCACTATTAGTACTCTATGCATGAGACTTGAAACTTGTAGGAAGTATTATGCATAGCACATATGAATTATTACTACCGTTGACAAAATTGTTTCTATGTTTTCAAAACAAAAGCTCTAGCACAAAAATAGTAATCAATGCTTCCCTCTGCGAAGGGCCAATCTTTTACTTTATTGTTGAGTCAGTTTACCCACTTCTTTCTATCTTAGAAGCAAACACTTGTGTTAACTGTGTGCATTGATTCTTACATGTTTACTTATTGCACCTGTTATATTACTCTATGTTGACAAATATCCATGAGATATACATGTTACAAGTTGAAAGCAATTGCTGAAACTTAATCATCCTTTGTGTTGCTTCAATGCATTCTACTTTGAATTTATTGCTTATGAGTTAGCTCTTATGCAACTCTTATTGATACTTGTCTTGAAAGTACTATTCATGAAAAGTTTTGCTATATGATTCATTTGTTTCGTCATTATCTTTGTTAGCAATCTTTTGTTCAGATCACTTCATTCATCTCATATGCTTTACAATAATGTTGATTAAGATTATGTTGGTAGCATGTCACTTCAGAAATTATTTGTGTTATCGTTTACCTACTCGAGGGCGAGTAGGAACTAAGCTTGGGGATGCTTGATACGTCTCAAACGTATCTATAATTTCTTATGTTTCATGCTACTTTTATGACAATACTTGAATGTTTTATACATACTTTACAACATTATTATACATTTTCCGGCACTAACCTATTAACAAGATGCCGAAGTACCAGTTGCTGTTTTCTGCTGTTTTTGGTTTCAGAAATCCTAGTAAGGAAATATTCTCGGAATTGGACGAAATCAACGCCAGGGTCCTCTTTTTGCACGAAGCTTCCAGAAGACCGAAAGGGAGACGGGGCCACGAGGTGGCCACACACCAGGCGGCGGGGCCCGGGCCGCGCGGCCCTAGTGTGTGGGCCCCTCGTGACACCCCCTGACCTACCCTTCCGCCTACAAATAGCCTTCATCGCGAAACCCCCTGTACCGAGAGCCACGATACGGAAAACCTTCCAGAGACGCCGCCGTCGCGAATCCCATCTCGGGGATTCAGGAGATCGCCTCCGGCACCCTGCCGGAGAGGGGAATCATCACCGGAGGGGCTCTACATCATCATGCCCGCCTCCGGATTGATGTGTGAGTAGTTCATCCTTGGACTATGGGTCCATAGCAGTAGCTAGATGGTTATCTTCTCCGCTTGTGCTATCATTGTTTAGATCTTATGAGCTGCCTAACATGATCAAGATCATCTATTTGTAATGCTACATGTTGTGTTTGGCGGGATCCGATGAATATAGAATATTATGTTAAGTTGATTATCAATCTATCATATATGTGTTGTTTATGTTCTTGCATGCTCTCCGTTGCTAGTAGAGGCTCTGGCCAAGTTGATACTTGTAACTCCAAGAGGGAGTAATTATGCTCGATATTGGGTTCATGCCTCCATTGAATCTGGGATAGTGACAGAAAGTTCTAAGGTTGTGGATGTGCTGTTTCTACTAGGGATAAAACATCGATGCTTTGTCTAAGGATATTTGTGTTGATTACATTACGCACCATACATAATCTGTTGTTTACAACTTAATACTGGAAGGGGTTCGGATGATAACCTGAAGGTGGATTATTTAGGCATAGATGCATGCTGGATAGCGGTCTATGTACTTTGTCGTAATGCCCTGATTAAATCACATAGTAATCATCGTTGATATGTATTGAATCTTTATTTGTCAATTGCCCGCATGTAATTTGTTCACCCAGCATGTTAGTTATCTTATTGGAGAGACACCCACTAGTGAACTGTGGACCCCGATCCATTCCTTTACATCTGAATACATTCTACTGCAATCTTTGTTTTTACTGTACTTTGCAAACAAACACCATCTTCCACTCGATACGTTTAATCCTTTGTTTTCAGCAAGCCGGTGAGATTGACAACCTCATTGTTACGTTGGGGCAAAGTATCTTGATTGTGTTGTGCAGGTTCCACGTTGGCGCCGGTTTCATTGGTGTTGCGCCGCATGATGTCTACGGGTGCTTCTATTCTTGTAGACAGTGTTGGGCCTCCAAGAGCAGAGGTTTGTAGAACAGCAGCAAGTTTCCCTTAAGTGGATTACCCAAGGTTTATCGAACTCAGGGAGGAAGAGGTCAAAGATATCCCTCTCATGCAACCCTGCAACCACAAAGCAAGAAGTCTCTGTGTCCCCAACACACCTAATAGGTGTACTAGTTCGGAAGAGATAGTGAAATACAAGTGGTATGAATGAATATGAGCAGAGTACGGCGCCAGAAAATAGCTTATGGCGTGCAGTTGATGGTAGTAATATTGCAGAAGTAAACATGTGAGTAACGCAGCAGTAGTAACGCAGTAAAATAGAATAAGCAGCGATAGCAGTATTTAGGAACAAGGCCTAGGGATTAGACTTTCACATACTCTACACTCTCTTGTTGGATGATGAACACATTGCGTAGGATTACACGAACCCTCAATGCCGGAGTTAACAAGCTCCACAATTAATGTTCATATTTTAGTAACCTTATAGTGTAAGATAGATCAAAAGACTAAACCAAGTACTAACATAGCATGCACACTGTCACCTTCATGCATATGTAGGAGGAATAGATCACATCAATATATCATAGCAATAGTTAACTTCGCAATCTACAAGAGATCATGATCATAGCATAAACCAAGTACTAACACGGATGCACACACTGTCACCATTACATCGTGCAGGAGGAATAAAACTACTTTAATAACATTGCTAGAGTAGCACATAGATAAATTGTGATACAAAACATATTGCAATCATAAAGAGATATAAATAAGCACTTCACTACGCCATTCATAACAGTGAATAAGTATTCTGTGAAATATAGCCTAAGAGACCCACACGGTGCACACACTGTCACCTTTACACACGTGGGACAAGGAGTCTCCGGAGATCACATAAGTAAAACTCACTTGACTAGCATAATGACATCTAGATTACAAGCATCATCATATGAATCTCAATCATGTAAGGCAGCTCATGAGATTATTGTATTGAAGTACATAGGAGAGAGATGAACCACATAGCTACCGGTACAGCCCCGAGCCTCAATGGAGAGCTACTCCCTCTTCATGGGAGCAGCGTTGATGAAGATGGCGGTGGAGATGGCAGCGGTGTCGATGGAGGAGCCTGGGGGCACTTCCCCGTCCGGCAGGTGCCGGAACAGACTCCTGTCCCCCAGATCTTGGCTTCGCGATGGCGGCGGCTCTGGAAGGTTTCGCGTACCGTGGCTTCCTCCGTCGGGGTTTTTAGGTCAGGACCTTTAAATAGGCGAAAGGGCAGCCTCGGAGGGGCACCAGGGTGCCCTCACCACCGGTGGCGCGGCCAGGCCTGGGCCCGCGCCCAGGTGTGGTGTGGGGCCCCCTGGCCCATCCTGGCCCCTCTTCGGTCTCTGGAAGCTTCGTGGAAAAATAGGAACCTGGGCGTTGATTTCGTCCAATTCCGAGAATATTTCGTTACTAGGATTTCTGAAACCAAAAACAGCGAAAACAGAACCGACACTTCGGCATCTTGCTAATAGGTTAGTTCCAGAAAATGCACGAATATGACATAAAGTGTGCATAAAACATGTAGGTATCATCAATAAAGTAGCATGGAACATAAGAAATTATCGATACGTCGGAGACGTATCGCATCCCCTGCTTAGTTCTGCTCGTCCCGAGCAGGTAAAACGATAACAAAGATAATTTCTTAAGTGACATGCCATCATAACCTTGATCATACTATTGTAAACATATGTAATGAATACAGCGATCAAAACAATGGTAATGACATGAGTAAACAAGTGAATCATAAAGCAAAGACTTTTCATGAATAGTACTTCAAGACAAGCATCAATAAGTCTTGCATAAGAGTTAACTCATAAAGCAATAAATCAAAGTAAAGGTGTTGAAGCAACACAAAGGAAGATTAAGTTTCAGCGGTTGCTTTCAACTTATAACATGTATATCTCATGGATATTATCAACATAAAGTAATATAACAAGTGCAATATGCAAATATGTAGGAATCAATGCACAGTTCACACAAGTGTTTGCTTCTTAGGTGGAGGGAGATAGGTAAACTGACTCAACAATAAAAGTAAAAGAATGGTCCTTCAAAGAGGAAAGCATCGATTGCTATATTTGTGCTAGAGCTTTTATTTTGAAAACATCAAGAGAGTATAAAAGTAAAGTTTTGAGAGGTGTTTGTTGTTGTCAACGAATGGTAGCGGGTACTCTAACCCCCTTGCCAGACAAACCTTCAAAGAGCGGCTCCCATTTTATTTTATTTTTGGGTGGCACTCCTTCCAACCTTTCTTTCACAAACCATGGCTAACCGAATCCTCGGGTGCCTGCCAACAATCTCATACCATGAAGGAGTGCCTTTTTATTTTAGTTTTATTTAGATGACACTCCTCCCCACCTTTGCTTTCTCAAGCCATGGCTAACCGAATCCTTCGGGTGCCGTCCAACAATCACATACCATGGAGGAGTGTCTATTTTTGTTAATTAATTTGGGACTGGGAATCCCATTGCCAGCTCTTTTTGCAAAATTATTGGATAAGCGGATGAAGCCACTAGTCCATTGGTGAAAGTTGCCCAACAAGATTGAAAGATAAACACCACATACTTCCTCATGAGCTATAAAACATTGACACAAATAAGAGGTAATAACTCTTGAATTGTTTAAAGGTAGCACTCAAGCAATTTACTTTGGAATGGCGGAGAAATACCATGTAGTAGGTAGGTATGGTGGACACAAATGGCATAGTGGTTGGCTCAAGGATTTTGGATGCATGAGAAGTATTCCCTCTCGATACAAGGTTTAGGCTAGCAAGGTTATTTGAAGCAAACTCAAGGATGAACCGGTGCATCAAAACTCACATAAAAGACATATTGTAAACATTATAAGACTCTACACCGTCTTCCTTGTTGTTCAAAACTCAATACTAGAATTATCTAGACCTTAGAGAGACCAAATATGCAAACCAAATTTTAGCAAGCTCTATGTATTTCTTCATTAATGGGTGCAAAGTATATGATGCAAGAGCTTAAACATGAGCACAACAATTGCCAAGTATCACATTATCCAAGACATTTTAGAATTACTACATGTAGCATTTTTCCAATTCCAACCATATAACAATATAACGAAGAGGAAACTTCGCCATGAATATTATGAGCTAAGAACACATGTGTTCATACGAACCAGCGGAGCGTGTCTCTCTCCCACACAAGGATGAACTTATTCAGAGAACTAAGATAACAAAACAAAAACAAAAATAAAAGCACACACAGACGCTCCAAGTAAAATACATAAGATGTGACCGAATAAAAATATAGTTTCAAGAGAAGGAACCTGATACTTTGTCGATGAAGAAGGGGATTCCTTGGGCATCCCCAAGCTTAGACGCTTGATTCTTCTTGAAATATGCAGGGATGAACCACGGGGCATCCCCAAGCTTAGACTTTTCATTCTTCTTGATCGTAGTATATCATCCTCCTCTCTTGACCCTTGAAAACTTCCTTCACACCAAACTTCAAGCAAACTCATTAGAGGGTTAGTGCATAATCAAAAATTCACATGTTCAGAGGTGACACAATCATTCTTTACACTTCTGGACATTGCACAAAGCTACTGGACATTAATGGATCAAAGAAATTCATCCAACATAGCAAATATGGCAATGCGAAATAAAATGCAGAATCTGTCAAAAACAGAACAGTCCGTAAAGACGAATTTAAAGATGGCACCAGACTTGCTCAAATGGAAAAACTCAAAACTAATGAAAGTTGCGTCCATATCTGAAGATCACGCTCGTAAATTGGCAGATTTTTTCGAATTTTCTACAGAGGCCTGTGCCCAGATTCGTGACAGACAGCAATGCTGTTTCTGCGCAGCGATCCCAAATATAATATCAACTTTGACATAGAAACTTTACTTGGCACAAAAACATGATAAGGAGAGGTTGCTACAGTAGTAAACAACTTCCAAGACACAAATATAAAACAAAGTACTGTAGCAAAATAACACATGGGTTATCTCCCAAGAAGTTCTTTCTTTATAGCCATTAAGATGGGCTTAGCAGTTTTAATGATGCATTCGCAAGAATTAGTATTTGAAGCAAAAGAGAGCTTCAAGAGGCAAATTCAAAACACATTTAAGTCTAACATGCTTCCTATGCATAGGAATCTTGTAAATAAACAAGTTCATGAAGAGCAAAGTAACAAGCATAGGAAGATAAAACAAGTGTAGCTTCAAAAATTTCAGCACATAGAGAGGTGTTTTAGTAACATGAAAATTTTTACAACCATATTTTCCTCTCTCATAATAAATTTCAGTAGCAACATGAGCAAACTCAACCATATAACTATCACATAAAGCATTCTTATCATGAGTCTCATGCATAAAATAATTACTACTCCCAACATGAGCATAGTCATTCTTATTAATTGTAGTGGGAGCAAATTCAACAAAGTAGCTATCAAATATAGGAGGTATATTGTAATCATAATCAAATTTATCCTCCATAACAGGTGGTAACAAAAGACTACTATCATTATAATCATCATAAATGGGAGGCAAAGTATCATCAAAGTAAATTTTCTCCTCAATGCTTGGGGGACTAAAAATATCATGCTCATCAAAACCAGCTTCCCCAAGCTTAGAATTTTCCATAGCATTAGCAACAATAGTGTTCAAAGCATTCATATTAATATGTTCCATGGGTTTTTTAATTTTCGCATCAAACCATCCATGTCTTAAATCAGGAAATAGAATAAGAAGCTCTTTGTTGTCCATTATGCCTAACTAGTGTAAACAAGAAACCAAATGTCGTAATTGCAGAGTCTAAAGGAAATAGCTTCGAGCACACACACAATGGCGCCAGAAAAGTACCGGAACCGAAGTATGAGATCCTTTTACCTTTTCCTCAACGGCGCCATAAAAGTGCTTGATGTCTACGGGTGCTTCTATTCTTGTAGACAGTGTTGGGCCTCCAAGAGCAGAGGTTTGTAGAAACAGCAAGTTTCCCTTAAGTGGATTACCCAAGGTTTATCGAACTCGGGGAGGAAGAGGTCAAAGATATCCCTCTCATGCAACCCTGCAACCACAAAGCAAGAAGTCTCTTGTGTCCCCAACACACCTAATAGGTGTACTAGTTCGGCGAAGAGATAGTGAAATACAAGTGGTATGAATGAATATGAGCAGTAGTACGGCGCCAGAAAATAGCTTGCTGGCGTGCAGTTGATGGTAGTAATATTGCGGGAAGTAAACATGCAGTAGTAACGCAGCAGTAGTAACGCAGTAAAACAGTAACAAGCAGCGATAGAAGTATTTAGGAACAAGGCCTAGGGATTAGACTTTCACTAGTGGACACTCTCAACATTGATCACATAACAGAATAGATAAATGCATACTCTACACTCTCTTGTTGGATGATGAACACATTGCGTAGGATTACATGAACCCTCAATGCCGGAGTTAACAAGCTCCACAATTAATGTTCATATTTTAGTAACCTTATAGTGTAAGATAGATCAAAAGACTAAACCAAGTACTAACATAGCATGCACACTGTCACCTTCATGCATATGTAGGAGGAATAGATCACATCAATATATCATAGCAATAGTTAACTTCGCAATCTACAAGAGATCATGATCATAGCATAAACCAAGTACTAACACGGATGCACACACTGTCACCATTACATCGTGCAGGAGGAATAAAACTACTTTAATAACATTGCTAGAGTAGCACATAGATAAATTGTGATACAAAACATATTGCAATCATAAAGAGATATAAATAAGCACTTCACTACGCTATTCATAACAGTGAATAAGTATTCTGTGAAATATAGCCTAAGAGACCCACACGGTGCACACACTGTCACCTTTACACACGTGGGACAAGGAGTCTCCGGAGATCACATAAGTAAAACTCACTTGACTAGCATAATGACATCTAGATTACAAGCATCATCATATGAATCTCAATCATGTAAGGCAGCTCATGAGATTATTGTATTGAAGTACATAGGAGAGAGATGAACCACATAGCTACCGGTACAGCCCCGAGCCTCAATGGAGAACTACTCCCTCTTCATGGGAGCAGCAGCGTTGATGAAGATGGCGTGGAGATGGCAGCGGTGTTACCCTCCAAAACCCCCGACGGGCTTTGGTTAAGCAACACGAAGAGCCGGGAAGCTCCTAGGGCCGCTTAGTGGATCCCTGGCACCTCGCGTCGTCCCGCAAATCTTCTGGCGCGCGTCCTGGCGGTTGCCTGGGCGTGCCACCTGACCTAGACCTGGTCAGGAAGGTGTTAGTGCTTCGATTGTTCCTGCATGGTAGACACGTGCACATTAAATACGAGCCTTATCGGCTCTCAGGTTTCCCTGTGGATCGGCTCAAAGAGCCGATCGCCCCATGGTCCTTGATGGATTAGCAATGGCATGGGGATCCTGCTTGATCAGGACAAAGCTAAAGCGATCCACGACAGTTTAGGGTTTTCACCGCATAATCGGAACGTCCTACGTGCGATCGGGCCTAGCAGCTACGAGAGACAATGCAAACTACCCCTACGAGAGGCCTAAAAACCAACATAACGTTGATCCCCGGAACATCCCTCGCAGGGACGGTAAACAGCATCTAACGCACCACCGGATCGTCCGACCCCAGCATAAGGCCTAACTATGCAGATATTAAACTAATCCCTGCAGATGCAGGGAGCAACTATAACGGATCGGATCTACTAAGCATGATCAAGCAAGATGCTGCCCTTACGTCTAGATCGACGTAAGGGCAGCAAGGTGTCTAGGGACGGCATTGCCACGCAGATATGCACGTGAAAGCACCAATGCGAGCCCCTAAACACCTAAGGATAAATAGTACCGCTCGCCATCAACAAGGCTTCAGCACGAGCAGTACAAGGATAACGAATAAACTTACGCTGCCTAGATCGCTAGATGCGATCTAGGCAGCATGGTGCTTACCCGGGAGAAACCCTCGAAGAGAAGGGGTGGCGATGCGCCGTATTTTGTGTTTGTTTGAACGATGATTGTCCTCCTTTTCCGATAACCCTAGATACATATTTATAGTCCAAGGGACTTTCTAATTGAGGCGTGCACCTAACCGTGCACGGGCCGGACTCTATCTCTTTAATCTACATTACAACGCGATCTAATATATTACAGATACATGGGCCACTTAGCCCAAACTATCAGCGCAAGGCCGCTTCGAAGACGCTCCACGTGTACGTCCTTCAAGCCCATCTTCGCTTACGGCCCATCTCCTGATTTGGCCAAAATCAGGTGATAACACATGCCCCCCTGGTTTTGGTAATGATAATATCAAAACCATCTGTTTTTCCTCGAGGGGTCATGTCGTGAGCAGAACCGTCGCAGTATTCTTCATCATGACTCTTGCCTCCCCAACTTCTCTGCACGACTGGACGGCTCTGGCATGACATCTTCGAGAACCGTCATGGCATTAAATCTTCACTGCATCCCCTTTATTTATCTGTGCCAGACGGTTCGCCACTTCATCCCCTTGCTCTGTTCTGCCCACCAACACCAAAAACCCTCTTCCAGCGCAGCAATGTCTTCGTCTTCCTCTACCTCCTCAGATCTCTCCGTCCGAGCTCCGCCGAAGAATGAGGGCGACCCTCATCCGGGGCGACCTCCTCCAACCAGAAGGAAGAAGTGAAGAAGGAAGAGGCCACCTCCTCCGCCAGGCACCTGCCGACGAAGCGCCCCCGCACGTGGGTGGACAGCGAGGACGATGATGACGACGAGAAAGGAGAAGAAGAGGAGGAAGATGATTCCTCCTCTTCCGCTGGATATCCGCCGACGAAGCGCTTCCGCAGTTGGGCGGACAGCGAGAATGATGATGATGACGAGGAAGAAGAGGCTTCAGCTGAGGACCTGGGCAGCAGCGACGAAGAAGCCTCCGGAAGCAGTGCTGACGGCGGCTCCGGTGCCGACGATGAAGCCAGCGACGATTAGCTCTGTAGGATTAACAATTCCTGAGCAATCGGCTCTTCCTTTCTTGAGCAATCGGCTCTTCCCTGTAAAGATCCTTTCTTATTAATGAAGAAAATTTCTCTACATGACCTTTGCTTTCTTGTCAACTTGGCCGATTTGTCCAATGAAGTCACTGCTCAAAAACCGATGGCACAGCGTCGGCCTGCATTCCAAACGCGATTCCAGGCGAGATGCGCCTGATTTTTACCCTTTTATTATTTTTTTACTGGCCGATTTGTGTATCGGCCTCCATATCTTTACTGTCCATCATCCCACATACTTGGGAAATATTTCTTTAGATGCTGGCCGTTGACGGCTACCGGGAATTTCACGCCATCCAACATCTCGAGCATGTACGCATTCCCCTTCAGAACTTGGACAACTTTATACGGGCCATGCCAATTCGGAGACCATTTCCCATACTCTTTATCCCTTGTCCCCAATGGCAGTACAGCTTCCCATACCAAATCACCAACCTGGAATTCTTTCGGCTTTACCTTCTTGTTATATGCCCGAGCTACCTTGGCTTTGTTCTCCTTGATCTTCTCGAGTGACCATAGCCTAAGCTCCGTCGCATCCTCAATGCTGTCGCTTATCAGGGCTGCATATTCTTCAGCAGTTAGATCATTCTGAAACGTGACCCGCCTTGATCCTGCCTTGACTTCCCAGGGTAACACAGCTTCCTGTCCGTAGACCAACTGGTATGGGGTGGTTTTGATTGCCCCATGACACGACATACGGTAGGCCCACAACGCCTCTGACAATACCTCATGCCATCGTTTGGGGTGCTCGTCAATTTTCCTCTTGATCAGCTTGATCAAGCTCTTGTTGGATGCTTCGGCCTGCCCATTTGCTTGAGCATAGTATGGAGACGACCGGATCAACTTGATTCCCATGTCGTCGCAGAACTTTTTCATCTCTTTCGAAACGAAGACCGAACCTCCATCGGTCGTAATAGTTTGGGGAATCCCGAACCTATGAATGACATGTTCCAATACGAACTTGATAACGTCTTCCGACGCCACTTTCTTCATAGGGACCGCTTCCACCCATTTCGTGAAGTAGTCTGTGATGGCCAGAACCCATCTATGGCCCTTGCTCGATGAAGGATGAATTTCTCCGATCATATCCATACCCCATCCTCGGAATGGCCAAGGCTTGATGATGGGATTCATTGCTGATGCAGGCACCATCTGAATGCTTCCAAACTTCTGACATGCTTGGCAACCCTTGTAATACTGGAAGCAGTCTTCAAGCATGGTGGGCCAATAAAATCCGGAGCGCCTAATCAGCCATTTCATCTTATGGGCCGACTGGTGGGTTCCACAAGCACCCTCGTGCACCTCGTGCAAGAGCCGATTGGACTCGGCTGACCCTAGACACTTGAGGAGTAATCCTTCCAGCGTTCTATAAAACATGTCATCGCCAATCAGTACGTACTTCATGGCTCTGTATCTTGTACGCTTAGGTGCCCCCCGAGCCGGATCTTTCAAATAATTGAAGATATCGGCTCTCCAATCGTCTGGTTCCAGGTATTGTACCTGAAAATCGGCTTCTCCTGCCGTGTCCTTGTACCCTGACGCTGTTTGTGCGAGGTCGTTGGCTTCAGTATTTTGCAACCTTGGGATCCAATTTAAGCTTATATACCTGAACTGTGCCATTAGCTCACGGCATTGTATCCAAAATGGGAAGAGTGACTCGCTTTCGCACTTGTATTCTTCTGTAAGCTGAGAGATCACCAATTTGGAATCTCCAAAGATCTCGACTGCTTCAGCCCCAGCTTCCAGGAGCAACTTCATTCCCTTGCAGATTGCTTCATACTCGGCCATATTGTTGGTGCAGGGATCAGCTAACTTGATAGAGAAGGAGTATGTTGCCCCCCGAGGCGACACGAGTAGCACGCCAATGCCGCAACCATCCTCACAAACCGATCCGTCGAAGAACATAGCCCACGCGCGCACCGATAGTGCCGCTACGTCCGTATTTATTCGTTCGGCAATCAGATCTGCTAGCGCTTGCCCTTTGACTGCCTTTGCCGGTTGATACCGGATCTCAAACTCCGATAGTGCAAACATCCATTTGCCGAGTCGGCCTTTTAATACAGGAGCCGACAACATGTGTTTGATGACGTCCGATTTGCATATAACGATGATATCGGCTGACACCAGGATGTGTCGGATCTTGGTGCAGGTGAAGAACAGGCAGAGGCACAACTTCTCAATCTCGGGATACCTCGTTTCTGCATCCAACATCCTTCTACTGAGGTAAAAAACCACTTTTTCCAGGCCCTCATAAACCTGCACCACCACTGACGCGATGGAGGTGTCAGCCACTGACAAGTAAATGTAGAAGGGCCTGTCCTGCCGCGGCGGAACTAACACTGGTGGCTTGGTCAAATATTCCTTGATATCGTCGAAAGCCTGCTGTTGTTCTGCCCCCCAGCGGAACTCTTCATCGGGCTTGATTTTGACCAAGCCCATGAACGGCTCAATTCGCCCAGACAGGTTGGAGATGAACCTTCTGACGAAATTAATTTTGCCGATGAGACACTGGAGCTCCTTCTTCGTGGTGGGCGGCTTCATCGTTCGAACCGCCTCCTGACTTTTTAGGCCGATCTCGATCCCACGTTCGTGGACCAAGAATCCTAGGAACTGACCGGCCGTTACACCGAAGGCGCACTTCTTCGGATTCATTCTCAGTCCGAACTTCCGAGTTCGGTCCAGGACTCGTCGCAAATCCTCTAAGTGTCCGTCCGTCGCAACAGACTTTACCACCACGTCGTCGATGTAAATTTCCACCAATTGGCCGATTAAGTCATGGAAGATGTAGTTCATGGCCCTTTGATATGTCGCGCCGGCGTTCTTCAATCCAAACGTCATGACCACATATTCAAACAAGCCCACTGAGCCTGGCACTCTGAACGCGGTCTTGTGTATATCTTCCGGAGCCATGAAAATTTGGTTGTAGCCAGCATTGCCATCCATGAAACTCAATATTTTATGGCCGGCCGCTGCATTGATCAGGGTCTCTGCTACCGGCATCGGATACTCGTCCTTCGGAGTGGCGCTGTTAAGGTTCCGGAAATCTATGGCTACGCGCCATCGGCCGTCCTTTTTCTCCACAGGCACCACATTGGAAATCCATTCAGCGTACCTGCATGGCCTGATGAATCCGGCGTCCAGCATCTTCTTGATTTCTTTCTTGACTTCCTCCAAAACTTCGGCCTTCATCTGTCGTGCTCGCTGCTGGTACGGCCGAAATCCTTTCTTCAGAGGAAGCCGGTGCTCAATGATGCTCCTGTCTAACCCAGGCATCTCTGTATAATCCCAGGCAAAACAATCTGGGTACTCCTTTAAAGGGCTATCATCAGGCCCCTCAGGTGTGGGTCTAGTTTCTTGCTGATAAATGTTGGCCGGGGCTTGTCCCCAGGACCAATATCAACCTCTTCTAGTTCGTCCGCTGATGTAAACCCATAACCCAGCTTTCCATCGTTGGCCAGATCAATGTTGCATACCGGCAAAGCGTATGTTGAGGACAATGCTGGCCGATCGCTGAAATCGGCCTCCTTTTCCATTGTGATGCTTAATGAGGGCCCACAACTTCTTGGCCTCTTATTGTGGTGACGTGGCTCGACGGAAGCATGCTCACCACGTCTTGGGTCATGAATCTCTGACGAGATCCTGAACACTGAATTTGTACCAGCCGACGTCTCTGCATCGGCATCAGCCGATGCCGTGCATCGGCTTTCGCCTGTTTTGGGCGCCATACTTTCTTTGGCGGGCGCGCTTCGTCTCTACTGTTTGCTGGATTTTCGCGGCCAGATCGGGCCGCGCTCTTCTCAACGTGTACAGGTACTGTGCCTCGGCTTCTTCCAAGTTTCGCAGCCGCTGCACCGCTTCGAGAATGGCTGAGTCCATCAGGGCACCACCTTGGTCGGTGATACCTATCTTCTTCTCCATCTGACTCCTCGAAGTCTTCTTCTTGAGATGACTCAGCTCGTTTACTCTGATGTGGGAGAGGTCCTAGACGCTCGAACACTGAAACTTCGTTCGTCCTTCTCCTTTGCTGTGTGCATGCTGGGCAGTTCTCGATCGTTGGCAATCGGCTCATTCTTGAGTCCCAGCAATGTTTGAAGAAGGGACAGTCCCAGTGCTTGTCCACATTGCCCTGCTCCTTTGACCTCTCGCTGGCGCGACGCTCGTACCCGTCGTTCTGACGATACCTCCTGTTTGCACTAGACCGAAGATATCCTTCATCGTCGTCGTCGTAGCGGCGACGTCGGTCGTACTGCTGTTCATATTTGTTGAGGAGACGCACGGATAATGGGCGTGGATACCGTATGTTTTTCACCTCCTCCTCGGTCAGGTACCGTCTATCGTCGTCTTGGGGCCGGTCGCGTGGAACGGCCTCCTCTTTATCCTTGCCACGAGAGTGGCTGCTCTCTGCTTTGTCCGCGCCATGGCGAATCACAAACCCTGCCATATTGACATCGAAAGAGAACCCTGGTTCTCTTATGGAGTGGCTGAGATCTACCGTATTGACGCCATGCGACAGACACGTGTTTCCTCTGAGCTTGATGTCGCGAGAACGGGTTGTCTCAGAGGAGCCGATGAGTTCGGCTTCACAGATGGCCTTCAGCTCATCGTATTTCTTCTTGTGCTCCGCAGGGAGATCCTTGTATGTGATCTGCTCCTCTGCCATCTCGGATGTCGGTGTTGACGTGGATGTTGCAGAAGATGTCCCACCGGGCGTGCAGAATGTGTTACCCTCCAAAACCCCGACGGGCTTTGGTTAAGCAACACGAAGAGCCGGGAAGCTCCTAGGGCCGCTTAGTGGATCCCTGGCACCTCGCGTCGTCCCGCAAATCTTCGGCGCGCGTCTGGCGGTTGCCGTGCCACCGACCTAGACCTGGTCAGGAAGGTGTTAGTGCTTCGATTGTTCCTGCATGGTAGACACGTGCACATTAAATACGAGCCTTATCGGCTCTCAGGTTTCCCTGTGGATCGGCTCAAAGAGCCGATCGCCCCATGGTCCTTGATGGATTAGCAATGGCATGGGGATCCTGCTTGATCAGGACAAAGCTAAAGCGATCCACGACAGTTTAGGGTTTTCACCGCATAATCGGAACGTCCTACGTGCGATCGGGCCTAGCAGCTACGAGAGACAATGCAAACTACCCCTACGAGAGGCCTAAAAACCAACATAACGTTGATCCCCGGAACATCCCTCGCAGGGACGGTAAACAGCATCTAACGCACCACCGGATCGTCCGACCCCAGCATAAGGCCTAACTATGCAGATATTAAACTAATCCTGCAGATGCAGGGAGCAACTATAACGGATCGGATCTACTAAGCATGATCAAGCAAGATGCTGCCCTTACGTCTAGATCGACGTAAGGGCAGCAAGGTGTCTAGGGACGGCATTGCCACGCAGATATGCACGTGAAAGCACCAATGCGAGCCCCTAAACACCTAAGGATAAATAGTACCGCTCGCCATCAACAAGGCTTCAGCACGCAGTACAAGGATAACGAATAAACTTACGCTGCCTAGATCGCTAGATGCGATCTAGGCAGCATGGTGCTTACCCGGGAGAAACCCTCGAAGAGAAGGGGTGGCGATGCGCCGTATTTTGTGTTTGTTTGAACGATGATTGTCCTCCTTTTCCGATAACCCTAGATACATATTTATAGTCCAAGGGACTTTCTAATTGAGGCGTGCACCTAACCGTGCACGGGCCGGACTCTATCTCTTTAATCTACATTACAACGCGATCTAATATATTACAGATACATGGGCCACTTAGCCCAAACTATCAGCGCAAGGCCGCTTCGAAGACGCTTCACGTGTACGTCCTTCAAGCCCATCTTCTCTTACGGCCCGTCTCCTGATTTGGCCAAAATCAGGTGATAACACGGTGTCGATGGAGGAGCCTTCCGGGGGCACTTCCCCGTCCGGCAGGGTGCCGGAACAGAGACTCCTGTCCCCCAGATCTTGGCTTCGCGATGGCGGCGGCTCTGGAAGGTTTCGCGTACCGTGGCTTCCTCCGTCGGGGTTTTTAGGTCAGGACCTTTAAATAGGCGAAAGGGCAGCCTCGGAGGGGCACCAGGGTGCCCTCACCACCTGGTGGCGCGGCCAGGCCTGGGCCCGCGCCCAGGTGTGGTGTGGGCCCCCCTGGCCCATCTCTGCCCCTCTTCGGTGCTCGGAAGCTTCGTGGAAAAATAGGAACCTGGGCGTTGATTTCGTCCAATTCCGAGAATATTTCGTTACTAGGATTTCTGAAACCAAAAACAGCAGAAAACAGGCATCTTGTTAATAGGTTAGTTCAGAAAATGCACGAATATGACATAAAGTGTGCATAAAACATGTAGGTATCATCAATAAAGTAGCATGGAACATAAGAAATTATCGATACGTCGGAGACGTATCCGCACTACACTCCTCCACCAACAACCTTCACGTGCTTCTTGGCTCCTACTGGTTCGATAACCTTGGTTTCATACTGAGGGAAACTTGCTTCTATACGCATCATACCTTCCACTTGGGGTTCCCAACGGACGTATGCATCTACGCGTATCAGGGCCCCACCGTTGTCAACCACCGGTGGCGCACGGAGGCGGCGAATGGGGGCGCGTGGGCATGCGAGAGAAGGCCCTTTCGACGCAGCGTTGCACGCTGAGCTGACAGGGAGCAACGCGGCTAGCGGATGGTCGCCGGAGCGACGCCAGCGACGACGTGCGGCGGAGGCCATGGCAGGCGTGCATGGCGGGAGCGGACCAGAGGGCTAGAGGGAGGGGCGAGGGCACCGGGGCGACGAGGGGCTCACCGCGGAGCGGATGATGGCGACGGCGAGGGCGGGGAAGCCCTGTAGCGCCGGCGAGCGGTGGTGCCGGGGCCGGAGACGACGGCTCGATGCTGTCGATTGAAGGCGAACGGCTTCGATTCCTGTAGGGGGAGATGGAGGAGGGCATGACGGAGCTCTAGGTCACCTCGGTCGGGCGCGGGGGTGGCCGCAACGGCGGGGAGAAGCGGCGGCCGGCGAGCTAGGGTTTGGCCTGCGCGGGCAGTGAGCCAGGGAGAGGGGGATGTGAGGGTCCTAGGGTTGCTGGCGGCGGCGGAGGGCACTCATAGGCCACTGGGGGCGGCGGCTCGAATCTTGGCGCGACCGAGCTCGCCGGTGCTGCCAGCGAGCTGCTTCGTGGAACTGGGGTAGGGGATGACTTGGCATTTTGCAGATAACCCCCTGGGGGTCGGGGTGGGCTGAGATGGGCTGCTGGTGGGTTGGCCTGCTGGGCTGCGCAGGGGGAGGAGGGGAGAGAGGAGAGTTGGGCTGCGGCCCAACTAGGGAGGGTTTCTCTTCTCTGTCTTTTTCAAATTATGTTTTCATTTTGTTTTCAAACTCCTTTTGATATTTGAAAATTGTTTGAAATATTGAAACATTTGAAAAGAGAGGGAGATGTTTACACAAGCATTAGGTTTTTTCCAAAACCATTCATTGATGCAATTTTCTTAGGAAAATTATGATGCAAATGATGCACAATCAACCCTAATTAGGTTTAGCAAAACAGGGATGTTACAGATCTATCCCCCTTAAAAGAATCTCGTCCCGAGATTCCAAGGTAGGATTAGAGAAGGTAACAAGGAATACACCGGTCTTCAACGATCTTGTCGATACCACGACGGTCTTCCTTCTTGAAGAGGTTGATTCACGGCGTCATGAAGAAGTTGATCCACAACACCATGAATGAAGTTGATCCAACTCACCACGAAGAGCTCTTCATTTTGCTTTCTTCACTCTAAAGGAAAGAGGGAAAGACACTAGACAAAGGATCTTCACAAAGATCGAGTATCTCATGGTCAACGTTAACTCATGGAAGGAGTGTTTTAAAACAACTCTTGAGCTGATAAACATGAAACACATCAAGGTAACGGAGGAGACTGAAGAAGTTTCAAATTTTGGTAGGCAATTGCTCCACGTTTGATAAGATTACGAAGGGACAAGGTAGCGAGGAGTTAAACTGCCTTTGATACCATAACGAGGCACTCTTAGAGAGGGTGACTCATAGAAGCACGGATGATTATACAACGAGAGCGACTTTGGATTTCAAAATCATAGTCACTCTTCGGCAAGAATACATGAAACCATTATTGTCTACTCAAAAAGGCTGGGGTCTAGATGACTGACAAATTCACACAACATGTGAATTGATTGGAACTTCAGGTACAAACAACAGGAAGGGGAGGAGCACTAGCTACTGAAGGGTCAAGATTTATGATATTACTTCATGCTACTTGAACCAATGGACAACGAATATTTGGCACCCTAAGAGAAGGTACTTCTCCCAGGCTTTGAACTTTGAGTATGACAAGAGGATTGTCATTAGGTTAAAGCTTACTCAAAAGTAATGGGGTCACATATGGCTGACGAATCCACACAACCTGTGAATTAAAGAGAACTTCAAGTAAAATCCAAAGGAAGGGGAAAAGCATTGTCGAATGACGTAGCAAGGATCATCGGGGAGTGAAAATTTTCTCCTTACGAAGTTGTTATCACCGGAGAAATGGTTTCGAGTGATTGACCGACAGACATTTAGCAACTCTGCTTCTAATGTTCTCCTTAATGTTCTAGACACCAATATCAGGCTTCTGACTAGCCTTCAATAGGTCATCAAGTGAAGGTCAGACTTCGGAACTAAGAAGACATCATAAGGGCAACTCCTAGAATAAGTTGCTCGAGATCCTTATGGAGAGTGGTTGTTCTTTATGGTTCAAGATATTATGGCATTAGGCCTTCCGACTAATTGTGTTAACCACATCATCAATCTTGTCGGGATTACAAATACCTATGTCATGAATCCTTGAGAAAAACTAACCATCGTTGCTGCTTGAGATTCAGCTTAGGTCAGGTAGCAAGATATTTCACACGTAGCAAGTCCAAATAGAAATTTGCAACAACTACCACCAAGGTAAAGCTGCTAGATTCTCAAGATATAGACTACAATGTCAAGCTCCAAAATATAGAGCTAGATTGTGTAATACATGTGGTTGCGACTGCCAAAAGGCAATTGCGTGAGCTTGCAACGTAACACAATTGAGTCCTGGTAGGGGCATCAAAGAAGATATCGAAGTTCTTAAACTTCTTCTCTTTCTTCAACAAACTAGTCAGTGGCTTAGTGTGCATAGAGTAATGGTTCAAGCATATGGAGGTAACAACCTGCCATCTCAAGAATATTCCGCACATGCATGACCGACTTGCGATGATTCCCGAGGAAAGAAAAGGGAACTCTACTCAGATCCACGGCGACATCTTTCAACAAATGCACGTGAACCAGAGAAGGTAACTTCTAACATCCAGAACACATACTTCGTGATGGCACAAAGATGGTTCTTAAAAGTTTCCAACATTAGTGCCAATTATTCAATATGAACCTCTTTAGACATGGAGAAAATAAGAATTTTCATTGATAGGCTCAACAACAAACTTATCAAGATACTCCAATAAGATGTTCTCGTATGTTGCATGAACAAGACAAAAGTATTGGTCAGACCAAAGGACATGAAGATGTATTCAGGTAAAACACCATGATTAGAAAACACCATCAAGATAGTCCTTGGAACTGAGTTTGATTTGACGATAGCCCAAACTCAAATCAAATATGGGGAAGATAGCATATCCATAAAGGAGATACTTTCTTACTTCAACACGATCAAAACTAGACATCCCTTTTAAAAGGACTAAGTCAGATAGAGCTCTTGTCTTTCAACTCTCCAAGTTGACATCCAGTACGGTTTCTTGGAGAAGAAGCGATTCAGAGAACCAACTTACTCACGAACTTGACAACACGGTCATGTGGAAACATGGCGATACTTCTAGAAAGACATCCAAAATATCACGTACCACCGATATATCACTTAGTTCACAAGGGAAGCTTGCTTTTCAAAGCAGCTGATGTGGTCTTGAGAGCATTCGCGCGACCCTATCTTTTTGACCGAAAATGTGCGCTTGAACACGGACTTGGCAGCACAGTCAAACTTTTCTTAGTGATTGGTTAACAATCATGCTAAGAATGACACAAACGTCCTTGGATTTCAAAGCATGAGAATTTCTAAGAATCTTGGATGGCCACATCAATACAAACACCCCAACATTCCCAAGAAACGGACAGCTCGGAGGAAGGGCGAGTAAAGATATATAAGAGCATCACTTCATCGATAAGGCCGTGAGACTTACCACGACCTATAGATGTAAAAAAGTGTGAGACTCTAAGGTAGAGCAGAACTGAAGGTGCATAAACCTCACATTCTGCGGACTACAACACTTTGACCGGGTCCTAGAAATGGACGAGGTAATGGAGTTTGTTTCTCCTGACATCTTGAAGTGAAATGTCTTTATATACCACAAGAGTAACATGCACTAGAAAATTCCAATGCACAATTACCACTTGGCTGCTAACTAGCAGACAAAAGATCGGAAAGTAACTGAAGAGGAGGAACATGATCAAGATTAGAAATCCTTAGATGTAGATGCACAAGATAGTACTCTTGTAAAACTCGTGCTAAAAAGAGAAGTGTGGCAGAACCACGGACATAGATGTGAGACTCACAAAGAGAACTCTTGTCGTGATCCATTTGATTTCATGAAAGAACCTCTGCCAAAGCTAATAGTAGGGAAGATCTGTTGTTGCTGTAATTCAATCACGACAATAACCACAAGCTTGAAGGCTAGCTGGATTTGAAGTAAGCCATCCTGATGTATGGTTTGACCATGGACAACATGGGTCAGTGGAATGGATCTTGGGTTAAAGGTCATCATCATGTACTGAGGTTCACACTGAGAGAACCCAGCACAATCCGGGACCTTCGGTTCAAGTCCAAGGGTTAAAACATAGAGAAAGGAGTAACTCCTACCTGAGTGACACAGAGGACACTTCGAGGCAGTAATCACAATGTAACATTCAAGAAACCAACCTAGCTTCATAGGTATCCAATAAAAAGTAAAGGAGGCATCCAAGGTGAAAGGAAACCTTGAAGCCTAGAACAGAAGGATGTGGAACCCACAAAGTAGAGAGAACACGATGAAAGGAAATCTCTCGATTGAAGCAAAACAAAGAGAGAACAAAGAAAACACAAGACTTTAGAGAACTCAACTCTAAGTCAACTGGTTAGAAACGACCTGCCTTCGAGGCACCTAAGTTTTGAAAGACCAGAAGAGATGGTAAAAATTTTCCAAATCAACACAAGGTAAGGTGTGACACTGAATTAGAGCGATACCAGATAAGGAGTATAAAGAATCCTAATCAGATTTCCACAGATACTTTTAGCTTTCAAATAGTTTTCACAAACACTAGACTCAACATCGACCAATAGAAAGGGTTTCCTACAGGCAGTCCTGCTCTGATACCAAAACCTGTGGGGACCCGAGAGGTCGGGGCTAGACAAACCCAGATCTCCATCTGGCATAAGCCTAACCTAGATCTCTAGGGCCTAGAGGGTGAGAATCGGTAACACAACAGTGACAGTGGAGTACAAATGGTGACCTAGGGTTGATGGTAGAGGCTATGATCCACTGGATTGTTTGATGTGTTGAGTTGGCAGATTATGGCACATAACCAGTTCGACATAATGGCCGCAAGAACCAAACTTTGAAATTTTTGAATGAATTTTGGGGGATTGAAATCCTATAATATTTGCAGTAGAGTGGTGGTGGTGGTGGTAAAATTTGAATGGATTTGCAAAATCACAAAATGTGTATGATCTTAAATTTGTTTCATGGTTGCAACTTTGCTTGATCCTCATTTGAATTTGAGCAAAAATTTGCAGGGGTTTTTTTGGGCAAAGTTGTTCACCTTGATGTTGTCTTGGATGAGGTGCAAAGAGTTGGCAAAGTTTAGTTTAAAATTTTTCCAAAACAGAGGCTCAAAGTGGGCATCAGGCTAAAATTGTCACTTTTGACCATTAGTGCATGTGAGCTCATTTTGAGTTCAACTTTGATTTGATTTGAGTTTCTTTGATTCCAAAAGTATTAAGAAGTGTTTAGTAACCATCTCCAACCAATGGTGCAAGCCAAAATGGTCTAGGTTAAAGATTTGCAAAAATGGCATAACCATATGTGTGTGTTGATTTTTATTTTCCCATTTCTTTTCCTCTTTTCTTTTTTCCTTCTCTTTTGATGATCATGAGATCATAGGTTAGGGTTTTAGTACATTGGCAAGAATTGTAAGCACACACCATGGCAATGTCACACAATGCATAGCACTTTATGGAAATAAAAAGTTTTTGTTGGTTCTCAAATTTGCATTTTGGAAATTATCTCTTTCTTTCTTTATTGAATTTTTGGGATGTTACATGCGCCATCGCCGGCCCGCCCATTCGGCATGGTCGCCCATCCTTGCGCTACGGCACCCGCCGCCATCAGCTAGCAGCGGGCTAAGCCCACACCACCTGTCGCTGCAGAAACTTCCGAGGAAGCTGCCGTCGCCCCGGATTCGCCAGCACGCAGAACCACCACGTCGCCGCCAAGTGGCCGCTCCTCCACACCCCCTGCTAGCGTCACGCCCCCAAACGATGGAGCCGCCCGTGCTGCTATCACCGCGAGGAGGGAAGATGCCTTGTCGCTATCGACACTCTCAACCTTCCCCGGGTGGCAACCCCTAGCATTGGCGAAGCAGGGGAGGAGGAGGGAGTATGTTGGCAGCGCGACTAGGGTTTCATCCTGACCGACGCGAGCCGAGGACGAAACATTTTTCATAAAGAAAAACTCAGACCCTCTGCCTTCCAAGAGAGGACACCAAGATTAATGTTTATGAAATGGTTAATCTTTTTGGGCATAAGGTGATCTTTTGTTGAGGAAAACAGTCGGATAATTTCCCACAGCAGTTTTTACCACATAAATTTATTTTGCATTAATGCAATATGCTGCCAAAAAAATATGTTTCATTGATCTTATTTGTTTCAACGAGATGTTGGATAATAGAAGAATCAAAGCAGGCACCACCGACCGTGCAGCAGTTCCAAAAAATTGAACTAGTGATCAAATCACGAACGACCGTGCTATGCGTAAGACGTTCTCTACGTACAACAATTTTTTTTTTTGAGAGGGTGCATCATGGCCGTTTGACCAAAAGGGTGCATCAAACTTTTCCAACAGAGTAGTAACGAATCAGGAACAGAAGAACCACATGCTGGGCAACAACACGACAAGTGCAATGCAAACATATAGATTGTCCAATACATTTGTGAGTCACAATATGTATGCTTTAATTTATTCATCCAGTAGGATTGTGCATATGGCAAGTGTTTAAACCGAGGCCAATGTTAAGCGTCCATCTTGACATAGGTGCCAAGGGCGTCGAGGAAGGTCCCGGAGCGGCCATGGAACCCGACAATTCTGCCGCCCGCCGCCGGCAGCTCAAACGGTGCACCTTCCTCCGTCCCATACGGCCCAAAAGTGCGACGGTTGCTGACCAAAGTTAGGGATCTCAAACGGTACGAGCCTTTGCAATCGCCCAGCTTCCCTTTCATGTCGATGAGATACTCGTCCTGCTCCAGACAGATCTGGAGATGCCTATAAACGAATTAGTGAATGTTCATTGCCGCCAAGCCGTTCAAAAAACACAAGAAAAGGAGCGATGGGTATACCTCTGAGCATTTTGCGATCGAAGACAGACCCCACTGTTTTATACGCACCTCGGCGCCGTCTAGCTCGTAAAACACCAGCATGCCGTCCACCATCATGTCGTGCCAGATGACAACCTTAACGATGCGACTGAGGCCGTTCACGTCCATTTCGCTGGCGTTGCCGCCGCCTCCACCGCAAGGGCCCATCTTGACAACCCGTCCCGTGATACCGCCGGAGCCGGCCGTGCTGGTACATGTCTTCTCGTGCTCCGTTTTTTCGTGATAGAGCATCTTCCCGGCGGTGCACCCGTAGATGGCATTCGGGCAAGCGACAGAGAGGGATCGCAGGATGCGCTCGACCCCATGGCATCGGCTGTAGTCCGTGGGGATGAAGCAGCGCGTGTAGCCTGTTTTGACGAAGCATGACGCGCATGCTTTCTTGTCCGGGAGGTTGTCATGGCACGAGGAACAAACCAGATGTCCAGCAGCACACTGAAAGGGTGGTATGAGATTAAACTCTTTGCAAGCTATAAGCTACTTCCACTTGCAGCAGGTACGTAGATACCTGGAACACTGGACGCTTAAGGGGACGAATGCATCTGGGGCAACTCAGAGCCTCCGGATCGACGTCTACTGTGATCACCGCGTCGGCGGCGGCTGAATCCGCTAAGACCATGACACTCGTCCCGGTGGTATTCTTCTCCATCTTGCGCCTCCGCTTAGTAGTAACGTGCGATTGATGAGTGGATGGGACGAACGTATGGGTGGTTTTATAGTAGAACACCAATGGTACTAGGGGATTGGTGGAGACGGAGAGGCTCGCGTTTCCTCTCCCATACCTCCACCGCTTACGACACTAACTAATGCAACCATGGAGCACTTCGAATCATAGTATAGTAGTTGTATGATATTAGTATCACGCATTTCTTGGATCAAAAAACTGATGTATCACGCATTTCTTCCTACCCTAGCATCAGTCTCTTTATTTTTTGTTGTATGTACCCTTCTATACTTAAAAAAAAACATATTACATCTATTTCCTTCGCCCGGAAGGAAATAAGAGACTTGGATTTGTCTAAATTTGACAAGTTTTAGTGTGTAGATACATGTGAATCAAGACAAATTCATGTCATTTATTTCCAGACGGAGAAAGTACTACTTTTAGAAATTTTTAAATTTTAGTATATTCATATTTGAAATCTGTATGCACCCTTAAATATAGATCTATCATATGTAGCATCCATCCAATGAGATAATGTAGCCAAGTCTTTAGAGCAAGATACAACAACTAACTTTAGATCACGAGTAGAGTAGTTCTCTCCTCCTCGAAATATGCTTTGTAACATGAGCTAATTTTTGGCACACATGTGTATATCAACATGACAAACAATCTTCTATTCCTTTTGGTGTAATAATGCCATTGTATTTTTTTCGAAATGGGGGAAATATCACTCCAGCTTCTGTATCCAAGAGATGCACACAGCTTTTTATTAGATTATTCACAACACTTTACAAGAAGAATTACAAAGATCGAACCGAAGCCACCAAAACTAACGACATCTCGCTAATCCTACATCACCGATGAGGGGGGGGGGTCAATGAACAGAGCCAACACCCTGACATCACACCAATGCGCATCATAAAAAAACCGAAGGCCTCGACAAGTTGCCCAATGGCGAGAAGGTGGCACAACCGGTCCGACAGACCCTCGGCGCCTACCATCATACACGCTCCAGAAGTCCTCGCCGCCACCGTCTTCCGCATACCCATCTTCAGGAGAGATCAATACAATAACCTTGCAAGGCCTGCCACCAACGCCACCAAGCCGCTAGACAGCTCCACCAAGGCCAACGTCATCATCGCCGCTAAGGATGGCAATTTTACCCACGGGTACCGCGAGTACCGTACCCGCATGGGCAGGGTATGGGTACACTTTCATGCCCATGGGTAGTACCCATACCCTACCCGTTAAGTCATGGGTAGGTCATGGGTATAGCTTTGTACCCGCGGGTATACCCATACCCTACCCGTTTATTGTCAATTCCCTACGTGACACGTCTACTTTTGTTTACTTATGAGTTACTATATGAGAATGACATTTTCATATGTTTTAATAGTTATGTACTAAACTACTTGTTATCGAGTTGAGACAATTCATTTTTTAATCAAATTTGTTATTGATAAATGTAAAATTGCGAGTGACTTAGGTATAATTTAACCTACCCACCGGATACGGGTACCCGTCGGGTATGGGTATGGGTAAACTTTTATACCCATGGGCACGGGTATGGGTAGAAATATGTACCCATCGACTATATGGGTATGGGTATGGTATTGCTCTACCCTGCCCATACCCTGCCCATTGCCATCCTTCACCACCACCCTGCGCACATCGAACATGACGTATCCGACGATGCTACCCCGCTGCACCACGCCGCCGAGATTTGCTGTCTTCAACATGAAATAAAAAAATGCCACTCCACCTGAGGACCCTCCAGCTTGCATCTGCTTCATAGATGACGCCCCCAGGAGGGAGAACGACACCGTACTCCGCCATCGCTCGATCCGGGATTGAATCTAGGATTTCTCCCGGAGCAGCACGAGTAAGAAGCCGTAGACTGCGACGACGATGCCTTCAAGAGGTTAACGGCGCATGACGTCGCCATCGTCCGCCATGACCAAAGTCACAGCATGGTTTTCACCAGCAGCTACGCTCCCCAACTTGTTGTTGGGACTGGACATGAGATCAAAAGATCCCCATGAACAGCCCCAATCTGGCCGCCCGCCTCCGACGAAGAAGACGAGCACTGATGCGTGTAGATGTACACGTCCGTTGGGAACCCCAAGAGGAAGGTATGATGCGCACAGTGGCAAGTTTTCCCTCAGCCAAGGTTTAATCGAAGGTAGGAGCCAAGAAGCACGTTGAAGGTTGATGGTCGCGAAATGTGATGCGGCGCAACACCAGGGATTCCGGCGCCAACGCGGACCTGCACAACACAACCAAGTACTTTGCCCCAACGAAACAGTGAGGTTGTCAATCTCACCGGCTTGCTGTAACAAAGGATTAAACGTATCGAGTGGAAGATGATTGTTTGCAAGAAAACAGTAAAGAACAATTGCAGTAGATTGTATGCTATGTAAAGAATAGGACCGGGGTCCACAGTTCACTAGAGGTGTCTCTCCCATAAGATAAAAGCATGTTGGGTGAACAAATTACAGTCGGGCAATTGACAAATAGAGAAAGGCATAACAATGCGTATACATGATATGATAAATATAGTGAGATTTAATTGGGCATTACGACAAAGTACATAGACCGCCATCCAACTGCATCTATGCCTAAAAAGTCCACCTTCAGGTTATCATCCGAACCCCATTCAGTATTAAGTTGCTAAGCAACAGACAATTGCATTAAGTATGGTGCGTAATGTAATCAACAACTACATCCTTAGACATAGAATCAATGTTTTATCCCTAGTGGCAACAGCACATCCACAACCTTAGAACTTTCTGTCACTGTCCCAGATTCAATGGAGGCATGAATCCACTATCGAGCATAAATACTCCCTCTTGGAGTTAAGAGTACAAACTTGGCCAGAGCCTTTACTAATAACGGAGAGCATGCAAGATCATAAACAACACATAAACAATAGATTGATAATCACCATAATCATAGTACTCTCTATCCATCGGATCCCGACAAACACAACATATAGAATTACAGATAGATGATCTTGATCATGTTAGGCAGCTCACAAGATCCAACAATGAAGCACAACAAGGAGAAGACGACCATCTAGCTACTGCTATGGACCCATGGTCCAGGGGTGGACTACTCACGCATCACTCCGGAGGCGACCATGGCGGTGTAGAGTCCTCCGGGAGATGAATCCCCTCTCCGGCAGGGTGCCGGAGGTGATCTCTGAATCCCCGAGATGGGATTCGCGGCGGCGGCGTCTCGAAGGTTTTCCGTATCGTGGCTCTCGGTACTGGGGGTTTCGCGACGGAGGCTTTAAGTAGGCGGAGGGTCAACGCGGGGGCCACACGAGGGCCAGGGGCTAGGTCGGCGCGGCGGGGCTTGGGCCGCGCCGGCCACCCCTCTGGCTGCCTCGTGGCCCCACTTCGTTATCTCTTCGGTCTTCGGAAGCTTCGTGCAAAAATAGGACCCTGGGCGAAAGTTTCGTCCAATTCCGAGAATATTTCTTTACTAGGATTTCTGAAACCAAAAACAGCAGAAAACAGCAACTGGCTCTTCGGCATCTTGTTAATAGGTTAGTTCCAGAAAATGCATAAATATGACATATAATGTGCATAAAACATGTAGGTATCATCAATAAAGTGGCATGGAACATAAGAAATTATCGATACGTTGGAGACGTATCAGCATCCCCAAGCTTAGTTCTGCTCGTCCCGAGCAGGTAAAACGATAACAAAGATAATTTCTGAAGTGACATGCCATCATAATCTTGATCATACTATTTGTAAACATATGTAATGAATGCAGCGATCAAAACAAAGGTAATGACATGAGTAAACAAGTGAATCATAAAGCAAAGACTTTTCATGAATAGTACTTCAAGACAAGCATCAATAAGTCTTGCATAAGAGTTAACTCATAAAGCAATAAATCAAAGTAAAGGTGTTGAAGCAACACATAGGAAGATTAAGTTTCAGCGGTTGCTTTCAACTTATAACATGTATATCTCATGGATATTGTCAACATAAAGTAATATAACAAGTGCAATATGCAAGTATGTAGGAATCAATGCACAGTTCACACAAGTGTTTGCTTCTTAAGGTGGAAGGAGATAGGTAAACTGACTCAACAATAAAAGTAAAAGAATGGTCCTTCAAAGAGGAAAGCATCGATTGCTGTATTTGTGCTAGAGCTTTTATTTTGAAAACATGAAACAATTTTGTCAACGGTAGTAATAAAGCATATGAGTTATGTAAATTATATCTTACAAGTTGCAAGCCTCATGCATAGTATACTAATAGTGTCCGCACCTCGTCCTACTTAGCTTGGACTACCGGATCTTTGCATGTTTCAACCAAGTGTCACAAAGGGGTACCTCCATGCCGCCTGTACAAAGGTCTAAGGAGAAAGCTCGCATTTTGGATTTCTCGCTTTTGATTATTCTCAACTTAGACATCCATACCGGGACAACATGGACAACAGATAATGGACTCCTCTTAAATGCATAAGCATGTAGCAACAATTATTATTCTCATATGAGATTGAGGATATATGTCCAAAACTGAAACTTCAACCATGGTTCATGGCTTTAGTTAGCGGCCCAATGTTCTTCTCTAACAATTTTGCATGCTCCAACCACTAAAATGATAGATCCTTCAGACAAGACGGACATGCATAGCAACTCACATGATATTCAACAATAGTTGATGGCGTTCCCCAGAAGCATGGTTATCGCACAACAAGCAACTTAATAAAAGATAAAGTGCATAAGTACATATTCAATACTACGATAGTTTTTAAGGCTATTTTGTCCCATGAGCTATATATTGCAAAGGTGAATGATGGAATTTTAAAGGTAGCACTCAAGCAATTTACTTTGGAATGGCGGAAAAATACCATGTAGTAGGTAGGTATGGTGGACACAAATGGCATAGTAGTTGGCTCAAGGATTTTGGATGCATGAGAAGTATTCCCTCTCGATACAAGGTTTAGGCTAGCAAGGTTATTTGAAGCAAACTCAAGGATGAACAAGTGCAGCAAAACTCACATAAAAGACATATTGTAAACATTATAAGACTCTACACCGTCTTCCTTGTTGTTCAAAACTCAATACTAGATATTATCTAGACCTTAGAGAAACCAAATATGCAAATCAAATTTTAGCAAGCTCTATGTATTTCTTCATTAATGGGTGCAAATCATATGATGCAAGAGCTTAAACATGAGCACAACAATTGCCAAGTATCACATTATCCAAGACATTTTAGAATTACTACATGTAGCATTTTCCAATTCCAACCATATATCAATTTAACGAAGAAGAAACTTCGCCTTGAACATTATGAGTAAAGCCTAAGGACACATGTGTCCATATGCAACAGCGGAGCGTGTCTCTCTCCCACAAAGTGAATGCTAGGATCCATTTTATTCAAACAAAAACAAAAACAAACCGACGCTCCAAGTAAAGAACACAAGATGTGACTGAATAAAAATATAGTTTCAGGGGAGGAACCTGATGATGTTGTCGATGAAGAAGGGGATGCCTTGGGCATCCCCAAGCTTAGACGCTTGAGTCTTCTTAAAATATGCAGGGGTGAACCACGGGGGCATCCCCAAGCTTAGAGCTTTCACTCCTCTTGATCATAGTATATCATTCTCCTCTCTTGACCCTTGAAAACTTCCTTCACACCAAACTTCAAGCAAACTCATTAGAGGGTTAGTGCATCATTAATAATTCACTCATTCAGAGGTGACACAATCATTATTTTCACTTCTAGACATTGCATAATGCTACTGGATATTAATGGATCAAAGAAATAAATCCAACATAGCAAAAGAGGCAATGCGAAATAAAAGGCAGAATCTGTCAAAAACAGAACAGTCCGTAAAGACGAATTTAAAGCTGGCACTAGACTTGCTCAAATGGAAAAACTCAAAACTAATGAAAGTTGCGTACATATCTGAGGATCACGCTCGTAAATTGGCAGATTTTTTAGAATTTTCTACAGAGAACTGTGCCCAGATTCGTGACAGACAGCAATGCTGTTTCTGCGCAGCGATCCAAATATAACATCAACTTTGTCATAGAAACTTTACTTGGCACAAAAACATGATAAGGAGAGGTTGCTACAGTAGTAAACAACTTCCAAGACTCAACAAAACAAAAAATTGCTGTAGGTAAAAACATGGGTTGTCTCCCATAAGCGCTTTTCTTTAACGCCTTTCAGCTAGGCGCAGAAAGTGTAAATCAAGTAACATCGAGAGTAGAAGCATCAACATCATAACTTGTTCTAATAATAGAATCAAAAGGCAACTTCATTCTCTTTCTAGGGAAGTGTTCCATACCTTTCTTGAGAGGAAATTGATATTTAATATTACCTTCCCTCATATCAATAACAGCACCAACAGTTCGAAGAAAAGGTCTTCCCAACACAATTGGACAAGATGCATTGCATTCGATATCCAAGACAACAAAATCAACGGGGACAAGGTTATTGTTAACCGTAATATGCACATTATCAATCCTCCCCAAAGGTTTCTTTTTAACATTATCGGCAAGATTAACATCCAAATAACAATTCTTCAATGGTGGCAAGTCAAGCATATCATAAATCTTTTTAGGCATAACAGAAATACTTGCACCAAGATCACATAAAGCATTACATTCAAAGTCATTGAATTTCATTTTAATGATGGGCTCCCAACCATCTTCTAACTTTCTAGGAATAGAAGTTTCAAGTTTTAGTTTCTCTTCTCTAGCTTTTATGAGAGCATTTGTAATATGTTTTGTAAAGGCTAAATTTATAGCACTAGCATTAGGACTTTTAGCAAGTTTTTGTAAGAACTTTATAACTTCAGAGATGTGGCAATCATCAAAATCTAAATCATTATGAGCTACAGCAATGGGATCATTGTTCCCAAGGTTGGAAAAAATTTCAGCAGTTTTATCACAAGCAGTTTCAGCAGTTTTAGCAATTTCAGGCAGTTTTGTACGCTTTGCACTAGGAGTAGAAACATTGCCAACACCAATTATTTTACCATTGATAGTAGGAGGTGCAGCAACATGTGAAGAATTAGCATTACTAGTGGTGGTAATAGTCCAAACTTTAGCTACATTATTCTCTTTAGCTAGTTTTTCATTTTCTTCTCTATCCCACCTAGCACGCAATTCAGCCATTAATCTTATATTCTCATTAATTCTAACTTTGATGGCATTTGCTGTAGTAGTAATTTTACTATCAATATCATTATTAGGCATAACTTTCAATTTTAAAAGATTAACATCGGAAGCCTATCAACTCTAGAAGCAATAGTATCAATTTTATCAAGCTTTTCCTCAACAGATTTGTTAAAAGCAGTTTGTGTACTAATAAATTCTTTAAGCATGGCTTCAAGACCAGAGGGTACACTCCTATTATTGTTGTAAGAATTCCCATAAGAATTACCATAACCATTACCATTAGCAGAAGGATATGGCCTATAGTTATTACCAGAGTTGTTCCTATAAGCATTGTTGTTGAAATTATTATTCTTAATGAAATTCACATCAACATTTTCTTCTTGAGCAACCAATGAAGCTAAAGGAACATTATTTGGATCAACATTAGATCTACCATTCACAAGCATAGACATAATCACATCAATCTTATCACTCAAGGAAGAGGTTTCTTCAACAGAATTTACCTTCTTACCTTGTGGAGCTCTTTCCGTGTGCCATTCAGAGTAATTTATCATCATATCATCAAGAAGTTTTGTAGCTGCCCCCAATGTGATGGACATAAAGGTACCTCCAGCAGCTGAATCCAATAAATTCCGCGAAGAAAAATTTAGTCCTGCATAGAAGGTTTGGATGATCATCCAAGTAGTCAGTCCATGGGTTGGGCAATTCTTTACCAAAGTTTTCATTCTCTCCCATGCTTGAGCAACATGTTCAGTATCTAATTGCTTAAAATTCATTATGCTACTTCTCAAAGATATAATTTTAGCGGGAGGATAATATCTACCAATAAAAGCATCCTTGCATTTAGTCCATGAATCAATACTATTCTTAGGCAAAGATAGCAACCAATCTTTAGCTCTTCCTCTTAATGAGAAAGGAAACACTTTCAATTTAATAATATCACCATCTACATCCTTATACTTTTGCATTTCACAAAGTTCAACAAAATTATTGAGATGGGCAGCAGCATCATCAGAACTAACACCAGAAAATTGATCTCTCATAACCAAGTTCAGTAAAGCAGGTTTAATTTCAAAGAATTCTGCTGTAGTAGCAGGTGGAGCAATAGGTGTGCATAGGAAATCATTATTATTTGCATTTGTGAAGTCACACAACTTAGTATTTTCAGGAGTATTCATTTTAGCAACGGTAAATAAAACAAACTAGATGAAGTAAATGCAAGTAACTATTTTTTTTGTGTTTTTGATATAGAGAGCAAGACAGTAAATAAAGTAAAACTAGCAACTAATTTTTTTGTGTTTTGATTTAGTGCAGCAAACAAAGTAGTAAATAAAATAAAGCAAGACAAAAACAAAGTAAAGAGATTGAGAAGTGGAGACTCCCCTTGCAGCGTGTCTTGATCTCCCCGGCAACGGCGCCAGAAAAAGTGCTTGATGCGCGTAGATGTACACGTCCGTTGGGAACCCCAAGAGGAAGGTATGATGCGCACAGTGGCAAGTTTTCCCTCAGAAAGAAACCAAGGTTTAATCGAACAGTAGGAGCCAAGAAGCACGTTGAAGGTTGATGGTCGCGAAATGTGATGCGGCGCAACACCAGGGATTCCGGCGCCAACGCGGAACCTGCACAACACAACCCAAGTACTTTGCCCCAACGAAAAGTGAGGTTGTCAATCTCACCGGCTTGCTGTAACAAAGGATTAAACGTATCGAGTGGAAGATGATTGTTTGCAAGAAAACAGTAAAGAACAATTGCAGTAGATTGTATGCTATGTAAAGAATAGGACCGGGGTCCACAGTTCACTAGAGGTGTCTCTCCCATAAGATAAAAGCATGTTGGGTGAACAAATTACAGTCGGGCAATTGACAAATAGAGAAAGGCATAACAATGCGTATACATGATATGATAAATATAGTGAGATTTAATTGGGCATTACGACAAAGTACATAGACCGCCATCCAACTGCATCTATGCCTAAAAAGTCCACCTTCAGGTTATCATCCGAACCCCATTCAGTATTAAGTTGCTAAGCAATAGACAATTGCATTAAGTATGGTGCGTAATGTAATCAACAACTACATCCTTAGACATAGAATCAATGTTTTATCCCTAGTGGCAACAGCACATCCACAACCTTAGAACTTTCTGTCACTGTCCCAGATTCAATGGAGGCATGAACCCACTATCGAGCATAAATACTCCCTCTTGGAGTTAAGAGTACAAACTTGGCCAGAGCCTCTACTAATAACGGAGAGCATGCAAGATCATAAACAACACATAAACAATAGATTGATAATCACCATAATCATAGTACTCTCTATCCATCGGATCCCGACAAACACAACATATAGAATTACAGATAGATGATCTTGATCATGTTAGGCAGCTCACAAGATCCAACAATGAAGCACAACAAGGAGAAGACGACCATCTAGCTACTGCTATGGACCCATGGTCCAGGGGTGGACTACTCACTCATCACTCCGGAGGCGACCATGGCGGTGTAGAGTCCTCCGGGAGATGAATCCCCTCTCCGGCAGGGTGCCGGAGGCGATCTCCTGAATCCCCCGACATGGGATTCGCGGCGGCGCGTCTGGAAGGTTTTCCGTATCGTGGCTCTCGGTACTGGGGGTTTCGCGACGGAGGCTTTAAGTAGGCGGAGGGTCAAGGCGGGGGGCCACACGAGGGGCCCAGGGGCTAGGTCGGCGCGGCCAGGGCTTGGGCGCGCCGGCCACCCTCGGCTGCCTCGTGGCCCCACTTCGTTATCTCTTCGGTCTTCTGGAAGCTTCGTGCAAAAATAGGACCCTGGGCGAAAGTTTCGTCCAATTCCGAGAATATTTCTTTACTAGGATTTCTGAAACCAAAAACAGCAGAAAACAACAACTGGCTCTTCGGCATCTTGTTAATAGGTTAGTTCCAGAAAATGCATAAATATGACATATAATGTGCATAAAACATGTAGGTATCATCAATAAAGTGGCATGGAACATAAGAAATTATCGATACGTTGGAGACGTATCAGCATCCCCAAGCTTAGTTCTGCTCGTCCCGAGCAGGTAAAACGATAACAAAGATAATTTCTGAAGTGACATGCCATCATAATCTTGATCATACTATTTGTAAACATATGTAATGAATGCAGCGATCAAAACAAAGGTAATGACATGAGTAAACAAGTGAATCATAAAGCAAAGACTTTTCATGAATAGTACTTCAAGACAAGCATCAATAAGTCTTGCATAAGAGTTAACTCATAAAGCAATAAATCAAAGTAAAGGTGTTGAAGCAACACATAGGAAGATTAAGTTTCAGCGGTTGCTTTCAACTTATAACATGTATATCTCATGGATATTGTCAACATAAAGTAATATAACAAGTGCAATATGCAAGTATGTAGGAATCAATGCACAGTTCACACAAGTGTTTGCTTCTTAAGGTGGAAGGAGATAGGTAAACTGACTCAACAATAAAAGTAAAAGAATGGTCCTTCAAAGAGGAAAGCATCGATTGCTGTATTTGTGCTAGAGCTTTTATTTTGAAAACATGAAACAATTTTGTCAACGGTAGTAATAAAGCATATGAGTTATGTAAATTATATCTTACAAGTTGCAAGCCTCATGCATAGTATACTAATAGTGTCCGCACCTCGTCCTACTTAGCTTGGACTACCGGATCTTCGCATGCCATGTTTCAACCAAGTGTCACAAAGGGGTACCTCCATGCCGCCTGTACAAAGGTCTAAGGAGAAAGCTCGCATTTTGGATTTCTCGCTTTTGATTATTCTCAACTTAGACATCCATACCGGGACAACAACAATTATTATTCTCATATGAGATTGAGGATATATGTCCAAAACTAAAACTTTAACCATGGTTCATGGCTTTAGTTAGCGGCCCAATGTTCTTCTCTAACAATTTTGCATGCTCCAACCACTAAAATGATAGATCCTTCAGACAAGACGGACATGCATAGCAACTCACATGATATTCAACAATAGTTGATGGCGTTCCCCAGAAGCATGGTTATCGCACAACAAGCAACTTAATAAAAGATAAAGTGCATAAGTACATATTCAATACTACGATAGTTTTTAAGGCTATTTTGTCCCATGAGCTATATATTGCAAAGGTGAATGATGGAATTTTAAAGGTAGCACTCAAGCAATTTACTTTGGAATGGCGGAAAAATACCATGTAGTAGGTAGGTATGGTGGACACAAATGGCATAGTAGTTGGCTCAAGGATTTTGGATGCATGAGAAGTATTCCCTCTCGATACAAGGTTTAGGCTAGCAAGGTTATTTGAAGCAAACTCAAGGATGAACAAGTGCAGCAAAACTCACATAAAAGACATATTGTAAACATTATAAGACTCTACACCGTCTTCCTTGTTGTTCAAAACTCAATACTAGATATTATCTAGACCTTAGAGAAACCAAATATGCAAATCAAATTTTAGCAAGCTCTATGTATTTCTTCATTAATGGGTGCAAAGCATATGATGCAAGAGCTTAAACATGAGCACAACAATTGCCAAGTATCACATTATCCAAGACATTTTAGAATTACTACATGTAGCATTTTCCAATTCCAACCATATAACAATTTAACGAAGAAGAAACTTCGCCTTGAACATTATGAGTAAAGCCTAAGGACACATGTGTCCATATGCAACAGCGGAGCGTGTCTCTCTCCCACAAAGTGAATGCTAGGATCCATTTTATTCAAACAAAAACAAAAACAAACCGACGCTCCAAGTAAAGAACACAAGATGTGACTGAATAAAAATATAGTTTCAGGGGAGGAACCTGATGATGTTGTCGATGAAGAAGGGGATGCCTTGGGCATCCCCAAGCTTAGACGCTTGAGTCTTCTTAAAATATGCAGGGGTGAACCACGGGGGCATCCCCAAGCTTAGAGCTTTCACTCCTCTTGATCATAGTATATCATTCTCCTCTCTTGACCCTTGAAAACTTCCTTCACACCAAACTTCAAGCAAACTCATTAGAGGGTTAGTGCATCATTAATAATTCACTCATTCAGAGGTGACACAATCATTATTTTCACTTCTGGACATTGCATAATGCTACTGGACATTAATGGATCAAAGAAATAAATCCAACATAGCAAAAGAGGCAATGCGAAATAAAAGGCAGAATCTGTCAAAAACAGAACAGTCCGTAAAGACGAATTTAAAGCTGGCACTAGACTTGCTCAAATGGAAAAACTCAAAACTAATGAAAGTTGCGTACATATCTGAGGATCACGCTCGTAAATTGGCAGATTTTTTAGAATTTTCTACAGAGAACTGTGCCCAGATTCGTGACAGACAGCAATGCTGTTTCTGCGCAGCGATCCAAATATAACATCAACTTTGTCATAGAAACTTTACTTGGCACAAAAACATGATAAGGAGAGGTTGCTACAGTAGTAAACAACTTCCAAGACTCAACAAAACAAAAAATTGCTGTAGGTAAAAACATGGGTTGTCTCCCATAAGCGCTTTTCTTTAACGCCTTTCAGCTAGGCGCAGAAAGTGTAAATCAAGTAACATCGAGAGTAGAAGCATCAACATCATAACTTGTTCTAATAATAGAATCAAAAGGCAACTTCATTCTCTTTCTAGGGAAGTGTTCCATACCTTTCTTGAGAGGAAATTGATATTTAATATTACCTTCCCTCATATCAATAACAGCACCAACAGTTCGAAGAAAAGGTCTTCCCAACACAATTGGACAAGATGCATTGCATTCGATATCCAAGACAACAAAATCAACGGGGACAAGGTTATTGTTAACCGTAATATGCACATTATAAATCCTCCCCAAAGGTTTCTTTTTAACATTATCGGCAAGATTAACATCCAAATAACAATTCTTCAATGGTGGCAAGTCAAGCATATCATAAATCTTTTTAGGCATAACAGAAATACTTGCACCAAGATCACATAAAGCATTACATTCAAAGTCATTGAATTTCATTTTAATGATGGGCTCCCAACCATCTTCTAACTTTCTAGGAATAGAAGTTTCAAGTTTTAGTTTCTCTTCTCTAGCTTTTATGAGAGCATTTGTAATATGTTTTGTAAAGGCTAAATTTATAGCACTAGCATTAGGACTTTTAGCAAGTTTTTGTAAGAACTTTATAACTTCAGAGATGTGGCAATCATCAAAATCTAAATCATTATGAGCTACAGCAATGGGATCATTGTTCCCAAGGTTGGAAAAAAATTCAGCAGTTTTATCACAAGCAGTTTCAGCAGTTTTAGCAATTTCAGGCAGTTTTGTACGCTTTGCACTAGGAGTAGAAACATTGCCAACACCAATTATTTTACCATTGATAGTAGGAGGTGCAGAAACATGTGAAGAATTAGCATTACTAGTGGTGGTAATAGTCCAAACTTTAGCTACATTATTCTCTTTAGCTAGTTTTTCATTTTCTTCTCTATCCCACCTAGCACGCAATTCAGCCATTAATCTTATATTCTCATTAATTCTAACTTGGATGGCATTTGCTGTAGTAGTAATTTTACTATCAATATCATTATTAGGCATAACTTTCAATTTTAAAAGATTAACATCGGAGGCAAGCCTATCAACTCTAGAAGCAATAGTATCAATTTTATCAAGCTTTTCCTCAACAGATTTGTTAAAAGCAGTTTGTGTACTAATAAATTCTTTAAGCATGGCTTCAAGACCAGAGGGTACACTCCTATTATTGTTGTAAGAATTCCCATAAGAATTACCATAACCATTACCATTAGCAGAAGGATATGGCCTATAGTTATTACCAGAGTTGTTCCTATAAGCATTGTTGTTGAAATTATTATTCTTAATGAAATTCACATCAACATTTTCTTCTTGAGCAACCAATGAAGCTAAAGGAACATTATTTGGATCAACATTAGATCTACCATTCACAAGCATAGACATAATCACATCAATCTTATCACTCAAGGAAGAGGTTTCTTCAACAGAATTTACCTTCTTACCTTGTGGAGCTCTTTCCGTGTGCCATTCAGAGTAATTTATCATCATATCATCAAGAAGTTTTGTAGCTGCCCCCAATGTGATGGACATAAAGGTACCTCCAGCAGCTGAATCCAATAAATTCCGCGAAGAAAAATTTAGTCCTGCATAGAAGGTTTGGATGATCATCCAAGTAGTCAGTCCATGGGTTGGGCAATTCTTTACCAAAGTTTTCATTCTCTCCCATGCTTGAGCAACATGTTCAGTATCTAATTGCTTAAAATTCATTATGCTACTTCTCAAAGATATAATTTTAGCGGGAGGATAATATCTACCAATAAAAGCATCCTTGCATTTAGTCCATGAATCAATACTATTCTTAGGCAAAGATAGCAACCAATCTTTAGCTCTTCCTCTTAATGAGAAAGGAAACACTTTCAATTTAATAATATCACCATCTACATCCTTATACTTTTGCATTTCACAAACTTCAACAAAATTATTGAGATGGGCAGCAGCATCATCAGAACTAACACCAGAAAATTGATCTCTCATAACCAAGTTCAGTAAAGCAGGTTTAATTTCAAAGAATTCTGCTGTAGTAGCAGGTGGAGCAATAGGTGTGCATAGGAAATCATTATTATTTGCATTTGTGAAGTCACACAACTTAGTATTTTCAGGAGTATTCATTTTAGCAACGGTAAATAAAACAAACTAGATGAAGTAAATGCAAGTAACTATTTTTTTGTGTTTTTGATATAGAGAGCAAGACAGTAAATAAAGTAAAACTAGCAACTAATTTTTTTGTGTTTTGATTTAGTGCAGCAAACAAAGTAGTAAATAAAATAAAGCAAGACAAAAACAAAGTAAAGAGATTGAGAAGTGGAGACTCCCCTTGCAGCGTGTCTTGATCTCCCCGGCAACGGCGCCAGAAAAAGTGCTTGATGCGCGTAGATGTACACGTCCGTTGGGAACCCCAAGAGGAAGGTATGATGCGCACAGTGGCAAGTTTTCCCTCAGAAAGAAACCAAGGTTTAATCGAACCAGTAGGAGCCAAGAAGCACGTTGAAGGTTGATGGTCGCAAAATGTGATGCGGCGCAACACCAGGGATTCCGGCGCCAACGCGGAACCTGCACAACACAACCCAAGTACTTTGCCCCAACGAAACAGTGAGGTTGTCAATCTCACCGGCTTGCTGTAACAAAGGATTAAACGTATCGAGTGGAAGATGATTGTTTGCAAGAAAACAGTAAAGAACAATTGCAGTAGATTGTATGCTATGTAAAGAATAGGACCGGGGTCCACAGTTCACTAGAGGTGTCTCTCCCATAAGATAAAAGCATGTTGGGTGAACAAATTACAGTCGGGCAATTGACAAATAGAGAAAGGCATAACAATGCGTATACATGATATGATAAATATAGTGAGATTTAATTGGGCATTACGACAAAGTACATAGACCGCCATCCAACTGCATCTATGCCTAAAAAGTCCACCTTCAGGTTATCATCCGAACCCCATTCAGTATTAAGTTGCTAAGAAATAGACAATTGCATTAAGTATGGTGCGTAATGTAATCAACAACTACATCCTTAGACATAGAATCAATGTTTTATCCCTAGTGGCAACAGCACATCCACAACCTTAGAACTTTCTGTCACTGTCCCAGATTCAATGGAGGCATGAACCCACTATCGAGCATAAATACTCCCTCTTGGAGTTAAGAGTACAAACTTGGCCAGAGCCTTTACTAATAACGGAGAGCATGCAAGATCATAAACAACACATAAACAATAGATTGATAATCACCATAATCATAGTACTCTCTATCCATCGGATCCCGACAAACACAACATATAGAATTACAGATAGATGATCTTGATCATGTTAGGCAGCTCACAAGATCCAACAATGAAGCACAACAAGGAGAAGACGACCATCTAGCTACTGCTATGGACCCATGGTCCAGGGGTGGACTACTCACTCATCACTCCGGAGGCGACCATGGCGGTGTAGAGTCCTCCGGGAGATGAATCCCCTCTCCGGCAGGGTGCCGGAGGCGATCTCCTGAATCCCCGACATGGGATTCGCGGCGGCGGCGTCTCGCAAGGTTTTCCGTATCGTGGCTCTCGGTACTGGGGGTTTCGCGGCGGAGGCTTTAAGTAGGCGGAGGGTCAACGCGGGGGCCACACGAGGGGGCCAGGGGCTAGGTCGGCGCGGCCAGGGCTTGGGCCGCGCCGGCCACCCTCTGGCTGCCTCGTGGCCCCACTTCGTTATCTCTTCGGTCTTCTGGAAGCTTCGTGCAAAAATAGGACCCTGGGCGAAAGTTTCGTCCAATTCCGAGAATATTTCTTTACTAGGATTTCTGAAACCAAAAACAGCAGAAAACAGCAACTGGCTCTTCGGCATCTTGTTAATAGGTTAGTTCCAGAAAATGCATAAATATGACATATAATGTGCATAAAACATGTAGGTATCATCAATAAAGTGGCATGGAACATAAGAAATTATCGATACGTTGGAGACGTATCAAGCACCACCGCCATACCCGGAGCTTCTGCCCCAGGCCACCTCAAGACGTGAGGAGAAGCCCATGAAAACGTCGCAGCCGCAGGGGAGGATCGAGGGCGGACACACCTCAATAATGCAATTGTATGTAATGTATTAACACTAGATGAGCATGCTTCGGGACATTCATTTAATCAAAAGTGAAAGATGCTTGGCACTAACTTCACTGCTTTGTCATTTTACAAAATATTGTTAGCTTATGAATAGTCTATCGTCTTCCTCAATTTTCCTAGTAAAATAGAGGTGCTCCATGCCGCAATAGAACTAGGAGGAGCAATAATCCAAGGATATAATGTGTAGGCTGATGTTTTGCGAGATCAACATGTGCGATGAGTGAGGCGACCGTGGCGGCGTGGGACACGCCGGCGCGTAGGCTCCGTCGGCGGCTGGTTTTACCGCTGATCGGCCCGGTGCTCACGCCGGTGGTGGGTTCCCCCAGATCAGGATCGCGCTTCGATCTCCTCGGCGAGGTCTCTAACGACGAAGAGGAGATCTCGGTGGCAGAGGATGTTGCGTGGCACGGTCTGGAAGACGAGCCACGTGTGTTGCCTCTCGATAACGTCGATGGCCAGGGAGGCGGCGAGCGGTTGGAGGAGTTTTGATCCAAGATAGGGTTCCCTACGGTGGAGTCCAGGTCATGGGAGAGGAAGGCGGTGGCGGCCTCACCGAGTGTGCAGCGCGCGCGATCCTCGTCTCCGACTAGGACGGAGACACCGACGGGTGGAGGAAGGCCAACGTCATCATCGCCGCCAGGTCTTCGTCTGCCCAAGCGGCCGCTGAAGATGAAGGCGTGGAAAGGTCCCCTTCCTCCAAGACGGATCACGCCGCCGGCGATCTTCACGATTTTCGTCGACGCTGCAAAGAAAAGATCGACAGGACATGAGGCGGGGGTGGTCACGAGGTGCCGTGGCAAGCTTCTGCCTCGATAGCGGAGCCGGCCAAGGCTTCCAGTGCGCCGGCGCCGAGGACGGTGATCGTGGCGGTCATTCGACCGCGTTTTGAACTGGCCGAGGCGGGATCCTCGGTTCGTGCTGGTGGGCCGCAGGTGAGGTGGGCCTGGTTTGGTCGGGCGGTGATGGGCCTTCAACGAGCGCCTCATCATTACCCAACCTCCGATCGCACGCGATTGCATAGGATCACACGCGAGGCTACGACACGCCCCTGGAACGCCATCGCCACCGCCGTTCTTCATCAACCCACCGTCGACCGCGCCACCCCATCGCCCTCCTCATCCGCGACTTCACCGGGATCTGCACCGCGGCGCTCCTTCGCTCAGGTTGTCGCTGGGATCACCTTGGTGGTGGGGATGGCCGGGCCATCACACCCGTCCGCGCCACCCGGGGCGTCAATGGCTGCACCATGTCCTGCGCCGGCCGCGCCAGGGACGGTTCCCCCGATGGTTTTGGCTACTGCTGGCGCCGGCCCATACATGTGTCCCCCTGGGTTCCAAGGATGGCCGGCAGGGACGCCGATGCCGCAGGCCGCGCCGGCTCCAAGACCGGCAGCACCACCTTTGAGGCCGACAGCTGGGTACCGTCAGCCCATTCATTTGTCGGTGCCTCAGATTCATTTCTTGCCGCAGCAGCCGTACCAACAGTATCGAGGTCACTTCCAGCAGGACAAAAGAATGTGGTACAACCACCAATGCAGCAAGCTATGCATCAACAGCCACCGCTTCAGCCTGGGCAGGTGAAGAAGAGAAGGAAGAAGAAGAGTGCCAATACAGTGGGACAGCCGGTGACTTCTTTGGGGCAGCCGGTGCCGCCTATGGGGCAGCCAGTACCACCTATGGGGCAAGCCGCGCCGGTGTCCATGGGACAGCCGCCTTTGGTGGCAAACTCTGATGCTTCTCTGATTCCTATGCAGGCGCCTACGGTTGTCCCTATTCCTGATGCCCTAGTGGTGATGAAAAAGAAGGTGGGACGATGTTGGAAATGCGCCGTAAATACTCATGCAACAAAGGACTGTAAGGTTATTCATTATTGTTTGGTTTGTGATTCTGGGGCACACCACCATTCGGTGCCCAATTCTGAAGTTGCCGAGACCCACGAGTTTTTTTGTCGGTTATGGTAATGATGCCATGCTTGATCTTCAGCTCCCAGACCCAGTTTTTAAGCCTCAGTTGATTACTTCTGGAGCACCTACAACTTTGGTACAGGTGTCACGGGAGGGGGCTGTCACAGCAGCGGATATTCAGAGTCTTATGGCCCGTATGTGTCCCGGAAATCGCACATGGAAGTGGGAGGCGGTGCCTCATGGTGTTAATGCCTTTCTTATTGGAATTCCTACAGCTGAGGATTTGTCGAGGATAGATGGCATGCAGACGAGTGTGCCCAAAATTAATGCATAGGCTCTAGTTTCTTCTTGGGTACATCAGGATGTTATTCCGGAGTTTGTTATGGAGCCGGTTTGGGTGCATGTCGATGGCGTACCTGACTCTGTTCGACACTTTTTAGGTCTCTGGGCTGTGGGTTCTCTTATTGGTACCACTCTTGATGTTGATTTTTTTTCTCTTCGGAGCCAGCAGATTATTCGTATTCTTGTGGTTATGCGTGACCCTGCATCTCTGGAGAAATATAATGGCTGCATGGAGGTGGTTGCACGGTTACAACTTAATGGTTACAGGTTTCCTTTTTTCTGGAAGGACGGAGGTGATGATGATGGTTCTCACGGTTTTGAGGAGGAGAGGTTTGATGATGCTACAACGGATGCTGCGCCGGAGGCAGCTAATATGGATGTTGATGGACATCCTCCTACGCATACATTTGGTGCTTCAGCGGTGCCGGTTGCGCATGTGGCTTTGACTCCTTTCGACAACTCACCGATGACGGACAGAGGGCGGGAGATTTTGGCTCGTGCTAGGTTGGAGTCTGCTCACCTGGTCGCTTCGCCTCCGATGTCTTCTCGGGCTTCCTCTCTGTCTAGAGTTCGGACATTCATGCAGGGACGCACTCGACCAGCTTCCTCGCCTATTCTACGGTCCGCTTCACCGAGCACGCAGCAGGGGCACCGATTCCGTCTTCTACTTCGACACGGACGGAATTGGTGCATGGTCGGGACGCGCCGCAGCTGATGGCGCAACCACTCCCCACTTCTCAGACACGACAGGAGGTGCAGCCGGTTGTGTCGTCATCGACCACGCAGCTACATCAGCCGGCCTCGATGCCCACGCAGCTGCAGCAGTCGGCCATGGCGTCCTCGCACCTGCAGCAGCCGGACACGATGCCCTCGCACTTGCAGTAGCCGGCCACGGACACGGTGACGCACCTGCAGCAGCAGGCCACGTCCTCGGACCTGCAGTAGCTGGCCACGGTGCCCTCGCACCTGCAGCGGCCGACCACGGTGACGTAGCCGCAGCCTTCCTCGATGGCGCCCAAGGCTGACGATGCACAGTCGCGCCGCACGGTCTTGGAGGAGGCGCCCACAGCTGATGACGCACAGCCGCGCTGGAGTGGCGTGGTGTTGGAGGAGGTGCCCATGGCCGACGCACAGCCACGCCGGACTGGCGCAGTATTCGAGGAGGTGCAACGGACCCCCAGAGTTCCCGCCTATACGGGCGGACGTGCTACCTGGGCCAGCGGTACCGCCTCCACGGGCGGAGGGGCATGCTGGGCCGGGGAGCTGGCCCGCCCCCATGGGGCGGCTGAAGCTCCATCATCGACGCCGTCTTCGCCCGTGAGAGGGGGCTTGCCACGGCCTGGTTCGGTGCAAGGGGCTACACCGCCATCTACCCCTGTATCGCCGGCCCCTTCTCCTGGTTCGACGGGTTCTTCACCATGTTCGAGTTCTCCATCACCGGTCTCCAACTTGCAGCAACCTCCTCCCACTGTCCCTCCTCGTGTTGTTCAGCCGATGGTGAGGAGGACTAGGAGGTATGCACTTGCGGAGGATGGGCGGGGGCTACGGATGAGGACGTCATGCAGAGAGACATGCGCCGCAAGGCGGAGAAGAACCTCGAAACGGCATGTACTAAACAATCAGCCAAGTCTTTTACTTCTTTTTCAAATTCTCGTATTTCTTCGAATTTGAGTAGTCTAGGTGTTTCGTTGGGTAGTCGGTCTGATGAGATTTCGGTTTCGGCTAATGTGTTGGGACTTACAGAGCTTGACTGTTTAACGGTTGTTCCGAATGGCTCCACTGGGCTTGAAACTACTATAGTGACGATGATGAAGAGGATGACATCTTACGTGGGCATTACCCTTCGGGTAACCAATATTGCCCTATCCTGTGCGGCCCAGCTGGAGGCCCATGAAGATACCCGACGGCAAGGTGGGCCACTAGGACGGTGCTGAAGGAGATTCCTTGGAGTACAAGACAAAGAGTCGAGCAAGGAAAGTTTAGAGCTAGGTCTCTTGTAAACCTAGTCGTACTCGTGCAGATCTCTTGAGACCTGGCCTCCTATATAAGGGCCAGGAGAGGGGCTGCCGAGACACACAATCAATCTTAGCAACCTTAGCCACCAAAAGTCTAGAGCTAGGTCGCCGTAGCACTTAATCTCTCGACGAGATCGTAGCTGAAGCTTTCGGCACCCCATTGTAACCCAATATCATCATAATCAAGATCAGACAGGCAGGACGTATGGGTGTTACCTTATCGAGGGCCCTGAACCTGGGTAAATCTCTTTCCCCGCTTGTCTATTAACCGATGTCTCGTGTCAGCCTACAAGATTCCATCAACCCTAAGCCCCAAACAGAGGGCATTGTCGAGGAGCACCATCGTCAACATCCTAGATGGTCAGCTTCTCTCGGCTATAATTGGTAATATTACAGAAGTCGATTTAGAACACTCGGAGCTTAGTTCAGTTTATGATCTAAAAGCGTCTGCACGTGGTTCTCGATCGTCGGCTGGAAAGAAATCTCGTATATATGGCAAGAGTACTAAATCTAAAATAGTTTCTCGATGAATGGCATGTTTCGAAATAGCAGAGGTCTTGGTGACTTGGCTAAGCATTCTCACATTGCCGATGGTTGTAGAGATTATGATTTAGATTTTATTGCTATATCGGAGACGGGTAGGCGGAATTTCTCACACAGTTTTCTCGGCCGTTTGTCAGGCGGGATTAACTTTCAGTGGTTTTCTCACCCGCCTCGTGGTAGGTCCGGGGGCATTTTACTTGGCGTCCGCATAGACACCATGACTGTTTTAGCTAGTTCTGATGGAGAGTATCACATTAAGCTCGACATTCAGAATAAAGCTGACAGTTTCATTTGGAGTCTGGTTGCCGTGTATGGTGCCGCCCAAGACGCTTTTAAGGCTAACTTTTTACGTGAGTTGGTAAATCTTACAAAAGATAATCCCTATCCGATTTTGATCGAAGGGGATTTCAATTTACTGAGATTTCCTCACGAGAAAAGTAAAGACCTTTTTTATGGACATTGGCCTTTCTTGTTTAATGCTGTCATTGATAGCCTTGACTTAAGAGAGGTGTTTATGTCCGGTCGACAGTTTACTTGGGCCAACAGCTTGCCTGAACCCACATACGAAAAACTAGATCGCGTGTTGATGGATACCGAATGGGAAGATAAATACCCTATGGTGTCAGTCCGTGCACTAGAACGTATTGAAAAATTGTCTGACCATGCTCCTATCCTCCTAACTACTGGGAATCCCCGACCTGTTTGTAAACGGCCGTTCAAATTTGAACTTGGCTGGCTACATCGAGAGGGGTTCCATGAGATGGTTAAGACGGTTTGGGAGAGACCGGTCGGGGGTAGCACTCCAATTTTGAGATGGAATAATAAGATGCGGGCAATGCGCAAACATCTCTCTGGTTGGGCTGCCCATATGGCTGGTATCCTTAAAAAAGAGAAGGCTCGCTTATCAAATGTGATTGATGAGCTAGAGGCTGTAGCGGAGGTAAGACCGTTGTCTCCGCATGAGATTGAACTTAAGAATCAGTCCAATGCGCAGATGGCGAGTCTCCTTCGCGAAGAGGAACTCAAATGGTATCAACGTGCCAAAGCCCAATTCATATTGGAAGGAGACTCAAATACGCGATATTTACATGGCTTGGCCAATGGGAGACATCGGAAAAAACGTATTCGCTCTCTCACTCAAGATGAAGGGTTGATTGAAGGGATTTCTATTTTCGTGCCCTCACGTCCTTAGTTGTACTTAGTTTTCCCCAGCTCCTTAGTTTTTCCTCAATTTTCCCCAAGCCCTTGGCTGAAACCCGCAGAAGGAGCTCGGACGGAAGGAATCCGTTAAGTTGACCGTTCTGTGCTGACGAGTGGGGTCGTGTCGTTTGTGGCGTCGCGTCGTGTGGGTAGGAAGGGACCGCGTGGGACAGGACGAGACCGTGTTTGTGTGGCCGTAGCGTGTGGAGTCGTGTGGGTCCGGGACGGGGGCACGAGTGGTTTATGTCTCTTTCGCCCAGATTAACAGTTTTCAATGTACTTTTTTCCTCTCTCTTGCTCGATCTCATTCATATTTGATAGCCCAAATTGGTAGAAAATCTAGAGCAGCTTCTCCTTCTGTTTTTTAACGCCATTCATTTCTTTATGCCTTCGTTTTTACCCAATCAGGTAGGAAATCTAGGGCACAAATCCAGAGAGAAAATATAGGATAAGCTGCATACATCAACCAACATAGCATAGATATATTCACGACAGATCCAAAAGTAGTACCGATAGATACAACATAAACTACATTTTACATGAATTTAAGTTGCTCTACAGATAGAGGAGTCACATACAGAGAGTGCGGTAGGCACGTTCAACGCCTCCATGTAGCGCCTGTGACTCGCTTGGAGGTTGCGCAGGTGAATCTCAAGTGCTTTGTGTTTGGCCATGAACGCATGCACGTTCACGGTCGTTCCAACTCTAGCGCCACATCTGCCAATGGATTCAGCATGGTTCACCAGGGAGTTGAAGTCGGTGGCGCGGAGCTTCCTGTTGCAGAAGGGGCACTTGTAAATGCCTCGAGCAAAGGGGCCATCGTAATGGCCGGACTGCAGCCTCCTGAGGACGTGACGAGTCTTGGTGTGGAAGGACGTCGTCTGTCGCGTCGCTGCTCTGCACCTGTCACGTAGCACCAAAGATCGTGCAAAAAACACGGAGTCAATTGCAATGATGATGGAACAGAGAGTGAACAAAAAATCATGCATGATAATATGGGCTCGAAAAAAAGAGGTAGCCTCAGTTACATTGGACACACTTATATCCAGGATTTGAGTCAGCAAACCAAAGATCATGCACAACAAATTTGTACACACCAATTGTTTACTGACCAAACCCTGAATCAATTTATGCCCAAATATTCATCATCATCGGCACAAATCTTAAACAAAAGCAAATCACAAACACTAATAACGCAAGATCTAACACAAAAGGATTGAACTAGGAACAGACGAACACTAATAACGCTAGATCTAACACAAATGGATTGAACTAGAAACAGACGAACCCTAATAACGCTAGATCTAACACAAAAGGATTGAAATGAGATAAGAACAAGGGAATAAAGGGTTACCTCCGGCTCGTCGTCGATGATGCTGGTGTCGTAGGGGTTCTCCGGCGCGTCGTACGACACTGGTTCGTACGGGTCCCAAGCGACGGGGGCCTGGACGGTGGCGGCGGCCGATGCGCCGGCTGCTACGTTGGAAGCAGCGACAGGGGCCTGGACGGGGGCGGCGGCCGATTCGCCGGCGGCTGATGCGCCGACAATGGGCATCTCATTCTTCTCCATCTCCGGCGGTTTTCTTCGGGGTTTTTTCTTTGGTTGTGGAGAAGATGATGGGACAGGAGAGGCGGTTGCAGTGAGAACGTGCGTCGAGGGAGAGAAAGAGGGGCTCTATAAAGACGAAGGTGGCGTGTACCGCAACACGCGTCCGCTATGCACGGCTGCAGCGTGCACCGCGACACGAGTCTAACCCTGGGACGTTTGGTGTACTCAGTTATAACCTCAGGCCTTATACATAAATTTTATCTGTACTCAGTTTTCCCCTCGAGGACTTAGACCGGCAAGTGCAATATACTCAGTTTTACCCTCAAGTAGCTGGTCAAAATAATTGAAATGAGATAAGAACAAGGGAATAAAGGGTTACCTCCGGCTCGTCGTCGATGATGCTGGTGTCGTAGGGGTTCTCCGGCGCGTCGTACGGCACTGGTTCGTACGGGTCCCAAGCGATGGGGGCCTGGACGGTGGCGGCGGCCGATGCGCCGGCGGCTGATGCGCCGGCTGCTACGTTGGAAGCAGCGACAGGGGCCTGGACGGGGGCGGCGGCCGATTCGCCGGCGGCTGATGCGCCGACAATGGGCATCTCATTCTTCTCCATCGCCGGCGGTTTTCTTCGGGGTTTTTTCTTCGGTTGTGGAGAAGATGATGGGACAGGAGAGGCGGTTGCAGTGAGAACGTGCGTCGAGGGAGAGAAAGAGGGGCTCTATAAAGACGAAGGTGGCGTGTACCACAACACGCGTCCGCTATGCACGGCTGCAGCGTGCACCGCGACACGAGTCTAACCCTGGGACGTTTGGTGTACTCAGTTATAACCTCGGGCCTTATACATAAATTTTATCTGTACTCAGTTTTCCCCTCGAGGACTTAGACCGGCAAGTGCAATATACTCAGTTTTACCCTCAAGTAGCTGGTCAACAGAGAGTCAACAAATGAGATTAACATAGCTAATTGAGTCATTTCATGCGCAAAAAAATCCAAAAAAAATAAAAACATAGTGGCACCTACTCATGGAGTCTTCCTATGCAACCTGCCACCTAGAAAACCTTAACAAACATATATAAATCAAGTTTTACCATAAATTGCCACTTCTCAGAATCACTAGTGTAGCTATGAAGATGCATGGTTTTCCACTCAAACCCCTTTGCAAAACATCTTTCCCAAAAACATAGTTTGTCTAAATGATGCCATAATTGTCACACTCATGTATATTTGAATTGCAAATAATTTGATGTAGCCCAATATGAATTATATTGTACAAAACACGCATTTTTCATTTTGTAATTCTTTTGTTTGAATCCCTTAGTCTATTTACTATTTATGTGCCCTTGGATTCTTAGTACTACTCAGTTTTGCCCTCAAGTACTGTCACAAATGCTCTCAGAAGCCCAAACTTATCCTGATTGGTTGAGCCGTTGTCACACGGATCGACTCCACGAACCGTTGATCCACTGATCTAACGGTCAGTATACCCCTCTCCGTCTCTTCTTAGCAACCTCTCTCTCTCTTCGTGGCCACCCCTCTCTCTCTCTCTCAGTCGGTGGAGAGTGCCCACCCCTCTATTTATGTGAAATAACGAGTTTTCCACTTAATATAGTTTGGGATATAAAATTGGTATTTTGAAACAGCCCAAAAGTGGTATAAACATGTGGCAAACATATTTGCGTATTTCGGTGAATGCATTATTTGTCACCCCTCTAACAATTATCAACAATGTTTAGCTTTCCTTTTCTTTTAGGGAATATAGTTTGGGATATAGTATTGGTATTTTGAAACGGCCCAAAAGTGGTATAATTTTGGTATAAACATGAGGCATACATATTTGCGGATTTCGGTGAATGCATTATTTGTCACCCCTCTAACAGTTATCAACTATCTTTAGCTGTCCTTTTCTTTTAGGGAATATAGTTTGGGATATAGTATTGGTATTTTGAAGCGGCCCAAAAGTGGTATAATTTTGGTATAAACATGAGGCATACATATTTGCGGATTTCGGTGAATGCATTATTTGTCACCCCTCTAACAGTTATCAACTATCTTTAGTTGTCCTTTTCTTTTAGGGAATATAGTTTGGGATATAGTATTGGTATTTTGAAGCGGCCCAAAAGTGGTATAATTTTGGTATAAACATGAGGCATACATATTTGCGGATTTCGGTGAATGCATTATTTGTCACCCCTCTAACAATTATCAACTATCTTGAGCTTTCCTTTTCTTTTAGGGAATATAGTTGGTAATTTCGGTGAATGCACACACTAACTTTGAAAACAACTACAAGTACATGTAACTGAATAATGGATTTGTAACAAGGTATCCCTTGTAACAACTTCTAGCGCCTGGTGAGCAATGATAAGAATCCGATCGTAATTATACAACAAAAAAAACAACCAGCCATCAGATTAGCTTGCTTCTTCAACTCGATCAGCTGCCTTAACTGCTTGTTCATTTTCTTCAGTTCTCCCTTCACTTCCACCAGTCCTGCATTGAGAGCATTAGGCATAATCGGAACGGCTCCTCTCTCCGCCGCATTCTCTACAACAAGCCCCCCCCTCCCAAATTGCGCTCCCCAATAGCGCCAATTGATTCCTGCAGTTGAAGCCTCTGAACGTACACATCGATCCACTCGAAATGCTGATACGTCTCCAACGTATCCATAATTTCTGATGTTCCATGCTTGTTTTATGACAATACCTACATGTTTTGCTCACACTTTATAATGTTTTTATGCGTTTTCCGGAACTAACCTATTAACAAGATGCCACAGTGCCAGTTGCTGTTTTCCGTTGTTTTTGGTTCCAGAAAGGTTGTTCGGGCAATATTCTCGGAATTCGACGAAACGAAGACCCAACATCTTATTTTTCCCGGAAGCATCCAGAACACCGAAGGAGAGTCGGAGAGGGGCCAGGGGGCCACCACACAACATGGCGGCGCGGCCCCAGGCCTGGCCGCGCCGGCCTACTGTGAGGGGGGCCTAGGCACCCTCCGACTCCGTCTCTTCGCCTACATAAGCCCTTTCGACCTAAAAACGAGTGTTACCCTCCAAAACCCCCCGACGGGCGTTGGTTAAGCAACACGAAGAGCCGGGAAGCTCCCAGGGCCGCTTAGTGGATCCCTGGCACCTCGCGTCGTCCCGCAAATCTTCGGCCAACGTCCTGGCGGTTGCTAGGGCGTGCCACCTGACCTAGACCCGATCAGGAAGGTGTTAGTGCTTCGATTGTTCCTGCATGGTAGACACGTAAACATTAAATACGAGCCCTATCGGCTCTCAGGTTTCCCTGTGGATCGGCTCCAGGAGCCGATCGCCCCATGTCTCACGTTGGATTTACAATGGCATGGGGATCCTGCTTGATCAGGACAAAGCTAAAACGATCCACGACAGTTTAGGGTTTTCACCGCATAATCGGAACGTCCTACGTGCGATCGGGCCTAGCAGCTACGAGAGATGATGCAAACTACCCCTACGAGAGGCCTAAAAACCAACATAACGTTGATCCCGGAACATCCCTCAGGGACGGTAAACAACTCCTAACGCCGGATCGTCCGACCCCAGCATAAGGCCTAACTATGCAGATATTAAACTAATCCTTGCGTAGCAAGGAGCAACTATAACGGATCGGATCTACTAAGTTACGAACAAGCAAGATGCTGCCCTTACGTCTGGGTAGACGTAAGGGCAGCTAGGTGTCGAGGGACGGCATTGCCACGCAGATATGCACGCGAAAGCATCAATGCAAGCCCCTAAACACCTAAGGATAAATAGTACTGCTCGCCATCAACAAGGCTTCAGCACGAGCAGTACAAGGTTAACGAATAAACGTATACTGCCTAGATCGCTAGATGCGATCTAGGCAGCATGGTGCTTACCCGGGAGAAACCCTCGAAGAGAAGGGGTGGCGATGCGCCTGATTTGTGTTGGTTGAACGATGATTGTCCTCCTTTTCCGATAACCCTAGATACATATTTATAGTCCAAGGGACTTTCTAATTGAGGCGTGCACCTAACCGTGCACGGGCCAGACTCTATCTCTTTAATCTAAATTACAACACGATCTACTAATTTACAGATACATGGGCAACTTAGCCCAAACTCTCAGCGCAAGGCCGCTTCGAAGATACTCCACGTGTACGTCCTTCAAGCCCATCTTCACTTACGGCCCATCTCCTGATTTGGCCAAAATCGGGTGGTAACACATGCCCCCTGGTTTTGATAATGATAATTGCAAAACCATCTGCTATCTTCGAAGGGTCATGTCGTGGCAGAACCGTCGCAGTTTTCTTCATGATGACGTCTTGCCTCCTCGCCTTCTCTGCACGACTTGACGGTTCTGGCACCACGTCCTCGGGAACTGCTTAGGCATTAAACCATATATTCCCCCTTTTATTCGGCCACATCGAACAGTTCTCCTCTTCATCCTCCTTGCACTAGCACTTCCAAAAACCCTCCTGCGCCACCATGTCTTCCTCTTCATCGGATCTTTCTGCGCAGTCCTCCCCCTTCCGCGAGCCGACGCCGGAGTGGAACCCGGAGGAAGCCCATGCGGCCAACATCCGCCGCGCCATCGAGGCCGGGGACGAACCAAGCCACGACTTCTCTATCTGGTCAGAGGACGACCAGTCCCTGACCGACGGGGAGAGCGACCTCCGCTTCCTCGCCAATGAGGAAGCGGTGGAGGAAAGCGACGACGACCACCTTCCCTGGGACGGGGCCCCCTCCTCCGAGGAGGAGGAGAAGGAGGAGGAGGAAGAAGATGACAGCTCCTCCGACGAGCCGCCGGCCAAGCGCCACTGCCCTTGGCCCGGGAACCTCAGCGACTTCGACAGTGATGACGACGACGGCGACGAGGAGGAAGACAACGATGGTGCCGGTGGTCGCTACAGCAGCGACGACGAGCCGGCTGGGAGCAGCGCCGACGACGGCGATGATGACGACGACGACGAGGGCAGCAATGGCCCCTAGATAGGACCTTAGCCAGCAGCAGTAGACGGGGCAATGTATCCCCTAGGATCTCCTTTTGAGAGCAATCAGCTCTTTATGTAAGAAATCTAGTTTATCAATGAAGAATTTCCCCAACTCGATTTTGTCGACCTTCTTCATGGTAATTTAGCCGATTGCCCTTCATACTGAGCCTGCCGACTGTCAATTTGGTCGGTGCTTAATGAGCCGATGGCAATGCATCGGACTCTCATGGCAAATTCGAGGTAGATCCATCCGGACCTCCACCTCCCGGACGAGCCACAATCGTGCAAATCCCAGATCCTGGAAATGCAGATCCAACTGAACGGAATGTTGGACTTTAGCGGCATCCTCGTCTTCCGGATCCTCTTTGCCTTCAGGAGGTCTTAGGACCGTCGTTAGAACAACTCCGCTACTGAAGCTAATACTTTTGCGGAACAGGCATTATTCGCCCACAACTGTCCTTGTAATGCTTCATTTCTTTGTAGCCACAACTGGTCCAGAGCCCATCAACGATCGTTGCTTCCTCCCATCAACTCCAGCAATTCCCTTCTGCAATAATTCACCCTCTCTCGACGAGTTGTGATGCAGAGCAAGCCGATTTCAACCAAATCGGCTCCATAGAACAAGGAACCTTAAGGGCGAGCTGCCCCCCGAGCCTTAGTCAAGGCGAGGATAAAAGCGGACCAGCCGATTGGGCCATCATTGGCTTCCCAACTGTAGTGCTGTGTTAGCTGAATTCCACAGAATCGGCTCTCCAGATCATCGATGTTTCAGAGCGAGCTGCCCCCCGAGCTACTCCAGCTTTTCATTAAAACAAGGCGAGAACGCTTACGCTCAAGGAGCCAGCACCGGAAAGGTTTTGGAAAGATCAGCAGCTCCCTTGAATCAAGAAACCTCAATGTAGTGGCCTTTCAACCCCTCCCAGCTCCATTCCTGCACCTTGCTGCTTTGATTGGTTCATCATCTTGGGCAAACTGATGCAGCTTCTGGTGAGAATGGTCCAGCTCCAGGAGATCATCGGATGATCATCGGTTGTTCTCATGACCCTAACCTGATCCGTAGGCTTGCGCAAACACTGCCGATTTGGTGATGACTGCTCCATAAGACTTCTGCTTGTAACCACTGTATCCCTTGAGTCGATGGCCATGCGTCGGCTTTGCCCCATGAGACCTCAAACAAGATCATGACTCTTACCAGCCAACTGATACGTCCAAAACGTATCTACTTTCCCGAACACTTTTGCTATTGTTTTGCCTCTAATTTGTGTATTTTGGGTACAACTAACACGGACTAACGCTGTTTTCAGCAGAACTGCTCTGGTGTCTCGTTTTTGTGCAGAAATCCAACTTTCGGGAAAATCCTCGGAATTTATGCAGAAGGCCCTATTTTACCAGAATATTGACGGAGCCAGAAGGGCAAAGAGGTGGAGGCCCGAGGGCCCCACACCATAGGGCGGCGCGGCCCAGGGGGGCCGCGCGGCCATGTGGTGTGGCCCCCTCGGCTGGCCTCCCTTCGGACTACTTATCGGGTTCGACCTAAAAACGCACGGGGAGAAGTCGAAGTCGCCAGAAACCCTCCAGAGAGCCGCCACATCGCGAAACTCCGTCTCGGGAGCCAGAAGTCTCCGTTCGGCACTCCGCCGGGACGGGGAATTGGAGGAGATCTTCACCGCCATCACCGCCAACGCCTCTCCATCGACCAGCCATGTTTCCCCCATCCATGTGTGAGTAATTCCCCCGCTGTAGGCTGAAGGGGATGGTAGGGATTGGATGAGATTGGTCATGTAATAGTCATAAGATTGTTAGGGCATAGTGCCTAGTATCCGTAGATGTCACTTTTATGATATTGTTGCAACTTGTTATGCTTAATGCTTGTCACTAGGGCCCGAGTGCCATGATCTCAGATCTGAACATGTTATTGATTCATGAAGATATTCGTTGTTTATGATCTTACCTGCAAGTTGTATACACATGTCGCTGTCCGGAACCAATGGCCCCGAAGTGACAGAAATCGGGACAACCGGAGGGAATGGTAGCGATGTGAGGATCACATGTGTTCACGGAGTGTTAATGCTTTGCTCCGGTACTCTATTAAAAGGAGTACCTTAATATCTAGTAGTTTCCCTAGAGGCCCGGCTGCCACCGGCTGGTAGGACAGAAGATGTTGTGCAAGTTTCTCATTGCGAGCACGTACGACTAAATATGGAACACATGCCTATTGATTGATTAGTACTTGGATACCGTTTTATTATTATCTGCAAATGCCTCTGCTTTGATTGTTACATGAGTTTCTCTCATCCATGCAACGCCCGTTAAATCCGTCCCTGTGCCTACAGTATTTTAATCCTGCTGTTTACTATAATCACTACTGCTGTCTTTATTCCAGCTGTTATTTCACTATTCCTACTGCATAAAACCTACTTGATAAACTCTTGCGAGCAAGTCTGTTTCCAGTGCAGCTGAATTGACAACTCCGCTGTTAAGGCTTACAAGTATTCTTTGTCTCCCCTTGTGTCGAATCAATAAATTGGGTAATACTTCCCTCGAAGACTGTTGCGATCCCCTATACTTGTGGGTCATCAAGACTATTTTCTGGCGCCGTTGCCGGGGAGCATAGCTTTATTTGGAAGTTCACTTGGATTGATATTGTTCGCTGCCATTCTTCATCATGGGTAAACCTCGCGATACTAAGATCGCCATATTACCATCCACTACAAGAAAAGGTACAACTCTTAGTACCTCTGCTGCTCTTGATTCACCATCTGTGATAAGTAAACTTGTTTCACCACCACAAGCTTCAAATGCTGGTACTTCTGCTGAATCTGAAAATTCCTCTCATAATTGTGATGATGCTTCTGCTGTGCTTGATAATGATGGTTCGTTAGGATCTTTTCTAGATGCTACAATTGCTAAGTCTAGACAAATTGAAAATACTGAAACTCCTAATGAAAATGCTGCTACACCTGTTAATTCACCTGAGTCTGTTGAATATTCTAGTGATGATCTTGATGAAGATTATGTAGAACTTGATGATGATTTTATTGAAAAATGCAATGCTACTACTGATGCAAGAAAAATTAAAAAGTTGCTTGCAGAACATGCTGTTAGATATAAACTATCTCCTGATCCTAAATTTGCCACATCTCCTATAAACATTAGGGATAAAGATTATGATTTTTCTCTTGATCTATCTCATATAGCTATTGTTGAGAAAACACCCTTTTGTGGTACTGAAAAAGAAAGTGCTGTTGAACACATGTCAAGATGCGTACTTATTTTGTTGCTAAAATTTTTCCTTTCTCATTAAAGGATGATGCTAAAACCTGGTATAATAATTTGCCTCCTGGTTCTATTAAAAGTCCAATTGACTTGCGTGATGTTTTCTTTCGAAAATACTTTCCTGCTAGCGCTCAACACGCTGCTTTGCAGAGAATTTATAATTTTGACCAGGAAGATGGAGAGAAATTGCCTGAAGCTTGGGCAAGATTTTGCTCTCTTATCAGAGCTCAGCCTGACCATGATTTGGAAAAGCATGATTTACTTGATATATTTTATAGTGGACTAACTATTGAGTCTAGGGCATACCTGGATAGTTGTGCTGGTTGTGTTTTCAGGAAAAGAACTCCAGACGACGCTGAAGAATTATTGGCTAAAATAGGCCGGAATCATGATGATTGGTCTACACCTGAACCAACCCCGACACCGATAGTGAAGAAGAGGGGTATGATTAAATTGAATGATGAAGATATGAGGGAAGCCAAGAAGTCTCTTAAAGAGAAGGGTATTAAACCTGAAGATGTGAAGAATTTACCTCCTATAGAAGATTTATGTGAGATAACTCCCCCTTCATCCATGATTGAGGTACACTCTCTTCAACGCTTTACTAGGGAAGATATTCCATATTCAAAACCTCCTGCTCAATGCTTAGATGAGTTTGATAATTATATTGTTAAGCAACAAAACTTTAATATGAGAGTAGAGAATCATTTAATGGAAAATTCTCGAGCTATTAGTGAATTGCATGGTATTGTGGAGAGAACCTCCAATGATGTTAAGATACTTGTTAAACATTTTCAAATGGTTCAAACTCAAATTGATCAACTTACTAAAGTGCAAAATGACTTGTTGGGAAATAATTCTAAAGAAAAACATGCTTATGAAGTAACAACTAGAGGTGGTGTTTCTACCCAGGATCCTCTATATCCTGAAGGGCATCCCAAAAGAGTTGAACAAGATTCTCAACTAATTAAAACTAGTGCTCCATCTAAGAAAAAGAAAAAGAAACATAAGAATGTTGTAGAATCCTCTGAACCTGTTAATGATCCTAATAGTATTTCTATTTCTGATGCTGAAACTGAAAGTGGTAATGAACATGAGGAAGATAATGATAAGAATGATACTCCTGATAAAGAAGAAATTGAAAAAGAACCTGAAAAGCATGCTAAAAATAAAAAGTACACTAAAGAAGATTTTATTACTGAGAAACATGGTAATGAAAGAGAACCTTGGGTTCAAAAGCAAATGCCTTTTCCTGCTAAGAAACTAAAATCAAAGGAGGAGGAACATTATAATAAATTTTGCGATTGGATGAAACCTTTATTTTTGCAAATCCCTTTGACTGATGCTATTAAATTGCCTCCTTATTCAAAGTATATGAAAGATATTGTTACTAACAAAAGGAAAGTCCCCAATGAGGAAATTTCCACTATGCTCGCTAATTACTCCTTCAATGGTAAGATTCCAAAGAAGCTTGGAGACCCAGGTATACCGACTATTCCTTGTTCCATCAAGAATAATTATGTTAGAACTGCTCTATGTGATTTGGGAGCAGGTGTTAGTGTGATGCCTTTTTCTCTTTATAAGAGACTTGATTTAGATAAATTGATACCAACTGATATATCTTTGCAAATGGCTGATAAATCTACTGCTATTCCTGTTGGTTTATGTGAAAATGTTCCTGTTCAAGTTACTCAACATTGCTTGATATTAACTGATTTTGTTGTGTTGGAAATGCCTGAAGATGATAATATGTCCATTATTCTTGGAAGACCCTTTCTTAATACTGCAGGGGATGTTATTGATTGCAATAAAGGCATGGTTACTTTCAATGTTGATGATAAGGAACACACTGTCTATTTTCCCAAGAGGATTGATAAAGTATGTGGAGTCAATACAATTTTTAATGTGAAAACTATCAAAGTGGGATCCATTGATTGTCCTATATATGAGCCTAAAGAAGAATATCAAACTCTTGTGATTGGATCCATATCAATTCAATATAAGGTAACATGATTGATTTGAGGTTTATTTCTTCTTATGTCATATAAAATTTATTTGGTAGCAAGACTTGATCAACCTTGTTAACAAGTATATTTTATTGCATAAAAGAGCTAAACAACATTTCTTTCTTTCTTTCTCCCTCCACTTATTTTACTTGCTGTAGCACTTTTGTTTTGCAATATGCTTTAGTCATTTAAGATTTTAGAAATCATTTTCCTGCGCAGTAATCATTAATTTAATACCCAGAAATGTGCATTTTTCGAAGTTCTCTAAAAATTACAAAAATTACACCGTTGGTCCTATTTTTCGACGAGACACCTGGGAGCACCAGAGGATGACCTGTGGGGCACCAGGAGGTGCCACACCATAGGCCGGCGCGGCCAGCAAGGGGGCCGCGCCACCTTGTGGTGTGGGCCACCCCTTGCCCCACTACATCATCTCTTCCTCCCAGCATCTTCTCTCTCCCGAAAAAACTCGTACCAAGTTCCTCTCACTCGTGTTTCTGCTCAAGAACTCGCGATTTTTCGATCTCCTTGCTCAGCCCAGATTTCTGCTTGAAATTTGGCACATTTACTCCTTGGTATGTGACTCCTTTGATTGTCCAATTAGAATTTTGTTTGGTTGAGTATATCTTGAATATTTTGCTGCTGTAGATAACATGTTTAGTGAGCTTGCATGCTTGTTCTAAGTGGTAGAAATTAATTTTGATGCATGTTTAGTACTCTAGCAAGTTCCTATAGTAGTTCCCTTCAATTACATACCTTGAAATCAAATTTTATAATGATTGTTGAAAAATTTCAGAAAATGGAAGGGAGTATGCACCAACTTAACCAAGAAGAGTTGGAGGTACAGCAAGTCATGAGAGTTCATCGTGAAGAGGGAGTATACCCCTCTTATTACCCATGCACGGATTTTATGCGGAATGCAGGAATCCTGCAAGACGTTCAAACACTAATTTCCAATGCAGGATTGGAAGGTTTTACTGTTGGTGAACCTCACCAATATGCTAAACTAACGGTGTCGGTTGTGCAGGATTTCGAATTTCACCGGTCTCAAACTAACCCCATGGTCCGGTACAAGATTTATAACAAAACTATCGACTTGCCTTTCAGTGATTTTTGTACAGCAATTAGAGTGCCGCGGTGGGGATCCTGCGAGAAGATCAGGGGAACACCGCGGGAGCTCTCAAATCTTTTTACAAGGATTTGTAATGGGAGGAGCTTCTCCAATGATAGTGGTAAGATTAGTAGCATTCAACAGCCAGCCATCCGCTACTTTGCCTATTTCATTACAAAGTGCGTTCTTGCGAGAAGGACTGGAGGTAAATTATCTGTCCAAGATTTGGCTTTCTTAGCTGCTGCTTTGCAACAGGATAGGACTTATAATTTGGGTGCTTTAATAGCTTGTAGACTTTCTACTAACCGTGAGAAAGGAGGAATTTGTGGAGGTCTTATCGCCTCTCGCTTATTAGCTATGCATGGTGTAGGACCCCACCATTTAGATATTCCTCTTTCTATAGAGAAGCTTGATGTTGTTTCCATGATTAAACATGAATTTATTTCAGATGCATCTAATTTGAACAACCTGCATTATAGGATAACTTTGTATAAGAAAAATTGGAGTATAACCAAGAAAATTGAAAAACTAGTACGCTTGCCTGCACCTGCTTTGTTTAACCTTGATGCCAGGAACGGGTGGTCGATCACAGAAAATGAGCTAAACGCATACATAGAAAGGGAAAGCCGTCGTGCAAGGGAAGATGTGGAGGAGGCCGAGGAGCACCCCGACTCTTCATCCGATGCAGCGAGCTCCTCATATCAACATCATGGGCATGTGGAACCTCCACGATATTCTTCTGCACAGGGGCCCTATTACCACTCCATGTATGATCCACCGGCGTGGAACTCCGACCCTCGTTGGGAATGAACTCCACTTAGGCCAAAAGCCTAAGCTTGGGGGGAGGTATACCGGCATCACTCATTCTTTGCATATTATGGTTGCTGGATACTTGTACATACTTGTTTAGTCTCTTAGAGTGGTTTTCTAATGAGAGGGAGATGATATTTGGGGAAGTGCTGTCCAAAAACAGATTCTGGGCTGTTACCAAAAAAATTCGTGCGCACAGCCAGAACGTTATTTTGAGTTGCCAATTTTTGAGCATGTTCCCCAGGTTGTTATCTAACTTTCATTAGTTGAACACTTTTTGGTCTGAGCAATGGAAGATTTTTGTTAATTTCGATTTCTGTACTGCTGTCAGGATTTGGCAGATTTCTGTCATCCTGCTTTTCTGTGTTTCTGTTAGTTTGCATTCTTTTGTTTTCACTTTGTTTCTTTCCTAAAACACAAAAAGACCAAAAATATTTCTGTTGTTTCTCTTCACAATTTGTTTATTTGGTTCCTTGCTCTTAGTTTACTTTATTTGCTATCGTTAGTTTGCTATGAGAAAACCCAAAAAGATTTTGCTTTGTTTGCTTGTTTTCTTTCGTTCTTGTTTCCAATTCGAAAACACCAAAAATATTTGCTGTTCTTCTTTGGTTTGTAAAGTTCATCATGAGTTCAATGGTCTTCGGTGGCTGGAGCGTGGTTTTCATTTCATATTATCCAAGCTACACAAGTGAAAAGGCAATAATGACGATCTACGACAATCTGATTGTGGTGAGAGGCTGGTATGAACTCTATTTGTTTTCATTTTTGTACATATACTCATCCATATGAGCATGCTTAGTTGGTTCATGTGAGGTATATGTTATTTGAGAAAGTCTAGTAGTTCATGATCTCTCATGTTTAGCTCCAATTTATTAATATGAGTAGCATGTCATGGATGTTCGCTTGCATTGTTTTATTCATAAGTAAGTATGGCATTGTGGTATCCTCCTCTGAATAATTCATTTATATCGACTTGGCACATGCTCACGCATGCATATGACTGAACAAAAAGTCAATTAAGCCTCGATGATTTATATTGCTTCAGAGTTCTTGCATCACTTTTATGCCTCCGTTAACTTATTTTGCCGCAAGCATGATTATGACAGTTACTGCTCACTTGATTTGTCGCTCCCTAGTCTTTTGCTAGCCTTCACTTGTACTGAGCGGGAACGCCGCTCGTGCTTCCAAACACCTGAAAACCAAGTTGTTCCAAAGTGTCCACCATAAATACCTATGCATGGCATTTCAAACCATTCCAAGTAAATTCTCATGCGCTACCTTTAAAAATTTCAAAATGCTTCTCAATTTGTGTTAATGTTTCATAGCTCATGAGGAAGTATGTGGTGTTTAGCTTTCAACCTTGTCATTTACTTTTGACGGATTCTCATATGGACTAGTGGCACATCCGCTTATCCAATAATTTTGCAAAAAGAGCTGGCAATGGGATTCCCAGTCCCGAATTAATTGACTTAAATAGACACTCCTCCATGGTTTGTGATTGTTGGACGGCACCCGAAGGATTCGGTTAGCCATGGCTTGTGTAAGCAAAGGTTGGGGGAGTGTCATCATCATAATAAAACTTAAATAAAAAGGCACTCCTTCATGGTATATGATTGTTGGCAGGCACCCGAGGATTCGGTTAGCCATGGTTTGTGAAAGAAAGGTTGGAAGGAGTGCCACCCAAAAATAAATAAAATGGGAGCCGCTCTTGTGAGTCCGGTTGACGAGGTAGTTAGTGTACCCATTACCATTCGTTGACAACAACAAACACCTCTCAAAATAATTTTACTCCTGCTTTACAAATGAAAAGCTCTAGCGCATGTTAATCCCTGCTTCCCTCTGCGAAGGGTCAATCTTTTACTTTTATGTTGTGTCTTCATTCTTTCTTTGAGCACTATCTTGAGAGCACAACTGTCATTCTTAGTATAATATGCTTGTCTCAAAATATGATTGATTGTGGTATAACTTTGATGCTTTTATCTTTGACAATCACTACTTCTAGTCTTTCTATGAACTCCAGAGGTGCCTCGGCATTTATGTTTTGCCGATCAAATACGGGCAAGCGAGATACCACTTTATCATATTCTCTTATGAACATTGCAATCCTGCTTATATACATGATTCATGGTGCTTATTATTAATTGTTGGTACTTCCCATGATTGACATAGCTGTTGGATGATCTTATTTGCATGTATCTCATTATGAACTGCTTGAGTATTAGCCATAGCATGAGAATATATACATCATATGAGCAAATGTGTTCGTGAAAGTTCTTTTATCGCTCAGTTGTTAACTGAATTGCTTGAGGACAAGCAATAAGCTAAGCTTGGGGGAGTTGATACGTCCAAAACGTATCTACTTTCCCGAACACTTTTGCTATTGTTTTGCCTCTAATTTGTGTATTTTGGGTACAACTAACACGGACTAATGATGTTTTCAGCAGAATTGCTGGTGTCTCGTTTTTGTGCAGAAATCCAACTTTCAGGAAAATCCTCGGAATTTATGCGAAGGCCCTATTTTACCAGAATATTGACGGAGCCGAAGGGCAAGAGAGGTGGAGGCCCGAGGGCCCCACACCATAGGCGGCGCGGCCCGGGGCGCGGCCATGTGGTGTGGCCCCCTCGGCTGGCCTCCGACGCCCCTTCGGACTACTTATCGGGTTCGACCTAAAAACGCACGGGAGAAGTCGAAGTCGCGAAACCCTCCAGAGCCGCCACATCGCGAAACTCCGTCTCGGGAGCCAGAAGTCTCCGTTCGGCACTCCGCCGGGACGGGGAATTGGAGGAGATGTTCACCGCCATCACCGCCAACGCCTCTCCATCGACCAGCCATGTTTCCCCCATCCATGTGTGAGTAATTCCCCCGCTGTAGGCTGAAGGGGATGGTAGGGATTGGATGAGATTGGTCATGTAATAATCATAAGATTGTTAGGGCATAGTGCCTAGTATCCGTAGATGTCACTTTTATGATATTGTTGCAACTTGTTATGCTTAATGCTTGTCACTAGGGCCCGAGTGCCATGATCTCAGATCTGAACATGTTATTGATTCATGAAGATATTCGTTGTTTATGATCTTACCTGCAAGTTGTATACACATGTCGCTGTCCGGAACCAATGGCCCCGAAGTGACAGAAATCGGGACAACCGGAGGGAATGGTAGCGATGTGAGTATCACATGTGTTCACGGAGTGTTAATGCTTTGCTCCGGTACTCTATTAAAAGGAGTACCTTAATATCCAGTAGTTTCCCTAGAGGCCCGGCTGCCACCGGCTGGTAGGACAGAAGATGTTGTGCAAGTTTCTCATTGCGAGCACGTACGACTAAATATGGAACACATGCCTATTGATTGATTAGTACTTGGATACCGTTTTATTATTATCTGCAAATGCCCTGCTTTGATTGTTACATGAGTTTCTCTCATCCATGCAACGCCCGTTAAATCCGTCCCGTGCCTACAGTATTTTAATCCTGCTGTTTACTATAATCACTACTGCTGTCTTTATTCCACCTGCTGTTATTTCACTATTCCTATTGCCATAAAACTGTTACTACTGATAAACTCTTGCGAGCAAGTCTGTTTCCAGGTGCAGCTGAATTGACAACTCCGCTGTTAAGGCTTACAAGTATTCTTTGTCTCCCCTTGTGTCGAATCAATAAATTGGGTAATACTTCCCTCGAAGACTGTTGCGATCCCCTATACTTGTGGGTCATCACCAACCCAGCGGGCTGGCAATCTGGTTTCGGGCAGGTGCCTACAATAGAGCCCTGGGCTTGTCACTCAATTGACTTGTATGCGGAAACTGATATTTTTGGCGACATCAGCACCATTCCTCAGACAAGCTGTGATGCAGGGCCAGCCGATTCCGAAAAAATCGGCTTCCTATAGCGAAGGATCCTTCAGGGCCAACTGCCCCCCGAGCTTCTTCCGTTCAAGTCCTGCGTCTTGCCGATCATATTGGCTCATCATCTTTGGCAGGCTGATGCAGCTCCCGGTGAGGACGTTTTCCTGATGCTCTCCCCCATTTTGGTCGTAACATGCCGTAGCCGATCGCCTCATCATCGACTATCCTCCTGGTCTCAGAAGAGACATGCTCCTTCGTCGAGCTCACCCTTAACCTGAACTGCATGTTTGTGCTGCTCCTGTTATTGATCAGGGTCGCGACCCGATATTGCCAACACATGATCCGCTTGGGGGTTTGCTAACGGAGCCACCAACAATTCTACTGAGGAGAGCCGCCGGCATGTTTGCCCTTCAGTAGAGCCTCGCTACCTGATGACTGCTCCATTAGGCTCCTGCGTGTAACAGTCGCATCCCTTAAGCCGATGGCCGTGCATCGGCTTTTAATTCTTAAGTCGATGTCTATGCATCGGCTGTGCTCAAAATTTTTGGATTTTCCATTTTTTACACCTTGAGCTGCTGGGCATTTGGTATGCCTCCTCAGCTTCGTATCCTCCTGTCTCATCCATCTATATGCCCCCCGAGCCGATTCTGTCAAGTAATTGATGGTATCGGCTCTTCAGGCATCTGTTGGATCAATGCTGAACACAGACAAGGTATTTTGAGGATAATTTTGGCCGATTGCGGGAATCGGCCTCCTTTTCCGTTGCAAGGCTTTGGCGATGATTTGCAACTTCTCGGGTTTCCACTATAGCCACGTGGCATGTTGGAGATGAGATCCTCTACTTTTCATTTTTTGAGGGCCGATCTCGGGGATCGGCCTTGCCACGTATGTCCAATGTCTTAGACCTGCTACTCCGTTAGGCCGGTGGATAAAACCAGCCTTACCCCATTTTTCGAGGCTTCGATACGCTCACAACCCTCTAAACTGATTCCAGAGAGCGGCTCTTGGTCATCTGCTTCCCACACGCTCATGGCAGCTAATGATATTTCGATTGAGTCATCCGCCTGAACGACTTCCACCTCATCTCCATCCCACTGTATGATGCATTGGTGCATTGTAGACGGGATGCAACAGTTAGCATGAATCCAGTCCCTTCCCAATAGGACGGCGTAGTTGCTTTTGCTGTCAACGATGAAGAACGCAGTAGGTATGGTCTTCCGGCCTACAGTAAGTTCTACATTCAGAACACCTTTCGCTTCTGACGCCTGGCCGTTGAAGTCGCTTAATGTGATGTTGGTCTTGATCAGATCGTCGCTGGAATGTCCCAAACGACGTAGCATGGAATACGGCATTATGTTGACTGCCGCTCCGGTATCAACCAACATCTTGCTGACAGGCTGCCCGTTGATGTAACCCCTCAAGTATAGGGCTTTCAGATGCCTGTAGCTTCTATCTCGTGTCTTTTCAAAGATAACCGGTCGTGGACCACAGTCGAATTGAGCCACTGAAACTTCCTCGTCGCTTGGAGCACGAAACTCCGACGGGAGTATGAATACCATGTTCGCATCAGCCGATGTCTCTGCATCGGCATCAGCCGATGCCTGTGCATCGGCTTTCGCCTGTTTTGGGCGCCATACTTTCTTTGGCGGGCGCGCCTTCGTCTCCACTATTTGCTGAATTTTCACGGCCAGATCGGGCCGTGCTCTTCTCAACGTATACAGGTACTGTGCCTCGGCTTCTTCCAGGTTTCGCAGCCGTTGCACCCGACGCTTCGAGAATGGCTGAGTCCATCGGGCACCACCTTGGTCGGTGATACCTATCTTCTTCTCCATCTGACTCCTCGAAGTCTTCTTCTTGAGAGGACTCAGCTCGTTTGTTATGTGGTGGGAGGGGTCCCAGACGCTTGAACACTGAAATTTCACTTGTCCTTTTCCTTTGCTGTTTGCATTCTGGGCAGTTCTCGATTGTTGGCAATCGGCTCATTCTGAGTCCCAGCAATGATTGAAGAATGGACAGTCCCAGTGCTTATCCACGTTGTCTTGTTCCCTTGACCTCCCTCTGGCGCGACGTTCGTACCCGTCGTTGTTCCCATCATACTGACGATACCTTCTGCTTGCATCAGACCGACGATATCCTCCATCGTCGTCGTCGTAGCGGCGACGTCGGTCGTACTGCTGTTCATATTGGTCGAGGAGATGCACGGAGAGTGGGCGCTGATACCGTGTGCTTCTCACCTCCTCCTCGGTTAGGTACCGTCTGTCATCATCTTGGGGCCGGTCGCATGGAACGGCCTCTTCTTTATCTTTGCCACGAGAGTGGCCACTCTCTTTGTCCGCGCTGTGGCAGTTCACCAGCCTGGCCATGTTGACATTAAAGGAGAACCCTGGCTCCCTTACGGAGTGGCTGAGATCTACCGTGTTGACGCCACACGACGGACACGCGTTTCCTTTGAGCTTGATGTTGTGAGAACGGGTTATCTCAAAGGAGCCGATGAGTTCGGCTTCACGGATGGCCTTCAGCTCATCGTATTTCTTCTTGTGCTCCGCAGGGAGATCCTTGTAGGTGATATGTTCTTCTGCCATCTCGGATGTCGGTGTTGACGTGGATGTTGCAGAAGATTGTCCCACCGGGCGTGCCAGAATGTGTTACCCTCCAAAACCCCCCGACGGGCGTTGGTTAAGCAACACGAAGAGCCGGGAAGCTCCCAGGGCCGCTTAGTGGATCCCGGCACCTCGCGTCGTCCCGCAAATCTTCGGCCAACGTCCTGGCGGTTGCTAGGGCGTGCCACCTGACCTAGACCCGATCAGGAAGGTGTTAGTGCTTCGATTGTTCCTGCATGGTAGACACGTAAACATTAAATACGAGCCCTATCGGCTCTCAGGTTTCCCTGTGGATCGGCTCCAGGAGCCGATCGCCCCATGTCTCACGTTGGATTTACAATGGCATGGGGATCCTGCTTGATCAGGACAAAGCTAAAACGATCCACGATAGTTTAGGGTTTTCACCGCATAATCGGAACGTCCTACGTGCGATCGGGCCTAGCAGCTACGAGAGATGATGCAAACTACCCCTACGAGAGGCCTAAAAACCAACATAACGTTGATCCCCGGAACATCCCTCGCAGGGACGGTAAACAACTCCTAACGCACCCGGATCGTCCGACCCCAGCATAAGGCCTAACTATGCAGATATTAAACTAATCCTTGCGTAGCAAGGAGCAACTATAACGGATCGGATCTACTAAGTTACGAACAAGCAAGATGCTGCCCTTACAGGGTAGACGTAAGGGCAGCTAGTTGTCGAGGGACGGCATTGCCACGCAGATATGCACGCGAAAGCATCAATGCAAGCCCCAAAACACCTAAGGATAAATAGTACGCTCGCCATCAACAAGGCTTCACACGAGCAGTACAAGGTTAACGAATAAACGTATACTGCCTAGATCGCTAGATGCGATCTAGGCAGCATGGTGCTTACCCGGGAGAAACCCTCGAAGAGAAGGGGTGGCGATGCGCCTGATTTGTGTTGGTTGAACGATGATTGTCCTCCTTTCCGATAACCCTAGATACATATTTATAGTCCAAGGGACTTTCTAATTGAGGCGTGCACCTAACCGTGCACGGGCCAGACTCTATCTCTTTAATCTAAATTACAACACGATCTACTAATTTACAGATACATGGGCAACTTAGCCCAAACTCTCAGCGCAAGGCCGCTTCGAAGATACTCCACGTGTACGTCCTTCAAGCCCATCTTCACTTACGGCCCATCTCCTGATTTGGCCAAAATCGGGTGGTAACAGACGGATTGACGAAACTCCAGAAAGACTCCAGGGGCGCCGCCGCCATCGCGAAACTTCAATTCGGGGGACAGAAGTCTCTGTTCCGGCACCCTGCCGGGACGGGGAAGTGCCCCGGAAGCCATCTCCATCGACGCCACCGCCTCCATCATGCTCCGTGAGTAGTTCCCCCATGGACTACGGGTTCTAGCTGTAGCTAGTTTGTATTCTCTCCCTGATGCGCGTAGATGTACACGTCCGTTGGGAACCCCAAGAGGAAGGTATGATGCGCACAGTGACAAGTTTTCCCTCAGAAAGAAACCAAGGTTATCGAACCAGTAGGAGCCAAGAAGCACATGAAGGATGTTGGTGGAGGAATGTAGTGCGGCGCAACACCGAAACCGGCGCCAACGTGGAACCTGCACAACACAGTCAAAGTACTTTGTCCCAACGTAACAGTGAGGTTGTCAATCTCACCGGCTTGCTGAAAACAAAGGATTAAGCATATCGAGTGGAAGATGGTGTTTGTTTGCAAATAACAGTAAAAACAGTAGAATGTATTCAGATGTAAAAGAATGGACCGGGGTCCACAGTTCACTAGTGGTGTCTCTCCAATAAGATAACTAACTGGGTGAACAAATTACAGGCGAGCAATTGACAAATAGAGATTCAATACATATCAACGATGATTACTATGTGATTTAATCAGGGCATTACGACAAAGTACATAGACCGCTATCCAGCATGCATCTATGCCTAAATAATCCACCTTTAGGTTATCATCCGAACCCCTTCCAGTATTAAGTTGCGAACAACAGATAATTGCATTAAGTATGGTGCGTAATGTAATCAACACAAATATCCTTAGACAAAGCATCAATGTTTTATCCCTAGTAGCAACAGCACATCCACAACCTTAGAACTTTCTGTCACTGTCCCAGATTTAATAGAGGCATGAACCCACTATCGAGCATAATTACTCCCTCTTGGAGTTACAAGTATCAACTTGGCCAGAGCCTCTACTAGCAACGGAGAGCATGCAAGAACATAAACAACACATATATGATAGATTGATAATCAACTTAACATAGTATTCTCTATTCATCGGATCTCACCAAACACAACATGTAGCATTACAAATAGATGATCTTGATCATGTTAGGCAGCTCACAAGATCTATAACAATGAAAGCACAAGCGGAGAAGACAACCATCTAGCTACTGCTATGGACCCATAGTCCAAGGATGAACTACTCACGCATCAATCCGGAGGCGGGCATGATGATGTAGAGCCCCTCCGGTGATGATTCCCCTCTCCGGTAGGGTGCGATCTCCTGAATCCCCCGAGATGGGATTGGCGGCGGCGGCCTCTCAGTAATGTTTTCCGTATCGTGGATCTCGGTACAGGGGGTTTCGCGACGGAGGCTTTAAGTAGGCGGAAGGGTAGGTCAAAGGGCGTCACGAGGGGCCCACACTACAGGGCCGCACGGCTAGGGCCTGGGCCGCGCCGCCCTGGTGTCTGGCCACCTCGTGGCCCCACTTCGTCTCCTCTTTGGACTTTTGGAAGCTTCGTGCAAAAATAGGCCCCTGGGCGTTGATTTCGTCCAATTCCGAGAATATTTCTTTACTAGGATTTCTGAAACCAAAAACAGCAGAAAAACAGCAACTGGCACTTCGGCATCTTGTTAATAGGTTAGTGCCGGAAAATGTAAAATAACGCTGTAAAGTATGTGTAAAACACTCAAGTATTGTAATAAAAGTAGCATGGAACATAAGAAATTATAGATACGTTTGCGACGTATCAAGCATCCCCAAGCTTAGTTCCTACTCGTCCTCGAGTAGGTAAACGATAACACAAATAATTTCTGAAGTGACATGCTACCAACATAATCTTGATCAACATTATTGTAAAGCATATGAGATGAATGGAGTGATCTGAACAAAAGATTGCTAACAAAGATAATGACTAACCAAATGAATCATATAGCAAAACTTTTCATGAATAATACTTTCAAGACAAGTATCAATAAGACTTGCATAAGAGCTAACTCATAAGCAATAAATTCATAGTAGAATGCATTGAAGCAACACAAAGGATGATTAAGTTTCAGCAATTGCTTTCAACTTGTAACATGTATATCTCATGGATATTTGTCAACATAGAGTAATATAACAGGTGCAATAAGTAAACATGTAAGAATCAATGCACACAGTTAACACAAGTGTTTGCTTCTAAGATAGAAGGGAATGGGTAAACTGACTCAACAATAAAGTAAAAGATTGGCCCTTCGCAGAGGGAAGCATTGATTACTATTTTTGTGCTAGAGCTTTTGTTTTGAAAACATAGAAAAAAATTTGTCAACGGTAGTAATAATTCATATGTGCTATGCATAATACTTACTACAAGTTGCATGTCTCATGCATAGAGTACCAATAGTGCTCGCACCTTGTCCTACTTAGCTCGGAAACACGGATTCTCATCGCATAACATATGCTTCAACCAAGTGTCACAAAGGGGTACATCTATGCCGCCTGTACAAGTGTCTAAGGAGAAAGCACGCATTGGATTTCTCGCTTTTGATTATTCTCAACTTAGACATCCATACCGGGACAACATAGACAACAGATAATGGACTCCTCTTTTAATGCTTAAGCATTCAACAACAGTTAATATTCTCATAAGAGATTGAGGTTCTATGTCCAAACTGAAACTTCCACCATGAGACATGGCTTTAGTTAGCGGCCCAATGTTCTTCTCTAACATATGCATACTCAAACCATTTGATCATGAAGTCCACTTACTTCAGACAAGACGAACATGCATAGCATCTCACATGATATCCAACAAAGGTAAAGTTGATGGCGTCCCCAGAAAACATGGTTACCGCTCAACAAGGAACTTATAAGAATTAAGACACATAACTACATATTCATTACCACAATAGTTTTTAAGGTATTTGTCCCATGAGCTATATATTGTAAAGGTAGAGGAATGAAATTTAAAGGTAGCACTCAAGTAATTTACTTTGGAATGGCAGAAAAATACCACATAGTAGGTAGATATGGTGGACACAAATGGCATGGAGTTTGGCTCAAGGTGTTTGGATGCACGAGAAGCATTTCCTCTCAGTACAAGGTTTGGGCTAGCAAGGTTGTTTGAAGCAAACACAAGTATGAACAGGTACAGCAAAACTCACACAAGAACATATTGCAAGTATTATAAGGCTCTACACTGTCTTCCTTGTTGTTCAAACACTTTACCCGAAAATATCTAGACTTAGAGAGATCAATCATGCAAACCAAATTAAACAAGCTCTACAGTAGTTCTTCATTAATAGATTAAACTACATGATGCAAGAGCTTAAACATGATCTATGAGAGCTCAAACAATTCCCAAATTGCCAAACCATATGTAGCAATTTCCAATTCCAACCAAATAACAATTTAACGAAGCAATAAGCTTTCGCCATGAACATTAAAGCACAATTAAGAACACAAGTGTTCCATAAGAAAAAGCGGAGCGTAATATCTCCAATATAAGGATGGCGAGATCCAACTTTATTCAAAACAAAACAAAAATAAAAACAAACCGACGCTCCAAGTAAAGAACATAAGAATGTGACGGAATAAAAATATAGTTTCACTAGAAGTGACCTGATAATGTTGTCGATGAAGAAGGGGATGCCTTGGGCATCCCCAAGCTTAGATGCTTGAGTCTTCTTAAAATATGCAGGGATGAACCACCGGGTCATCCCCAAGCTTAGACCTTTCACTCTTCTTGATCATAGTATATCATCCTCTTCTCTTGACCCTTGAAAACTTCCTTCACACAAACTTCAAGCAAACTCATGAAAGGGTTAGTGCATAACCACAAATTCACATATTCAGAGGTGACACAATCATTCTTAACACTTCTGGACATTGCACAAAGCTTCTGAAAGTTAATGGAACAAAGAAAGCTCATTCAACATAGCAAAAGCGGCAATGCGAAATAAAAGACAGAATCTGTCAAAACAGAACAGTCCGTAAAGATGCATCTGGACTGGGCACTTAACTTGCTCAAATGGAAAAACTCAAAACTAATGAAAGTTGCGTACATATCTGAGGATCACGCTCGTAAATTTGAAGATTTGTTCGATTTTTTTACAGATACTTGTGCCAGAATTCGTGACAGACAGCAATGCTGTTTCTGCGCAGCGATCCCAAATATAACATCAACTTTAACATAGAAACTTTACTTGGCACAAAAACATGATAAGGAGAGGTTGCTACAGTAGTAAACAACTTCCAAGACTCAACAAAATAAAAATTGCTGTAGTAAAATAAACACATGGGTTATCTCCCAAGAAGTGCTTTTCTTTAACGCCTTTCAGCTAGGCGCAGAAAGTGCAAATCAAGTAACATCAAGAGACGAAGCATCAACATTATTATTTTTCTTGCAAACACAACTTGTTGCAGAGGGTACTTTAGGTGCTCCATTATCTAAATTTTCTATGGTGGTGCTAGGGGTTTTAGCAATTTTAGGCATATAATAATTCTTTTGTTTAGACACTTTAGAGGCATACATGAATTTTGCTCTTTACCCACATAAGCTTTCTCCTTAGGGATTTCTATTTTCGTGCCCTCGGGTCGTTAGTTGTACTCAGTTTTCCCCAGCCCCTTAGTTTTTCCTCAGTTTTCCCCAAGCCTATGTCTGAAACCCGCAGAAGGTGCTCAGACGGAAGGAATCCGTTTATTTGGACGTTCTGTGCTGGCGTGTTGCGCCGCGTCGTCTGTGGGGCCGCGTCGTGTGGGGCCGCGTCGCGTGGGGCCGCGTCGCGTGGGGCCGCGTCGCGTGGGGCTGGTAGAAAGGGACCGCGTGGGACAGGACGAGAAGCGTTTGGTTGCACGTGAGCAGGAGCTGGGTTTTGTCTCTCTCGGCCCAAATTGGCATTTTTAAGAGCACATTTTCCCCTCTTTCTCTCTCTGTTTTTTTCACCAAATTAGTATCTAATCTAGAGAAGCTTCTATTTCTGTCTTTCTTCAATATGGCAGCAAATCTAGTAGCAAATCTCTGGGGTTATTTATGCCTTTTGGCCCTCGTTTTTTGCCCAATATGGCAGCAAATCTAGTAGCAAATCTAGAAGCTAGTATATGATAAATTGACAACTGCATAATCAGAAAACTAAGTATAATACATAGGGAAACTGCATACAGCAGCCAAAAGCAGCCAATAACGTTGTAATATACAAGACGCACGCAATGTATGGACAACAAGAAGATTAGGATGAATGAATTTGTTCTTCATTCCTCCTCATATATTTCGTCGTCGCTCCATTCGTGCATTACCCGAAGGAAATATTCATTGAACTCCCTCCGTCTGCAGTGTGCGGCCAATACATCCTCCAAACGGTATGGCTTGTGTTCATTTCTCATACCGTAGTTTCCTATTCTATCCACACGTACTGCCCACTCATCCCAGGCCTTTGTATCATGAGAGTACTCTCTGATATAACCCAAATCCGTGTAGTAGATGCAGCCAGGTCGAAGTGTCGGGTACACTCTGGTGTCGACGGAGATACACCGGATATAATTCACGAAGAAGGCATTACTGCCAATGTTACTGACCGGATGGAGAGAGCGGCTCTGAGTGTCCACACGGTACACCAATGGTCTGCCCCTGACCAACAACACAAGCAGCATCACCATCCGACTTCACAAGGTAGAACTTCTGATGTCCAAGTTCTGGAAATGAAATTAGTGTCTCCATCTTGACAGTGCTCGCGCGCTGCTGCAACTGTACATTGGTGCACACTATTATTCCGTTCTCAAAATTGTCCACAGCTAGTGCATACAGTTCACCATTGAACGGGGTAATGCAACGCAGACAATGGTTCTTGATCTTAAATCTTTTTTCCCAATCTTCATCTATATCCTTAGTTGGAGTGCTCTCATCGACCCAACCAATTTCCGACGGGTAATGTGCGGCAACGAAGACCATAGTCGGGGATTTGATCACAGCGACTGATTTCAGGAAAACAGATGGCATCTGCGCCTCAAACATAGTGTTCGATTTCTTTGTGAGTGGGTTCAGAAGCCGTATCTTGTGCGGCGGGTTCTTCTGGGCAAGCACGATGACGCCACGGCAAAATCCGACGAAGTAGTATCTGGGCAAGCACGATAACATTCAGCACTAAGATGTTTAAGATTGAAAATAAAGAGGTAGATATGGAGGAAGTTGAACCTTGTATGAACTTCCGATAGATCTATGGTGACGTAGCGTGATGTGCCGAGTTGGAGGAAGGTGAACTCAGCGACGTGTGGAAGGGCGTGGTCTAGCATGATCCATTCGTCCAGGTGCACGTCGGGCTCAGGCAAACCTGAGCGCCAATTTCTACAGACTTGCCTCATGGCAGAGTAGGTGTCGGCGTACTCCTCGTTCGCCAGCAAGCATTCGCCGATCTTGTGAAGTGGTCGATCAGCCGAGAGAGAGGCCCAGTTCACGGAGGAGCGCTTGGATGCGCCGCCCTCGGAGGCGACGCGCTCGCGGCGCGCTCGGCGGCGACGGGCTCGGCGGCGACCGGCTCGGCGGCGACGGGCTCGGAGGCGACGGGCTCGGGCGGCCACCGGCGCATTCTTCTTCTCCATCGCCGGCAGGGTAGCGTGCGTACGGCGGTTGGGGTTTTTTCGATTTGAAGAAGTTGATGGGACGTGAGAGGGGTGGTTTGTGCGTGAGCGAGAATGAGACGACTGTGTGCAGAGGGAGGGAGGGGCTTACGCGTCCTAAATGCGACCCGCGTCCTACGCGTCCACTATTTGCACGTCTGCACGGCGACACGCGTCAACAATGGCACGTCTTCCACTTCTGCACCGCAACACGCGTCCTCGAGTCTAACCCTGGAAATTTAGATATACTCAGGTATACCCTCGAGTCATATACTAGCATTTTTTGTGTGCTCAGTTTTCTCCTTGAGTGCTAATACTGGCTAGTGCAATATACTCAGTTTTACCCTCAAGTGGCTGGTCAACAGAGAGTCAACAAATGGGATTAACTAGTTAAATGAGTTATTTAATGTGCAAAAAAATCCGAAAAAGAGTGGCACTTACTCATGGAGTCTTTACCACAAATTGCCACTTCTCAAATCATAGATAAATCATAGATAAATCAAGTTTCACCACAAATTGCCACTTCTCAAATCACCTAGTAGCGATGAAGGTGCATGGTTTTCCATAATAAGCCCTACCCAAAACAGCTTTCCCCAAAACATACTTTGTCTGAATGAGGCCATAATTTTCACACTCGTGTAGATTTGTATTGCAAATAGTTTGAGGTAGGCCAAGATGGGTTTCATTGTACAAAACACGCATTTTCCAATTTTTAAATCTCATATTTCAATCCCTTAGTCTGTTTACTACTCATTTGCCCTTGGTTTCTTGATACTACTCAGTTTTGCCCTCTCCCTTCACACACTCTCACAGACGCCGAACATTGCCCTGATTGGTCTAGCCCATGTCACGCGGATCGTGCCCGACGACCGTTGATCGTATGATCTAACGGGCAGGATAATCCCTATCTCTCTCTCTGGTCGGGGCCACCACCCTCTCTCTCTGTCGTCGGTTAGCTTCCACACTCTATGTATGCGAAAGGGCGGTTACCCAGTACGCTAAAGTTTGGTTTTCTGCATTATTTTTCACGAGCTAAATTATAAACTCTTTTTAGGCATTACTGTTCACGCAAAAAACGATAAACCATTGCCGATTTGATGTAGCCATTACTTTCCACGCAAAAAACGATAAACCATCACCGATTTGTTGTAGCCATTACTTTCCACGCAAAAAAATTATAAACCATCACCGATTTGTTGTAGCCAATATTTTTCACGCAAAAAATGATAAACCATCACCGATTTGTTGTAGCCATTACTTTTCACGCAAAAAAATGATACACCATCACCCATTTCTTGTAGCCATTACTTTCCATGCAAAAAATGATAAACCATCACCGATTTTGTTGTAGCCATTACTTTTCACGCAAAAAAATGATACACCATCACCCATTTCTTGTACCCATTACTTTCAACGCAAAAAACGATAAACCATCACCGATTTTGTTGTAGCCATTACTTTTCACGCAAAAATATGATACACCATCACCCATTTCTTGTACCCATTACTTTCCACGCAAAAAACGATAAACCATCACCGATTTTGTTGTAGTCATTACTTTTCACGCAAAAAATGATACACCATCACCCATTTCTTGTACCCATTACTTTTCACACAAAAAACGATAAACCATCACCGATTTCTTGTAGCCATTACTTTTCTTTTAGGCATTACTTTTCACGGTAAAATGGTAAACTATATCACGAAGTTCCATTTCCGTCAACATAGTCCGCATTACTTTTTTTGTTGAGATATATACCCCCACAACGGTCGTCTCCTCCTTAATTTATTGTGTATAAACCCCCACAACGGTCATCTCCTCCTTATTTTATTGTGTAAACCCCTACAACGGTCATCTCTCCCTTATAAACACCCACACGGCCATCCCTTGTGTCAATAGGTTCTGCCTCTCTCTTCTTCGTTCACATACACTTTATCCATTGCCATGGCTTCCACGTCTCGGACGCGGACCGGAAGGGGAAGGGGAAGGGGAAGGGGAAGTGGATCATCATCATTGCCACCACCACCGTCAACACTGCCATTGATCATAGAGGAGTTCTTCATCGTCGTCTATGAAGACCCTTTGGTCAAGAAGGTACGTACGCGTTCCCACATATATGATGCATATGATTTATTATGGGCATGTTCTAAAAAACCTTTAATTTCAAGGGTTCCCTAATTTCAAACGATCGGCGCTCGATCTCTTTGCAGGAACTCCCAAAAAAATTTGCGGACTATCTTGACGGCAAGGAGCCAGCTAAGGTGTATCTGCGAGCAGCTGACTGCGGTCCTCGTCTCTGGACCGTGGAGGTCCTATTTGACGGACAAGGCCGGATGTACCTCGACAAGGGCTGGGAGAAATTCGCCATCGCGCACGGTGTGGATTTCGGCTGGTTCCTACACTTCAAATATGAAGGCGATGATGTGCTCACAGTGAAGGTGTTCGACGGAACAATGTGCAGGAGGTACTACTACTCAGACGACGAAGATACTGACGATGAAAGCGACGACGACGTGAAGCCATGCATCCATCCCCTTTAGATAATTAAGGGGATTATGACCAAGAATATATATGTAGCTTCATATGCATCGATTTAGAGATCTAGCTATTTTCTATATATTATGCATGTAAAAAATAATATCGCATTTCCACTATTATTCGAGCACCACATCCTCCAAACGATGCCGATGCCGATGCCGATATCGGCATGGTCAGAACGGCTATGCTCGCCGCCACTGCTAGGTCAACGTCGGGATGCACAATGTTTAGCATAAGAGTCACTTTAGATTAAGCTGCGAAAATAGTCACGTGCCATGGGCTGAGGCGGCCCCTACAGAGCGGCTCTATATTATATTCTCTAAATAAAATAGACGACCACAGCGGTCATTGGCTGCGGAGGCCCCACAGAGCGGCAATATATAATTTTCTATAAATAAATAGACGACCCACTGGTCATTGGCTGCGGCAGCCCCATAGAGCGGCCCCATTTGTCATTGGCAGCACCGCGTATACAATCAGGAAATAAAACGGCCCACGCGTCAGCGGTAGATGGATCCACCCGTCAGCACGAGACGGTCAGCGAGGAACTGACCTCACGGTAACGGTAAGGCCTCTGACCTGACGGCAACCCGCGTCTTCGAGGGGTTTCAAACTAGAGGGAGGGGAAAACTGAGGAAAAACTAACGAGCTGGGAAAACTGAGTACAACTAACGAAGAAGGGGCACGAAAATAGAAATCCCTTCTCCTTATAATTGAGAGAAGAAAAGATTGAACTCAAGGTTCCCATAGCTTTTTCAAGTTCATCAATCCTATTGGTTTGATTATCCTAGACAACACAAGTTCCTAAGACACTAATTCTTTCATCAATTCCTCCTAAGGATTTATCAAGTTCATTAGTTTTATCGAGTAGCATTCCCAATTTAGTTTCAACATTTGGAAAAAATTTCTCTATGGTTTCCAATTTTTTCATAACATCCTCAAGAGAGATTTCAATTTTAACTTCATTAACAGGTGGTATTCCAACTAGACTCTCAATGATGCAGCTAGCTTCTAAAGCAGGAGTACCTAGGAAGTTACCTCCCGAAAGAGTATCAAGAACATACCTATTCCAACTAGATAAACCAACATAAAAGTTCCTAAGAAGGATAGTGGTGGAGTGTTTCTTAATGCACCTATGATGAGCATTACTAATTCTGTACCAAGCATCTTTAAAACTTTCTCCACCTTGTTGCTTAAAAGAACGAACTTCAACTTCAGGATTACTCATTATAACAGTAGTAAAATAAACTAAGCAAATAAAGTAAAGACAAGTAACTAATAATTAAAAAAAAATTGTGTGTTTTTCATATAGAGAACAAGACAGTAAATAAAGTAAAGCTAGCAACTAATTTTTTTTTGGGTTTTGTTTAAGTGCAGCAAACAAAGTAGAAAATAAAATAAAGCAAGACAAAAACAAAGTAAAGAGATTGGAAGTGGAGACTCCCCTTGCAGCGTGTCTTGATCTCCCCGGCAACGGCGCTAGAAAACGTCTGTTGCCGTGGGAGGCAATTCTCTGTGGTGTAACTTTTCTTGAGGTCCCCGGCAACGGCGCTAGAAAACGGTCTTGATGCGAGTAGATGTACACGTCCGTTGGGAACCCCAAGAGGAAGGTATGAGGCGCACAGTGACAAGTTTTCCCTCAGAAAGAAACCAAGGTTATCGAACCAGTAGGAGCCAAGAAGCACGTGAAGGTTGTTGGTGGAGGAATGTAGTGCGGCGCAACACCAGTGAAACCGGCGCCAACGTGGAACCTGCACAACACAGTCAAAATACTTTGTCCCAACGTAACAGTGAGGTTGTCAATCTCACCGGCTTGCTGAAAACAAAGGATTAAGCGTATCCAGTGGAAGATGGTGTTTGTTTGCAAAGAACAGTAAAACAGTAGAATGTATTCAGATGTAAAAGAATGGACCGGGGTCCACAGTTCACTAGTGGTGTCTCTCCAATAAGATAACTAACATGCTGGGTGAACAAATTACAGGCGAGCAATTGACAAATAGAGATTCAATACATATCAACGATGATTACTATGTGATTTAATCAGGGCATTACGACAAAGTACATAGACCGCTATCCAGCATGCATCTATGCCTAAATAATCCACCTTCAGGTTATCATCCGAACCCCTTCCAGTATTAAGTTGCGAACAACAGATAATTGCATTAAGTATGGTGCGTAATGTAATCAACACAAATATCCTTAGACAAAGCATCAATGTTTTATCCCTAGTAGCAACAGCACATCCACAACCTTAGAACTTTCTGTCACTGTCCCAGATTTAATGGAGGCATGAACCCACTATCGAGCATAATTACTCCCTCTTGGAGTTACAAGTATCAACTTGGCCAGAGCCTCTACTTGCAACGGAGAGCATGCAAGAACATAAACAACACATATATGATAGATTGATAATCAACTTAACATAGTATTCTCTATTCATCGGATCTCACCAAACACAACATGTAGCATTACAAATAGATGATCTTGATCATGTTAGGCAGCTCACAAGATCTATAACAATGAAAGCACAAGCGGAGAAGACAACCATCTAGCTACTGGTATGGACCCATAGTCCAAGGATGAACTACTCACGCATCAATCCGGAAGCGGGCATGATGATGTAGAGCCCCTCCGGTGATGATTTTCCCCTCTCCGGCAGGGTGCCGGAGGCGATCTCCTGAATCCCCGGAGATGGGATTGGCGGCGCGCCTCTCGTAATGTTTTCCGTATCGTGGCTCTCGCAGGGGGTTTCGCGACGGAGGCTTTAAGTAGGCGGAAGGGTAGGTCAAGGGCGTCACGAGGGCCCACACTACGGGCCGCGCGCCTGGGCCGCGCCGCCTGGTGTCTGGCCACCTCGTGGCCCCACTTCGTCTCCTCTTCGGACTTCTGGAAGCTTCGTGCAAAAATAGGCCCCTGGGCGTTGATTTCGTCCAATTCCGAGAATATTTCCTTACTAGGATTTTTGAAACCAAAAACAGCAACTGGCACTTCGGCATCTTGTTAATAGGTTAGTGCCGGAAATGTAAAATAATGCTGTAAAGTATGTGTAAAACACTCAAGTATTGTAATAAAAGTAGCATGGAACATAAGAAATTATAGATACGTTTGCGACGTACTCCCCCATGTACTTCAATACAATGATCTCATGAGCTGCCTTACATGATTGAGATTCATCTGATGTAATCGGTGTTGTGTTTGTTGGGATCCGATGGATTGTTACATTATGATTAGTCTATCTATAAAGTTTGTGAAGTTATTGTTGCTGCAATCTTGTTGTGTTTAATGCTTGTCACTAGGGCCCGAGTGGCATGATCTTAGATTTAAGCTCTATACTTATTGCTTAGATTGTATCTACAAGTTGTTTGCACATGTCTATGTCCGGAACCCGAGACCCCAAAGTGACAGAAATTGGGACAACCGGAGTGGAAGGCGTAGGTATGAGGATCACATGTTTTCACGGAGTGTTAATGCTTTGCTCCGGTGCTCTATTAAAAGGAGTACCTTAATTTCCAGTAGATGGCCCGGCTGCCACCGGCTGGTAGGACAAAAGATGTTGTACAAGTTTCTCATTGCGAGCACGTATGACTATATATGGAAAACATGCCTACATGATTAATAATCTTGATGTTCTGTCTTAATGCTATTTCAATCCTATCAATTGCCCAACTGTAATTTGTTCACCCAACACATGTTATTTGAGAGTTACCACTAGTGTAGATAGCTGGGAACCCCGGTCCATCTCGCATCATCATATACTCGTTCTACATGTCATTGGAAGTAGTGTCAACTATTTTCTGGTGCCATTGCTCTCATATTACTGCTCTTTGTTACTGTTACTACTGCTCTCATATTACTGCTGCTTTCACATCACCCATGTTACTAGTGCTTTTCCAGGTGCAGCTGAATTGACAACTCAGTTGTTAAGGCTTATAAGTATTCTTTACCTCCCCTTGTGTCGAATCAATAAATTTGGGTTTTACTTCCCTCGAAGACTGTTGCTATCCCCTATACTTGTGGGTCATCAAATGCCTGCATTTCTTCAAGATCTGAAAACAACAACGTGAACCCTAAATCCCAAATTCGAGGGAATAACAAGAAAATCGCGAGAAAACAGAGAAATTGGAGCGAGATCTAACTTTATCCCCCTCTCTATATGGCAAGCTCTCGCATGCAACGAACTCACGTCCACGGTTGCCGTTCTCGTCCGTCTTACAGATCGACCGCTTCAGAGGCTCCTGGCGTGGGCAGTCAGGACATCTTGTCAAAGGCACGGGTCCATACTGCAGCCATGAAGAACAGGAGGTTGAAGAGAAACTAGACATCACCCGTCTGCCGGAGAAGGGCTGCCGTTGGTGGAGAAGAAGAACAATGGGGCGCGGGGAAAGAAAGGGGAAGCAATGGCACGGGCACGGGCGCGGGGTTGGCTCGGGCTCCCATTTTGCAACGGTCACCTGGGTAAGCTGTGGGTCCGGCGTGCTAACATGGACAAGTTGTGGGTCCCATGATGATCTGGATAAGTGGAGACGTGTCCACTGCGGGGCACCAACAGCGGCCCCACTTGCCAGCACCAACCAACGTCAACTAAACGGGAATCCACCGTCCGAGCTCCTTCTGCGGGTTACAGACAAGGGCTTGGGGAAAACTGAGGAAAAACTAAGGAGCTGGGGAAAACTGAGTACAACTAAGGACCCGAGGGCACGGAAATAGAAATCCCTTGATTTAAGGCCTTGAGAAACTCAAATCCTACATTACTAATTATTATAAAGGTCTGTTTGGTCCTCCGGAGGAAAGTTCTTTTTCTCTTAATGAGGACTTAACGGATGAGATACCCCAAGTTTCTATGGAAGAAAATGGCTTACTAACCACACCTTATTTTGAGGAAGAGGTTCAGAAGGTAATTTTCCAAATGGAATGCAACTAAGCACCGGGTCCAGATGATTTTCCAGCGGAGTTTTATCAAACTTTCTAGGATACTATTAAACCAGATCTGCTAGATTTGCTCAGTGCTCTGCACATAGGACAACTAGAATTATTTCGTCTAAATCTTGGTGAAGTTATTTTTTACCGAAAGTTAATGAGCAGAAAGGATTCAAAAATATATACCTATTTGCCACCATTAGACTTAATACGGTTGCGAATCATGTCGTTCAGCCATCACAGACCGCTTTCATGCAACGAAGGAATATCCTTGATGGAGTGGCGGTTTTGCATGAGACGGTACATGAGATGCATACTAAGAAATTAAATGGGGTTATTTTAAAATTAGATTTTGAAAAGACGTATGATAAGATCAAGTGGTCTTTCCTACAGCAGACGCTCAGGATGAAAGGTTTTTCTCCTGAATGGCGTGCTCTAATAAATGATTTTGTGTATGGAGGTAGTGTGGAAATCCGGGTTAATGATGACACCGGCCACTATTTCCAAACACGAAAAGGGTTATGCCAAGGGGATCTGTTTTCACCAATGTTGTTTAACATTGTAGCGGATATGCTAGCTATACTCATAGGGAGGGCCAAGTCTGATGGTCAGATTGAAGGGGTGATCCCACATCTGGTTGATGGGGGTTTATCTATCCTTCAATATGTCGACGATACAATCCTATTTATGGATCACGATCTCGAAAAAGCTCGCAATCTGAAATTAATTTTGGCGGCTTTCGAGCAGTTGTCGGGATTAAAAATCATTTTCCATAAAAGTGAACTGTTCTGTTTCGTTTATGCCCAAAATGACACGACTCTGTATACAGAGTAGTTTGGTTGTGGGCAAGGCCAATTTCCTATTCGCTATTTGGATATTCCGATTCATTATCGGAGACTTACAATCGCTGAATGGAAAATAGTGGAAGAAAGATTACAAAAATGCATTAGTAGTTGGAAGGGTAAATTGTTGTCCCTGGGGAGATTAGTACTCATTAATTCGGTACTGACAAATATGGTACTGTATATGTTATCATTCTTCCTAATACCGAAAAGAATTCTGCATAAACTCGATTATTATCGATCCAGATTCTTTTGGCAAGGGGACATCGAGAAAAAGAAATATCGACTGGTTAAATGGAGTGCAGTTTGTAGTCCCAAAGATCAAGGCGGGCTTGGAGTTCATGACCTGGAGGTCAAGAATTCAGCCCTGCTAGGTAAATGGTTGTTTAAGCTTCTTACCGAGGATGGGATTTGGCAAAGTATTCTTCGGAAAAAATATATCGGCTCGAAGACGCTATCCCAAGTGGTTTGGAAACCCGGGGATTCACACTTCTAGGCTGGTCTCATGGCGACAAAAAATGTCTTTTTCCGCCATGGTACTTTCTTGATCAAGAATGGAGCACAGATACGGTTCTGGGAAGATGTTTGGTTAGACAATGCACCCTTAAGTGAACAGTATCCTGCTTTGTATAGTCTTGTTCATCGCAAAGGTAATACCATTACCACAGTAATGGCTACCTCACCTCCGAATGTGACGTTCAGACGGGTTTTGCTTGGACAAAGGCTATTGGCATGGATTTCCCTAATTCGATCAACGGCTGGGAGATATTCACCTATCGCCTGAACCGGACGATTTTAGATGGAATCTTCATGTTGATGCCACGTTCTCGGTCAAATCATTATACAATGCGATCCTTCATTCTGATATACCAGTTGATAATAATAAGAAAATTTGGAAGATGAAAATACCATTAAAAATATGGATGGTATCTTCATCGAGGAGTTATTATCACCAAAGACAATCTTGCTAAGCACAATTGGCACGGAAGTACACGGTGTGTTTTCTGTCATCATGATGAAACCATTAAATACCTATTATTCCAATGCCAATTTGCGAGATCTATATGGTCAGTCATCCAAGTCGCGTCTAGCATGTATCCTCCGACTAGTGTGGCCAATGTCTTTGGCAATTGGCTTCACTGTATCGATTCAAGGTTCAAGTTGCTTCTGAGGGTGGGGGCGCTAGCAGTTATCTAGACGCTTTGGCTAAGTAAAAATGATAATATTTTTATCGAAAAAAATTGCTCTTTGTTGCAGGTCATCTACAGATGTACAGGTATTCTCCGTTTGTGGTTACCTCTTCAGCGAGTGGAGAACCGAGACCAATTTATGGAGGTCTGTACATGGTTGGAGGCTACGGCGAGGGATACTTTTCCCTACATGGGTGGCAGTATAGTCTACGGATTGAAGCCCCACCCACACCTTAGGCGTCATATGATTCATCGCTTCAATATGTATTTCGCCTAGTTTTTTTCCATCTTTTGACTTGAGACACTTAAATGGCTCTGTGCATCCTGGTTATGCAGAGACTGAATGTAATTGCTTTTCAAATTAATAAAGCATCCTTTATCGGAAAAAAATAATGTGTAGGCTGTAGGGTGAGATGATGCTCGAGGCCCAAACGGGCTAGGTGGCGCGCCCACCCTGGTGGGGCGCGCCACCTGGTGCCGTTTGGCCCTCGTGGCTCCCCTAGCGTGATTCTTTGGCTCATCGTCCTTCTCCTGGTGAAAAACTGATCAGGTATTTTTCCTTCGATTTTTGGGTGTCCAGAAGGTCCATGAAATAATAAAATTATGCCTCCCAGAAATTAAATACCAATGAAAGAGACTTTGTAAGAAAGTCCCGTAAATCATCATATGAAAACGGATAAATAATGATGGATCATGAAAAATATCAATCAAAACTAATCATATGAGATACAAGATCGATGATGTAAAATACACGTATCATGGTCTGGTCCTGCACCTTATCCCAGGAGGGGTGTCACATCTGCAGTACGTCGATGACACGATCATTATGATTCAACTGGAGGATTGGAGATTGCCAACCTCAAATTCCTCCTCATGTGCTTTGAGAGCATGTTCGGAATTCGCATTAACTTTCGTAAGAGCGAGTTCATGGTTATGGGGACCACGGATGCCGAGCAACAACGCACCACTAACATGCTAAACTGCAGATTGGGGGTTTCCCTTCCATCTACATGGGTCTCCCCATCTCTGATCACGCTCTGACATCATTGGATTAGGATCCTCTGGTGGTGAAGGTGGCAAAGCGAACTGACCCGTGGATGGGCAAATTCATGTCTTCCACTGCCAGACTCACGCTGATCAATGTGTGTTTAGCTAGTCTCCCGCTACATGCTATGGGTGTATGCCTGTTGGGGGACGAGGTGCACCAGATCATGAACAAACACTGCGCCTGATTATTCTGGGAGGCAAACGGGCCGAAATGCAAGTACCACTGGGTTCGTTGGAGCGCGGAATGTATGATGAGAGCCATGGGTGGGCTCGGGATTATGGACACAAAAATCATAACATATGCCTCATGGCTAAGTGGATCTGGAAGATCTATGCGGGGTAGCAGGGTCTTTGGGTGGATCTTATCCGCAAAAAATATTTAGGCACCAGGACCTGTTGGTCGATTCGCACCCGTTGGGATCACCATTCTGGAATGGCATCCAGAATATCAAAAAGGTGTTATGTTGGGAGGCAAAACACCTCGTGCATAATGGCACATCCACTCGGATGTGGCATGACTGGTGGTTGGGACCTGGTTTTGTTGGACATGGATCGCAAGCGGACCTTAGGAAAAATAATATTGGATGGACTTGGATCTCATACGCTGGGTAGTCCAAAATCATGTGGACTCTTCTTGTGCTTCCTCTCGCATCGCCGGCCGACGCTACACAGACGTGGCTTACCCACCTTTGCACCATGCCTCCCTACGAATCCACTCTAGGTTGCATCGGCCTTGTGCCGTCAGATGCAGATGAGGAGCATTCCTCATGGCACATCGGTGATGGGGGAAGCATCATCAAGCTCACGGGTCTGACTCGGAGGAGGAGCACGCTGCAGAGAAGGAGAAGCAGGCTGCAGAGAAGGATGATCTGGCCCGGATGGAGGAGGACTTGGAGAAGCAGATGGTGCTGGAGCAGTCCATCGAGTCAGCGTGGCAGGATGAAGAGGTTATCCATCGCGTGGTCGAGGACTCCTTCGAGACTCCGCGGGGACCGGCTAGCATGCATGGCTGCGCGCCAAGAAGAAAGGTGGCGGTGGAGGAGATCTCTGGTCACAGGTGTCTAGATGTTGAGGAAGAAGATCCAGTGTATACCTTCGATTCTGTGGCTACGGCGGGACGAGGTAACTACAAAGGAAGGGGGAGCGGAGGAGGAGGAATCCAGGAGTAGTGGCAGCCATAGCAGATGCAACAGCAGCATTGCTAACCGCAGCAACAAATTTATATAGGATTAACTCATATATGACATGTTTCTATAAATCAAATAGTTTATATGGAAAATTTTCGTGTAGGGTTCAAATCCTAGGAACCAAAGAGGCCCCTGATGTGGTGTTCCCTCAAAAACCATGTCATATGGGTCTCATGATGAAAGTATGACTTAGCAAAACTCATAACAGGATTACTGCGACAAGTTCATAGCCGACTAGGGTAGAAAATTGTAAAATTGTATATGCATTACAACGGTTTAGATCTTTGACAATAAATGAGAAACTTATTTGGTAAGATGCAAGAGAATTTAACAAATGCACTTTTAACATAACCATACAATGAAATGATTCGAAGTCACATGTTTGGCATAACGCTTGGATGTCCCTAATAGCATAGTTTTTCCCTTAACAGAGACATATAAAAGGCATTAGGTACTACCCACAACTAAAGGTACACTACAGATTGAGAGAGACACCATCACTCTCTGAACATTGATCAAATATGTCTACTACTCCACATACCAAATGTAGTTCAGAGCATTACAGTAGTACAACAAAACCAGCATAACAGAAAACGCATACTAAATATATGAGACTAAACAAAGTCTCTCCGTTGATCCATGTAACTGAATACGGTGGAAGTAACCAACAAGGAACAAAAGCACTCCAGCCACGCACCAGAGAATAAAGTATTAGCTCATCAACTAGCACGTCAATCATCTTTATCATCCTCCTCTTCATTGTCATACTCATCGAAGCTACTTTCATCATCATCATCATCATCATCGTCGTCATCATCATCTTCCCATTCCATCTCGTCCTCATCGTCTACCTTCCTGGTAATAAAGAGGCCTTTGAGCAATGGAGGGTCTCCGCCTCCGGGAACACTCGGCAAAATACAAGAGGAGCAGTCCTCTGGTAACCCATCGAACAGGGATGAGTTTGTGATCCTATCCAGCCAAACATTCTGACAATGGTCTCTACGCCATTTGTAGCTGAAGGAGCATGTGTATACGGGTTCTTCAGTGTTAGCCTGGACAGAGACGATGGAGACCTTGAGGGCATGGGACTCCAGTGACACCACGTTGAGCAGGAATAGGTGGCCCTCGTCGCTACGGAGGACGCGGATGCCAGGAACTGCAGAAACATCAAGTCGCCGCGTCCCTTGTGATGGATTTGGTGGATAGACCTCAGGGGCAAAGCTGGAGGAAAAGTTCATTAGGGTTAGCACTACTAATTATGTTGTGTTCTTCCACTAATAAATCAATTGAAAGGCTAAATTAGAGAAAGTTTGATGAAATTCGTTTGGTTCAAACCCTTGTATACCAGGTCTGCCACAGATAGTCGATGAAATTGTTCGCTGGCCACTTGTGATGGGTGGTGAAGTGGTCGAACAGCGCCGTGGTGTTCCCGCGGAAGCAGCAGCCGGGATCTGGGCAAAAGCACGGCCCCTCCTTGCACGCCTTCTCGTGCCCTTCCTTGCCGTAGTAGGTGATGTTCTCGCCGCATCCGTGCTTGCAGGGCAGAAGAATCCTGTTGACGGCGGCCTCCATGGCGCGGCAGCGTACGAAGTCAACTCCGGAGCACGTCTTGCACTTGCTATCCGGGAGTTTTTCGCAGCAAGATGAGCAGATGAAGTGCGGGTGACCAAAGGAGCACTAAAAAATACGTATTAAGCAGAGTGACAAGGATTGAAGATTCAGTTGATCAAAACGAAGACATTACATATATACTGGTGGAAAACAGTCATGGGACTAGATAAACAAAGCACGCTTACTTGGAAAACAGGGGACCTCAGGGCCTGAGAGCAACCGCGGCAGTCCAGGAACTCCATGAACTCGTGACGCTGCCTAGCTTCTCCCTCTCACTAAGGTTGGTTCTGATTTCTGAAGGTGAAGCAGGAGCTTTGTCCAATATACTACGCAGATGTGGTCGTTGGAAGCTGGAGTATGGAGGTAGTAATTAATAGTGGTGGGGTGGTGGCAATGGTACCGAGGAGGAGGAGGGTGCCGGCCAGTCTGCACGGACACCTGCCCCGAGCCGCTAGCTGCACCGAGCGCTGGAGCGAATAGGAGAAGGCTTCAGTGACTCGTCCCGTCGTTGGGAGCGGATCGAGGCACCAGACCGGTTGAAAATAAATCCTCTTTGGTTCATATGAACACGTTGTCTAAAGAACTAGCAAACGAAGGCGCGGCGGCACGCCGCGCCGGAGTCTGGTAATAGTGAGGTAAGTGGTATTTGTTATTGTTGTTTGTAGGTGCTTGTTTAGGGCACGGTCGTAGATCAGATCGTGTTGTTAAGATGGTGTACAATCGTGGCGGTACCCCGCGCCGAGGGGAATTAACTTGTTTATTTTATTGTTTAATAAGAATGAGAGTGGCAAAATGTAGGACATGAAACATGTAGTCGTTTTTTTTTTGGAAATTCAAAATCAACAATTTTAAACATCAAAAGAACATGAACAAAAATTCTAAATGTGTACAATTATTCAATCTATCAGTGTGCAAAAAATCAGTGTGAGATAATCTATATTCTTTTTTTTTGCGAATTCTGGATAGTGCAAAAAATCAGTGTGAGATAATCTATATTCTGGATAGTGCAAAATTAACATAATTGTATATCTGAAATAGCAACTTTTCAAATCTCCCAAGATAGTTAGATTTTGTCATTTTGTAGCCTAGAATACTAAGAACTTTGCTTTGAGGTTTTCAAGATTTGTAGAATGCATCATTGCCTATATCAAGAACTTTTCTCCAGAATTTGTTTGAAACTTTACATTGTTGTTTCCGAATTTTGAAGAATACCAGGCTACATGTAGCCTGGGCACCATTTGTAGTTTCAGAATAAGAATCGGGTTTGTTTTGTTTTTTGGAGGTCGTAGTAGAGTTGGTGTTTTTATTTTTGGGCAGTAGATGGTAGTGATGATGGCCTTGCTTTGTTATTTATAAGAACTCATCGCGCCCGTAAGATGATATCGATGGTTGCAAGAGAGGCACGTCCGAAAAATGAGATCCATGGTTGTAAGGGATTTCTCGCAGTATGGATAAGCAGTGGTGCCTAGAAGATGTATTTACTTCAGGTTGTAATTTGATGGCCCAAGTAGATGAGGTGTTCATGTATCGATGGTTGTAAGGGATTTGTGGCGGTATGGATAAGCAATGGTGACCGCAAGATGTATTTACTTCAGGTTGTAATTTGATGGCCCGAGTAGATGTAGTGTTCATGTAAGTAGCTCTAAAGACCTGGAATGATTTGTCTCTAGGGGGGAAAAGGCATCGGCTGGATAAAATCGTAATTAAGAATTGAACGGAAAGAACAGAGCTGTCCTTCCAATCTGTCAATCTTATTTATGTCAGCCACAACAACACAAAGTCACATCCACACATATATGGAACATCAAGAGAGACCGTAAATCAACTGTAAGGCTACCACCATTCGCTAAGAAAAATCATCCACAAGTTAGCAAGCACACATCAGTCGCTGTTGTTACAAAAAAAAAACTACGGTACAGCCTTACAGGGTACAGACAACCTGAACACTTCAAAAGAAGATTTGTCGAACACACGGACAGGTAAGCCAATAGATCAACCATGGGCAGCAGAAAAAAACTGAGCACACGACCAGCAAGATCAATTACACCTAAGCCTACAGATCAGCCATAAGAGTTTTAAAAAAAACTTCATTGTATGGAGCAGAACAGCCATACGCGTCTCATAGCACATCCTCCAGGGAGGCCATAGCGAAAAGATATCGCTAATAACCTGGAGTTCTTGATGAAATGCATCTTGAAAACAAAGGAAAAACAAATAATATGAATTGCTGACTTCACATTATATTTAAACCCATTTCGAAAAAATATCATATTTAAATGAAAAAGCATAAGAACAAACATTACTGCACGTGTAGGGCGCAGTGAGCATTTCTACATATAGTGCAGTACATCTTGATATATAATGTTTCTTGTTTCCATGGTGGGAGAACCATTCTCATCCAGTGCAAGTATCTTCAGACCTTTTCTTGATCTCACTCTTTCTGTAAACTAAGGATAGTGAAGCTAAGTTATTGGCAGGGAAAATTACAGAGCATTGCGCCAAGTAAGAAGGAACGGAATAATTTTGAGAGAATGGATCATATACTACATCGCTTATAGCATAAAATATGATCAGGATTGCGAAATTAGGTGGAGTACATTTCCAATGTATCCCATTACACATTATTTATCTTTTTTATCTTCTCAGTTTGCTGTGACCTGCCCATAGTCAGTATGAATCTCTTGAAAAAATCATTGATCGGAATGGAAGGATCAGAGGTAATGAAGAGGTGTGGATTGTAGAACAAAAAATGGTTGTGGCACCAAGTATTAAAATATCTATTGAGCACAGTGTTGCATAGATGATACCTTGCGCTCTGAAAAACCGAAGGTCAAACTTGGTCACCCAACTCGGTGACTGATCATCAACTAAAACACAGTACATAATTTGTGTTCTGCAAGCAGTAACCAAAACAAAGAACATCAACTAAACCTCCTGCAATATATACATATTCGCATATTAGGACAGCGTAAACACCACTGATTTCTCCTCCAAAATTGACAGATAATAATAATAATAATGAAACATGCACACATACAGCAAATGTATGTAACCTTGCACTATTAAACATGATTTCGTCAAATGCAGGAGTAAATCTCCACAGTTGGAACATTGTTAGTTCCCTATAGAAACTAAAATGAACTGCTTGGTTGTTGGCTGATTTGTAAATGGAGAAAACAAAAGCTTACTGCAGAGTAATGTGTTGCATAATATTAACAGTGTTTCTGATCTCATTACAGAGTTCGCCAAGCCAGCTAAACTGATACTGCTTCCTTTCATTCAAATGTAGATATACACCGATATTACTTACTTTTATTTAAATGTAAATATTACTACACATGACTGAAAGGATGAGGTAATTCCTTAGTAGAGCATCTTTGTACATCAGAGACGGAGGGAGAAGTGTTTCTTAACAACATCGGAAGGGAAAATAATTTACAGATAAGGAGAAGTACACATGTTATAAGATTTTTTTGCTGAAAAGGCTTATAAGAGATATTCCTTTCTATTACCTGATTTCTTAGCTATATAAGTAATGCAAAATAGGAAACAATATGGCAGCTGTTGCATGATCTGACCAGGGGTATGGACATAAAAGAAGCGCAGAAAATAGGTAAGGAAGAGGAGGGAATGTAGGAGAAAGTTCACCGAGATGCAACCCCTCTCACCTACAGAAGGTAAGTTTCATAGCTCTTCCATGTCAGCCTGCTTGGAGTTTTATGAAGCACCTTATATGCATAGATTAAAAAGTATGTGCACACACCAAAAATGAGAAATTAAGAGGATTGAATCAAAACAGAAGAGAGGAGAGGGCAAATCAGGGGGAAGATACTGGTGTGGGTAGGGTACCTACGAAAGGAGCAAATGGGCAAGATCGGGTGGACCGAGGTCTCAACATGGTGGACGTTTCATAGCTTGGCTACCAGCGGCCCCTACCTCTCCTGTTCACAAACAAGGAAAAGTGAGAATCGGAGCCTAACATCAACGCTAGCTACAGAACGGAGGATCCCCACCTAGCATCCTCCACTCAAATCCGCCTCGCTGCGGACGTTGATGTCAAAAGAATCGACACCCTTGCACTTTCCTGCAAACACACACTGACGTTCGTCAGATTAGAAGGGGAGCAAAAAAGGAAAGGCAAATCAACTTAGAAGAGCGAAGAGACGAATCATACATGAGACGAATCGTCCCGTGGCGCCTAACCATGGCGGCGATGTTCCTCCTCATGTTAATCATTTATGACACCACAATCAGAATTTACTTTATCTAGATATTCCATGAATAGGAATTTCCCTTTAAACATGACATCTGCACACCCTAATTGGTAACTGGGAAGAAGCAGAGAGCGGGCGTACCTACACTATCCTGCACAATCCATGTCCCCGTGCTCAGATCGACGCTCTTGCGTAGTTCTGCCCGTATGCACACACATACATGCATCTATCGGAGGGGTAGAACAGGTAAAAAACAGGGAACAATATGGCGGCCGAGCAGAGATGAAAACAGAGGAGACGTGTACCTGAGGCGGAGAGGAGAACACCCAAATTGCAGAGGTGGCAACTCCAATTCCTGCAAGAGATGGTGACCACGGCGAGCAACAGTTTCAGCTCCGGCAGATTGGCTCATCGTACTCCTACAGGGTGGTCATCACCGGCCGCGAGTCAAGCCATCTCCAAGGATGACGTTAGTTTCCCCGGGGGTCCAGGATCGGTCATAGAAGCCGGCCTTCTCCCATATGGAATTGCGGACACGGCGGCAGTCACAGACCTTGAGCATGGGCCCAAAGGCCAGCACCCTGCTGCACGAAGAAGGACGCCGCAGCGCACTCCCGACACATAAGTTGCTCGTGCGGCAGCACCCACCCGCTTTGGCCGTGCTCTACACACGCGTCTCTGTGGCCGCTGGCAGTCGCCGTCCCGCACCGGCGCTGCCCCCGTTGTATTTCGCGCGAGGATCTTGGACCAATCCGGGATGTCCCTAGGAGGCCGGCCTGCCACCACCGGCGGCCTCCCGCGGCGCCATGGTGCGCGGCTTAAACGATTTAGAGGGATTTAGAGGCGGACGTGGATGCGAATAGAGCGCGCCCGCACATGTCAACCGGCGACCGAGTAGGTCGCCACCGCGCGTCCTTCCCCCATATGATGTCGCCCACGTCGAGTTACAGGGCCGGGTCGTCGGCGTGCTGCAGCAGGCGCGCCACCGTGGAGAGCTGGTGCGCGGAGACCATGGAGAGGCCGCTGCTCCGGCCTGCTGAACAACGGTGGCTGCAGTTGGCAGATGCATCCGCGGCGAGCAAGGTAATGGTGGAAAAAGGAGGTCGGCCACCAATCCCGATGGTGAAAGAGGGGCACTTTCCATCCAGTCCACCGCTAGAGATTTTGTGGTGCCCGATGAGAGCGGTGGCGCCCACGGCAAAAAGGAGGTGGAGATACGGGGAGCGGTTGCTGGTGGAAGGAGAAGAGGCACTCGGTGGCCGGCGGCGGAAACGGATGTAGTGGGCGGCGGCCGCTTAATGGAAAGGATGCAGCGGCCACGACTGAGATATTTCCGGTCGCTGCTCTCTATCGCCGCCTGGGAGTAGAGGGGGTGGAGGTGGACGGAGCGGGTGGAGCAGCAGTACCAGAGGAGAGCGGCCGGGAGGATGGCGCGGAGGATGCAGGACGGCCGGGGGTCGCCGCCGATCCAGGAAAGCGCGGCCACGGCGAGCGGCGGATTGTCCGCCTCGCATGCCTTGCGATAGCGCAGTGCGGCGCAGAGCGTCGCAGGCGTGGGGTGGGAGGGAGGAAGGTCGGAGGTCGTCGCCGAGCCAAGAGACATTAGTGCGCGGAGGGGTAGAAGATGCATCAACGATCAAATCAGACTGAAGCGGTGGAGGTGGGATTTTTATGGCTAGATCCACGCAGAAGTGTACACCACGTAAAAACCACACATGGTCAAACTAAACAGAAACTGCAAGACAGCCCCAGAAATACACACGAAACATTCATGTATCACAATACAACACGTGTCAGCATGGCAAATAGGCACAAAAATAACCCAAAATTCTGAGAAAAATCGAAGTTGATCATCTTTAATATAGTAGTTATATTATCTTTCGAAATCTCCCAATAATTTCGATTTTTTTTGGTGTAGACCTTTGATATTCTATGTACACATTAAATTTCGTAAAGAAACGACATTTTGTATGTGCTGTGTAAAGAAGACATTTTTCTGTGATTCAAAATAACTTTTCAAGTGGAATATTTTATCTTTTTACGTACGTCACATAAAATGTATTTTTTCCACAAGCTTTTGTGAGTGAACATGGAATATCCGGCTGTACACCATTGATTTTCTTTCAGAATCTTTTGACATTTTAGAATAAATTTAAAATAGTACATTTTCTTAATAGGTGTATTTAGACGTATGAGCAAAACACCATGTGCACCACTACCTAGCATATTAATTTTAGTGAAAGTTATACTCTAAACATATACTTCACACGTAAGTTCCATGTGTTCGGTCGAGATCATGAAATCCTCCTACATCTTCTTTACTGTAGAGGCTTTTTACGGTAGGGACAAACAAACAATGACCGTCAAAACCAACTAATCAAACGGTTCTGATTTACCAATACTTGTTGATCAAAACAGTAGTATTTTCTCACCAAAGGGCAAAATCGGGAGATAAAAAACAAAATCTGGTAACGCAGCTCACATGACCTCCTCGCTTCCGTAATATATGGACCTTCCATATGCTAGTTTCTTAATCTTTCACATAATAACTTTTCCGATTTAACTTTCTTTATACGTTACAGAAATTAAATAGGTGGATGCACAGCTAGCAAATCTGATCAACGCCGATACAAATTCGTAAGGAAAATAAATAGATCCATGATTATCTAGGTGAAAAGTACGATGGACTTCTGATCAGTAAATTGTATTTTTCATCTCAGAACCTAGCGTATTAGTATCAACACATCTCTTGTAGATCTTTACATACAAATATTACTGCCCATCGTCTAGCAAGACCATTGTATCCATGAGTTTGTCAATTCATGACTTTTTTTTGTCGCTTATCGTTAGATGACAATACATATATACATTCGGTGGATTAAAAGATGTACGTATGCACCTTGGTGGAGCCAGCTCGTGATTACCAGAGTTGTAATCGAAATCTCTTCCAGAATTTTTGGAAGAAAATAGAATACCAAAATATTAGTTACCCAAAATACCATGGCTCAATACTACTAGTTGGCTTGACAAGTAAATTGCACCGTAAAACAACCCTTACTGTAACCCTTGCTGTCTTGAGCTCGATCTTGTTATCTTCCTTCTCTAACATGAAGCCTGCCTTTTTTTATTTGGTTTCTTAAGCTCGAATGGCTGAGATTGGGGTGATTTTGGCCTTTCACTTGTGAATGAACATGTGCACCCAGTCCGATGATGACAAATAACGATCGTCTCCATGGCCTTCTTTGTGCCGGTAGGGTAGCCCGCCGAGGTGGCCAAGGGCGTGTCCAAATTAACAGTGTTCTATCCGTCATTGTTCAGTGTAATGCAAGTGTTTCTCGCGGCCCTTCAAATTTGTGAAGCAATGCATCAAACTGAACAATCTTCCTTCGTTGTGAAATCGATGAATGTCTAGTGCACGATCAAGTTGGCCCTCAGCATTTGAGCCACTCTCAATCCTTGCGGGATGTTTTCTTGGCATACCCATGGAATTGGTTGACGGCGTGTTGTGCGATTCAACACTAGCATGACATGTCCTTTTTCCTCCTCTTCCTGCGCATCACATGGTATCTTGGTCGACGATCTTGCGCTCATTGAATTTAGTTTTCATCCTATTTTAATACGCGCCACTTGTTTTTTTGCGATGGTGATAGGTTCAACACTTACCTCCTTCCACGAATCACACAAGCATTCGTCTTCCAAAAGGATTCCACGTGGCCCTCTGACCGGCGGCTTTCTTCTTGAACTCCTTCCCACCATTTACGGCGATTTTTATTCCTCTTCGTCATTGTAATATATCATGATTAGAGACTAGAAATGGTGAGTAAACTGATGTGAGCATCACATTCATGCAAAGAAAATTCAGGAAAATTCCGCACTATTGATTAACACTCGTCAAAGTGATCGGGATTTCACTTCAATTGATGGAATGGAATTAGATCATCAATTCAAGGGCGATAAACTTCTATATAACCTTTGTTAAAAACACATGTTTAGTGTAGAGAGGTTTTACAATAGTAAGAAGTGATTCCAGTGAGGAGGAATTAAATGTTAACACTTCATTTTAGGATCTAATATATATTCTAACCATGAGCATCATGGCATTTCTTATTCCCAATTCTTGAACTTTCGTCAAGGAAAACAAGGCAAGTCTTATTATCTAATCTTGATCCATTCTATTCTGCTCAATGCAAATCTATTTTCACCAAACATCAGAAGGGAGAGATCTATAACTATTCATGAGATATTATCAACTCTTAAGGATAGGTTAACTCAATCTAAAACGGACGAGAAGCAATATCCTGACCTTAAATATTCTAAATGCCACAAGGAGGTCAGAACCATTTCAAGGAAAGATTTTCAATGAGTAGTTCTATAGCATAAAGAAGTAACACTAGTAGTAGGAACAAGACTATCGACGTCTTGTATTCGACATGCCACCGGTATCTCGCTGCTGGTAATTGTTTTTTTTGCAGCGTGCTAGAAACTACGCTGCCAATAAACGGAATACCAGCGTTGCATGTGCATTTCACTCCGCCGATAAGGTATACCTGCGGCTTACAATTTTCACGCCACCAGTAAGATACACTGACGGTAAATATTAGACGGGCCAACCAAATTCGTTGTCGCTGCAGTGATTTTTCCATGTAATCGATACAGAAGTATGTTATATTGGTAATATAGCATTTATAATAAGTATAACGAAAGAACTATATCATAAATAGCTTGGAAAGTCCACTCAAAACGTCAGCAACCTACACATGATGACGAAACTGTTTTTAACCGAGAGCACACGCAGAGTCCGAACAACATGCACGCGCACACACACACGCCCCGATAATATGGGCGACAACCCTCAATTGTGTTGAACGGCCAAGGGTCACCCGGTTGCTCTAAGCACTTCTTCACCTGAACCAGAGATTCAGAGTTGGCACGGAACATCCCTTTTGGGTCGATGACATCGAATCTTTTTCGTGATGTGTGTCAACTCATCTTTGCAATCAGCATCTAGGACATTCTCCATAGATTCACCTCATTCGAAAGGTGCTTGTGTCCCATATATACTTGCTTATGTGATGGATAAAGAAGTAGGCATTAGTTGAAGTGTCCTCCATGCAAGGGAAATTGGTTGTGAATTTGAAGATTACCATCTTAGTTCTACTATAACTTTTCTTTAGCATGTCTCCTCCGGGAATTTTGAACATAAGTAATTAAGACATAACTAGCACATGGGCCCTTGCCAATGTGAGGGAATCACCTATAGTCGATTTTTGTCGAAAGATATTGCCCTTAGTGTCAGAATTGATCAAAAATATTAATACATTCACAAATGATATAGAAAATAGCAAGTTTTTTTGCAGGAAAAAATAGTAAGTTATATAGTCACCATCTATATATTGTAAATATACAAATGTGTAGAAGACATGTTTATTAGTCTTCAAAATTATTATTAAAGGATCTATTTTCGAAGATGCAATTTTTTTAATTTCCAATCATAACTAAATATTTTTTTATTGCCAACATTGCCCGGCATTGATACCGGAATTTATTTGCTATTTGTTAAAATGTTACTGAATTATGGTTGCGTTTTGGTAAAATTCAAATCATGGTGAGTTTGGAAGCTCTACACTCAAATATGGTTTTTTTTTTACAATTCAGAGAAGAAATATTAGCAAAAACAACATTATGTAGTTTTTTTTTGTGTGTCGTTGCTCAGGATGCAATATTAGCGAAACTTTTTTTATTATCTACGAGACAAGTTTTATTAAAGATAAATTGTATTTTAGGTTACAAAAATAAAACAAATTTGATTGATCATTTTTGATTATGGAAAACGTTGCAGAAATACTCCAACCATCCATAATGATCTAATTAGATATATATATATATCTGTACACTATAGATATGGATCCAGATCCAAATCTAAGAACATTCATTTATGGTGGGAGGAGGTAGAAGATTTTCTATTTTTCTTGAACAAAGCCAATTGCAGCCCGGCCGGGTGCCACAAATCAAGCTTCGTTTTTTTTGTGTGAAAAAATCAAGCTTCGTGTTAACACGTACGGGCATACAAACAGTGTCCAATACTATGATAGTTGAGGGACCAAAATAGTTACGAGGCGATGGAAAGGCAAACATGTGAATTTTTCAAGGTTAGCAACATAGAAACTTCAAACTTGATCTCCTCCCAACACGGCCCGGCTATGTTTATTCGCCGCATGCAGCAGGATTATAAACGGTGCCATCTTTTTAGTCGTCGATCTTGACGTAGGTGCCGATCGCGTCGAGGAAGACGCCGGAGCGCGCGTGGAAGCCGATGATCTTGCCACCCCCGGCGGCGGGGAGCGCGAACGGTACGCCGTCCTCCTTCCCGTACGGCCCGTACGTACGAGTGTTACCGACGAACTTGAGCGACCTGATGACGAACTTGCCCTTGAACTGCCCGTAGTGGCCTTCCAAGCTCGTCAGGTACTCGTCCGGCTGCAACCGGAACTGCATATGCCAAGAACAGAGAACAAGGTGCATCGTTGTCACGACTCAAGTCATCCAATCTCGAGCTCAGATCGTCGAAAAATGGCGATGGGTAAGCATACCTCAGAGCGCTTGCCGCCTTGCCCACCCCACAGGCCGGTCCGCTCCTCGAGGCCGTCCCGCTCGTACACGACGGCCATCGCGTCCACGGCGTTGCAGTGGCGGACGACGACCATGACGATGCGGTTGATCCCGCCCATGTCCATCTTCACGGCGTCGCCGCCTCCGCCGCCGCACGGACCCATCCGCACCATCTGTGCGGCCGGCTTCTGTAAAAAAAAACCAAGAAGAATATTGACCTAAGTAAATAACACTGCAAGATTCTTCCAGCAAAGTTAGAAATTAAGGTTGTTTGATGTGCCTTACCTTTTCTTTCTTGCTAGGAACGACTTCCGTTTCGCCGCCATGGCCAGCGATGCTGATGGTGACGGTGGCCAGACCGTGGCGCACGAGCACGGTGGTTGCCGACGGTGATCCGGCTTCGACCCTCGGGGCGGAGCCGTGCCTGTGCGCGCACTCCATAGCGTGCCCCTCCCGCTTGTGGAGCAGCATCTGCACGGCGCAGCCGTGCGCGGCGTTGGGGCAGGGGACGCGGACGGACCGCAGGATGCGCTCGACGGCGTAGCAGCGGCCGTACTCAGTGGCGACGGCGCAGACCTGGCATTTGCTCCTGTCCTGGAGCCTGTCGCGGCAGGACGCGCAGACCACGTGCCCGGCCGCGCACTGGTACACCGGAGGCTGGAGCGGGTGGTAGCAGATGGGGCAGTCGAGCACGTCCGGGTCGACGGTGACGGTGAGCGCCGCATCGGCCGCGGAACTGCTCCCGCCGTTACGCTCCTGCTGCTGGGGCGGCTCCGCCTTGACGATCATCTTGCTCTTGTCCATCTCGGAATACTAGGAAGGTGGAGTGTACGAAGTAGTCGATGGGTGTTGGCCTGCCTAATATCGGAGCTCGCCTAATATATGGCGAGTGATAGCCTGATGGGTGCATGGCATCGCCGATGAGGATTTGATTTATTCGCTTTGCTCCGTCCCGAGGCGACCGTACTAGGGACGTGCGCCGGCCGGCGTCGTACGCGATGGAAAGGAGTGCTGCAGCTGCTTCGGAACAGGTGGAGTAATGTCACGGAGGATGAAGAGATACTCGATTATCTCACACTTACATTTAGTCAAAACCAAATTTCTAAAAATTAAATTATTATCTAAACTATCTTTTATATCATATAAATTATAGTATTAGAATTATTATAAATTATATCTTTAAATTATATGTATTTGGTATTATAAATGTTCATATTTTTCTTCCATTTATAGTTAAATTTTACAATATTGATTTTTAGTACATCAGAATGAGCAGCTCCGGGAGTTGCACGAAACTCTATGTGTCCTGGGGCCCCAGCCCAAGGGCATCGTCTACCTCCAAAACGACGCCGACGACGACGACCTCAATGACTTCGGCAACAACGAGGTCGTCAGCATGACAGACGAACAGCAGGCGCTGCTAGCATCATTCGAGACCGTCACACGGAACACCAACGTCGTCAGGCCCTGGTGATGGAGGAGAAAGCGCGCTCCCAAGCGCTCGCCACTAGGCGGGCGTACGAGATGTCGGTCCAGGCGGCGGTCCATCATGCGACGCGCGAGAAGGTGGATATGCCCGAGACGGCGGAGCAGCCGCGGATTGACCGGGAGAACCGGGAGCTGGAGGCGATGATGGAGGTAGCCTCCTACTAGGTCAAGTTGGTACGGAGCCAAAGCGGCGGAGACAGCGGCGGCTAGAGCCCACTGGGACGACGCTTTAGCCCAGGGGCAGGCACGTCACCGCTTGGAGGACGTGTCCGCCTCCATGTGCCGCAGCGAGGCCTTCGCCGCCCGCATGGAGGCGCGTCGGAGGAGGAGCTCCCACAGCGGCGGCCATCAGGACACGTCGACGACCAGTTGGCCACGCGGCTGCGAGTAACCCTGGCCATAGTAGGCCGCGCGATGGCGAGTAGGTGTTGCCATCATATTTTAGGTTAACTCGCCTAACCATCTCTGTAAAGATGATCCTTTTGTCGAACAATATTAATGAAAAATGTTTGCTTAAGTGAGTCACGGAGAAAACTGTCGTCTGCGAGGGGATAAGGCCCCGCCATGCTACCCAGCCTTTGCATGGCAGGACCTTTTGTGTTGGTGAAGGGCAGGGGACTATGACGGGGAAGGGAAGGGCTCAAGGCTAGCGGAGCGGTCGCCCCTGTGACGCCTAGGGTTAAGTGACGCGGAGCTGGAGGTGGTGAGGAGTGGGGAGGAGGGAGAAAGGAGGAGGGGGCTCAAGTTAAACTCTAGTAATTTTGTGGCATTAGTTTATGAGTTTTTAATAAAAAGAATTGTGTGTGAGCTGTGGGGTGTTGAAGAGAGATGCCGAAATATACTTGTCTTTGATAGTTTCCTGCGGGTCAGTTTCTCATGTGATTTTG